>OY757187.1:90664720-93064720 GCA_963583895.1 Melanophora roralis | reverse complement strand
ATGAGAACGTATCGTATGGACTATGGCCAACATGGCCACATTAGTTTTACCTGCACCGGTAGGTGCACAAACTAACAGATTTTCATTGCTGTGGTAGGCGACTGGATAGACTACGGATTGTATACGATTTAGTTGCTTACAATTAGCAAATGCTATTTTACCGATATCATCTAAATCGTCAATATTTATACGATTGTTACCAACCGTTAACGGAGGTGGCTCAGTGGCCGGTATTTTAACCTCTTCGTATTGCTTGAAGTCGTTACGTTCTGCCGTTTCTGGTAGAGATATTCGATTGCCGCCAATAAAACCAGCATGCTGTTTTGCCTCTAATTGGCTGTCGAAAACATAAGGATAACGTTGTGGTGCGGAAAATGTTGAACGAAATTCCTTTAACTCTTGATTGCACTTTAAAATAGGCTGATGTTGGACATGCTCCAAAAGTTTACGTTGATGCTGCAAACGTAGCTGCATAGGGTCGATAGCTTGGGCTACCTCATCTTCGTCTTTTTCGCAGCGTCCCATTGTACGCTGTAGTTTTTTCTCTTCTCTGCGCTGCTGTTTTAATAGCTCCTTTTCCAAACTGGATTGTACAACAACTTGAGTAGCAACTGTAGGCCTTAATTCTGTAGTCCCTGAAGGTCCATTTTTCTTTTGTTTCTGCTTGCTACGTTTCGTACGCTTTTCTTTCTGTTCCAGGTCTTGCAGTTGGCTTGCAATACTTTTGCGATTTGTTAAAACTTCTTGCACTAATTCGAAGCTATCAAACCCTATTAGCTCTACGAGGTCATTTTCTATTTCGTTATTTGATTTTTTTGAATTAAGCAAATCCGCTAGACTGTTTATTAAATGAACTTGGTCATTTTTTTGAGACATTTCTAGAAAAGTTTCCACCACTTTGTGGTACTTTGTTTTACTGCTAGAAGATGTAGCTTCTTGGTCCCATTGCATTGAAAATCCCAGAGAGGCTGCATTTTGGCTGGTAGTTGCTGGTGACAAATCTATCAGATTTCCAATATCTTCTTTATTTGCCTGCTTTATTTTAACCTTAATATGATCTCCCCAAAGTTTCTGGTTTTTAAGACTTTTTCCCATATTTTTATTCCATTCTTTGAGCTCCTCCACTTCGGAGTCATCTAGCAGTTCGACAATTGACATTATTGATTGATGTATTTTAGACAATTTGTTTTCAAATATAGTACCAAAAATAGAACGCACACGTATGGTTGTTGCTACCATTATGACTTTTTGTTCCAGCATCAGCCAAAAGAAAAAGAGAGCAGCGTTCTCAACAACCAGTGGTTGTTCATCGTATTCCATACACTCTTGCACTAAATTTCGTAATTTTTGAAAGTGTGTTTTTATTTGATTCCGTTTATTCGACGGTACTTGTTGCAGTACTTCATTGAAGGTTAGCTGTTGTTCTATTTGCCTATAGGAGGGAAATAATTTAAAAATCACTTGATTTTGGAGATTCTCCTTTTTAAACTTACGTCTTTAATAATGTGTTTCTCTCTTGCCGCAACTCAACCAACTTTTCTTTGTCATATACCACCGGCAGTTTGGCCTCTAAATCGGTATTGGCTCTTAAGGATCCACTAAAACGTGGCAAATCCTTATATTCTTCGCTCATTATTTAGCTGCTGTTAAAAACACTAGCCTACTTATAAAAAAATATTATTTCTGCAAAATAAAATAAAAAACCACTAACTTTAAAATGCCGACAAAATATTTGTTAATTTTAACAGCTGTTAATTTCACAACAATCACGGTGAATGGGTAACACCACCCATTGTACCCAATATGCTTACAGCTGTTATTAACAGCGGTTGATTTGTAGCAAAAAATAAAATTTTTTTAACGTTAAACTTTAAACTTTGAATTAAATCGACAAAAATTGTAAATGCAGTTAACAGTATACAGTTAAAAAAAAAAAATCAGAATACTCAGATATCTTCTAACCGGAGTTATCTTTTCGTATTTTAGAGTTCGAAAATAATAATTTCCATTTTTGTTAAATGATTATGACAATCACAGTTTTTTGTTGATTTCTTAGTCATATAAAAACCAATGATTCTATTGTATCAGGAATTTCAACAAGCCAATAGAAAATATTTATAATTTTTTAATAGGGGTCGGTGACATATTTTAACCCTATTAGGGTGACTAGGAAAGTTCAAGAGGTTTTTACTTAAATTTTTTGGAATATTGTATGGCAGCACCCTTGGAAGGTTGTGATAAGGGGATTAGTATGTTCTAGGAAAATGTTTGCAAGGAAAAAAGAATTGGGGTTAATCCTACATTTGACCTATACACGGGCACCCAGGAAGCTCTAGGGGAGATCCATTACAATTTTACCAAACTTTGTATGGGAGATAGAGGGAAAGTATATTCTAGAAATATGTTTGGAAGGGGAAACTAATGGAGGTCGGTTACACTTTATTTCTCTAAGGCCGAGTCTGGGGAAGCTATGGGCGTTTTTCCATCATTTGTGTGATGGAGATAGGGGCTAGGTATGTTCTAGAAATATGTTTGGGAGGGAAAACTCATAGGGGTATGTAGTACATTTAATTCCTCCAGGGGCGACTCCCAAGAAGTTGTCAGGGGGTTTTACCCTATTTTTTCAAATTTTGTATGGCAGCCATGTTAACGACTGGTGATAGAAGGAAAATGTTAAATACATCAAAGGAAAGACTGTCTCCTTGTCTGAAACCTCGTTTGGTACTAAAATGATCAGAGAAATTTCTGCCTTTTTTAAATGAGGATTGCGTACCAGTTAAGGTCATTCGGCAAAGTCGTATCAATTTTGCAAAAATGCCAAACTGAGACATACATACATAGCTTGTTACACCCTTGAAAGTATGGGACTGACAAAACCGGCTTTATAGTCTAAAAATAAATGATATGTGTCCATCTGTCCTTTTTGGGTCTTTTCCAGGATTTGGCGTAATGTGTATATCTGGCCGATGGCGGATTTGCCTGGTCTAAAGCCGCATTATTTCGGCTCAAATATCTCGTCGAGTTTTAATTTTAGTCTTTCACGCAATACGGTGGATAGGACGGAGATTTATTTTTCTTTAGTTGGCACATACATTCTTGCTTCATATTTTTTGCAAAGGACATAAAATACTGCTGGAGCAATCCTCGAGTATGCTTTCTCTTAGCCAGATTTTACGAACAAGCTAATGTATACGCCTTATCAGCGTGTCGCTTCCGGTTTTAAAAAGTTCAGCTGGCAACCCACCGACTTCTACAGCTCTGTTTTTTTTAAGCCGGGTAACTGCTTTTTCGATCTCATTCTGGTTGGACAGTATGCACTCAATTCTGTTTTTCCTGAGATTGGCTCTGTACTATCTTCAGATACCAACAGGCATGAAAAATGATTTTTCCATGTCCTCAGCACACTATATGTATCAACCGTTATGGTTACGGTTATGGTTATGGTTGTCATGTTTACAAAGTTTTACTAAATTGTCAGTTTCGAACAAAGGAACTAATAAATGTTTTAGATATATGTAATACCTATGAAGCTTTCTAGATGCTATTCTTAATGAAGTTTTACTCAATTTTTGAGGAAACTTACTATGGGGTTTTTTGTAAAGGAAAAATAACTTTAATGCTTCATTATTATCTTTTTAATTTTTCAGTTTTCAGGAATTCATTTTTTCACCTTCTAATTTAAAACTTTTTAAGCGACCTTTGCAATAACTCTGATTGGAAACATTGTATGTATATTACTCGTACTATTTAACCTCCCGATACAAAGCTTTGCGTCATAAATATTAAGCAATTATTATTAGCAAAAATGGGACTATTTTGCTTAAAAATAATTTAAAGTTTTATTCAATATATACAACAAAACTAATAATTTAAAGTTTTTAATAAAAAAATTAACAGAAATAACAATATCAAACTTAACCCACACTTACATACATACTACATATGTACATACCACAAAAACCCTTTGGAATACCTGTTGCCGACACACTTTTGAATTGTTGGGAAAAAGATGAAAGCACCTTAACGCACACAAACATATACATATTTTCTTCTTATTAAATATAAGAAAAAAGGATAAAATGGAAGCAACATGTGACTTAAATTTTAAATAAATGCATAAACATCTTTACAATGTAACAAGTTTATTTAAAACAAAAAAGTATTCGTCATTGTCATTCATAAGATTCATCCCACTAACCAGTTCTTTTATATAAACTTTTTAAGATGCAAAATAACTGACCAATTTCATAGTTAGTATACATTACATAAATAATTTACATATAAATTTTTAAAAAGATAAAACAAATAATAATTTCTTTATACAGACATGTACATGTACGTATCGTCACCTAAAATGCAAAAGGATGAAAGAACCAAAAATAAATTAAGAGTTTATGTTTAATAATGGTTAAGCGCTTTAGAGAACATCTCTATTTAATCCCTACTGTTAAACTATTATTTGTGTTTGGCTATTTTACATTTAAGATAACGATATATAGATGCAAGTATTCTAGTATGAGAAGTGATGAAATGAGTTCAAAAGTATTTACCCTATACGGCACATGTAAACATATGTATATATGGCTTGAGATATTTTTTTTAATAAATGAAAGTTAATCCCTTTCTGATTCTGATTACAGATGAAATAAAACTTTCTTAAATATCAAAAGCCTCTGTAAATTCTAAAGTTTTTTAGAGTTTAATATTGTTACATATTCTTTAACCAACTAAAAGTATCTAAATAAATCAAACAGCGACTACGAAAATATTAATAATTCTATGCAAGTGTTAATGAATAAGAAACGTCATATCTCAGTTTCATCTTTTTTTATGGAAAAATTTTTATGCTTCAATAGATTCTTTGAACTTTTCAAAATTTTTTGCAAGAAAAATACAGCTTGGCAGAAGGATATAAAAGGCTGTAACGCTCATGTCATAGTCTTTCGGTTTGTAATCTCAAGTAAGGATAAACATATGATTTTATACAAATCCATGTTTAACAGTGATTTGGATAGAATTTAATATAAAAAAATTTTAAAAATAATTTTATTAATGTGTTTGCCATTAAAGAAACAATTCACAAAAGAACACAAAGTGAAGAATAAAAAATCTTATAAAATGAACCTGAATATGGTTGTTTTGTGTAAGTAATAAGAGGATAAATCAGAAAACAGATAAGATATTTATATATAACAAAAATCAATTAAAGTTTTAATTGAAAACAAAAACAAAAATGTTTGTTGGCTGCTTTTAAAGCTTTTCTGCATTTTTTATGGATATAAAAAAGTTTTTATCAATGTGTTTACGATAACTTCGCTGCCTCTTTCCATACAATCTGTTCGATCCAATCCAAATACAACTGAATTCTTGTATAAACTGCTGGGTGCCCGACATTACCACAACCTCCACTTGCAAATGATGTTATACCCAAAACCAAAAACAAACACTTATAATCGGGATGATCGACAAAAAGCGGCCCACCCGAGTCACCAATGCAGGTGTCACGCTTATCCGTAAACGAACCAGCACACATTTGTGTGCGATTATTTACGCCATACTTTAGATCTTCTCTATGCTCCACCTTAGTAATGCAGGTGTCATCATCAAAACGATCCAGTTTCACTTTATGTAAATGCGATGTCAGCTCTGTTGTAGTATCATTGGGTGTACCCCAACCTGCTGCAAGATATTCTTGAAATTCTCTGCCATCTACAAGGGGAAGGCAAGCGGGCATTATATAATCATTGAATTGAACCTCTTTAATTAGCTCAACCAAAGCTATGTCATTATATTTCTCTTGAATATCAGTGATAAAATATTGGGGATGAATGATAGAGTTTTTAATTTCATAATCGGCAGGTGAGGCATCCTCTGTGGTTGTCGAATAATCTAATTCTCCTAAACGTACCATGTTTGGAGGGCTGTAAAAGGAATAAAAAATAATTAAATTAACTACCAATTCTAACTGTAGTTCAGACCAGGCAAAGTCAATCCTTGACAAAGGCTAAACTCTAAACATAAAAACCCCATATGTTTTACTGGGTTCCTTTATATTTAGTTTGATATTTTTCTACACAAAAATTTTTCGAAACTGGACTAACAGTTTGGCTATACACAAAACTGGGTCGAATGAAAAATTTTTCGTACCTAAAACAAACCACATTTCGTCGTCGAAAACAAAACACTT
Source organism: Melanophora roralis (assembly GCA_963583895.1). Classification (NCBI taxonomy): domain Eukaryota; kingdom Metazoa; phylum Arthropoda; class Insecta; order Diptera; family Rhinophoridae; genus Melanophora; species Melanophora roralis. The sequence continues at coordinate 93,058,533 of OY757187.1, read as the reverse complement.
AAAAACCCAAAAAGCATATCGTAGTTATAGTAAATTATTCGTCATAAGTTGACGTTAAATATATAAATAAACCTATTGGCAAAATTCGATACGAACCGCGAATTTTGTAATTCGCATTACTTTCTATTACGAATTTCTTGTACAAAAAATTTGTCCTTTGTGCCAGATGTGCTTTTAAAAGCGAGCACAACAAAAGGCATTTTCCTATTACCCCAGTTGAATGCAGAAAAAAGGGGACTTAAGCCTTCCCTTTTTCCCTAAGTTTTGAATATCAATTTAATTTTACGACAAAGTTAACAGCTATAAAATATATATAAAGGTTAAAGTGACTTTTAAAATTGCGGCTTTTGTAAGCCTGTGGTAAACTATGAACTAAATTCCGAAAACATTTGTGCTAATATCAATAGTCAACAGTTTTTAATTTCATATTTTTAAGCTAATAATCTACTTTTTGTCAACTTAGTTCATTTTTAAACTCTTTATACATGAATAGCCCTTAGTTTAACATTTGGGAAATTTCGACAGAAAGTAACGTAACGCCAGATGGGATAAGTCGTTTTTCGAAAAAGACTTGAATGTTTACCTACATAAGTATGTGCAAATATCATTTAAGAAAGTCACTTCTTTCATTTGAAGTGGAATTGCAAAAAGCTTTCTCCCAAAATAAATGATATATCCCATCTATCGTTACGTTACTTCTTGCAAGAATTTCCCTTTTCTAAACACATCGGCTTATACGTATATTAATTGTTTTAGGTTAATTGAGGGCTCATTTAACAAATTTCTGCGAAACAATGGCCAAATAAGCCTTTTGCAAACCTTAATAATCATTATAAATTTGGGACATAATCTCAAAATAGGCAAAAAAAGTACCAAAACTGTAAGAAAGTACATTTCGTCAACTTTGTTGCCTTTCGAGCTCAATATGGGCTTATAGTTCGTAATGTTTTAGTCTATAACTCATAATCCTAAGAAATGTAAAAAATTACGAAGAAAGATATAAAGGAAATTTTTCCACAAGTTGAGTTTTACCCTCAATACGGGTAATGAAAAAAATACCTTTTCTCCATTAAATTGACGAATGACGAATATCAATAAATGCAAGAAGTACCACAACTGTGAAATAGTAATTTCTGTTCATTTAGCCGAAGTCCGCCCTTAATACTACTCAACAGACATAATTTCATTTTTATATCTAGAGCCATAATCTCAAAAAAAGAAACAAACTAATAATATGAAAAATGCAAAAAAGTACTTTTTTTCACTTAGTTGACTTCCGATCTCTTTATGGGTTTAAATTATTTATTTTCATTTTCTAGACTCATAATATTGAAAACAGCAAGTAAAAAAGTACCAAAAGTGTAAAAAAGTACGTTTTGTTTGTTTATTTAACTTCCGAACTCTATGTGTCTCTTAATTTTATATTTCTAAACTCAAAATTATAAGTTGTGCAAAAAGGGTCTTAATGCATACTGCACCTGCAAAAATTCATTACGAAAGAGTTGGGGCTTGCAACCAAAGGTAGTAAATTGGATTCACACAAGATATATTCTGACGTGAGTTGTACTGTATGGTGGCAGGCGTTGAAAAAGGGCTGCTATAGGAAGCTTCTTGTCAAGGCCCTATTGAGCACTGGATGATGGGCAAGAAATTTGGTCAGACTTGACTTGTCAGGGTTTCGATAATTTTTGAATATTGAACACACTAGAATGTTAGGGATGTTAGAAATCGGCCTATATGGTCACGGAGTTTAGATTTGAGAGAGCATCACAGATAATAACCCCTAAAAAGGATTGTTGGTTAGGATCCGATAGTCTGTATAAAAGGGGGAACAGGAGTAACTGCAGGGTTGCTAGGGCTAATGAATATAGTTGAGGTCTTAGCTAGGCACTGTTGGATTACGGCTATGACAAGCAAACGGGATCGCTGCTCTCCAGATCATTGTAGGATGCGTAAGGATGAAGAGGAATTATAGGCTATAAAGCATGTTGTTTGCCACTGCCCGGGATTGCAGAACCATCTTGTTGGTCTTACTACTCCTTTTTTCCTTTACTTGATATCTTTTTTTTCTTTTTTTCTTGAAGAGTGGCACAATGGACCCAGGAGGTCTCCAAGTGTTAATGTATAAGCGGGTTTACCTTTTTCATCACATTTCGCAACCTAACCTAACCTTACCTATCCTACCCTTAAGAGTGCAAAATTTCAAAAAGTTTCCCAAAATATATTAATATTTTTTGTGGCACGTTAAACAGAATTTTTGAAATTTTTTTATTTTTAATGATTTTTAATTTGAAAATCGCCAGACGGTCGTGTTTGTTTTTGTTACTTTTACAATACTTTTAAATTTGTTTCTAACACCCACAGTTTAGAAAATAGCAAACTATCGATTTTTCCCCAGTTCCGCTTGTCGTAACTTGTTTCGTTATTAGTTTCACATTTTAGTAGAAGAATCTTTTCAATCTCCACAGTTATTAAAAAAACTTACCTTTCAACAAAGAAGCAATGGGCTGCTGTCAGTACATATTTGCTACTGATCAATGTACCTCCACACAAATAGTTTACTTTGAAGTTGTCTTTGTAGAAAAGTAAAGCCATAAATGGAAATTCTTTTGATTCGGCCTTTATGCCACTGACAATCAAGGGCTTTTCGCAAGACGTACGATAATGTTGTACAGATTTGCATTCTATTTGTTAAGTTCAAAGATATTTTTCCATATATTTTTTATAAATTTTTTTTTTTCGAAAACCTACCTCTCACAGTTCTTATGTCTTCATCCTTTGCTTGTGTATATTTTTCCGGAGGTTTTAAACAGCAGACGTATGTTCCGCGTTGATCTAAATTACAATACGGCTTAAAGCGAATCAGATGAAAATTATTTAAGACTCTGGGACATTCCCGTATATGTTTGCATTCAGTATTTAAGGCACATTCATTAGCTGGAAAAATATAATTAAAAGTAGATTAAAATTGTTTGATAAGTGCTAAAGTTCTGATAACACATGATTTAAGAATGATTTGAGATTTGTTTTTACTATAAAATATTTAAGAAATTTACGAATTCAACAAAAATATCATATAATTTTTACCTTTTATTAGAAAATGTTGGTTGGCGATCAAAACAGCAAACAATAAAACAAACATTTTATATGTTTTTAACATTTAAATTAATAAGTTTTTATATTGTTTTAAAATTGACTAGTTTGTGGCAAAATCTGTTTTTATACTGAATCTTAAAAAATTTATGATCCGCTTCAAAGGCAGCAACTAAAGCTCAATTGTGTGAGTATTTTATTTTGGGATCTTAATTATTTTTTTTTAATCTTATTTAATTGATAAGCTAAAGTAAAGCATATTAAGAGTTTTGTTTTTAAAATTCGCTCTGATGATTTATTATAAAAAAGATTAAGTTTAGCGCTTATCACTTTCTAAAAGAGAATCTCTTAGGGAAATGTTTGAAAAGGGGGCTTCATACGAAATCTATTATCACCTTTTTCAATTATAGTAAAGAAATTTCAACTAGTGCTTTGAAACAGTTTTTGTGAAGTTTTAATGTAATCTTCGAGGGGAAATTGATTTTTTAGGACAAGAATTTTGGACGCTCAGACAGGTTTATATAAAACGTGAATTACAAAGCTGTATATCTTTATACTCTTTGCATAGGCAAAACAGCTTGTTTGTTTGTTATTTCATTTGTAACTTTTACAATATTCATATGCACCAGAATAAAGTACTTATATATATTCTGGATTCCTTTAGATAGGAACGTCGTTTTAGCCATGTCTTTCTGTTGAAATCAAGTTTCAGGAATAGACCTGGGACAATTCATTTTTAAAACGGAAAATCCATGCCTATTGTCCCCTTTTTCTAGATATGTGTTAAGTTAGATTGAACCGATGGCTACAAAAATGATGAAAGAAAAAGGTGCAGCCCCTTGGATTTGCTTCTTCGATCCCTTTGTAATACCTGGGGAAGAGAGAAATTGGAGGAGAAAAAGACATTAAATTAGACTGGCTTAAAATAGAAATGTTTGGTTAAAAGTAGGGATTATTGTAAATAGTTGGCAAAAGGCACCCCGTAATTACCGCTATCCCTGATAAAGGATGATAGACTAGGTAAGCCAATGCTAGCAATGGCCGACAGGCTATCTAGATTGTCGGTACGAAAGGGTCTGATCTGAACATAATTCAATGCCGAACAGAAGCACAAGAGATGCTGTATACTCTCAGCCTTCTTGGCATCCTGACAGCTTTTACAGAAGTCTTTGAAAAACAGTCCCAATCTACTGGCATTCCTTATCCTTAGTTTATCCAAATCAGAAAAAAACTCAAAAGGTCTCAGGTTTATCCCTGGGACAGGCTTGGTAGGCAATCTGGCCAATGCAACTCTGCCGGCATATTCATCTACGCGGAGCTTACAGGAGAGAGGAGGATGCCACAGAAGTGGTCGATTGCCAAATCATCCAACTTCGCCTAATTCATAGCAAGTGTATCGACAACAGGTCCTATGTTCTCTCACCTAAAACAGAGTGATGTTCGAATGTATCGCCATAAAGTTTAAGAATGTCCAGCATTTACAAACTAGTTGTGATGTGGAATATATTCATAATAGACCTAGTGGAGGCACTGCTGTTGCTGAAGACTCTCATATTCTTGCCAAAAGCTTTGTACCATCATAGCCAGTTAGACGATTTGCTTATCGTCGACAGCTCAGCCTGTGGTACACTGCTTTCATTCGGAATTCTGATTGAGCTCTTCCTTTAGACCCCTCTGAATACATCTGCAGATAAACAGGTCCTAGAAGATGATTTTATCGACTACTTTTTTTGAATTACAAAGGAGAATTGCCTGCGGAAAAAAGGTTTCAGTGTGTGACCTGCTGCTCAAAAAGAACAGGAGGGTTCTGAAGTGTGTAAGTGGGACTCTTACTGGACAATGTGAGATATATGTATGACTAGTAAGTGTAGTAGGAGTTCTTCGGACTCCTGCAGGTTGTGCGGAGATGAGAAGAGGTGAAGACTGTAGAAAACCTTGTCTGCCGCTGTGCAAGGCTTTAGACCCACCGACAGAGGTTGCTTAGGTGGTACTTTATAGATGAACTTAGCGAGGTCTCTGGTTGTAGGCTGGATAATATAATAGCATTTATCAAGGGGGTTGGCTGAGTTAAAAGGTAGCTTTTACAGGGGTTTTGGTGCTTATGTGTGGTTTGATGAACACTGACTTCTTTTTGACTTTTTGCTGACAGCGTCCTTGTTTTCTTTTCTTTCTATTACTCTACTTACAGTTTCTCTACTGTTTTTCTTATTGCTCTTCTGACATACTCTAAAGGGACTCACAATGGGCCTACAGGCCTCAAGATGGAGGTGGTGAATATTATTCGTTTTTTAATGTCACCAATTATGTATCTGACACTTATCTAAGTCCAAAATAAATACTCTCTCTTGTCATTGATAAATACCTTTTCTCTAATCTTTGTTGTTATTATTTTTTATATAATGAACTTAAGATTCAATTGGGCTTTCTTATCAAACTAAACTTTATATTTTCTTTTGTATTTCAGGCATATTTTTTATGCAATTTTTAAGCACTTTGGCAATACCCTGTGATTCCTGTGGCAATGAGTGCGCTAACGCCTGTGGTACTATACACTTTAGGTAAACTTTGCTAAATGCTTATATATTGTATAATTTATTAATTAAAATTCGTTTATTTATCCTCAGAACCTGTTGTTTTAACTATTTGCGTAAACGTACCGATCCCAATGCCATGAATATATTTACAAATAAACGTCTGATCGATTTTATTATGTTGCAAGGACATGCAATGTTTACACAAAATGAAATGAATCATGATAAGAAGCAACAGCAGCATCAACAACAAGAACAGCGACACCGGCAGCATTTGAACGAACAACAAAAACTATTATTACCTAGAACATTTTATCCTCTTAGTGATGAAGAACTTCATAATGGAACTCTGATACTGGAGGATTTAAGGGCATATTATGACTAAAGGATGTCTTTCAAATTGTTGCAGATAAAACTATTTAAAATTATGAGGGAAATATTGACTACGATTCTGTTGCTGACTATTTTAACGCTGCTTAACTTGACAACGATTCCGAATATATGACACTGCTATTGGACATGTCTTTTGATTAAAATTTTGCATAAATTTTGTACAAATAAATTTATTAAGTGTTAAGTATTAAGGGTGTGGTAGATATCATTCATTCATTCAGAAAAAAAAATTAAAAAAAAACACAAATTGTATGTTTGAAATATAAATAAATTCTTTTTTTTTAAATATTAAGTATGAGTTTAGTAGTGAAAAATATATTAATGTTTTTTGACAAGAGGGTGAACGGTATAATGGTTTGTGTCTTGGCTAAGAGCCAAACAGCCCTCCGTGTATTGTAGCGGAATAGTTTTTTTTAAGATTTATTTAATTTTTATTGAACCTTTATTTTCAAAAACTGATAAAAAGCTTATAAATCTTTGTTTTATCAGTTTAGTCAGCGCCAGACCGACCAACATTTAAGTTTTTAAATTAAAGAAAACATCAATTCGGTTACTTTTATTTAAAGACAACAGTTTTCTTCTTCTTCAACCGAGTGTGTCCGCTTTATTATAAGATACAGGGTGTGTGGTGGCAAATTTATACTGTTAAATACGAACTTTTCAAAAAGTAATAAACGGTGCGGAGGAAGGGTGGCACCGTTGGAATTATCGATTGTGCGGATTTGTCAGTCATGATGCCGCAGTCGTCGAGTGAGCAGAGCGCGTTCGCTTTGGAGACATTTTTTAACAGTAATGATTCTACGTAATTACTCCTTAACAATTTTGTTCAAAGTTCATTGTAGGTGCATAGATTCCGCGCAATTGTTTTGGCTATGAATGTCTCACGGCCAGGTCCCAGTCGATCTTCAAGGACTCCCAAAAACATTGAACTGGTTGAAAGCAGTTTACGTGAAAATCCGCGACTTTCAATACAGAAAAGAGCAGCCTAACTGTGACTTTAAAGAACGATTATTAATGAAATTTTAGAAAAGGATCTGAAGTTCCATCCTTTCAGAATTTAAGTCGTTTAAGAACTTAAAGAAAATTACTTTGATTTACGCAAACATTTTTGCGAAACAATGTTGCAGCGTTTTTGCACGGTAAATCCCATTTTTTGGAGCGACAAGGAATTTTTTCACTAAAACAGCCACTTCAACAAGCAAAACTGCTATTATTGGTCTCCAACAACCCGCAAACCTCGATTGAAACATCAAAGACAATTGCATTGCCCCAGGGTAACTGTTTGCCGTGCCTTATCCTCGCATGAGATACATGAGATAATTGGACCACATTTTTGCGAAAATTCTCGAGGCCAGGAGACGAATATCAACGTTGGAAACTACCGAAGCATGATTACGAAACTCTTTTCGTTTATTCATCGATCTCTTCACCCACGTGGTTTCAATAGAATGGGGCAACTGCAAATACAGCCAGAGTTTCAATGAATTCGCTTCGCAAAAATTTCCCCCAAAAACAGATCAGTCGCTTTGGGGACATCCCATGTTAACCGATGTCGTCCCATCTAGCTCCCAAGGTTTTTTTATGGGACTTACTTAAATAGAAGGTTAATAATTCAATCTTTAATCTCTTTTGGCTTTGAAGGAAAATATTCGTCGAGAAATCAGCTCAATTGAAGCAAGTTTTCTGTAGCGTGTAACGCAGAATACAAGGCTCCGATTTGAGCAGTGTGTTCAACTCAACGAAAGACACCTGGATGACATACTCTAAAAAAGATAAAGTTCGAATTTTCGTTCTATCATTGTATTCTCTTAATAAAACTTTGTGTGAGTTATAACGTTTTGTTTAAGTTTTAAAATATAAATCTGCCACCAGACACCCTGTTTTTCGAGCGATGGGATTTGAATGTGTGTCCAGCTTATTTAAATACTCGTGCACATAGTTTAAGATTTTGTTTCTGTTTAATATATCAAGGAGCGCCAGTTATTATTTTTAGGATTTTTATTTGACGGCGTTGAATTTTTTCTTCGTTAGAGACGGAAGCAGTGACCCATAATTGTATCCCGTAGCACCAAGTTGGTTTCAAAATAAAGTTATAGGACAGAAGCTTATGATCAAGACAAAGCATAGAGTTTTTACTATCAAGCCAATAAGTTTATGCTCCTTTCAATTTCATTCGTATTAGCTTCGAACCTGTTTTTGACTTCCATGTAAAGCGATGATCAAGGCGGATGCCAAGGTATTTCGCCTCACAGTGTTGAGGTACCCTCTGGGGTATTAACAATATGATACTGTAATTGGATCAAGGCTTCTTGAGGCTTGTTGGTTGGCATGTCTGCTGGGTAAAGCAATACAAAATTGGTCTTCTTAAATTTTATTCTCTTTTGATAATTTAATCTCGTCCTGTTATATACTTTTATAGAAGGTTTTTGAGATTTACTGGCAAGTTAAGCTTTAGTTTGGCTTTGGCCTTGATGTCATACTTTGTCAAAAACCTGAAAGACATCAATAAAAAAAGCTAGAGGAATATTTCTTCTCTTTAAGGCTTTTTTAAAACTTTTGTTTATTATTGGTACTATGCTGTCACCTAAAGCCAAATTGGGGATTGAAAATTTAGTTGTTGTTGTCCAAAGTTGTAGTCAGCTTGTTTTAAGCAATTTTTGTATAATTTGGACATAGTTGGAAACAGAATTATAGGCCTGTAAGTCTCGATCTTCAAAGGATTCTTTACAGGCTTCGTATTATTTTTCTTAAGGAAGCTTTTGAATATTCTAGCCGTAAAATTGCGTAAGGAGTATGATGAGTATCTAATGGGGTTAGGACCTACAATAAACTGAGATTAGTTATGCTAATAAGAAGAAACGCTAAATAGACTCTATTGATGTGTTTTAATTAAAGCAAAACTCTAAGTGCTCCTTTTAAGCTCCAAAATAGATTATCACGTCAATCTCTCATTCTGAATTTTCCATCACTTATTTCGAGCCCTCAGAATTCTCCCATACAACACGCTGCATTCGTTTGAAAGTCTGTATGGCACTTGAGCTTCCACACATAGTATGTAAACACCAGCGGATCTCAGTGCTGGGGTCTTCATCATTTAAGAAAACATTAGATGGCCCAATGGACTATCTGCGGAGTGTAGGGTGCTTCAGGAAAATTTGTCAGCGGCAAATTTAATTAACGGGTCTCAGTGCTGGGGTCTTCATCATTCAAGAAAATATTAGATGGTCCAATGACTATCTGCCGAGTGTAAGGTGCTTCAGGAAAATAGAGGCTGGGCACTTTCAAGGTAGTAGATCTTATAGTGAGACATGTTTCAAGGAATAGTTAGAGCACTATTTATGTCGGCAGTCATTAGTCCTTAAAGCTTTGAAGGCGCATTGTTTTCATTCTAGGTTTGTCAGACTATGTTGGGTTCCGGGTCCTTGCGAAATATTTTGCAATGAAATGAAATGAATGGAAAAAGCTCATATTATTTTAGGAAGTGTGGGATCAAAAGAGCTTGCTGAGTTGTCTACCACTGACTGAAAGCCAATTGGCCCGGTAGGGTAAAAAAATTCACAAGAAAGCATGCGATGCTTCAATTGTTTCAATATGGGAACCAATAAATTTAACAAGTTTTGATACGACCACAAGAAACCCAATAAATTGTTGACAAAGTTTTGATTTTGTATCAATTGCTTCATTCTTTATTTCAATTTTTTTTTGTATTTTTTTACATATTTTGCAAAGTTTTTTCATCTTTGATAAGTATAGTTAACTTTTTAAAAATAATTAATTTTTTTTTGTTTGTTTTTTCATTTTTTATTTCTCATTGTTATACGCTTAGAAGAGTTTAACCATAAAACACAGCTTAAAATCACTTCGTTAAATCCATAGGAAATTTTAGTTTTTGTTTTTTGTTCTATCAACTAAATACTACTTAAAATTAAGTTTAATACAATAAAACAACAGTTGCAAAATCATTAAGTCCTTTAACGTGCCAAAAATTGTCATTAGTGTCATTATTTAAAAAAAAAATAATAAGAGAATATAAAAAGGGGTAAAACGGCTTAAATCTGCTTACGCAGCCGATTCACTGACTTCAGCTGTAGCCTGGGTTTTGGAATCAGCAGACGAATCATCTTTGCCACAAGCCAAACATGGTATTTTCTCTCTTAATACTTGTTTGTATTTGGGATGACTGAAATGGCAAAACAAAAACGTAGAATTATAATTAAAAAAAAAAGAAATATGATTCCCAGCAAAAAGTGTTTGAATTTATTTTATTGATTCAGATCTAATATAACACAAGCCCCTGTTTTCAAATGTCATGGCTGTTTTTAAATCTGATTCAAATACTTGAACATTTGTTTGCTGGGTTCCTAACTTTTATCTTCTCTTCCTTACCTTAAGCCGTAGACAATTGGATTGCAAACTGAATTGGCTTTGGCAAACACCGAACCGCAAATGGTACTAAGCGGTGACAGTGCCATCGATCCAAATATGCCGGCGTAGTTAATAATCGTATATGGTGTCCAAGCCAGAAACCATAATGATATTGTAACAAGTGCCACTTTGGCCAATTTTATTTCAACTGATTTGCCTTTATCCGCTTCACTGTTACGCAGTGATGCAACATTCATTTTTTTTGCTTGTTCACGCATCGCTTGTTCATGCTCTCTGACGGCCTGAAAAGATGAAAGAAAGGAATTTGAGTGTAAAAACATTTTTTTCATCAAATCTGTATTTTTAATAATATTTTGATATTATGTTGAATGAGATTGTGTGATTACTTTAAGTCGCATTGCACGCATTGCAATTGATAACCGTATAATGTACTTTCAAAAAGAAAACTTTTTGTGAGTTAATTAAAGGATTAACTCAAGTTGATATTATTTAAAAGGTGCAACATTGGTCATATATGTATGGGAATATATACATATGTTTGTTGCAAATTTTTATGCTTCTTTATCAACAAAAATATTTAGATATTTAAAGCTGATTTTATCGGACTTTACGGATTAATTTGATATACATCTTGACTTATATTCGTTTTTTAAAATGTAATTTGCATATGCGTATTGCTATAAGAAAGAGAAAGTTGTAAAATTTACAAAATAATTGGGGTATTCAAACGGTATGCTATCAAGTCATATTGCCTTAAAGTTTTAATATTTTACAATATTTTAAAAAAGTTGTTGTTGTACCTAAAAGAAAAAAGTTCTATAACAATAAGACTTTTTGAACTGTGTTTTTTGTTTTGTCATAAACAGTAGAAACCTGAGCCGGGCGGCAGTAGCGGATTTAGGCCTGGCCCATCTCAGGCACTCTTTGAAGTGCCGCCCTTTTTGATTATATGTGACATTTAAGTCACATATAATTACTAACAGTCTTTTATCCACTGCAGTGTAATTCAATTATTAAATATTGTTTATTATTTTCGACCAAAAAATTTATAAAATTATACACATAATTGGGGTGTTTTAAATAATCTTTTATTTCAAATTTTCTGTTTTTTTAATTAGAAATTTCTAAACTTTTTGAGTATTTTATTTTATTTTACCATTAAATTTTGGCACCCTTTATATTATGCCGCCCTAGGCCCTGGCCTCATGGGCCTAGGCGTAAATCCACCACTGCCGGGCGGCCGAAACTCTTTAGTAAAGCCGTTGATACAAATAACAAGTCGCAGTCATTAATTTTTAAATATTTTTGAAATGACTTATTTTTCTGTTTTCTCCAGCAGCTGCTTCAAATTTAAAATAACACACTTAATTATGAGCGGATGCTCACAACGGTAGTATTTTTTCGTTTTATTTTTTTAAGACATATGACTTTATGTCTACCTTGTGAATACCTTAAATATTCAAAAACTTAGCTGTAGGCATGTTTAGCTAAGTTTTTGTAAAAATAAAATACCCTTCATCCCTTTATACTATGTTTTATAAAAATAAGGTGTAAATTTATAAGTCGGCTGGACCGATTTCCTTAAAATTTGGAATATGTATAAATATACTCCTAAGCATGGCGTGTAACAAGGAGTGCCCAAAATACTTTAAATCTTAACATATATCTACTAGCAAAAATTGAATTCCTAACACTTTTCGATTTTCCTATCTCAGTATAATCTACTGATTTTACAAAAACTTTGTTCGCATATGAATCGTTTTCAAGGTCAAAACTTTTAAGACAAACAAACGGGCTGTGCCGCGCCCACTACTCTCTATACTGGTACTTCCATTAAACCAATTTTTTTGTAAATTTGTACGTACATACATACATATAAAGTCTCCAACGTCGAAATTTTAAATGAAACAAAGTGGGCGGACCCACGCCCATAAAAAATAAAATATCAATATATGTACTTTTTTCTGAGCGATTTTAATAAAATTTGGTTTGTTAAAATTTTTATGCCCAAAAAGTAGGAGGTGCCACGCCCTTAATAACTTAATATTTTATGTTGGTATTTTTACTGTACAGACGGTTTTTTAAAGATTTGTCTGCTTATTACCGCTTTTGGAGCAAAAATTTTTATCGAAAAAGTAAAAGATGCCGGGTTCCCAAATGTTTAATTCCTTATGCTTGTACTTCTGCTGCACCATCTAGCGTTAAAACTCCCAAGCAAACAAGGTCGGGCCCCACCCACAAAAATTCAACTCTCAATATAGGTACTTCCTTTGCACTGATTTTTATAGAATTTTCTATACATATAACTATAACCCCTTTAGTGAAAAATTATAAAGTTAATACAGTAGGCTATATCAAGCCGAAAAAGATTAGAATCTCAATGCAGGTACTCCTACCGAAACGATTTTTATGAAACTTAGTATGTATAGCACCTTCTTCTCAGGCGAAAAAGTGGCTGGTACCACGCACCATATGCTGCATATGCATAGGTTCCATTATTAAATCTTCGCTTATGCGAACTCAAAATAAGTATTTAAATCTTAAAACTAAAACTTTGGTACAGCCAATGCCAGACTAAATTTCAAGTTCTCAAATTAAGTAAATTAATTTAAAAGATTTCATCTTAACGCAATTGTACCCCTTCTTTTCAGACGAGTGTGTCCGCTGTGTTGCAAGACATTTTGAGCAAGCTAAATTAGATATGTTTCCAGCTTATTTAAATACTTTTGCACAAAGTTAGAATTTCGCATTTTACTAGTGAAACTTGTAGATCCTTTTGGTTGTTGATGTTTTTCAAATACCAAGAAGCACCAGGAGTTATCATTTTTAGATTTTGTTTTGACGCCATCGAATTTTCTCTTTAGAAGCGGAAACGATTCCCCATAATTGTATCTCGTAACACTAAATTGGTTTCAAAATTGATTTCTAGAGCAAAAGTTTACAATCAAGACGTAGCAAGGAGTTTCTACCAATTAGTCAAAGAATTTGGGTTGCTTTAAGTTCCGTTTGTGTTAACTAAACATCTATATGGGACTTCCACGTGATTTAGCGATCCAGGTGAATGCCAAGGTATTTTTGTCTCACCATATGGTTACAAATAATGCTTGGGGAGCACGTTTCCTTTCGTGAAGTAAAAGTTACATGGTTGCATTTTTGTGCATTTATTTTTTACCCATACTTTTAATCAGTTTTCTATTTACTATTTCTGTTAACCTTGAGGTCTTTATGGTTACTGAGAAAAGCGTTATCATCAGTTGACGTGTTTGTTGGCATTTCTGCTGTGTAAAGCAGAATGCCAGCTCCAACTTCTTTCATTGATTATAAAATTTTGGTTGGTTATGTACTTTTGCAGAAGGTTAGAAAGATTCAAAGAAAAGTGTGGAAAACGGCCCTTCATGCAATACTTTGAATACTTTCTTCATTTCCAAGGCTTCGAAGGATCTTTTCCAGGCTCATGGGTATTCACTTTTTGCGAACTTACAATAAAAATTTAAGTTTTATGACTGAATAATTTATATTAGCTTAGTCAGTAAAGTATAAAACAATTATAATGATTTCGTCTTAGGGCAACAGTATTTCTCTTTTCAAACGTGTGTGCCGTCCACATTGCATGATGTTTCGAGCGAGCGGATATGGTTGATAACAATTTAAATAGTTTCCTTCTTTTAACATTAACTTTTGGCCAATCATGTATTTTTCTAAGAGGTGAAAAATTTAATTTTGATTAGTTTAACAGGCCTTTATGCTATACTTTATCGAAAACTTGAGGGACATCAATAAAAACCGTGAAATAGTACTTCTTTTCCTTAAAACTGTATCAATTTGTTGGTTCGTGCGATGGTACTATGCTGACTTCTAAACCAAATTGGTGATTTGGAATGAAGTTGTTGTCATTGAAGATCGGGGCCAGCTTGTTTTTAAGCAATTTCTCGTACAATTTTAAGATTGCTGGTAACAGACTTAAAGGCCTGCAAGACTTCACCTTCAGACGACTGTTCCAAAAAATTAATTTAAAAGAATTGAACTTGTCTCCGAAAACTTGATTTCAACAAATAAATGGAAAGACGGAAAAGTGTTCAGACGAACATGTCCAAATAGACTTTCACAGACCTTGTCCTTGGAAATGATTAAAAAAGATTGCTCGGAAGTGCTAAAACTTTAAAACGAATGTGGTATTTGGCAAGGGAAATAATTGTGTTTACTTAAAACTATTTACATTGGTTGATCTATGAAGTTTCTACAGCAAAAAAGCGAAACGAATTTTATACTCACCTTCATTATATGCCAATACGAGAAGATGATCGTTAAAAGTGGTGTCAGATATACCCACAACGAATACACAATTATGTACGAACGATTGTACCAGTCTTTAGCAAAATAATCTGTACCGCACGCTGTCATATTACCTTCGGGTACATAGCGATTCCAACCAACCATCGGAAAGATGGCCCATGTCAGACAAACACTCCACACAAACAACAAACGTAAAACGGCCGATGTAATGGTTAACGGCTTTCGCGATAAACCCTTTACAATAACACAATAACGATCGTAAGCGATTAAAGTCATTGACCATATCGAAACACAACCGAAAAGAGAACCAAAAAAACCGTACAGTTCGCACCAAAATGGACCCATAATCCAAGTACCATAGAAACCGTTCAGCACTACAGGCGGGAACATTGTAAACATCATCATAAAATCGGAAAATGCTAAATTAACCACAAACATATTGGATGGTGTACGTAGCGATTTGGCAGATGTAAATATATAGATGACAATAAAATTTCCAGTTAACGACATTATTCCCAAGACGGTGATGATGAAACCAATGATACCAAACCAAATTGGTTCCATAGGTGGCCATTGATACCAGTAAGGATCCACCATGTGCATTATATCCGCTGGTACACTTTCAGCCAAACTGGCATTACGGCCACCACGTAGATGCTCGAAGACGGGAACATTAAAAGTTGCCATTTTAAAGGCTCTCCAATGGGTTACCAAAACGGCAACACTTAGAGTTGTATATTTGTATATGCACAACGAGCAAAAGAATATGGAAATTTTTTCTTTAAAAAGTCCTTAAAATTATTTTGTTCCCATAATTAAAAATTTTTTAAATTAATTTTGGCACTTTTGTCCCTGTTTTTTATTTCACTGAAAAATTTTAACCGTTATTCCGTTTTTTTAGTTGTTGTTAATAGGCCTGGAAAAACTGCCATCAAACTGTCATGTTTGAATTGTGGAAAATGTTCTTTTTATATGTAAATTGCCTTAAGTTCCTGTTAAAGTTGCTGCTAAGTAATTAATTTTAAATCCAATTAAGACAACAACAACAACACCAATTAAAATTCAATTGTTTTTCAATAAGCTTTCTTAGTTTTGGGCTTAATTTAAGTACAAGAAAAAAAAAACAGGCTGAGGATTATAGGGCTAAGAAAAACTAAGAAAATTTAAAAACTACTGAAATACACTGAAAAAAAAGTAGTTTGTTTATCGTAAAATTTTTATTTTTTGGTTTTTACATCCTATACATAATTATATTTTATATAATACTCATATATGCGGTATAAATGTTCTGAATTCTTATAGGTAGGGAAGTCATATCCATCTCTCTATCTGTTGAAATCAAGTGTTCAAAGCCAAGCCAAATCGTTCGGACTATGTTTCGGTGTCAAATCGACGTATTCTTAGGCAGAAGGATATTTAAAATCAGCAAGTTCGTTAAACCACGCACTGAGATATATTTGGGCCAAAGCCTAAAAAAACTAATTTTGAATAAAAGAAGTTGGATAGAAGCAGGCGGAGAGACAACCCTAATGCAATTGATAAATTTTTTTAAATTTTTAATACAATTAACCTCAGAAAGTATAAAGATATCGGCTTTCAGCTAAATACAAAATAAATGCACAACAATACTAACATTTTAAGGGGGAAACTAGTAAGATTGGAGAAGAGTGTTTTTTTCATGCAACATAGAAGCTTGAGTAGTGGAAGCCTCCATACACAGGACCAACTTTTATTAAATATTAGATACGATATATCTCGGTAACCTTAACAGCTATTCACCTTAAACCTTTTAGGTACAAGGAAGTTTTAATTTTTTTTATTTTTAAAGAAAATATTTTTGGATATGAGCAAAGGAAATAGCATCTCTAATACAAACAGGAAATTTTTTGAAACTTTCTTCTTAATAACCATAATAGATATTGGCTTTAAACCAGTAAAAAAAAAATAATTGTTCATAATATTTGCGGCTTAAAAACATCTCACTGAATAAGCGAGACGAATGAGAAGGTAATAATAGATTCGGCCGAAACAGCCATATATAACACTCTTACTTATTTTTCTTAAGTTTTTATTTCTAGAAAGTTTTTAGTGTGTTCTAAAGAAATTTATAAATTTATTAAAGGATTTAAGATCGAATAGCATTGGCAGATTTTTTAATTAGAAACCGCCGCTAATAACAAGGCTTACATTAAATTATTAAAAACACCTGCGGAAATATTCCTAACCCCTGATTTATCCTGCTCTAATTGAGAAGCAAGTAAGTACCCTTTAATCTAGCTCCAGAAGCCTAGAGATCTAGAAATCAGCCCTTTCTCTACGGGCTTGTCCTATCTTATACAAGACCAATTTTTGTGTCTTATAATAATAAAAACTCAGCAGAAGCCTTGCCATTCTGGGGCGATTTTCTCTTTGCGACATGTTAGCTAATTTAACTATCGATAACGTGAAGATAATCTGGCATTCAACAGAGCCCAACATTGCTCGTCCTGATAATTACACTGAATGTACCTTAACAGTTGTTCACAAGTCTTGACTTGACAAAATGTTCTTCTAAAGATTAAAAGGTGGCTTGAATGTCGACAAAAATCGCATTTGCCCAGCTTGAGAGCCATTTTCTTAAAACCCTATACTCATCTGGAAGTCTGTATAATAACTGAACTGCCATGCCTTTAATGCAGCAGTAAAAACTGTACCGCCCCCAAATTGTTTCCTGGATTCTTATCAATCCTTCTTATCTCAAAACACCAACTTGGTTGCAGCTCTAAGTCGACACCCACGAATTAATAGTCAGTCAAAATCGACTGCCCCAGAAGTCGACCCTAAGAGTTTCTAATATGACCTTTTCAAGGCGTTCATCTAAACGAAATTTCTATAAATAAAGATCTATTTAATAACGAAGGTGCAAGTCCAGTTTTTCATATCCGGTTTTGGCCTCTGTTCTCACCTACGAAGCTTCTACATGTATATTAGGTATTCAAAGATTTCCTAACGATCCTCTTCGCATTTACCTATTAACAAAATTTGCTATTCAAGATGAAACCCACGTCAGTCTTAGTCCAACTTCGTTAAGTACTGGCGGCTTAAAGTCCGCACTTTGTATTATATGGTGAAAAGAACAAAATTCCATCTCCCCTGGGCTTACATACAGCCCTTTGCCCTTGACGCAGAAAGATATATACATATGGGCATTTCCATGTCATCGTACGTGACATTTGTACGCCTACAAAGTGGTGTAGATTTTGCAAAAAGAGTGGCAACTGAAAAATTGTTTCGTCAATATGTTACATTTAGAGGGTACTACAATGTAAAAAAAAAAAAATCATGGCTTTGAAAACCTTGCCGGCCAAAATATCGGGCGAAAAAGGCGCATATCGTACGTGACAAAAAACGGAAGTGATGTCGAGGTGCATGCTCATATATACGAAAATCTGCGAATTGTAAAAGTTTTTTTCCTTTCTTTAAGTTCTTACACCAAGCCAAATATTTTTCCTTGATAATCCAAAATTTTTAAATAAAAAAACATTTTTAGATGATTTTGTTACGAACAAATCTTAATATCGTTCGTGACATACCGTATGTGACAGATTTTTCTCTTATAGTATTTGTCTGAAAAAAAATAGGTTTTTTTAATATATGTATACATAACAAATTTAAACAGAATTAAAAAATGTTTATTCGGTGATAATAGCAATAAAAACAATAAAAGGTTAATTTCATTTCTTACTATACACTATGTACTTGGGCGCTGCCACTTAATTATTAAATTTTAACTTTTTCTCTTACTGAATACGCAGTTCGAGACACATTTATATACTGACTATCATGATAAGTAAACGAATGAAGTTTTCTTATTTTTGGGATGGGCTGGACATTTTGACATTTTTCATGGAGATGAGGAGAAAACCCTTCAATCTCTTCGGTAGCAACATAAAACAAATTAACTTTTTCCACATATTTATGAGCACATTCATAAAATGAGAAAGCATCTGGCAAGATTAATTTATTTGCTTTTACAATTTGCCAGACCTTTCTTTTAACAGTAGCACCTACTTCATCAACTGCACCTTTACCATGGGATGTGGCAAAGATTTTCCATTTTAAATGTTGGCAGCTAAATTTGTTTACAAAAGAGGGAATACTTTTTAAAATGAATTTGTTTTTAAATTGAGCGCTACTCCAATCAGAAAATATGTATATAGACGATAAATCTACATATTGTTCGCTTATTTCAAGCATAGTTTTTGTAATAAAATAGTAAACATCAAACTTATTGTGTGTTAATTCGTCGTTAATTATTTTTTTTGTTTTTTTTTGGCTGCATCTGCGAACTTTTTTCGATAGATATGCAGTCTTTCAGCCTCCTTTTTCCGGTATTTCTTTATTTGTTCTTCGTTTTTCTTCAAGTCCTCCCTCCATTTCTTTGTAGTCTCATAGCTATTTTTACCCATCTTAATAAAATATTTATAATTATAAAGGAATTTGAAAGTATTAAATTGAATTGTGTTACTTATAATATCGTATGCTACAAACTTTGAAAGAATATAAAATTTTTATTGCATCAAATTTAAAAAAAAATCGATCAATATTTGTTTGCGAGATTTATTTTGCTTTGCACTTTTATTTTTAAATACTTGCGACCGGTCGAATTCAAATAATGACGACAAATACCGTTTTTCCATTACGTACGTGACATTAGAATATCATTCAAAGCAAACTATAAAAAATACCGCTATTCGAACTCTAAATTTTTAATTTCATAATGGATCTTGGCCATTGATGTTGTAACATTATTTTTAAAGTATAATTGGAATATTACAATTACCTTAATTTAGCCACTAGTTAAGTGAAAATAGTTAATTTCAAATTCTGGAAATTGATCAAAGAGATTACCAGTTTAATCTGCTATTTTTGCTCTTTTAAAATTATAATTAGCTATAAATACTTTTACATAATAAAATTTAAGTGTTTTATTGCTCTTTGGTATATTTAAAAAAAAGTTGTGATGACTTTTATTTTTCCAGCCGTGGTTGACATATTCATGGAAATGCCCATTTCGGATAGTGCAGCCTGTATTACTTAACTCGTCGTGAATTAAAGGAGAATTGTTTTTTTTTTGGCAATTTTTGGTACTACAGACTAACTCTTTGGCCCCTACTTGGTTATTTTCTCCTTAACATTAAACATTATTCCTTTTTTAATACAACAAAACATTCAAACAATTTCTTTCAGTGTTCTTGTTTATGCGCCATACCTAAGCAAGTCTCAATATTTTTTTTCACATTTCGATCAAAGTCAAGGCTAAGAAGAATAATATATTTTGTACGTCTAACAACAATTAATACACACATATGGGCAATTCCATTAATATGTTAAACAGGATGAACAAGATAAATACGTCTTAATTTTAAGTTCAGGGGGAAAGTGAAATATTTTATACAACTATCTTGAGAAGGTATTCAATAAATAAAACGTAACAACAATTTTTTTTCTGTTACTTTTATTTTGCTGAAAATTTATTTAACACCATAGCCTTTCAAATACATAGAGCATTCCGTATCATGAAAATACCCATATGTTTGTATTTAAGGCAACTATCAAGTGCCACAAAAATTGGATTATACTTGTATATATTCAATTGGTTTTTATTAGTTTTCCTCACTTGAAACTTTTTAAAAACAATTTGCTTAAATTGTACAAATTTAGATTTACACATGTAAATTGTTATTAACTGTATTTTTGGGTGGTTTTAAATTCAATGACTGGCATAAACATTAAACAGTTTGAATATTCTTATGTGGGCTCACGTGAGCACATGAATTCTTGATTTAAGAAAAAGACATAATCCATGAGGCATTTAAGAATTATGAGTTTAAATTGTAACGAATGTAGAGGATAATGAATTACAATTTTTAGAAAATGAAATTTTTTCTTAATATTAATTTTATTATAATAATTCTTACAATTTATATACATATATATGTATAAACAAACAGAACAATTGAATTGAAAAATGAAAAGTAATATTATAAAGGTTTAATAATTTTACACACAAAAAATTATCTAAGAAAACTTTACTTAAATCAAGCCATAGCGGTGTCAAAAGTACGGTGAGTACGGTTTTTCTTGAATCAAGTACGAAATTTCTTACTCCAAGTAAAATTTTTTAAGTACAAAATTCTTACTTTTAGCCACAATTAAGCCTAAAAAGGATTGATTTAAGTTCGGAACCGTACTTGATGTAAGCCAAAAAAAGATTGATTTAAGCCATAAACGGGATTAATTCGAAAATGAAATGTAATTTTTTGGACTTATGGACCTTTATTAAAGAAAAAGAACTTTATATTTTATTTTTATTTTATAGATACTTTAAATTTATAATTTAAAAAATTAATTTTTTGTATTTACCGAAGCTGCGATTCGAACCAGGGATTTCTACACTGCAGTACAAGCGCGTTACCTCTAGGCCACCGAGACACTTTGTTTTCAAATGTAAAATAATATATTAAAACAAAAAGTTTTTTTCTGCTTGATTTGTTGAAGCAATCCGAATATGCTTGATTCAAGAAAATGTAAGTAAGGATCGTACTTGAAAATTTCAAGAAAGATTTTGGATAAAATCAAGAATAAAATTCTTGATTTTAGAAAGCCGTTTTTCGTTCTGTATACATATAAGCTAGACATGTTATTAATTTAAAATTAAAAAAAAAATGTTACCTACAATAATGTTATACTGAGCAAGCAATATCTGTGCTCACAAATTTTAGTAGCGTTGACTAAAAGTTGAAAAAGTTTTAAAAATTTAAAGGCCGAGTAATGGTTAGTAAATCAATAAAAACAAAATTAAATTTTTTTAATAGTGTAGTACCGTTTTACGATTTTTTCGATTGGGACATTGTCCCATAGGTTTTTTTGTACAGGACAGTGAGTATTATTTTTGAGCGGTAGCAATAGATACTATTTTAAAATGTTCTTAAATGTGAAGCTTTTTTTTTATAGCCCAACTATATTATACCATAAACCACATTGGTATGGGGGCTACATGAAAATATTGACCGATAATAATCGTATTCAGTATTACAGTTTGTAAAATAGAGATAAACATGTTTGCAAAACTTTATGAAGGTGAAATAATATTCTAGCCATTATTAAACCAAAAATCCTATTCCGTATGAAAATTTGTGTTGGGGTCATTAGCGTAACTACAAATTTTTTCTAGGGGGCAGAAACTTAAAGTGCATGAACCAAAAAATTGTTTTAAAACATTTTTTAAATTGGGGGGGGGGGGGGGTAAACGACTTCTGGGGGTTTTGGGGGCTTATTCACCCACCCAGAATGGATGGATTTAATACGCCTATGATTGGGGGTTATATCAAAAAATTTAACGATCGTTTTTTCGTTCAGTAGGTAGCTTAAAGCAGGACAAATGTGAAAAATTTTAGCAAAATTGAGAAAAATTCGAGCCCAAAATGCTTATTCCGGGAACATTTGTATTAGGGCAATAACAAAAATTGGACCGATCATATTTTTTTTTACTTATCTCGTTTTATCTTTAATTTTATCTATAATTTTACATTATTCCTTTTGCCTTTTCATTAAAATTACCTATTGTGCAGTAAATTTTATTTTTCTCACCAATACAAAACACATTGTTATTTTTTCGCTTCACTGCTTTAGAGTAAACCGTATGATTGATATACATATGCACATACTTATATTACTAATACGCTAACAAAAAAAATCATAAAATATGCTGCAAGGAACAGCTGGGAAAATTTTAATCGATACCTTTTTAAAAGTTTTGCTCAATAAAATAAAAAAAATTATTTATTGAAAATTAAACTCATATTTTTATTTACATGAAATCGCAAACATTTAAAAAAACTAAATTTCTAATTAAGAAATTTTAAAAATTTAGGTATTTCCATATTTAAAAAATGGCTTCTATTGGTTATTACCTGTTTACCCCATAAACATAGGAAAATGCACAGCGATGCAGTAAATAAAAAACCACATGACGTAATGTAAAACTTTTTCTTTGAATTAACACTAAAAGTTATGTAGTTAACCATAACTAATTTTAAATCACTTTTTATTTGTACAAACAACAAAAAAAATAAAGAAATTTGTACTAATCTATTTTTTAAGTAAAAAAAACTTATATAAAAAATTAGCAAAAGTCAAAAAAAAATTGAAAAAATTTTGTCAAAAAGTAAAATTTTAAAAAAAGTTCCTATATATCTACATATGTACATGCCATGATTTAAGTACCCTTTTAAAGTAATTTATTAAATTTAACAATTATTTTAGTAAAATTTTGTTTAAAATTTTGTTATTTTTTTTTGCACTATATTTAAATATTTATGGAAAATCAAAAACGATTTTTAGCTAAAACTGCTAATAGCTAATAAAAACTTTGATCACCTGGGAAAAATAAACAAAAGCTTTTTCACATAATTAAAAAAGCTTTAAATAACTAAATAGAGCTTAAAATAATGTTATTAACATTAATTGTTCTTCTTCACATTCCGTCGAATTATGTTAAATATCGTTGGCTGCTAGAAAAAACTGCACACTTTTTTTAATTTACTTTTTACCACAAATATAAGTATGTGGAAAGTAGAAGTATGTACAAATTGTAATTAAATTATTTGATAAAATTCAATATTTGTGAGATTTGCATTCAAAATATAATGTTACCACTCAGCTCTTGGAAAAAATATAAAATTACAAAATCAAGAAACAAAAACACTTAAATAAAATTCGAAAATAATTATTATTCTCGGCCTCTGACTATGACATAAAAAATTTAAAATTTTCAATACCTTAGGCTTTTTACAATATGCAGATAATAAAAGAACACGAATTCGGCTCAAAATGCTCAATAGTAGACTGACTGTAACAGGTACAAACTTAAATATATAAGTTTAATATAAATTGATTTTGAGATTGAATTTTATAAAATATTCTAGAGAACATTTAGTTTAATTTCCTTGAGGGCTTAGAGTACTTTCATTTATACAAAATATTTATAAAACCAATTTTTTTTAAATTTTATCGGATGTTAATTTTTTTATTTATTTATTTAAAAAAAATACATTTTTTTTGGTTTTTAGAAAAGTTCAACTCGAAATTGTTTATATACAAATTTAAAAAAAAAATCTTACTCCGTATGTATGAATGTTTCTACTTATTTACAATATTTTTTAAAATATTTTTTTAATATTTTTAAAGAAGTTTTAGCACTATGCTGCTCTGGTAGTAAAAGAATTAATGGTTTCCATATGTATAACTAAGCGGTCATTAACTCTAACAGCCTGCGGTAAAGTATCACCATGATTATTTTAATAATTTTCAATTTCTTTTGTGTTGTTTTATTCGTTTCAATAAGGCATAAGTACATTTTTTTTTAACTTTCAATTTTATGTGCCCTACACAAACATATTGTGTAGGAAGAATTGATACTATTAATAAAGGTGATAATACAAGGTGGGCAAATGGCTGCCAATGTCAAATCTGTTTTGACAATTGTAAACTAGACAAATGTGGATATCCAAGTGATCAACCCATGGAGTGAAACACTCCCCAAGAATGCGAAATAATTGTGTCTTTTTTTTGTGTAACACTTCTTCTTTGGTATTAGCGTAGCACGAATTCCGTCGCTGATTCCCCAGTCGTCCAGCACCGACTGCGCAACCACTGGGCCCTTTGGCAACCAACCTTGAAGACTGTGGGACCACACGAGACTCTGACAAGAGTGGCTGGCCCTGAAGCACCCGTTTTACTGAAAATATCGCTGCTGTTGGCGAGGATGTCGAGCTGTCGCCAGAAACATCGACCTGATGCCGTGCCTTGCAATTAGCAATCAGCCGGTTGTTCCTAAGGTCAAAGACCCGCGCATGTTTCCGTACAAAGTTCAGGCCATGCATAAGCTGCTGCCTGTCGACTGCGAATTGAGTGAAACCTAGGACCAAGCCATCCTCAATCTTGAGGCCGAAGTGGGCGGTTACGTGAATAAGCAAAACTATCGCTTCTGGGGCACCGAAATACACGAGGAGCCATTACACCCGTTCAAAGTGTCTGCATAGTGCGCTGTTAACGCTGGTGAAGTCATCGGGCAATCTTTTCGAGGAGGAATGTGTCATAATTAAAAAAACGGATAAAAGCTAAAAAAAAATCGAGGTTTTGAAAGGTCAATGTGAAGGGTATCTAAGATTCGGCCCAGCCGAATATAAAACTTTTACTTTTTGTTTTAATTCCAACTTTTTAATGTGAATAATCGTCCACGAGAAAACTGTTTTCGTATCAAAAACTGTTTTTTTAAGGTTTAGGGGGTTTAAAATTTAGTAAAGCCTTAAGAAATTATTATAATACTCGTATGAATCTTAAATGTTTTTTCTTTTCGATTGTTAATTGTGCGGGTGCGAATATTTTTTCTTCAATTTTTAAGTTGTAGTTTTTTTTAACAGTTTTTTATTGAAATTTATTTACCGTGATATGTGCTACATTAAAACGTTTTCAAAAACATTCTGATCTTTAGATTTTATGTTTTTTTTAGTTTTTTTTTCAATTTAATTTGTTGCCTACGAGAGTATGTGAATTTTTTTAAGTTATTAATTAAGTTTCTTTTCTATTTTTGTATTTTAATTTGAAATTGTATTTATGTGGCTGAGAAATACATAAACCACACTCGATGTTGTGGTCGATTTTTCTATAAAAACAGAAAAGTATTGAAATTATAGAATTTTTATTTGTTTAAATTTAATTTGGACTGGCAAAGTTTTTTATATAATTATTTTGTGCAAATACAAAATTGGTTAAAGCAGCTTCTTCTTTAGCTTTACAATATATTTTATTAATCCCACACTTCATAAGTGGAAGGGGTATTATGCACTTGTGCAGATGCTTGTAACGCCCAATACTAATGGTCTGAGACCCACCTTTAAAAATACTAAACGATTCAAAATGACTTTCTGAGTCGATTAAAGTATGCCCGTCCGTCCGGCTGAGTGTCTGTGTATTCTTGTAATCAAAGTACAGGTCGCAACTTTGAAGATAGTTTGATAAAATTTAGCGCAGATAAGTTTTTTTTTGGCTATTACTGACTCAAATAATGCTCTGTTTTGAGAAAACTTGTGTCTTACTTTATGTCACTAACAATCGTATTAAATGGAAAAAAATATAATTGGTTTATTTTTTTTATAGCCTCCAAGCAAATTTCCTTTCAGAATAAGCACTGTGGGCTATAATTGACTCGAATATTACTCTGTTTTTACAAAATTTTGCACACATCTTGCCGCAAACTATAATACAGAATACAATAATTTTTCTTTAAGAGAGCTCCATACAAATGTGGTGTAGGGTATAATATTTAAAGCATTTTTACTTTGTTCTGATGTCAGTTATGAAAAAATCTGTTTATTATCAATTCTTTCTTAAAAGGAAATTTTAAAAATATTTTCATTTTGGCAAGTGTCCAAGAGAGCATTTTTAAATTCTAAATCGTTGCCTAAGATTAAGAAATTTATATTACGCTAATATTTTTATGCTCGATGATAGAAATTTTTTAATATTTGACTTGAATTAAGCTGTTATTCCTTTTGATCACAGAATTCATTTCTGTTATACCTGCTCTTATTATTTTTTAAATTATTAAATTTTTTCTGTTCAAAAGCATTTTCATTTTCAAATAAATCAATTTTTTTGTGCCAAATTAATGAAAACATTTTGTTGTTACCATAATTGAGAGAAAATGTAAAACTCCAACATTAAAGAATTTTTTCCAATAACATAATGTTAATTTTTATATTTTAGTTTTTGCAAATTTCTTAAAGATTTCAGTTTATTATACAAATTTTTGCTTTTTATACTTGTTTTTAATTTATTCATTATTCATTTGCGACCTTATATATCCCAGCAAAAATTAACATTGCTTTGTAATAAGTTAAAATCCAAAAAACTCTTACTAATTGGCATTTTAACTCAATACTTTAACATGGCGATGACATTTGAGGCAAGTACTTCCATGCTCGCTTACAAAGAGGGAGTTTAATAAGTACTTGCCATGCTCGCTTACAAAAAGGGACTTACATAAGCCATTACTTTGCTGGCATTAAAATAACTTTTTCCTGGGGACCCCAGTTACTCATTGTTGCATTTAAAGTTTTTTTCTTTGATGTTTTGGTTAAAACTGACTTAAAATATTTAGTTATAGTACGTTAAGAAATTGTCAAACTGAAACTATCTGCCTAAATTTTTGATAAGAAGTAACTCATTATCTAACAACTTCTAAATAATGCAGACGGTATGTAATAGTCATTGAAAAGTTGTTTGGCAATGACTAATCGCCACCAAGTTTTTGCTGGGATATTCTGAATCCTTACAGATAGGAAAGTTGATATAGCCATGTCCGTCTGTTGAAATCAAGTTTTCGGAGTTAATAAAAGTGATACGGACCAGTTATTGGTGTCAAACTATTAGAAATATCCTGGAGACAATTACTGTTTTAAATCGGTAAAATCGGTTCACTATTGACCGAGATATAAGCGAAAACCCGAAATAACCCATTTTTTTAAGACAAAATCCGGAAATATATCCCCATATATCTCAATAAATATAATCATTCTTGCCACAAAACTTGGCACGGATACCCTAAAAATAGGGACCTAAATAAGGAAAAATTTTTGTTCACATAGGATAAGGGGAAGTGGTATTTCCCCTACAATTGCACAAATTTTGTGAAATATTTCATGCGATAGATGTTCTACAAAAAGTAATTGAACAATAAGGCCTACACTGTGGAGAAAAAAATCTTTGGATAGAGGCAAAGGAAGGGGTAGCTCCCTTAAAAATTAACAATTTTAATGAAATTTTCGATACGCTAAATCTGGGAAACTACAAAAAGTAATGATCAAATAATTCATACATCTTAAAAAAATTTTTGGAGAGGAGCAGGGGACTAGAACATCCCATAAAAATTAATAACTTTTATTAAACTTTTAATACGAATAATGTCGAAAGCTTTTAAAACTCTCGACCCCAAACCATCTTTATCTTTTTCTATTATTCATACGAACGTTAAAATTTTGTAAAGTTTTCTATGAACTTTAAAACTGGCACAAGGTATTTTTATTATATTCTTTGCAGTACAAAATTACTCGGTTAGAAAATATGGCTGGATATATTAAAAGAAGGGTATGTGCAAATGAAATGCTGGCAGCACTTTGTTGTAAATATTTTTTAATTTAAAACTTCGTTTACAAAGACGCAGCTCATTTACTAAATGTAAGAAATGTAAAATTTCAAAAGCGTTGAATTTTCATTATACATATACCAAAAAAACTCGATAGATTTTATTTTTTTTAAATGGTTATATTAAACATCGGATTAAAAATTTACAACCTTATCATCTATAAGTAACTAAAGTACTTATCAAAGGCTTTTCACATGTAATTCTTGAAATCACTTACCATCTATGACAAGCAAGAGTTCATTGATGTTTACCTAGAAATGACACTACTTTGGTTTCAGCACCATCAATGAACTTAAAAATGATTAGTTTGCTTATTTTACATATGATGAAATATTCAATTGAATAAATTTAGAATTTATACAAAAATAACGTTAAAAAATTAAATTCTTTGGAGTTTAACTTTCTATTATGATATTGTTTTTGGTTTTTTTAAATATTTTTTTAAACAAATTCCTTTTGTATTTCAATGAATTTTTGTCAGAGGTTTATCACAAAAAAGTCTCTTTCTTTTTCCCACCAACTTTGTTCTTCTTCATATCCGCAAATTTCCAAAAACGTAATTTAAAACATCAATTAAAAACCTTTAACATTTTTTTGTCAACAAAGTTATGTTATTTGCTTTGAAAATTTTAAAAAACTACACCCTATAGTCAGTGTATGTAAAATTTTAAACTTTCGCCTTCATGAATATTGTTTATAAATTTTTTTTAATTTGTTCTTCGGTAATACTTGCAAATAATTTTAATAAAAACTGTGGTAAAAAAATATATAATTGGCGAATTCACAAGGTACGATACGATAGCATATTGTATTATTGTCATATAATTTCACAATAGCATAAAAATTTTGTTGTTGCTTTTCATACGAAACTTGTTGTGAAACAATACAACTTTGTTTGATATGTTTTTGTGATGTCATATTATATACAAAGTCATGCGCCAAGCGCCTAAAATGAAACGGCGAGTTTTTTAATTTAATTTTAAGAGCCGCTAGCACTTGCATCCGTTAAAAATGTCTATACTAAAAACTTAGGCAAAACCGCCAAAGAAGATTCCTTAAGCCGCCTTCGCCGGCAAAAATAGCCGGCACTGCTCTCTGACACAGCTGTTTTTTGTTTACGTAAAAAATAACAAAATTATTGTGATTTTTTATTAAAACTTTGCTTATTTTAATGGACTTAAGAGATTCTAACCAGGTTAGATATAGACCATTTTGTGTTTTCATGGGTCTAATTTCTACAAATTATTAAGTTAAGCCAAGAGCAGCACCAGATTTATGTACATACATATGTGTTTGTTTTTCTATCGTTTGGTCGTATCAGCTGATTTAGATTTTAAATACGACACCTACAAATATACGAAGAGTTGTTCACAACGGTCATATTTTTTGGTTGTATTATTTTACAATATATGATTTCACAAGACCTTGTGAATTCACCAAATATCTAGATATTATCTTAATTATTTTTTTTCTCTCTGACAATAAGTTTAAACTGTTAATGCCTGTTTTTGCCTGTAAAATTTTTTTTCGGTTAATTTATCAAAAATTAATTTAAAGTTTTTATGGCAATATCAGTAATTTACAAACTATAAAGAGCTAAAAGTATTTAAAAAAGCAAGTGTAAAAGTGATGGGTATAGTCCTAGGTTCGAATCCCAGCTACGGCAAGCATAGGAAAAAGTTTTAAATATTAAATTTAAAGGAAAATATACAAAAAAATTAGGGTTTTAATCGAAATTTTTTAACAAAATCTATTAAACTCGAAGCACTGCCTCACATGCTTTAAAATCATATATAAGTACGAGTAGTATCAGTGCTGTGTAGAGAATGATTTTTGTTTGTCAGGAGGTGACTTTGCTTTTAAACTGCTCTTTCTAGTCCAAAGTAGTTTATTCTGTTTTTGGCGGTGCTGAGGTAGATAAAATCGTTCACTACTTCAAAGTTACAGTTTTTAACTTCCACTGTCTGACCAAGTCTACTGGACGTCTTGTGTGTTGATACTATCAACTTGATTTTACCCACATTAACTGCCAGACCCACTTTGGCCGATTCTTTCTCGACTTTTTTAAAAGTGCGTCTCATATAAGCTTTTCTAAAAATCTGTCAAAAATATCACATGAAGGGCTGTCTGCGTGTCTGAAATCTTGTTTGGTACTGAAAGGCTCAGATATATTACTGCTTATCTTAACTGAGAGTTGCATAACAGTTAAGGTCATCTGGCAGAACGTATGGGGCTGTTGAAATCGGCCTTATGGTTAACAAATAGATTATATGTGTCGATCTGTCTTTCTTGGGTTTTCCAGGACTTTGCGTAGTGTGTATATCTGGTATTTGGTGGATTTGGCTGGTCTAAGGCCGCATTGATATGGCTCAATTATCTCGTCGACTTTTAAATTAAATCCTTCATACAAAACGCTTGATAGAATTTTGTAACCAATGGAAAGTAGACTTATTCCTTTGTAGTTTACACATATTGTCTTGTCTCGTTTTTGTGCACAAGACATAAAACACTGACGTTCCAAGCGTCGGGTATGCGTTCCTCTTGCCAAATTATGCAAACAAGCATACGCCTAATAAGCGTGTCGCCTCCGGTCTTAAACAGTTAAGCTGGCAACCCATCGGCTCTTGCTTTCTTGTTATTCTTAAGTTGGGTAACTGATATTTCGACCTCATTCTGGCTAGGCGATATGCACTCAACACCTTCCTCTGGGATTGGTTCTATGGCATCTTTATCGTTGATGTTTCCATGTCCTCAGCACACTACCTGTATCAGTCGCCAGATTACCTTCTTCATCTCTGCAGGAGAATGTGCCTATACCAACGCCTTCAGAAAAACCTTGTTGGTAATTTAAAGTTTGGGTTAAGTCATTCAAGCTTAGTACTAACATGTACCGCCAATTTTAATATTTTCGAAGAAGCAAATGACTTGAGACGGTTTTAAGATTTAGAGTACAATCTGATTATATTTTTGAACCCTTATCACTAAAGCGAAAGGTATAAGAATTAAAAAGTCGACCAGTTCTATAGAAAACACACCCAAATGCAGTTGTTAAACAAATCGCTCGCAAATTTCGCTGACTGCGTTAAATGTGTCAATAAACCAGTACCATCACAAAACCATTATTTTTCAAGTGCAATTGGAATCCATTAATGCAAATAAAAAAAATTAAAAAACCTAAAGCTGTTGATCGTCCAAAGGCGTGAATGTGGTAAAAGTCAACAGCAAAAATTTACACAACAACAACAATAACAAATCATTAAAAAGTGACAACAGACGGACAAGAAACATTGTTAAACATGCATTGCATTCAGATGTGACAATAAAATCTACGACAACAAATTGTGAGGTTTTGAAATATAATTACAAATGTAACAATAACAACAACGATATCAGTGTTGCAGAAACATGTGTCAAGATTTAAAAAAAAATGAAAAACAAAAATGCAAATATTTTTAAGGAAGGCGAACACAGACACACTTCTTAAGAGACTTACAATTAAATGGGCCAAACTAACTGTACTTTTGCTTGCAAAAATGTCTATTTATCTCAATCAGAGTTGCCATCTAAAAAATTGATATATGTTCAATTAATCTAAATTAATTTTTTTTTATGAAAATATAATAAAATTGGCCCGTTTGAATAATTCTAATTTTTTCCGAAGAATATATCTTGTAACGAAACTACCTTTTGGTAGGGCAGAAGCCAAAAGCTGCATTTAATAGTTTTTAAGATATGCCATTAAGGGGCACTTTCGAAATGGCGTATCAAAAGTTTAAAAAAAGTGTTTTGTATTTATCCACCAATTTTTTAAATTTTGACATTATCCTGATCTTCTTCGCAGCAGGTTTGAAGTCAATAGCTTTGCGGTTTTCAAAATATGACGTATCGGAAAAATTATAAAATTTATGCATCTCAGGTTTTGGCTTATATTTTAGTGAATAGTTATCCGATCCTGCTGATTTGATGTTTGAATTTTAAATATTTAAATATCAAAGCCGGGTCCCTAGAATTTTACTTGACTTCGAAAATTTAATCCTTAAAGTCGGATATGTAAACTCTCCCATTAATAAGAAACCAGAATACATATAAATTTATAAAGTCTCTAAAGTGTTTTTTTTAAGAAAATGGTATCCTAAAATGCATTCAGTTAGGTTAAATTTTTACTAGCTGGTCTCGACAACTTCTATAGCCTAAGAATCGCTAGTGCTACTAGACATAAAGAAACTATGGCCCGGTTATTTTAATCGGCTTATTTCGATTTAATAAGAACCAAGAGTGCCCCAAACGCTCCTTGTAAATGCCAACAGTTTGGTCTTATCAATCCCAGATATTTACTTCTGGGTTAAGAATATATGAGACCCAAAATAGCTTGTTCTGGAGCACACGAGCGCTCGACATTAATACAAAAAGGGTTCTATAGTCTCCCTATTTCCTGATATACTACATTCAGCTCTTTTGGGGTGAACCGCTGTTGTCATCCCAAAAAAACGTCTTCAATCACTCATCCGCAAAGATAGTAAAAACCTCTTTTTTGTGAAAACTACTGCGTCATTAGCTCTCCATATAACCCTAGAAATTTTACATAAAGCGTTATTTGTAAAGACGTTCATGGCCATGACCCTCCAAGAGAGTCTATTTAGCTTTTAAACTAAAATAAAGCCCAAATGTCTATTCAGTTTTCTTGGCCTTGCTTCGTTAATTTCCGAATCAAGTAAATGTGCAGATCTATTGCAGAACACATTTGACTAATAGGCTCCTTGCACGCGTGGAAAATTAAGAAGCAAGTATCGGACTACCTTGATCGCGCTGTTTTTTTATCAATAAATATATTCATTTGAGAATTCTGGTTTATAGGAGGACAATTTAAGATTAACGGCAAACTCGACTGCCAAAATTTCTTAATGCAGTGATGATGAAGTTAGTGGGACTTACTAAAGCCCAGCTCTTGATAAATGACAGAGGCTCTGACTTCCTCATTTATCTTCTACCCATCCATTAAGAAATTTTAGATCATGTGGCTTGTGTGAAGACTCAGCTACTGGCCGTACTTTTCCATAGCTGAAGCCGCCTTCACTATAAAGCTCAGTATTAGGATTACATAGTCACTGTTACATTTTGTGTTGCCAATAACTCTGTCGTAGCGATATTAGACCTGCGTGAATTGTCCCGTTGCCTTCTGTCGAGTTGCATATTTTTTCGTCAAAATATGAAGAAGGTTGGAATGAGAGGCCCGTAAATACATATATGTATAATGCGTATGAGTTACGGCCAATATAGGGTCAACAGGGTGATTGGGGACTTACATATGTCGTATAAGATTCCGGATTTGCCTAGTATTATTGATTTTGTTTTTGTACTGTTCCTTAAGTAAGTTATTCTGTACACAGCCTTAGCCATTAAAGGGTTGGAAGCTATGCCTAGAAAGCAAACCGCAAGGGTTACATGGAGTGGAGAAATCTCTGGTTTCGTAGCAGATTAATAAGTTTTAAATTAAAGATAATTTCAAACGGTATTGTATGAATACTGAGTTGAGGGCCAGTCTTTTTACACACATGCGGTTAACCGGTTTTTTTAGTGCGATCTACCACACAAGTATTTGTATAAAGTTAAGTAGACTAAGCCACAGCAGGGTAGATTAAAATTTTGCCTAGCATGTTTGTGCATGCCTAAAGTGAATTTAAAATGCCTCCTAGTTGAAATATGTGATACTTTATATGTTTATAAATAACAACCAGTTTCAAAGAAAATCTTCCAAATTAAAAGAATTTCAGATTTTTTTAAAACTTTAATATTAAAAAAGTGTAGAGTACATATTAATTAGAAACTCTGACAACACTTTAAACGGAATTAGCATGTAGCTTTTTTGATAGTGTTTGACTGATATTTTTTCTTAAGTTTTTTGTTTGGAAAAATCTTAAATTTCCATGAACATAAAAAGTGTTGCATAAACAAATGCATTTAAATCGCCCACACATCATCAGAAAAAAACACACCCGTCTGCCAAGCTCAAAGTTTTTCTACATATTTTTTTATTAGGAAAAAAAATAGAAAAATATTTAATTAAAAGACTTTTTAAAGACAGTTTTAATAACAATATATTTAGTAATCAACGAAATTCCAAAATGTAAAAACATTTTAGATGAAGTGCAGTATTATTTAGAAGTTCGTTCCCCACCAATTTCACTATTATGGGCAAATGGTCTTCTCTCTTTACTTTAATTAATATTTCTTTTTATTCTTTCGTTTTTATAAACTAAAAGAAAATATTTGTAATAAACTTTAATTAAAACTTGTAGAGGGTGTTGGCTGACCTAACAACTGTTTAATTGCAAGTGATGCTATTCGTTTTTAATTATTTTAATATGCACTCGAAGAACATGAAGAACATAAATAAATAAATAAATATAATCTATTAAGTAAGTTGGCATTTTAAGATTAAATTTAAAACACTACAATGATCAGATACAAATACATACTTATACACATACTTGTACAAACATACACTCATTCCCAAGTAGTTCAAGTTTAAATGATTCACTTGAATTGAACATTGTTGTTGTCAGCAACTGGGCAGCGTGTATTGGCTGCATGAATATGATTTTTTTATTAATATTTTCTTTAATTTTAACGTCTGGTAAAAGCAAACATAAACATTTTGCCAGATTATTTTCATTTTCAATTTCATTTAAATTGCCTTGAAGGAAAGTTATTTGTATTTTTAAATTTATGACTTTTTAATGTTTTTTGTATTTTATTGGTTTTTCCTAATTATGTTTTTGTTTTTGTTTGTGCAACTGCAATTTTATATTTTTGAAGTGCATATGTTTGTTTTTGTATGGAATGCAATGGCTAAGTGTCTTTAAAATTTTGTACTTATTTCTTTTATTGCTAAAAATTAGAAAATATGATTTTATGTCTGACCCATGTGCTTGAAAAACACTAATGTCGATTAGAAAAATGTATTCACTTAATATCAATTTGCTTGTGGTTTTTTGCTCTGCTAAACTGTGGAGATATTTATGGTTTTCTCTAAATGAATTTGACTGAATACCAACATTTCAACAAAAGCGTCAAATTAATTTTACAAGCAAATAGAAGTTAAATGCTTTAAGTATCATGCTTTGCTTGATTCCTGGTTCTGATTAAAGAATTACATCTTTGTACAAATATTAATAACAGTTATAGTAGGTTTATAAAGGGCTTATTTGACAAATACACCATAGACATCTGTCAAAAAAGTCTTTATCAAACCTACTAACTATAAGTATTATGCAAATGGGTATTACATTATCAAAGGTGGGCCAAAAGAAGTCATTCGATGTTGTTTGGCTCTCACTTTTTTCTAAATGAAAAACTTCAATTCTGCTCTTTGATTATGTTTATTTGAACCTTTATTTTGTTCTTTTATTTCTATTTACTTATTAGTTGAAAGTAGTCAGCAGTTATTTTCTCAGAATTCATTACCAGGCAGATCAAGAGTCCCATTTTGATGGGACTCCGAATAATAATTATCCAGAATAGGGTGAAATACGCATGGATCTAAAAGAAACAGCCGAATAATCCGGCGATAAAACCTAGGATACAACAGGTAGTTGGCCTGAGGAAACTGCAATAAGGGCTTAGTTAAAGGTGAGAACGGAAACTGATCAAAAGGGTCCGTGGAACGATGAACCAGTTGGCAGAATGTTGATAGTCCTCTTTGGAAGCCCCAATGTGTGTTAAGTCCGGGGAATGCTGAAACTGGGAAAACCTAAACTAAGAAAGTATATTAGTGTGCTGGTGGGTAACTCAAACCTACGAACATAAATCAGTCGCATACGTTTGCAGAGAATAGCGAATGAAAAGGCAACAGTAATTATATAAAGCTGATGAATTATTTAACAGTTTTTGTGTGTCGACCTTTTTTATTGTAATTATGAAAAAACTTTATTCAAGCTTGAGGTCATTATTTATTTTTATTATTACTATTTTTATTCGATATTTCGCTATCCTTCGGATAGCATCTTCAGGAATATGAATAAACAATAAGTCAAAATAATAAATAAACAAACTAAAAGCTTATACAGTTTTTTATGAAGCATTTTCCGTGTTACTGCTTGCGAGACTTAAGACATTTTCTAAAGGTTTATTTCTTTTAACTCAGCCTGATCTTACCTAATTAAATTAATTTCTTTTAAAGTTTTCACGATTGCAGGACAAAAAATTATTTATGCTTAAATAGTCAATTTTTTAATGTTTTCGTATTTTTAACTGTTCTTGGACATCTCTCTGGACATAACATAATTCACTGTTAACTATTAAATGCAGTTCAACCAATGGATTACAGGACTGCATTACAATGTAGTAGTGTTGTGTGTAATAAGCAAAAGAAAGATATCGAGTTTCTAATCAAATCTACACAGAAAATTTTATTCCAAAATTTTTTTCAATTAACTAATTAATCACAAAATTTTTAATTTTTAAATAAACATTTAATTGTTTCAGTAAAAATTTTAATTGTCTGTAAGTTTTTTAAAAAAAGCTGCAATTTTGCCAAAAGCTTTTTTTTGTTTTTTCTTTGCTTGTGCGAAGCTCACCTCACGTTCACTTGCTGAGGTTGCATTTTCGAATGTGGAGGTAAAAAAAATAAAACTAAGTTCAGCACTTTAAAAAATAATAAGCCTTGTTGGCTGAGTGGATAGAGCGTACGCCTTGTAATCAAATGCCCATAGGTCGAGTCGTTGTTGAGACTTGTAATGTAAACTTAAATTTAAATTAAACATAATAAATACATTCATAAATAATTAAATTATATAAACATAAATAAATAGAAAAAATATATAAAAAAAAATAAAAAACCAAAAAAAGTTTTTATTTTTTGTATATAATTTTGGATTTGTTTGTGTTTTGATTACATCGATTAATTAATTTTTTAATTGAAAATTTTTAATTAAATTATGTAATTAAATATACGAGTTACTTGATAGGTTGTCATCTAAACATTTTTTAATCAAATTAACAAATTTTTTAATTGAAAATTATTTATATTTTTTTCTGTGTAATAAGTATTTATTTATATAAAGCTTGCATTAAATTAGCATGTCACATTGATTGACATATATTGTAAACAAGTGAACACGATCACTTGCAGTCAGAAAACAAATTAGCAAACAGATTCTTAAAAACATATATCAAACATTTAATTATAGAGGAACTTAACATGTAAATAACTACAACTGGCGCTTGACAGACGTGCTAGTCGCCAATATGTAAATTAAGTTTATCATTAATGTAAATGATTAAATATTCTAGAATTATATTTAAATTTATAGGTCTGTCTGCGTACTTTTCCAGTAGCAAATACTCAGTAAATTTTACCAATTTTGCTCTGTCGGCTATAAATATATCCAAAAGTACGCAGACAGTATCCTGTAAAATCTTGCAAGAAAACAGCTTATCGGTGTGTAAACAATTAAAATAACAAAGCAAAAGAGTTTTAGCATACGTGTACGCGGTAAATTATTTGTATATTTGGACGTTTCTAGCATGAAGTAAAATGTTATGTTTATTATAATTTTTTATAAACATTAAAAATCAACACAATTCTAACTATTGTTAAATTTCAATTTTTATTTTCGTTTCACAAAAATTATTTCATTCAATTAGTAAATAAAAACAGCTGTTCAAACTAGTTGCAAAATCTTGCAAGCAGAAATTTCTCCAGCAACATTTTGCAAGTTCTCTAACTTCTAAATGTCAAAAAATTTTCTTTTTTGTGATTTGGAGTACGCAGACAACATTTTGCAAGATTTTGTAACATTTTGCATAAAATGATGCAAAATATGTTTACGCAGACAGACCTTATAGTTCTTTATAGTCTTTTGTAAGCCTGCTTAGAGCTTCTCTGTTAAACAAGGCGCAAGTGTTTTTTAGGGAAATAAAAACGTAGAAATAATTAAAAAAAACAAGCGTATAATTATGCATTAAATACTATGAAGTGCATTTAAATGCTTAATTAATAGATGCAAACTTTAATTATAAAAATAAACAGAAATATAAATTGTTGTTAATCTTACTAAATCTAAGATATGCTGGTGTAACTTGCAATAAATATTCATTCGATTTCCTATAATTTGAAATTTAGACAATTTACAAATTATAGTTTTCTCTATACAAGAATGAATAAATTTTATTGATCACATCACATCACTTGTTAAATATTTTCTTGTATAGGAGATATGACAAAAATAATTTTTAATATTATTAAGGTTTTAGTTTATTTTTACGGTTGTTGTAGGTTAAGTTTGTCTATGCCATTTTATATATATCATTTGCAAGTATCATTTGTCTAAATCAGGGATCGGCACACCAATACATATATGTAATTTGA
Source organism: Melanophora roralis (assembly GCA_963583895.1). NCBI lineage: Eukaryota > Metazoa > Arthropoda > Insecta > Diptera > Rhinophoridae > Melanophora > Melanophora roralis. The sequence goes on along the minus strand of OY757187.1, from coordinate 93,020,219 downwards.
TTGTGTTGATTGTTTGTTTTTGAGCGTAATTATTTGTCTCTTATTGCACTAGGGTGACCATAGTGGAAAGTTTAAAATATGATAGAATTGCATTGAGAAAGTTTTTGAATGTAATACTTAATATTAAGTCGCTTATGTTAAAGTAAAATTTTCAAAAATGCGAAATAATTTTTCCATTTTACTTTTTTTTGCATAATCTCATAGATATTTATTGTATATTGACAATATTTTATGTGAATAAGACCTTTGACATGCTTATTACTTAGTTTATTTCTAATTTTGCTTTTAACTATTTTTTATAACGAAAATGAAGACTCGCAGATATAAGTTAAACAAATAATTGAATGAAATTTAAAATTTCTGAAAAAAAAAATTTTTATGAAATTTTTGATACCCTATTTTTCGGAAGCTATTGACTTCAAATGTTCTACTAGAAGTAACTGGACAATAAGGCTTACAGTTTGGGCGAAATTGTTTGAATCGGAGCAGGGGGAGGGGCAGCTCCCATACAAATGAACGATTTCTGTCAAATTTAAGATACGCTATATCTTGGAAAACCATAACAGCAATCGACTTAGAATATTCTAGAAAAAGTAATGATACATTGATTCTTACATTTTGAAAAAATAATTGGATAGGAGCAGGAGGAGGAGAGCCTTCCCCATACAAATAAACAACTTTTATTAAACTTATAATACGAATAATGTCGAAAATTGTTAAAACTCTCGCCCTCAAACCTTCTACATGGTATTTCTATCATACGAGTACATACAAACGTTAAAATTTCGTAAAGTTTTTTATTTCAAAAACTAGAAAAGCTATCAACTTTAAACCTGGAAGAAAGTGTTTTCATTAGAATATTGGCAGTACGAAATAGCTTGCTTAGATCAGATGGCTGGGTATATAAAAAAACCAATGTTGTTTTTATACCCTTCATATAGTGATAGGGTATATATCACTTTGTCATTCCGTTTGTAATTTCTTTATTATTAATTTGCGACCCCATAAAGTATATATACTCTGGATCCTTATAGATAGGGAAGTCGATTTAGCGATGTCCGTCTGTTGAAATCAAGTTTCCGGAGTCAAATAAAAAGATACAGACCAGTTAATGGTGTCAAACTACTAGAAATATCCTGGAGACAATCGCTATTTAAAATCAGCAAAATCGGTTCACTATTGACCGAGATATAAGCGAAAACACAAAACAACCCATTTTTTTTAGGACAAAAATCGGTGCATATATCCCTATATATCTCAGTAAGTATAGTCACTCTTGCCACAAAACTTGGCACGGATACTCCCAAAGAAGGGACCTAAATAATATAAAAAGTTTTTTCAGATTGGACCAGGGGAAGGGGTATTTTTCCTACAATTGCACAAATTTGGTGAAATATTTTATGCGCTATATTTGGTAAACTATAACAGTTATCGACTTAAAATGTTCTACAAAAAATAATTGTACGCAAAGACCTACACTTTAAAAATTTAAAAATTTTTTGAGTGGGGGCAAAAAAAGGGGTAGCTCCCATACAAATCGACAATTATTATAAAATATTCGATACGATATATCTCGGAAACTATAACAGATATCCACATCAAATGTTCTACAAAAAGTAATTGGAACACAAGGCCTACGCTTTAAAGAAAACAAATTTTCGGATGGGGGGTAAGGAAGAGGTAGCTCCCATACAAATTAACAATTTTTATAAAATTTTCCATACGCTTCTTCTGGAAAACTATTACAGCTATCGACTTCGAATATTCTACAAAAAGTAATAATCAAATAATTCATACATTTTGGAAAAAAAGTTGGAGAAGAGCAGCGGGACTAGAACATTTAACAAGTTTTGTTAACCTTTAAATATGGATAATGTCGAAAACTTTTAAAACTTTCGACCTCAAACCTTCTTCATATATTTCTATTTTTCATACGAACGTTAAAATTTTTTATGTTTTTCTATGGACTTTAAAACTCGCACAAGGTTTTTTATTATATTATTTGCAGTACAAAATTACTTGGCTGGGCATATTTAAAGACCAATGTGAAGGGTATATAAGATTCGGTACAGCCGAATATAGCGCTCCTACTTGTTTTTTTTGAGTTTATCGCAGAAGAAAATTAATTTCAATATTTTAAAAATGTCTTAAAATATATAAAGTTTTAAAATCTTTCGTCCTTATGTCCTTGAACAAAATTTTGGTTGTAATTTTTCTTTCTAAGAAATAAAATCAGCTACGGTTTTCCTTGGGACTAAGGAGGATATATCTCAGCAAATACGTCCACTGTTGCCACAAAACTTAGCACGGATGGATTCTTTGAAGATGAAGTCCCAAAAAAAAATCATTTGCTGATTCGATTTAAGCATAACCGTCCATCTGACTGTTCTGCCTGGTGTCCATGTATTCTTTTTAAATTTTTGATAAGAAATACCTCCAGAAATGTTAGAGCTTTTGAGCTAAAACCATTTACAAGTTATTTCTATTACGATTTTTTTAATTTGTTCGATAGGAGCCCAGCAAGTTACATCGCCTATACAAACGTTCAAACTTTGTGAAGTTTTCTATTTCAAAAACTAGAAAAGCTATCGACTTCAAAGCTGCCGCAAAGTAGTTTTATCATAATATTTGCAATTCGAAAACAACATACAAAAAAACCAATGTAAAGGGTATCTAAGATTCGGCACAGCCGAATAAAGCACTTTTATTGTTTTTATATAAAAAGCATTTCGGATTAAAGCACGTTGTTAAAGGTATACAAGATTCCACATTGCATGCATCAGGTAATTTGTAGTGATCTAAGATCCTCAGTTCTCGGCAATAGATAGCAACTTCGACTTTTTCACTCCCATTTTGAATCCATCCGTAAAAAAGTTGAAGATTTGGTGGTATGCGATCTACTCAGCTTTATAGTATCACACAGCGATCGAATAAAACTAAGTTTAAGGACTATAATGTCGCTGATACATTTTACTTTGTAAGTAGTTCTGCCATGGCTTTTGCGTAAATTGTTCTCTCGATCGACTTGCGAGCTCTCCAGGCACATGAGATTTACTTGCTTGTCCCATGCTGTTTTCAACATCAGTACTCAATTAAGGAAGATAGTATAGCCTTTGCAGTGTAAATATATTTGTATTGGGGGATGGGCTAATATCATGGCAGCCACACTGGTTTGTAATAATTTTCGATAACTCACTCTTTGCCACTCTAATATAAAGTAAGATTTCAAGACGATTTTAAGAATTTTAAATTAAATTTTTATATACTATATATTTTTTCTGGATCTGTTTTATTTTAAGAAAAGTGTATTTTGTTTTTGATCTTCAATAATTTGCTATTATTTAATGAAATTAAATACAAAGCCCAGCAAAATCTTAAAATTAAAAACAATAGTAGAATGAATTTTAAGTTAAATGTTAAAAACTTAATTAAATAAAATAATTTTCATTTAAAACTTTTCAAACTCTTTCATATCAAATATAGTTGAAACTAATTTTTTTTTATTGAAACCTTTGCTGGGTTACTTTTAATGTTTTGACTTAAAGAGAAACATATGAGTATGATTCAATTTCAATTTTTTTTCTGTAATTTTTCAATTGCAAAATTAAATATCAAATGAAATTTATCATTTCATTTAATTGCTTTTTATTTTTGTTTTTAAATTTTTTTTTTTTTGCATTTTGTTTGAGTTTCCATAAAAAGTATATAAAATCATTATTTGGCAGAATTCTAAGAAATTATTTTGTTTGTTTCTAACTTTTTAACAATAAAACGTGCTTTTTTATGATCAAAAATAATTAAAGCAAAAGTTGCTGTACAAAACAAATTGATCTTCTTTCCATCTTTAAACTTTGTATTTCCATCAGATGGAAGAAAATTAGACGAAATTTTTAGCTTTAAATATTTCTTTTTTTGTTTAAACGAATTTTAATTGCTTGACGCCAGCAGCCAGCGTTGCCGTAAAGATAATTTTATCATTTAATTTGAAAGATTAAAAAATTGTTCTCTAGGCAAAGCAGAGAAAGTAAGAGCGTTATATTTGGCTGTTTCGAGTTTTTGGTGTTTGTATTGCCCATGATCCAATCTAGCTAAGTTGTTTTGTTTATGAGACTACTTTAAAGAATGCTTAAAGACGATAGATGTTAAGGTTTCTATAACATAACGTTTTCAAATTTGCATTATATTAGCCCTTTTAATCCTTTTTAAATATATATTTTTTTTTTGATATGTAAAAAAATGTTTATAGCTACTTTGAAGCAGTTTTATAATTGACACTTTTCGTATCAAAAATTCCATAAAATTGTTCGGTTTGTAAGAAGGATACCACTCCCCGTGCTCCTATCCAACAATTTTTTTGTTGTGTAGATATGACACTAAAATTACTCCTCTCGATTTTGAATCGATCACAAAATATAAAAAATAACCAAACAAAATGCCATACATTATTTTAAATTATAAAACATTTAAGAGTCTAAATTGTAAAACTGCACTCTTTAGTGCCCGTTTATATTATATGTTTGCATGAAACAAAACAGCATCATTTTGCTTTGTTTCCAATCCTGTTGTATGTGGCGCCTACAAAATCTGTTGTTTGTTTACATATTGTTTGTAGCGTTGTTCAGGGTTTGGGAGACATGCAACTTGTCAATCATCATTGATTTTAGAAATTAATATGTATTTAAAATATTTGATATACAAAAAAGTTTTTTTTCTGGACTTAAATTGGTAAATTTAAAGTTCACTTGGTTCCGCTTAATTCGGTCCCTTTGTGTTACCTGGAGAGGCAAATAGAATAGGTTGAAATGAAAGGAAAGAAGAAGTTTATAGAAAGATAAGAAAGAAATAACAGAAGAATAAAGCAGACTAACCAGGGTCTCTGATGGGAATCGAGTTCACAGTCCCCAGACTGGTAGACTCGTGAACTCGCCACTGAAAGCTTTGAATTTTTTTTTTAAGCTCGTGTCTCAAAAAAGGCAAAAAAAACAAGTAAGAGCATTATATTCGGCTGTGCCGAATCTTATATACCCTTCACATTGGTCTTTAAATATACCCAGCCGAGTTATTTTGTACTGCAAATAATATAACAAAAAACCTTGTGCGAGTTTTAATGTCCATAGAAAACTTTACAAAATTTTAACGTTCGTATGGATAATATAAATAGATAAGTAACGTGTGCGGACGACAGTTATAAAAGTTTTCGACATTATTCATATTAAAAGGTTAATAAAAGTTGTTAATTTCTATGGGATGTTCTACTCCCCCTGTTCCTCTCCAACTTTTTTTCCAAAATGTATGAATTATTTGATTATTACTTTTTGTAGAATATTTGAAGTCGATAGCTGTTATAGTTTCCCAGATGTAGAGTTTCGAAAATTTCATAAAAATTGTTAATTTGTATGGGAGCTACTCTTTCTTCACCCTCCACCCAAAAAAATTTTTCTTCAAAGCGTAGGTCTTTTTGTTTCAATACTTTTTGTAAAACATTTGATTTTGATATCTATTACAATTTCCGAGATATAGGGCATTGAAAATTTCATAAAAATTGTTAATTTGTATTAGAGCTACTCCTTGTTCTGCCCCTACCCAAAAAATTTTTTCTTTAAAGTTGAGGTCTTTTTGTACAATTACTTTTTGTAGAAGATTTAAAGTCGAAAGTTGTTATGGTTTCCGAGATATAGCGCATTAAATATTTCACCAAATTTGTACAATTGTATAAAAAATACCACTTCCCCTGGTTCTATCTAAAAACAATTTTTCCCTTATTTAGGTTCCTACCTAAAGAGTATCCGTGCCAAGTTTTGTGGCAAGATTGACTATATTTACTAGGATATATAGGGATATATGCACGGATTTTGTCCTAAAAAAAAATGGGTTGTTTTGGGTTTTCGTTTATATCTCGGTTAATAGTGAACCGATTTTGCTGATTTTAAATAACGATTCTCTCCAGGATATTTCTTATAGTTTGACACCAATAATTGCTCCGTATCTTTTTATTTGACTCCGGAAACTTGATTTCAACAGACGGACAAACGGACAGACGGACATGGCTATATCAACTTCCCTATCTATAAGGATCCAGAATATATATACTTTATGGGGTCGCAAATTAATAATAAAGAAATTACAAACGGAATGACAAACTGATATATACCCTTATCACTATGTGAAGGGTATAAAAAATATAGATATGTATGCAAAAAAATACTTTTTATCCACTAAACTGTTTTCCGGGTTTTGTTGGGTCAACATAATTCTAGTTTCATGATCTTAAAATAGGCAAACAAGTATCAAATATTTTTTTAAGATGTCGAATGCAATTTGTATTATGTTTCTATATTTGTTGGCTTAAAAGTTACAGCAGGTACCCAAAAAGTTCGAAAATAAAATGTTTATCCCCTTTTAACCCCTAGGATCCTTAATTGAAAAAAAAAAATATTTTCATATTTTTTTGAAAGAGGACCAACTTAGTTCGGGCCATTCCATTGTGAAGAAGTTGTCCATTTTACTAAATTTTTTTATTATAAATTAGGCTTATTTATTATTTGTCATTCCATTTGTAATTTCCTTACTATCCATCTGCGACCCCATAAAGTATATATTTTGTTGGTTCTTATATATAGATAGGAAATTGGACTTAGCGATGACCACTGTCCGTCTGCCCGAGTTATGGTTACAATCAACTTTCTTTAGCCCCCCGATGTCTCATAGATCCGGAAGTGGTATAAGACTATCAGAAATATCTGCTATTTAAATCCAGCAAAATTGCCTGATAACTGACCGAAGTATATGCCAAAATCCAATACAACCTTTGTTTATTTCTCTAAAACCAGTACATAAAGTCCTCTACAACAGCCCCGGGGTTGCCCCTCTACGACTGCTATGTTTAACCGATTCCCACTAATTTTTCCCAACAAACATTTTTCTGGAACACACCTACACTCTATCTCCGCCACCTAACAAGGTTGCCATACAAAAATTATTTTTATTAAATTTTTTAAATCGCTCCCACAGCTTTTAGGGTGCTCCTATAAAGGTCAAATGTAAGGCAGATCTCAATTATCATTTTCCTTCCAAACATTTTTATGTAGAATACCTAGCCCCTATCTCAGCCCCTAACAGGGTTGCCATACAAAATTTAAAAAAATTATGGTAACACCCCCCACAACTTTTCCGGAGTCGCCCTCAGGGGAATAAAATATATTACAGACCTCCATTAGTTTTCCATCTCAAACATATTTCTAGAACATACTTACCCCCTATCCCATTTCCAAAGGGGGTTGCCATACAAAATTTGCATAATTGATGTAGGAAAACCAATAACTTCCCCAGAGTCAGCCTTAGAAAAATAAAGTGTAGGGCGGACCCAATTAGTTTTCCCTCCCAAACATATTCCTACAACGTACTTACCCCCCATCGCCTAAGGGAGCCCTATACAAAGTTTGGGAAATTGCAACAAATCCCCCTACAGCTTCCAGGCTGCCCGTGGATAGGCCAAATTCGGGACTGACCCTAAAGTATTTACCCTCTCAAATATTTTTTTGGAACCTACTTACACCCTATCTCCATTACCTTTATAGAGCTGCCATGCAAAATAAAACAAATAAGGGTAAAAACCCCTACAACCTCCCCGGAGTCTCCCTTAAAGGAACGAAATATTTTACAGGCCTACATAAGTTTTCCTAGTTCTAAAAAATTTTAAGAATGTATTTCTTTCACCTAAGGGGGTTTCAAAAATAATGTAGAAACGCCCATATATTCCGTAGAGCTGGCCTTAGAGAAATAAGTGTAGGACCAAACCCTCCCAAAAATAATTCTAGAACATACTTACACCCTATATCGATCAGCTAAGGGGGTTGCCATACAAAATTAACTAAAATGATGTAAAAACGCCCATCACTTCCCTAAAGTCAGCCTTAGAGAAATAAAGTGTATGACCGACACCCATTAGTTACCCCTCCCAAACATTTTTCTAGAACATACTCACCCTCTATCCTCGACTCCTATATAAAAATTAGAAATATTTTATAAATTATGAAATGTGGATTAAAAAAAAAAATCGGGGTTTCGAAAGCCGCTCTTACTTTTTTTTAATTTACTTGCTGGTTTAAAGTATTTTTGATCGTATTTGAAACTATCTTTCAACAAAAAATTATTTCTTAGAGAAATATCCTTTAGAAAATGTGACGGGTGTGATTAAAAATGTTAAAAAAGAATGGAAAGTTATTTAGTATGTGATCGTTTAAAACTCTTGCCGAACTAATAAAAACAAAATTGAAGCAACTTATTTATATTTAACTTTATCCTCATTTTAATTTTAATATATCAATTTTGTTAAAATGTGTGAGTGCATTTTTAGGTAATAGTTTTCTGTTGGTCCCTTGGTTAAAAGGCTGAGAGCCTACGATAGTAAGATAAAGCCGGGCTTGCACAGCCAAAAAAAGAAAACCCAACAGATTTACCATTTTTTATCCGGTTTATGTGCAATTACCCAATATTTTTTGGTTTAGATATCACAAAAAGTATAAAAATATACTTTTTTTAGACATATGAAACAAATGTTAATTGTGTTTTGTAGGTACAGATTAAACACCCGGTTTATTTTTTAAAAATAACTTTAAAAAATTGGGTGAAAATTTTTTAACAAAAACAACCTTAATCTGCATTGTTAACATTTTTGTTCACTAAGTACCCACAGTGTTGACATAAGTTGTTTTATCTGCAAGCAGTTTTAATAGGTGTGTTCATTTACAGAAAATTATCACTTATTTTCGATAATTATTACTAGTAAGTGTTCACGTACACAAAAAATTAGCAGCTAGAGAGCCCAAAAAGATCGTAAAATGTTTAGAAACAAAAATTTTTCTGATAATTTCTGCTAGTAAAAATTTTACTATCAGAAATTATTCAAACAGTCTTTCTGTCATTATGCTTTGAAAAAAAATTTATGTTTTAAATTTTTATAAGTTTACAATAACAAAATACATTTGCTTGCAAGTTTTGACTGTAAAAGTGTTTATTTACTTTTAAATATTTTTGAGAGCAATTTTGAAAATATTTCTTTTTACTCTCTCGTTGCTAGTAATTACTGGAAAGTTATTGAACAGAACTAATCTCTTTATAACTTGGGTTTTTTTTAACCTTCATTCGGATCTAATTTTTATATGTTTGAAATTTAAAAAAAATGTATACTGAAACTAAAAAAATTCAATAGTTGTGTTCAATAACTTTCCAGTAATTACTAGCAACGAGAGAATAAAAACTAATATTTTCAAAATTGCTCTCAAAAATATTTAAAAGTAAATGAACACTTTTACAGTCAAAACTTGCAAGCAAATGTATTTTGTTTTTGTAAACTTATAAAAATTTAAAACTAAAATTTTTTTTCAAAGCATAATGACAGAAAGACTGTTTGAATAATTTCTGATAGTAAAATTTTTACTAGTAGAAATTATCAGAAACATTTTTGTTTCTAAACAAATTACGCTCTTTTTTGACTCTCTAGCTTCTGATTTTTTGTGTACGTGAACACTTACTAGTAATAATTATCGAAAATTAGTGATAATTTTCTGTAAATGAACACACCTAATACCTCAAATAATTTTTTTGACTCTCCTAAAATATTTGATTTTAAAACATACGCGGCTGCCCATGAAAACCGCAAAACTTAAGCAAATAAATAATTAATTAAGTTATATTTAGAACCCAGAGCCAGGGGTTATGAGCGGTACAGAGCGTTAAACCTTTTAATTAAAAAACATCAATGTAAATGTTAGGCTTGTGACATACCATGCCACACAGCGCGTGTTACAATTAATAATTTAATAACAAAAAAAAAACAACAACAATCACTTGCCACACGATTCTTTTCACGAAATAGACTCACTAATGGGCACCACGCTCGCGTTAGTGGATTTTTTTAGATAATTTTCCTTAGGGAATTCGTTAATGGTCTCTGTTGTACGCCAAACAATTAATCAGTTGGAACCATGATTGGTAAGCAAATACACTTAAAAAATTATTTATGTAAAGTCAACTAAAACGATTTTTAAAATAACTGGATATTCATTTAAAAAAGCCTCTAAAAGGATATTCATTAAAATTATAATAAAATTTAATTTAAATTCAGACATAAAAAATAAACTCACATAAACTTCTAAAATTTTCTGTAATTTTCAGCAAAATACAAATTATCAAAAAAAAGTTAAGAAAGTTAAATATTAGTACAAAATAACTGATAAAATTAACTTAAAGTCAGTTACTGCAATAAAGCGTAATAGGCGTTCATAATACATCATGAGCACATCAGTCAAATACTTGAAATTCAATAAAAAAATCAAAGAAAAGCGCTGTGTTCGCTTGTGCCGAAATATGTCTGTCATTTTTTTGTAGTTTTTAAATTATTTATTTACGGCCCCATATAGTGCATGTATTTTCAATTTTTATAAAGAGATCAATCAAGTAAGTTTTCGAAACCAAGCCCTTCGGGATTGGTTTTGGATTTAAATTATCACAAATATCCCTAAGGCATTGAATTACCCACAATCGGTCAGATCGATTAACTTAAAGTTGCAAGCAAAAACGTGAAAGAATTTATTTTTAAAGACAAACCCCGTTCATGTTTTCCCTTGTATCTCGACTACTACAGGATGTCTGAATAAAAATTTATACTTTTAAATACGATTATTTCAAAAAGTAATAAACGGTGCGGTGGAATTACCGATTGTGCGGATTTGTCAGGCACGATGTCACAGTGGTCGAGTGACCATCGCCTGTTCGCTGTGGAGACATTTTTTTTAAGAGTAATGATTCTTACGTAATTGCTCGTCGACAATTTTGTTTAAAGTTCGGTATTCGGCAAATACGTGATGGATCGAGTGTAAATTTAATTCGTTCGTGGGTGCAGAGATTCCGCGCAACTGCTTCGGCTATGAATGTCCCACGGCTAGAGCCCAGTCAATCTTCAATGACTCCCGAAAACATTAAGCAGGTTGAAAGCAGCTTACGTGAAAATCCGCCACTTTTAATAAGGAGAAGAACAGCCTCACTGGGACTTCCAAAAGCGATTTTTAAAGAAATTTCGAAAAAGGATCTGAAGCTCCATCCTTTCAAAATTCAAATCGTTTAAGAACTGAAAGAAAGTGACTTTGATTTAAGCAAAAATTTTTGTGATACAATGTTGGAGCGTTTTTGCACTGTAAATCCCTACTTTTGGTGCGACTAGGCTCATTTTTACCTAAACAGCCACGTGTACAAGCAAAACTGCCGTTAATGGTCTTCAGGAACCCGTAACCCTGGATTAAAACAACAAAAACCATTGCATTGCCCTAGGGTAAATATTTGATGTGACTTATCCACGCATGAGATAATTGGACAATTTTTTTTCGAAAACTTTCGAGGCCAGGCGACAAATGTCAACGGTAAAAATTATCGACGCATGATGACGGAACTCTTTTTGCCAAACCTGCGAGTTCATTCATCTTACTCTTAACACACGTGATTTCAACAGGCTGGGGCAACTTTACACACAGCTAGAGGTTCGATGTGTTTGCTTCGGGAAAATTTCCCCCAAAAACTGATCAGTCGCTTTGGGGATATCCCATGGCCACCGAAGTCGCCCGTTCTAACTTTCATTAATTTTTTCAATGTGGTTTTAATTAAAAATATTCGTCCAGAAATCAACTCAATTGAATCAAATTTACTGCAGTGTGTTGGGCAGAACACAATGTTCCGCTTTCAGCTCGACGGAAGACAACTGGATGACATACATGCATACTCTTTAAAAAATAAAATTCGTGTTTCCATTCTATCGTTCAATGCTCTTAAGCTTTGGGTCGATTATTATGTTTTTTATTTAAATCACTACCAGACACCCTGTGTAATTTTCGTTATCGCAAAACTTGGAGCGTTGGCTTCTTTACCATTGCCCTGTTTTCAGACAAAAATTCGGAAAATTTCCAACAAAAAAAAAATAATTTATAGGGTTTGTTGTAGGTTAAGTTTGTCTATAAGCCCTTAAGTAATTCTTACTTCAAATCGTCAGTAGGCTTTAAATAAATCTTGAAAAACCTCGTGAATATTTTTGCACTTATATAATTACATCAATAAACTTATTTAAAATAACTAAAAACATACCAAATACGTTTAACGCTGCTTTTCACAAAGTCCGATTATAATTTAACAGGAACTTTAACCGTAAGTTATGCAAAATTGCATTTCACAAAGTACGGTTAGCATTTAACAGGCAGAAATTAACCAAAAAGTCCCTGTTAAATTTAACTGAACAAAATCTTCCGGTTAAATGTTTTACTAAAACAAAAATAAAAAAGAAAATGGAAAGAAGAAATGAACATTTACATTTTTGTAATGTTTTCAATATTCCAAGCTTGAAAGCCAAAAAGCAAAAAAGTTTTTACACGACGGGAGCATTTCTCTTTACATGTATAAAATGTTTTTTTATTTTCCACAACGAATACATACATATATATGCATGCACATTTAACAATTTATATTTACCAAGGAACTGTATATAAACTATTTTAAGTAAAAAATTTATTTTAAATATATATTTCTCTTGCATAAAAAAATTGCTTATAGTTTTTGTATAAATTTTTTTGATTCTTTTCTTGCATTGCATGATTTTTCGTAAACAATAAAAACCAGTATTACCATACTTTTTCTATAATGTTAGTGTTAGCTAACCGAAAGATGGTGAAACGCAAAACACTAACCGTATGTTAAATAGTTTTGGTTAACGATATCGACGGTTTGTTAATGTTCCTGTTAAATTAAAATAATCATAGATTGTGAAAATGGCCGTAAGAGTTTTTGCAAAAACCTAAATAAACCTGCATAATATTTGAAATTTATTCAAAAAATTATTTAATCTTTTTTTAACAGGGTTTCTAGGTTAATTTTTATAATCAAAATTTTATTGAAGAATAATGTTTAAAAAGTTATTCTCTTTAGACTAGCTGAGTGAATTGCATTTTTGAAACCCGCTACAATTTCACGTCAGTACCCTTTGTTCGGTACTAAATTGTGGGTGGTAAATATCTTCTACTTAACCCAAAGTTAATTGAAAATTAAATTCAAGAATTTTTCTCTTATGTTAATTTTGAATACTTATTTTTTTTTAAATAACTGACAACCGTGTACATCATTTGGTAGTTTTGATCAAATATCTTTGGAGTAATTAGTTGTGCTTTTCTGTTTTGTGGCTGTTGCATGATTGTTAAAAAAGTTAATTATACTAAATAGGAAACGGATGACAATCAATTGAAATTGTGCATGTTGCACTGGTGTACTGAAACATTTTTTAAAACATTTAATTGTTTTAAGCCAAGCAATAATTGTTGTTAAAGAAAATTAAAGCCAATTAATTTTAAAAAAGTATGTAGGCCAAGGCCGGTCATGCCTACACCCTATGCCAAAATTTGTTTTATTCAACTTCCTACGTTGCGTCCGAGGGTCGGTATTATTTGGGCCGAATGGTATATTTTTGACCGATTTCAAACAACCTTTGTAGAGTTGTTTCAATTTTCATAGAAGTTATTTGATCCAAAATTCAGCTCTTTACCGTCTTTAGGCTGAACTTGGTGTTTACATAGTGCAAATTCATTTAGCTTAATTTACCGAAGTACCAAAGCACATCAGTTTTAACCTTTTTCCAATTTTTAGGTTTTGTGTAAAAGTTATTAAGGAGACAAAACCTCAGACAGTTGAAAATTCTGAAAATTTGGTTCTAGAACTTAGACTAAAAACTGGTTGTACAAAATTGAGGTAAAATTATTTTTTTCTTTATTAAGAAAATCAATGAGTTTACGTCTAAAAGGAACTAAACTCATCAAAATATAAACAAATTTATTTATAATAAATTTTTGTCTATGTCGCAAGACCTTAAAGTGATCACTTACCGAATATGTCACATTTTATAAAAGGTTTTTCGTTCAGCGAAAATAGTGCTCTGTAGATATAGTAAATCAAATAAAATTAAAGAATATTTTACACAACTCGATTTTGAAGAAAAATCTCTCTAAAATTCAAATTTGTAAGGTCACACCCGTCAAAGTTTTTAAGTGATTATTGCGTGCAGAAATAATGTTCTTTCAGTGTCCACTTACTATTTATTATTCGCCTAAAAACATACCTTCCTTGAAAACCATAGCCTTTTTCCATAATGCTCACCATAAATGCAAAAATGTGAACAAAATTTTCACACCCGTCAAAATGGAATTGCCCATATACAACAGCATGTTTGGGTGAAGAGCTATTAAAATTTGCAAATATGTTATGGTTTTCAAATAATTTCAGCTTTAGACTAAAAGATCTTAAATATTTTTTTTGGATTTTTGTAACGTTTGGAGAGAAATAAAAATAAATGGTTTTGTTTTTATATATTTTTTTTAATTTTTTTTGATAACATTTAAAAATTTTATTTAATCGCAAATTCTATACAAGACGCGTTTTTATTATCTCAAAATTTGTTTATCTCTAATAACACAGTTTTATCTTTAGCTGTAAAAAATTTCTTAGTTTTATTTGTAATAAGAAAAATATGTAAAAACACAATTTTTTTTGGTTTTTATTTTGCCTAATCTTAAGTACGCACTTATGTTTGCATTTATAAACATGTAAATATATTTAAATTTTTTTTCTAATAATTTAGTTGAAAAAATAAATTTAGAAACTTGCGATTTTTATTGGGTAAATTTTTATTAATACTGATTACCAAAATATGTTATTCTTGACAGCGAGTTCTTACTTTTTTTAAATTTTGTTAGGTTTTGGTAAGGATGCAAAGGGAGAGAGTTGGGCTGCACTACCCCCGTGCAATCGAAAAACGTAAAATGAGGTATTAGAGTAACTATGGTTGCCAAATTTCGCATAAACTTCTTTGGTTTAAATGGCTTATTTTTAAATAAGCCACAAATTTGAAACAAGAGAGTTTAGCTAAAACAAAGAAACATACAACATCTTCTACAGAAGCGATCGCTAAGGTCGTTGAAAAACAGTTCAACTGATATGGGTGTCAAATCGATAGTGGTGTGCAGTAAATTCGGCCACGTAGTCCATCAGTTTTCGTTTTTCTACACTGAGGAAAAATTCGGAACATCTCCGATCTAGGCCCGGCCAGGTTATTATAGTGATTCTTATTTAGGTTCGTTGGACCATTTGACCCCAGCGATTCTGCCAGTGTATTCTTTCACGCGGAGTTTTTGGGAAGAGAGGGAAGTTCCACAGAAGAGGTCGTTTGCCCCATCTTTAAGTTTTTCACCATCTTTTGCAAGTGTATCAGCAGCATATTGGCCTCCATTTGTCCTGTTCCCTCGAACCCATACCAGAGTGATATAAAAATGCACTGCAATCCAGGAAGTCCGTTGCGGTGTAGAGCGAACATCAGTAATGGATCTAATGGTGGCCGAATATTCTGTAGTACCGTAGCCAGTTAACCGTTTGGCTAGACGCTGATAGTTTAGCCTACATTACATTGCATTAATCGGGAGGTCAACACCAGTTTTCTACTTACGCACATCAATATTCACCTCCAGATATTCACCTGTAGATGCTTTTTCATTCGCCTCTTTTTCCTTTCTGTTGCTCTTGCATCCTCGTTAGGCTTTCAAGACAGTTTACTGTTCATAATGACTCCCCAACATTTTTAAGCTTTCTGATAGAGTCAGTAACACTCCGTTCAGTGTCGGGCAACCAAAAAAAAGGAACCCTGAAGAAATCTGTTTGTGAACAGTATCAGCTCCGGTCTCAACTCCGTCCTGATAGGGATGGTATCCAGATGGACGTCAGATATCGCTATCATCGACATAGGTGACAACTTTAGGTCCCGTTGAATCCATATATCTTAGCAACAGGTTGAAAGTCCTACTCCAACGTGATAGAACTTTTATCCTAGAGGTTTCCATTTTTGCTAATCTCCTAACACTAGAATGACCCTTCATTGACCCTCACCTCATATAGGACCTGTTGTTAAAAGAGCCCTTTATATCCAGAAATGGTACAAGTGTATTGTTATTAAATTCAAGAGGCTTTTCAATAGAACCAGCAAACGAGTAGAAAGCCGTTTTCATCGCTCTTCCCTTGCGGTAAGCGTGTTAGATGTCTGATAGGAGACTGGTATCGATTGTTGCCCTTAAGTAAATATCGACAACCTCTCCATTGTTTTAAGCAGGAAATACCCCAAACTAAAGGAGCTGCAGTGCTTTTGTGTGTGATGCTTTCCCTTACTTGGGAACTAAGACGACTTTAAATTGCATCTACTTCGTGGGGATATATGACATATTCTGAGGAGCCACGGGTTAACTAGCTCGATGTTACGTACAGGTCTTTTGGCATTAGACCATCTAGCTCTAGTGACTTAAATATTTTGAAGTTGTTGATTGAATACCCAATGCCTTACATGTGTCACCGTTTGGGTTATTATAATGTATGCCACCGTTTTGCCTAAAAACTGTTTAAGTAGTGTACGGGCAGAGACCAAACTGTTGCGGGCGGTTCCGGATCGTTAAGTTAGTGCCTTCTGTCACACTCGCGCTAAAAAGGTAAATGGGGTCATGAGTTGATCCATAATATTGCGTGTTGCCTGCTCATATATTTGATTATGCCCAACATAAACTTGTCATAGTTCTTAATTTGTTCAAAGATCGGAACGTAAAATTTGAAAAAAAAAATTTTTCCGAATTGTTATCGTTGTTGTGGGGTAAGTACTTTCTTGCTGATCTTGAAAGAAAATTAGTAAAACACGGACAACATATAACACACCCCAGTGTGGGATTTTCAAAGGTTTTTTTACAAGCTTAAAAATCCTTTAAACCTATAAGTGAAATTAATTGTTGCAATTATTTTTTTTTTATAAATTTTTATTTTTATTTATTTTATTTTAAAGAATGTTTAATAAAGCCATAAAAATTTTGCAAATAAATTTCAGCTTGTGATAATGTTAAGCATTTTGCAAGTGAACTAACATATAAATCGTTTCTTTTAAAAGTGGCATAAGTCACTTTAAAAAAAAATCGAGTTAATGGCAACTCTATATACAACTGAACGGTGTTTTTTCATATCTTACGTATTAACGAAAGATTACTTACTTGGTTGTCAATCTTGCTACATTGCATTACTCGCAACCTGTCAAGTGGGATCTGGAATGATCACGTTTTGCCATGATCATACCACTCGACAGACGTATCATCTCTTAGATTATCTAGCCCCGTACTGCCCAGAAATTAAGGTCTACCTGACAACTTAGACAAGACATACGCAGAGAAGGTAATAAGATGTCTTCTCTTTTTTACTATCTCCACAACTGCGACAGTGATTTTAAAAAAGATTTTTGGTATTTACCCACCACCCTATAACCCGGTAAGATTTTCAGAAATCTCAATATGTCGTCCTGATCACGGTTTGTCATTTAAATGTTAAGTTTTTTCGGCTTGATTTAAAAAAACCTAAGTACAGATCGTACTTTAAATTTTTAAGCATGATTTTGGGTAAGTTCAAGAAGTCTTCATTTTATAATGTATTTTTTTCTTTCTGTGTAATTTCTTACACATTGCATTTTTATTCGTTGTTAATTATGGACCAAACAAATATGTGTTGTAAAAGTTTCCTTAAAAAACGCTTTTTTTCTGCTTAAGAATAAAACTTTTGGATTTAGTTGAAATGTTTGATTTTGATAAAACAACTCATGCATCTCAAATTCTTTCAAACCACACAAAAAAATTTACGTGTTTGGCGCGTGTGATAGATGCCGCGTTATTTGAATGAATGAATCAGTAAGACGTTTTGTGACAAATTGATTATGAAATTACTTTATCTTCCACAACAAGCAGTTGGAATTTCATAAGGAAGATTATGGATGCGATACAAATGATATTTTATGATAATTAATGTACCTCAAATTTAATATGTTTTTATGTCTGGTAAAAAATGTCAAATTGCTAAATGGTAAGTTTAAATTTTAAAGTTTGTTATTTGATCCTTCAAAGACATTTTAAAATTTTAAGTTTAAGAGTATGCAGTTCGTTTGACACCTAATAATTTGTCATTTTTGTTAACAATGAAATAAACTTAAAAATAATATTTGAATTACTAAGTTGCCTTAACGATATCTAAGAAACCGTTTTTTTAAATTCAAATCCATTATTTTATTATTTCATATATTCAAACTAATGTTCTGTATTGAATACTTAATGGAGTGTTAACTTAAAAATTGCAAATTAAAGAAATGCTGCCAAAAAAGTTTCTGCGACATAAATACTTCCGCTTGCATTTAATATGAATTTGTTCATGCCTATTAAAATCATAATTTATTCAAACAATATGTGCCAAGACACCGTAACAATAGTGAATGATTTCAGTTAAGATTTTAATTAAAATTCTATTTGAAACTAATCACAAAAAAACGTACAAAGCTCTTATTTAGAATAACACGGTTCTCTTTGGGAGTGGTAGAAGAAATAAAAAAAAAGTTTTTTCTTTTAGGTATTTTATTTAATAGATATTTGGTTTTATATAAATTAAATGAGAGGATAATTTTTGATATGGAGGTTAATTAGTGTTTGAATTAACACGTGTACACCGTTATATAAAAACCTGGTTTAATATGGAAAAATATTTGTCTCCATTTTTTGCTGTAAGTTAAGAACCACATATTGTTTAGCTTTATTGTGAAAAATCATTTTTTTAGCCAAACGAGTGGCTGAGTGCAAATATTTCCTTAAGGTCCTTAGTGTTATAAAAGAAATTGATTTCAGTTTAAACAATACGATGTAATTAACTACGGGCTGCCCACACTACATTAAAAAATCACAGCAGTCTCTTCTTACCAATTTCAGATATTTTGTTCAAGCTTTTGAAGTCGTGAGAACCTAGAAAGTTTACTTTGGAGCGCATGACCTCAAATCGTTTTTCTATCCTCCGGCTTTCCACAAAATCTGCAATCTTGTCTGGCCAGTTGTACTGCTTTTTGCATGAACCGCTGGCTAACAATTACATCGCACTCATAAGGATTGTATAACCGCTTTTTCTCAGAAAAAACCTCGTCTCCTCCGGGTCATAAGATCCTCACATAATCCATGAGACTCACACAAAGCGATGTTTATCTAGATCTCCGTGGCTCTGACCCTCACAACAGAGTATCTACCCCTCTTATTCATCGCTCTTTCTCTAGACAAACCAACTCCTTGCTTCGCCAGTTCGTCTTTCTTCCGCCTTAGTGCTTTTGTTTTCCAAAACTAATGATTGTGCACTTGTCTTGTGGCTCAGAGTTTAGCAATGGATTCCTAGCGCCCTTGAACAATTTAGGAGCAGAGCCAAGTGAGGGGGGAGAAAAAAAGTGTTAGAAAAAAAAATTACACGAAATTTCTTTTTTCAAGAAAATTTAGTACAGAATTTGGGAATAATTTTAAAGTTACGCTAAGCTTGTAATTAAGAATAAAGAGTTGAACGGGCTAAGGAACAATATAGGGATTTGGTAACGTTGGCCGTATCCAGCATCGGCATAGCATCATTAAAAAAAAACACTGATTACACCTGAAACAAAGATTTCTAAAAGTGTTTCGAAAGCAAACTTATATAAAGATCTGGTCTGTTTAAAAGAGACAATATATCCCTCGTTTTGAACCTCCGACAGTAGCTGGAGCGGTACCAACTCTGTTCGATAATGTCAAGTATCGTAAAGAGGTATTGAAAGCCAATCTATCCTAAAGAGCTTACATAGAAGTTGGAGTTTTAATGGCACAAGCAGCTGTCTGTGAGTGCAGACATGCCATTATCAAGACATGTGGCTTCATTATCAACTGGTTTCCAACGGATCATTTTATGAGCAAAGTTGACCTCAAATATGCGGTAAGATGTGCAAAAATGAAATCAGAAGAAATAGGATCAGGCTAGCATAATTAAAATTGGGACTTTTCCTCTGCTATAGATTTTTCTTTGCCATTCCAAATATCGCAAAACTACCACTGCGTAATCTGAGAGGATTCTGGGCAAGAAATAGCAAAAAAAAATCGATCTGCTTTTACTGATATCGAAACCGACTCTTGCGCACTAACCTCAGTTCACTTGACATCCTAGTGTATCCAGATTAAGTTAAGAAAATTAAAAACAGTGAGATGCAGCTCACTACAGGAAATCTGAAAAAGCTGTTATAAAGCAGATGTGGCAGATGGTTATAAAAACTTTTAATTTCGTATGTAACACCAAAATTTATTTATTTGAACACAAAAATATGTGAAATTGCTTAATGGACGTCTATAAATTAGAATTTCTTCTGGTAACGCACTTTAGAAACAGAGTCCTAATACATCTGAATGCGACAAGCGCAAAGCACATATGTGTGTGTGTGGCATCCATTGTGCGTCCCTATAGAAAAAATAAAAAAAAAATTATAGAAAAGAAAAAATTTAGTTAAATGGGTAGTAAAAGAATATGTATGTAGTTTCTACTTAGGCTTCCCTCTTAATTGCCTTTTTCCTAACCACCTGCTTTCTGAAGATGGATTCAGTGATATATTCTACTTTATGCTCTATAAATCACAAAATTTTTCTGAGCTGTACACATCCTCCAAGCAGATATATTGACAAATATCAGCTTCGCTCAAATAGCAGCAAGAAAGTAAATATAATTCCTGTATTCTTTTTTCGTTTAAGATTAAGATGTAAATATTTTCTATTTAACACTACCAAAACATTGATATTGTTGTTAAAAAGCTTTTGCTGCCTAAATGTTATTTGAAGTAAACATTGCTATCGCTTTTAATAAAAAAAGTTTGACATTAACAAAAATAATTATTGTAATGATATTTTTTTCTGAGTTTTGTAAAACGGGACTTAATTATCTCTTGTCAAAACTAATGGGTTTTTAACTAATGACAAATAGTTCGTTTAATTTAATTAACATTTTTTGTTTTTAGATGTTTTTTATTGAAACTTAAATACTTAAGCATGTGACAAAAAATCAAAAAAGTTTTTTCTTAATTAATTTAACAATGACAAGTAATTTTCTTAATTAATATTTTTCCATTTGAAAGGGGTGACCATCATTTAATTTAAATGCAAATCAAGTTTAAAAACTATTTTTTATAAATTTTTTATTAATAATACGACAATTAATGAGAGCTAATGAGGTAATGATGGGTTAAAGATATCAATAGTATAGTGACAAAAAAATCATATGGATAAAAAGTCTAATAAAAATCATTTTATGAAATTAAAAATTTAGAATCAGTGTAGTTGTATGTGACAAAAAACATAACAAATTGCATAGAACGCATCTGCGCAAAGACGGCAATAAGGTAGGTCTACTTTCTACTTTTGCATGCGTCGCATGCGCACTGAAAAATGGCAAATATTTTTGTTATCCAAAGATGACAAGTTTTCAATGCTATCGGCAAGTATATGTGTGTGGTAGATACTGTTTTTATATTATTTTGTGTTAAAACAGTATTTACAGAAATAAAATGCTTTTATTATAAATTTTCAAGAAGCTTCAAGAATAAAATACTTTATTTAAAATTAGTTTTTAACACAACTCTTATGTAACTAAAATTAACATTGTTGTTATCTATTACTTTTTTATTTCAAGTGTCATCTCTGTTGTTTTACAAAACAGCTGATCAAAACAAATAACTTATCGTACAAAACGTGTTGCATGTAACTTGGCAAAAACAAATAAAACGCAGAGAATTATGAAACGCATAGAACGCAACCGCGCATAAACATTTGGTATGGACCTCCTGCTTTAGTATATATCGTGAGTAGCGATTTGGCTTACGATCAGTTTGCTCATATTATTGTAAAACTGCATAAACAGTTCACGTGACAATAAAGCGTGTAGGTTTAGGACGTGTTTTATTTTGTTTTTGCAGTGGATTAAGGTTGAATGAAATCGGCCGCTTGATCATTTCCGTTTTTTTCTCATGGAATTGCCCATATTTGGTTAAATTTAAAACTCAAATAAAATTAACTTTTTATTTTATAGTTAGCAAACTGACTAAATGGAAAAACTATGATGCTTAAAAGCAAAAAAAAAGCATTATGATCGACAGCAAATAAAAATATACAGACATGAAAAGTATCAGCGGAAAACACCACTCTGCCACTGCAATACAACTTTTGCTAATTTTGTTTATTTTTATTTAAGTGCTTTTTATCTATTTTAAATTTTTAAAGCTTTAAAAATAAAAAATTTTGGTTAATGTGGCGATAAAAAAAGTAATCAAGATAAAAGAAAATTATCTAAATTTGGTAACAATTAAGAAAAAATATCTATTGAAACAGTATTCATTATTGGTAGCAAACATCTTATTTACATGTGATTGGAGAATCAAAGACAAAATAATTTTATCCACCTTAAACTTAACTAATATCTGCTTATTTGCCATCAAAGAACAAATCAAAATTTATCGCATCAATTATTTAGGATCTTATAAAGGACAAAAGAAGTATCGGGTTGATTAAAATTTTTTTTCTATCTGACCAGATCGCTATGACATGCCGGCGCTAACATCAACTTTTGCTGCTGCTTATTATAAATCTTTTACTTGTACTTAAAAGCCTTGGTTTTTTGCTTAAGTTTAGAGGTTGATTTGATAAATCTGTTTGTTTTCATTACTTTCTATTTCATTGTTCTTAATTCAAACGAATAATTAAAAGTCGAAAGTAAACGTTGAAAAATCATCGTAATTTTATCTTCTTTTATGACGTCTTTTATGACATAAAACAATTAAAACCCTAATATTATGAGACAAAAAAAAAAAACAGTTAAATAAACAATTAGAGATAATACAATTAAACAAATTTGCAGAATATTTTTTTGTTGTTTTTAGTAAAATGTTAGCGAAATGAATTTTGTTTATTCTCTGGTGAAACTCGAGCAAAACATTTTTAAGTTTAAAATCGCAAAAGTATGTATTTATGTATGTAGTAATAAAAAGAGTATAAATTTATAATGAATTTTCAAAAAAAAAAAAATTGGAGAAGAATTACTTATATGTTAAGTCAAGAGTTTTTTCTTTAAGCGCAGCTTAAAAGTTTTATAGTTAGGTGCTATGCACCACCTTGGCTTAGAGGCTTGTAGGCCCACTGTGAATCCGTTTGAAAAAAGCAAAAACAAAGGAACAATTTAAAATAATACGATAAAAAGAAAATGAAGCTAAGAATTAAGAATAAGTCAGTCTGTAACATATATGTACGTGTAAATACCGTCCAGGCCCGAAGACTTACAGGGCCTAAAAGTATAAACAGACCATTTTACCCTTTTAAACGTTACCAGGTTTCTTGCCCCCCCCGCTGTTTCTTTAGCTGGTTAGTCCTGGTTAGGTTCCCAAAAACTGATTCTCTGCATTTCGACGAAAACTGGGCACCAATGAACAGTTCCAGGGTCTCCATGCTAGACTCTATCCATGAGCCATCAGTTCTCTAAATGTACTCAAGTCCGCAAGGGTCGTTGAAGAATATTCTTTTGAACCTTAACATCTCGCCAACAGAGATAATAGATTTGTAGTACTTTAACCAAGAAGCCATTTGCGCCCCTACTTTTCAGCATTTTTTGAGTCTTTTTCGTCGTTTGCAAGGATCTGCATGTTTACTATACTGCAGGCCATACTTAAAAGGTAATTAATTGCCTTGGAATTTGTTTGTGGAAGGTAAATGGCACTGTTGTACTGCCAGTCTCTTATATAACATCTTGAAAGATCTTTAAAGCAAGTGGGTTAACTTTTTATGAAACAAAAGATCCCAGAAACAAATCTTATGGTGGCTTTTTTACATTGATCTAATCAAGAATCAAACACTTTTTGGCAGATGGCCTTTTTGAGACTTATAGTTCAGAAGATGATATCCGTATTAAAAAAATTTTGCAAAACTTTGTGATTTTGCCTTCTTAGATTTTTAATAAAAAAAGGCCAATTCAATAATTTTAGTAAGCTTTGAGGTCACCGATTGATAGCTGCTGGCAACTAAGATAGTAAGCATTAGTTCTGTGGCTCCCTTCCGGCTTAGTAACTCTAGAAGTCGCGTTTTGTATAATTCGGTGTCTAAAATAAGGCTGAATGTTATTTAAGCCCCAACACCAACTTATTGTTTAACTAACGATTGATGATTGAACGATATTCCAATTGCGCTAATTAAATATGAAATCTTAAACTATTTCAATAAATTTTAAAAAAGCTGGAAACACATTCTAGTCCGCTCGCTCAAAGCATCCCTCAACATGGCAGACACCCTTGTTTTAAGCGGAGGGATACTGTTGCCTTCAGATGGAATCCTGTGAACTATATTTTAAGAACACATGCATAGTCTGTTACTAGGAATACTTATGAAAAAATATTTTATATCTGAGATTTTAAAAGTTTTTGTTAGTCCGTAGAAATGCTTCAATAATTAAATAAATGTTGGAAAAAAATACTTTTATTGGGTGGATCGATCATCCTTCGGTTTAAATTTAAACCAGCGGTTAATTCGAATCTGGCAATGCTTACGTCATTCTATTCTGTTACAAAATTCAGTATATTATCTTTGCTCAACGAAATGAATCGAATAACGCTTAAGCAACTTTGGAATTTATTGTAAATTTAATTCCAAAACAAAGACAATTGTTTGGAAATTGAACGAAAATGTGGTAAAAATTTTTTCGTAGAGAAGGACCAACAGCGACAGGTATACGCAAGTTTATTGTAAAAGTTTGTGGAACTGGTTTCATTACTAATGCTCCAATACGTGAGCGTGCTCTTTTAGTTGGTACAACCGAAAATATGCTGTGTCTGAGAGTGTGCGTGAGAATCCATCAACATCCTCTCGTCATCGTTCTCAGGAATTCAACATGTCACTCACCTGTTTACGTCGAATTTAAAAAAACGATCTCTGTATGACGCCTTACAAAATTCAATTTGTTCAATGGGTGAAGCGCATTACCATCCGCTTCGTTAGATGGCGCAAGAAAAAACTGCATCTCTTCGGATGAATCTCATTTTCATCTTGGTGGGTACGACATTAAGAAAACTTAGAGCTCAGAGAACCTAAACGTGGTGTTACAGAACCTAATGCCTTCTTACGAGTGACTTTTTGGGTCGGTTTGTGAGGACGGCGTAATCATTAAGGTCGCCTACGGCCCGCTCTTCTTGGTATTGATGTGAACGATGTTTGGTTTACACAGGATGGTGCACACATCTCATGCCACAATCGATTTATTGGGTATAGGTTTTGATGACCGCCAAGAAGCTGCGGCTTAACACCGTTGGACTTTTTCCTGTGGAGCGCCGTTAAAAACAAGTGTTATGCAGACAAACCAGAGACAACTGAGCATTTAAAGGCCAACATTCGTTATGGAATTGCAAAAAAACCCCAAACACTCGAAAAATTTTTGAAAATTGGTCTGATCGAATGGGGTACTGTGAGAACAGCCGCGGAAGCCATATGAATGAAATTTTTATTTTAATTTTTTTTTTGCAAAATAAATTTTTTTTAATATTTAAAAATATTAAAGCAATGAAATCTTTTTTATATTATTTATTAAACTGAAATTATATTATAGTTAAATTAAAAGACATTTATTAAAAAAAATATAAATCAAAATATAAAATTTTTTTTTGCATAATTTTTTGCGACGCCTGGTATATTCGGTTAATAATAGGAATCGAATAAATTTCTACCACTGTGTAAGTACGTGTCAATTAATTTGTATTTGTGTAGAAAAGTTTGGCTTAAAGTTTATTAAAAGTCTCTTTTAGAACGAATTAATTCAAAGTTATGCTTAGAAATTGAGAGTGAGAGTCTTAGAAATATAATAAAATCCGAACTGATCCAACAGTAGAGCAAAATGTTTTGAATTCTTTAAAGAGAATGTAGTTGTGTGTGTAATCGGGAGCATTAAGCTCGTACGTGTTTAGATATTTTATTTCAGTTTTTGCATTTTGTCTAAAAAAGAGTATATTTTTTTATTTTATTTGTATAAATTATAAAACAAAAGCCAAAAAGCCAATTGGCTGTGTCATTTGATTTAGCGTCTGTATTTGTGTATGTGTTTGTTACGAGTTTTGCCGGCTGAGATACAATGTATTTGTTGCTATTGCTGTTAGTTTGCTTTATTTTATTTTGATAGTACTATTTTGTATGCTTTTTAATACAGTGGCGGTAATAGTGTTAAGGGTGGTCGTTAAATATTATATGTTTTGAGAATAGTTGAGACTTATGGTAACTTCTTGACTTCATATTTAAGCACGAATTTAGTTAATTTTTATTAAAATGTAAAAAAGATTTATATACAATTTAATTTTTTCAATAATTATTTTTTAAAAATGAGGCAACTTTACAAAAAGGAAAGCATAATTGGAAATTTCCACTTAAAACAGCTGTAAAAGCAAAAAGATGGGAAACGCAGGAAAACACATTTGTTTTTGTTTTAAAAACACAAAAAAACTGTCATAATCATATGGTTTTAAAACGAGACTCAATTTTTATTTAAACTTTCTAAGTAGTTAAATGGTTTTAACTAAAAAAAATTAATTTTGTGGAAAATAGATTTTAATGATAAATAAACTGTGAGACAAATGGTAGGGGCTTAGGGATTGGGAAAAATTCTGCTTATTGGGGAAAGTTATTTATTTGACTTTAATATTGGCGAGTTAAACATCATCATAGCTATAAGTATAATTTTAAAAAATTAAAAAAAGAAGATATATGGTATTGATATTTTGTTTAAGTGAACCTAAAATTTATTTTTTTTTCTTCTAGTCTATTCCTACTAAAATTGATAATCCGAAGATGTTAACGTGACAGCTGTAGAAGAAAGCTTAAGTAATTTAGTTGAACTTTGGGGGCCTTATTTTTAAAAGATCTACGAACAACTAAATAGTTTATTTAATGAATGTGTTATAAACGCTTTTAAATAAAAAAATCTTTGACATTTAATTCTTTTATTTGATATTTATTTTTTCAATTCTTTAATTGTAATAATTTTATAAATATGTAGTGTTTTTAACTGTCACGTTCTTAGTCACATACTTGACATCACATACATATTTTAAAAACAAAAAATAGCAAAAACCTTTTTTTTTAAATTAATGTTATTAGGATGCCAATAAAAAACTTAATTAAGAAAAAAAAAACTCTAAAGGCAGGCGAATGTCACGTTCTAAACTGGGAAAATATGCAAATGTATTTAAAAACTTAAGCAACTTATGTATCGCCTTAAGCCCAATTTGATATAAAACATTTTTAAAATTTTATAAAAAGCAATTTTATATAATAAATTAACTCGCAACAATCTTGGTGCCCTTAAAACCACCACTGTCCCTTTACAAATCTCCACCACTGTAAAATGTTGTTGTATCTTGTTTTTAAGAGTAGTGTTTGTTGCTGAGCACCATAAAATTTACTAAACCAGCAACAACAGCAGCTAAAATTATAAAAAAAATTATTTTTTCTACTACTACACCAAATTTTAAAAGCCGCCAAGTAAAAAACTGAAATAAAATTATAAATAAAAAAAAATATAAGAAATTGTAAAGACAAAAAGACAGACAACATACCAGACCCATAGAGCAGTATTGGACGCGTGTGTACGAGGCAACGAACGACAGCGCGCTTAAAATACTAAAAGAAAAAAAATTTTTATACAATAAATACATAATTAAAAAAATTTAATTTAACGAATTAAATGCTAACCAACGAAGTTTTGGTTACAAAATAATAATTTATAAAAAAAAAAAAATAAAAATTTGTTGTAAAAAAGAATTTCGAGCAAAAAGTTTGTGAAAAAAGTTCAATAAATTTTTGTGTAAAAAGTTGACAACTGAAAAGGAAAATATTCTAAAATTTAAAAAAATAGTTTTTTTAATAAAATTAATTTATTTAAATAAAAAAATAAAAATATAAACATACAAACATATTGAAAATTCAATTAAGGTATACAAAGTCACGTTTACAATTTAAACATTTTTAAAAAAATGTGGGTAAATTGTAGAATAATAAAAAAAAGATAAAGAAATAAAAAAAAACTTTAAAAAAGAAAGCCGAAATAAAGAAATGTTTTATGGAGATTCAAAATATTTCAATAATATTAGAAGCAAAATAACTTAAAATTATTTTAACAAATGATTTTCATAAAGCCCTTAGTGTAAAGCAGAAGTGAATTATTCCCTTATCTTCAAGTGTTTATTGTGTTACATATTTCTTTTAAAATATGAATTTAAAAAAAGTGTAATTTATCTACTTTAATATAAAAAAAACAATTTTGAAAGCAAAAGTTTTATTCACTGCATTATTTAAAATTTATTTTCCTTTCTATGAATTTTTTTTTAAATTATTTTTCTCTAATTTTTTTAAGGCAATAAAATCAGCAGTTTTCAAAGAATTTTTTTATTACCGCAAACTAATAAAAAGTTTTAAATAAAATTACGCGAAAAATACTAAAAATTATTGCTGAATTTTAAAAATAATTCTTGGTTAATGTCAATGCCTTCTTGTAAATAAAAAACTGTCTTCTCCTTGTGTTTCACTCAGTGTTTATTTCGAAAAAAA
The DNA here is from genome assembly GCA_963583895.1 of Melanophora roralis. Lineage (NCBI taxonomy): Eukaryota > Metazoa > Arthropoda > Insecta > Diptera > Rhinophoridae > Melanophora > Melanophora roralis. The sequence goes on along the minus strand of OY757187.1, from coordinate 92,991,690 downwards.
ATTATACAAATAGTTCAAAAAAATGTGTATTTATTTAAGGAAACAAATTTGGTATCTAAGAAGTCATAAAATTTGAAAAAAACAGATTTTAAATAAAAAGAAACCATTACAATTAATTAAAATAAAAAAATATTTATATTATTTAAAACATAAATGATTTAATATTGCTAAGAAAACACAAACAATTTTTTTTATGAATTGTTGTAAATTAACGGTGCCCCTAACACCCGCCGAACTTTTGAATAAAATAACTTGCTTAAGGTTCAATTTAAATACAACAGTGAACAATCTTGTGCATTTAAAATAAATTTAAATGGTATATTGGCAATTCCATTGAGATCGATATGACTACAAATATATAAAATAAAATTTGGCTTTCAACAAAATAATTTTAAGAATTTAAATTTGTAATTAAAAAGGCAACAATTCAAAATAGTTACCACGAAAAGTAAAAAAATATAGGTTTTTCTCAGAGGAGCCGGTAAAAAATACTGTCCAGCTATAAATTAAAATTAAAATATTTTTACTTTAGGACTATATTCTATATTTTATTTGAATAATTTTATTTAATTGCTTGCAGTAAATTGATTGAAGTTTTTTTTTATTAAAAACAAGGAAGATATCTATCTTTGGCTGTGCCAAATCAAATATTCACTTCAAATTGGCATTTTTGTGTACCCAGTGGTTCGATACATCTAAGTAGTTTTAAAACATAAATATTAAAATAAAGCAGATACCATAATAAAAATTATAAAAAATAATGAGTCACAAAAAGTATAATAATTTTAATTAAGAAATTAATAAATTATATTTAATTTTTATTTTGCTGTCAAAAATAATTGTTATTTTTTGATTTTTTTTTTAGAAATTATTTTTTTAAAATTAAACATAAATTTTATTTTTTTCAAATAATTATACAACAATTATTTCTGCCAAGAAAAAAAATAAAAATAAAAAAATAATTATTATTTCTTGACAAAAAAATAAAATGAAATATATTTTTTTTTTGACAAAAATTATTAAGATGAAAAATTAAAAAAGGACTTGATTTTCAGAAAATCTACTCTAATACCATCAAGATGGTGTACTTCACTTGACTCTTGTACATAATTTTTTTCATTGAGATCTCGAAGATGATTATTATTTATAACCCCTGTAATAAAATTCTTTATGACTAGGGTACACTAATACAGGTAGGATCAAGGAGAATTAAAAAAATTCGCCCTCGGCAATCCCTTTCATATAAAATTAGTAAATCTGATATTTAATTTCCTAAATATACATAACCAGATGGGCTCTTAATATTACTTGTATTAGTGTACCCTACTTTATGGCAGGTTTGAATTCGAAAGCTACTTTAGTTTTTGAAACAGAAAGATTTACAAAACTTGTCCGCTTGTATGTGCTTCCTTATAAAAAATGTGTCTTTGAAGATGTGCAAATCCTTTAACAGGTTTAACGTCGACAGTTAAATACTAACAGTTTTCTAGATATATTGCATCAAAAATTTCATGAAACTGGTTAATTTATATGGGGTCTACCACTCCCTGTTGCTCCTATCAAGCTAATTTTTTTTTGCAAAATATGAGTATTTTACGGATGTTATTTTATAGAAGTTTTGAAGTCGATAGCTGCAATTTTTCCAAAATAACTCCTAGATAAATATAATAAAATGTCAATTGAAACTGCCAAAATTTTAAAGCAAATAAATATATGTTATTGCAAACAAATTTTGAGAGTATGTTAGTGAAAGATCAAAAAAAAAAACAAAATGTGGATGTATTTGCGTTGTTACTTGCATGTGTAAACCCCTAGTAAGCATAATGACAGAACAAGTGTATCAAACATTTCTTCTGGTAAAAATTTTACTAGCAGAAACTATCAGACAAATTTTTGTTGTTCAACATTATGCGTTATTTTTTAGCTGTTTATTATTTGTGCACACTAACTCGTAATTATTATGGAAAATTGTTTAAAGTTTTTTGTAAATGAACACACCTATTGTGTATAAAAAATTTCATAAATTGCTCCTTTCGAAATTTAGATACTGTTAAATAACTTTTTAATAGTTTTAATACCTTGTAGAAAATTTCAAGCCTATAGCTTTTGTAGTTTTCGAGATAAAACGTATCAAAAATTTTATAAACGGGCAGTGTGCGGGCTACCATTTCCCTGGTTTATATTAAACTCTTTTTTTCAAAATTAAGATATTGTGGTTCACTTGCTTTGTAGAATACTTGAATTCGAAAACTGTTATAGTTTTCGAGAAACAACATATTAAAAAATTTTAAAAAATAAGTCAATTTGTAGGGGGACTTCCACTCCCCTTGCATATAAAGTTATTTTTGTTAATACCAAGAATTATTTATTTTTTATTTTCGCCAAATTTTAACTTATGCTTATTTATGTGGCTCTCTGTGCCTCTTGCATTTATTCTTTGGTTTATCCTGCGTTAAAAGAAATATGCTTAAACAATAACTAAGTAAACTTACTTTAAGGTTTAATTATACGTGACGTAACCAAAACCACAGAAAACAGCTGTACGAACCAAACTTATGGGCAACACTGTATTTGATTTAGGTAACTTACCATTACGCCATAACCCTACCCATAGAAACCAATTGAATTTTGGTTTTTATGGCAACAGTTATGGTTATAGCGTTATGTTAAGGCACGTATAATTGAACCTTTAATCGTTAAAACTTGTCACTCTTTGATATGATATGATTTTCAAATTAAATTGATAAAAGTCCTATATGTTTAACATTAGCTTAACACTTATGGTCAACCAATAGTTAAAAAGATCTGAGAATATGAAAATTAATATTTACACCGCGAATGTAAAGCATTAGTTAAATAATAGTGATCTCATTTAAATACTAACCGCGATTTTGGCTCTATTTCTTATTAAATCTCTTATTTAAAGTTTAAGATTATACGAAAAAGCAAATAAATTATTTATTAAATTTTTCTTAGTAAATTTGAATTATTTTGTTTTATTGCCTTTGCTAGGACACATAAAGCTTAATTTTTTAAATGCTTTAATTTAAATTAAGTTTTTGTGATTTCTTTACCAAACGGAAATAATTTTAATTGTTTATTTTGATCTACTAACACCTTAAATTAAAAGACCATCCATTTTATTAAAAAAACACACTTAAGGTCATCAAAAATCGTTTTTTAAAAGATTAGATACATAAAATTGAGATATTCATAACCGGTATATCTAAAGAATTCTTTTTTAAGCCAGATCCAGTTAAAAAAAAATAAATAAAACGAAATGATGTCAAAACAAAACAAAACATACAGCTGATTTTTAAAACAGATAAGAAATTTAACAAGAATTTGTATTTTCAAAGTAGTAGAAACGTTTAAAAGAAAGCCATTACTAAATATAACATTTTGAATTTTAAATAAAACTATTCAAGTTTATGGTTCGCGATAAGAAAGGTGTAAAAATTTAGTTTTTTAACATATTTTTTTTAATTCACTTGTTTTTATTAAGCAGTTTTGTTGCCCCTATTCTTAGTTTAATATTAAAAAAAAGAAAGAGAAACATATTTGCGCTTCTCTTTCCTTCTTATAAAGGAATCAATATTGCTGCAACAAAAGTTGCATAATGTAAACAAGAGGTTATGTCTATATGGTAGTAACGACTAGGCATTAGTTAAAATAAACTTAATAACTATAAGTATATTATGTGATTTAATTTAATTGATTTTATATATACGAGTAGAATAAAATATTGATTAATGTTTTTGTTAATTACAGTCACGTATACGTTACTTGCCCCGCTTTTATACGCTATTGAGAGCCAAATTAGTTTAAAAGATGATTGTTTTCTTGGTCTTTTTTTATGTAAAGATTAAATATAGAAGTAAATATATACAGTATTAGTTAAACACATTTTTAACTGCATAAAACAAATTTGCGAAGTGTAAACAATTAGAAGAAAAAAATACAGCTTCTTCTTTGAATACTTTCTTATCTGCAATAAAGTCATCATCTAAAATACATTTTTATCTAATATTTGTTGTTATTCCTTTTAAAGCTTATGAAACCCACAATTTTTTTAAATGAAAAACAAAATTTTAGAAACGAGTTCTGTATACTGTAATGCTCTAAACCCCTCCACGACAACAGGATACCGACCATAATCTATCAAGGAATAAATATTTACACGGCTTCATCATTGCACCGCCGCTGTATCTGACTTGTTTACAACCTTTAATGTTTATTATTTTTTCTTATATACGTCAGATGAAAAGACGGGATTATTTTAATATGGGCAGTTTCATGTAACACGGTTAGAATCAGGAAAAATTATTTTCTTATTTTTAGTAAAAATCGATTAATTCACTTTTTAAAGTGAATAGAAATTATGGGGAAATTAAAATTTTTTACTTTTACGAATTTACTCCTTTTATGTTGCGATGAAAATGTGACTCCATCACATCTCTAAAATTGTTAAAAACAAAATTTGTTCAGAAGAAAAAAAGTTTTCTGAATGTCCAATCGGAACAAAAATTACTTTCTCTCACAGTTATTACAGCGTTTTTAACGTGGAAATTTAAAAATATTAACCATGTCAAAAATTCTCAAATAGAATGATCCATATATAATATTCGACTAATGCCAATACAGCAGTCTGACTTGTTTTGTATTTTATTAACAAATAAATAAATATTTCCGGTCATGTTTCAAACATGACTTTTTTTGGGCAAAACACAAAAATTACATTTTTAATTTTTATTTTTTTCAGCAGAAATATTTGTTTAACTTTTAGTTTATACAAAGATCAAAAAATAACAATTATTGTTATCAGTTTTAAGTTTTACAAAATTTTACAAATAATAATTATTTCTGCAACATTTTTCTTAATTATACCCTTCACATTAGTGATAAGGGTATATATGAGTTTGTCATTACGTTTGTAATTTCTTTATTATCCATTTGCGACCCCATAAGGTAAAAATATTCTGGATCCTTACGGATAGGGGAGTCAATTTAGCCATGTCCATCTGTCCGTGTTATGGTTGAAATCAACTTTCTGAAGTCCCCGATGTCGCATAGATTCGTAAGTGGTACCAAACTGTCAGAAATATTTTAAAAAATCGCTATTGTAATTCAGCAAAGTCGCCCGTTAACTGCCCGAGATATAAGCCAAAAACCAAGACTGCCTCTGTTTATTTCTTTAAATTTCGTGCCTAAAAACCTCTAAAACTTACTCGGAGTTGCCCCTACAAGAGTGCAATGCAAGACTGACCCTAATTAGTTGCCGCTAAAAATTTGAAAAAATAGGCTAAAAACCCCTACAATTTCTCCGCAGTCGCCCCTAGATAAATTAAATGTATCTCAGATTCCCATTAGTTTTTCTCCCAAACGTATTCTTAGAATATATTTACAACCCATCTCTACGCCCTAAGGGGGTGGCCATACAAAATTTAAAAAAATGAGGTAAAAACCCTTACTACTTCCCCGGAGTCACCCCTAGATGAATAAAATATATCTCAGATCCCCATTAGTTTTTCCTCCCAAACATATTCCTAGAACATACCTACCCCCTATCGCCATCACCTATGGGAGTTGCCATACAAAATTTTAAGAAATTAGAGTAAAAATCCATACAAAATTTGAAGAAAATTAAGGTAAAACCCCGTGCAGCTGCCTTAATCACCCTAAGAGGGTTAAAATATGACACCGACCCCTATTTAAAAATTAGAAATATTTTATAAATAAAAAGACGGATAAAAATAAAAAGGTTTGGAGTTTCGTAAGTCCAATGTTAAGGTTATCTAAGATTCAGCCGAATATAGCGCTTTTACTTGTTTTTTCTAATATTTAACATTTATCCAATTTTTTTAAAGCATTGGTAATATTATTTTTTTTAATTCTCAACGTTTTTAGAATTATTTAGCCAGCAATGATATAAATCTAAAATTTTCGGGCAAAAATTGAAGATTATTTATTTTTTTTTTAATTTATTAAAAGTAAAGAGTGGCAAAAACTTGTTATTTTTATTACACGATAAAAAAGCAGCGCATAGTTGAAATTATATAAGTTATTTTATATATATGACGTTGCCAGATTTGAAAAAAACATTTAGTTCTTTACGGACTGCCCGACGGATTTTATTATAATTTGCGATTGAATAGTCAAACTTTGCTACCAAAACAATTTTTAAAGTTTAAATAAAAATATTTTTACTTTTCAGCTATAAAACTTTGCTCAAATAGTTATACAAATTTTTAAAAAATAAAAAATCTCCAATTTTTACAGAAAAATTTAAAGTTTTTATCATTACAGCCCATATTATTCTGAAACCGTTGAAAGCTTAAAAAAATTAGTAAAAACATTTCTTCAATAAAATTTTATTGCAACTCTTTTGGTGGCTCTCCTCAAAAAAAGGGATAAGTTATTCTAGAGATGTAATATAACCGATGGAGCAGAGCAGCCTCTTCAAAAATCTAAAATTTTAGAAATAAATTTTTTTAAAAAAGCCAAGAACATAAAATTTTGAATTTCGACTGGTTTTGTACTTAGGGGATCATTTTATATCACATAAATATAGTGGTCATCAAATATTATGACAAAAGTTGAAATTTGTTGCATAGTGTTATTTGTCGACAAAACTTTTGAAGACGGCGGGTTAAACTAATAATTTTTTTTTGATTGAAAAAAGCAGAGAAAGTAAGTGGTAGCATCCCTGCAATTGTGTTAAATTTTATGAAATTTTTAATGCGCTGTATACAGGAAACTAATAAAGGCTATCGACTTCAAACGTTATTCTAGTATGATTTGCACATTTTGGAAAAAAAATATTTTTGTAGGAGCAAGGGACATGAATGAAAACCCAAATACAAACGGGAAATTTCGTTAAATTTTTAAGGCGGAATTGACCCAAAATCGTCCAACAGCTTAGCTGTAACCCATATGAATGGTATATAAGATTGAGCACAGCTATATGTAGTTTTTTAACTTGTTGAAATGTCCAAAAAAATATATTTTCTTACGAAAAACCATTTTTTTAATGTAACGGGTGTAAAACTTTCATCAAAATTAAAAAAAGAACCCCAATCATCATAAACTTTTGTCAAATAAATTAAAAAAATTAATTACATTCAATTTCTTTTGGATATAATTTCATCATAATTTTTTAAGAACTGAAAAAAATGATTTTCCCATTTAAGGCCTCTTACGTGGAAGTGTCCATGTACAATTTTTAATAAAATCTCGATGTCTTAAGGCTTTTAAGCACATTTTATTCAAAACCAATGGTCTTCAGTTTACAACATTATTAAAGAGAAAGCCATTTTTTTAGCAAATAAAACTAAAAAAGAGCGTATTACATGACTAGTTCTCAGGCGATAGTAACAGTTTCAAGTTATTTCGGCCTGGCGTTTTTTTAAAGGAAACTAAAATTATGTCGCGGAACTAGTCTTAAGCAAAAAAATCTAAATATGTATTAGTAGAAATTTAATACGAAACTAATATATAAACTAAAGCTAAGTCATATTGTCTTTAACTCATTAATCGCAGCCATAGAAAATATTTTTTTTTGAAACGACAAAAACTCTAAAGAAATTTTCCCCAGTTTAGTGTTTTTTAAATAAAAGTATAAATAATATGCCTTGAAATGTTTTTCATATACATACATAAGTATAATAAAAATTTTAAATTATATTAAACCGTTTAAAGTCAATTAAAAATTTAATATAATTCGTAAGAAATAATTTTATTAAAATTAATCTGTTTTGCATAATTTTCTATTAATAGTGAATCTACTAGATGCAACTAAAGAGCCTTAATCTTTTTTTTAAATTAAAAAAGTACTTACTTCTATGTAATCTGTTAATAGCGATATACATAAGGTTAAATAAAAATAAATAGAAATTTATAACTACCAATATAAAAAATAAAAAAAATCAAGAAGAAAAAATACGCCAAAAATCCATTAAAAAATCAATGCCCTCATCAAATATCAAAAACGACGAGTTTAGAATAACTAATTTTACAATAAATGTTAAAAACAACAACAGCAACAACAAAGCCATAAATAAAAATTTTTAACAAAAAAAAGCAACATCAACCGCAAAAAGTAAAACATAATAATTTAAAATTCACCCTTCCGCTTAAATTAAAACTACAAACGCAAACAACACCTACCAAGCACGCACCAAACAAATACACGTGTCTTTAAGCAGCACTGGCAGCCAAAGCAAACAACCAACAAAGAAAAAAAATCAAAAATATTTCAATATGGTGCCTGAGGTCGAAAATTTATTAACCGTTTCACCTTTGGTACGCACCCACACAAGGTCACTTTCTTCAGCTTCTACGGCGGATACGATAGAAATGTCACCAACTACTTGCTGTTGCCAATGCCATTGTCAGGAACAACAGCAGTTGCAATTGCAATCATTCGACAGTAACACAGCCACTTTGAGTTCAAATGCGTCTGCAACTTTATCGACGTATTCGTGTAACACTTCAAGCTCCCAGCGTAACTGCAGCCGCGCCTGTAATGAACAAGCAGAGTTTTTGTGTGACTCAGCAGATTCTACAATACAGTTTTTACCCGCTACACCCAATAACATCATAAACAACAACAGCAACAAACATACAAAAATATCTTCCTCGTTTGTCTCTGAAGATGAAGACGGTATATTGCGGTACTCACTCAAAGGAATACCGCCCGAAATGTATTCAGCCAAAAAAGAATTTATCTATAGACGACCGTTGGTAGAGAAACAGGTAAGTGATTTGAATTCTTTTATGTTTAATTTCTTAAGATTTTTAGAATTTTTTATACAAAATGAAAAAAAAAAAAAAATAAACAAATGAAGATTAAATATTAAAATTAACTGGTCTGCATATTACTTTGGGTCCACTACATCTTTTAAGCAGCCAGTGTTGCGTAAAAAAAGGCTTTAAATTACTTTCAATTCAATAAAATCAAATTTAAACAATAACAACAACAGCACGTGCATACCCTGTTGGCCATTTCTTCAAAACATCTTAAGCGGCAGTTCGAACAATTCGTTGAAACGATATATTAATGCAAATGATTGCGAAAATCATTTAAAACCAGGAGGGCTACAAAACCGCTTATTTTTGTCGCTTATCTATTGAATTTTATTGTCGTTAGCAAAGATTTATGTTTTTTTTTTAAGACAACATAGCAAAACGACAAATGCCACCAGTAAAAAAATCTATATATATTCGTCACAGACAATATATATATATTGACAATTTGGCCAACTGGGTATGGTTATATGTACGTGTGTTAGTTTTATTATACAAAAGCAACAAAAAAAGTATTTAGTTGAAAATTTATTGATTTTTAAATACAATTTGACTTGTATTCGATATTGTTTCAAATTTCACATGAATAAGTTAAGCTATTGAATACAAAAAAAGCTAAAACCGATTAAGTTTATAATTTTGAAAAAATTTGCTGATTCTAGTGAAATTCTTATTACTTTTTTTTTGCAAAATTTAAAACAAAATACACAAAAAGCTTGCGGACTTTTGTATTTTAAAGCAAACATAATAAGTGTGTCATCTAAAAGGTTTAAGAAATTGTTAAGATTAATAATATAAGTTTTTTAAGCTTAAAAAATGCTTGAAACATATAGACGATGGCGACTACATAACTACACGCTGTAAAATTGCGTTGGCTGCAATTGTCGCTGTAAGTTATAATAAAAACGAATATTAATTGTCACAAAAATAGAAACATAATAAAGTTTGCAAGAGCCAGAAAGATGATGGTGCAAAAGCGTTAGTTGGTGTAAGAGCGCAATAACAATCCTCTAGAGTTCTTAATTCACTCAAATGCTACCAGAACTTTTCGGCGATGGCTTAATTCGGCTGAATTCGACTAAGCCAATAAAACTTAATTTTTTGTTTGAATATAAAAAAAGTGCTTCAAATAAAAATTTCATATTATATTCTTATGCCGGGTGCCCCTGTAGGAAAGTGGTAAGTGCACGAGTCTACTAGTCTGGGTGTTGTGGGTTCGATTCTCACTAGAGACCATGGTGAGTTTGCTTTATTTATTTTTCTGTTCTTTCTTTCTTATCTATCATTCTCAAAAATTTCTTCTTTCCTTCCATCTCAACTTCTTCTATCTGCCTCTCCAGGTAACACAAAGGGACCGAATTAACCGGACCCAAGTGAGCTGTAATATTTCCTTCAACGACTGCCTGTTCCACCTAACCTAACCTTACCTTACGCCAACATCATATCATGTACTAGAATGAGCAAAACTAGCAAAAGTAGACTTTGGTTTAACGAGAAGTTCGGTATTCGGTATTAAGAAAATAAATACATAATTGCATTTTAAAAATATTTTCTCTTAAACAAATCGTAATTTTTTGTTAACTTTTAAAGTGCACTTAAAAAATTATTACAGTAACTGACTGTAAGTTATTTAGGAAGTAATCCGTAAAGTTCTTTTTAAATTAAAAAACAGTTAAATTTTAGTATAATATTTGTTTTTAACTGGTTTGAAGGGTTATTGAAAGCCTCAGATAAACAAAAATACTGATTTTCCGTTGCAGTTAATTTTGTCAGTTATTTTTTGGTAATATTTAATTTTGTTAATTTTTTTCCGATACTTTGTGTTTAGCTGTAAATAACAGAAAATCTAGTTAATTTTAGACGAATTTGTAAGTTATTTTTTTGATGGCTGAATTTGAATGAAATATTTTGTTGATTTCAATGAATATCTAGTTGGAGGGTTTTTAAATGAATATCCAGTTATTTTAAATACCATTTCCAGTAGATTTTACATGAACACTTTTTTGAGTGTGTTCTTCCATCGATGGGGCATAAATGCTCAAAATACTCATTTTAAAACCCCCAATCATTTCCACTTTTCGATTATTTATTACACTATGTAGAATATTTTTAGTCAGTTAATAATAATAATAATAATAATAATAATAATAATAATAATAATAATAATAATAATAATAATAATAATAATAATAATAATAATAATAATAACAATAATAATAATAATTAAAATAATCATTAAATAATAATAATAATTTTTTTATAGATGTTAAAATTACAAATAAAATTATTGGCCGTGTTTATGTGCATATGTTTATTGGTCGACTTAAACCACTTTTTACTTTAAATTTTTACAATTCTAACTAAACCTTTTTTAAACATTTTAAAAGCGTTAAGAATATTTATTAATAACTAAAAAACCAAGTTAAAGGCTTATTGGCGAATTGTGGAAATTTTTGAATGGAAACAAAAAAATCCTAATTAAAAACAAATACATAACTTTCAAGTTTAATTTTGTTACATAATTTCTTTTGGATAGAAATTGTTTGAAGGGCTACAGCCAATCAAAATACATATTTCACTAACAATGTGATAAAACAACATGCAAATTAAAACAAAAAATTGCAAACATTTGCAAAAATTTGTAAATGAAATCGAAAACAACAAAAAACTTTAAACCAAAACAAACGAAAAGATAGCACTTAAAAAAAAAGAAGAAGAAGAAAACAAATTTAAACACGTTCATACGTGTAGCAACAATAATAATAAATGACAGAGGGAGAAGCAAAAGGCAGGCAACAACAATTTAAAAAAAAATAATGAAGAAATTCTCATTTAAAAAAAAATTGTTTTAAATAAAGCTCAAACTAAGTTCAGGTGAGAAATTGATAATGAAAACGGATAGACTTAAGTTGAGTTTATTCAGTTATGTACATAAATACATAGAAAAACATGCAAATATTGCTTTAACATTAAAATGTTTATTTAAACAAGAAGCTTAACAAATATGTACTTAAATAAAGTTATACTTAAAAGTAAATAAATAAATAAAAGCAAATAAGAATGTTATAGTCGGTTGAGCCCGACCATATTATACACTACACCACATACATATGTATGTATTGAGCATATACTTATCAACAAATTTGTTTTCAGTATGATAGTTAGTGACATAAAAATAAAGTTAAGTAATATTCAATCCATTTTTAGCCCAAAATGCTTATTGCGGGAGGACATTTGCATGGGCGCTGTATAAAAAAATGCACCAATCATATTTTCGTTTAGTATAGTATTTGGTTGATTAAAGTTAGACACATATGCAAAATTTTGTCAAAATTACGTAATATTGGAACTATTTATAGTCCAAAATGCTTATTCCGGGAGGACATTTCTATGGTTTTTTTTGAAAGTGTGCCACGTTCCTCATTTAAATTATATGTTTCGTGCGATGTCTAGGATGAAACAGATATTTTGTAACTTTACGTAAAACAAGTGATTCCGAAGGTGTTTTAATCGTTGATAAGGGAAAACTTAATGTATTACAAAAAAACGTTTTTTAAATAATAAATTTGCCTTGGTCAAATAGGTACAACAGCAAGCACTAAGCAAATTTTTATTTTCGTTGATGTAATAAAGGCGATGCCATATACATACATACATACATGCATAAATGAAAAATTTTAAAGCGGAATAAAATGTGTAATGCATTAAAGATATGCATTATCTTTCCTATGATTAAAATTTGATATTTAATGCGCCTAAGATAGCGCGTTTTAAACTCATAACATCAGTAATTTCGCCTCATACTGCAGTAGAAGTGTAAAATTCTCAAAAATATGTGAATAAAAATATTTAGAATCATATAGTACATATTAAATGCACTTTAGGAAGAATAAAAAATTTGTTTAGTAATTTTAATTCCAATAGAATTTTCCATGTTACAAATGTCGCCTGTTCTTTCATACTAAACCTTATAAAAAAATATATTTGAATTGCGTTATTTAACACTAATATCTCCTTTAAGGAAGCAGAATTAGTCTTTTTTAAACTAAAAAAAAAACCTTAAAGTATTGCATTGACTTTCGCCGATAATTGCATTTTTCAAGATGCAGTCGAAAGCAGCTTCCGTTTTTTTTGTCGCGTGCGCGTCCTTCCTCGTGTTAAATGATCGTATATTAAACACAAAAAACTTAACAATATATTTGTTTTAAAATTTTTTTATTGCTACTAAAATGCTTTGAAATTAATAAAAGAAAATAAAATTTTCCGATTTCTGTATTTACTTTTTTCGTTTCAAAGGCGAACAAATGTCGCGTTCATCATCTTGGATATGAACATACATGTTGCTGCTTTAAAAATAAATAAGTGTGTGCGTATACATAATATACATACATATATTATTAAAAGTTTATGCATTCAATTGTTTATTTAATATTTTTTTCTTATTTTCATGTCATGTGCAACTTTTATTTTTTAAACTTATTTTTTTTATAATGGAATTTTTTTTGGAGAAGCTTTTTATGTTTTGTTATTAAAAAATAAAATCAAATTAAAATAAGGAAGTCTATTTAAAACCATCTTTAATGTGTTACTTTTTTCTATTTTGTCTTTTTATTTAAACTAATTAAGATAAAGATCTCAACACTGATCGACACAACTGTTTTAAATATTAAGTTAAAAAATTATATTCTTATTTTATTATCACGTTTGAAAACGTAAAAAAAATTTAAAAAAAATAAACAATGGGAAGTCGAACTCACAATTTTATATCATCTGGAAGCTAAATCAATCACGATCTAAAATCATTAAAAAGCTTTAGGCGTAAAGCATCGATTATATTTTGGAAAGACATTTCTGTTGGAGTTAGATGAAATTATTTTCCAATCATCACCAGCTTTAACACAAAAAACTTATCTGCGCCAAATATTTAAAAAAATGTCTTTAGAAATGCGACATGTACTTTGGTCATAAATAAAGTATATTATTTAAATACTTCTCCGCATAGTTTAACATTTTTAACAATTAGAACTTTTAGATTCTTGTGGATGTTGCTGTTTATACCCTCACCATATACTCAAAATGTTGTACACATGGTAATTCTTATGCTACAAACTATAAAATTTAATATAAACATTATCAGTTTTTTTTCATAAAGCCCCCATTCAAATGTGGTGTAGGGTATAATATGGTCAGGCTTGACCGAGAACAACTTTCTAAATTATTTTAATATACCAAGAAGCACCCGTTATTATTCATAGAATTTGCTGTGACAGTGTTGATTTTTCTCAATGTTAGAGACGAAAGTTGTATTCCGGAGCACAAAATTGGTTTCAAAATCGAGTTTTAGAGAAAAAGTTTACAATTAAGACGAAGCACAGAGCTTCCACCAATAAGCCTTTAAATAAGGCAGTTAAAAGTTTATTTTTTGTCAACTTCTCATTAACTTATATTTGACTTCCATCCGAGGCGACGATCCAAGGTATTTCGCCTAAAAGTATTGAGGCAAAATTTGTTTTAAATAAGGGAGGGTTTGGCAGCACGTTCTTTTGCGTAAAATTTAAATATTTGAAATCGATAGCATCTAAGTTCTGTTTTGTTAAATAAAATACTTTGTTAGGGTTTTGCCGTTGTTTATAAAATTTCTTCTTAAATTGCTATAATAAAGTCATTTAATACAAATGATACTGTGTGAACTGAAATGTTGTACTGCCTAAAAATAAATTTAAAAATTTTGTTATCGAAACTCAATTTTCTTACTTCTGTAGAAAAATTTAAAAATACAGTGTTTATCATCATTATTTTTTTAAAACAGTTCACCCACCAACGGCGTAGATAGAACAGTCTGGGGTGGGCTTATTTATGCTTACTTAAACAAAGCCGGAAGTAAGAATAAGGGAATAAACTTATCCCAGGTAAATTGTCTAGCTATGGCGGAGTTGTTTGTTATCGACAGTTTTTATTAAAAAGTTTTTTTTTTTTGGGGATTTTGATGGCAAAAAGTGTAATTAAAAGTTTTTGACGAAAACTCTAAAAAATGGTTTTTAAATAGAAAAATTTTGCAATCGATAATCGATAATTTTTTTCAAGATACTAGATACACAACTGAGGCAAATTAATTTTATTTTGTTTTAACCATTAAAAGAAATACATCTTTAAATCAATAAGAGTAAAGTCGCGTAGCTGTACACTATTCGTTGTTAATCGGTGTAGATCATAGTTCGTCTTCCTATTATCAACACCGATTAATTCGCAAAAATTAAGTTTATTTTCAACTACACAAATATATTTTCCCCTTTTTGCCTAAAAAATTTAAATAGCTGTTATCGAAATATTTTCCAAAAAAATTTTGTTATTAATTAGTTTTCTATAGGCAGTTTTTCAGAAGAGAAATATCGATTAAATTTCTTTGTGATTTATCGAAAATATTTATCTTTAGATTGATCGACTTACATTTTTTTTTAAATTATCGAAAACAATTTTAAATAAGATTTTTTTGTTATTAATTGCCTGCAGCAACCACATATAGATTTATAAAAAATATAAATAATATTGATATAGAGTTTTCTTTGTTTTATCAAAATTTTTTATCGAAAGATTTCGTTATTCAAAATTTTTTTTAACAAATAACTTTTAATTAATAATCATTAAGTATAAAACACTTCGATAAAACAAATTTTCTTTTTAATAAATAACTTGCTACCAAAAATTTAATTGAAAAATCATAATGGAAGTTTAATTTAAATTGTTTAGAATTGTTTTAGTATTAAGCATTTTAAGTATCTTTTGTATAAAAAATTTTGATTTCAAAGTTATTGCTATAAAGCCTTAGAAACATTTTGAAAGAATTCATTTTATAATTTTGCATTGGGTTGAAGGTTAGTGACCCTTTTCTTATTGCTTTTAATAACCAATAAAATTTAATTAAATGGATTTAAAAAGCAAATGTTTATATAATAGTCTCCTAATTAGTAAATTATATGACTGCATTGTATTAAATAAGTAAAAAATATATTAAATTTATTTATGGAACTTTTATGACTAAAAATATTTTAAATTAGTTCTTAATTTGTTTGTTTTTTTTTAATTTTATTGGTCGACAGACTTGTGCGCATGCAAGCGAATCACACAAAACAAAAAGCGATAAAAAATCTTAAGAAATTGAAAAAAGTTTAGATGATTGACTCATAAAAATATTAAAAAAAAAATTATATTATAAAATCTCTTCATGGTAAATTTAAGTAAAGAAGAAATTAAATAATTTATGTTAAACAAAAAGCATGTTGGGGTTTCAAAATATTTATTTTTTGTCAACTTATTCAAAATCATATTTATACAGCTTATAATAGGTCAATAAAATTTAATTCTTAGCAAATTTGTTAATTATCGATAATTGTAAAACAAAAGCTACTTTAAGTAGTATAAAAAGTAAAACACAATAAATAAATTGTTAACAAAGGCCAGGACTTTATAAAATAATCTTTTGTTCAATTACTTCCTTAATACTGAAGTAGATTTAAATAAAAAAATTTGCAGTTTTTATTTTTTTCTACTAAGTCAAGCAAGCCATCCATCCGTTCGTCAAGGTCGCAGATTTAAAAACTCAAACTGTTTTTTTTTTTAATTTTTATTAAAACTGGTTTGAATAAAAATATTTGTTGTATGTATTTGCAAAAATATTTTTGCTAATTAAGAACTTGCCAAAGAGTCTCTTTATGCTTTTAAACACACTTAAAAAAACATAAACAAGTATCTAGTCAACAAAACTCTGTATCTTTAATAATCCTACAAAGGAATATTATCTCAAACAAATAAAAATTTTTTGCAAAAATACAGGTCTTTATACCCTACACTAGTCATGATACAAATAGTGTAATGCGATTGGGCGAAAACTGTAAGGCAGAATCAGAAAACATTCTTGATATTTTTTTCATTTTTAAGAACAATGGGTGCAAAAATATATAATTAAGAACTTTGGACCCATAAAGACGGCGAAAGTGAGCAGAGTGGACAAAAAAAACGTTTTTTGTTTTCTTGGTACTTTTTTGCATTTTGGAAATGATTAGGCCGGATGTCAAGAAAGTGAACAGAAAGTACATTTTTTAATTTAATGTCCTTTTTTGTTTTTTTCTTGAGATGATGAGTCTAGAATAATAAACTGAAGACTATTAACCAATAAATGGTCGAAAGCTATGGCCCATACCGACGTCGAAAGTGAATTAAGTAGACAAAAAGGAATTTTTTGACATTTTTGTTTTTTCAATGCTTTTTTTAAGATGACGAGTCTTGAAATATGAAATTGGGAGCTGTTGGCAAATGTTGTGGCAAATGAAATATATAATTGGGTAAAATTTACCTATATTAGGGTCAAAAGTCAACAAAGTGGAGAACAAGTACTTTTCCCACTTTTTGGTTTTTTTTTTCGTTATTTTTAAGCTAAAGAATATAGAAATTAAATTGAGGACCATTAAAAAGTTTAAAAAAGTATAAAGTTAAGAAACATTTGCCCATACAGAGTTCGGAAAGGTACAAAAGTAAGATCTTTTCATATTGTGTGGTACTTTTTGCATTTTTAGAGATAATGGGTCTTTAGGTATGAAATTGAGAGGCCCATATAGAAATCGGAAGTCAACAAATTGTACAGAAAGTACTTTTCCAATTGATGTGTCTTTTTCGCAATTTTTGAGTTTGAAAATATGAAATTTAAGACTGTTAACAATTTAGAGATAGAAAAATGTGAAACTGAGGAACATTGCCGCATATGAAGGTCGGGCCAAAAAGTACTTTTTTCATCTTTTGGTCCTTTTTTACTTTTTTAAGATGAGGAGTTAAGAAATATGACATATTGACCAATAAAGAGGTATAAAAACGTGAACTTGAGGGACGTTGACTCATACAGAATTCGGAAGTCCAATAGGTGAACAAAAAGTACTTTTCCAATTTTTGGTTCTTTTTCGTAAATTTTCATATTATGAGTTAGAATATATGAAATGGAGAATTATTGACCTATATAAGGGTCAAAAAGATATAAAGTTGTGGACTTTTAATCGATATAGAGGTCGGAAACCAACAAAGTGTACAAAAAGAAAGTTTTTCGTGGCAATTTTTTAAATTTTGAGTTTGAAAATATAAAATTGAGACCCATTGAGGTCAGAAGTCAACTATGTAAATAAAAAGTACTTTTTCCAAATTTTTGGTCCTTTTATTTTATTTTTCAGATTACTAGTGTAAAAATATTAAATTAAGCATTAATAACCAATATAGAGGCCTACACCAAAAAAATAAAATTGAGGAACATTGACCCATACGCAGGTAAAAATTAAACTTAGTGTACAAAAAGTACTTTTTAAACTTTGTAGGTCTTTTTTGCCCTTTCTGAGATTTTAAGTCTGAAAATATGAAATAGTGGACCAATATAAAAAAATATGAAATTGGGTAACACTGACACATATAGAGGTTAAAAGTTGAAAAAGTGGACAAAAATTACATTTGTCATACTTTTGGAACTTTTTTTTGCCTTTTAGAGTATTACGAGCCAGAATGATTATTTTAGAAAAATTTTTATTTAAATTATTTTAATAAATATTTTTTTAGCAACAAATACTACGCATGTATGAGTCACGCTAGTGACCCATTGACTAATTTATTAAAATCTAAATTACAATTTCTTACAAGTGTTTCATTTTTGTTTCAAAAATGTATAATTTATGTAAAACAACAAATAACTAAAAGACAATTGAAAAAAGCATTTATAACATGCTTTTGCTCTTGCTGTTTTAAAAAAAATATATATTTTTAAAAATAAAGTGTTGAAATCTTTTTAATGTCAGACAAAACGTTTCTAAAAGCTCCAAAGCAAATGGAATACATAATTTATTTCAAAAGAACACACACATGTCTCTCCTAAACAACAATGCAAGACAAATTGCCGAGTTCTTGTTTTAAATGTTTTTTTTTTTTCAATTTAAAAAAAGAAAATTTTGTGTTTTGAATTTTATATTAAACAAAGTATTCTTTTAAATATAAAAAATAGAAAATTATAAATAAGAGAGTAAAATATATTTGTTGTAGATATGCACAAGCTACACGAGTTACATATTTGTAATTAATCAGTTTTTTTTTTTTTTGTCTCAATGTGCTGTGGACATTTAAAAGAAGGTCACCCTTTTAAGATTTCTAAATCTCCGACAATAAAATATCGAATTTATATACGAGTATTTTAAAAGACATTTTATTATTTTTAGGTGTGTTTTATAAAAGTTGAGATCAAATTTTATTTATTTATTAAAACATTTTATGCAATTTTATGACTAAACACCCGAACTGATTGAGTCTTTAAAATCAACAATATTTAAAAGCCCTTTATTTTAGGTGGTCGTTAAAACACAATTTAATACTTAAAATCTAAAGGTATATTGTAAAAAAAGACATGTGAACTTAAGTTTATATTTTATATTTATGCCACATACGTGGTACCTATCGACTCAGAATCACGATGCTCTTCCTTCCGTCCATCCATCCGTCTGGCTAGGTGACCCTGTAGCTCCTATAATCAGCGTACAAATCGCATTTGAAAAGATAATTTTAGAAAAAATTTACATAAACAAGCATTCCAGCATGGATATGATATCTATTACTAGCTTCAAGATTAACTATTACGATCCGTTCATTATTTTATATAGCGCCCCCACGCAAATGTCTCCCCAAAAAGCTTTGTCGCCTATGACTGCTTCATATATAAGTCCATCCCCACAAAGCGTTTTGCATTTTAAACCAAAACATCCATGTAAGCTCTACTCCCGGTACTTAATTTTTCATGAGTCTCTTGTGAAAATACAAATGGACGGACAAACTAAACATATCTCTGTTGTTCATAATAAAGTAAAAATATTAAAAAAAAAAATACTTAAAAAAGAAATCAAAAGATAAAATAAAAATCAAAATAAAGCATTAAACTAATTCCATTAAGACATTCGAGTTTTGTTTTACTGATTTTTAATTTGATTTTAAAACAATTTGTTTTATTAAACGGTTTTAGTAATAAAACAACTGTAGATTTCTTTAACGATTTATATTTTATGACAGTTAATGCGTTACATTTGAAAAGTTTTCGAATAAAAAACAAAACGGTCCATGTTGAAATTTGTTTTTAATGAACAATTTTAAATAAATTAAAAACACATAAAATAAACACTTTATTTTAAATTTAAACCTTTAATTACAAAAATTTTAAAATTTTGTATTAATGCTTCAAATCATGCTTTTTAATACGAAGTTTCAGCCTAACCTTACCTGTCCTGGGGGACTTGAGGCCTTCCTCTACTTTTAACCAATCCAAGTCTTACTTCAATTCGGTACCCCACAAAGTGCAAACAAAAAACATGGTGACCATAATCAAAGCTTAAAACATAGGTTACGAAGAGGATGAAAAGAGGTAAGCCCTCCTATACATTAACACTTGATGTGCATCGCATTGCACGCCTTCTCGGTTCTCTCGCTTCTTACCTTAAAGAGCTACATGCTTTAATTAATTTTTATGATTGTAGTAAAAACATAAAACGCAAAATTTGATTTGATGCTTCAATCTTTATACATTTTTTCTTTACAACAACACAATTAAAAAAGAGCTAACTTGTTAAAGGTTTGAAATCGATAGCTCTAACTGTTTCTCAATATATATAAAAAATAGTTCGATTTCCCCTTGTTCCTATCGAAATATATTTTCCTAAAATGTAGACATTGTAACAGATATTTTGTGGCAGGTTTGAAGGCGATAGCTGTTATGATTTGATACTGTCGTTTCAAAAATTTTGGAAAAATGTTTGATTTGCATCGGGGCAATCACTTTCGCTGCTCCTATGCAACTAAACTAGAACTACTCGATAGCTGCAAGAGTTTCCTACATGTAGCCCATTAAAGACTTTCCTTCCTACTAAAAAAAAAACCGCATTAGTGGTTTGTGGGGTTAGTTAATAAAGAACAGGTAGGTGGCGTCAAAAGTAGTGGAAGAACAAAGTACTGCCCACTTAGCTCCGTTTCTTTGGTATCTTTGTGATACCTATGAAAAGAGTGGGAAAGAGAGATACAGAAGGGAAGGTTAGTCTGAATAAGTTATAAAGTCAAAAATAAAGTCTTATTTATATGGTTCGTTACTTCGAATCAGCCGCTATTCTTGATAAACTATGTTATACTGGTTGGACCTAATTTAACAACATACCACACACTGTTTAGTCTGCTAACCCTAAAGTGACTTATCTGGACATCGTTTAGTGCCAGATAAAAGCACAAGAGATGCTGGTTCCACTTAATATACTTCGCAACTTGACAGGTCCTAAAAAAAGCAATCTTTTTTTGATGTTATGGGTGCCAAACGAATATTGACACGTAATACCGGCCACGCTGTCTTTTCCTCCATTTTCCCAGAAAGCATTTGAATCGTCACGGATCTAGCCTTTGCCTTGTCTGTATTCTTGGTGGAAGAGTGGGTAAATGGCTCGTCAACTAGCTTCATTTAAGTAACACAGTCCCTTGGCGCTGCACTAATAAAAGAGTGATGCCAAAGTGCATCGCCATTCATGTCAAGAATTCGCTGACTAGTTGTGATGTAGTATCAGTATTGAACCTAGTGGCGGCCCTCGGTGAAGATCTTAATATTTTTGCCAAATATCTTGCAGTATAGTAGAAAGCCAGTCACTAACTTACAGTGATGTCTTTAAGGCACCATATTTATATAAAGTCTAAAATAAATCCGGACTCTGGTTCTACAAGCGATATGCCTTCACTAGTACAAGTTCTTCTCTGGACACGTAGGTATAAACTTCAGTTTGACAGGTTTTGAGAAGATTATTCTATCCACCCCTTCCTCTAATGAATGAAAAATTTCTGGGGATATGAAAATCCAATGTACAGTTGTCAACCAGATTGAAAGCGAAATCGACTGTCATGTCTTCTAATCGTGTTATTCATCAAAGGCTTCCTTGCCAGAAGATTCGTCGGAATTACGGTTAAAAACGAGCTGATTGGAGTGGGCCCCATTGCGCCTTTTGTCAAATTCATTCTATTGCGCATCGCCTTCAATATGTGGACGATTCGGGGTAGAGTCCACAGCCTTTCACCAGACTTTAGCTCTGTAGAAGAGAACTGGTTGTATTACAATCTTATGAAACCAACTGACTTTCTGGCAATTGAGACCCAAGGTGTTGTCACAAATTTATCGTCATCCCTGCTTTTTCAATTTTCGGCTCTTCGTTTGGCTCTTCGTTTGGCTCTTTTAGAAAACTTACTATTTGTTGTTAGTCCTAGGTACTTCTTTTTGCCTGACGGAGTTGTATCGGGGGATTAACAAAAGAAGGCCTTTATCTGCTCAGGAACAACGAAACCTTCGATTAGAAATGTTCAATAGACGGCTCATTTTCTTCGCTTTCTTACTGAGTGTCTTTACCACCAAAATGGGCGCCAGATAAAGCCATTGCGACATCATCCGCAGTCCTAAGTCATATTGAATTTTTTTAATAAGTAACATCTGAATAATTACGTTTCTCAGTAAAGGCGCTAGAACACATCCCTAAGGGGTTTCTCTATTTACTAAACTCGTGTCCCCAGCTCATCCCAGAGAGCAATTTACCTGATCTCACGTAGGCCCTGAAGATGCATGATGGGTTAACGTGACACGGTTATTTCCAAATTCAAGACACCTCTCGATGAAACCAACCAAGCCAGCTCTACAGATCTATTTTTGGCGTAGGCACGTTGGAAAAGAAGGTTGAAATCGATTGTCGCCTTTGGGTGGAAATTAATCAGCAACTTTAAGGTTTGAAGTAGTAAAGATGTGAGACTCATTGGCCTGTAGTATTTTGCGTTTGTGTGTTAAGCTTTACCTTCTTTGGGGATAAGTGGAAAAGTACGAACTGAAGAGATATACATCGTCATTGCTGATAATCCAAAGAGGGATAAACTCGTTGTAACGCTGCAAGTCTACTGGAATTATCCAAATCGGCTCTGGTGGCTTCAATGACCTAAAGCTATTAATAGCCCAGTACAGCGTATGGTTTTGGTAGGAATAAATGACCGAATTCATAACTGACATAAATTTTCTCAAAATATTTCAGAGTAGTTTGCTATTAAAAACCTTTGAGACAACAAGATTATGTAAATGGAAGATCACGATTTCCACGGGAAGGGTGTATACGATTCAACGTAGCCGAGTATTGCAATTTTATTTGTTCGTTTTTATATTTAAACACAAAAGGCTAAAACATAAATTTTATGTTAAATTTTTTTTATTAAAGTATTTCAAATAAAAATATATTATTAAGCAAATGAGTTATAGCATTTTAAGTATCAATTTTATATATTTAATTTCAGTGTATTCTTTTGGTCACTAAATAAATTATAAAAATGTTTAAATATTTTACGCCTATTTATATAGATTTAAACATCAAAGTCGAATTTGCCGCCCGTTTTATATTATGGTTTTTTGTAAGAATGTTTTAAATATTTTTTTTTTTTTTCAATTCATTGTCTTTACAGTTTAATTTAATTCTGTTAAGATAAACGCAATGCAAAGGTGTTAAACTTCTTACTATTGGGCTTCTTTTGTGTTTGACAAGGTTTGAATTAATAAAAGAGGCGGTTCTTAGTATAAATTTCTTTGACACCTAATCAATGGGTATTTCGTTTTTTGTTTTTTAGATTTTTTTCTACATCATCTTGCTCTGGGCTAAATTGGCAGTGTCGCTAAAAAAATGGCCCTTAGAAATGTGTATATTAATTGAACTTAGAGTTTTAAGGCTTTTTACTTGCCTCTTCCCATCTATAGCTTTAATAATAAGTTTTTAAAATAGTTTTTTTTAACATGCCCTAAGTCTTGGATTTATATTTTCTCATCGTAACACACTTATTTAAATAAAATTAAAAAAAAAAACAAATTTTTAAGATTTATGATCTTAAAAAAGACAGAAAACATATTCCAAAAATTACAAATATGTTAGATATTAAGTGTATTATGTGTGTGGGCGCATAATCAAATGATACCCAGTTAGCCAAACCGTTGTAAAAGATATTTTCTTTAACGATGCCTTTAACAAGCTTCTTTAACTGCCAAAAATATCATATGCCATATTTATTATTATTGCTAAAAATTAGAAATTACGGACACTAATTTAGGACGGTATTCAACATTAATTAAATAGATTAAAACTTGATAAATGAAATTGTTTTGAGTTAGTTTTGAGAATTCTTTTACGATCTGCTTAAAGTGCCCTCTATATCTCGAATATCTTTGGTCCACACGGCTTCAAATGCAGCTGTCTGCAATTGTTTGATAATTTTTAGATTTGAGTGTTATTTCTCATTATGCAGGGTGCCCCGGTAGATCAGTGGTATGTGCACGAGTCTACCAGTCTGGGGGTTGTGGGTTCGATTCCCACCAGAGACCCTGGTAAGTTTGCTTCATTTTTCTGTTGTTTCTTTCTTCTTATCCTTCTCTAAATTCTTTCCTTCAATCTTAACCTATTCTAGCTGCTTCCCCAGGTAACACAAAGGGACCGAATTAAGCGGACCCAAGTGAGCTGTATCCTTTCCTTCAACAGCTGCCTGTTCTACCTAACCTAACCTAACCTTCTCATTATGCAATACATTCGTATTTATTATACGATATGTCTGGAAAGTTTGCATTTGCCTGGTTTTTTTAAAGTTTATCAGTACTTTTTTAAATATATTTTAACATTAAAAAGTTTGATTCGTTTTTAGAGAGTGTTATCAGTTAAAAGTTTCTGAGATTAAAATCTCGTGTGGTCAATTTGTAATGCTGCAGTATAAAAAATATTAAGTTATTTTGAACAAATCAAAACTGAAAACAGAAGACAAAAAGCTTTTAATGCAAGTTATTGTCTCATTTTAGATTAAAATTCCTAATTTTTATTTTGCCTTCTTTTAGTTTAATTCAAAGTTAATTTAAATCTTTTTAATGGTTTTGTCAATAGGGTTGAGCGTAAAAGACACTCGATTGGCATTACTGTTTTGCACTCTTATAGATTTTTACTTAGTTTTCTCATTTGCCGCCTACTAAAATAGAAATAATGCAATTAACACATTCAAGCTACAAGAACAAAGAATCACACGAACACAAAAGTTGCTTGCTAAATTTGTGTCCGACTGGCTGCTACTGAAATATTTACTACAAAATAAACATATGAGCAATATAACTTTCAGCTATATTTTTTGCATTTTACCATATTGGCAGCACTAATCTGTTAACTGTCGTGTGTAGAAATAGAAATTAGTTTAATTTCGACCACGCCCCCAAAATTAGCATTGACAGCAACCCGTAGTCATGTTGAATTGTAGCCAATAAAAAAATTATTCTCATAATCACACGTGCATTCTATTTTTGACTGGTTGTTTTCGGTAGCCTGTAGCGAGGAATGTATTTAATGCTTAAGTTTAATCTGGCCTCAGCTACAACGGTGGTCATGTTGCGCGTAACTGTGAAGCCGTCAAAATAACTGTGTACATATACATAGAAGCATGTATTTTAATTTTGAGAGAATACAGACCTATCGTCTATGTCTGTGGTCTATGGACAACTCCATTGTGACGGATGTAACCATCTACCACATTTTTGCTTGTAACTCAAACAATTCAAAATTCTATTTATACACTGAGGAAACATTATTTCTGCTAACAATGACCAGTTGAAGACTGTGACGGGTTTTACATTACAAATTTGCATTTTAGACAATTTTTGTTTCAATTATTGTTGAGAGCGGGAGTAATTTTTTCAATTTATACGGTAGTGTAAAATGTTTTTAATCATATTTTTTATTTTTCCAAAAAAATTTTTCTTAAGGAAAAATTTTTTAGAAATTGTGACGGTTGTGATATTTTCATAAAAGCGTAAAAAAGAAGATCGGATTTTTTAGCCTGTAATAAATTTAGAATCCTGCAAAATAAATATATATAGTATTGCCTATTTTTATAAAAGTATTTTTAAAGGAATAAAATTAAATTTTTATTCACATACTTTTTTCGCTTCCATCTTTATTAGTATAAAAGTTGATGGACGTAAGCAGTGTCAAAATTAAGGTTTTGGCCTTGTTTTGCACCTAAAAGTAAAAACTTTTGGAGAAGCGCCAGAAATTTTTTTTAGCAGACTCCTTACTATTTTACGAGAAAAGAACCACACGCATTTTTCTCCTATTTGGAAACTTTCAAGTCTCTAGCCTTACTTGTTGAATC
This sequence comes from Melanophora roralis, assembly GCA_963583895.1. Taxonomy (NCBI): domain Eukaryota; kingdom Metazoa; phylum Arthropoda; class Insecta; order Diptera; family Rhinophoridae; genus Melanophora; species Melanophora roralis. The sequence goes on along the minus strand of OY757187.1, from coordinate 92,965,653 downwards.
TGTATAGGTGAATCAGCCAGTCAGTAACGCTGTTCTTTTGCATGTGGGAAGTTTCACGTAAAATGGCCTAAACATTGGAAAACCAAGTTTTATTATTTTTTTAATCGCTAAATTAACATCTAAAAGAGAATTAAAACTATAGAAATATAAATAAATGCATATCTTTTTAATTTTTATTTTTCTAGCGAGATTTTAAAATGATCATTTGCTAATTACGCGGATTTTTTTAACGGTTCGATGAAAATGTCACAGGCGTCATATTTTCTAAAAAAAATTTACGTAAAAAATTTTGTTTCTTTTTTAGAAATAAGCTTCAAACCCTAAATGTTAATTCAAACAATTTTTTCTTTCTTCAGAATATTTCACACAACACGATTACAAAGTTAAAAACCTTTTAACCCAAATATTTAAAGACACAGCTGTCACAGTCTCTCAGTGGTCATTATGAGAAATCATTGTCTTTCAGTGTTAATATGAGAGTTTGAAATGTATGAGTTAAAAGCGAAAATATCCATAAAATGGCCACACTTGCCATAATGGCGTTACCAATATATAGATGAACGGACTTGCAACACCTTCAACAGGTTTGGTATTTATATCGAAAAAATTACTCATAAGCACCCAGCCTGACATGTTTAGATCGACCTAGGAAGTGTTTTTGAGTTCATCAAAATAATTTAAGGTAGATAGGTCTTAGTCTCTTATTTTTGGGGCTTAGAGCATCTGCACACACAAAAAATTATTTAAGAAAACTTTATTTAAATCAAGCCATAGCGGTGTCAAAAGTACAGTGAGTACGGTTTTTCTTAAATCAAGTACGAAATTTCTTACTCCAAGTAAAATTTTTCAAGTACGAATTTCTTACTTTTAGCCACAATTAAGCCAAAAAAGAATTGATTTAAGTTCAGAACCGTACTGGACTTAAGCCAAAAAAAGATTGATTTAAGCCGTAAACTGGATTTTTCCGAAAATTAAATGTCATTTTTTTGACTTATGAAACTTTAATAAAGAAAAAGAATTTAATATTTTATTTTTGTATTTGATAGACACTTAAAATTTACAATTTAAAAATTTCAGTTTTTGTACTCGCCGAAGCTATGATTCGAACCAGGGACTTTCTGCACTGCAGCACAAGCGCGTTACCTCTAGGCGACTGTTTTCAAATGTAAAATAATATATTAAAACAACAAGCTTTTTTCTGCTTGATTTGTTGAAGCAATCCGAATAGGCTTGAATTAAGAAAATGTAAGTAAGGATCGTTCTTAAAAATTTCAAGAAAGATTTCGGATAAATTCAAGAATAAAATTCTTGATTTTAAAACGCGGGTTTTCTTTCTGTGCATAGACGCACAATATCCCTACCATTTACATATGTGCAGTGCGTGCAATTACGATGATCGGCCCATGGTTTCACCTTCTTCCCCAAATAATTATAATTTCCTTAAATTGTTTGAATAATATATGTATGTATCTTTGATTTTATGGAATCTGTACTGTTCGTTGTCAACATTCGCCACGACGATCGGTAAACTCCTTCGCTAACATCCTGAAAACGGTATTTTTCAGTTGAGTGATTGAATTCTTTGGGGTAGGATTGAAGGCAGTTAAAAAAAGCACTTAAACTGAAGTGGTTTTATAACAATAAAAAACTGCCTCAAACCAGACGTCCGTTTTTCTTTAATATAAGCTCAGCTTAGTTTGGTATGCCCTTTGGCCTTTTTTTTGGGGAATTAGGGCTTGGAAGTTTCTTTGCAACAAAACAGTTGCTTGCGTTTTATATACAGACATTATTCAAACATCATTAGGGTCCCAGCAGATCCCCCACTATCATAACTGAGAGGTTAACAACGTTTATTATATCCAAACCTTGTTTTATCGTTTCTGACTCTCTCGAACAAGCTTTTTATAGTTCCTTTAGTAATGTCGTATTCAGAATTTGCGTTATTACTTTTTGATTCTAAACATTTTAAGACTTATTTTTGAGTGTTTTTAAAACTCAAAAGTGACTAAATAATTTTAAGTCATCTGAGGTAGTCTAGTTTAATGATTTTTGTCATACATGCATATGAAACTAACTAAAGTTAAAATTATTTAATTATCTTTACTGCATTTAGTTAACTTTTGACGCACTGTTGTAATTCTATTTCTCATAAATATTTCATTTGTGGCTGTTAACTTAACAAAAAAAACTATTAAAACATTTAAAAACAAATTGTTTATTGTCATCATCTGTTATGTCATTCATTAAAACTAATATCCTTAACAAATTTATTGCCATAAGGTGCAATTTTAACGCCTCTGTGTTGCCAACTTTAACCCAGTTTTTTTTCTTTAAAAAGCAAATTCATGTGTGACTTCAGAAGCAATTGCAAGTTGTTATGTTCGTTCAAACTCTAAAGTACAGCTTATAGTTTCAAATGCATATTTCGTTAAAATCGAAATTTAAAATAATTTTTTTATAACTTATGTCAAAAGATATTAATTTATTTTGTCAAAATGTTAAAAATATAAAAAAGTTAAAAACTTAAACGTTAAAATGCATTAATTGAAAACTTACGAAGGGGGTTAATTATCTATTAACACTAGTGAAACCATTTAAAATTACATAAAAGTTGAAAGCAAGATAACAATAATTTTTTAATGGAAGAAAAAAAAATAAAACAATTTTTTTTTCACTTTCGAATAGAAGAAAATTCACTTAACTAAAAGTGGTTTCAGACGATATGTATTTAACAAAAGACTTCTTACTTTTGCAATCCACATGTTTTTGCGTATGTCTTTCAAAATTATCATTTTACAGAATGTCTATAATTTTTGCTTTCACACATATAATGTCATTACATCTGACATAACCTCCAAACCAAAATAAACAACTTACTTTTCCTTGTTATTATTCTAAAAACAACTGATGACACATGCTTTGTCAGATGAAAATAGAGTACGCTCTAACTAAAAATTTGTCATACGACTTTTACATATGTATTTGACACATGCAATGTTTAAACGCGTTCACACGGCATATATCAATTTCGCACTGCAAAATTTAACAAATCATGTGTAAAATACATATCGTGTGAAAGCACTTTAAGATAACATATATCGACATAAGCAAAAGATAGTCAAAAGTAACCCTAATATAGATACAAAAGAAATGTGGTGGAAAGTCCAACTTAAAATTCTCTTTTAAATATTTGGTCCGGGAATAAGGACCACCTTGGTGGCAAAAAATATACTTATGTTTGTCATAAGAAAAAATATTTATACTCAACCAGATTTTTTTTGTTTATTTCTTATGTGCGTTTTCCACGATATTACTTTCTCATAAGACATGTCGCAATGTGCAGTAACACTTAAAAGTAATATCGTGGGAACAGCTTGGGTTATAAAATTAGCAGTTTTCAAAGTACGATGGTTTTCTATGTGTATGTATGTTCATATTTTTTTTTAGCCACGCAACAACCTGAACAGCTACTTTCACACGACTGAGTGGGATGGGTGAAATGCCTTATGTATGCAGAATATCTTATGTCCAACTTTGCGTTAACACACGCAGAGAAAAATTATGATTGAGTATGAGCATGGGAATATGATCACGGATAATTTCAACATTGTATGGTTACGAAGATCATTAATATGATCATCATGACCATACTATAGTTGTAGTAAATTTTGGGCAATCATAGTTATGATTAAAATTCCAATTTAATGTAGCCATAATCTTGATTATGGGTTATCATACATATGTTGCTTTTAGATTATATAACGATATTATTAGAGCATCATACATTTGATAACCTATAACCAAGATAATGACTTCCCATGACCAAAACATTGATTACCACAAGCATATAATGGTAATTTTAATCATAACTATGACTTTGACTATGACTTTTTGACAGAAATTTACAACAACTATAGGATGGTTGTGGTGGCCATAATAATGATATTCGTAACCATACAATGATGAAACTATCCGTGATCATATTCCCCTGACTATACACAACCATGTTTTTTTTCTGGTTGTATCGTCGCAAACGGCCTTTAATAATATTTTTCTATTTGTTGAATTATATTATGTGCAGATAATTAATTAACAGAACATTTCGCAATTTTTTATGACGTTGATGAAATTATTATAATCTCTTTATGCTTCATGCTGGTTTTATAAGTTTTAAATAAATTTTTTACGATTTTCTATAATTTATTTCTTAAACAAAAACATTAATGCCAATCAAAAAAATATCTTTTTGTTTAGAGAAAAAAAAATTATGTGTTTTTTTTAAGGCGAACTTTAGTTGTTTTAAAAAACTTTTAACTAATTTAAATTTGGCTCAAAAAGAAAGAAAGTATTTATCACAAACATATGTACGTAGTAGCAGTTAAATTCTAAAACCCAAAAGAAAAATAAACTAGGAAATACCTTCTATTAATTCAATCTAAGCAGAATCACTATACATGTATGTAGGTCGATTAATGCTCTCCTTCCGACCGTTCTTTTGTCTAAAGGGCTGTCTATATTTTCATGTAGAGTTCGAATATAGAAAGATAATCTGATACAAGTAAACATGAGCAGATTCATTAGTTTATTCCTTGAGATAGGGTCAAGCTTATTTAAACGGTACTATGAAGTATCTCCCAAATAAAAAACTTTCAACAAAAAAATTTAAATAACTCCCAATTGAGAATTACTTCATTATGAACTCATTTTAAAATAACTTTTAATTCGTTGGGACTTATTTTATTATTTTTGATTGGGAGTTATTTCATGACTACAGCAAAGCCGGCTGATTGATTCCACTAAAGTTTAATATGCGCCCAGCCGAAGCCCAGCTGCCTGTAACACTGTTTGTTTGTTGCTTGATATTTAAAACCCCAAAAAGGTTAAATATATCTTAGCATGAAATGCAAAACCACGTAACTAACAAAAAATCCCATCTTGATAGTTTTTCATTTACTGCAAATTTAATTAAATTTTTTATTGCACCTGATTCAAATGGTTAACGGAAATGAAGTTTAAGGCAAAAAAGTTTCAGCACATTTTTCTAATCTTTAACTGCAACTAAATGTATTATAATCGCAATTATTAAAAGCAAACTTTTACAATATAAATTATATAAAAATTGTATTATAAAATAAATAGATCTTATATGTTTTCAAATTTCTTTATCTTTCTAACGATTTCACTATATGCATGTAAATAAGCAATTTTGTAGGCGCCAATTTAATACATCCGTTTGACGCATATTGTTGACACCCAGCAAAAAGTATTGAGAATTTTAAAATAACTGTTGCTTTTACTCTTGTGTACTTAAAGTATTCGTATTTGCCGTTGGACAGGGTTCTGTTAGGCTCTCTTTAAAAATGCACTACTACGAAATTCATACGATGGGCATTAGCCATGATATTATTCATGAAATTTTTTAATTTAGTTTTTTTGTTCTGATTGTGTTTTATATTTTTATACCCATAGCACGTACGTGTTAGGGGTATTATGCATTTGGGCACAAGTTTTTAACGCTCAAAAGTAAGGGGCTGAGTGAGTTTAAATTTAAAGTACACCGATCGACTCAGGACCATTTTCTGAGCCGGTGTAAGCATGCCCTTCCTTTCGTCCGTTCTGTTTGGTGCGATGTTTAAATTATTCAAACTGAAATGAAAATTCGTGCACAAATGGTGGCTTTTTTGAAAAATATACCGGCGTTACTTGTCTATTTGTTTAACCCTGAATATGTATTATTATAAAGACCCCTTTGTTTCGGCGCAAAATATGTCAATAGTTTTCGATTTCGGTAAAATTTTGTTAAATAATGTAAAAATGCATCTTTATATTGCAAACCAGTAATGTTTTTTTTTTAATATTAACTACAGTGGCATCTCTGTAGTTTGCAATTATAGAAAAATGTAATCTAGGACCTTAATTTAAAATGCTATAGCTTTTGTTGTGATAAATATTTAAAAAATATTCTTTGTAATTGTGATTTATAAAATTTTAAGGTTTAAGAAGCTTAATTAAAAAAGATGTGTTTTTAAAAAAATATTTCATTATACTAGAGCAGCTCCACCTTCACAGAAAAAACTGCACGAATATTTATTATTTTATACAAATTTATTTTTAACGTATTTTTTGAACAATTTTTTTTCTAAAATTTCCTTAAAGTTTATCCAGCTAATTGGTTCAGTTTTATTGTTGTAAGATTTTTATTGAAGAATCATTTTGAAAAAGTTTATTTTCCCGACACTTGTCGAGTGGAATGCATTTTCAGAGCCCGCTACAACTCCTCATCAGCACTCTTTGTTCGGTACTTAGCAATGGTAGTAGTTGTTTTAATTGAAATTTGAATACGAATATATTATTTGTATTTTACGCATACTCTCATTAACAATTGTTAAGTCTTGAGTTAGAACGAAATTTACGGACTGCCATTTTTTTATATCTTGGCAACACCTTTTCTTTTGTTTATTCTTCTTCTAACCACTTTATTTTTGCTTTATTCATCTCCATTAAATGGGTATAAAGGCAGCATGCCTTTGCATGCATTAGTTTTGTCTCGCTTTTTCTTATGCCTTTAAACATTTTTAATTTGCTGACTCTGCTAGTATCGGGAAACTAAACTTTTTCAAAATGATTCTTCAATTAAAATCTTATCACAATAAAATTAAACCAATTAGCCTGATAAACTTTAAGGAAATTTATTATTTTATTTTTCAAAATTATAGTTTTTTAAGCAATATTTTACTTGATTCTAATAATATTGATATCTGATTTTTATATCAAGCAAAATAAACGAAAAATTTAAAATAATAATTATTTTTATTTTTTTTATTGAAAGTAGTTCAAAATTCTAACAAAATTGTTTATCTGGTTTTAAAATTTTTTTAGAACCGATTTTAGACAAAAAAAAGTTGATTCTGTTTATAATTTTAATGATTTCGGGCCATAAACAAAATTGTTAAGTCAGTAATAGTCAAAAAGCTTATTTATTAATAATTATAATAATTAATTATAAATAAATAAACTTGTATTGGGGATATGCCAAAAATGGGCCAAAAACAGTACGCTTCGGGGCAGTGCAAAAGAAAACATGGAAGTGATTCTGGGTCGATAGATATACGTGAAGGTGGATCTCAGGCCATTATTCTTAGGCGTTACAAACATCTGCACAAGCGCAAAATACCTCGACCACATATGTATGTGGTGTTGGTATTAAAATGTAAGAAAAAGGGTAACACCTATCACAAATAATTGCATATTAGTAAGGTTGGGTTAGGTAGAACACGCAGCCATTTAAGGAAAGTATACAGCTTACTTGGGACCCCTTATTTGGTCACTTTGTGTAACCTAAAAAAGGAAGATAATAAGTGTGAAGATAAGAGGAAAGAAGAAATTTAGAGAACGAAAAGAAGGATGAAGCAGACTTACAAGCGTCTCTGGTGGGAACCGCACCCACGACCCCCAGACTGGTAGACTCGTGCACTTACCGGGACACCCTGCATATCAGTAATAAAAAACTTATTCAATTTTCTTTAACATATTTTTAATTGTTAATTTTTATACTCTAAGAATAAACAAATCAAAATTTAAGATATGTTTTTAATATACATACATATTTTAAAATAAATTGTATAAAAAAATTTTACTTTTAATAGACAGAATAAAATAAAAACAAAGTTTAAAATTGTTATTTTAATACACAAATATAAATTATTATAAACATCTTCAAAATACAATTTGATTGAATTATTATTATAATTTAAAAAAACATAACAAGAGTTAAAAAACAGTCAATTTTTTGGTAATATTTTGAGTAAAGTTAATTACAATTAACAGCTATGAGCTGTGATTATGATTTTGGGTGCGACGTGTATAAAAATATTTTTTAATTATTATTTTAATGGTAATTTAATGCATCGTGCTATTATTTAAATAAAAAAAATTATTAAATTGAATTAATTTCAATTGAAGAGTATCAAATAGTAACAGAATTTGCCAACGCCAATACAGGGTATCTGGTGGCAAATTTATATATTTAAATACAATTATATCAAAAAGTAATAAAGAGTAGGGAAAGAGGGTGGTGCCGTTGGAACTTTCAATTGTGCGGACTTGTCAGTCACGATGTCACAGCGGTCGAGTGAGAATTGCGTGTTTGCTGTGGAGACATTTTTTATTTCTCGGCGACAATTTTGTTCAATTTTTGGTATTTGGCGAACACGTGATGGACCGAGTGTAAATTTAATTCGTTGGTGCAAAGACTTTGCGCAGCTGCTTCAGCTATGAATGTCCCATGGTCAAGGCCAAGTCGATCTTCAATGACCCCCGAAAAACATTGGATTGGCTAAAGGCAGTTTACTTGAAAGTCCGCGACTTTCATTACGTAAAAGATCAGCCTTACTGGGGTTTTCAAGAGCGATTATTCATGAAATTTTAAAAAAAGATTTGAAGTTCCATTCTTTTAAAATTTAAATCGTTCAAGAACTGAAAGAAAATGACTTTGATTTACGCAGAAATTTTTGTGAAACGATTATAAAGCGTTTTCGAACTGAAAATCCCATTTTTGAAGCAACTAGGCTCACTTTAACTTAAACGGCCGAGTCAGTAAGCAAGACTGCCATTACTGGTCTCCAAGAACCCGAAACCCTGGATTAAAATATAAAAAGCCATTGCATTGCCCCAGGTTAACTGTTTGATGCGCCTTATCCACGCATGAGGTAATCGGACCATTTGTTTTCGAAAATTCTCGAGGCCAGGTGACGATTACGGAATTCTGTTTGCCAAACCTCTGAGCTCATCCGTCGTTCTCTTTACAAACGTGGTTTCTACAGGATTAAGCGACTGCACACACAGCCAGAGCTTCGATGAATTTGCTTCGGGAATATTTCTTGCAAAAGCTGATTAGTCGCTTTGGGGACATCCCATGGCCAACGAGGTCACCCGATCTAACTCCCATGGACTTTTTTTAAGGGCTTTCTTTAAAGTGAGGGTCTATTATGACAATCCTTAATCTCTTGTAGCTACAAAGGAAAATATTCGTCGAAAACTCAGCATAATTTAACCAAGTTTACTGAAGCGTGTGGCGCAGAACACAAATCTCCGTTTTGAACAGTGTGTTCAACTCAACGGTAGACATCTGGATGATATACTTTTTTGAAAATAAAATCCGCATTTCCATTTTATCGCTTAATGCTTTTAATAAAACTTTGTGTCAATTATTTGGTTTTTGTTTGAAGTTTTAAAATATAAACCTGCCACCAGATACCCTGTATAAAACAAAAATCTACCACACAATATTCTCATGGGAGACAGGTCTAATTATTGCGCAAGTGTGAAACAAAACGAAGATATTTGCTTTTCGGCATATTTTGCCTTTTGTTGGTTTGGAATGGCTTCACATGTTGTAATTTAAAAAAGTAAAACGCAATAATTCCATTTAAGGCTGTTTTAAAGCATATGGCTTAATATAGCATAAAATATCCCATTAAAAAGCCTAAAATTATTTATTTAATGCTTTTTTTTGCTGGGAAAAGACTGATTTAAATAATTTTAATGACTTTTTATGTCTCTCTGTGTAATTGTATTTAAAATTTTAATTTAAAATATTCAAGAGATAAGATGAAAAATAAAATGACAATGTTTTTTCCTAAACAAACAAGCAATTAAATTTTTTTGTAGAAAATTTTATTTTTATATATTTTATTATTTCACATTATCTTTATCAGATGTATTTAATGACATTTAACACACCCGAGTGATACACTGGCATTTTGATTTGGTTATGCTTTTGAAAATCGCCCAAAATCATCATTTATTTTAAGACGGTTTTTCAGTTTTAATTTTATGTATTTTTTTTTCTTTTTTCGTTTGTTTTTTTATTTCTTTACTTAAAACAATTAAAATTTTTTGTTCATTTAGAAATTAAAATTTTTTATTTTTTAATGAACAAAGTATGATTAGGAAAGTCGTACGTCCGTAAACTAGTGTTGGGCATAAAAAATATAAATAAACACATGTGAAGATAAATCATAAGGATACGTTAGGTTGCGAAGTATGATAAAAAGAGGGAAACCCTCTTATACATCTACACCCGGGGACCTAATACTTTATTGAGCATCGCTCTAAGGAAAAAGTAAGAAATAAAGCAGTAGCAGACCAACAAAAAGAAAAAAATAATAAAAAACAGCATATTGTTAAAAAGTTATATACTTTTACCAAAAGCAGATTAAGGGAGGGGGTTAGGGAATCGAAAACAATTAAAACGGATATAATTAAAGTTTTCCATTATGTTATTTTAAAAATAATACTAAAAAATATTTATGACGCTAAATACTATTCGATCACTTTTAAAGAAACCACCGATTTATTAAGAAAATGCTAAGTTTTAACGTAAACGAAAAGTGGGTTAGGTTAGTTTAGGTTAGGTAGAACAGGCAGAACAGGCAGCCGTTGAAGGAAAGGATACAGCTCACTTGGGTCCGTTTAATTCAGTTCCTTTGTGTTGCCTGGAGAGGCAAATAGAATAGATTGAGAAGAAAGGAAAAAATAAATTAAGATAAGGATAAGAAAGAAAGAACAAAAGAAAGAATCAGACTTACCAGGGTCTCTGATGGTTATCGAATCCACAACCCCCAGACGGCCAGACTCGTGCACTTACCACTGATCTACCGGGGCACCCGAACAGTAAGTAAAATAAGAATTTATCGGCTTTATCGATGCATTTGAAGAGGCTTTAAATTATATTGGCGATGACATTGAAGTGTCTATTAATGGAAACACACTTTCATCAGTAGTTTTAGGAGCTTTAAAAAACGTTGGTCTTGATTTTGAAAATTGTGTAGGGATTGGATTTGAGGGGTGTCCTTTGATGTTGGCAGAAAATGGAGCAGTAACAAAAAATACAAGAAACCGAAAACAATGCAAAACAAATGCCTTGCTATTCCCAATCTTAACAACTCGATATCGAAAGGCAACAAGGCACCAGTAATACAAAAAGTTATATCGTTTGTTAGAGAAACCAGCAAATTTATTTTAAAAAAACATTATCCTAAGTGCAATGCAGTTTTTCTGAAATATCCAGGTACAAAGTTTTCTCCATTATTTGAAAGACAATTAGATCATGATCCAATTTTACAATTTGCAGTAAGAATTAAGCACATAATAGAGGCATTTGAAAAGATACTCGAGTGGAAAGATAGGGATGCGTCTTTGAACTTATCTAAGCACTTTCGAATTTATTTGCGGGATACATTTTCTAAATGATATACTTACTGTCACACAGCCACTTAGTGTAATTCTACGAAAGCGGAATATAGATTTACAAAAAGGATCATCTTTTATAAAAACCCTGATAATATGTCTTGAGAATGAAAGGAATAATAAACGAAATTTTAAACTATTTTTGAAGAGTCAAAAAATATTTTCGGTGGTATGGGAATTTAAGAATTTAAAGATGTCAAAGTATTCTAACGAATCGAGGGCTACATACTCTTGATCTGTTCTACAAGACTTTAAAACTCGTTTCTCAAAGAACATACTTTATTCGTTTAACAACTCCAAAATTCTGCCTCAGAATATTACTACATTTACTGATTTAAAAATTTTAATTTCACAACTTGCAGGTGATTTATAAAATTTTTAAAAAAATTATAAAAAACTAAATTAAAGGCTGACCGCCGAGAAAATATAATGGATGTTGTATTAAGATGCGACCCAGATATTTACCCTAATTTGCGAAAAATATTCATCATTTTTGTTTTAATGCCGGTAAGTAATTTGGCGGCTGAAAGGTCATTTTCCGCCCTTTGCCGTATTAGGGCATGGCTGAGATCAACCATGACAATGTCTAGGAATGTTGCATGGACAAAAGAAAATTGAAATTGACGCAGATGTCGTGCTTAACAAATTTGCTTCAACAGGAAACCATATATTATTAATTTAAAACATATGTTTTTTGCCTTTTATGTAATTTTAATTATTTTAAATAAATTAAGCTTTTTTTTTGTTGAGTTTGTGTATTAAAAATCGCTAGAAACTAGTTTTCAATTTGTGTGTTTCACTTAGAAACCCCCCAAAAGCTTGAGCCAGATCCGCGCCTGGGTATAGTGATATACACATAAAGAAAAAACAGATTCCAAAATCAAGAATTGTATTCTTGAATTTATCACAAATCGTACTTGAAGTACGATCCGCAGTTAGGTTTTCTTACATCAAGTCTATTCGGAAAAACTCCATATATATTTTAACATTCAAAAAAACAAGTGCCCCGATGGCCTACATAATAGCGCGCTAGTGTTTCAGTTCGAGGAGTCCCAGGTTGAAATCCCAGATATGGCAAGTAAAAAAAATATTTATTGAATCTGAATAAAATAAAAATATAAAACTCTCTTTCTTTAATAAAGATCCGTAAGTCAATAAAATGACATTAAATTTTTGGATAAGTCCTGTTTACGCTTAAATCTTTTTTTAAGCTTACCTCAAGTATGATTTTAAACTTAAATTAATCCCTTTTTGGCTTAAATGTGACTAAAAGTAAGAAACTTGTACTCGATAAATTGTTCTTGGTATAACAAAATCCTTCTTTGGCTTAGGAATATCCGTACTCACTGTACTTTGGACACCGCTACGACTTGATTTAAGTAAGGATTACTTGGTTTATTTTTATACCCTTCACATTAATGAAACAAAATTGCTCGATAACTGACAGAGATATAAGCCAGAAAGCCGTGACTACCTCTGTTTGTTTCTCTAAAATTTGTGCATAAAAACCTCTACAACTGCGCCGGAGTTGCCCCTACACGGGTCCAGTTGTAAAATGCTTTAAGCCGCGTTGGCTTAATCTCACGGTGACTTACCACCGTCATGATATTGCCCGTGACTTGGCACCCCAGATGGTTTGCTAGACCAGCCATGTAGCAATTTTTCGCCATGACTCTGTGCAAGCCATAACAGAAACCTTGCTGAGGACTTGAACTATCTTAACCCGAATTGCGTCTCCAGTTTTGACCTCCTCATTTTCAATCAAAACATTCGCTCTGACAAGACACATCTCCACACGCTTGTGAAAAAGCTCCCAACCTTAAGCGAAAACGATTATGATTTATCATGTCGCACCTCCAACAAGTGCGACACCCAGCTCATTTTATAAGACATTTATTTCATACAAATCAATTTCTCCACTTTAACCAATGCTTCTTAATCTTCCCACCTCCAATCAAGACCGAATCACGCACATGCTTCGACATGCCAATGCCGGCCATTTCATTATTTGCTACTACTCTGAGGGGATCTTGTTTCAGATTATAGGATCTCCAGCCGTAGCCAGTTTCTCTATTCACCTATTGCCAAGCATACTTACACCTTTTCAGCTATTAGCCTACTTCATCAGCTGCTCATGTGCCTAGGTAGACCCGCCAAAACCTAGAGACTCTTTCTTGTGAATCTTAAGTTCATATAAGACCGCTTACGCCATCAGTCTGGGGCCTGCACAAGACGGACCTCAGCCTATCAACTTTCGTTCTCAGTTTCCCCGTTTGAGGATAACCATAGCCACCACGTTTACTCCCGGAGGAGACCTCACCAATAACCAGACCATGCATTGGTAAGCACATGGGGCCAACTGATTTCCGTGGTACCAGATAGGGCTCTGGTCAGCCTCAGAAATCTACTTTCGTACAATTCCTACCAATTTCTATTTAACACAGATAAGGTATTGGTAACCTTAAAACCTTGTGTTGCTGTGCCACAGCATGCCATGTACATGCCACAGCGACAACAAGGACAACCTACCTCAAGCCAGACCAGTAAGTTAATAACCACTGATCCCTTTAAGCCCAAGACAGATTGTTTTCAATTAAGCCATGTCTGTTAGCCTTCCAGTAAACTGAAAGATACTAAGTTGATACCAAGAGGAGGTAGACTTAGGCACTTGTGCTGATGGAAGGTTGCTCGGGGGCCCTCCTCCTCCATCATATAACTTATCAACCTCCCCTACACGGGTACATTGTGAAACCGATCCCCATTAATTTTTTCCTCGCGAGCATTTTTGTGGAACATACCTACACCAAACCTCCACTTCTTACCAGGGTTGCCATACAATTTTAAATTTTTTAATCGCTCCCACAGCTCCCAGGGTCAAGTGAGCGACCAACCCCAATTAATTTTTCCTTACAAAAATTTTTATGGAACATACCCCTGCTAACAGTGTTGCCATACAAAATTTGAAAAAGTTGGGGTTAAAACCACTACAGCTTAACCGAAATCGCCCTTAGATGAATAAAATGTATCACACACTCTCAATTGTTGCCCTTCCCAAACATATTTCTAAAACATACTTACCCCCTATCACCATCGCATAAGGGGGTGATCGGATCATAATACCATGCCTTATTGCATACCTACATGTTATGAAGGGTAAATAAGATTCAGCACATCCAAATATAACGCTCTAAATTGATTGTATGTGCCATTGTCACTATGTAAGATATAAGTTGCACTCCCTATTGCATAAACCATGAATAGGTAATGCTATCAAAGTGAAATTACACGCTCACACATTCTTTTGAAAAACAAATATGTTTACACTAAGTTTTATTCGATTATAAACCTCTATTCCATATATAGGCTTTACTTTGGGTAATCGTGTTAATAAATAAAATTATCAAAATTTGGGGCCCCTTTTAAAAAAAGGTTAATTTTGAGAACAAGTTTAGTTGAATTTTGTTTGCAAAACAAGTTGTTAATATTTATTCAATGAGAGCAAAAAATATTTAAACATTTTCTTTTAAATATCTTTTTTACTTCTAACGAATTTCATTAATATTTATTTATTTATTATTTCTTTTCCTAAATCTTCTACTGATTGTTCTTACTTAATGACCGATAGAACATTGACCTTGATGGTAATTTCATGGCTACATTTTTTTAAAGAAACAAATTTGATTTTTCTAAAAGCTTTTATTTAAATAATTGTTGCATTTAAAGTATTTTTTTTTCAATTCTATTAATGGTACACATTGATTTAAAAAATATATTTTTTTCCAAAATTTTCTTTTTTTAATTTTTATTGTACAAATATTTATGTATTAATTTCAAATGTACGGTCTAATAGCAATCAATCAATTTGTTTTTATGTTAAATTTAAAGTTAAAATGTGCGTGAAATCGTCGTATAAAAAATGTTTTGAATGACGGCTGCTGACGTCGACACAGATGTTCAAAAAGGCAGATGATCTTTGCAGCAATAAAACTGATGTTGAAAAAGTTTTACGAAGGGGAAATAATCCGCTGTCAAAATAATATGGTTAAAAAAATTATGGTTTAGTTACGAAACATTTCGAAACTACTGATCGTAAAACAGTGTCAATGACATGTGTTATTTACAGAAGATTTTTATTCGTTTTCAACATTTAGAATGAGGGCCTAAGATTTTTCGTTAAAGTTTAGAATTTTGTTTTAATGCTACTACCGTTCGAATAGTACTGATGATGAAATTTCTTCTAATAAAAAGAAATTATATGAACATAAGCCAAACTAAAGAGCAACAATTTGTATTTTGTTTTAATGTAATCTAAGTTCACATTAGGCAAATAATTGTAAAAAAAACAAAAACTTTGAAAATTATTTATAGCCACACCGCATACGTTGTAGTGGTATTATGCAAATGTTCCTAATGCCCAAAAATTATAGTTTGAGATCACCTTCAACTATACCAATCGTCCTTGAATCACTGCCTGAGTCACTTAAAACTGTTATTCATGTACTCTTATGATCAAATTACAGGGAGTATTTTTAAAAATATTTTAATTAAACTCTACACTCTTAGCAGCGTCTTGTGTGAGTCCATACTCTTTTAGGTAGGTGACAAAACGGCGAAGTGTTTGCGCAATGGGTGCCGGACGACCGGGGAATCGGCGACGGAATTTGCGTTTCGCCAACACCACAGACGAATTGTTACGCAAAAAAATAAACACAATTATTCGGTGTTCTTGGGAAGTGTTCCGCTTTTTTACTTGTATTCGACATCTGTATAGTTCAAAAATGTTAAAACAGATTTGACATTAGCCGCCATTTGCAAAAATAAGAAAATCTTCCAATAGGGTGATTTCTTTTAGCCCACCTTGTAAAAGTTTATCGTTCCGTTTGAAATTTCTTTAATATCGATCTGCAACCCCATAAAGTATATATTTTCTTAGTTCTTATGGATAAGGAAGTCGATAAGCCATGTCCGTTTGTCCGTCTGCCTGTCTGTCCGTATTATGGTTGAAAACAACTTTTTGACGCCCCCAAAGTCGAATAGACGCGTAAGTGCTATCAAACTATAAGAAACATCTGCGAGCAAATCGCTTTTGAAATCCAGTAAAATCGCCCGATAACTGAGCGAGATACAAGTCAAAATCCAAAACTTCCTCTGTTTATTTATCTAAAATTTTTACATAAAAACCATTCCAAGTATCCTTAAGTGGCTCCTACAGGAGTGCCATGTAACACCGACTCCCATTAATTTTTTCTTATGAATATTTTCCTTGGAACATGCTTACAACCTATCTCCGCCCCAACACAGGTTTGTCATACAAAGTTTACCTTTTTTTAAAGTTTTTAAATTGTTTCCACAGCCTCCACGGTGCTCCAAAAAGGTCAAATTTTATACCGGGCCCAATTAGTTTTTCCCCCCAAACACATTGTGGGAAATACTTTCTCCAGCCCTTAAGAGGGTTGTTATACAAAATAAAAAAGTAGCGTATAAAGCCCTACAACCGAGTTACCCTTAGAGGAATAAAATAAATCACAGACCCCTATTTGTTTTCCCTCCCAAACATATTTATAGAACATACTTACTCCCTATCATCATCACCTAAAGGGGTTGCCATACAAAATTTAAAAAAAAATGGGTAAAATCCTTTACGACTTCCCCGTAGTCATCCTAAAAGCGTTTAAATATAACACCGATCTCTATTTAAAAACTAGAAATAATTTAAAAATAAAAAAGAAATGGATTAAAATAAATGTTAATGTCGAACGAGCCCCAATAAAGCGTACAATAGCCCCATGGATTAATGATAGCCTTTTCTCGCTAATGATGGCAAAAAAGGATTTACTTAAAAAAAGAAGAAAAAGAAGTAAAAGCCCAATGATTAAATACATCTTGAAAAGACTTAGTAAAGTCATAAAGTACGCTAGTAAAATTTCCATGAACACGTATTACCAAACACATCTTGAAAACCTGCAACAAAATCCAAAAAAAATATGGGAATTTATAAATAAAAATCTAGGTAGAAATATTAAAGGTACGCTACAGCTCAAATATGAGAAAGGTGATTTAATAAAAAATGTCAAAAAATGTAATATGTTGAACAAATACTTTTTAGAGATTCCACGAATTTTAAATGATAAGATTATAAAATCAAATGATGATTGCTGTAATAGTTTAAATACGCTAAGATACTGCAGATACCAATTTACTTTCAGCACTACAAATGAAGAAGAGCTTCAAGAAATTTTTTCAAGTCTTCATATAAATAAAAGCCCAGGTCACGATGGTATATCGAGTAAAACAATTATAACATGCAAGGATATAATTATTACAAATTTAGTGAATATTTTTAACGGAATAGTTAATGACTCTGAATATCCCGCCATTTTAAAAATTTCAAAGTTATCTCCAATACCAAAAGGCAACAAAGTGTTTACAGTAGATAAGTACAGACCTATAGCGCTACTACCAATATTTGATAAAATCTTTGAAAAAATACTCCATAAACAGATGTCACAGTTTCTAGAGCAGAACAATCTCCTATACAAATATCAATTTGGTTTTAAAAAAGGAAGTGGGACACAGGAAGCAGTTGTAAATGTAGTGAACTACATATGTGATAGTCTAGACAGTGGCTGTGGTGGTGTCGGCGCTGTTTTTTATGATTTTTCGAAAGCTTTTGACCTTGTTGACCACAACATATTGCTGGACAAATTTTCATATTATGGACTACAGGAAAGTGCTATCAAGCTTATCAAAAGTTTTTTGCAACAAAGGTTACAATATGTAGCTATTAATAATGATAAAAGTGATGTTGGCGTGTTTGAATTTGGTGTACCGCAGGGAAGTGTGTTGGGCCCTTTACTGTTCACAATATTTTTATATGATGTATCAAATCTTAAACTATACGGCAAACTTATAATGTACGCTGACGACATTTGTCTCTTTTATCCCTATAATCATGAAATAATACTGCAATCTCAAATGGAATATGATGCCGAAGTATTACTAGAATACACTAGAATTAATAGACTATCCTTAAATAAGGACAAAACAAAACTAGTAAGATTTCGTCCATATGCTTCTAGGAGTGATTCAGTTTTTAAAATTTTTATTGGTGGTGCGGAAGTTAATGAAAGCGATTCTGTAACTCACCTGGGTATGCTTTTTCAGAATAATCTCCAATGGAATAAGCACATCCAGTCATTGAAACGAGAAGTGGCTCCAGCCATGGGCATACTTTATAAGTTTAAGAATGTATTTGATGTAAAGACTAAGCTTCTAGTGTACAATGCTCTTATTCAAAGTCATTTAAATTACTTGACCATAATATATGCTTATAAAAAAACTGCTGATTTAAAAGCTCTTCAAAGACTTCAAAACAAAGCCTTGAAAATTGTTTATAACATTCCTAGAATGCACTCATCTACATCCTTATACCGAGATGTATCAAAAACTATTCTTCCTATTTTTGGATTGTACAAAATGCAACTGACGTTATATATGTATAAAGCTGTACGGAATATTGGGTATCACTCCATAGAATTTACTATCAACCAGAGTTACTATAGTACACGGAATAATACTAGCTTAATGGTTAAGAGATGTCGGTTAGAAACTACGAAGCAACGTGTAGAATATGCTGGCTGTTATGAATACAATCATCTTCCAGATAGTATTAAAAACATATCCACAATTTCAACCTTTAAACCAAGACTGAAACAATATTTACTTCAGGGAATAGATATGCTTCTGATGTAATAATAATATGGGTTTTTCAATAAACTACTGTGATATATTGAACTCAGCTTAACCAATATGTGATATATGTATATTTTTTATTTAATAGCTTATTTTTTTTAATACGCTTACTAGTTATTTATATATAATTTTCTTGTTTTTTACCATCGCCATTTCTTTGTGTTATTTTAATTCATAAGTTCTTAATATATAACTATTGCCAACATCCCCTTTTATGTCCTAGAGACGCCGGGGCACTTATATTATTTGTCAAAATTTCTTTTGAATAAATGAATTAATAACAATTAAAAAAAAAAATAAAAAATAAAAAAAAAAAAGTTCGGGATTTTGAAAGGCCAATGTGAAGGGTATAAACGACTCGGCACAGCCAAATATAGGGTTCTTTCCTGTTTTAACTTTAATTTTAAGTCGAAGAAATTGTTTTACAGTTCTGTCTTTAACATTAGATTCGTTATCACAGAGCATTTCTTATGTATCAAACGTTTTTTCTTTCGTTATATCAATTCCGATTTTTAAATCTGAAGGCAATTTTTATACATTTATTATTAGCGATTTAAATTTAATTTGAAATGAATCAAACACTTTTTACCAGATACTTAAAATTACAATATAATTTTTGTGCAAATAAATTTGTCAAATAAACATTAAAACTTTTATAGAAAGATATTCAATAAACAGTAACTAACTTTTAAGACAGACAGACACACAGACTGTCTAAAAGTTCAATTAAAATTCTCACGCGATTGATTATTGAATAAGTGAGTGATTGAGTGATAGAGTAAATGAATGTGTTAATGTTCAGTCAGTTTTGTTGTTTGATTTGATGTTATACATTTTGCTTAAAGGAATATGTAACGCTAAAAAATTGATAAAAAAAATGTTGTAACGAAAATATCAAAAAATTTGTTATTACTTGTCTTAAACAGATTGAATAAAATCAAGGCAAAGAAAATCAAAACATATTTTGATATTTTTCAATTAAAATCAAAATCATTGATTCTCAATTTTTTCTATTCTCTGTCGATAATAGATCTTCCTCTGCCCTGCCATCTACATACACACATACGTATTTTCAAATAAATCGATATTTGTTTTATATAAACAAAAAATTAATTTTTAAGAAATTCAATAGAACTTTTTCGTTTATTTTTGTTGATGCTTTATCAAATCGAAATGAACATAACTCTGACTGTAATTTATTGTTTGCACGATGCAAAATAATAATTCAATTGAAATCAATAATTTTGGTTGAAAAAGTTGAATAACAAATTGATAAATTCCATAGGCTGACTGCTAATGAAAATACTTTTTTATGATACAATTGTTTACAATGATTGTTAATGCTTTAAAACTTTTTAATTGATTTTTGCGGAATTTGTGTCTCGTGTTGTGAAGATAACGTTTTTGAACTAATTTAACGCGTGTCATTAGATCAGGGATGGTGAAACCTTGACAATAATTTGTTTGAGACATAATTGTGAAAGCCAGAATGGGGCTTGTTCAAGATGGGTAAAACCCAAAACCTAGGACTCTGTCCTTAAAATCACGGGAAATTCCTATTAAAAAAATCTATAGTATTCTCTGAAATTTTATAAAGCATGTTATACGTAAGACAATACTTGTTCAAATTGAATTTTACGTTTTCCAATCGTATAATATCTATGTATGTGTGTACACACAAAAAATTATATAAGAAAACTTTACTTAAATCAAGCCATAGCGGTGTCAAAAGTACGGTGAGTACGGTATTTCTTAAATCAAGTACGAAATTTCTTACTCCAAGTAAAATTTTTCAAGTACAAATTTCTTACTTTTAGCCACAATTAAGCCAAAAAAGTATTGATTTAAATTCGGAACCGTACTTGATGTAAGCGTGAAAAAGATTGATTTAAGCCGTAAACGGGATTAATTCGAAAATGAAATGTCATTTTTTTTGACTTATGGAGCTTTATTAATAAAGAAGAATTTTATATTTTATTTTTATTTAATAATTAATTTATAATTTAAAAATTTCATTTCTTGAACTTACCGAAGCTGAGATTCGAACCAGGGATTTCTGCACTGCAGTAAAAGCGCGTTACCTCTAGGCCACCGAGACACTTTGTTTTCAAATGTAAAATAATATATTAAAAATACAAGCTTTTTTCTGCTTGATTTGTTGAAGTAATCCGAATAGGCTTGATTTAAGAAAATGTAAGTAAGGATCGTACTTAAAAAGATTTTGGATAAATTCAAGAATAAAATTCTTGATTTTAGAAAGCGAGTTTTCTTTCTGTGTATTGAATGTTCATATATTTTTGTACATATGTATATAAGTACATATTAAGGGGATTCACAAGATGTTCTATTTGTCCTATTGTCATATTGTCATAAAATTTTGACAAGGGTTTAACAACATTTACCAACTATTAGACACTCGGCGCTGGTGTAAGTGGAGTTGTTGTGATAATTTAATAAGTATATTAAACGACGTGGTACTTTTAAAGAACTATTTTTGTATGAAAAACAACAAAACCATTGTGAAATTTTGCAACAATATAACAATAGGACATAATATGACACCTTGTGAATCCCCTAATTATATCAAATGAAATAAGGAATTTTTTACACTTTTGTATTAATGCAATTAAATCAGGGACTGCAAATACAATTTTTGACGAAGTTTCAAGAAAAAAACAGGCAAAATCGGAGAGTCAAGTGAGGTTCACCATTTAAATGGTTTTGGGCAAACTTTTTTTAAAATCAAGTGCTTTTTAAATTTTCGATTTTAATTTTGTACTTAAAAACTTATAATAACTGTTTGATTTCCTTGTTTGGGGCAAAACACTTATTTTTTGATTTGATTTTTTGAGGAAATAATTGTAATATGTATCTATTTGAAACATAAATGATTAAATTTTGATTATTGTTAAAACAATTAATTATACCCTTCACATAAGTGATAAGGGTATATATAAGTTTGTCATTCCGTTTGTAATTCCTTTATTATCCATTTGGGACCCCATAAAGTATATATATTCTGGATCCTTATAGATAGGGAAACCGATTTAGCGATGTCCGTCTGTCCGTCTGACCGTCTGTCCGTGTTATGGTTGAAATCAACTTTCTGAAGCCCCCCGATATCGGTCAGACCCGAATGTGGTCTCAAACTGTCACAGATAGTCGCGAGAAAATCGGTACTGAAATTTAGCAAAATCGCCCGATAAATGACCGAGATATAAGCAAAAAACCACGACTACCTCGGTTTTTTGAGTCTACAACAACAACAAAGAACATACTTTTACATGTAATAATAAAAAAACAACAAAAAAACAACAAAAAAAAAAAGAAAAAAACAGAATCAGTCATGTCTATATTATTGAAACACACCTAAACCAAAAATTTTATTAGTATAAGTGTTCATACATATAACAGCGTTGCCATACAAAGCTTAATTTAAACATTTTAAAATCGCTCCTACGGCTTCCAGGGTTCTCCTACAAAGGTAAAATGTAAGACCGACCCAAATTATTTTTTCCATCCAAACATTTTTGTGGAACATACTTACCCTATATCTCTAGCCCCTGACAAGGTTGCCATACAAAATTTTAAAAAATAAGGTAAAAATCGCTATAACTTCCCCGGACTTGCCCGTAGAGGAAAAAAATGTATCACAGACCCCCATTAATTTCTACTCCCAAACATATTCCTAGAATATACTTACCCCCTATCTCCACGGCCTGAGGGGGTTGCCATACAAAATTTACAAAAATGATAAAATGCCCACAACTTCTTCAGAGTTGGCCTTAGAGCAATAAAGTGTACGACCGGCCCCTATTAGTTTGCCCTCCCAAACATATTCCTAGAACATACTTACCCCCTATCTCCACGCCCTAATGGGGTTGCCATACAAAATTTACAAAAATAATAAAATGCCCACAACTTCTTCAGAGTTGGCCTTAGAGCAATAAAGTGTTCGACCGATCCCTATTAGTTTGCCCTCCCAAATATATTCCTAGAACATACTTACCCCCTATCTCTACGCCCTAATGGGGTTGCCATACAAAATTTACAAAAATAATAAAATGCCCACAACTTCTTCAGAGTTCTTACAGCAATAAAGTGTACGACCGACCCCTATTAGTTTGCCCTCCCAAACATATTCCTAGAACATACTTACCCCCTATCTCCACGCCCTAATGGGGTTGCCATACAAAATTTACAAAAATGATAAAATGCCCACAACTTCTTCAGAGTTGGCCTTAGAACAATAAAGTGTACTACCGACCCCTATTAGTTTGCCCTCCCAAACATATTTCTACAACATACTTACCCCCTATCTCCACGCCCTAAGGGGGTTGCCATACAAAATTTACAAAAATTATGTAAAAATGCCCAGAACTTCTTCAGAGTTGGCCTTAGAGAAATAAAGTGTACGACCGACCCCTATTAGTTTCTTCTCCCAAACATATTCCTAGAACATACTTACCCCCTATCTCCACGCCCTATTGGGGTTGCCATACAAAATTTACAAAAATGATAAAATGCCCACAACTTCTTCAGAGTTGGCCTTAGAGCAATAACGTGTACAACCGACCCCTATTAGTTTGCCCTCCCAAATATATTCCTAGAACATACTTACCCCCTATCTCCACGCCCTAATGGGGTTGCCATACAAAATTTACAAAAATGATAAAATGCCCACAACTTCTTCAGAGTTGGCCTTAGAGCAATAAAGTGTACGACCGGCCCCTATTAGTTTGCCCTCCCAAACATATTCCTAGAACATACTTACCCCCTATCTCCACGCCCTAATGGGGTTGCCATACAAAATTTACAAAAATGATAAAATGCCCACAACTTCTTCAGAGTTGGCCTTAGAGCAATAAAGTGTACTACCGACCCCTATTAGTTTGCCCTCCCAAACATATTCCTAGAACATACTTACCCCCTATCTCCACGCCCTAATGGGGTTGCCATACAAAATTTACAAAAATGATAAAATGCCCACAACTTCTTCAGAGTTGGCCTTAGAGCAATAAAGTGTACTACCGACCCCGATTAGTTTGCCCTCCCAAACATATTTCTACAACATACTTACCCCCTATCTCCACGCCCGAAGGGGGTTGCCATACAAAATTTACAAAAATTATGTAAAAATGCCCACAACTTCTTTAGAGTTGGCCTTAGAGCCTATTTAAAAATTAGAAATATTTCATAAGTAAAAAAATGGTTAAAAATAAAAAAAGTTTGGGATTGCGAAAGGTCAATGTGAAGGGTATATAAGATTCGGCACAGCCGAATAAAGCGCTCTTACTTGTTTTAATATAATTAATAAAAAATAATTATTTCTGTTAAAGAAATTAAAATTAAAAAATAATAGTAAGTTTTATTAATTTGACCTTAACTTTATTATTAAAAATTTAACAGTTAGGAATTGAAATTTTTATTAAAAATTAAGTTATTCCGATAAGTGATAAGGGTATATATCAGTTTGTCATTGCGTTTGTAATTTCTTAATTATCCATTTGCGACCCCATAAAGTATATACATATATTATAGATCCCCTTAGATAGGGAAGTTATAGATATAGCCATGTCCGTGTGTCCGTCTGTTGAAATCAGGTTTCCGGAGTCAAATAAAGTGATACGGAACAGTTATTGGTGTCAAACTATTAGAAATATCCTGGAGATAGTTGCTGTTTAAAACCGTGATAAAAGCGAAAACCCAAAATAACCCACTTTTTTGGGACAAAGTCCGTGCATATATCCCTATATATATCAGTAAATATAGTCATTCTTGCCACAAAATTTGGGACGGATACTCAGAAAATAGGGACTTAAGGGAAAACAGTTTTTCAGATAGGATCGGGGGAAGTGGTATTTCCCTCACAGTTGCACAAATTTTGTGAAATATTTCATGCGTTTAGAAACTATAACAGCTATCGACTTAAAATGTTTTACGAAAAGTAATTGTACAATAAGGCCTACACTTTGGAAAAAAAGTTTTTTGGATGGGGGCAGAAGAAGGGGTAGCTCCCATAAAAATTAACAAATTTTTTTGAAAATTTCTGAAACTGAAACAGCTATCGACATCAAATGTTCTACAAAAAGTTATTAGACAAGATCTACGCAGGAAAAGGGGGCAGGAGAAGGAGTAGATCCCATACAAATAAACATTTTTTATGAAATTTTCGATATGCTACATCTGGGAAACTATAACAGCTCTAGACTTCGAATGTTCTACAATAAGTAATAATCAAATAATTTATGCATTTTGGAAAAAAAGTTAGAGAGGAGCAGGGAGACTAGAACATCCCATAAAAATGAACAACCTTTATTAATACGAATAATACGAATAATGTCGAAAACTTTTATCACTCTCGACCTCAAACCTTCGACATTTGTTTTTATTATTCATACGAACGTTAAAATTTTGTAAAGTTTTTGTGGACTTCAGAACTGGCTCAAGGTACAAAATAACTCGTAAAAGGCCAATGTGAAGGGTATATAAGATTCGGCACAGTTGAATATAACGCTCTTACTTGTTATTCTTCGTGATGCCAAATAAGTCCAGGGATCCCGGGATTTCATATTTTACAACTCCGAATCCCAGAAATTAAGAGACTCGTACGGTCCCTGCACCTAATTAATACTTGTCAACTAAATTTTGAAACAAATAGATTCTTTAAAATCATTATCCAGAAATATTACATTGTTTTAAAAAAAATCAAAGAAATAATCTGAAGGATAATCGCCAAGGAATTTCAACTACTGACCCAGTTTCTGCCAAAAGCTTTTTTATGGATAAAAACAAGAGGAGTTATAGCTCATGTGGCAATATTTAAATTTAGAAAGTGTTGGAAACAAAGTCTTGATGCAGGAGCGGAGGGAGTGGCTGCTCCCAAAATTTTCGTGCCCTTAATTTTAGAGAGTATAATATCTGTCAAACATAAACCTGCCGCGAAGTAATTGGAGACCAGTTTTACCGTTGTGGAAAAGGTCAATTAAATAGAAGCTTGAGAAGGGCTAGGCTCAATACAAGCCGAAATTAAAAGCATTTTTTCTTATGTGAAGGGTATATCAGATCCGGCATAACCGAATATAGTGCTCTTACTTTTAGTAAAGTAGTTTAGATTTTAATTAATAACGTTACGGTTAATTACGTTTAACCCTTTAAATACTGGAACCGGACGAAATAAATCCATTCAAGTTACTAAGTATTTTGTATCAGTAAGTTTTGCTCCCAACAGTTATAATTTTACAGAAAAAGGCTGGGAGTGGGGCGTATACAGCAAGGAGTACATGCTTGCTGCGTTCTTGGAAACTGAGGCAGCCTTTCGTAATATGCCGATATAAATATTTCAAAACTCACTAAGTCAATTGAAATTTTAGCACACACTAATTGAAGGGATATATTATTTTCTCTCAACCCCTGTTTAGCAAATGGACACCTAAGTACGTGTGTGGTCAGGGTAACAGCACAAGAAGGTGTCTTGCCATCAATTTTTTGGAGCTTGGCGCTTAACAAGGGATTAGGGCAGTTTTATTCAAAGCAAATGTCATAGCCATACTGGTAATGGGTAAGCTTCTATTCACGAGGGGTAAAGTGATGCAAACTGTACTGTGCGATCTATCTTCTTGTGTCAGGATCAAAAAACTTGGTCAGGGAAGACAAAACTTTCACTCCTCGTAAAAAATGAACTTTAAGCTGCCGGTAATTGACGGAGTTGGTTGCCAGATCTGCTAGATATTTGGATAACAAGTTGTGTTGGAGAAGGCATACGGAGGAGATGGTTAGGTAAGCTCTGAACACCTACTACACAGCTACTCAATGGGTAAGGACTTGAGGCTACAATAGGATATGGTTAATTGTACCCACCCATCTGGTGGGAGCGCCTTAAAAAGGAACATTACAATTCTTTTTAAAGGTTCATGTATTAGAAGTAGTACATCTCAGCAGCTCTATATATCACTCTTCACCTTTCTTTGTAGCTCAAATGGCGACAAGAAATTTATTTAGGCTTAGGGAGTCGGGCTTGCAAGGTACAAGAGCCGCTGGCATGCTGGGATTAATGAGGGGATGAGGTAGTTATGCTTCGGAGACGGCCGATTTTGGGTGAGTTTTCACCTTGGGACTTTTTTCCCGAGTAGTACTTAACTAATCGATTAACATTATATATAAGCATTGGGTTAGTCTTTTTTTATTAAATACGGAAGTTTAGTTGTTAAGCAGATTTCCAGATTATTTGTATCGGTTAAGGGCGAAATTTTTGGCTGTGAAAAGGGCCAGATATTCAATTGAGAGAAATACGCAATGGGAAGAGAAAGTGACAATTTCTGTCTACAAGCCGGCAATGCTTTAAAATCTAAAGGACATTACATCATGTCTTGGTTTTTAGATGATTGCAATAGGCAATATTAGTTTCTATTAGGTGCGGGTCACTTTGACGTTACCAGAAATTGTGATAGGATCAGCCCTGCGTATTTGGTTGATGTGTGAGCTGGTAAAGTACCTTCAGGGTTTTATTACGACTTGATAGAGAAGTAAGTTGTGGGTAAGAAAGGGTGTGTGAGATATTCAGACTTATGCGGACAGACTGAATAGGAAAGGTATTTACTTACCTGCTTTTAAATAATAAAAGGACATATCCAAGATGTGTAACTGAGACTCTCATAGAAAATTTTTCATTGGACTTTGGGCTGGTGAATAATTCGGCGGACATTTCTATTCTGTACATTTTCTGTTAATTAGATTTTTTTTTCTTTTTGCATTACAGCCCTTATGCGGCAACTCATCCTACTTTCATGGTAGAATTGGCAAATACCCATATCTTAGTGGTAAAAAGTGTATCATAATTTTCCATTTTTTTTCAATTTCAAGTATCAGAGACAAGATGTCGTGCTGCTCATGTAAATATTGTTCTTAAGTAAATTTGCATTAAAACTAAATAAACTTTAAATGCCTGAAAGAGTAAATAAAGCTCTTTTCGTCTTCCTGAACAAGTGACCAAACTCAGATAAAAAATTCAATTTTTATCCGTAAATTTGTTTTATTGATTTTAAATATTTTTGACCCCTTTTTGTTTAAGTTTCGTTTAAATATTTATCTTCGTTTCTCTGACGTTTGCTGTTAAATAAATATTTAAAATCGATTTGTATAATAACTTCCTTAAATGTATACAAGAGTGACAGCAGCATGTATGGTGTGCCTTCTTGGACGATTCATAAGTTTCATTATTAACATTTAAAAAGATATGAAACTTCTTCTTTTCCTGTTTATACTTAGTTGTGACTCATACAAGTTTGTGTCTTAACAAAGAAAATAAAATTGTAAGTTTTGTTAGGGAAAAGTAAGATGATTTTGTACACCTTTTAATTTTTTAGGTATTCTTCCCTATAAATTAAAAAAAAAATGTGCAAAAAGTGCAAGAAAAAGTATTTACAAATAAGAACTTTAAGTTCAGATTTTAAAGGTGCTACAGGGTTGAAAAAAGTTCTTTTAAGTCTCGAATCCCATGTCCGTCGGTCCATCTGTTAAAATCAAGTTTCCGGACCAGTAATTGGTGTCAAACTATTAGAAATATCCTGGAGACAATCGCCATTTAAAATCAGCAAAATCGGTTTGCTATTGACCGAGATAAAAGCGAAACCCAAAATAACCCATTTTTTGGTACAAATCCGTACATATATCCCTACATATCTCAGTAAATATAGTCAATATTGCCACAAAACTTGGCACGGATACTCTGAAGATAGGGGCCTAAGTAAGAACAATAAGTAAGATAGGATCAGGGGAAGTGGTATTTTCCTAACAATTGCACAAACTTTGTGAAAAATTTTATGCGCAAAATCTTAAAAACTATAACAGCTTTCGATTTTAAATGTTCTACAAAAAGTAATTGGACAACAAGAGCTACATCATGGAAAAAAATTTTTTTAAGTAGATCCAGGGGAAGGGGGAGCTCCCAAACAAATAAACAATTTTTATAAAGTTTTAGATATGCAATATCTCGGAAACTATAACAGCTATCGACTTCAAATGCTCTACAAAAAGTAATGATCAAATAATTCATATTTTTTGGGAAAACATACCTGGAGAGGAGCAGGGGGACTAGAAGTCCCCTTACAAACCTTAAACTTTTAATACGAATAATGTCGTAAGCTTTTAAAACTCTCGACCTCAAACCTTCTACATAATATTTTATTATAAATACGAACTTTAAAATTTTGTAAAGTTTTTTATTTCGAAGACTATTAAGGATTTCTATGGAACTTAAACCCGGCACAAGACATTTTTATTACAATATTTGAAGCACTAAATAATTGGGCTAGAAAAGATGGCTAAGTACATATATAAGACCAATATGAAGGGTATATAAGATTCGGGACAGCCGAATAAAGCGCTCTTACTTGTTTTTTTGTCAAAATTTGCGATCGTGATGCAATGCAGTGATGCATTTACGAACAGACTCCTTACATCTCCATAGGGCCAATATTTCTTAAAGAAAACCCTTTCTGAAAATGTGACGGGTGTGACACTTGCATTATAAGACCGAATTGTTTAGTACGTGATAGTTTTAAGCCCTTTCCAAATTGTATAAAATAAAATTTGGACTAAAATACATATGTACACACGAAAATTATACCAAGTAACCTTTACTTAAATTAAACAAGCATAGCGGTGTCAAGAGAACGATGAGTACGAATTTTCTTAAACCAAGTGCGGATTTTCTTAAGCCAAGTACGATTTATTTGTTACCAATTTCATTATTTTAGCCACATTTAAGACGGTTTAAGTTCAAACCTGTACTTGATGTAATCTTAAAAATATTGTTTAAGGTATAAAAGAGATTTTTCTAAAAATTAAAACCTATTTTTTTGACTTAGGGAGCTTTTTTAAAGAAGAAGAGTTAAATATATTTAATTTTTCTTTTAAACATATTTGATATTTATAATTTAAAAACAATTTTTCTGTCCTGGCCGTAGCTGGGATTTGAACCTGGGACTCTCCAAATTGCAGCAGCAGCGCGCTTCTTCTAAGCAAATGTTAAAATATATTCCAAAACAACAAGTTTTCCCTGCTTGATTTTTTAAAGTAATGCGAATGGACTTGATTAAAAAAAAACTAAGTACGCATAGTACTTAAAAATTTTAAATTTTGTGATAAATTCTGGAATAGAAATCTTGATTTTAGATCATATCATTCTCATTCATTGTTCTATTTTACGCGTTGTTCCATCGATTTTTTTAACAAAGTTTAAAATAAATTTTTCCTGTTTTGGGCCAATTTACATGGGATTGTCCATATAAAAAACAAAACAATTTAAAATAATATATTAATTTTACCGACATTTGCCGCTTATAATTAAAATTTTATTATTATTTTTTTTTAATTTGTATTTGAAAAAGTTTTATTGTAAAAACTTTAACAACCGTTTAAAAATGATCAAAATGAAATCAATTCTTTTTTGCTTAATTCGGTAATGACCCAAATTTTATTCCAAAATAAAAGGAGAAAAACAGGCCTCAAATGTTTACAATTCATTATTTGCAAATAAATATTATTAACAATAATTTAAATAAATAAAATTTATGGAATCCATGAAAAAATATAAAGTTGTAATTGCTTGTTGTAAATAGTTATGATGGGAATTTAAACACAATACACTTGAAAAAACCAATTAAAAATCAAATAAGAGCACTATATTCGGCTGTTCCAAATCTTATATACCCTTCACATTGGTCTTCTAATATACACAGCCATCCAATCTAGCCAAATTATTTCGTACTGCAAATATTGTAATGAAAATACTTTGTGACGAATTTGAAGTCGATAGCTATTAAATCTTAGCCTTTAAAATAGAAAACTTTAACGTTCGTATTTAAAATAGAAATACCATGTAGAATTTTTGAGGTCGAAAGCTTAAACATTTTTCGACATTATTGGTATGAGACAAAATATCTTGGTGTTCACCTAGATCGCCGCCTCACATGGAAGCCTCATATAGATGCGAATTTGACGCAAATGAAACTTAAAGCTACACAAATCCATTGGCTAATCGGCAGAAACTCTGTGCTACGTCTGATTGTAAACTTCTACTCTACAAATCGATTTTGAAACCAATTTGGTGCTGCGGTATACAATTATGGGGCACTGCTTCCGTCTCCAACATTGAAAAAATTCAACGCCGTCAAAATAAGATCCTAAGAATGATAACTGGTGCTCTTGGTACATTGAAAACATCAGCATCCACAAAGATCTGCAAGTTCCACTAGTTAAATGCGAAGTTTTTAATTATGTGGACAATTATTTAAACAAGCTGGAAACTCACCCTAATCCGCTCACCCGAAACATTCTGCAACATAGTGGACACACTCGTCTGAAAAGAAGGGACACTATTGAACTTATATGAAGCTTGAGAATTAATATGAGAACTTAAATTTTAGTCTGGCACTGGCTGGACTAATATTAACTACCTAGTTTTAAGATTTGAATACTTATTGTTAGTTCGCCATAGGCGAAGATTCAAAAATAAAAATATGGGAAAAAAAATTCGTATTAAGCGTTTAATAAAAGTTGTTTCTTCGTTTGGGGGTTTGCCTTCCCTCTGCTTCTCACCAACCTTTTCTTCAAAATGTAGGTCTTATTGTTCAACTCTTCTTGTAGAACATTTGAAGCCGATAGCTACTATAGTTTCTGAGGTATACCGCATAAAAAATTTTACAAAATTTGTGCAATTGTAGAGGAAAACCCACTTCCCCTGATCCTATCTGATTTAGGTCTCTATCTCTAAAGTATCTGTGTCAAGTTTTGTGGCAAGAGTGGCTATATTTACTGAGATATATAGGGATATATGCACGGATTTTGTCCAAAAAAATGGGTTATTTTGAGTTTACGCTGAATCTGGGTTAATAGTTAACCGATTTTGCTGATTTTAAATAGCGATTGTCTCATGAATATTTCTAGTTGTTTAATATGAAAACGTCTTCTGTGCGGCTCAATTTGAGTCTGGAAACTTAACTTCAACAGACGGATATGGCTATATCGTCTTCCCTATCTATAAGGATCCCGAATATATATATATACAAACAGATTGATAAGCTGTTGATTTCGGTAGATATGGACGTAACCCATTTCAAACTTGAAAAGGCTTATTACTGACTCTTGCGACTAGGGGCAAGACTTCCAATTTTTTTATGAATATGGATTAAGGAATTTAATGGTTTTTGGTTATTATTCCAGAGGAGAACAAATTTTTAAACCTTGAGTTATGAGTTGTGAAATAATAAATAAATTTCAAATTTTTTATTTCTTTCAAATCGACCTAATTTTTCTCAGTGTAACTTGATGTTTATCTTAATTTATTATTGTTATTGTTTAACACGTTTCATTTATTTTTTCCTTTCAATTTAGGAATATCGGTCAGTGTAACAAACAGCGTTTATAAACTATTTGCCTTGTTTATTAAAACTATTGACAAGTTCTAAAATATATGAGCAATTGCAAAAATGAAAAAGTGTAAATATTTATTTAAACAAAAGGTGTTTGAAAATTTATTTCCATGAAAATAAGATAAATATTAGGAAGGTTGGTCAAAATTGAAATTTTTATTTTCATATTTTTTAAGATTATGAATCTGGAAATATAATATTAAGAACTATTGGCCACAAATAAGGCCAAAGTCCACCAAGTGGACTAAAATTATTTTTCCATGTTCCTTTTCTTATGAAACATGAAATTAAGGACTATTGACACGTATATAAGTCAAAGGCCAACTAAATGGATAAAGAGTAATTTTTTTAAATTTTTAGTTTATTTTGACATTTGTTTTAATTATAAAATTATGATCCAACAATTAACGTACTTTTTTAAAAAAAGATTAGAAATATGCGAATTGGCAACTAAATTTTATAATAAATACATAATTGTCAATTTCCTGTTAATCAACTCTGCCTTTAAGCGGATTTCTTAAACTGCCACCTTTTGTCTCTTAAATGTTTTTTTTTGTTTTTTATGAATTTTTATAAATTTTTTTTGCTTCTTTTTTGCAACTTTTCTATATCAAACAAATTTTGAAGTGTGTAGGTGTCCAATAAATGAATGAAAAGAATAAATGAATGAAATAAATAAAACTTTAGCCGTTTTTTTAGAATAAAGTTTGTGGCCATAAAAAGCAACAACCTTACATATATTATGGAATTGTAGTATCTGAAGGAGATTGAGCTGAGTGAGTTGAGAGATGGTAAAACTAATAATTGTAAAACTAGTTTTGCCAGATACTTAAAGATCATTTTGTGCGAGGGTTGCAAGATAATTGCATTGATTATTATATACATATAAGCTTAATAGTAATGAAAATGCAATTTTGATCATTTTAATTATTTTATTCAACAACATATCACTTATATGCACAAACAACGTCATAATTCAAAAAATTAATTTTTGAAGTTAACGATGCAGAGTTATTGATAATGTTATGGTTTATACTGTGTAAAAATTTTAATAATTTAATTGTTTTTACTTTTTACATTTGAAGTAATTATTTTGAAAACCTTTTATTATATTCAACTTTTAATATTCATTCATACGCTCAACCCTCGCTGCAGTTTTGTTTTTAATGTTAAGACCAGCATTAAATAAAAAAAACCTTCTATTACTACTATTATTGCAAGTCATTGCAATTTAACCTAATTTTTGATTAATCTCAGTTTTTTTTAATTTTGTTTTAGCACTTTAAGTTCAATACAAATAAAAGTTGAATAAAAATAAGTTTTTTTTCTTTGTTCTTTAAGGCTTTAATAATCATAAAAAGCTCGAAAATAACTTTCTGTGTTGTTTTAAAGACAAGTAAAAAAAAAATGAAGTAAAAAGTAACATATTTTAATGATTTTAAAAATTGACTGCTGGGGGGTTACTCTCTATTGCGATGCGAAAGCAACTTCGATGCGAAAGGTAAATGCGTTAAGAATACAATTTGGTACTATGTAAGGCTTACGCAAACGCTTTCGCAAAAAAAGTTGAAAAAGAGGCAACACTGTCAACACAAAATAAGCCATGGTACAATTAACGTAAGGTAATTGTACCATGAAATAAAAAATAGCAAAGAAGAATAAAATTAAATGTAAATAAAAACATTTTTTTAGCAAATTTTATGCAGTACGTTTGTTTCGTTAAAAATATAACATAAAAAAGTGATGGATTCGGTGGCGTTGTGGTTTGAGGAAGAAAATGAACATGTGGAACGTATTGCAAGGAGAATTTTAAGAGATAGATCGGATATACTCTCCCTAAATGACCATAGGTAAGAAAATATTAGTAGGTATATGTAAAATGTTTTCAAGCATTTTATTTTATAGCTTTATACAAAACTTTCGATTAAGTAAGGATGCGTTTATGTATGTATTAAACGCTATTCAACATGACCTCATCGTTCCAAAGAGGTCCACGGCAATTCCAAACGTAATTAAAGTGGCCGCTACTTTGAAATTGCTTGGACAAGGTGGATATCAACACCAAATTGGCCAAGACCACCTTTTAGGACTATCGCAGCAATCTATGTCGCGTTGCTTACAAGAAGTTTGCGTAGTGATTGAGCGAATACTCTGCCCCAAGCATATTCAATTTGAGGTCACTGCGGAAGAGGAAAATGTGATTAAAAAAGGATTTTTCCATACATGTGGCATTCCTGGAGTGATTGGAGCAGTAGATGGCACCCATATACAAATGATCCGACCGGCCAAGAACGAGCACTTATACTTCAACAGAAAATTAAAACACAGTATGAATGCTATGGTGGTACGTGAGTTTTTATGAATACATTTATTTGGCTTACTAAATCTTACTTTAAAATTTTTAGATTTGTGATCACAAAATGATAATTAGATTTATTGACTGTCGATACGGTGGTGCTAGTCATGACTCACATGTTTGGGCCCTTTCTAACGCAAAGCAAAAATTAAAAGAACGTTTCGAAAGAGGAGAGAAGGGATTTTGGCTAATTGGTAATTAGCTGAAAATAATTTAAAAATATTTTTTTCTTACTTTGTTTAAATTTTCTAATAGGTGATTCGGGCTACCCATTGGAACCCTGGCTACTTACTCCATACAGAAGCACAACGGAAAACTCATCCGAGGCTTTTTTTAACAAGCAGTTTTGCAAAGGAAGGTCCATAATTGAAAGAGTGTTTGGTGTTTTGAAAGGCAGATTTCGGTGCCTGTTAGCAGCCAGAGAGTTGCATTATGCACCAGAAAGAGTGGTTCAAATAATGAACGTTTGCTGTGCCCTGCACAATATTTGTGCTAATTTCAATGTACAACTGCCAATAAATGAAATTGTTGAGACAGAAAGTCTAAATCAAGTTGAAATGTCTGTTCATAGCAATACGAGCAACAGTGACCAAACAACTGTTGCTAAGGAAATAAGAAATAATATTAAAAACAATTTGATTTTAAGAACATAATTTTTATTAATAAAAACTTTTATAAAAACAAACATAAAAAAGGAATTCATTTCATTGTAGTGTTTATACAGAAACTTAGTCTTAAGTTTTAAAGCTATTTTATGGCGATTTTGAGATCTTTAAATTTACTTTTTAAAGGTAATTAAATTAAAAACAGCACTTCAGGTATAATAATTAAAATAATAAAAATAAATAAAATATCACATTGTTTTTCTTATTTCTAATTCTAAAATTTTCTTTTTTAACTCAAGCTTTTCAATTTGCGTTTTTTGCTTTTGTAGCTTGTATTTTTTTTTAAATTCAAATTTTTCTTTATATAATGATAATTTTTTTTCTTCTAGTTCAAAATTTTTTCTTTGGTATCGTACTAATTCCTTCAAGGAATTATGAACGTCGCCCAAAAGTTTTGTGGATTCCTTGTGAAATATCCCTTGTTGTTCTACTTGGTTTTTTAGTAGAGTGTCACGGTCGTTTTGGTTTGACAACCGTGAACGTTTGGCTGGCTGAAAACTTTCATCCACACCGCTAACTTTGGCAGCGGGCGCTGACTCATTTAAACTGTTATTTTCTTTTTCCGAAGATAACATAACTTCTTCTGCAGGCTCTTTGTTTGCTGCAGCGACGTGACTAGCATTACCACTTGAGCCAAAGTAGGCTGATGTTGGTACCCCGCTGACATGTTCTTCCATATGAAGAAGATTTATAATCTGTTCCTCTATAGAAGAAAGCGGGAAATATTGTGAGACACCACCACCTGTGCTGGAAATGCTTACTTTATTTTTGCGCATTTTAACCTTGGTGTGGGTTTTTAGGTCAGACCAAACCTATATGCAAATGTGAACACATGAACATAAGTAATAAATTATTAGTTTCGCATTTTATATAAAGAACATAATACATTACTTTTTTCCAACCAGCTACATCCCTTACAGGAGGTCCATTAGAATTAAGGCTGTCAGCCAGTTTTGTCCACAAATTTATTGCGCGTTGTTTGGCATTTCCACACTGTAACTGTCCCTTGGCCAATTCGCTGTGCTGCACCATAAAATCAACTAAGATTTCAAACTGACGTTGCTGAGTTTGTAACTTTTTTGGCTTTTCCCTAAAAAAATTACTTTTAATATAAATAAAAAAAAAATTATTTTTGCTTACTTACATGATGCGTTTGCTTTGCGTTTGATATTTCGTTAGCGCAAGATATTTATGCTTAACGGACGCTTTTGACATACGCTTGCGTATTACAGAGTATGGTGATGCCAGATTTGCGAAAGGACAAAAAATTAGATGCGAAAGGCAAATGCGAAAACGCATTAAAGAGTACCAATTGTTCATTTTCGCTCAGATTTTCTTACGCATCGCAATAGAGAGTAACCCCCCTGTACTTATGATTTGAAAGTGTACTTATAGACCAACTTCAATTATCTACTTATATGAAGTTTTGGGAAGCATTGGCAACTGTGTCAATTGTAATTAGTTGACTACTTAAGATTAAAAACGGGATAATCTTTTTGGGTTGTCGTAAAGCCATTTTAATTTACAAAATTATAAAATAAAATGTGAAAAAATTTTTTAAATTTAAATAATAATAACAAAAAGTATGAGCGTTATATTCGGTTGTGCCGAATTTTATATACCGTTCATATTGGCTTTCTAAAACCCCGAATTTTTTTTATTTTGATCAATTTTTTTATTTATGGAATATTTTTAATTTTTAAAGAAAGGGTTATTGTCATATTTTAACCCTCTTAGGGTGACTAAGGGGAAGCTGCAGGGTTTTCACCCTAATTTTTTTAAATTTTGTATGGCAACGCCCTAAGGGTGAAGATATGGGGTTAGTATGTTCTAAGAAAATATTTGCAAGGAAAAATGAGTTGGAGTCAGTCCTACATTTTAACTAATAATAAATTTTAGGTGTAGTGGGGGACTTATTACAATTTCCCAAACTTTGTATGAAAGCCCCTTTTGACGATGGTATTAGGCGGTAAGTTGTTCTGGGAATATTTTTGAGAGGAGAAGCAAATGGAGGTCGGTCGTATAGTTTATTTTTCTTATGCCGACTCTATGGAAGTTTTGGGCGTTTTACATCATTTTTGTAAATTTTGTAAAGGTTTTTTATGGCTTAAATATCTGTTAGTTATCGGGCGATTTTTTCTGAATTTAATCAGCAAAATTTTCGTAAATATACATAAGTAATATTTTAGTACCACAAACAGGTCCAAAAAATATCAAAAGGCTTTAGAAACTTGATTTCAACCGATTAACAGACTGAAAGACAAACATCACTTAATCAACATTTCTATCAGTAAGGATCAAGAAAGTATATACTTAACGGAATCGCACATGGATATTAAAGAAATAATAATAAGAATACACACAAAGAATAAACTAAGTTAACTTTACTTAAATCAAGCCATAGGAAAGCGGTGTCAAAAGTACCGTGAGTACGGTTTTTCTTAAATCAAGAACAATATTTCTTACTCCAAGTACGATTTTTCAAGTACGAATTTCTTATTTTTAGCCAAAATTAAGCCAAAAAAAGTTGATTTAAGCGTAAACGGGATTAATCCAAAAATGAAATGCAATTTTTTTGACTTATGAAGCTTTATTTTAAATAAGAAGAGTTTTATATTTTATTTTAATTTTATAGATACTTAAAATTTATAATTTAAAAATTTAATTTTTTGTACTTACTGAAGCTGAGATTCGTGCCAGGGACTTTCTGCATTGCAACACAAGCGCGCTACCTTTAGGCCATCGAGACACTTTGTTTTCAAATGTAAAATAATATATTAAAACAACAAGCTTTTTTCTGCTTGATTTGTTGAGGCAATCCGAATCCGAATAGGCTTGAATTATAAAAATGTAAGTACGAATCGTCCTTTTTTTACGATTTGTATTTAAAAATTTCAAGAAGGATTTTGGATAAATTCAAGAATAAAATTTTTAATTTTAGAAGGTGGGTTTTCTTTCTGTGTAATAATTATAATAATAATAATTATAATAATAAGTGTTTTAACACTTGTCCGCAGGTAAAAACATATCTTTTGTTTTATTAAATTTGCTTTAATCCTTTATTTTATAATTGTAGAATGTTTATGGCTTACAAATTATTTTACCAATTTTTTCTCTCTCTGTTTATTTCAGGTATGTTAACTGTTGTTAAGCAAATGTTGACACTAGCAAGTAAGTAAGTTTTTAATTCCTCTACAATGTTT
Source organism: Melanophora roralis (assembly GCA_963583895.1). NCBI lineage: Eukaryota > Metazoa > Arthropoda > Insecta > Diptera > Rhinophoridae > Melanophora > Melanophora roralis. The sequence goes on along the minus strand of OY757187.1, from coordinate 92,926,994 downwards.
TTTCAAGAAGACCTATGAATTACTGGAACGTACATTTTGTATATTTAGAAAAATATATGCGTACATATGTATATATTAAAACAAAAACCTAATAATCTAGATTAATTGCAATGATATCATATAAGAATAACAATTTATGACATAATAGCAAATAAGAATTTTCCATAAATTATTTTCAACCCAACAATTAGTCAGCTTCTTCTTTCAATGAATTTCTAAGGCCAATGTCTGTGAATGCCACAAGTGAAACAATTATTAATGTGTGAAAGAATGAATATATTTAATAAATTTTAATTGCCTTAAAACTGTTTTCATTGGTGTCATTAAACGCAAATGATTGAGCGCTTTTGAGCTACTACTGTCAAGTGCTCGTGAGTGATCGCGCTTTAGAAAGCAAGTGCGAAACAATTGTGTTTTGTTGTAACACAAGTGTTAAATCCATCAGTCAAGGGATTAAAAGTAAACTGTTTTAATAAAGCAATTTTGCTATAAAACTATAATTTATAATAAATTTTGATTACAGTACATATGTGTTGAAATAATTAAATAACTTTTAAAGAAATTATTTATTTAATTTTTGTTTCTGTTTAATATGGCAGCGGCGTAGAAGACAAAAGGAGATTTTTGTAAAAACACTTTTTGTGGCAGATCGTATCCAAAAAAACCGTTAATATTTTAATTTCCTTAAAATATATATTAAAGTTAGTTTAAAAATTGTTTATCTGATTTTACAATTTTGTTTACAAAAACGACTTTAGAAAAAAATTATAAATTTTGTTAAATTTTTTACTGATTTCGGTCCTAAGTATAAAGGGTGCTCAGGTCAGTAGGTAGTAAGAGGAATAATACTTATAACTTATATAAATAATAAAATACTCTTTAATGTCGTTATAACAAAAGTCGTCCACAAAACTACTGATAAACGCAATATTTTCTAGTTTAAAATTTTTTTACACTAAATAATTCATTTATTTTTTTTAAATTAAAAAATGCTGTTAATTCAACGCTTCAAATGTCTTAAGTTAAGATGTAAAATATCTCTTAATCTTTTTAACATCAATTACAAGCAAAATCCATTTGTAGCAGCCGACAATCTTTAATTCTCTAACAGCATCCACTATGTGGCTGGTTCAATGTAACTGCCGGAAATGATCAAAACTAATTTGTATGGATGGGGGTTTTCAAGAAATACAAATTTATGTTCAAACCAACAAACAAAAGTAAAACTATAATATGGCTGTCAATATTAATTTCTTATTCAGTCAAAATTAATAAAAACAATAAGAACAAACACAATAGGAGATTGAAGTGTTAAAATCAATTATTAACGCTTTATTAAATATTTCTTTTACACAAATGAATGATTTCAATAATTTAATATTTATTGCCTTGTAAGTGTGAACCAACAATGATGACATTTTTAATAAAATTGCTTTTTGTATAAAGGCCCCTGGCAATTAAAACAAGTAAGTGCGCTGTGCTGAATCTTATATACCCTTCACGTTGGCCTTTCGAAAAATATTTTTAGTTTTTAAATAGGCCTCAGTGTCATATTTTACCCTATTAGGGTGACTACGTGGGAGTTATAGGGTTTTTGGCTCTACATTTTTCAAATTTTGTATGGCAACCCCCTTAGGGGGTAAGTATGTTTTACGAAAATGTTTGCAAGGAAAAAAATAAGTTGTGGTCAGTCCCACAGGGAAAAGTAATGGGGGTCAGCCGTACAACTAATTTCTCTAAGGCCGACTCAGGGGAAGTCATGGGCGCTTTTACATCATTTTTGTAAATATTGTATGGCAACCCCCTTAGGCGATAGAGATAGAAGGTAAGTATTTTTAAGGAATATGTTTGGGAGGGGAAACTAATGGGGGTCGTACACTCAATTTCTCTAAGGCCGAATATCAGGAAGTTATTGGCGCTTTTATGCAATTTTTATTAATTTTGTAGGGCAACCCCCTTTGGCGATAGATATAGGGGTAAGTTTGTTTTAGGAATATATTTGGGAGGGAAAACTAATGGGAATCGGTCGTACGCTCAATTTCTCTTAGTCCAAATCTGGGGAAGTTATGTGCGCTTTTGCATCTGTAAACTCTGTATGGCAACCCTTTTGACGGTTAAGATAGGGGGTAACTTTATTCTAGATATATGTTTGGGAGGGAAAACTAATGGGGGTCTGTAACGGCAACCCCGGGAAACTTGTAGGGGTTTTTACCCTAATTTTTTCATATTTTGTATAGCAACCTTCTTAGGAGCTGGTGATAGGGGGAAGGTATATTCCACAAAAATGTTAAGGAGAAAAACTAAATTGGGGTCGGTGTTACAGTTAAACTTTGTGGGAGCACCCAGGAAGCTGTAGAAGCGATTAAAAAAATTAAAAAAAAATTAACTTTGTATGACAACATTGTGAGGGGCGGAGATAGGATGTAATTATCTTCAAAAAAAATTTTTGTGTAGAAAAATTAATTAGACTTGATTGCACCCGTGTAGGGGCAACTCCAGGGTAGTTGTAGAGGTTTTTATGTACAAATATTAAAGAAATAAACAGAGATTGTGGTGGTTTTTGGCTTATTTCTCGGTCTCAGGCGATTTTGCTGGATTTCAATAGTGATTTGCTTACGGATATCGCTTATGCGACATCGGGAAGCTTCAAAAGGTTGATTTCAAACATAATACGCACAAACAAATAGATGGACATTGCTAAATCGACTTCTCTATCTTTAGGGTCGCAGATGGATATTAAAGTAATAACAAATGGATTGACAAACTTATTTATACTTTTTTCACTTACGTGAAGGGTATATGGAGAGAAAAAAGTTTCTGTTTCTTACAACCAAATGTATATTTGTTTAAGATGACAGCTGTTTACAACATTTTATCAAGTGTAAATATTTAAATATTGAATTATGGAAAAAAGCACTTCCTTTTTGTTTTCGCTCATCATTGATGCAGAACAGATCGTTTTTTGTATTCCTTAACATAAATAAATTGAGTTTGTTTAATGAAAATATTTTTATCACTCTCCATGCCTTTGTGTGTCCAAAATCAAGGTCAATGTAAATAGTTTGCTGGTTAATTAGTTCCATTCAGTTTGCTGAATGGAAAAAAGCAAGGTTAAGAAATCACAACGATATGTTACAAAATTATGAGTTTTATTTTTGAGTTATGCCTGAAACGAAAACTGAAATAGTTTCCGCTGAACTGAAAGGCAAAATATTTGAAAATAATTAACCGTTTAGCATTGAACATTTAAATCATCTTTCATTCCCCTTCCAAAAATTAGGCGATAGAATTTTAAATAAAAAAAATAGTATTTTCTAGAAAAGTTAGTTGAATTGCTGAGTTCCCGCGAATTAAAAAAGTCTATAAATGAAAGTTATTCCTTATTTGTCTTTTTTTTTTAAGAACTTATAGAACTTGAAATGAGGTTTTATCTTTGGCTTAAGTTGCTAAGCCAAGGCCAGGGTCTACTCAAAGACCTTCCAACTGTGAGTAAGTAAAAAATTGTTGTTTTCTTGTTTGGGTTACGATATTCTTCATTCAATGGTTCTCTTGGGACTACAATATTCTTTACTTTATATATATACATATATATTTTAGGAATACAATAAGTAAAACCATAACTCTGCCTTACCAGTGGCCGCATTTATAAAAGGGAACGACGCCTGTAATAAGATTCTGGGTAGTCGCACTGGATTCGGTTGATAGGTTGTGACTTACGCCAGTTATTTAGTTGTAAAGCGGATGAGTTCCTCGGGTAAAGGCGGCTCGGGTCGTTGAAATAAGTCTTAGATTATTAGCTAATTGCAAATTCAATTCAAATCAAAAATTAGTCATTTTATACTACCACGTACATGAACCCAATGAGAATTATTCTCACTTATCACACCTACTGCACGTGTAAATCTACATTGAAGAAAGCCGATATGTGTTTGTAGCAGTAAGTGTGGGTGTTCATGTACAAAAATTGTGTGTACAGCCGGGGACGTTTTGCATTAAACGCTGTGGCGTTTGCTGCGAAATAAGAATAATTAAAATTTATGTGCGTGGTTTCCATATCACAAATCTTTATACTTCTGGCAGAAGAAAATATTTTTTTTGCGTTAGATTCGATCTAAGCTTTTTAAATTGTGTTAGGGATTCAATTAAAAAATAAATTTTCAATAAAAAAGTTTTCAAAATGTAAAAACTGAACCATTTTCTGTATATTAATACATGGAATGGCGGCTTAGCCTGTCTGCCTATTCATCTGACTGTCTGTCTATCCGTCTGTTAAATTCAAGTTTCCAAAGTCAATAAAAATCGCACGGACCGGGTTTGCCTTAGCGTCAAGCTATTAAAAGCACTCCTTACTAGATCGATATTAAAAATCTACAAGACAGGCTGACTACAAACCGACATATAAACATAAGACTGAGATGACAGAATCTGCAGAATCCGAGGTACAGTTTTCTTAACTTTCATACGGGCAGATTTTAAAATTCGTGTTTTGCTTGGAGCACAAAGGGTATGAAGGCACAAAACAGTCTTGCAAAATATTAAGTTTGCGGTACTCCAGCACGAAGAACTGTTGAAAGAAGATTTAGAAAAAATACATTTTTATGTCGCAAAAAGGGGTTGGCATTTCAGTTTCTTTGGCATATCTTCGTCATTTGCAGCCGGATCTTGAAAAATATGTTTTTTTGATTTTATCTTGGCAATATTTTTGCGATAAAAACCGTTGATCCAAAATTTGCCCTTTAAGCCTTTTACGACTGTAAAAAATGAAGGCAAGACCGTGTAAGGAAAAACTTGGTTGACTCAGGTTGTATAAACTGAGATTTGGTGGAAAAAACTTAAAAGGGTGCTACAGGCTTGTGACCACTAGAAAGAAACATCTTATAAAATAAGAAGAATAAATTAAGAAGAAAAAGTGTTGCCATAATGTGAAAAAATGGCATGCCATAAATTTAATGTAACTCAAATAAGTAAATATGTACAAGAAAAAAATTATTGGACTTAATTTTGAACTAACTTTAAGTTAAACAGAAGATATTTACCACCAACACCCAAGTACCGAACGAAAAGTGCCAAAGAGAAACTGCAGCGGGTTTCGAAAATGCATTTCACTCGGCTGGTTTCGCATTATTCTTTAATTAAAATTATTATTTTAAAAATAAACTAGAAAGCCTGTTTAAAACAACCGAAGAATATGGAAAAGCTTATTAAAACATCATAACTCATGAGTATACTTATTGTGATCCGTAAATATTACTCATACGCTAAGATGTCAATGACAATTTAAACTTTATAATTGTTTTAACATCTTAAACTAAATTGTTAAGTTCAAATTACTTAGTATTATATTTTTATATAAAGAGTTTACACAAATATTTTTTAATGAATTCATAATTGTTTTGACGTCCTCCATTTAAAATAACCGTTGCGATTAGTATTAAAAAAAATTCCAGTTTTAATTTATGTAATGTTTTTATGTGTGTAAAAATTTTTCAATAAAGTTTCAGTTTGTTGGGCTAATCTCCTTAAGATTAAAAAAAAATTTATTTATTTTTTTAATTTTTAAAGAAAATAAATAAAACAATTTTAAATGCTTTTTAGTCGTTTGTGTAATAAATTACACCATACGGCTTACTGAGACATTTTCACACATGGCCTTGTCTTTTACCATTCTTAATGAAAAGTAAAAATATGGCCTAATTTTATTACAAAAAAAAAAATTTTTTTTTAAATAAATAAATTTTTGTATTGTTTACTTAATGGGGGTTTCTTTAATATATTAAACAGATTTAATATTGTTGTAACAAAAATATGAATGTAAAGATTTTGCTTAAATTTATTTAATTTTTTTTGTGTCTTTTTAAACAAAAATCAAATGAATTTGTTTACTAAAATCATTTAATACTAAATTAAAAAATTAATTTTGTAAATAAAATACAAAACTCGTCAACAATTGTAATTTACAAAATTTTTTAGCTTTTCATAAGCTTTTCATATTCGAGATATTTCGTTTATACCTAAAATACACTTTTTCTGTTTACTTTTTTTAAAAATTAAAAACTCGTTATGAAGTAACGATGAAAAAAGAACAAATGAAGTTTAAAATGCACTTCATAGGGAATTAGTGGGCAAATTTGGGTACGATATAAGAAATCGGTTTAAGAAAAATGTTGTAGTAATATATAAAATTTCGGGGTAGCAAAGCACTCCCGGGCCTTAGCTAGTACCTGTTATATAAATATATTAAAAATGTCTAAAAACTACATTTAAGTGCACATTCGCCTCTAAGCGTTGATATATTAAAGTTTACTGCTCTTTAGCTAATTGACAACAATTTCATATATTTTTTCTATTAATACCTCATCATGTAACTAAAAAAATAATTCCACAGAAATTCAGCTGAACTGAGAAAGCGCATTACTGAAAAATAGTTCTATAATTTGTAAATCAAAAAAGATTTCTATTGCTAGTTATTAATTATAATAATTTTTTTTTCTGAACCCAATAGTCAGCAACATTTAAATCATTCCAAAGTATATATGTTTTATTAATAGAATAAAAACGGTTCACTGGACGTAACTAAAAAAATTTCGCTTTTGTGTTTTTTATTTTGTTATTTTTATGTTGGTAGTTTTAAAAAGGGGATATGGTTTTATTAAATAATGTTCAAGATTCTCTACTAAGGATCTTTTTCACAGTCTACAAAAACCTCGATTTAAAAGAAGATTTACTTATGACCGGCTAGTCTACTTAGCTTAACAAATAAACATTTAAGTATGCCATAACAAAACTTTTACAAATTTAAGTTTTAAAAGAAAATATGAAAAAAAATAAATTAAAAGCTAAGAAATCCTTTTGAAAATCAATGGACTTAAAATCAATGGACTTAAAATAAAGCATAAATAAAACCACAGGCCCAAGTAAAATTTTAAAGATATTTGACAACACGCATTTTATATCAAGAAATAAATACATTTAAAAAAAAATTATTTTAATGATATGTGTGTTATTTTTTTTAATAAAATAGAAAAGAAGGTTTTCAAAGAACTTTTATTATGTGTCCATTACAACAAAATTAATTACACAAACATTTACAACTTAATATATCACTTTCAGCAAATAAGGGTTGCCATAAGTCAAGGCTTGTGTTGTAAAAGAATACATAAAATAGATGTATTTCTGCACCGGAAAAAATAGTAGCTGATAACAAGTAAAGTAAATTGTTTGGCAATTAACTTAAATTTTTAACAATTTTTTTTTAATTAAATTTACGTTGAACAAAAATTTAGGATATCAGTCGTTTAAAAATAGCTTAAAGAGCTTAAACTTAATCCTTAAAAAAATCTTTTATTAATATAAAAACTAGTCTGCCGTACTTTTGTGTAACAGTACTTATTTTTTATCATCGATTTTTTCTATAAACATGAATATTGTCACCATGAATTTTTAATAATCTCTTCTTCAGGTTTTTTCAAAAATTATTAACAATCAAATATAACTTTATGTTTTTTATATCCTTCACATAATAATAAGGGTATAAATCAGTTTGTCATTCAGTTTGTAATTTCTTTATTATCCATTTGCGACCCCATAAAGTACATATATTCTGGATCCTTAAAGATAGGAAAGTTGATATAGCCATGTCCGTCTGTTGAAACCAAGTTTCCAGGGTCAAATAAAGCAATACAGACCAGTTATTAGTGTTAAACTATTAGAAATATCGCTCAGACAATCTTAATTTAAAATCACCTAAATCGGTGCACTATATACCAACCCTAAATTACAATTTTTTTAGGACAAAATCCGTGCATATATCCCTATATATCTTAGTAAATATACTCACAATTGCCACAAAGCTTAGCACGGATACTCTGTAGAAAGATACCTAAGTAAGGGATTTTTTTCAGATATGATCAGGGGAAGCGGTATTTCCCTTACAATTGCACAAACTTTGAGAAATATTTCATGCGCTAAATCTTAGAAACTATAAGAGCTATCGAATTCAAATGTTCTTCAAAAAGTTATTGGACAATAAGACCTTCATTTTGGAAAAAATTTTTTAATTTTTTGGTTATGGACCTTGGAAGGGGGAATTTCAAGGGAAATGAAAAATTTTTATAAAAATATTCTACAGAGAGTAATGATCAAATAATTCATAATTCATACATTTTGGACAAAAAAAAATTGGAGAAAAGCAGTTGGACTAAAACCCCCCTTACAAATTTACCAAATTTTATTAAGCTTTTAGTACAAATAATGCCGGAAGCTTTTAAAACTCTCGGCCTCAAGCCTACAGGGTTTTTATATTACACTTACGAACGTTAAATTTTTGTAGAGTTTTCCATTTCGAAAATGAGGTTAAAATATATATAAAAACAACAAGTTTTTTCTGCTTGATTTTTTAAGTATTCCGAAAATATTTGATTAAGAAAACCAAAACGCCGGTCGTACTTAAAAATTTAAAGCGCGATTTTAGATAAATTCAAGAATAAAATTCTTAATTTTAAAATGTGCTTTTTCTTCTGTGCAAGGATCAAAAACTCAGACATACCTTAAAATAATTTTAAACATAAAGCGCTGTCAAAAGCATTATTATAGTGGACAAATAGATAATATGTGTCGATCAGTTTTTCTTGGGTGTTTTCCTGGATTTGGCGAAGTGTGTATATATGGTCGATAGTAGACTTTCCAGTTCTAAAGCCGCATTGATATGGCTCAATTATCACGTTGACTTTTAGTATAAATATGTCGCACAATTAGCTATATAGTATCTTGTAACCAGTAGGAAAGTAAGTTATTCCTCTGTAGTTGGTACAGACTGTCTTGCTCCTTTTTTGTGCAGAGGACTTAAAACAGATTGTGTAAACAATTTAATGTGTATGGCTTACCGCGTGTCTGCTTCGGTCTTAAAGAGTTCAGCTGGCACCCCATCGGCTTTTGCTGCCTTATTCTTAAGCCGGGTACCCAAGTAACTGTTATTTTAACCTCATTTTGGCTAGGCTGTATGCACTCAATACCGTCTTCTGGGATTGGTTCTGTGGAACCTTAGTCGTTATTACTCTCAGATACAAACAGGTGATAAAAATGATTTGTTTATATCCTCAAAACACTATCAGTATCAGTCTTAATCTTTCCAGGAGAACGTGCCTAGACCAAAGCTTTCAGTTTGTTGCTTTACTCTTTGAAATAATTTTTCCTTGGAAACTGGAAAAAACTAAATAAATAAAAATAATTTGTTTTCACAAAAATATTGAAAAACAATGATGTTTTTTAATTGTAAAATTATTTTCTTGACGTACTGTACATGTGTGTTTCGTTCAAAAACTATTCATTAATTTGAAAATTTATTTTAATTTAAAAAAATTACAAAAAATCATGACAAAAAAAATTGAAAGAATATTTAAGAAATTATTTTTTATAGATTTTTTCTTTCAAATTATTTTGTGTAGAAAACTCTAGGCAAAGTTTGGACTTAAAAAGCACCATAACTTTAACATTATGGCAACACTGCTCATCATTATCTCCAATGATCATTATTAATGAGAACTAAAAGTAGAGTTGTTTTATGATTTTACACAACATCATAAATAAACAAAATAAAAGCAATAAACAGCAACATTGGACAAGAAAAAGATAAATAAAAAACGAATTGAGTGTTTTACATAATTTTGTATTTTCATGTTTTTAGTTCAAATAAAGCAGAATCTATGACAGAGCAACATTAACTCCAACACCAGACATATAACAACAACGCTAATAACAACCAATAATTATTTCAAGAAAAATAAAATAAAACAAATTTCCAAATTTTAAATTAAGAGCCGAGAAAGATCGAAATCAGTTTAAGGTAATGGTCGTTAATGTGAGATAAACGGATTAAGTCGTATAAAAATTTGTTAAACGTAATGAGAAAAACAAAACTAATAAGAGGCTTTTTGGTGTAACGGAAAGTTTGGAATAAAAGAAAATAATTATTTTGGGTTCTATGAAGTGATGTCGATTATAGCTAAAAGTGAAAAAAGGATCAAATCGAATTTTATTATAATATTTTGTTGTTGTTGTTTATATACCACTTTCTTTTGGTCCAGTGATTTGTGTAAATATCATTTAAAGTGTATTTATATATTTACATGCATACATTCATATGAACGCACTTATGTTTTAAGGCCCTGACAAAGAGTTGAAAGAAAAAATCCATCATATATAGTGAAATGACTGACGGCATCTTTCATACAGTCAGTCCTCTAAATACTTACAGTACATTTCATGGCAGCCTGTTTTTAATTTAATTTAACATTCAGAGATTTTTGTAAAACTAAAAAACTAAAGAAAATAAATTAAAAAATTATAAATAAAAGTTGCAACAGCGTATGTTGTTGCTTGTAACTAAACTGGTCCTAACATCTTTACATAAACCATCAAACCACCATCATCTGCAACATTTCATCTTCATTGCTTTCATCATATTCCACCATGTCCCTGTCAAATAGTCACTTTTAGTCGTCTCGATGATCATGATTAAGTTGAAAATCATTTAGCCAGCAGCATCTTTATAAAATTCTTCGTGTAAGAAAAAGTTGTTGCCTGTTTATAACTGGATATAATTGATTGTTTTTTTTGTTATTTTTTATGCATGAAAAACAAAGAAAAAATAGTGTCTTGTGATCTTCAAAATGTAAAATCGTAATAAGGAAAAAAAACTTTGTAATAATTCTTAGTAGCCTTTGTTTTTAACAGGGACTATACAGTGGTTAAAAGTGGATAAATATTAATCAAAAAAATTACATCAAATAAAAAGAAATAAAATCATCCAAAGTTTATTAAGAATCAAAAAACAGTGGCAGTTGCGAGTACACATCTTTAAAAAACAGTTTTTTTTGGTCGGTCCCTTATTGACCCTTTATGCCATAAAGGGGTTAACCTGCAAATTATATTAACCCCCATTAACAATTAATATGGGCTAATGTCGAAACAAAATTAATTTGGAATAATTTTTGTATTAAGAAAAATATTTGCAGAACATTTTTCGTCAATCAGTCCTTAATTTTTCATATGTCTGGTATTAGCCCCATTTTCGGAAAATACTTTAACCCCTTAAGCCTGCTACAGATGTTAATATATGAAATAAAATTAGTTGTGTTTAGGGATATATTTTGGTCAGGCTTGAAAGCTTATAATTTTCTTACTTTTCTAAAACTGAATTGGACAACATATACGTCCGGAAAACTATTTTCGTACCCCTTACTACAGCAAAGTCTTGAAAGAAAATATTTGTACAGATAATCAAACGTCTAAAAGACAATAATGGACAAGAAAAACAAATCTGAAACAGTTCTGCAATGCAAAAAGAGGATCTATGATTACTCAGATCATGGTTGTCTGGAGGGAGATAGACAGACGTTAAGGGTTTTACGTGATACCTGCCATGCTGGCAATAACTCACGGTGCTCTCAACACTGGTGGATACAAAGCGTCCACCAGCGCCCCCAGAATGGCCAACCCGGCCACTCAGGTACCAATTCTCTGTCATGACTCTGTGTAGCCACAACAGACCTCTTGGTGAGCAGTTGGGCTATCTAAACCCGAATTGCGTTTCTAGTTTTGATCTCGCTTCTTCATAATCAAAACAGATCCGCGCCGACAAGACACCTCTCCTCACGCTTGTGAAGCAGCACCCAACCTTAAGCAAGAAAGATTATGATTATCATGTCGCACCCAACGAATGCGACACCCATCTCTGTTAGAAGGATCCTTTTCTCATTTAGACAAATCAATTACTCCACCATCATCAATGCTTCATAATCTTCTCACCGCCAGTCAGGACCGAGTCACGCATATGCTTCAACATGCCAATGCCGGCCTTTTTTTGCTACTACTTTGACGGGATCACCCGCCAAAACTAGAAACTCTATCTTGTGAACCTTAAGTTCATATAAGACCGCTTACACGGTTACTCTGGGGCCCGTGCAGGACGGACACCAGCATATCAACTTCCCAGGGAAATAGACAAGTTAATAATGTTCTAAGGCAACCAAAGATATTTATTTTAATTAATACCAAACTGAAGGAGGGTGAAAAAAATGCCGGCAAAGCGCTGTAGAATATTGAAACAGTTGGTAGATTCTCTTGACCCTTAAAGACGCGACTGCCCACTGATGTTATCGGGAGGAGGAGGCTTCAATAGCGGAAGTTAAGATAACTTTGTTCAGCTAGCGTATGCTATAAGCTTGAAATGCAGATGTTGTTACGTACACACATGTTTTGCTGCCCTCAGCGGAATGCGCTCCTCTCCTGTTAAAAGGCAATGATCCGAATCTATGTTCCATACTCGAAGCGTCCGTACATCTGACTTGCTAAATGCATGTCCCTTGCGTAACGATTAAATTCTTATTTTTTCCTTCAGGGAATAGCAATTTGTCCTTGTAGGGCTTGTAATGTTTAAGTCTCACTGCGTTACCGAAATTTTTGTTGTGGAAAGTGAACTTACTGACGGTAACACCAAAGATATTCTCCCTGCCTATTCTTGCATTAAAATTTCGAAGAACAGTTTAAGTGTCATGGCCGAGGCAGCGGTTGTTAGTCTGATCTTAGTCTTTGTAAAACATATTTGAGGCATCTTCGTCTTTCTCTTACGTCGATGCATAAGTACAGACCAAACTTACAGATCAGACAGCACAAAAATGTATTTAAATAGGATTATGCTAAGAAGTTAAAGAATTACTTTTAATTATCTACATGAAAAATTTTTATAGATGGTCGGAAATAAACGGCCGAATGGCCTGGAAGTTGACCTGGTCAACCCAAAGCCCTTTGCTCCGAAAAAGGCCGAGTTGGAACAGTGGGCGAAAAATGCCTACAGGGTGCTGTGGAACAACGAGACCGTTTGGGGAATAATGAGCATCCTCTAGGGCTACCAAAATGAAGGTAGGACTAAGGGCATTCTAAATCTTGGGAAGCCTCAACTGAGCAAGATGATAAGTGTGCTGACAGGTCCCTCAAACTTACTAGCAAACCTTCATGGAATTGGAGTTGCGGAGAACAGTAAGTGCAGGGCATGCAGGGTGGACATCGAAACGATGGAGCACTTCGCGTGTCACTGCTCGGTTTTGCACAGACCAAAGCACGATGTTTTTTAACTGATGCTACCGAGATGTGGCTCACATAGAAGTTGTGGATGAGAGATTCGTCTGCATCACCGAATTTCTCCCTCAATATTATTTTTTATTGTTAGGAGTGCACAACAAGTCGATCACTGGTATAGGTCTAGACCTTTAAGGGGTCTTCCTTTGACCCTTATTATTTTGTTTACGAAGGATTGTTTTTTTTAATTAAATTTCAGTTTTTAACCACTGTGCCTTGTAAAACAAAACAATAAACCTTTACAACATCCCACAAATAATATCCGTTTTTTTACACAAACACTAGCATGGTTGTGTGTGTGTGTGTGTGTGTGTGTGTGTGTGTATGACAATGTAAAAAAGCCTGACAATGTGTGTAAACCAAAGTACTTATACGGCTCAGCATTACAATTCTTGCTTTTAATGCTGCTGCTGCAAACTGAACATTTGCCCAAGTTGCATTTTACACTGTCGCTTATACCTTCGGCTAAACTTAAACAACAGCGACAAAAGTATGAACAAAGAAACACTAAAAATTAAAAAAAAAATCTGATACAAAGAATGACAACAGTCCAGTTGAATCGTGGTTTTTCATCGCATTCGTTAAAAAACTTGTAATGCTGTTGTAAGAAGATTAGCGAACAGAGAGGTTGTAAAAAAGTATTGCTGCCAGAGACAGTTAGTGAATGCAGAACTAAGGTGCTGTGCAGTGTCAGTGTAGCAGTGTCAGTTGTTCATGCAACTTGATTTTGTTACAAGAGAAAATATCGCCAACAAAAAGAAGAATTACCATAAAAAGAACATACAACAAGTATGTTGTGCATTCAACGACAAAAAAATTTATCAGAAAATTCATAACTGCTGCTGCAGTTGACTCTGCCGAAAGCAGTTAACATGACACAAAACCAAAAAGACAAATTCTCATTGCATCTTCTCGAACTAATCTTGTAACCAACAAAGAGCATGTTGTCTTGTTGCTGGCTGCTGGCAATATTAATGTTGACAATGATGTCCACAAGACATTCAGTGTGAGTTTAGCAAGTGATCAAAGTCAGTGGTGAAATGATTTGTGTGAATTGCAAAAATTATGTCTGAAAGATACAAAAAAAAATTGAAGCGCCAGTTGAAAAACAATTCCTAGAAGAAGAAAAAAAATATAAAATAATATTAAAATATAATAAAATTTAAAATATGTGCGAATAATAACTGTAAATAAAAATTTTATAAATTTTTTTTATAGTGAAAATCTAAATCTGACTAGAAATAGTAAGTTGAGGTCCTATTTCGAAAAATAAATAAAAGAAAATTCAATATCAAATTGTAATCGTTATTACGTAAAGCGAACATTGAACTTGCGATTTGTGTAGTTTTTCTTACATTTAAAATAAATAAAACGTTTTTTATAAATAATTTCTAAGTGTAAAAAAATTCTCATTTCCTGAAAACTTGTGTTAAGTTTTCAATGTTTTTCTTCTCCCTCATTGTATGTGTGTTTTATTGATGGTGATAATGATTTTGAAAATGATGATAAAGATGTAAATAATGATTTTGATGCTCAGTTTTTAAAAGGTGTAAATGTATGAAAATATATATGTACATATGTATATACGTATGTATATACATTTGTTAAAATAAAAATTGATAAGTGCTTTTTGCATAGTCATAAAGAAATTAAGTGAAAAAAAATCAAACAAAGAATATATTGAAAACAATAAATTATTTAAAAGGAAATTAAATAATAAAAACAATAATAATAATAATTGGTCTAAGAGTAATATATTATAAAAAAAATCATTAACACGATTAAGTTATAAATAAATTACAAAAAAGTTTACATAAAAATATTGATTTAAAAAAAATAAATTGTTACAAAATGCCCAAGATCAATTTCAATAAATTGAAAGATGCTGCTAAGACTTCCACTCCTACGAATTATCTATATAAAAGTCCCAAGGGCTTATCACAGGTAACAAATAAATATTTTTAATTCAGCGAATATTTTTTGTTTAAAACCAAATAATAAAAAAACATTAATATCCACTACACCATTTCCAATTTTTTTTTTGATACTTAAATTTTATTTCAAAAAATTGTAAAACTATCTCAGCGTTTTCTAATTTAATTTCAGAACTTCCCATTTTTAAGAACTTCCTGATTTTATTCCAAAATTTTTCATTTATAATTTCGATTCTTCTAACTTGCACCTTAGAACTTTTCTGATTTAATTTTAGATTTGTTTTATTCATTTCATTGTAGAACTTTCTAGTTGCATTTTACATGAAAAATTCTGAAACACAATTAGAAAATTTTAAATTGAACAAGAAAACAAGAAATCGAATTGCAAGGTTTTTAAAAGTCAATAAGAAACTTCTGAAATTGAATTAAAAATTGAATGTATTAAATAAAAAATTTTCGAATTTGGTATAACAATTTGATTCAAATATTTTTAAAATACACTTGGAAATTTCTCAAATTGAATTAAAAATTTTTAAAATACAATAGGAAAACCTGTAACAAAAAATTTCAAATGTAAAATGAAAAAATAAAAAAATTACAAAATTTTGAGATACAAATAGAAAATTAAAAAGAAAATTAAAATAAAAACATATAAAAAATAAACCGAAAATTTAAAAATATTACGTTTAAAATTTTAACTTGGTTTTAAAAATTTTAATTCAAAATCTAATAAAAAAAATTTTGGATTTTAATAAAAAATTAATAAAATTCAAATATTAAAATTTAAAATCCAAATTCAAACACCTGCAATTGACTTTAAAAAATGTTTTAAATTATTTTTGAAAATTCTGAACTAAAAATTTCTAAAATTGAATTAAACTTATAAATTACTAAAGCATAGTAAAGTGACTAACAAAGTGCTTTTTAAGCTTTTAATTACACCGATCGTCTCAGAATCCTAAATCGATTGAAGCATGTCTGTCTTTCCATCTGGTTGGGTGTTGTGGGTTTCTAGTAGCCATTCTAGTAACCATTGATCCCATTTTTTTTTGTTTATTTATAGGGTTTTTTGTTGGTTAAGTTTGTCTATATGCATTTCATTGGTTCTTACACGAAATCATCAGTAGACTTCAACCAAATGTAAAAGGGAAAAAGAAAATCAAAACAGCTCATAGCGAAAAATTGTTTGTTGGGTTCTTGAACAAACTCTTTAACGTTTTGGTTTGTTGATAGTGGTTCTCAATAAGTTTATTGAGGTTATTATATAAAGGCAGAAAATGTTCATGAGTTTTTTAAGAATTTAGTTGAAGCCTTCTGATGATTTGGTGTAAGAACCAATGATATGGATATAGATAAACTTAACCTACAACAAACCCTTAAAATAATTTTGTTATAATAAGTGGGTTCCACTGTCTATTTAAATAAGTTAGAAACACACCCAAATCTGCTCGCTCGAAACATCTTACAGCATGCACGAAACAGTCTTTTGAAGAAAAGGGATACTGTGGCACTTAGATAAAACTTTTATAAATGTTTTATACTTCAATTTGAAAACTTAAATTTTAGTACAGCACTGGCTAGATTAATTTAAATTATTTAGCTTTAAGATTTTTATACTTATTGTTAGTTCGCCAAAGATTCAATAATAAAAATATGGAAAAAAGTAGGTTCCACATTTACCATCAAATAATGAAAAATAACTCTCTTAACCAACTGAGAATTTTTTTATTTAAGATTTGCTTCTAACGCAAAGCTGTTCAATTTCTTCAATTTCGTATTTATGTGCTGTTGTTGGTTTAATTTTATCTATATGGCTCTTACACAAATTATCAGTAGACTTAAAGAATGTAATTTATATTCATACTCATATTACCAAAAAACGTTTAAAAATATTTTTAAAATTAAATTTTCAAAAACGAACAACTTTTCTTAATTTTATGTTTTAATTTTTTAGTCCTATAAAACAGTTAAACAATTGCTGAATATTGATGGTTCTTTTTGAGCTCCCGAATATACAAAAATATACAATAAAACATTTAACCATTTTTCAGTAGAAATTTCTTGCACATATTCTTTAAAACTGTCTGTTAAGGTTTAATATTTTTTTAGTATTTTCCTTTTGTCGCTTTAAGCTTTAAATTCAAAATTTTTCTTTTTATTTATCAATCTAATAAAAAAAAACAAATTCATTTTAAAATTGACAAAACCAAAAATTTTACAAAATTTTTTGGTCAAAAATATTATAAATTTTCCTTTTGGCATTTTTTTTGGCGACTTTTCCGTTTGTAAAAATCAAAATAAAATATTTGTAGCGATTTTTGGCGATTTTTAACAAAAATTTGGGCAATGGAGTCTGAAAAAAATGACAGCCTTGTTTGTAACTACGGAAAAGTAAATACTTGCCAGATTCACATTTTTTTAACAAAACCTCGATAAATTGCTCAAATACACTTTATAAGAAGTAACTCTAAATAATAATGAATGTTAAAAAATTGAAATATTATTTGATTTTTTAAACTTTTTCATATAAGTAGCAAATCATCAAAATTAAGAAACTCTGCCTAAAAAAGGGTAATTTTTGCTAATTTAGTAAAAAAAAAATTTTAAAAAGTCGTAAAATCGTGACGTATGATCCCCTGGTTATTGGTTATGACGTTGTTTAAGCAAATAAGCGATATGCAGAAATTTTGAATAGTTTTGATAATATTTGCTTGACACACATTTCTTAAGCCGCCAAAAATAAAAAAAAATGTTTAAGACTTTTTTTAAATTAATATAAATATACATAATTCATTAGTAATCACATCTCAACTACTTTGGAATTAGAACAAAAATTTATTGCCTTATCTTAAGGAGCAGAGTTTAAAGCTTAGCACTTATTCCCTTTACACAATTAAATCTATTACTTTTGTTAAATAGATTTTTTATTAAATTATATATTACTTTGAATGAAGTAAATTAATTAATTTTCGCTCAGCATTTTTAGAATCTCGTACGTTTTATTTTAAACATTGTCATCGAGTGACGTCAATTACTGCAATTTATTTAACACATCATTATTTATTCTAATTTATAGAGAATTAATTTTGTATTTTATTTTTCATAAATAAGTCCCTTAAATTGTTTGTGTTTACCATTTATTACTTGTAAAGGGTTTGGCCCGGTAGTCTAATTTTAAATTCTTTGAATGTCATTTAGTAAATATTTTAAGTTTTTAGTTATATGACTAAGATTAACAACGAAAATATTAATAATTTAATTTAATTTATTTTTTTTAGAAATTTGTATGCGTTTAGTTATTTTAAATCACCTACCACGTAGGTAGTGTTGTATTCGTTTGCAAAAGTGCGTTTGAGGATTTTAAACATTTTTGGAAAGACTAAACAGTTCTAAAATAAAAAAATTCATAAATTAGAAGTAAGACGAAAATGATAAATTACGTCTTTTAGATTTTTCTTTTTATAAAAATTTTTTAATTCTTATATTTGGCAGTCATTTCTTGAAAATCAGTTAAAAATAGCTTTATTTAATACCTTTTGAAAGGTATTTACAATGAAATAATATTTACGTATCTCCACAATTAGAATATACCCGCACCACATACATATTAGAGGCCAGCTCAAGATGCCACTAAATAAAGCATCATCTTGATTTTTTAATTCATTTCATATACCTTACGTATGCACACACAACAATAAGTGCTGTGCTGTTCATCATCTCTTTTGTTTACTTAACTTAACCTAATGAAAAAAATATTCACACTTTAGCACACTTAAGTTAACAACAACAGCACATCAATTCATCATGATCACACATTTCAATTCATCTCGAAACTTTACTGTTGACGGGATGTTCCTGGTGTGATAGTTTTAAAAACGGGGGTTGATATTTAATGTATGTATGTACGTTTTGTAATGTAATTACGTATGAATTTTATATTGATTTGCCTGCTCGCATATATGTTTGTTTATGTATCTATTCAATTTTGTGTGTAATACACACCGTTTTTTTGTTGTTGACCACACATCATCACAGTAATTTTTTTGATCGACCACACATCATGACATATATAAGTTGCATCAACAACAATGCATGACACCACTGTTTATCCTTGACTACACTACATTGAACCACATAAACTGTGTCAGCTACTCTACAATATAGCACTTAAACAGTTTAATCGCACAACAGCACAAGAATTAAAAAATCATCCGGGTCTTGAATTATCTTGAAATAAGGTTTGATGCAGGCCTCTAATACATACGTACGTGGTAGGGTAATAAGCCTTTGTAAAAGTGTTTGTAATTCAAGGTTTTTCTAAAAGTAGAGTTAACAAAAATAGGTACTTCACAAAAAGTGAGTATAGGATTTGAAAAGAGCCAAAATTCAATAGAATCGTAAGACGAAAAGAAAGGTTATGACGATTTATATATTTTTAAACAGGGTGTCCCCTACAAACTGAAAAAATCGAAATGGCCCAATGACTCCTCCAGAGTAAACAGTGACTTTGAGAGGGTGTAATGGTTCCTTGTGTATCACTTGTGGATTTTCGGTGCCTCAGAAGAGATAATTTTGCTCGTTCACGTACCCGTTGAGGTAAAAATGAGCCTAATCGCTCAATTTGATCTTGATCGAAAAATCGTCCACTTCGGCATCGAGATTGAGGATGGCTTGGGCATAAGTTACACACGTTTGGCGGTCGACAGGCAGATGATGAACGGATTTGACTTTGTAACGGAACATGCGCAGGTCTTTGACCAAAATTCGCTTTAGGGAGAACCGGCTGATAGCTAATTGCGAGGCACGGCGTCTGGTCGATTTTTCTATAGACAGCTCGACTTCTTCGCCAACAGCGATGATATTCTCGGTAGAACGGGCGTTGTTGAGGGTTGTTGGCCAAACGGCGCAGTGTTTGCGCAGTGGGTCTAGGGTGACCGGGGAATCAGCGACGGAACTCGCGCTGAGCCAACACCACAGACAAACTGTTGCGCAAAAAAATAGAGACGATTATTTCGCGTTCTTTGTGAGTGTATCGCTCCATGGCTTGTTCACTTGTATTTTACATCTGTCTAGTTTACAAATGTCAAAATAGGTTTGACATTGGCCGCTATTTGCAAAAATAAGAGCATCAATGAAAATTTTTTTCTAAAATATTTGGTGAGCCCAATAGTTAGGTATATAAAATTTTAAGTCTCGTAGTCTGTTACCTTGGCAGTCTGAGTACCGGGAATTTTATCTATTATCCTACAATGGGAAAATAAAGTGTAATTATTATTGGTGATTGCGATTCTCAGAGAAGTTTTGTAAGCTTTTTTTATAAGAAAAAAGAGAAAATCTGGGAGTATAACCTAAAGATCGGCCTTTAAATTAAATTTAAGTTACTTATATAAATTCACCATGTTTGAATAAACACGCAAATGTATCAAAAAAAGATAGAGGACATATCTTCACTTTTTTAAAACATCTCTCTTATTAATTTCATAATTTTTTTCGCCTTGATCAGAAAATTAAAATTATTAAGTAAAAACATTTTGCAGTTAAAATATACTGCTTTTTTCATAAACAACTAAATACTTAAATAAAAACATTAAAAAAATTGATTTAAATTATTTTTTGTTCAAACAAATTTATTGTATAAATATTTACTATAAATACAAAATTGGATAAAAATCATTCGACTTAAACAGCCAGCAAAATTCTTTGATTTTTAATTTTAATTTTAAGTTGCTAAAACTGCAGTTTAAAATAAATATTTATAAAATCATTAAGAATTTGCTTACGCCCTATTAGGACAGTTAATACTTGTTTAAAAAATAATTTTTATTTTGTTTTATTTAAACAAATTTTGCAAAAAAAAAATGGACTTTATGTGCAAATGTTTTTACACACGTTTAGGATTTTGAGCAGAAAATTAAAAAAAAGGAAAAAAATAGAAAATAAACACAGAACGCACGTTCTAAACAATTTTAGAATAAAATAAAGAATCTGTTTTGATACACATGCTATTAAGTCATAGAAAAGAAATATATGTTGTTCAGCTGGGGAAGAGGGGAAAAAAGAAAATTCAGTAGCCAGCTACTGCAGAGATTAATTTTTTCGTATATATATTTGCATCATGTATAAACTGTACAAAAAAGCAGCTGAGCGGCCATAATTTTTAAATAAAAATATACAAAATGAAAAATTTATAGCTCTCAGTCTGTTTAAAAAAGCGATAGAAAAAAAATTAGTAAACAATAAGTCGACATTTGAATACCCTAAAGCTATATATACACTACCTGAGTTATCGTCTGAGTTTCACAACTAAGACTTATTTGTATAGTGTAACAACATGTCTGTTTTTATTTGTTAATATTTTTGTCTACTCTCAGTTGAAAATAAAACGTATTCTATTTTCAAAGTATTTAACGTCTGAGTTTTAAATTTAAGTATTTAAAAGTTACAGGATTAAATGCTTGTTGTTGTATTTCCATAGACTTTGTACCAGTTTAACAACTTTTATAATTAGCGGACTAAAACTAATTTCTTAGATGTAATGCAATACTAAAAATTAGAAAATCCAATTGTTTTTTGAAACTCATAAAAATTTAAATTTATTATTTTGACACTCAACTCAGATGAGGACTCAGGTGATGTAAATATTGCTTAAGCCGAGTACCCTAGAAGTATGAAATAATGGCTCCTAACCCAAATTGAGGTTAAAAGTCAACTAACTAAACAAAGAGTCCTCTTTGTTGCATTTTTGGTCCTTTTTTAGTTACGGGTCCAGATAAATAAAATTAAAGTCTATTGACCTATAAAAAGATAAATTGTTAGTGTATAGTAATTAATTTTATAAGTTTTTGGCCCCCCTTCTTGGAATTGCGAGTGTAGAAACTTGGAATGAAGGGCAAGCGACCCATGTCGATGTACAATGTAAAGTAAGTGAACGAAAAATACCTTTTTACATTTTTTGTGTTTTTTTTTTAAATTTACTAGTCTAGAAATATGATTTGTAGGGCTAAGTAGTAAACTAAGTTAACAAAAAGGACTTTTAAAAGGAATTAAACGAATAGTGACCTAAATTTCAATCATTAGTAAACTTAATGGACAAAAAATTACTTTTTAAATTTTTGGTACTTTTTTGTGATGTTTGTGAATACGAGTCTAGAAATATGATATTAAAAACTATATTGTGGTCTAAGGTCAACCAAGTGGTCAAAGAGAAGATTTAAAAATTTTTTTTTTTACTTTTTTCAATAATATAATTTTATATATGTATATGAAATAAGGGACTATTGACCCAAATTGAGGTACAACGTGAGCTAAGTGGACAAAAAAATTGTTTAAATTTTTTAATTTTTTTTTTTTGCTTTTTTGAGATTGCGTGTTTAGAAATATAAAAATGATATTTATTGGCCCATATTGAGGTCGGAAGTAAATTAAGTAAGCAAAAAGTACTTTTTCACTTCTTTTTTGAACTTTTTTCTAGAACTGGGCAATTCCATTTTGACGTGTGTGAGCATTTGATCCACATTTTTACTTATAACTAAAAAAATGTTTAATTAAAAAATGGCTTTAATTTTCAAGGATGATATATTTTAAAGGAATTAAAGGAAAGAACATGATTTCTGCTTACAATGACGGTATTGAAGGCTGTGTCTGGTGTGATCTTACAAATTTCAATTTAAGGGAATTTTGACTGAGATTGAGTCGTGTAAAATATTGTTGAGAATGGGCCTAATTTTTTTTTAATTTTTACACTAGTTTAAAGTACTTTTAACTATATTTGATTAATAATTCCCACAAGAAACTATTTTTGCCAGAGGAAAAACCTTATAGAAAATGTGACGTGTGTGACATTTTTATTAAAGCGTAAAAAAGAAGAGCCGATTATTCAATATTAGGTCATTTTAAACTCTTTGGGAAATAAATAAAATATTAACCAATTTACTTATATATCCAAAATTTATTTTCTCTTTAAGACGTAAATTCATCAAATTTTTTATGACGAAAAACGACTTTTTCCATTTTGGGCTGTTTTACGTGGAATTGTCCAAAAATGAATAACGGACCCAGATTGAAGTTCGAAGTCAACTAAGTGGGCAAGAAATGTTTTTCTATTTTTTTAGATTTTTTTTTTAATTTTTGGAATAGAGTCTAGAAATATGAAATTAAGGCCGTTTTTAAATCAAAGGTAAACTAAAGTGACAAAAAGTACTTTTTATAATTTTTGGTACTATGGGGGATATTTGCAAAAACATCAACGTTTTCAGATAAAGTAAAAAAAAAGATTTATTAATTATTTTTAATTAATTACAAATTTAAAAGTCCGCTATACAATTTCAATATTCGCAGGCAAAAAAGTATATCAAGTCACGAAAAAGCACGGCAAACAAACAATCCAATTAAATTCAGAGTTGTATATAAAGGTACTTTTTTGATATCAGTACTTTTGGGATTTTTGAGTATAACTAAGTGGACGAAATACCTTTCTTTATTTTTGCCACTTACTTGAAAAATTTTTAAATATAAATCAGAAATATGAAAAAAATTATCAAATTAAGGTTTAAAGTAATTTAAATTGACAAAAAGTACTTTTTATATATTTTGTAATTTTTTTTGCAGTTTTTGAGAGCATGAGTCCAGAGTAATAAATTTAAGGCCAACAAACAAAGATTTTGGCCAAATTTCAAATATATAGCCAAGTATTTAATCCTATTTTAGTCTTTTTGAATTTTTCGCAAAAAGTTTTTTCCTTTTGTTAGCAGTACCTTTTGAAGATTTTTGATCTAGAAAAAGGAAATTGTTGACTCAGATTAAAGCCAAAATTGGGCTAAGTACTTTTTCACATTTTTGTTACTTTCTTAAAATTACGAGTTTAAACAGGTATGGCAACTCTATTAGCTGACGAAGATAGGGGATGAGTATGTTCTAGAAATATGTTTAGCAGGGAAAACTAATGGGGGTCTGTTATACATTTTATTCCTCTAGGGGCGATGCCGGGGAAGTTGTAAAGGTTTTTACCCTATTTTTTCAAATTTTGTACGGCAATCCCTTAAGGGCGAGGAGATAGGGGGTAAGTATGTTCTAGGAATATATTTGCTCTTTATTTCTCTAAAGCTAACTCCGGAAAGGTTATGAGTGTTTTTAAATTGTTTTTGTTAAATTTGTATGGCAACCCCTTTAGATGTGTGAAGGTAGGAGGCAAAAACGTTCTAGAAATATACTTTGGAGGGAAAACTAATGAGGTCTGATATACATTAACCCCTCTAGGTGCGACTCCGGGGAAATTGTAATGACATTAAAGAAACTTGAGCAGGATTTACGTCCAAAGTCAACTAAGTAAGCAAAAAGTATTTTTTTCCCATTTTTTGTGCTTTTTTTAAGTTTTTTTTTTAATTCAGCATTCAAGGCTGACTTTTATACAAAACCTAGTGTTAGATTTATTAGGTCAATGCCCAGTTGTAGAAGTGTTTTTATATTGCAAACTAAACAAAAATATCAATTTAATAATGTTGGAACAAGCTGAAGCATAATTCTGGCAATACTGATGTAGTGGTTGCGTTTAATTTTCAAATCAGCATGCTTTACTAAGTATTAAACATTTTAATCAAATCTTTTTTTAACAGGGAAATAAATCACATGAAATATAAAAAAAAACTAAATCTAATAAACTGAAAGAATAAAGGCCTTATTACGTAAAACGCAACGCTTACACATAAAATCAATTTATTAGGTAAAAATTTTCAAAATATTTTAAGGCAGTTTTACGTTTTACAAAATAAAAGCATAATTTTTTTATTGTAACAAACCGGCATTTTAAACACTTTTTGGCACCTCTATTAGCCGGTTGTTTATAAAATCTAATTCAAATTAAAAAACGAACAGCTAAAAGAAAACGAATCCAACGAAAGCACCACCTGGGGGGTGCAAGGTAAGCAGAGCAGCGCACAATTCAACGTAACGCCATCATTTTCTAGGCAGAGTGAAGACAAACTAGGGGGGGTCATGCAGTATTTCAAATTTAAATTTTGTTTTATTAAGAAGCAAAAGAAAAGAAAACGTACATTATATCTACTCGTTAATCTAAACAAATCGGGAGATTATTATGCTCCTCCAAAGTGTAACAACATCGAAAAAAGCAACTCAATCGAAAAGAAATTCTGGCAAAGAATTTCGCACACAATTGCTCGATCAGTATTATTTCGATAATCGCTCTGGCTCGGCGGCAGCGACCTAAAACAATTCGCATACAAACGGTTCTATCTTTAAATTTTTAATGCAATTTTTTTTTATTAATTTATATTTAAGTTTAAACAAAAAAAAACTCTAAATACACGTTTTAAGTTTTGGCAATAAAAAAAGTGTTTTTAGTTTAATAGAAATCTGCCGTTTGTTTTGAAATTAGAAGAAAATATTTTTGTAAATCAAATTTTCTTCTGGCGTTTTTAGTTGTTGTCGCTTAAAACGGAAGTGTGTCATTTAAAATTTGTCACATTTATTATAAATTTTTGTTTAAAAAAATGTAAATTATTCAACGAATATTTTTTTGCTTGTAATGAAAATATCATTAAATAACTTAAATGAATTGTTAAAAATTAATTAAAACTTAAACAAAAAAAAATTGTTTTTTTGTATTTAAAGAGACAATAATTTTCATAATTAAAATTGCAAGTTAATCTAAATGTATTGAAAAATATTCCATAAATTAAAAGGAAATAACTTATGACAACGAAATATAAATTTATTTAAATTTACAACTTAAATCAAATGGAAGTCGGACGCGTTTTAAAATAAATTAATTATTCGCATAAACAAATAGTTAAGAGGAACAAGTGTTGTAAAGTGTTTAAAAATTTCGGCCCTTTTTAAAGTATTTGAAGTTAAGAAAAGAGTAAATAAAACTGTCATTTATTTTTTAAGCGATTGTCAAGAAGTGTTTGAACTTTGATACTAATGGATTTTTCTGTGTGAAATTTAAGAAGAAAACTAAACTATATGAACTAAAAGGTGAATTTTCAAATATACTAATAAATAATATCAACAGTGTTTAAAAAAAATATTTTAATTATCAAGTAATTAATTAAATTAAAAAAATGTATATTTTGTGTCTAAGAGTAGTATTTTCTTTTGAGAAAAACAGGGTTTTAAGAAACTGCTATACTGGAGTTGCTGTTGAAGTTGCTTAATAGGGTGTATTGGAAATTCTACAGCAACAGCAATAGCAACCAAACAGCTTTCAGAGCAAAGCGACACAAAATATTTAAGAAAATATTACATAAGCAGCTGTTAAAACAAATTGTTTTTAAAGTTAATATAGCTTCATCTCTTTAAATGCTAACATTGTCTTTGTTGTAAAGTTTTTGGTGCTTAAAAATATTTAAAAGCAACAGCATAGCGAAAGCAAAGGTTAATTTAAAAACAAGTAAAAGTGCTATATTCGGCTGTGTCGAATCCTATATACATACGCTTCACATTGGCCTTTCAAAACCCCGAAGTTTTTTTGTTTTTATTCCGTTTTTTATTTATGAAATATTTCTAATTTTAAAAAAGCCGTCGGTGTCATATTTTAACTCTATAAGGGTGACTAAAAAAGTTGAAGGGGCTTTTACCCCAACATTTTCAAATTTTGTATGGCAACCCTATTAGGGGTTTGCAAGGAAAAGTGAGTTGGGGACAGTCTTACATTTGACTTTTGGGGAGGATTTATTATAATTTTACCAAACTTTGTATTGGAGCCCCCTTTGGCGATGGAGATATGCCATAAGTATCTTCCAGGCATACTATGTTTGGGAGGAAAAACTAATGGAGGTTAGTCGTACATTTTCTTTTTCAAAGGCCGACTCTGGGGAAGTTATGGGCGTTTTTACATAATATGTGTAAATTTTGTGTGGCAACGCCCTTAGGTGATGGTGATAGGGAGTAAGTATGTTTTAGGAACACGTTTTTGACGGAAAACTAATGGGGGTCCATGATAGATTTTATTCCTTTAGGGGAAGCTGTAGGGGATTTACCTTTTTTTCAAATATTGTATGGAAACCCCCTTAGGGCGTGGAAATAGGGGGTAAGTATATTCTAGGAATATGTCTGGGAGGGAAAACTAACGGAGGACGGTCGTACACTCTATTTCTCTAGATTTTGTATGGGAACCCTGCAATATATTTTATTCCTCTAGGGATGATTTGGGGAAGTTGTAAGAGTTTTCCCCTGTTTTTTTCAAAGTTTGTATGGAGATAGAGTATGTTCGACAAAAATTTTTTTGGAGGAAAAATTAATTGCCGTCGGTCTTAGTTAAACTTTGTATGGCAACCCAGTTAGGGGGCGGAAATAGCATGTAAATATGTTCCTCAAAAAATTCGTGTGGAAAACCTAATTGAAGTCGGTCTTACATTGCATATTGTATTGTATTGATATTTGAAATGGAATGACAAACTTATATAAATCCTTGTAATTTATGTAAAGAGTATAAAAAAATGCTGTTTTAAAAAAATTTATTTGATTTTTTTTTAATTTTTTACTTTTACTCGATTTTGACAACAGCACAGTTGTATGAATGCTTGGGGAAAAAGTTCTGGGCTTGAAGGCCCCACATTATCATGGAGACTCTACAGGAAGTGATTTTTACCCAGACTGCCGTGGCTCTGACCCTTACCGCAGAGTCTATACCCCCATTGTAGAACTAAAGTGGAGCACCAACGCCCATTGCTCCTGCCATAGGCAAATGGACCCCTTTCCTTTCCAGCTCATCTGCCGTCTCATTCCCCTTATATCTCTGTGTCACCGAACACAGTAGATATGCTCTTGTCTCTTGTCACACAGTCTACCAATGAATTCCTTTTACACCTTAACCATTTTTCGGAGATTGTCGCATGCTGATTAATAAATATGTTCAATTGAGAATTTACTTCAGGGGACAAGGCAAGATCGGCGGCCAATTTGGCTGCTAGAATCTCTGTCTAAAAAGGACTGTGGTCATCAGAAAGTTTGTAGGACTCCCTGGTACCCATTTTGGGCAGAAACTGCTACATATGATTTTAAGGACATACGAAAAGAACACGAAATCTGGAAATTTTAGTGACATTTCTTTAGGTTTTGATTAATTTTTATCAATTAAGGTTTGTGTTTCAAATTAGGGAAGGAAATTTTTTAATTTGCTTTATTTTTTTACTTTTTTCTGGAAAAGGATATTTTTGAAGTTTAAAAAAAAAATAAAAATTTTGATTTTGGACAAATCATAAGGCATGTTACATGTAATTATTGTAAAAAGTTTCAATAATCTATATATTTTCCTCTGGGTTATAACAATTTTTAATTAAAGGGTGTATGGAAAGGAGGAAACGAATCTTTAGAAATATAGTGTAAAAATTTTAGGTCTGATAAAATTTTTATTTCTCTATGATAATTATTTCTATTTTTGGCCACTCTTTATATCGAATCAATACACAGTGAGACGTGTATTTTAAATGTTAAAAGTTGTAAGGATTTGTACAATATATAATAAGAAAAATGTTTGCCTCAAAAATAGAAAATCACGAGTTTTTGTTTTCCGAAATTTCCGTTTAAATTTTTTCCTTTTTTTTTAAATATTTTAATAAAATACCATAAAAAACACCAATCACTCCATTTCTTTTTTCAATAAATATTTGAAGAATTAGTTTTAAAAAAAGTGGACAAATATTAATAAAATTTTATACTTAAACACTGGAGAATAACGAGTGCGTATAAGTATCGTATATTTTTTTTATTATAAAAATAGTTTTATGCTACAAAATCATATTTAAAGCCTAATTTAAATTCCCAGCACAAACCTAAAACAAGCCAACACTTATTGTTAAGTATATACAAAAGCAAAAATTAATAAAATTAAAATTCAATTGAAATCGTATCTATGCAAATAAAATTTTACAATTATTTTAAATAATTTGAAAACGTTAAAGTAAAACTGATTGAAGAAATGTAAATCTTTGCTGTTTAAAAAGGTGTGTCTAAGCGTTAGGGGAAATGAGGCGCCTCTTATTAATCTTAAATGACTTTTTTGTATCATTTTATATGAATTAATATGTTAAAAATAATGGTTTTTTAATTTTTTAAACCAAAAGGTAACTTAATCCAAATGTAAATATTTTTTATACCCATAAATATTTTATGGCATCTTGTTATTTTTTTCGTTTTGAGTTTCATTATGTTTAAATAATAATAAATTAATAATTCATTTTAGGTCTTCCTTAAAAGTTAATGACCATTACATACATCACAAATTCAATCACCATGACCACAATCAGGTTTATTTTTTGCATTTTTGGTTTTAATTTTTTCAAGAATTTATTATGCAAAAATTTGGTTTCATTTGGTTCGATTGTTTCGCTAAACGCATTTGTAAATTAATCAATTTCATTTCTGGCAGTTGTGCAGTATTATGCTAAAATTTTGTGTCTTTTTTTTTATTTAAATTGTGTCAATTATCAAGAAAATTAATTATTAAAACAAAATAAAACACAAGAATATGCAAACCACAAACACCAAAAAATAGATTAAAATTTTAAATTATGGTCCATTTAAAATGCCATAAAATATTTCTGTTTTCTTATGCTGTTTATTGACAAGAGATTTTATTATGACTTTTATTAATTAATTTTGAATTGTCCAATAATTACAAGTTTTAAATTTGAGAGCCAAATTCAGGTGATTGCAGTTAAAAAAGTTTTGAAATATTGGCGCATATTAAAAAAATACTCATTAATATTAAGTATACGTCACAGTGTGTGAAAGCGGCGAATGGACAAAATAAAAGATTCTTTAGATAAAATAATAAATGCAACTCAGCCAATTAATATGTTTTATGAAGGTAAATATTTTGCAGGTGGCAAAACTAAAATTTAATCTTGTAATTTATTATTCATATTTAAAAAAGTAACGTTACTGACTGATTGGTTTATCGTTAAGCCCAAGCGCATAATTAAAATTTTTGCTGCGAGTAGCTTTCCTTAATTAAAGATTCACTAAAAAAGGGATTTTATAAAATTTAAATATTAAGAAAATAGAGAAGATAAAAACTATGAGTTAAGGCTAAGTTGCAATGGGTAGTGACAAAGGAAATTTGCTACTTCCATCCAGAGCCTTGTAGGCCGTTAAGAAAAACTATAAAGCAAAAGTAACAAATTGAAAGCAAAAAAATAACAGGATACTGTAAAACAGAAAACGGACGGGGAGAAAAATTTGGTGTCCGTCGAACTATGCACTTGAACTATACCCTGTGAAAAATTGACTTCGTACCTAGTTAGCTCACATCCTTAATAAACCCTATGGGATTATTTGGCCAGAAATCGTAGGCCTCACCAAACACATTGTAGAAACAATCACCAAGCTACCACTATGGGCAGATACGTAGCTTTGGGCGCTGTAGACAAGGTGTTCTACAGTTTACTTTTCTTCCTTGTTATATCAACCCTAGAGAGGTCTGGACTATTCTTATTCCCTTTACTAGCATTATATCCCACATCACAGTTCCTCTTAATGTTTCTTCTTTAAGGCTTTCATTGATAAGGTTGCTAGCCTGACCCTTTCTATCTAGTTTGGGCCACGATGTATGGAACCCTCGTAATTTGCTATGTCTCTACAAAAATGTTCTACTTTGTCCAAAACCTATGTTTTAGGCCATATTGAAAGCTCTACGGTAGCCCTACTTGCTAACGCCCCAACCCAATACCGTGGGCTTATCCAGTCCCCGTTAGCTAATTGACACATGTATTACCAAAAACGTGACCATGATCCTGCAGTTTACAAAGCCTAATAAAAGCTTAGACTTGACGTAATGTTTCTTAAGACTATTAGCATAGACTGCCACGTCTTCTTTTCCTTCCGTATTCCCCTCTATCAGTTGCGCAGCCCTAAACACTACCAAAATCTTCGCCTAAAAATACAACAATTAAAGTGGATAAGGGGTTAATAATAAAGATCATATGAGAAAGAAACAATAACCTGTGTATTTAGGAAATGCTAATGAGGAACAAGGGAAAAATATGTATATAGTAAAACTAAATATTTAGATATTTTATAGCAGCAAAAAGTGTATTAAATTTATTTTAATCATTTTATTTTAAGTCAATCAACAGCTTAGCAAAAAATATTCAAAAACTTTTTAAGAATTTACTTTCCGAATCAAATATTTTGTTTAAAAGAATACATACATAGACACCCAGAGGACGGAAAGTCTTTAATTTAATTGACTCACAAAGTGATCTTGATTGGATCACTCTTATTGAAGGTGATTCTTAGACTAAAATAAGTAAGAGCACTATATACGGCTAAACCTTTCACAACGTGTGGTTATGCAATAGGGCATGTATTTATAAAGTCTTAATGTTGTTTCGAGGCAAAACTAATAGCGGTCTGTAATACGTTTCATTTCTCTAAGGGTGACTTCTGAGAAGTTGAAGGGGGTTTATCCTTTTTTTTAAATTCTGTATGGCAATTCTGTTGGGAACTGGGAAACAAACAAAATGTTTGGGAAGAAAAATTAATTGCCGGCCTTAAATGTGGCCGGGAGTATCCTGGAAGCTGTGGTAGTGCCTTAAAAAAACAAAAAAAAATTTAACTTTGTATGGCAACCCTGTTAGGAAATGGATATAGCATGTAAATGTGTGCTTTAGAAATGTTCGTTGAGAAAAATTAATGGGAGCCGGTCTTACATTGCACCCGTGTAGGGGCAACTCCGGGGCAGTGGAAGAGGTTTTTATGTACAAATTTTAACAGAGGTAGTCGTGGCTGCTGGCTTATACCTTTGTCAGTTTTCCGGCGATTATGCTGAATTTTAACAGCAAAATTTTCACAAGTATTCCTGATGTTTTGATACCCCAAACTGGTCAAAAAAATATCAAGGCTTTAGAAACTCGATTTAAACAGATTAACTTAAAGACGGACGGAAGGACATCGCTGCTGTACGGTATTTGTTCCAGAATATAACCTTTTGTAAATTAAAAGCTCTCAAAAATTTTCACGATTAAAATTTTAAAAAGGAAACTATTTGAGAAGTCATCATTTTGGGTTTTTTATAATTTTTGGCAGAATTATTTTTATATTTTCAATTAACTTTAAAATTAAAAAAAATAACCTATGCTGTTATAATAATTAATATTTATAAAAATTAAGGAATAATAATTTATATTTTTATAATATTTGATTATTTTTTGACAAAAATTTAAAAAAAAAATCAAAAAAATAATTATTTTTTTTGCATAATTATTACGGTCAAATTCGAAATTCAATTCATGTTTAAGGAAACATCGGAAAGTAAAGTGAAGTACGTCATCTTAATGGAATTAAAACATTTTTTTTAATCAAGTGCTTTTAAAATTATTGGGCCATATTCATAGACAATTTAAAATCAACTTAAAAATTAAAATATACTTTAAACACTGATTTTGTATGAATTTTTTTTTTTGAAAAGTCTACTTTAATTTTAAAGTCGTTTTTAAATTGTCTATGAATATGGCCCATTGAGTTTAATATTTTTCCTTAAAAAAATAGTAATTATTGTGGATTTTTATCTTTTTATCAAGACAAAGTATTTTTATTTTTAATTAACAAAAAATTAATTAATTAATTAAAATTATAATTAATATTTATAAATTTAAAAAATAATAATTATATCGACTAAAAAATAGAATTTAAATTAATAATTATTTTTTGACAAAAACTATAAAATCAAAAAATAATTACTATTTATTGAGATTTTTTTTTTCATAAATATAATAGTCCCTGGTTCTTTAATAGTGAGCAAAAGTTTGGAGTTCAAAACTTT
Organism: Melanophora roralis; assembly: GCA_963583895.1. Taxonomy (NCBI): domain Eukaryota; kingdom Metazoa; phylum Arthropoda; class Insecta; order Diptera; family Rhinophoridae; genus Melanophora; species Melanophora roralis. The sequence continues at coordinate 92,894,144 of OY757187.1, read as the reverse complement.
AAATCTTTTAAATACTAAAAAAAATGTGATAAAAAAAGGATTGAACGACAAGCACAAACAAAAAAATTTTAAATAACACTTCCGTGATAAAAAAACAATTTAAATGCAAAAATCGAAATAAAACATTTACTAAACAATTATATTCTATTAATTAAGTCACAAATAAAGAAAAAAATTAAAAAATTTTAAGTAAAATTAATGATTTTATAAAACAAGCAGACAACAACAAATATTGTTGCCATAAACTAAAAATAAAATTTATGAAAGATATTTATGAAAATATATTTATGAAATTTAAAAACATACATCCTTTCTGCCTCACGTTGTTTTAATAACAACAAAAAAATTTATAATATTAATAATAAAAAATAAAAAACGTAGTGCAACGATATAATTTTAATTAAATTTTTTTTTATTTATTCTTATTTCTTATTTTAAATATTTCGTAATACAATACACATGTATGGCTTTGTTTTTGCATTCAAAAAAAAAATTATAAAAATATTTCCATAAATTGTAACACAAATTTAATAAAACAAGAAAATGCACATGAATATTAAATTTTTTAATTCTTTTCATTTAAAATTTTTATTTATTAGAGTAAAAAAGATCTTAGCACACTTAGTTAATGTCATAAAATGTATGCAACTTGTTGGCAAAACAAAATGATGCAAAATTATAAATTGAACTAAATTAAGATTGTCAGAAAGGAATGCGTGTCATTAAAAAAGTGGATTTTGGAACTAAAACTTTTTATGTTAAAAAAATTAAACCAAATTTTTCAACTAATTTTTATACTTTTTTTAATTGCAGGTAAGACTTATGTTTCCAAATTTTGGCTTTTTTGGTTGTAAGTATACGTATGAAAAAATATTAATTTTTAAAGTACTACTATTGCTGCTACCTCTTGAAGACCTATTTAAGATATATAAAGGCTACATTGGATATTGACATATTTAGAATAAAAAATATTTGAAAAGCTAATTTTGTGTGAGAAGTTACTTGTTTAAATTAATTAAGAAAGAAAACTATATCTGGTTACGCTTGACTATATTATTCTTTGCGCCACAATTAATCTTATATAAAGTAACAGCATCTGTAAGTAGATGGGAAGGCAAGGGAAGGGAAGCAGACATTTGTTAACCTATAATACACTATAGGTTAACAGCCGGGGAAGTTTTTATAAAAAAATTTTAGGCGAACTTTTGCTTCGCTGTTGACGTGCATAACGCTGTAATGAAGGTCATAAAATTTAAGGGTAAAGGCCTTCTATAAGGGGTAGGGTCAACAATGGGTTTTATGTTTAATAAAGTCCTTTGAAGATGTAGTAACATCCTAATAGCAATACCTTTTAGCAGTTTATGCCATAAAATGGCATAACAGCTGGTTACGAAATATTCTGAGGAAACGGGGGATTGGGAATAAAAGGTTAGACTGGGATACTTCAATGCAAAATTGGGTGGAAACATATTTTTATTTCAGCACCCAGCTAAACAGGTTAACGAAAAAACTTTATTTATTTGTCTAAAAAGGTGACATTAGGCCTTTAGCTGTTATTGAAGTTTGCAGTAATCTGGAGTTTCAAACATCAACACGAAAGACAATACCCCTACCACTCAAAAAAGGTTTAAAACGATATTTCGGTGCTTTTAAACTACTATTTAAGTCTTATGAGGGGTCTATAAAAATAAAATGAGGGCTATTGACATTTTTCACATATTTCACATATTTGTTTTGTTTTTTGAATTGTTGAGACTATTACTCTTCACATATAAAATTGAGTTCTTTTAACTAAGTGAAGAGAAAAAATTTTTTTTAAAACTTCTTGAGATTATAAACCTATAAAAATGGAGTTAAGAGTTGCGGGCCCTTAATAAAGCCCGTATTAAATTGACAAAAGATACTTCTCTTACAATTTTGACTTTTTTTTTGAGATTATAAGTCTAGAATTATAAATTAAGGACTATTGACCCAGATTGAAGTATGAAGTCACTAAACGAATAAAAATGTACTTTTTCAAATTGTAATGCATTTTTTTGCATAATATTTTATTATTAAAAAAGTTTATTTTAAACAAATAATTTTTTTACAGAAATTATTTTTGAGGGATCCTATTTCCAATCTTTGTTATAATATGCAGTATTCTAACTTAACACATTTTTAATATTTTTTAACGTTATTCTGTAAACGCTTATTCATAATATTATATGAAACTTTAAGGTCATACCTATGTACATATAATGAAACTTTTATATTCTGGCTAAGTCCGAAAACCTTTATAAAAATCGTGAGATTTAGGGCAAAAATCGTCCAATCGTCAAACCCCATTTTTTGTGGCCAAAAATCGTCAAAATGACGATAAATCGTCAAATCTGGCATCTATTGTTGTGATCAATAAATATTACTCATACGTATTAATTTAAATTACTTATATTGGTTGCGCCATAACAGTTAAGACGTTTTTTAAGCCACAAAACTTTAATTTAATTTAAATAAAAGCAAAAATATGCTTTCCATTATATTAGCAAAAACACTGACTCGTTACTAAGTTTTGCAAAAACATTTCGATTTCAAAGCAAACTAAGCCTCAGTTTGGAATTTATAAACTAATTAACTAATTCCTCTACTTTAAATCTTTTTAAATATGAAGCAAGCAAATATTTAATAAATAACAAATAATTATATATATAAAAGAAAGAACACATAATAATTTCATTGATTCATATTTATAAACCAATTCTAGCTTTAAAACAGGATTTTTAAATAAAACTTAATGCAAAATCAGCTCTTAAACACTATTTTAAATATAAAAATTGTTAATGAATATGCCCCATTATTTTTTTCTTTGTTTTAAAAATAAAAATTTATTATCTCGATATTTTTTTTTCCAAAACAAAACAAAATTTTTTAGAACAAATTTTGTTGTTCCATATATTTATTTTCCCGCTGTTTCTATTGCCATTTCTTCTTTTTGTTTTCGAGATTTTTTTTTAATTGGTTTTGTCTTAAAATATAAAGCACTCACTCTTGTTGCGGTTTTTGTTTATACAATTTTTTGTAGCAAATTTAAATTGGAAAGTATTTATTTTTGTTTTAAGGGTGTGTTCAGTTTTGTCTATAAATTTAAACTGGACGATTGTACATATTCGTTAAGGTTGCCACAAGTTTTTTCTAACCCTACGGAATTATTTATGCAAGTACAAAATTTTATTATTATACCTTTCAAAAAGTAATAAGGGTATATTTTATTTTGAAATTTTGTTTGTAACTTCCCAGCAAAAACTTCTGCTTCGCCGTAGATAGTTTTGTAAGGGAATATCAAGACAGCAAAGCTTACAAACCTGCTTACATATGGCATGATATTTGTTCGCGATGTCCCACTTAGTTTCATTTCATGTTAAGTGCTTATTTCGGCGCTATGAATATCCAGTTAATTCATGTAGTTTTGGTGCTTCTTTAGTTGTTTAAATTTATTGCGTCATCGAAATAAATGTTTTGCCGTGTTATTATGTTCGTTACTTGACGAAAAACTAATGTTTTTTTTACTCACTGCCTTACAGTAGTGCTTCCTAGTATGCACTTGAGTAAGCGAGTGTGTATAACAGTAAAAATTTGACATTTACTGCCATACACTATTGCATTTATTAAGGGAATAGATAAGTGCTTGCTGCGAAGCGCATTAGTATACTAGAAAAAGTATTTACTGCTTACAAAATCTCGATTATTTTTTGCTGGGTTCCTTATCATCGATTTACGGCCCCATTAAGTGTATATATTCTGGTTCCTTATAGATAGGCGAGTCGATGTAGGCATGTCCGTATGTGTGTCTGTTGCAATTAAGTTTCCAAATTTAAATAAAGCCGCACAAAAAATGTTTTAAAATCAAACAATTAGAATATTCCTGAAACAATTGCATTTAAAAATCAGCAAAATCGGGTCATAATTGACTGAGACATAAGAGAAACCACAAAATAACCAATTTTTTCAGGACAAAATCTCAGTAAATATACTCACTCTTGCCACAAAACTTAGCACGGATACTCTGCAGATAGTTACCTTAATTAGGGAAAAGTTTGTTTCAGATAAGATTAGGGGAAGTGGTATTTCCCTTACAATGCATAAATTTTTGGAAATATTTCTTGCGATTTATCCTAGAAACTATAACAGCTATCGACTTCAAATGTTCTACAAAAACTAGTTGGACAATGAGGCCTACACTGAACACTGAAGGTGCTTTCCTTTCGACGATGTTTTTCTTCGTTTTCTGTAATTTTCCTTTAAACCCATATTGTGGTGAAGTGCGAGCTAAAGTGTCCTTAATTATGTCCCATTCTCTTAACTGTTTCAGCGGCTTATTGGTTAACTTGGGGGATTGCTTTGTTTCCAAGCTCTTTACTGAGGTATAAAAAGACTCCGTTTTGAGCCACCCTGTGGCCTAGAGGTATCTGAAGAGGTCAATAATTATCCACAAGTATGTATCGTATGACGGCCAAGCCAGAAAATTCGCAGGGAAACCCGCGTTCTTTTTAACTATTTCCACAACTGCCAGAGTGTCATTAGAACGAAGTACGAGTGTTTTTTCCCATTAAGACTGACAGAAATCTAGATACATCCCTTCGTGAACAGAGTTCACCATCAACCTAAAGGCAGAGCATAGGTGCAGACTATGCCACCTTTTCTCAGCCAATTCAGTAAAATGCTTGAAGATAGTCCCTTGCGGAATTGCAAATGATGTCTGATTAAAGGTACGAAAAGCTAATGTCCGCTAAGTCATTTCTGAGAGCCGGCTATATAAATCCTAATGTCACAGTGTTCGATGAAATTACACCCACACTTCCCTAGGGAAGTCAACTATAGTTAGGAGCCTGGTCCTGGATCAAAAGCAACGTCGTCAGTATCCTCGTATGGCTCAACGTTCTCGATTTAAAACATCCCAACAGTCTGAGCTTAATATCACTTCTTGCAGACATGACCATTATATGAAGGACTGATATGCATTTGTAATTCTAATGGCTGCCAAGCAAAGGATTTTGCGTAATTACTCCAATACATATTTTATATTATTAACAGTACACTTCATTCCATCAACAATAAAGTTACTTCGAATTTTTGCTACATTTTTTATTTGTTTAAAGAATAAATTATTAAAAAACAATATCAAAGAAATTTGATTGACATTTTTCAATTAATTAAAAAAAGTAAAATTATTTTTGCTTTTTTTAGAGTCTTCTTGAGAGCCAAAAAGATGTAAAAAAACAAGCAACAACAATTAATTGCCCAAAAGATTATTAAAACCAAAGACCAAAGCAAAAAAAAATGCCAGAAAATTTAAAAAACAAAATTTCCTTTTTTTAAAAGTTATATGAATTTGTATAGAAGAAAGCATTTCATTGTAAATCTACTTCTTTTCTTTAAGACCGCTGTCAATACGTTAGTAATTTAGCTTGAGAAATTCTTTTAATCATCAAAGAATCATTTTTTAATTGAAACAAAATGAAAACATAAATAAATAAACGTTAATTAGTCAGCATCAATTTAAATAAATAATGAAAATAAAATCAAAAGCAAAAGCGGAGTCAAAATTTGCGAACAAAAAAAAATACCTCAAACTACAGGTGATTTTAAAGAAATTTATTTTTAAATACATTTGTTTTCGTATGTTTATTTATTTAATTTTTTTTTTATTTAACTGTAAAAAACAACAACCAATTTGATAACATAGCAACAAAAAAGTGCGTGTCTAATTAAAAAAAATATTTATTTATGTCTACATAATGATACAAGTGCTTGTATGAAATAAAATAGTTTTTATGAGTGAAAAGAAAAGAAAAAATAACCCAGTAAAAAAATCAAGAGCAACAAATGGAAATGATTTTCAAAAAATAAAATATATCTAATAATTTTAAGATACTTTTAAAATTTCAAGAAATTATTTGTTTTGAAAAGTTACGTAAATAGTTCACATATATTTTTCTTGTTAAACTAAATTTAAAAAAAGTATTTTTTTCAGCTAAAATATGCAGAAATGTGATTTTTGTTGTTGTAATTTTACCATAAAATAAAATATTTTAATGAAAATTTTTATTTAGGTTTAATATTATATTTTTAATATCATTTGACTTTCAAACATTTTGCTGGGTTATGTTTTTGATTTTTTATTTAAGTTGTTCAAACCAGTGTTTTTCAACTTGTTTAACATTTTTGAAAACAACATGTGCTTAAATGTTTTTTATTTTTATTTTTTGCTTTTATTCGAATAGTTTTCTGTCTCATAAATTGCCATCAAACAAATTTTAATTTTGTGCAAAAATATTATTTAATAAAAAATATTTTTTTTTTAATTTTAATGGATTCCATGCTAATATTTCAAATATTTATACACTAATGAATTCACAATTTAATGAAATAAAAAAATGTGGGTCGAAATAAAAATAATTAAAAAATATTTTTGTCTAAAAATACTTAAATGTTATTTTTAGTTATTACATTACTGGCGATAATTTCTAATCTGTTGATTAAATCCAATCTTGGAGCTCACATACTAATTTTAAATATGTTATAAATCATGTATTAATTATTCTTAATGCTTTTAAGCTACACTGAGAGAAAAAAGTTTGACACTAGTTAAGGAAACATAATTAAATATTTCTAAATGTTAAAATACAAATTATTTAATTAATTGCATTTGTGATTACCACAACCATATAATGCAGTCGAAGTAGTAATTCCATTTTAATCCTGGCTGTATGCCATGTTGCACCGTCTTGTTGATACCACATGTTAATCAAACCAAAAGAATGCAGTTGTGCCATTAAAAAGTTTTCAATCATATCACGATATCGCTTTCCATTGACAGTTACTGTTACTCCGTTTTCAGTTTCAAAAAGTAGAGTCCAATTATTCTTCCTGACCAAATTGCACACCAGTCCATCAGTTTTAATGGAAGCCAAAGTGACTGTTGAATAATTTAAGGGTTTTCCATTGCTCAGAACCGACTTTTCTGTTAATTCACATATCCATTCAAATTAAAATGTGTTTCGTCACTCATTATGATTTTTTTATAAAAATCTGGGTTGTCAGGGGCGAGCTATAGCATCCTTGTGAACTTTGAATCTTAAAAAGGAAACAAATGCAAATTGTTGTGAAAAGTTGTGCCTAAAGTTGTTCTTTGAAGACAAAGCTCCTGAGCGCGGCGTCGAATTGAGGTTGATGGATTGTTTTAAACACTTTCTTGAGCAGCAGTAATGTTTTCAGCCGATTTTGCAGTACGTTGTGGTCAATGCCCTTTTTGCACAGTTCATTTTTCTTTGAAATCATTAACTACGCGATAAATAGTGCGTTTTGTTGGCACGTTGTTTTTCCAAAAAAAATTTCACGCGGCTTTCTCGTTGTAACAGTAATTGATGATTAATTTTGATAAAATGTTTTAACTATTAAACCACGTGTTTTTACCGAATATTTTTCCATAATACGTTCTGTCTCTACTTCACGACTGCCAAACATGTACTGTCAAGGCTAGTGTTTACCAAAATTGTGGCGGACACCCTGTATTTTAAAAAGGTTCTAAAAACGTTTTTGTATTTTTGGAGGCCTGTTGATCGTAATTTGATTTTTTTTCCTAACTTTTCGGTTAGGAAGTTACAAAATGGCCCTAAGAAATATCAAAATGTAATTTCTACCTTTTCTACCCCTTAGGATCTGAAATTCGGAAAAATTTTCAGGCGCAGGTTGCTTATTTTTTCGGTGAATTACAATACTTTTCAAATTTTGTGTTTATCGTGTCTAGCTTATGAGATATAAATTTTCCGGTTTTCCCCCACTTCGTCGATTTTTGCACTCTTTTCATTTCTGTCTTAATGGATCTAGACATCGTGAGAGGTACCCGCAATCCAAATTTCAAGTCTGTTATTTTACGCGTTTAAACTGTGCGATTATGAATAAGTCAGTCAGTCAGTCACTAACGCTTTTCCTTTATATGTACATATATATAAATTTTATGGCATACCGGCGAATTTTTATGAGATAATTGTTTTGAATAGAGTGCAGTTTCCTTACACATTGGTTTATTTCTATAAGCAGTATAGTAAGGCCCAGCAAGCCAAGGCGGCTACAGCTAATTTATGTAAATTAGTGTAACATTTTTGAGTTCAAATAAATATGTTCACATCAAGTTTACTTTTTTTTTTTGAGTTAAGTGTAAATTTGTTTGTAGTTGTTTAAATCTTTTGCTGTGACAATTAAATTTTGACACATGTTTTCATAACAAAGAAAAAAAAAATTCATGGTTGAAATAATAAAAATTAATTTTCATTCATACATCCTTAATCAACATTTTTTATGCAAATTCAAATTAGTCACTGCATATTTTCCATAATTTGTTAAATTTATAATTTCTTAAGCCTTCAGAAGATTTTTAAAACGAAACATTTTATGATTAACTTTAATGTTATCGTTTAAAAAGAGAAACATTATGTCAAAAGAAATAATGCTGACAGTTTAAGCAAAAAATTTTATTGCAGATGAAAGACAATCAAGAGAAAGAGAGGGCAGGGAGAGCTTTTGAAAATTATTTTTAATTTTATTGTGCGGAGATGACTTAAGTGGCGCCTCATCAATCAGTTTTGTAACTAAATATATGATTGTTAATAATACTTTTAATTATTTTAGGAAACATTTTTTTAAATAAACTTATTGTTTTGTCAATTATACTTTTTTTATCGTTCTTACAGTTGGTGATAAAACAGCAATTATCTTATGCAAATGAAAATGTATATTTAGTATATCATATCTCGTAATACTCTTATTTAAAGATAATGTTATCATTAAGATAAATTATTCTTATTAGTTATCTTCACAACCCAACCGTTGATAAACATATGCATGTTTACATATATATATGTGTAGTTAAGTATGTACATTTTAAAAGGATATTGCACTGGTTCCTCTGAAGAGAGTAAACTCAAAATTTACAAATTTTCAGTAGAGCAAACTGAGTAGATAATAGCATTGTCCATCGATTTTTTGTAAAAATGAGAATTGGAACATTTTAAGTTGACTCCCTTTAGAGGAACCAGTGCGTTACATATTAGAATCTAACCATCGATATCGTTAGCGCATACTTTCTACTGCAGGTCGGCTACTTAAGCGTTGCGCATTTTTACACTTAAAAAATTATTACAGTAACTGACTGTAAGTTATTTAGGAAGTAATCCGTAAAGTTCTTTTTAAATTAAAAAACAGTTAAATTTTAGTATAATATTTGTTTTTAACTGGTTTGAAGGGTTATTCAAAGCCTCAAATAAACAAAAATACTGATTTTCCGTTGCAGTTAATTTTGTCAGTTATTTTTTGGTAATATTTAATTTTGTTAATTTTTTTCCGATACTTTGTGTTTAGCTGTAAATAACAGAAAATCTAGTTAATTTTAGACGAATTTGTAAGTTATTTTTTTGATGGCTGAATTTGAATGAAATATTTTGTTGATTTCAATGAATATCTAGTTGGAGGGTTTTTAAATGAATATCCAGTTATTTTAAATACCATTTCCAGTAGATTTTACATGAATACTTTTTTGAGTGTAGTTCTTTCTTTAAGTTTGCGCAATCTCCAAGCCCGTTGGGAGTTGTGCATCTGGGGGAGGCTATTGGTGCTTTAATTTTCCAAGCAGACTAATAGTTATGGCACGTTCTTCCATTAGAGATAAATGGTCCAGGCCAATAGAATAGTGTTCCGTCAGCATCAGCAAAAAATATAATTGCCTCTTGTTCACATCCACATGAGCCTTTTACAGAAGTAGCCGAAACATTTTTAGTCGTCGTGTTTTCGCTTTTTTTGGCGTCCGAGAGCATCTTTGAGTTTCTTTTAATGGTCATGAATTTTTAATAATTTTATTTAAGAACATTACGCTGCTTATTGGGCAGCACCTATTTACGTGCCATTTAATTTTGCATTTTGCGATCTTTGTTCTTAAGTTGCATCAGCTTCTTTTTGCGCAATCATTGTGAATTGTCTCAAATTGTTGGTTTTACAACGGATTGCTCCTATAAGTTTAGTCTTTCAATCTTTAATGGCCTGAATTTGAATATTTTATTTATTTAATTTATATATAATTTTCTGTGTTTTCTGTACAGGTTGCTTAATGGCTTTTTTAACGTTTCCTTTCTGCAATGTCTTTCTCCAAAAACCAACAAACGTTTGCGCCTTTCTTCGGCAAGCTTATCAGATGCATTGCCTTTAACATGGCGAAGATTTTTAAGGAGTTCAACCTTTTTTGCTCAAGCGTTTGAAACTTTTGTTAGTTTTCTTCGATGTCATCGACAACTGTAGAGTATTTACTATAGTTGCAAGTTATTCGTTGCTACAATTGTTCCTTAAGATTTAATTCCCGATTGATACGTTGCAGTATTTTTGTAATATCCAAGTGTTTGTTAGTAAAGGCATCAGTGCATTCCTGCACAATGGCTTCGCTACTTGTTTCAGAAACTTTCACAAACCAATTTGTGGGTGTAAACTACTGTCTCCTCGAGCATTTCCTCATACAAAAGAGTTTCAATAATTTAAGTCAATTCTCTAAAACAACGTTTCATTGCTCGCACCGTGGGCTTAAGATTCTCATGGTTAGCCTCTACAATGTGAGCCCTGATTCCATGTTTGGTCACATCGTGTAGTGTCATTTGCCATTGTTGTTGCTGGTTTCAATATTTTTATTGCAATTCCTAACATTTATGTTTCTGTTCATCAGCAGGTGCTATTTCGGCCACAAACGAAGCAATATGAGGTAAACCGGGCAAAACTATATTCAGTTCATTCATCAAGGAACCTAGTCATAATACCACTTTTGGCTAACAGATCCAGGCGTAATTTCTGTTTAATGCCCTTGAGACGATTGATTTCGCACAATCGGCATAACGAAGAGTATTTAGAGTTTTAGCTAAAATTTAGTCGGCTGGTGAGACACAAGCAATCATAAGGGTAACTGAATTACCGCCTAGTGAATCCTGCAGGCCAGTCAATTTGTATCCATCTTGTTAAGCGGAAATATCATTTCCTAAGACCAGAAGACCCTCATAGATTTCAACGCCTTCCTTAAAACAGTCAGCGGTAGCACCTGTATTTTAAGAGCGTTCCAAGCGAACCAAATCCACCAAGTGGAATTTTCAAGTAGGAACGTTACGCAATTTATCTTTTTAGATAGTTTAGTGATTAACTGAAAATAAAGCATGTGAATTTTTGATTCTTAGCAGTCGACGCAACAGCTCTGCTGGTGTTTTATGTCAGAAGTTTTATGGCTGATGTATTGCCAGATGTTTCTCACTTGGGTGTTGTAGATTGGTAGATGTTAAGATGATTTGTCTCCATCACTGTATTTCTATGAACTTTTCCCTTGAGACTATTTTTCCTTTACAGAAGCGTACAACAAGCCAGTCAAACCACCAACCACCAACCAAATTAAATACATGTATCGTGGAGCTAAATTTGTTTTCTCATTTATCATAATTTTCAAAAACATTAAGATAAGATCACTTCCTACCTCTTACCTGAATTTTATTTAAAACTGGCAGGCCATCACAGTTTTTAAAGCATTTAAAAGAATCAATGTGTCTCGATATTTTCTTAATTTCTACACTCCCAAAGTTTGTCCGAAAACCCCCAGATAATTTGTCCGGGCTGGCAGGAGCGCTGGTTAGTAACAGCAAATGTAATCAACCATTCTCACTTGGGGCTGCTAAGCACCGGTTAGATTCGAATGAGAAAAAAAATATTTACCAAATATGTCACAACAATTCTAAGGTAGCTCTGAGCTAATAATATTTGTAGTTACACAGCCAAGTATTTGGAACTAAACATATAGAATACTCATCATATCCTAAGAGTAAAAGAATTTATTGCTAAAGCAATTAAATCCAGAAGTGTGGCACTTCGACATTCGTATAATGACTCATGTTTTGCCGCATTAAGTACACTTTTCAGTCCCAAATGCAAAATTTGTGACAAACAACTTCGAATCACTGTTAATAAAATCAAAATGTATGCATTAGTTTTAATCAATTAAAGCTTTTAATATTTGCAATAACGTTGTAATATGGATCTGCTACAAGATTTATAAGTCTTTGCTCCTCTTGATTTTTTATTAATTTTAAAAAAAAAAACTTGTTGCATTATGTTTTTAATTAGAAGCGTCTTTAATCCTTATGTTTAAATATTTTATTGAAAGTTTTTTTTTTTACACTAACATTAATATTAATTAATCTTAAATTATAAATTATATTTAATTGTTTAATTAGAAAAAAGTTCATGTTAACTTCTATTAGCACTCAATGCTATAATTTATTAATTTACAATAACTCGCTTATAATTTAAGCGGAAAAACTAGTTTTTGTTTACACAAATAATAAAGCTGTTGCTATAATTATCAAAACTAATTATTTGCAAGTTTTTTATAGGACAGCAGTTCACAAGTTTTTTAAAAACAAAGTTTTTGTAAAAAAAGAATAATTTCAGAAACAGTTTAAAAAATGCCAACAAAGAATTTATTAATTAAAATTTAATAAAATTATTAAAAAAAATACAGTAAAACATTAAATAAAATAAGAGATAACATATATTATTATAATTTAATTTTAAATCTGATGAATATGATAAAATATAAATTAAGGGCATTCAAATTGTCTGCTGATGTCGAAGGAATGTTTTCAATATTTTTGTTTTAGATTATTTCTCTTTAAAAATATTGAAAAACTTATGATTGTACTAAGTTAGGTTAGATTGAACTAGATGGCCCGAAGACCCCAAGTAGACCCCTTGGGTTCTTAGCGTTACCAGACAAAAAAAAACGATAACCAGTCTTGTAACTTCGGTGTAATGAAATCCAGGGTGCAATTCATTTTCTTGGCAAATGCCAGCAGCTTTACCTTTTCAACCTCGGCTATTTCCTTCAGGTCTTGGAACAAATAAGAAACTAGAAAGCTTACCTTGGAGCGAACAAATACTGAATAGTAACAAAGAATATGTTCAGCAGTCTCTCTGCCCCGGGGTGGACCATAGAACCTGCAGTCATCTCTGGTCAATCGCCCTGCTCTTTAGGCATAAACCGCTGTTCAACAGTGACCTTTTATCATCCCTACTAGAAGTCCATAATCCCATCTTTTCAAAGACGGATTGATACTTGTCGCCCCTGGGCCATAGAAACCCCACATTATTCTTGGGACTCTACACGAAGTGGTATAAACCCAGACCTTCGTGGCTCTAGCCCTCATCATGGAGTATATGCCCCTATTTTCGAGCTGAGGTGGAGCCCAAACGTCCATTGCCCTTTTTATAGACAGATGAACCCTTTGCTTCATCAACGCGTCTGCCGTCACACTCCCTTCAATATACCTGTGTCCTCGAACCCAGTAATGTGAACATGTCTTTCGGCACACAGTCTACCAATGGATACCTTGCACGCTTAGACAATTTATGAGTAGGTGAGGCTTGCGGAGATTCCATTGATCGCTGCCTGACTGTCAATTAAAAATTTCACCTGAGAAATTTTAGAGAAGATAAAGCAAGATCGACTGTCATCATGAAGCTTACAAGACTCCCTGATATCCAGTTTTTGGCCGAAAACTTTAGTTTTGACAATTCCCACCAAAATCTAATTTTTGGAAAATAAAGAAATTAATATATTTTTTGTTTGTATAAAAATGATTTAAAATATATAGTTGAAATGGAGTATCAAAATCTTTAACGGAAAAAAATTTTTATTATAATTTGCGTTTTTGCTTAGAAATTATTTTTTGTTTAAGAATCGCTGCAAATGTATAAAATAAACAATAATTAGCAACGATAGCAGGGCCATGGCACATGGGGTAAATTTTAAAAAAAAACTTAAATAAATGTACTTTTAAAGTAAGTATAATTTCAAACTATAAATCGCGAAAGTTTTCTACGCTTAACTTTTCACCAGAGTCTTTTAAAGAGCGGCTACACTGTACGGAATCTGCCATTCAATCAGTCACTTACTAATGTTAACCTCTTATGTATATTAATCTCTTAATAAACATATTTCAAGATTTATATCTTTTTCTTATAAAAGATTTTTAAAGCATTTTTTTTTAATCTGTTTTATAAACAAAATAATTATAAATATTAAATTTTTTTAACAAATGGGCGGAGCGGTTAAGCGTTAAAAACCCTTTAAATAGGTAAACAGGCTTTCTTATTATTTATTATCTTAAATATTTACTTAAAACAATATTTATTATTGTAACACTTTAATAAAAAAAAGTAAATATTTATTTTGAACTTAATTCGAACAAGGCAAATACTCAGTTATATATGAATGACATCAACACTTTAATAATCAAATTTTAAAAGTATGTAAATGTAAATAACAAATTCTTATTAATGTTTAGCTAATTTTACTAAATTCATAACTAAAAGAGAGGATACTCTAACAATGGTAATATTAAATTAGTTTATTAAATATGGTAATTAAGCACCTATTTCTTTTATTAAATACTAAAAATTAACCCACTAAATCGTAAGCAAAGGTTTTATATACAGGATGTATGTTGGCAAATTTATACCTTTTAAATACGATTATCACAAAAAAATTTTTACCGTGCGGAGAGAGGGTGGGGTGGAATTATCGATTGTGCGGACTTGTCTCACGATGTCGCAGTGCTCGAGTGAGTATCGCGCGTTCGCTGTGAAATATTTTTTTTAAAGGAACGATTCTTACGTAATTGCTCGTCGGCAATTTTGTTCAAAGTTTGGTATTTAGCAAATACGTGATGGACCGAGTTTAAATTTAATCCGTTTGTGAGGCCAGAGATTCCGTGCAACTGCTTCGGCTATGAATGTTCACCGGCCAGGGCCCACTAAATCTTTAAGGACTCCCGAAAACATTAATCTTGTCGAAAGCAGTTTACGTGAAAATCTGCGACTTTCAATACGGAAAAGAGCAGCCTTACTGGAACTTGAAAGAGCGACCGTTCCTTTAAAATTCAAATCGTTTTAAAACTCAAAGAAAGTGAGTTTGATTTACGCAGAAATTTTCGTAAAACCATGTTGGCGCCTTTTCGCACCTTAGATTCCATTTTTTGGAGCGACGAGGCTCATCTGCACTTAACGGCCAAGTAAACAACAAGTAAAACTGCCGTTACTGCTCTTCAAAAACCCGCAACCCTCGATTGAAAAATCCATTGCATTGTCCCAGGGTAACTGTTTGGTGTGCCTGATCCACGCATGGGATAATTGGACCATTTTCTGCTCGACGAATGTCAACGGTGAAAATTATAGACGCATGATTACGAAATTCTTTTTGCCAAACCTGCGAGATCATCCATTGTACTATTTACGCATGTTTTCAACAGCAAGGGGCGCCTGCGCACACAGCCAGAGCTTTAATAAATTTGCTTCGGGAAAATTTCCCCCAAAAACTTAGTTGTCTTTTTGGGGGCATATCATGGTCACCGAGGACGCCCAAAATAACTCATGTTTGTTTGTATGAGGCTTCCTCAAAGATAGGGCTTAAAATGACAATCTTCAATCTCTTTTGGCTTCAAAGAAAAATATTTGTCAAGAAATTAGCTCAATTGAACCAAGTTTACTACACCGTGTGGCGCAGAACACAAGTTTAAATTTTGAGCAGTGTGTTCAATTTAAAAAAATAAAATCTGCATTTCCATTCTATCGTTTAATGCTCTAAATAAAACTTTGTGCCAATTATTACGTTTTTTTAAGTTTTCAAATATAAATCTGCCACCAGACACCCTGTATTAACTAAAACATATACTAAACGCGATTAAAAAACAGATTTTTCAATGGCACAAATTTTGTTAAATACTTATGCGCTAAATCTGAGAAACTTTAACAGATATTGAGTTCAAATGCTCTACCAAAACTAATTCAACCAAAAGGCTTACATTTTTGGAAAAAAATTATTTGAATAGAAGCAGGAGAAGAAAAATTTTTATGAAATTTTCAATACGCTATATCTAGAAAAGTGTAACAGCTATCTACTTCGAATGCTTTACAAAAAGTGAAAATACCAATATTTCATAAATTCAAAAAAAATAGTTGGATAATAGCAAGGGGAGCGGAACCCCCTATGCATATAAACAACTTTCATTGAACTTTTTGGAGTGGGGGCAGAAAAAGGGGTAGCTCCAATACAAATTAACGATTTTTATGAAATATTCGATACGCTATATCTCGGAAACTATAACAGATATTGAAATGAAATGTTCTACATAAAGTAATTGGGCAATAAGGGCTACGCCTCAAAGAAAAAATTTTTTGGGTGGGGGCAAAAAAAGGGGTAGCTCCAATACAAATTGACGATTTTTATGAAATATTCGATACGCTATATCTCGGAAACTATAACAGATATTGAAATGAAATGTTCTACATAAAGTAATTGGGCAATAAGGGCTACGCCACAAAGAAAAAATTTTTTGGGTGGGGGCAAAAAAAGGGGTAGCTCCCATACAAATTAACGATTTTTATGAAATATTCGATACGCTATATCTTAGAAACTATGACAGCTATCGACATCAAATGTTCTACTAAAAGTAAGTACATCAAGGGTTATATTTTAAGAAAAAAAATTTTTTGGGTCGGGGGTGAACAAGGGGTAGTTCCCATATAAATTAACAATTTTAACGAAATTTCGATAAGCTATATATCGGAAACTATAACAGATATCGGAATCAAATGTTCTACAAAAAGTAATTGTACATCAAGAGTTATGTTTTTAAGAAAAAAACTTTTTGAGGGGGGGGGGGGGGGGGGGTGTGAACGAGGGGTAGCGGCCAAACAAAATAACAATTTTTAGGAAATTTTCAATGCGCTATATCTCGGAAACTATAACAGATATCGAAATCAAATGTTTTACAAAAAGTAATCTGACAACAAAGCCTACGATTTGAAGAAAAAATTATTTGGGTGGAGGATGGACAAAAGGGATCTCCCATACAAATTAACAATTTTTATGAAATTTTCGATATGGAAAATTTAAGGAACTATAACAGAAATTGACTTCAAATGCCTTGCAAAAAGTAACAGGATAAGACCTACATTAAAAAAAAAAGTTTTTTTGGGCAGGGGCAGGGGATGGGGTAGCTCTAATACAAACTAAGAATTTTTATGAAATTTGCGATACGCCACATCTGGAAAACTATAACAACTATCGACTTCGAATATTCCACAAAAAGTGATTATCAAATAATTCAAACATTTTGGAAAAAAAGTTGGAGAGGAGCAGGGGGACTAGAACATCCCATAAAAATTAACAACTTTTATTAACCTTTTAGTATTAATATGGTCAAAAACTTTTTGTACTGTCGACCTCAAACGTTCCTCATCTATTTCTATTATTCATACGAACGTTAAAATTTTGTAAAGTTTTCTATGGACTTTAAAACTCACACAAGAATTTTTATTATATTATTTGCAGTACAAAATTACTCGGCTGGGTATATTTAAAGACCAATGTGAAGGGTATATAAGATTCGGCACAGCCGAATATAATGCTCTTACTTGTTTTTACTGGTTTCTTCTCACAACTGCCACTTAAAGACTGTGACGGGTGTGATCTTACCAACTTGAACTTTTGAGGATTTTTACTCTTTGTGGAAAATATTTTTGAGCACGGGACTGATGTAAAAATTTTTACAAAACCTTTTTTTCTTATGAAAAATGTGACGGGTGTGACATTTGCATTAAAACTACTAATCAAGGATAGCCAAAGTTTCAGTTCATGATCATCTCTTGCGAAACCAATTTATTTATATTTTCATAATTTTTATTATCCTTTGGGCGTAAATTCATTGTTTTTCAAAAGATGAAAATAATTTTTTTAAATTTTGGGTTGTTTTACATTGAAATTGACTATGCGGATCTAGTTTAACAAAGTTATGCACTCAGTATCACTAAAAATGCATAAGATTTTTTATTACAAATTTATAAGAAAAGCTGAAACAAACTTACGAACATACAACATCTCAATAAGGAAACGATACATTTTAATTAAAAATTTTATTTTCTTATCTTAGACGCGTCTGGCGTTCTTTTTTTCAAATCAATAAACACAATGAAAAATAGATTTTTTAAGAATAAAAAAAAACATTTTTTAAAACAACTATGAATAATATCAAAAGTCATAATAAAATTTCAAATTTGCACACTTGTCAAATTAACAAACTAAAAGCAGCTGCAATTCTTCTAATTTATTAACGCAAATTATTCTTTGTTGTTTTGTTAACAATTAGCGTGTGATCTATGGGAATTAATTTGTATCTTGTAATTTTGCAATATTTTGTTGTATTTTACATTTATCTTACATTTTTAAGTGGCAGCTGTCTAAGGGGGTTTAGTTAATTACAGAAGACAGAAAAATTCTTTGCGTTTTAATTTTTTATTAAAAACGTTTAAAAACTCATAATTTACACGATCAAGATAATTAATTTAAAGCAATGTTTTGCGTTTTGTTGATTTTCAAATTTATTAAAAAAATATTAATTTTATTTAAAACTTAAAATATTTTTTAAAAATTATTTGCTACCGACTAATTGGCTTTAATGACAAAATTGTGTTTTATTTATTTACAGGGTGTCTGGTAGCCGATTTATTTTTTAAACTTAAGTAAAAACGTAATATTTACCCGAAAGTTTTTTTATTAAGAACATTTAACGCTAGAATGGAAATGCGGATTTTACTTTTTAAAGAGTATGTCATCCAGGTGTCCTCCGTCGAGCTGAACACACTGTTCAAAAAGGAGCCTTGTGTTTTGCGCCACACGTTGCAGCAAACTTGGTTCAATTAAGCTGATTTATAGACGAATATTTTCCTTTAAAGCCACAATTGTTATTATAAACCCCTAAGCTCTCATGAGAGCTAGATCGGGCGACCTCAGTGACCATGGGGTGTCCACAAAGCGACTCATCAGTTTTTGGAGGAAATTTTCCCGAAGCAAATTCATCGAAGCTCTTGCAGGCTTAGCAAAAAGAATTTCTTTATCATGCGTTAATAATTTTTAACGTGGACATTCGTCGTCTGGTTTTGAGAATTTTCGAAAAAAAATTGTTCAATTATCTTTTGCGTAGATAAGGCACACAAAACAGTTATCCTGGGGTAAAACAATAGTTTTTTATGTTTTAATCGAGGGTTGCGGGCTCTTGGAGGCCAGTTTTGCTTGTTGACAAAAAATTTCACAAACATTTTGGGGTAAATCAAAGTCACTTTCTTTTAGTTGTAGAACGATTTGAATTTGAACTTCAGATCCGTTTTCAAAGTTTTATAAATAATTGCTCTTGGAAGTCCCAGTGGGGCTGCTCTTTTTGTTAACGTAAACAAGCCCAAGACCCTGGGAGCCCTCAAGGACATTTGACAGGAGCGTGAAAATCTGTCGCCCAAAGTTCTCGCAGAAGGGAGGAAAAATGCCATAAAACGAGCCCGTATTGTAATCAATTGTGACGGGGCCCATTTAACTGATATCATCTTTTCAACTAGACGAGTAGAATTCTAAAGGTTTAAATAAAAATAATCAAAAAACAGAATTCAAATTTTGCATTTAGAATAAAAATAAGTTAGAGCCAAACAACTTCCAATGACTTCTTTTGACCCACCTTGTACCTCAGGGACCCTGCAAGTGTTCAGACAAATGTACTTACTCTTAGCTACTTTAAGAAAGCGCCTAAAGATTTTGCTTTTGATAGTCCCTTACGGAATGGCAACAGAGTTCGCATTAAAGATGTGATAAGCAGATACCAGTTTAGCCAGCTTGTCTGTCCGTTCATTGCCAAAATGTTTAATATGCGCAGAGCCCAGACTAAAGTAGCATTAGATAAACGCTCTTTCTCCTGCAACTCTTACCAAAATTGTGATTGTAAAAGTAACAACGTATTAATGTACGAATTTAGCAGTAGAAGGTCCGCCTGTCTGTAAGCAAATCTTAAAATGTTCCTGGACATATTACATCACACAGTACTCTTTATGCCTCACAGAAATTTTTGACATTTTTTGGCGAAAAATCTTCTACATTCGTCACGTGAAACGTCGAACTTATGCTAATATCCTCCGAGAAGACGCTGGATACTACAACACAGTCAATCCTAGAGCCATCTGTAACGGTGATTTCGTCATAAACTTTCACGAGAGCAGCACCGCTCACTCTTGGAGGGTGAAAGAAATCCTGACCTCTATGTCCAAGTCTGAATGAGTTTGGATATAGACAACAGGTTGGTCCTGGATCGAGAAAATCGTGTCCAAAGCCCAGGGCATCCCAGCGCTACTTGCAGATGCGATTATTGTAGGGAGGCCAATTGAAGCCAGGTGCAGTACAGTGTTGGATGCCCCTGAAGGCAGTACGCAATGAGTCTATAACTTTAATGCAAGCTGGCTTTTGGAATTTGTTTTGTAGTCCACCACTTACCTCCTTCCTGTTACACTCCACCGTACAAAGAAAAATATTTAGGAATCGAACATTATACAGCTGTGCACATTCACTTGATTATACTGAAACTGAGACCATATTTTGTGTCGAACATCTTACGAAAATTGTAGTAGGCTACGGTAGCCCTGGGGGCAAATTACGGCATTCGATTCGAATCGAAGTTTTCTTCTATCGATCGAGCTGTCAATGCTTTTAATATGGGAACTCGATTCGAATCGAATGCCGTAATTTGCCCCTGTTTAACTACCCTGTAATAAGTGCTCAGCTTTCCTGATAATATCGAGTCGAGGACAATACCCAAATATTTCTCATGATTTCAATGGGAAACTTTGCAGTTCCCTAACATCGGTTGTTTGAAGCTTGAAATCTTAATTTTTGTTGAGAACAGTAACAGTTTAGCTTTGTCCAGCCCAAAACATTATAGATTATGCCACTGATCACGTCTAGCAAGCGTCCTAATACTGGTATCACAATATCGTCCATATATGCAACGACCTTGATCGCCTTACCATCCGATTAATAAGAATTAAATTAACAACCATAAGCCAGGGTTGTACTAAAGTAACACTACTCTGGGGTGTTTATCGATCGTTGAGTTTTGACATGCTACTATTGCCAAGACTATTCCCAACTACTCTTGACTTTAACAAGGAAAACAATCAATTGCTGATAAACTCTTCATCATTCGGACTGGCAAAGTTATTGAAGACTCTTTCTATGTTGTCAAAATCTGCCATAAAAGTTTAATTTCAATGGATTCTTTTTTAACTCTGACTACTGAAGAAGCAAAAATTAGATTCTTATTGTTGCCGTGTGTAAGAGTCTTTAAGTCTTTGCAGCGTCTGAAGCTGAACAGATAAGGAACTAATCGAACGAAAGTTTTTCACATTATCCTAACCTTTTTCGCCGACCTTGGTAATGAACACAACTTTGACCCTTCTCCAGTTTGCCAAGTCTTAGAGAAAAAAACAGGCAAATCCTAAACATCAAACGCAACTATTGAATAATGGTACTTTGCTTCATGTTGGATACTTGGATACTGGGGTACTTCTGTTAAAAATTTTGAGGGATTTCGCCAAGGATTTAGAACAGAATTCAATACCTTCTTTTGTTGTAGGTAGGACTCAATTTTATTGGTAAAAGTTCCGCCAAATCTAGCTGAATCTTCTGCATTCCTTACAGACCCGCAAGAGCTGCTCTTTCTTTCTCATGAGCCTGTTTTGCAAGGTTTTTCCTATTACGATGAGGTTGCCACAATCTGCTGGTTAAGCTTTAGTTGATGGTCCTTCGTGTTTCCCTACACGTCCTTAAAAGCCTTGAGTTCCACCCCTATACAAGCGAAGCAATTTCACACCATTATCGATAACTAATTTTTTTTTTTTTTTTTTTAAGTTTCATCTAAGAGCAACTAGTTATCCTCATTGTGAGAACTTAAATTTTAGTCTGGTACTGACTGGACTAGTATTCATTCCTTAGTTTTAAGATTTGAATACTTATTGTTAGTTCGCTTAAGCGAAGATTCAATAATAAAATATATGAAAAAAAAAATAAAATTATTGACAACTACTAAATTTTTTTATCGACGTCAAACCTGTCAAAAAGTAATTTCATTACAATATTTTAATCTTGGCTTAAATTGATCGGTTCCTTTGGACACGAAAAAAATTGTATTAGATTTTTGCAAAATTACAAAGAAAGATACAAAAGAGAAATGTTATCATTGTTCATTTAAAAAAAAATAATTTAAAGCAAACTTGATAGCAGTAAAATTTAAATTTTGTTTCTAATATTAAGGTCATCTAAGATTCAGAACTGCCGAATATAGTGCTCTTATTTTTTTTTTTATGAAAACAACTGAAAAACTGTATATTATTTTTAAAGTTCATCTTTATAAACTGCTTAATGCAGAAAACGGGAAGCGATTCCATTAAAACCCATAAATATTAAATGAAAAATTAATTCCTCTTATCCATCGTCTTTTAAGCTGCAAACAAATTATTGCTTTGAAGGCGTGGTGTTGTCGTGGTCATAAAGAATCCTTTTTTTTTATTAAAAACCAAGTTTTAAATTCTTTTAAGTATCATGTGGTCAATACGTTTTCCACACCATTAAAATAATATTCATTTGTTCTTTGTTATATTCAATTTAATTTTCTTTTTTTTTATAAAAATTAATATGTTTTTCTTTATTTTTTTACAAGTTTTAAGACACATAAGTACAAAGACAATAATTTCATTATTGTTTGTATATATGTATGTACATATGTATGTTCGAGAGTTGGCAATGCTTAAACGATAAATATGTTAAAGACGACAGCAACAACAACAACAATAAAACAAAATATTCCAGCAAAGAACAGAACATAAGATACAACACGTTTAATGCACTTGTCATTTGCCATAAGAAATGACTTGCACATGAACAGTGGTGGCAAAAATAATAGTCTTGAAATTTATCATTAGCGATAACAAACATTTATTCTCAATTTTCTCTTGTGATGTCGTTAAGATAATGTCTGTATTAGCTTTGTCATGATATTGTAACGACAAAGAATATTGAGCTAAATTGGTTCAAATTAATTGTTTTATATAAATCAGTTCATCTCTTTCGAAAAAGAATTTTCTTAAGACATAAAGGTAGATCCATTGTGACGGGTGCGAACATTTTTCGCACTTTTTTGGTTATCCTTTAAATGTTAATAAGCATTTAAAAGTACGTAGATACTGATACTGAATGGACTTTAAAAGACTAGACCAGCTGTGACCCTTCAAATTTAAATTTCAAAGAATCTTAGGTTTAAGGCCGTGTTGGGTCAAATATTTTTGGAATGATCACTATTATTTAAATTAAATAAATGGCCAAAAGTGCTCTAAAGTTAACTTAGGTCCTTATTTCTGTAAAAAATCAATTTTTTCCTAAGCAAAAACCTTTTGGAAATGTAAAGAGTGCGACATTTTTATCAAAAACAAAAAAGGAGATCCTATTTAAAAATTTTGCTAAATGAACAAATATAAAATATTTACCAATTTATTTGTGTTCAAATCATTCTCTTTTGGACATAAACTAGTTTTGGGCTCGTTAAAAAATTATTTAACTCTATTTGGAACCGTTTGACGTGGAATTTTCCTTAATATTGAATATACCTGAAGCCTTAAGTTCGTACAGTGTCATATTTTTAGTTGATTTGTATTTCGCACGTGATCTAGGCAAGTTGTTTTCGGACCGTAAATATTATAATTATTTGTGGTTGGATTAAAGAACATAGCTGTCATAGTTTTTAAATGAGAAATAAAACTCAATATATTCGAACAGTTGTATCGACTGTCCTATCTTTAAGGATCCAGAATATATATACTTTGTGGGTTCGCAAATCGATATCAAAAAAATATTTTAAACAAAATAACAAACTGATATATACATACCCTGCATATACATATGTGAGCTTAACAGCGTTGCCAGTTGGTTACATTTGTTACATATTATTGTATGGATTTTGTTTTAAAAAAAAAACAAGGAAAACTGGAGCAATCGCAGTATTTAAATACTCTTTGGGGTCGTAAATTAATAATTTAGAAACTAGAAACGAAATAACAAACCGATATAAACCCCTATCACTATGTGAAGAGTATAAAAAAGACAAAATTTAACTCCACCAATATATTCCCCAATTTTGAAGCTTAAATAAACGGCAGCTCCTTTAAACTACACAAACCGATAAAAACAGCTTCCATCTGAAAAATATATAACTGATTTCGATGTTTAAAGTTAATTTTCATAGTCATTGTCGGTAATTTAATGAACCACCTGCAACTGCTTAAACTATTTTAGTTTTGTATGAAATTCTAAAGGTTGCCCCAATGTGCTATAATTATATTCACATCTGTTGGTCACTATGACTTTAGGGTTAGGAGTTGTAAAAGCTTAAAACTCTTTAAAATCCTCATGTTCAGTATTCATTACAGTCACTATTAAACTTAAATAAAAAGTAAATTCACTTTGGGGCTCTGCCTTTATGGATCATGCATTATGGCAACAAAAATATATAAATAGACTTGTCAGTGTATCTGTATATGCTGCAGGGCCTTTTGTTTCAAAATATATGTTAATATTATTGGAAAAAGAGTTGGTTGTGTGTCAGATACATTTTTTTTTTTGTTTTTTTTTTTGTAATTATTTATTTATGTTAAACATAACGGATTTTTTTGGACAACGTTCTTGGTATTTTTAGACTTTTGTTGTATTTTAAGCACCTTTATTCATTGATTTGTGCCAAATTTTGCTTTACTGTAAATTTTAAAGAAAAAAAAACAACAAAAACCAGTTTATTGGGAAATGTTTGACTTGTAATAAATTGCTGAAATCTTGTAAATATTTAGTGTTAAACGTAGAGAAATTAGTCTGCACCAATTTAAAACGGGGCTGCGTTTGTATTGGGCAACATATTTTGTTATCTTTTTAAAGCGATTAATAATGCGTTTAGTTCAAAAGCCTTGTGACGGGTGTGACTATTTTACTCCAAGAATATAACGTTTTAAAGCAATTAATAGCAAGAAGACACTGTAAAGCAATAAATTCTAATCCTACTCCCCATTTGAAGACTGGGACGGGTGAGACCTTAGGTGAGGTTAGGTAAGGTAAGGTAGAACAGGCGGCTGCGAAGTGATGAAGCAAAAGTTGTGCAGCCCACTTGGGTCCGTTTCCTCGGTTCCTTTATGATACCTGGAAAAGAAATAGATAGAAAAAGAAGATAGATAAGATTAGATTGGGTTAGATAGAAATAAAGATAGTTTTTGTGTATGGTTAGCGGTAGTCGCCCCGTATTGGCCACTGCCCCCGAACCAACCACTATCCCTGATAAAGGACGCCAGATTGGTTAGGCCAACGTTGGGCACGCCTGATAGGCTATCCAGTCTGCCGATACCAAAGTGCCTGGTTCGAATGTCCTCCAGCGCCGGATAAAAGCACAAGAGGTGATGTATGCTCTCAGTCTCTTATTTGTCTTGATAGCTTCTACAGTAGTCGTTCCTAGGCAGTCCAAGTTTTTTGGCATGGGTGCCAAACCGACAGTGGCCGGGGTTTGCGGTGAGACCTTACAAATTTGAATTTCAAAGTATTTTTATTTCAAGATCGTGTTGGTTAAGATAATTTTTTTGGACGGTCTTAAATGATTTATTTTTACGGTACTTTATTTCCACAAAAACAATTTTTTTTAAAGAAAAGAAATGTAGCGGTGTGCCATTTTTAATAAAACATAACGTAACGTTTGTTTAGGAAAGCGATTTTCCCCCATTTTTTTCGTCTTAAGTGAAACTGATCATATTTTTATACTTGTTTTAGTTTTAAAAGATTAAATTTAAAAATTTTAAAACAGTGAACATACCATCCAAAAATCTTTAAAATACGAAATAACTACAAAAATTTGAAAGTTTTTGTTCAAATTTGAACTCAACTTAAAAAATAAAAAGAAAGAAAAAAATTAATAAATAAAAAAAGCGTTATTTCTTGAGCCACCCTAATACAAATGTTCTGTCGGTCTAAAAACAAATTAATTTTACAGCCATGATTATGGACATTTGTTCACATTAAAACGTTCTTATGTATAAACAGTTTCGTTACATATAAATGCCTGTTAAAACACATTAACTTAAGTACATTGTTAATACCTGGTATTTAAAAATGCATTCACTCTGCCTCTTTGTATTCATGTCGTTGTGCAAAATTTGCATGAAAACAACTTAAACCGTTAAACGTTCTCTTTGTTAAATTTTAAAGCATTTTTTGGACTTGAAATGAAACCGTTTTTTAAATGATTTTTTTGAATAATCTGTTATTAATCATATGAAGCTGTTTTGGAAACATTTATTGTGTTACTAATTTGACATGGGTTGCCAGAGGTTATTAAACTAAATACACAATTAGAGTTAGACGGTAATTTCGGTAAGTAAAGGATTAGGGTTATGTTTAACTATTTACAAATACTTTAGTAATAACAGTTTAATCAATTTAAATTTTTTACTTAAAGCAGTTTTATTTGCTTAAGTATTTCTAATTGAATTTGAAATTAACGCTAAAGGCAGTTGTTAAAATATTTTCTAACTAAACTGCAATAACTCAACTTAACAACTGAATCATATTTGTTTATTCGTACACATTCTCTAGAAAAGGTTTAAGTTTCTTTGTTTGTCAAATAATCATGCCATAAAAGTTTGGCCTATTTTTGTAATATTTAGAACACAAGTATTTTCAAACATGGCTTCAGTTTTTAATATTATATTTTGGGCATGGCAGCACCTTTTATACAAAACCAGTATCTTTTATTGAATAAATTAAATAATGCAGCAGCATTAGCAGTTTAGTCAAGCCTAGAATATTTTGCATAAAAGAGCGATAGAAGTTACTTCCGTAGTATATACCGAATGTCTATAATTTTTAATTGTAAACGACTAACTCCGATATTATGTTTTAAGAGAAGAGGATTAATTTAGGAAGTGTACAACCACCCCTTAATCGACATCTAATAAGATATTGAGGAACTTTTAAAGATATGATTAAAATCATTTCATGAGATATTTTTATATAAATTAGACCTTTTGTGCTGAAAACGCAAAGAAAAGCATCATTTCGGAGCGCTTGAAAGCGCCAGATGCGATTTCTAATGGAAATTATTTCCTAGAAACGGGCTTAGGAAAACCCATTATCGCCAACGCGTAATTGAAGAAGATTTGGGACAAGAAAATATAAAGAAAAACGTGATATTTTCGTAAAACGTTTAATGCCTCTTGCTGCTAGATAATCCAAAACATCATATGGAAAATTTACAATTTAAATGCGAAAAAATACAAAAAAAGTAATATAAAGCGTTGCCTTTGATAAAAATTAATTCAAAGCCCAAAAAAAGATTCACAGGTAAATAAGGCAGTTTTGTGTATCAAAAATATTTGAGAAACTGCTTCAAATCGAATTATATCAAATCCTGAATGAAAATAACTACTTTCAAATCACCAATTTGACTCTGGATGATAACATTGTACCATCGAATAAGACCGCAAACTGCCACAAATTATAAGAAAAGCCTTTGAGGAGAATAAATATTGTTTTTTTTAACGTCATTCAAGCATTTGAAAAAGTATTACCTGAAAGGCTGTTAACTAAACTTAAGCTTAACTTGCCAGAAAGTCAATATTTTGTTTTCCAAAAGAACATAACCCGACCCCAATTTACTTATAAACAAAGAGCGAAACTACAGGATGCCTGGTGGTAGATTTATATTTTCAAACATAAATTAAAAACGTAATAATTGACATAACGTTGTATAAAGAGAATTGAATCGAAATGCGGACTTTGTTTTTAAGGAGTATATCATCCAGATGTCTTTCGTCGAGTTGAACACACTGTTTACAACGGAGCCTTGTGTTCTGCGCTAGACGTTGCAGTATACTTGGTTCAATTGAGCTAGTTTCTCGACGAATATTTTCCTTTAAAACCACAAGAGATTGGGGACTGTCATTTTAAACCCTCTCTATGAGGCGGTCCCATAACAAAAATTCATGGGAGTTAGATGGGGGCGATCTCGGTGGCCATGGGGACTTCCACAAATGTGATTTACAATCCGAAAATGCTCCAACATCGTTCCACAAAAATTTTTTCGTAAATCAAAGTCACCTTCTTTCAGTTCAATTTTAAAAGGATGGAACTTTATATTTTTTTTAAAATTTCATTAATAATCGCTTTTGAAAGTTCCAGTGGTGCTGGCATTGAAAGTCGCGGATTTTTACGTAAGATGCTCTCAACTAGTTGAATGTTTTCGGGAGTCCTTGAAGATCGTCTGGGCATTGGCCGTTGGACATTAATAGCCACAGGAGTTGCGCTGAAACTCTGCACCCACGAGCGAATTGAAATTACTCTCAATCCATTACCTATTCGTAGAATACCTTACTTTGAACAAAAAATTGTTGATGGGCAATTACGTAAGAATCATTATTCTTAAAAAATGTTTTAATAGCGAAAGCCCGATGCTCACTCGACCACTGCGACATCGTGACTGACAAACTCGCACAATTGATAATTTTAACGACGCCACCCTCCCTCCGCACAGTATAGTTTTTTTCGAAATAATCGTATTTAAAAATATAAATTTGCCACCATACACCCTGTATTTAATTTCCCCTTAACAATTTGAGTTGGCGTACCTTAATGTATGTAGATATGCCCACAAGCAGTCAAACACACATGTCGACATTTGCTGGCAATACAGGTTTTCTCTCTACTTATGAAAATTTTAAACATACATCGAAAATATTGGTTCATTTTATAAGTTCAGTAATTCAGAACTTTTGGCAATTTGAAATCCAAAAAATTTCCCCAAAAGGGTAAAAATTGGCATTTACATTATTTTGATTAATTTGATCAATAAAATTATAGGCAGGTTATAATAAAAAGGTTTCCAAACGGAAAGAACAAGCTGGTTTCGGGTCAAACAAATTATTCATATATCATATTAATAGCTTGGGAATAATTATTGAACAATCTGTAAAACAAAGGTCGCGGCTTAACCCCATATTCATAGACTTTATATGGAAAGCCCTGGAATTCATAGGAGTTTAAAATATTGGTCACCTATATACCAAGAACCCGGCCGAATTTTGCACGAGAAACGTTTAGGCGAACCAATAAATATAAAAAAGAGGTGTGAAACAGTGCTGTTTGATGTCTTCGTTACTTTTTCAGTATTGTTTTGGATGTAGTCTTGCCAATCGCCATAAATCGTGATGGATGTCTCGAAAGTATTATCAAAACAAGTGGCGGCTCTAGGGCGGATATGGAAAATCGCTTAAGTAAATAATGGAGATCATTGGCTTTGGCACATTGCACTTAACTCCGCATATTTAATTCCAATTTAAAATCTAGTTTACTCTACGGTTCTAAAAGGGCACAATAAAAGTGCCCGGAAGTTAAAAATATATTTAAAAAAATTATAAAAATATTCAATCATATTGGCTCTTTACGGTTAGAAATATGACCAAAAAGTATAAAAAATATATAATAAATGCTTTGTTACTGCATAAAAAAGGATATCCAGGAATGTTAATTATATTTTTTTAATTAAAAAAATATTTCAAAATATTAAAGATTTTAAATTATTTTAAGTTTTTTATATTAAATTTTTTCTCAGGTCATTCATCAATAAGCATGTTTATCGCT
The DNA here is from genome assembly GCA_963583895.1 of Melanophora roralis. Taxonomy (NCBI): domain Eukaryota; kingdom Metazoa; phylum Arthropoda; class Insecta; order Diptera; family Rhinophoridae; genus Melanophora; species Melanophora roralis. The sequence continues at coordinate 92,864,503 of OY757187.1, read as the reverse complement.
TAATCAAGTTGCATAAGGAAAAATTTACATAAAAATAATAACAAAACATCGACAATTTCCTATTGTTACTACCAATGACATATGAATTCAAAGTCATAAATTAACAACAAAAGACTTATTGTTATTGCAACAATAAACAACAATAATAACAATAAATAATGTGCCGGTACAAATGTAAAATACAAAATAAATTAATCTTTGAATACAACTTTATGAAAAAAAATAAAATAAATTTATATCAACAACTTTATATAATAAGACACTGACCTATTCTTTAAGACATTAATAAATTCGTTGTAACATTTCAATAAAAAAATAATTTTTTTTTAAATTCATGCCAGATAATAATTGTTTAAATAAAATTATTTTAAACTTCTTTGGGCAGAATTAGCCCTTATAGCAATAAGGATGTCTGGTCTGCGAAAATAAAATTTTTACTTAAGTTCATGATATCTATTAAATTAACGACCAAGACAAGTCTAGTTTATGTTTAGTCTGTTACTGCTGCCTTAGGAGTTGTTCATTAAAAAACGAGGATTAAATTTCAAGCAACTTTGCCTACATTTGTCTTAATGTAAAAAAGAAGAAAATTAAAAACTTCTTCAAAATATGTATGTACATATGCCAGATATGTTCATATCGATAGCTCAACATAAAAAAGGCGTAATTCGATTAAATTTCTTATTTTATTGAACATGTATCCTTTTTTCGTATAAAATTGCACTAAAACTTCTTTTCACATAAAAAAAAAAAATTAAAAGTTTTATGAAATGTTTTCTTCTCCTCTAAAAAAACAAAAAAGCGTTAGTTACGCCAGTTTTAAAATAAGCAGCCGATATATCTATCTTCATTGTAACCATTTAACTCTTGTTGTTAATTGAAAAATATTAACGAGCGTAAAACAAAAGTGACAGCAACAACACCAGCAGAAATTAACCATCTACCATATGGCAGAACAATGTAATAACTCAAAAAAATGAATTTTTTGGGTTAGCGATGAGGAATTATAAGTTGTACAATGTTTTATACTGTGTATAAATTCCATCTCTAAATTGTTTCTACTTTTTTCGTTTGAAAAAAAAATTACGCTTGTCTTTTTTAAAAAATTTAAGCAAATCAAAAACTTCAGACGGCGCACAGTGCCTTGATCCCATATAGTGATGGGACAAAAATAGAAGAAGTGGTCCCAGAGTTTTGAAATTTGGTACACTAGTATAAAATACTTAAAATAAGAAAAATTAAATTTTTTGAAAAAATCGGGTAAAGGACACGCCTACTGCCACCAAAACGAGCTAAATCTAAAAAATTCTTTAAAATTTATTTAAAAATTATTGTTATCTGTCGAGCTATATATTTTTCTCTACAATAAAAACCCTTTTTTTTATTGTATTTTTGTCTATAGGACACAGCATTGTGCGGCGTCTGACAGACGCGCTTTTTCCGAAATGACTTTATTTTGAAGTATGATGTTGTTCTATCAACTTAATTTAAAAACCATAAATAGAATATTTTTTTTAGCCATGCCTGGTTTCATTTAAAAAAATAAATGTAATTAGTATTCTATTTAAATTAAAGCTAGGTGATAGTGAAATGTAGGCTGTAAGAAACTAAAACTAATAAAATTTTTTTCTCTTCTATTACAGGTACGTTAATGTTTGTAAAAACTTTTCAATGACCTAACGTAAGTATTTTAAAAAACTTCACTTCCTTTTTACCCAAATCTATTACTGTTCAAACATTTAAAATTAATGCCTATATTAAATACTTTTAAAAATTAGTGCGACTTTCTTTCACATTTTCCAATTTTTTCATTTCCCGGGTACATCGATCTAAACTAAATTAGTTTCATCTAAGTTTTTTAACTTTAAAGTTAAAAATCACGAAGATTTTTTCCTTATATAAGTCTTTCCATAAGAGACTGTTCTCAATACTCAATATATTTGTCCAAAGTAGGTCAGTTATAAAATAAAGTTTACAGTTGTAATATTATTACTATAGTTCCTTAAATATCTCAGTTATAAAGGGTGATTTTTTAACTATTATCTTTTTGGCAACACTGGTTTAAACAGCTGACGCACGTTTCGTGTTTTGTTTCACTGTCAAACATCTTCAGTTTGGTCTATAATTTAACCATGAATCGTCTTACATATGAACAACGCTTGCAAATTATTGAATTTTTTTATCAAAATGAGTGCTCTGTTAAGAAAGTTCATCGCGCGCTTCTTCCGAAAAATTGTGTAAAACGACGAAGCTCATTTTTGGCTCAATGGGTACGTAAATAAGAATTGTCGATTTTGGAGTAAATAACAGCCAGAAGCATTGCAAGAGCTACCAATGCATCCAGAAAAAGTCACAGTTTGGTGCGGTTTATGGGCTGGTGGCATCATTGGACCGTACTTCTTCAAAGATGATGAGAATCGTAACGTATCTGTGAATGGTGAGCGCTACCGTGATATGACTTCCAAATTTTTTTTGCCTAAAATTCAAGAGCTTGACTTGCATGACATGTGGTTTCAACAAGACGGTGCCACATGCCACACAGCACACGCAACAATGGACTTATTGAGAGGCGAGTTCGGTGAACATTTTATTTCACGTTCGGGACCGGTCAATTGGCCGCCTAGATCATGCAATTTAACGCCTTTAAATATTTTTTGTGGGGCTATGTTAAAGCTTATGTCTATGCAGAGAAGCCCGCTTCAATTGACGCATTAGAAGACAACATTAAAGCATTTAAAGATTTTATGCATTTTTCTGCATTTTATGTGTTTTCTTTTTGAAAAACTTTCCTATAGCTTTTAAAAAATCACCCTTTATAAGAGGTGTCACGCCTTACAGGATGCTGAGAGCGACCAAAAATAGAAAAAAAATCAATTAAGGAAATCACAAGGTGTTCTATTATGTCCTATTTTTATTATATCGACTTCGCCGAATTTTATAAGACCTTTACATTACCTTTATTTTTTTTTTTTAATTTAATTTTTTTATTTTAACTCTTAGGATGACTAGAGAATTTGTAGGGGTTTTTACCATAATTTTTTTAAATTTTGTATGACAACCCTCCTAAGGGGTAAATATGTTGTAGGAAAATGTTTGGAAGGAAAAATGAGTTGGGATCAGTCTTGGATTTGACCTATCCCGTGCACCCTGGAAGCTGTAGGGGATGATTTTTTAAAATTGTAATTTTGTAGGAGGTATTACCCTATATTTTTCCAATTTTGTACGACAAACCCCTTAGGGCATGGGGGAAGGGGATAACAATATTTTAAGAATATGTTTAAGAAGTGGAAGATAATGGGGGTCGGTGGTACGCTTTTTTCTCTAAAGTTTTTGTAAAATTGGCAACCCTATTAGGTGGCTGCAAGAAAAAATAATGGGGGTCTGTTATACATTTTATTGCTCTAACGGTGACCCCGGAAGGCTGTAAGGGTTTTTACCATAATTTTTTTTAAATTTTTAATGGCAACTCCCTTAGGCTGGTAATAGGGATACTTCCCCCACAAAAATGTTTAGGAGAAAAAATTAATTGGAATCGGTCGATCGGCTTTACACTTGACCTTTGTGGGAGCACCCCGGAAGCTGTGGGAGCGATTAAAATATTTAAAAAAAATGCAACTTTGTATTACAACCCTGTCAAGGGGCGGAGACAGGGTGTTCATATGTTCCACAAAAATGCTCGTGAGGAAACATTTTTAAGAGTTGGTCTTACATTGCACCCGTGAAGGGGCAACAGAGGTAGTCGTGGTTTCTAGCTTATATCTCTGTCAGTTATCGGGCGATTTCGCTAGACTTTAATAGCGATTTGCTAGCAAATATTTCTGATAGTTTGATTCCGCTAGCGGGTGTATACGATGTCGGTAGGCTTCAAAAAATTGATTTCAATCATAACACGGACAGACGGACATACGGGCAGACGGACGTAGCTAAATCAACTTCCCTATCTATAAGGACCAATATATTTTCTTTGGGGTCGCAGATTGATGTTAAAGAAATTACAAATGGATTGACAAACTGATATATGCTCTTATCACTTATGTGAAGGGTATAAAAATATTTTCCAGCAAATTTGTAATTCTTGTTTTGCAGGGTTTTTCAAAATTTATTATAAAAGATGCAAAAAAATCTAAGAAATGAAGGCCTCTGTTTCTTTGTAATCAGATCAAAAGTAACATAAACATTTGTATTCGTGTGTGTATGGGTACTTACAAAGACATGTTGATAATAAATTTTAAACAAAATGATAATGATGTTTCGGTTGTTGTTGTTTTTGTAAATCAAATGTAATAATTGTTTTTGCCAAATTAAAGAAAAAAAAACACTAGACAGTGATAAAATGCAGTTACACTTGTGGTTTTTGGTAGTAAAATAGTTGATTTTGCCATTCGGTATAGAGTTGCCAAGTATATTTTATTACAATAAGTATGCAGACAAAGGTGATTGATTTTAGCAATGATTATTAATTTAATGAGTATTAAATATTATATTTTATATGTTTATGTTATTGGTAATAAGTTTAAGGGTTCACTATTCAGATTTAAAATTAAAACAAAATAAACAAAATTTAAAAAAAAATAATACATTTTTTCAAGAGTTAATTGTTTTAGCATTCATTTATTTTCATTTTTTCTAAAGCACTTGAAACGTGCTTTTTAAGAGTGTCTGAGAGTATCATGCATTGAAGTTGAAAATTTTAAAAATACAAAGACCACTTTAGAGTTACTTATGTATAAAACATAAGTTGTAAAACAAAATCAAATGCTTGATGTCCATAAGTTTAAGTTTATAAGAAAACTAACAACCTATTTCCGACATAAATATTCAAAGAAAACTTTAATTGAATTTTTTACCCATTTCCATTAATTTTTTCATAATCAAAAATAAAGTAGAATTTTACTCAATTTAATATGAAAGAAAAAATGTTTTCATTTTCTCAATTGCCCAATGTATGCCTACTGTTAGCTGGATTCTTTGTCATTTAATTTTTGAACACAATATGCCGTCAGTGTTTATTGTTTACTTTTCTTCATAATTACGATCATAAACATAATTGTACCCATCATTATTTTCATCATTATTATCTTCATTTTCGTGGTTTTTTACATTGAAGAGAGAGGGCTTGTGAATATTTTTTTTATTTTTTGGGTGTCAATTCTGTTTCAGTCTGTAAGTAAGTGCAGTGCAACGAACAATTTTTTGCATATAAATCAGACACTTGGTTGGTTGGTGGACGGACAGGGGGATGGACAGACATGTTTATTTATTCCTTTTCATTTTCTTTGTAAATTTTTGTATTTCTTTATATTTTTAATATTTTGTTTAACCACAAAAGCTCAGTGTCAATGTTAATAAACATCTTTTTCAGTTTTCAATTATAAACGATCGCATGTAAACGTTGATTTCTTTTTTTTTTAAGCAAAAATGCAAAAATCTTGTCGCGTGCTGCTTTAGCAATTGTGATTGATATAACTGAAAAAATAATTTAATTGTTTAAATAAAAAATTCTTAAAAATATCAAATAAATGACGTGCGAAAATGAAAACGAGATCTGTTCTGAATCTTAAGAAAGAAATTTAATGAACAACAAAATTTAAAAGTAACATAATTTTGATGTTTAACATTAGTAAAAAAATATAGTTTTTTTTTTTAATAATTTAAAAGCATTGAAATGAAAGATTTTTTAGTTAAAAAAAATAACTAAATAGTATTCTGTATTAATGTTTGTATAATAAACCAACGTCAATTAATAAAATAATTTCCAAATAAAGAAATTGTAATAATTAAAAGACAACGACTTGTTTTACGTTGAAAAATTAGTGGCAGATTGACTTTATTTTTTTTTGTTTTTTTTTATTAAATTTATAAATATGTATGTATGTACATATATAAATACAATTCCATTTTTTTTTTAATTTCCAATAAGCAAATCCAATTATCTCGTTTCTATTTTATTTTTTTTGGGAAACCCGCTGCTTATTAACTTCGGTTAACGTTGATATATTTATTTTAAAATAAAAAAAACTCAGATTTTTTATTTGCAAAAATTGGCAAAAATCCACAACATTCCTACCACACGGCGCGTAATTAATTTTAAAAGATTAAATTTAAATAAATCATACGCAGCGGTATACAAAATATTTTTATTATAAGAAATTCTTAATCTTTTTTTAAATTTTATTCAACCGAAATTTCATTAGCACAATTTTAAGAATAATTATATATATTTTACTTTTTGATATTTTAAATTTGATAAGGGACTGTTTTCTCTGTTTACCCACCTTTTTCGTTAGATTGCCCATTAAGTGGTTTATGCAGGGTCTTAATTTTATATTTCAAAATTTTAATTTTAGGGCTATAAGTAATGACAATTTTCTTCATGAAAAGGCGCTGGTCAGTAAGAGATGTAACAAATAAGATTGCTTTGCCGAATCTTGTATATCCTTCACATTGGTTTTTTTGTGTACCCAATCACATTATCTAGCCCAGTTGTTTTCAAACCTCAAATATTATAATAAAATAGTTTTGTGCCACGTTTGAAGTCGATAGCTATATATGGGTAGTTCCAGGAAAAAGTAAGGAAACGCCAGAGCGGGTTTTTCTTGTTTGTTAGGTAAATACTTTAATTTTTATATTAATATGTGTACAAGTCATTAAAGAAAAGGCTCTTTTTTCATTTAAACTGTAATTGCAAAAAAAACATAAGTTTTCCCCTAAAAAAAAAATTATGAAATCTGGCGTTAAGTTACTTTTTTCCTGGAATTATCCATAAATAGATAGTTACTAATATAGAAAACATCACGAAATTTGAACGTTTATATTGGCGATGCTACTTCCCGGCCTCCCTTCCAACATATTTTTTCTTAAATAAAAGCACAAAAGAAGCAACCTATGAAAGGTTTGATTTTAAACGATTTTTAATATTTCCGCGAAATTTCGTGTCAAAAACGTCTATAAAGTGGCTCATATGAGGGCTACGGTTTACTTTGTACCTTTTCTTATATTTTTTTCCGCAAAAAAAAAAAAATGGTATTATAGTTAGAGGGACCATTTACTTCTGGGTCAAAAACAGTAAGTTTTTTATTTTTTGAAGTTTAAAAACCACCTTGAGTTATAGGAATTGAATTAAAACCACCTTTTGAGTCGATTAAAGCAATCTGTCCGCTTGTTTAGGTATTATTGTGATTAGAGAACAGGTCACAGGCTGATATTTGATTCAGAAACAAAAAAAATTTTAAACCATTTTTGCCATGATTTAACAAGTTCTTTGAGACGACCTAAAACTGTAAAACATACATGACATTTCGAATTTTATATTCTCCTCGGCGAAATTTCATCTCTGTGTAAAAGGGCCTTTGGCATTGCATTTTCCGGATGCTCGGTAAACTATTTCTGAAAAGTCTTTAAATTGGCTTAACAGTTAAAAAAGTCCTTTGTTTCCTTCTATGTTACAGTAAATTTTCTTCAAGCTTCTTGTAACCTTAAGGTCTAATTTTTGTAAAGTAGCTTCTATAATTGCATCTCTCTGTTCGGAAAATACACAGTCGAGTCTGTAATAATGACCTCTTAACTCAAATTATGAAAGGAAACATATCCATAAATAGATTTATATTTTAACTGAAGTCCGTTTCGCAAGCATAACATAGTTTGAACATATTTTATGTCAGTCCTAATGTGACATTTTTGCAAAGATATAAATTTATAAATACTTCACGCTTTGTTATGCTGGGTAAAAACAAAAGGAGGAAACTTTGCAAAAAAAAGTGCACTTCTAGCAGCGTGAAAAGTTTAGGAGGGAAAGAAAGACACAGAAATATTGGGGCGCAGACGAATTCTCTGAACGTTTACTCTTTCACACCTCTTTAACTAACCATATCTGGTAAAGCATCGACATAAAATGTCTAACTCTGGCCTGTGCGAAAGCTGGCCAATTACATTGGAAAGTTATATTGACTCAATGTTCTCCCTGCATCCCCTTCAGTCGCTGTTTTCCGCAACCCCACTCCCGTGAAGATTTGCTTGTTGTAACCCGTCAGCGTTCGCCGTATTTTGTTCGATTTAGGTTTTCCTAGTTAAGGTATTTTCTATGTTCTATGCTAACTGCCCTGTCATTTCCGAGTGCTTTGTGGGAAATTTTTTCCACTCCTTCAATTTGATCTTCGTTGCAATCAAAGGCTTCACGTTTCACAAGTCAGCTGCTGGCAATTTTCTAGCTGACTTTACCAGATTATATTTAAGATACTATCGATTTCCCTAAAAAGCCCAGGTAACCATAAAATGCGTACTTGGAAATATTCGGTACTCTTGTGCCAAATTGTCCTCTTCGACCCTTAATTTTCTGTATAGAAGGTTTTGCGGAACAAGCCTGCATGTTTCCAGAGACAGGCCACACATTTTGCGATCGCTCTATAGCTTGCAGGGCAGGGTGTAAGAGTATGTTCTTTCAGAAGTCTTCCTCAAACTGCCGTCGAATCAAGGCAACCGAAGTTATATAGTTTGAATCGACCTTTACTTAAGGTGTATGATTGGATAATTTTGCTTCCCTCCATTATCCTCCAGTTTTACCAAAATGCATTGATGAATAGATTTAGGCAATTCCAGACTTATGTTTTTGCTTACATCTTAAACAAGTTTAAAAAACCTTCAAGATTTCTAATGATGGTATGTTTTTGAAATGTTTAAAAATAGCTAGACTAACACGAAAATAAATTGACATAATCAGCATTAAGTTGAAATTTGTTCGAAATTATCATATTAATGATGAATCTTCGTGACAATAACAGTAACAAGTGGAGTTGTGCATGAGAATATCATTGTAGTATCATCGTACTATAAAAAGCCTTAGTTTTGGCGAGATTGCATGTTATAGGTGGGCGACAAATTGAGCCATGCAGGATCTTGTCTGCTACACGTTTTCTTTTTATTTTTACTTAATGTTTTTGATTTTTTAAATGTTAAGTGCGAAAAATAAAAATATTTTTGTTTTAGTAAAAACTTAATCCAGAATTAAAATAAAATAAAATTAAAATGGCGGTTATGACGACATTTAAAGGAATAATTAACATATGACTAAAGGTGATATTGTAGGCTACGGTTCTTCATGTTAGCGACTCAACATAAAAAATCACTAATGAATCTAGGTGAAATTGTCCGTTATGACTTACTTATATGCGGACGTCTAGCAGACAAAATCCACATACATAAGTCACAAATGAAATTTTGGATAACTTTTTTAAAAATCCATATATGACGCTAAAGAAAATTCGATTCTGTTTACTGAACCTTTAAAATTTTACTGGTCAGGTCGAGAAGATGATCAATTGTGATGATCTCCGGGCGACAGATTCTCCCACTCGTATCGAATGTTGTCCTTGAGGGCTTCCCTGTTATCGTTTGACCAGCGGCGTCCTCGAAAAGAATGGACCTTTGACTTCTTCAGCGTAAACAGCGTGCCATGCAGTTATTTCGAGCGGAATATCGCCAACAGCGGCGATATTCTCGGCAGAACGGGAGCTCCGGCACCGGTTACTCTTGGCAGTGTCTCGTTTGGTCCCATACTTTTTTAAGTTTGTGGCCAAACAGCGCAGTGCTTGCGCAGTCATTGCCGCAGAACTGGGGAATCGGCGACGGAATTTGCGCTGCTTCAACACCACATACGAATTGTTACGCACGATTACTCCGCATTCTTGAGAAGTGTATCGCTTCATGGCTTGTTCACTTGTATTTTACATCAGTCTAGTTTACAAATGGGCAAGAATGACACGCAAAATCGTGAAGCGTTCCACATTAAAAGAAAAATAAGGGTTTCTTTCAAGAGGGTGATTTCTTTTGGCCCACCTTGAACAACAATAAGACGTAATGTTGTCTTCTCTAACTAATCCAAAAATTTGCTGAAAAATTTTATTTATTTTAACGTTTATGTATAAACATGTTTCAAATCTATATGTGCATTAATACGGTGTAATTTTTTCTCATTAGTGTCCTTTTTTTTGCCGAGTCTAAGCGTAAAAAATTTAAAGTAAGCACTGAAAAGATTTCAGAAAAATTTTAACCCAAAACGAAGGCTGAAGTCTTCAAATAGATTTGGCAGCATGATCAACGCAGGCGATTTCTTCGGCATTAATTCCTTTATTTTTAATCAAATAAAAGTAGGAATAAAAGTCTTATAATTTTAAAATGTTTTTGTTTAGAATATAATGACAGCATTTGTAAACCATCATAAAAAAACAATACAACAATATGACATGATAAGACACCTTGTGAATTACCAAATAGTATCCAAATAGTATAAGATAAATTGGTTTTGTTAAATTTTGACTTCTATAAAACTAAAGAAACATAACCTTTTTAAAATTGTTTTAGCTTTTTATAAACATAAACTCAATAAAAATAAATATTAAGTTAAGTAAAATGTTTATAACACACAAATATTGTTATTTTTTTATTTAAATTTTGTAGTTTTCTTAAATCTTCAAGGTTACACACGTTTTCTATGCAGCCATAAACAAAAAACGACAGCCTGAAAAGAGCCTTGGAAAAGTGTCTGCTTGTGCAAAAAAAAAAAAAAAAAAAAAAATTAAGAAAAAGAAAAGGAAGATTTTTATGTTTTTTACTTATGTTGGCCAATAAAAAAAATTCTATTTTAAAATGCAACATTTAATGCTTTTTCAAAAAAAAAAAATCAATAAATAAATAAATGACTCAAAATGATTTCGAGCATTTGTAATAAAAAATTTTCTCTCAAAAATCGATTGGGTGTTGCTGTTTGTTTCGATTTGATTGCGATTTGAAAATTTAATGCAATAAAAAATAATTTCCAGCTAAAAATAATAAAAATTTCAAATTGGCCTGCATTATTTTTTAAAAAGAGTCAAAACAAGAATTATTCTTTTAAAATTTGCAACAATGAAATTAAGGAGAAACTTTTAAAAACAATTTTAAAATCTCAAACAACAAATGTCTTAATGTGGGGGATATTCTGTATAGATTTACATTAACACAATTTTCAAAATATTGAAATTTGAGGTTAACTTAAAAAAACTAAATAACAAAACACAAAACGTTTTTATGTCTGAATTTTCATTTTGTCTAATTTTTCTGTTAAACTCAACACCTTTAGGGAAATTTTGTGTTTATAAAAAAGCATAAACAAAATATCTTTTGTTTAGTTTATTTTTTTATTATTTCCAAAATCTTTATCTGCATCTTTTTTTGTTTAAACTTTTAACGAATCTATCTATAAATCTATTTTATTTTTTTTTTAATATAATTTTTTTTCATAGATTTTTATTTCAATATTTATCTTGTTTCCAATACAGTTTTCACCAGTCTTTTTTCAAAACTTTAGCCAGCACAAACGTGTGCTTTAAACAATATATTTTTAAAAATCGTGCGCTTAAAATTTTGTGAGTTGGTTTGGCTTTTTAGTTGTTCATAGTTTTTCATTTTCTTATTATTTAATTAACCTTGTGCCAAATCAAAACACCCCAAAAAAAATAATAAATCATTATAATGCAAATATTATTTTTAATTTTCTAAAAGTTTCTTATAAGAAAATATATGTATATATTTGAAAATAAATAAAGTTCATAAATTGCAATAAACATAATTTATTTAATATTTAAAAAAGAACGTGCACAATTTGTTTCTATCCTACAAGAAAAAAAAGCAACTTATTAAAACATATTTGACGTTTTCAAAATAATAATTTTATATTATTTTAAGTGCCAAAGTGTGCATAAATTTCAATTCAAAATCACATTTACATATTAATCAGAATAAAGTGCGATTTTTATTAAAATCCTTAAAAACATAAAAATTTCCGGGTTCAAAAGTAAATATTTAAAAAATTTTGTGAATTTTTATTAATCATACGCCAGAGTGTTTATTAAAAAACTTTTAAGATCTGTAGCAATTTTTTATGAAGAACTTTAGGAATCTAAACCGCAAGTGATTAAAAAAAAATCAAAAGAAAGAAAAAATATCTAAGTTTTATTAAAACTCTCTCCTTTTTGGAATCGAAAAAGAAGATAAATATTATTTTTGTTTTTTTTTTAAAAGTATATAATATAACATTAAAACCACAAAAACTGAATTAAACAGATTTTAATAATATAATATTCTGTACGTATAAAATATTATTATTTAATTAAAGTAGCTGTTAGCTACTTGACCTGTTTGCCCAATGTTCTTTAGCATTTAACCTAGTTTCGCACACAAGAAAAAACCCGACTGCCATATCTGAAAAATTTAATCTGGCATGACAATTTCTTTATTTAAAAACTTTCAATTGCTTTAAACTCTATATAATTATTTTCTTCACGTAAAATAAATTTACATTTTGGTTGCAGCTGCTTTGGTTTATCTTTGCTTATCTGCTTGGGTTTTTGCTGGCACCTTTCTTTTTAAAGTTCTATAGCCTAATTATGAGTCGTTAGTCAACCTCTAAAGATACGTTCTAACAATGTCCTTAGGAAAGAATATACTGCATAAAACTCTAAAGTAATTGTTAATGAAACCCTACAGCTTTTGCGTAGTATGGCTTGATACCAGCCAAATTTGATTTTTGTAGATCACGGTAGGGCTAACGTTTAAAAAAAAATTTTTTTAAAAACGTGCGTTGAATATTTAAGCCTTGGTTCGCCTAGTTTCTTGTAAACTTTTGTGTAATGAATGTATGTAGTTTTTTGTTGAATGCTTTTCTTGATCTTATAAGCTTTTAACATTTGCTAGTAATAGTAGTAGTAGTAGTAGTAGTAGTAGTAATAGTAGTAGTAGTAATAGTAGTAAATAAGTAGAAGTGGTAGTAAAAGAAGTAGTAGTAGTAGGAGTAGGAGTAGAAGTAGCAGCAATAGTAGTAGTAGTAATAGTAGTAAAAGTAGTAAACAAGTAGAAGCAGTAGTAAAAGAAGTAGTAGTATTAGTAGTGGTAGTATTAGTAGTAGTTGTAATAGTAGTAGTAGTAGTATAGTTGTAGTAGTAGTATTAGTAGTAGTAGTAGTAGTAGTAGTAGTAGTAGTAGTAGTGGTAGTAGTAGTAGTAGTAGTAGTAGTAGTAGTAGTAGTAGTAGTAGTAGTAGTAGTAGTAGTAGTAGTAGTAGTAGTAGTAGTAGTAGAAATCAAGCAGAAATCGCTTGCTTTTTCATATTAACATTTAAAACACTTTGCCTCAATAGCCTAGATGGTGGAACGCTGGTGTGGCAGATTGGAGAGTCCCAGATTAAAACGTCAAGTACAAAAAAATAATTTTAAATTATTTATATAAAATATGTATTATATACAAGTGAAATGTGAAACTCCTCTTCTTGAATAATAACTTTCTGTTAATCAAAGAAATTAGTTTTCGCACGGTTTCGAACTTAAATCAATACGTTTTTGACTTTATTATGGCTAAAAGTAAGAAACTCGTACTAGATAAGTTTAACTTGGTTTAAGAAAATCCTTAATCACAGCTATTTTGACCCCGCTAGGGCCTAACTTAAGTAAATATTACTTGACTTTTGGTAATGGCTTTGGGTTTCTTGATTTTTGAAAATATTTCAAACACTTGTCGGTCTTGTTGGGCCCCTAAGTCATACAAATTTTAAAATGCAGCCGAAAATTTTCTATCTTAATTGGCTTAAAAGTAACAAAAACTATTAGAATATAGTTTGTGCCTCCTTTCTTTCCTTTTTGAGGCAAAAATAAAAAAAGAACCAAAAGTAACAAAATTACAATAATAATATCAAAAGCGGTTATTTCCTTGCCAGTATCCTGTTGGGGTAACACCATATGGTTAAGGTTCTACAATACTAACAAAAACAACATGAAAAAAATTCCGCTTTGATTTTTATTGTTTGTGTATTGTTTTATTAAGTGTAGCCACCTTCATTAGATGCTGTAAGTGCTGCCAATCTTTCACACCTCTGATGTGATGAGAATACACAAGTTTCTAAAATGGTTTAGAAAATAAACATTTACCGAATACCTGTCAAATTTTGTATCTGTATTTGGTCCCACTTAATACATTGATTTTTTTACATGATGAGATTTTGTGTTATTCTACAACATATTTTGACAAGTCGTAGTATATATATTACCATGTAAAAGTACCTCTATATATGTAAATTTTGATTTTTTTCTTCGAAACATTTGCTTAATAATTTTCAGTTCTGAATAAAATTTTTTAGTACACAAAACTAAATTATTTTAATTTATAAAATGTTAATAAACTCATAATTTATTTTTAATCAATTGTATATAGAAAAATAAAATGCATATCAATAAATTTGTAATAATTCAATACCGCAACCATTACACTTTCAATGAATTGTAAGAAAATTTGCAAATATTGTTCTTTTACATTTAAAGCAATAAAAATTTCATTTACCCAGCACTTGTTGTGCAAACAAATTGTTCACATAACACCCCCACAACAGTTTTCACTTCAATCACTTGACACGTTTCAATCAAAATAATTTTGTTATTTACAAGCAAAATTTTAAAAACATTATCCAGAAATAAAATTTAAAATAAAACCCATGAATGCAATTTTATATTATAAAAAGTATTTATAAAATTATTATTAAATATTTGTAAACCAAATTTAAAATAAAAAATAATTTTTTAAATTTATACATAGACTGCAAATATTTAGATCAACCAACACATATTGCACATAAAATCGTAAACAATCACAAATCCAAATTCAACAAATCTGTTTCTTTTATTATTTTATTATTTTTTTAGATCAAGTCTTAAATAAACAGAAAGTTTTATTTGCATTCACGTTAACTTTAATCCAAAACTCTTCTATATTCAAATTACATCCATGTTAAAAACAACTCCTTGAGGAAATCTAGGGGTGTTTAATTGTAACTGTGTTTTTAATTAAGTGTGTGATTTGCCAATTAAAATAAACATCAAAGTTAATCTTAAAAAAATTTCAAAACTTAGAGGAAACTGCTCAAAAGAAGTTAAGGCACTCTCTCTCCTATTCATAAGCGATTTATTTAGTTTTTAGCGAAACCTTAACGAGTTTTTGTATTTAACTAAATATTTTTTTATTGTCACGCACGTTCAATTATACATAAATACAAATATTATTTTCATACGAAATACCTGAACACTTACAAAATTTAATTAACAGCTTGTTCTTTTTATTAATGCTTTTTTGATAAGCCACAACATTTTTTCAAAATTGAGCAATTATTTTTTAGAATTTGTATAATGTTTTACAATGTTTCAATTATAAAAAAAAACTTTAAAAAAAATGTGTTAATTAATATTATTAAACAAATTAATATAAAAACAAAATTCAAATGGAATGCAACAGCATTTTTGCAAATGTTGTTTTAGATTTTTTCGTAAAGCAACAGCTTTTAATAATTAACAGCTGCACATAAAATATTTAAAAAATTTAAAAAAAAACTACAACTCAATATATTAAATTCTCTTTATTTAAGCAAAATTAACACTAAGACCAAGTTAAACATTAAATAAATAATCTTACAGCACATTCTAAAGTATATCCTAATGTATATCGCTTCCTGAAACTTCTTCAACCATCGGACAAGCCAAAGGCTTCGCGGGATGATATTAATTGTAAACAATAAAATAAAATAAAATAAAATAAAATAAAATAAAATAAAATAAAATAAAATAAAATAAAATAAAATAAAATAAAATAAAATAAAATAAAATAAAATAAAATAAAATAAAATAAAATAAAATAAAATAAAATAAAATAAAATAAAATAAAATAAAATAAAATAAAATAAAATAAAATAAAATAAAATAAAATAAAATAAAATAAAATAAAATAAAATAAAATAAAATAAAATAAAATAAAATAAAATAAAATAAAATAAAATAAAATAAAATAAAATAAAATAAAATAAAATAAAATAAAATAAAATAAAATAAAATAAAATAAAATAAAATAAAATAAAATAAAATAAAATAAAATAAAATAAAATAAAATAAAATAAAATAAAATAAAATAAAATAAAATAAAATAAAATAAAATAAAATAAAATAAAATAAAATAAAATAAAATAAAATAAAATAAAATAAAATAAAATAAAATAAAATAAAATAAAATAAAATAAAATAAAATAAAATAAAATAAAATAAAATAAAATAAAATAAAATAAAATAAAATAAAATAAAATAAAATAAAATAAAATAAAATAAAATAAAATAAAATAAAATAAAATAAAATAAAATAAAATAAAATAAAATAAAATAAAATAAAATAAAATAAAATAAAATAAAATAAAATAAAATAAAATAAAATAAAATAAAATAAAATAAAATAAAATAAAATAAAATAAAATAAAATAAAATAAAATAAAATAAAATAAAATAGAATAAAATAAAATAAAATAAAATAAAATAAAATAAAATAAAATAAAATAAAATAAAATAAAATAAAGTAAAATAAAATAAAATAAAATAAAATAAAATAAAATAAAATAAAATAAAATAAAATAAAATAAAATAAAATAAAATAAAATAAAATAAAATAAAATAAAATAAAATAAAATAAAATAAAATAAAGTAAAATAAAATAAAATAAAATAAAATAAAATAAAATAAAATAAAATAAAATAAAATAAAATTAAATAAAGTAAAATAAAATAAAATAAAATAAAATAAAATAAAATAGAATAAAATAAAATAAAATAAAAAAAAAATTATTTCTATACATTTCAAACTACGAATTCAGTCGCCCCATTACTTATCTTTCAGGCAAAGTGCTGAAGAACCCTACGGGGAAATAGACTGGTTGAAGACGTAAATGGTTCCTTATGGTAGGGACTGATTCTAGTTCTTGCACTTTATATAAAAGAGAACCTGTCACTTTCACATTGTGTTGTCATCGAAAGGGGCAATTGGTTCAAAACTAACACCTCAGAGCGGGTTACAGGTCAATCCTATATAAGCAAATTTTTAATTAATTGTTTAAGATCCTCTTCAATCTATTTTGTTTGTATTTACGCGTGTGTGTGTATATATATAAACAGATGTATATATATGTGTAGGGACCAGTATTTATATGTTTCCCCCTAACCTCTTTAACCAGTTACTTGCTGTGTGCCTTTTTAACCGATCACGACCAATAACTTTTGCCCAATTCATGTTTTGTACCTGTAAGAGGACGAGTACGCCGACCACATTTCCCTCAGCTTTAACGACTACGAGTATCTCTCCCCATGTATAGATTCTTTAAGATAGAATTTCAGGAAACTCGATCTTTAATAGGATAGGAGTTGGCCAAATAGGAAAACACCGGTAAGTTTGTTCTATTTCCGAAACTATACGCAATTGAAACAAAATTAAAAAAGAATCGTATTCTATTCAAGAAATAAACAAACCAGCTAGACCTTTTCGATTCTAAAGAGTAAACAAGGCAAAAATTATATTTTGGTACTGCTGAGGTTTATTTCATAACTTCGTGACCAATAAAGATAAAGACATAATTCAAATTGCGTTCGAATAGTCTTGAAAAAAATATAAAACTTTTTTAAAATTTTGTAGCACTTAAAGTCCCAAAGGGTAAGTATTTTATTTTAGTACTTTTTAGGTACAGTTTGCACTTTTTGACACTACAACTATAGAAATGGATTCTGATTAAAGCCGTACACCAACGTAGTAGACAAAATTACTTCTTTTTTTTAATTGTTTTACTTTAATACTATTTTGGGACTAATAAGGTGCTCAAAGAGTACTTTTTCACATTTTTGAAATTATTTTAGGTCTAAGGACAATGATTAAGGGTTAATATCAGCAAACTAGACAACAAGTACTTTTTCACATTTTTGGTATTTTTTCACTTTTAAAGTACTTTTTTATTTTTTAAGGTTATAAGTAAAATACTATAAAAAGGGCAATAAATCCGGATTCAGGTCAAAAGTCAATAAGGCGAAATAGAGTATTTTTTATATTTTGGTACTACTTTGCGTTTTTCGAGATTATAACCTTGAAGTATGGAGATAAGGGCTATTAACCGATATTCAGAACAAAAGTCAATTAGAAGTCGAAAAGTACTTTTTATGAAATTATAGTCTTTTTATAGTCAAAATTGTAAACAAAATGTTTTTTTTTTCACACTTTTTTTAATAATTTAAATGCCGAACAAGCATTTCTAGCAGATACTTATCGATTCTAATAAGAGAAAAATAGCGTTTATACATTGTGTTATTATTTTAAGGTTTCATTTAACCAAAAGCATCCGTAACTAAACACAAGTTCTGATCCAATTTTTGCTTGGTCTTTTTACTTAGTTTTTTAGAACTAGTTTGCGTTACCCATCTTGTAGTATGTGCCAGCCAGCCTCTACAAAAAATATTATTTCAGAGAACAAGGTATTATTTGCAATTTGTTGCTAAATGCTATTAACCAATTGTGTACCAAATAGTTTATCTAATTTAGAAAACAAAGATGGTTACGCTTGTTTTAGTAAACGACCTTATATTATATCTACTTAATTCATAAATTTTAAAATAGGGTTATTTATCGCTAATTTGACAGATGACTATAGAAAAATTGTCAAATAAGCCCTTAATAATCTTATTTTAATTATTATGAACACGGGCGTATATATTAGATTTTTTTTTTTATTTTAAAACCAATTGCTGCTTTATTGCGTTACACGAGGTACAGGTGTGGCCAGGTTTCTTTGTTTGCTGAATAAATTTATAGATTTTTTTTTGTTTGTTTAGGTAGTTGTTGTGCTAAAAAAATGTGTTAAATTGTTAAATAAATTTTTTAATATCAATATTTCTTTTGTAGTGGTTTTGCTAGTTGTAGAAACAACAAAAAAATTTAAAATTAACTTAACAGACAGCTTGTCGACATAATTTTTTTTTTATTTGGTTTTACAAAGTTATAACAAAAGAAACCAACAAAAACAACATCAAAAGCAGCAGCAGCAAGTACAAAAGAAAAAAAAACTAAACAAAAAAAAGACCAAAACATAGTTTCAAGTAAGAATGTTTAAAGTTAAATAATTTAGACAAGAAAAACAAGAAAATATTTAAAATAAAAAAAAAATATTAAAAAGATTATTGACATTTTGATCAAAAGAAGCAAAAAACTGATAAAAGGAATATAAATGGATGTAGATGTTTGTGTATAAACGATTTTTTTTATTATTTTTTGTTATTTGTTAATAATGTTGGCTTATACCCATATTAGTCACAATTCAAATTATATTTAAATATTTTTTTTAATCACAAATAGCGCTTTAAAATAGAACTCGAATATATTTTAATGCTTTGTTTCGTTTTAATGTTTCATTTAAAAGGAAACTGGAAACAAATAATTTAAGAGAAGTCAGTTATCTTTGTCAAATCTTTTTTAAATTTAAACAAATAAATTGCAGCATTTAGCATAACAATGATTTCAAAAGTAGTAATTTAGAAGTAATAACTGCGTTTTGTTTAGTAGAATAACGTATTAATAACGTAAAATATGTAACTTTTAATGACAAGATTTTAAAGCCAAAATCCTCAAAAATTCAAATTCGCAAGGTCACATCCGTCACAGTCTCTTAATGTCTATTGTGTTAAAAACATTACATTACATTCTTGGAAATCAAAGCCTGTTTTTTAATTAAAATTTTTAATTGTTTAAGTTATAAGCAAAAATGCAAGTAAAATCGTCACGCACGTTTTAATGGAATCGCCTATATGTTAGCAAGTATAAGTTTTATAATGGCATGACTTTATCTTTTATGCCCATGAAATTGAGGATAGTTTGATAAAAATAACAAAAAAAAACACACCCTGCGTAACCTTTGATTATACCCTTTACATAGTGATATACATATGTTTATCGGTTTATCATTCCGCCCCCCAATAAAGTATATAATTTCTGGACCCTTATAGAGCGGGAAGTCTACATAGCCATGTCCGTCTGTTCAAACCAAGCTATTAGAAATGTTTCTGAGCAGAACGTTGCTAAAATTCAGCAAGATCGGCTAAATACGCACTGAGATATAAGGCAAAACCTATATATCACAGAAAATAAACCAACTGTTGTCACAAAACTTCTCACAAATACTTTAAAAGTCAAAACCAGAATTAAGGAAAGTTTTTTTTTTTGATAGGAGCAGGGGAGGGGAAAAGTTTTCATGCGCTTTATTTTGAGAAACTGTCAATGCTATCAACTTTAAATTTGCTACAAATTAGTAAGAGGAAGCATTTATAAGACATGCAATCGCATACTAGGTAAAAAATAGTCACGTTAAAATAATTTGTGAACCAGGATCCCCTTTTTTGCTTCTAAAAACGTGAATTTATCTAACTGTACAAAAAAGTTAAGTTCAACATTAAAAGAACCTTTTTAGAATAAGGTAAAATTCAAACGAAGCTATTTTGTTCGTTAAAGGTTTGATCAGGAACTGGCTGAAGAAAAATGAAATAATTTTAATGAGGTTGGAGTTGTTACGGCCTTATATTTATATTTCATCATGGCACATCTAAAGTACGTAAAGCTATAGTCTTCAAATTAAGATTGCCAGTATCTCCCCCTATGCTTACATCTACCTCAAATTTAAGAAAATTCAACGCCTAAGGGGTTAGTAATGGGTAAAATCGAAAAACTTTTACCGTCTTAACTTTTCACAATTGAAACAAAATTATAAAGTATCATATTTTTCACAAAAAAAAGGTGGACCGATGTCTGGCCCTTTTTTAGATTTTGAACTCTAAGAAGTAAAACATGGTAAAAACTCTGTTTTTTTAGAAAAGAAAATGGCTTTTAAAAGATCCCGAAAATAAGAGGGTGATTTTAGTACTTTTTTTAAATTATGGGTTTAAACATTTAAAATTAAGGCCTGCTGACCTATAAAGAGGTTGGAAGTCAACTACATAGACAAAAGGGCTTTTCACATTTTTCACTTTTTTTGGGATTAATAGCATTGATCAAGATTTCACAGTGGCGTAGAACCGATTTCTTTAAAATAAATTAGCTATTCTAAACGCTTTGTCCGATTGGTATAAAATTTAACACATCTGGTACCACTGATTTCAAATCTTATAACTCATATTTTCTGTTTAAAATTTGATACGCCTTTAATGATGAAACAGATCACATCCAAAACTTTAAGCAAAAACGACTCTTAAAGAAAACAGACCCGTAATTGAAACGTCGGCTGCAAACTTAGGAACTCACTTTTGACTTTTTTAAATTTTTATCTAAAAGTCTTTCCTTAAATTAAAGTTTTTGTACAGTGGCGGCTACAAAATATCTTGCTTTTGTTTTCTCTTAATTAATTTGTAAACATTTCATTAATTTTAATACAATTTTTTGATTTTTAGTTTGGCTTAAGTTGATATAATTTCTTTTTATTAGAAGAGATTATTTTTATCCGTTAATGTTGAAAGAAACTTTAATTTTGAAAAAAAGCAGATTTTTCTATCGATACTAGCCGAGTAGAATGCATTTTCGAAAGCAGCTACGCAATTTCATCATCAGTACTCTTTGAACGGTAGTAGTGTCTTTTGACTGTAAACATCACCTATTTAACTTACACGTAACAGAGAAAGGGATACGGCATGACTGCTTTCTTCCATTTTTACTTTGTAAGTTAGGACGAAGTTTACTTTTCATATACACTATGCGTTTTTCTATTAAAAGTCTCTTTGGCAACACTAACTAACGGTTGAGCATCATCCATCTTTCAGATGGAATGAAACGCTTTTTATTCTTGTATCTATTATATAAAGAAGGGGTGTGTGGGTATGTATGTATGTATGTATGTATGTTTGTATTTTATAGCTGGCCACACCAGTGGATCGATTTTTGTGAAATTTTTACAGAGTGTTACTTCAAGTCTAAAAGGAACAATAGGCTACTTTTTTTTTGGAAATTATTGCTGCCACGCCCACACTACGCCCATTTGTGTGGGAAGGTCAAGTAACAAAATTACCCAGAGCCATACTGCTCAAACGCGTGGAACTAAATACCTGAAATTTACAACACGTGTTAAGCTTTACATGTTTGTTTAAATGCACATGAATTTTTAAACATTGGGCCCGTAAAGGGATAAAAAGGGGACAAAAAGGGAAAAATCGGTAACCTACTATCTCTTGATGTCTATAAGATAGAAACAAAATTTAAAAAGTTTAGCGTTTTCCTTAAGAAATAAACAGACAGGTATCTGGAGTTTTTTTTTAAATTATGGTCCGAAAGGCCGAAAAAAGGGGTTAAAATTATATTTTGGTACTTTTTGGTACTTTTTGTTACTTTTAAACCAATAAAGATAGAAAAATTTTTCAAATTGCGTTCGATAGGTCTTACTAAAATATGATTAAGTTTGTCGTACTTTTTTTTAATTTTGGGCCCAAAGGGGGAAAAAAGGGTCAAAAATATATTTTGATTTTTTTATTCGTTTTTGTAACTTTTAAACCAATAACGATAGGAACATTATCCAAATTAAGTGTAACAGGCCTAAAAAGTATGAGTACGTTTTTAGATACTTTTTTAATTTTATAGAGCCTAAGGGGAAGAAAGGGTTAAAATTATGTTTTAGTACTTTTTGTAACTTTAAAATCAATTATGATAGAAACATAATTTTAATTGCTTTTCGAGACCGATTTTTGGAAATTAGTTCGCACGTAAACGGCTTTTAAAGTTAAAATTTTGAAGGTAAAAAAGTGGGTGGTGCCACGCCCATAAAAGTTAAACTTTTTATGCTGGTACTTTTATTGCACTGATTTTTTAAAATTGGCACACATATAGAAGGCCTCTAATTCCGAAGTTCTAAAGGACAAAAATGGAGGATTGCAGCGCCCACAAAAATGTAAGTTTTTAAACTGGTTCTTCTATTGTTGCGATTTTTATGAAGCTCAAAAATATACTGATAATGTTTATTATCGGTACAAAAACGGATGGCATAAAGATAGACAAACCTGCAAAATTATGTGAAGATAAGGCCATATTCTAGCCAGTTATAGCCCAAAACGCTTAATCCGGGAGGACATTTGTATGGGAGCTCTGTCAAAAAATTAACTGATCATCACCACAAATAACATGCTTTTTTCTTATGCCAAAAAACTTATCTGTTCCAAATTTCATCGAAATATCTGCAAAAATGCGGTCTCTACTTTGTTTACAAGAATACATTAATAAGGCTGAATTCCAAAACGCAGTTTGCTTTGCATTACAAAATTTCAAGTTTTTCCTGAAAGCAAAGATAAGGTTTTTGATAATATCTTTTACTTCCAAATGAGTGTTTGCAGCTATAATAATGTCCTGAAGGCAAAAAACGTTGTCAAAATTGTAAGGAGTGTATAAGGGAAGAAGTTGAAAATTTGCAATGCAAAGCAAACTGCGTTTTGGCTAACTCCCAGCCGGACGGATGGACTGACAGGTTTCAATCGACGCAGGAAGTAATTCTGTGTCGATCGGTATAATTGGAGGTGGGTCTCAGACCTTTTTCTTTGGTGAGGTACAAAAATTTGCACAAAAGCATAATAAAATTTGGATATAACAATATAAGAGAAATTTGAACTTCTTTTGAAAAATATTTGAAATGTGATCCCTGTATCTATCTATTATATAAAGAAGGGGTGTGTGGGTATGTATGTATGTATGTATGTTTGTATTTTATAGCTGGCCACACCAGTGGATCGATTTTTGTGAAATTTTTACAGAGTGTTACTTCAAGTCTAAAAGGAACAATAGGCTACTTTTTTTTTGGAAATTATTGCTGCCACGCCCACACTACGCCCATTTGTGTGGGAAGGTCAAGTAACAAAATTACCCAGAGCCATACTGCTCAAACGCGTGGAACTAAATACCTGAAATTTACAACACGTGTTAAGCTTTACATGTTTGTTTAAATGCACATGAATTTTTAAACATTGGGCCCGTAAAGGGATAAAAAGGGTACAAAAAGGGAAAAATCGGTAACCTACTATCTTTTGATGTCTATAAGATAGAAACAAAATTTAAAAAGTTTAGCGTTTTCCTTAAGAAATAAACAGACAGGTATCTGGAGTTTTTTTTAAATTATGGTCCGAAAGGCCGAAAAAAGGGGTTAAAATTATATTTTGGTACTTTTTGGTACTTTTTGTTACTTTTAAACCAATAAAGATAGAAAAATTTTTCAAATTGCGTTCGATAGGTCTTACTAAAATATGATTAAGTTTGTCGTACTTTTTTTTAATTTTGGGCCCAAAGGGGGAAAAAAGGGTCAAAAATATATTTTGATTTTTTTATTCGTTTTTGTAACTTTTAAACAAATAACGATAGGAACATTATTCAAATTAAGTGTAACTGGCCTAAAAAGTATGAGTACGTTTTTAGATACTTTTTTAATTTTATAGAGCCTAAGGGGAAGAAAGGGTTAAAATTATGTTTTAGTACTTTTTGTTACTTTAAAATCAATTATGATAGAAACATAATTTTAATTGCTTTTCGAGACCGATTTTTGGAAATTAGTTCGCACGTAAACGGCTTTTAAAGTTAAAATTTTGAAGGTAAAAAAGTGGGTGGTGCCACGCCCATAAAAGTTAAACTTTTTATGCTGGTACTTTTATTGCACTGATTTTTTAAAATTGGCACACATATAGAAGGCCTCTAATTCCGAAGTTCTAAAGGACAAAAATGGAGGATTGCAGCGCCCACAAAAATGTAAGTTTTTAAACTGGTTCTTCTGTTGTTGCGATTTTTATGAAGCTCAAAAATATACTGATAATGTTTATTATCGGTACAAAAACGGATGGCTTAAAGATAGACAAACCTGCAAAATTATGTGAAGATAAGGCCATATTCTAGCCAGTTATAGCCCAAAACGCTTAATCCGGGAGGACATTTGTATGGGAGCTCTGTCAAAAAATTAACTGATCATCACCACAAATAACATGCTTTTTTCTTATGCCAAAAAACTTATCTGTTCCAAATTTCATCGAAATATCTGCAAAAATGCGGTCTCTACTTTGTTTACAAGAATACATTAATAAGGCTGAATTCCAAAACGCAGTTTGCTTTGCATTACAAAATTTCAAGTTTTTCCTGAAAGCAAAGATAAGGTTTTTGATAATATCTTTTACTTCCAAATGAGTGTTTGCAGCTATAATAATGTCCTGAAGGCAAAAAACGTTGTCAAAATTGTAAGGAGTGTATAAGGGAAGAAGTTGAAAATTTGTAATGCAAAGCAAACTGCGTTTTGGCTAACTCCCAGCCGGACGGATGGACTGACAGGTTTCAATCGACGCAGGAAGTAATTCTGTGTCGATCGGTATAATTGGAGGTGGGTCTCAGACCTTTTTCTTTGGTGAGGTACAAAAATTTGCACAAAAGCATAATAAAATTTGGATATAACAATATAAGAGAAATTTGAACTTCTTTTGAAAAATATTTGAAAAGTGATCCCTGTATCTATATTATATAAAGAAAGGTTGTATGTATGTATGTATGTATGTATGTATGTATGTATGGTTGTATGTATGTATGTATGTATGTATGTATGTATGTATGTATGTATGTATGTATGTATGTATGTATGTATGTATGTATGTATGTATGTATGTATGTATGTATGTATGTATGTATGTATGTATGTATGTATGTATGTATGTATGTATGTATGTATGTATGTATGTATGTTTGTAATTTATAGCTGTCCACACCAGTGAATCGATTTTTTTGAAATTTTTACAGCGAGTTACTTCAAGTCTGGAAGAAACAATTTGCAAGTTTTTTTTTGGAAATCTTTGCTGCCGCGCCCACACTACGCCCATTTGTGTGGGAAGGTCTGATTATGAATTGCCTAACCAAATTACCCAAAGCCATACTGATCAAACGCGTAGAGCTAAATACATGTTTGCTTAAATACATACGAATTTTTAGAAATTAGGCCCGTAAAGGGATAAAAAGGGGACAAAAAAGGAAAAACCTGTAGCCTACTATCTTTTGATGTATATAAGATAGAAACAAAATTTAAAAAGTTTTGCGTTTTCCTTAAGAAACAAACAGACAGGTATCTGGAGTTTTTTTTTCATTTTAGTACGAAATGGGGGAAAAATGGGCTAAAATTATCTTTTGGTACTTTTTGGTATTTTTTGTTACTTTTAAACCAATAAAGATATAAACATTATTCAAATTGCGTTCGATAGGTCTTAAAAAAATATTATTACGTTTTCCGTACTTTTTTGATTTTGGACCCAAAATGGGAAAACAGGGTTAAAAATATATTTTGATTTTTTTTATGCGTTTTTTGTTGCTTTTCAAGCAATAAAGATGGAAACATAATTCAAATTGGATGCGACAGGCCTAGAAAATATGAAGGTAGAAACATTATTTAAATTGCATTCGTCAGGTTACCAAAAATGTTAATATGTTAATAAGGGGCTGAGATTATATATAGAAGTTTATAAATAATTTTTGCTTATTAAAGCTTTCTGAATATCTCCAAAACTGTAAGCCTGGTAAATTTCCAATTTTTATGTGCTTAGTAAATAGTAGAGCTGACTTATTATTATTAATTGCAACTTATGTGGGGCAACCAATAAATTAAAATATATGTAAATTCTTTTGTTTACATATTTTAATAATTTTACTATGGTTGGGGTAGCGAAGCACACCGGGGCTTAGCTAGTATTATATAAAGAAAGGTTGTATGTATGTATGTATGTATGTATGTATGTATGTATGTATGTATGTATGTATGTATGTATGTATGTATGTATGTATGTATGTATGTATGTATGTATGTATGTATGTATGTATGTATGTATGTATGTATGGTTGTATGTATGTATGTATGTATGTATGTATGTATGTATGTATGTATGTATGTATGTATGTATGTATGTATGTATGTATGTATGTATGTATGTATGTATGTATGTATGTACATATGTATGTTTGTAATTTATAGCTGTCCACACCAGTGAATCGATTTTTTTGAAATTTTTACAGCGAGTTACTTCAAGTCTGGAAGAAACAATTTGCAAGTTTTTTTTTGGAAATCTTTGCTGCCGCGCCCACACTACGCCCATTTGTGTGGGAAGGTCTGATTATGAATTGCCTAACCAAATTACCCAAAGCCATACTGATCAAACGCGTAGAGCTAAATACATGTTTGCTTAAATACATACGAATTTTTAGAAATTAGGCCCGTAAAGGGATAAAAAGGGGACAAAAAAGAAAAAACCTGTAGCCTACTATCTTTTGATGTATATAAGATAGAAACAAAATTTAAAAAGTTTTGCGTTTTCCTTAAGAAACAAACAGACAGGTATCTGGAGTTTTTTTTTTCATTTTAGTACGAAATGGGGGAAAAATGGGCTAAAATTATCTTTTGGTACTTTTTGGTATTTTTTGTTACTTTTAAACCAATAAAGATATAAACATTATTCAAATTGCGTTCGATAGGTCTTAAAAAAATATTATTACGTTTTCCGTACTTTTTTGATTTTGGACCCAAAATGGGAAAACAGGGTTAAAAATATATTTTGATTTTTTTTATGCGTTTTTTGTTGCTTTTCAAGCAATAAAGATGGAAACATAATTCAAATTGGATGCGACAGGCCTAGAAAATATGAAGGTAGAAACATTATTTAAATTGCATTCGTCAGGTTACCAAAAAATGTTAATATGCTAATAAGGGGCTGAGATTATATATAGAAGTTTATAAATAATTTTTGCTTATTAAAGCTTTCTGAATATCTCCAAAACTGTAAGCCTGGTAAATTTCCAATTTTTATGTGCTTAGTAAATAGTAGAGCTGACTTATTATTATTAATTGCAACTTATGTGGGGCAACCAATAAATTAAAATATATGTAAATTCTTTTGTTTACATATTTTACTAATTTTACTATGGTTGGGGTAGCGAAGCACACCGGGGCTTAGCTAGTATTATATACAAGGGGGGTAAATCATTTTAAATTTCTTTTTTTGTCAACGACAAATGGACAGAAATTTATAAAAGATCATTTTGCACCGTGCCATTTCATTAATTTTTAATGTTTGACTTTCGTTTTTATTTTCTTACTTAAAGACAGGTTGTTTTCTTTAAACAATATATAAAATTTTTTTAAAAAGTGTGGCAATATTGTTGAGAGAATTTCTTTTTCAAAGTCAGAGCATATGAAATATGGCTGGTAAAATAAAATAGAATCTATTATATTACCGCATTCAGCAGAGTGATTTTACGTCAAATTGTATTTAAAAACACGTTACGCCCGAGTTATGTTTCATTATTTAAGCAAAAAACTAAGAAAAATATTACAATTTATCTAAACATAAGTTTATTTTTAAATGCTTAAAATAACTTTAAGTTTGTATAATTGAAACCTTGCGAACATATTTAAGCATATAAACAATTGAAATTTGCACCCGCTAAGCTCTTAATAATAAATTTTAATAATTTAAGCAATTAAAAGTATTTTGTTAAATTTTGCTAAAAAAAATTATGCTAAAAATGTTAAAGTAACGCGCTGTTTTTGTTTATTAAAATTTGCTTTAACGCACAGCGTGTGAGTGATGTAATTGAAAACAAATATTAAAGTATTTATAATTAAATATATTTGGTATGCAAGTTGGCTAAATGTTGTTTTACTAATTAACAAAGAAAGTCGGTCAATTACTTAATAAATCTATTAACAAGGAATAACACATTAAATTACTTTGCAAATTCCATTCTAAAAGAGTACAAAATATTAAACAAATTAAAAATTAAAACAAATAGAAATAATTAATTCAAATTAACACACATCCCACAACAAAGAATAAGAATTTAAAAGCCCTCAACTTTTTTTGTACTAATAATCACGAACTTAAAAATATTTCCTCCAAAAAAATGTTTAAAGCAAAAATTCTAAAAAAAAAATTTAAACTGTTGGAAAACTTCTTTTCTTTAAACATTAAACTGTTGAATTATTTCTCTGAATTTCTTGTTGTCTGTCATACATTTAAAATGCAACAAAAAAACTCTTTTTAAATGGTTAATTATTAAAAAAGAAACTTTTTTTTAACGTTACATTTGCAATCATTTCAAATGTAACGTTTAGGTTTAAAAAGCAAAAAAAAAAGAAATTAATTAAACGTGCGAAAATGTTAAATTTTGCTGTTCAATATGATGACCCAATTATCTGTCTGGTTGTAGTTTTAGCACATTTTACAAAAAAAGCCAGTCAGTCTGTCTGATTGACTTAATTTGGTGTCTCTCGATATATGAGTAATTTTTGGCAACGACTAACTTAAAGTTGTTATTTGTCATTATTTTATAATCAAAAAATTAAACAATTTTATATTTAAGTTGGTGTTTTCATTAGGAAGTAATTATATGTCGTTTGCTTTGAAAATGGTTTAGTACAATTTTTCAAATCAAATAATTTCTATTTTGTGGAAAGACAATTCTGTGGAAATATCAATTGTTTTTAAAAACTGTTTCATTTAGTATTTCTTTTTGTACAGACTTAAAAATGGGGATTACCTACAACAAGAAATTGTCCATAGTAAAGAGTATTTAAGGTAAATCGATTCCAGTAGAAAAACCAACACTTTAAAAACATTTCGTCGCCACATTACAGAAAAAACAAGTAAGAGCGCTATATTCGGCTGTGCCGAATCTTATATACCCTTCACATTGACCTTTCGCAATCCCAAACTTTTTTTTATTTTTAACCATTTTTTTACTCATGACATATTTCATATTTTTAAATAGGGGTCGGTGTCATTTTTTAAAGCTCCACGGATGACAACGGGGAAGTTGTAGGGGCTTTTATCCTAATTTTTTCAAATTTTGTATGGCAGTGGATTAACTAATTGGGATCGGTCGTACACTTTATTGCTCTCAGGCCGACTCTGAAGAAGTTTTGGGAATTTGCGTATTATTTTTGTAAATTTTGTATGGCAATCCCCTTAGGGCGTGAAGATAGGGGGTTGATATGCTCTAGGTAAATGTTTGGGTGAAGAAACTAATGGGGGTCGCTCGTACACTTTACTGCTCTAAGGCCAACTTTGAAGAAGTTGTGGGCATTTTTACATCATTTTTGTAAATTTTGTATGGCAACCCCCTTAGGGCGTGGAGATAGGAGGTAAGTATGCTCTAGGAATACGTTTGGGAGGAAAAACTAATGGGAGTCTGTGATACATTTTTTTCCTCTACGGGCGACTCCGGGGAAGTTGTAGCGGTTTTTACCTTATTTTTTAAAATTTTGTATGGCAACCATGTCAGAGGCTGGAGATAGAGAGTAAGCATGTTCCACAAAAATGTTCGGATGGATAAAATAATTCGACTCGGTCTTACATTTTACCTTTGTAGGAGAACCCTGGAAGCCGTAGGAGCGATTTTAAAATTGTTTAAATTAAGCTTTGTATGGCAACGCTGTTATATGCATGAACACGAATACTAATAAAATTTTTGTTTTGGGTGTGTTTCAATAATATCAACATGACTGATTCTGTTTTTTTTTTTTTGTTTTTTGTTGTTTTTTTATTATTACATGCAAAAGTATGTTCTTTGTTGTTGTTGTAGGCTCAAAAAAACGAGGTAGTCTTGGTTTTTTGCTTATATCTCAGTCATTTATCGGGCGATTTTGCTGAATTTCAATACCGATTTTCTCGCGACTATCTGTGACAGTTTGATACCACATTCGGGTCTAAGCGATATCGGGGGGCTTCAGAAAGTTGATTTCAACCATAACACGGACAGACGGACATCGCTAAATCGGCTTCCCCATCTATAAGGATCCAGAATATATATACTTTATGGGCTCCCAAATGGATAATAAAGGGATTTCAAACGGAATGACAAACTGATATATACCCTTATCACTTATGTGAAGGGTATAACAAACAAAAAATCGAATAAAAACATCGTTATTTCAATTAAAAACTTAATAGATTTTAGCCTGTAAACAAACGATGCTAAGCAATGGAGTTTCTGTCAACCGACATTGTTGATATTTAGTTTTATAAGCAATTAAATATTAAATTCGTACAATTAAATTTTTAATTAAAGAAAAGAAGTTTTTAATTATGGTATTTAATAAAAAAACTATTAAATTTATTACGTTTCTTAAACGATGATGTCAACTGAGGATAAAATTTTTAATTCTAGTAAAAACAGATCTCCAGAAGGACGGGACTGCTATCATCACTTAATTGGACTTAAAAAGGTTTTGTTCGAATAACCTCTGCGTGCGAAGCTTCTTGTTATCCCTGAAGCAAAAGCTTTTGCTGATTTGCTTAAAGGATAATGGATAACGCTGGTCGTCAGTCCCTGCTCTAATAAGAAAATAATATGTCATTCTTGTTACTGACTTGGTTGACAAAGCTAACTTTTTGCCTAAAATATTTGCAGGCAATTCACATTTGCCGGGAAGCAGCCAATCTCTACCCAAACCTAAAAGATTTTTTTAAACTTTACCAGATATATTCGACTGAGCTCGTACAATCGGATCTTAATATAAGAGAGTCTCCTAGGCCGGATGGAATACCAGCACTGGCCTTAAAACAATGTTCTTCGACGCTGATAAGTCTATTAGCTTACCTTTTTAGAATTAAATGCCATGCCAAGGTATTCTGCCTTTGCCGGTAAGAAGCTTTTAGCTATGGTGAACTACCGCTTTCTTAACTATCCAACATTTTATTAGGTGACCACCAGCATTGCTTTCGTTGAAGAAGTTCTCTTGGTCTTTCTAACATAAATGAAATAAGATAGTGGTTCTTGATATAACTAAGGTATCTGATTGCGTCTGTCATTAAGTGCTTCTTTCTAAACTTCTAATGATATAAATCGAGTTTTCTCACAGATCGTACCATTTGTTTTTTATAGATATAGTTGCTCCAAATCTGCCAAAAATTAATTAAAAAGTTTCGCAAAACTGCGTCCCCTCTCCTGCTTTTATCCTTGTATTTTATAATTACATTCCTTGTCAGACTTTTAGTCATCTACGGTGTCCTTTTCACACGACAGCAGCATATGCGGTTCATATTCAATAATGGTCGTCTATATTAAAGGATGGTACAATGGTTGGGAAAATTAAAACTCTTGATGTTCTGGGCATGAAAATCCAGTACGATGCCTGCTTAAGAGAACACATTTCTTTTTGTATCGAATGAAGCACTTAAATGTCTTGGGTTCTCAAACGATTTAAAAATTACCTAAAATTATCTGATCTTCTTAATATTCACACAATCTATAACCGGCTGGAAATTAAATTCAACTTTTATGTAGAGGCTGGTTCTCTAAAGTCTACTGTGTATTTATTCATATCGATTTCCTCGAGCACCGTCGTAGTGTGAGCTGTATTCCACTGCTCTATCGATATTATTTGGGGATCTAAAGAAATCCTGTAATTTCTTTCTGAAGCCCGAAGTTTTCTCTGTAATGCTTGTCTTTCGAAAAGGTCACAACCATTTGTGGTCTAATAAGCAGAAAATCGCACCATATTTTTTAGAGAAAATTAGGGTTTGAGTCGCAGAGTTTGTCTGGGGATAAGACTTTCCACAGATGTCTGCCCTGTAGAGAAAATTAAAACAAATTTTCACAAGTATTAGTCCCTCCATATTCCTTCTCATAATCATTTACAATCAGGTGCTGAGTGGTGGTTGATAAGAAAAAAATTATTTTAGAGCTGCCTTGCACAGATAATAGAAAACATTATAAAATTTTACCGCTACGTTACGGCAATATCAATATATTATTAAAAGTCACCTTTGAAAAGATGATTCCTAAGCCGGAAAATTATTCTTGGAAGGTGTAGCCTTACAGGCTTATAAGTCTGCTGACAATTTGTGTCGAAATTTTTTGAGAAATTGCTTTTGACCAACCTGACTCTAATAGTTATGGCAACAACGGCATTCCCAGCTGGTCCTGGGCAACAATATACTAAAATCAAACAAGCCCACAGATTGAAACAGATTTACTGCTCTTTAATGATGATTCCCATGTCTTTAACAAAACATTGCTTAAGGAACAATAACCGACCGAGAGGCCATAATAAAGTATGGAGATAAAAACCATTTAGATTGGCTCTGATTTTGGTTATTTCAACCTAAACCGTTTTCTCTGTGTAAAGTTTTATTTAAGCCATTTCCCACCTTAACAAGCCAGGAGCTTAACACTATGTGATTAACACAAACAAGTTAAACACAAAATGGTTTTCTTATCAACTTGTTAAACAATCGTGTCACTCAACAAAGTCAACGCATTTAATAAATCTTCAAAAACACGCACACGAGCACAATCACACACCCTGCACATACATACTCTTAGCCAAATATGGTTGTAAATATGCGTAAACCGGCAAAAATAATATAAATAGTTTTGTGTAAAACGTAACCTTAATTCTGAGTATGACTGTTTAAATAAACAACATTTTTACAGTTGCGAGCACAAAAGCAGCAACACCTTTCTTAAATGCACCAAAAATTATAACATAATTCAAGGCGCGTTTGTGTTTTATGTAAAAAAAAGCAGTAATGGCTGGAGACAGGGTTGTCAGTTTTTTTTCAGGGTCTATCGCCAAAACGGGTATCAAAAATCGCCAAAAATCACCAAAAAATATTTTTTTGAGTTTAAAAACAAAAAAAGTCGCCAAAAAATCCGCCATAATAAAAATCTATTGTTTTTGATGCAAAAAACTTAAAAATTATTTTACTTAAATAAACATATGAAATATTAATGTTTTTTTTTTATTAAATTAATTAAATAAAAAGAAATAACTATTTAATTAAAGTAAAAATTAAATTTTTTTTTGTACACCAAGAAATTAAAAGGAAGAATTGAAAATATGTATAACTAAGAGAATACGTAGAATGACAGTTACTTTGTTAAGTGAAATGTTGTTAAATATTAACACATTGACTGTCACGTCGACCATATATGGCCGACACCAGTTTGTTCACTGTGCGCCGCGTCAACCATATATGTGCGACACGTTGTATTTCATTTGAAGCCATGTCGAACAAATATGGTATACACTCTATGCTATTTTACTGTAGTATTTTGAAGAGTGGCCTCGGGCGAAACTTTTGATATATTGGTTTTGGCCCTGCTCAAAAAATAAGAGAAATAACAACAATTTAATTATTTTAGTAATTTATTTTTTCAAACTATAGTATGGCTACAAATATAACTTCATGAAAAAAAAATTAATATCTACGTTTCTAAGAACAAAAAAAATTACTTTTGTGTACCTAACTACTTATTTTGAACTTATTAACAATTTTTCGAAAAAAAATGGCGTGGCCCCGGGGAATTTTTTTCAAAAAGTGTAGTGGCAGTCAATGTGTTAAAAACTTTGCTTAGATTAAAACACCAACTTAATGCAGCATTGGTATTGCAATAATTTTAAATGTTAAATCTGTGGCAAACAAGGTTATTTTATACAAAAAGGAGTAATATGCAAGTTATGTTAATATTACCTTCAGTATAGTTTTTGAATGTGTGAATCTATACATAGAAAGTTAAAAAAAACGTTTTTTTTTTCTTATGTAGCAACTAATTCAAGAAATTAAAAAGATGCATTTAGTAAGCTATAAACTTCAGCTTCATCTGTTCCTTCTGTACCATTTTGGGTCAAAATATTGTATGTAATTCACCAATAAAGGCTTTAAAGTAATCTTAAAGTCATGTTTTTTAAACCTATTTATTATTTAAAGGGGTTTCAGACGATATGTATTTTACACATGACTTGTCAAATTTTGCAGTGAGAAATTGATATCTGCCGTCTGAACGCGTTTAAACATTGCATGTGTGAAGCACATATGTAAATGTCATGTGACAAATTCGTAATTAGAGCGTGCTCTATTTTCATCTGACAAAGCATGTGTCATCAGCTGCTTTTAGAATAACAACAAGGAAATTCAAGTTGTTTATTTTGGTTTAAAGGTTATGTCAGATGTAATAACATATGTACGTGTGAAAGCAAAAATTATAAACTGTCTGTAAAATGACAATTTTGACAGACATATGCAATTACATGTGGATTGCAAAAGTGACTAATCATGTGTAAAATACATATCGTCTGAAAACACTTTTACTATTCAAAACCTTTGATTGTAAAATAATATTACAAAAAATATTTTTCACAGGCTAGTTTTCAAGAAAATCATATGGAACGAAAAAAATAGTTGGCAAGAAGCAAAACTAAACCATTTAAAATATTAACTACAAAAAGCAACATAGCCAAAGGAGTAACACGATATTTTCCACCATCCAATAGCATCAAAAAAAGTACGATCGTAACAACTTTTGCAACACTGATTTGTATTAAATTTGTTCATCATTAGTTAGTTGAAAAACTTTGCCGTTTGTTAAAATAATCGCCAACAATATCGCCATGGCGTCAAAACTAAATTTTAATAGCCAAGAGCACGAAAAAATCGACACATTTGGCGTAAAATCGCCATAACTGACAGCCCTGGCTGGAGAGAAAAGAGAAGGGAGTCTATGCTGTAATATTGCCACTCAGTTATATTAAAAAAGTGACCGCAACTTACAAGCTGACTTTCTCATAATCTTGTCAAATTTTATATTTTATATTCAAGGAGAGTATTTAAAGATTGTAATAAATATTAAGCAAAAAATATTTTGCTATTTTTGTCTTGATGCTACTATTGCAGCGACGCGATCACCTTTCCAATACACCATTATTGCAAAAAAAACAGTCGAAAATAAAAAAAGAAGCTAATGTTTTATAACTCGAAACATTAAAATTCACTCCAAAATATAGTGTAGCACCCTCTGATAATACCAAAATCTGATTCAAAATTTTATTTTAAATTTCATTTTAAGTCAGATGATTTAATTTAACTATATACTTATATTGAAAAATTTATACCACAAAATCCTACATTTTTAGCGTGGACTAACTTATGTTCACAACTGTAAGTGAGGGTGTGAACGTACACTAACACCTATGGAGAGCAAATGTTAATGACCTGCGAAAAATATGCTTAATCGTTAAATGATAATAAAAAAAATTGATCAACAAAAAAATACAACATGTGCTTGTACTTACATACCAGATGTTGATGTGAATGTACATATCGCCATCTGAATTGTAAAAGGGCCTATGAATCAAAACAAAATAAAAATTGAGTTTTCGATTGATAATGGCACAATAGATTTTAACGCATGTCTTAACAAATTTTAAGCCTTCTAAAAATCGGCCGTTTAAACTTTAAAAAGGCATGAAAACGTATTAGACTGCACCAAACAAGGGAAGTTTGACTTAATTTAGCTTTCAAACTGAATTGTCTTTTTTGCCATTACTGTTGTAATGTTTTTTTTTATTCAGTTTGTAATCTCCCCTATTATATTTTTAAAAGTTGTGGGGGCCTTTTGTATTTCGGGTGACGAAATTATTGTATTAACTATTAAAAATTGTATACAAAAGGGAACGTTTTATTTACTAACACATTACTTTAGTTGATTTAAAAACAATGCGATACAACACATAAGCAAATACAGTTCTGTATTTTCTTCTTAACATTTAAATGTTTTCTTTATAAGAGCACGTGTAGGATAATAAAAATATTTACAGGAACGTTTTAAATTATATTTCGTTGGAATATTTTTACTAAAAAGGGGTAATGTAGGTAAGGTTGGGCTATGAAGGCCAGTGACAAAAGCAACTGCCATGTCCACCTAGAGGTCTTCTGAATCCCTTAAAAAAATTTGAGAAAAGAAAAATGAAAAGCAAAGATTTTTATAGGTGGAGCGCTACAAAAATGGGAAAAGAGAGCAATAGTGTCGTCCGCAAGAAGTAAAAAGATGTCAGAAATCGTAGGTGCTAAACTACTACCTATCTACTCAGCCACTCAACCCCATTGATGAATCCTATGATGCCCCATAGCCCACAACCGGAGACCACACCAAGTCCATCTAAGAAGCGCGCTCCCAACCCAACAGAACGTAATCCTGCGTTTCGCCATGTTCACCCTGAGAGCACGTATACAGTCTAGACCTAACATAACGTTCCTCTAGAGCCTTGAGCGCTTCCTAACTGGGAACGTAGATTGTCACGTCCCCTCTGCCATACGCGCCCTCGCCTATTAATTTCGCAGCCCTCGTCACCGCTAAAACCTTAGCCTGGATAACGCTGCACTCGTCCGGAAGTCTGTATGACATCTCTACTCCTGTGTCCATTATACAAACACCAGCCTAAGTGTCCATCTATATCTTCCATTTATCAGTGAAGACATAACACACCTTAAACAGCCTCTCGGATCCCTTCCATTCCTCCGTTTCCGGAAACACTACTTAGGGCAAGGTCTCAAAGTCCAATTTCGCGGCCATATAGTCCCTTAAACCTAGAATGTCGGCGTGTCCATCTGATCTTGCCCCAAGTGCACCTGACTCACTGTCGCCATTCCAGCAAGGAAATCCTCAATGGGAAGAAGATGCAGAATGATATCCAGCGCTACCTGTGGTGTAATATTCCTGTCTCCTGTAATGCATAGTATAGCACATCTCTGGACCTTTGACAAATGCTTCCTCTCGTCGCTCTCCAGGGCCCTCCACGATACGAGGCTACTATACTAAGGAATTGGTCTTACAACGGATGTGTAAATCCAAAGGTCTTCTCTTGCTTTACTACCAGTCTCTTGTCCCTGGCCTAAGCAGACAAATCGGATAATGCACTTTGCATTGCCTTGCTCGTGGTGGACAAAAATTTTCCCGTCCTCACAACCACAATGCCGTCTGCATAAGCCACTACTTTTTTCCCCTTCGAGTCAAACCGTCTCAGTATCCCGTTGACTACCGAAATCTAAAGTAGTGGAGACAAGACCCTTCCTTGTGGCGTTTCCCTGACCCCAATTCTTTTCAGATGTTTATTTCCCAAACCAGAGTTAATTATACTGCTGGATATGTATGTGTGTAAAATAAAATCTTGATATATTTTATTCGCAGCGGATAAATAAATGTGTAAAGTAAAAGGAAAGGTACAATTTGGTTCAAGAAAAATTTTTTGTTCTTAATTTTAGATGATACTATTGTTATTTAATATCTCATTGGAAAACCTTTGGGATTTTCAAATTTATAAGTTGAAAAAAAATTATTAAAATTTTAAATGTGAAAATAAGATTTTGCAGAATGAGTAACCATTCCTTCTGATTTAATTTTTAATAAATTTATTTGGTTTCTGATTTAAAAGTCTTCACTAATTAGATTAAACGTATACCAAATTCAATGTTCTATTAGCATAACCTTATGCTCATCGTACCATCTTAATTGCACTGAACCAATTAACTTTAGGTGATAATGCATTGTATGATTCACCTAAACATAAATAGTTTTGTTTAAATATAAATCTAAAACAAATTTTTGATAATAATTGTTAAAAATTATGAACAAATATTATTATTTACAATAGAAACTATATAAATGCATAATGCTCGCTAGTCTTAATTTGCATTTAAATTATTTAATTCAAAATTTTGTTTTTAAGTGTCTGGACTTCCCGCATTGCAATTTAAAAATAAAACAAGTAAGAGCGCTATATTCGGCTGTGCCGAATCTTATATACCCTTCACATTGACCTTTCGCAATCCCAAACTTTTTTTATTTTTAACCATTTTTTTACTTATGAAATATTTCTAATCTTTAAATAGGCTCTAAGGCCAACTCTAAAGAAGTTGTGGGCATTTTTACAACTTTTTTGTAAATTTTGTATGGCAACCCCCTTAGGGCGTGGAGATAGGGGGTAAGTATGTTCTAGGAATATGTTTGGGAGGGCAAACTAATGGGGGTCGGGCTTACACTTTATTTCTCTAAGGCCAACTCTGAAGAAGTTGTGGGCATTTTATCATTTTTGTAAATTTTGTATGGCAACCCCATTAGGGCGCAGAGATAGGGGGTAAGTATGTTCTAGGAATATGTTTGGGAGGGCAAACTAATGGAGGTCGGTCGTACACTTTATTGCTCTAAGGCCAACTCTGGAGCAGTTGTGGGCATTTTATCATTTTTGTAAATTTTGTATGGCAACCCCATTAGGGCGTGGAGATAGGGGGTAAGTATGTTCTAGGAATATGTTTGGGAGGGCAAACTAATAGGGGCCGGTCGTACACTTTATTGTTCTAAGGCCAACTCTGAAGAAGTTGTGGGCATTTTATCATTTTTGTAAATTTTGTATGGCAACCCCATTAGGGCGTGGAGATAGGGGGTAAGTATGTTCTAGGAATATGTTTGGGAGAGGAAACTAATAGGTGTCGGCCGTACACTTTATTGCTCTAAGGCCAACTCTGAAGAAGTTGTGGGCATTTTCATATCATTTTTGTAAATTTTGTATGGCAACCCCATCAGGGCGTGGAGATAGGGGGTAAGTATGTTCTAGGAATATATTTGGGAGAAGAAACTAATAGGGGTCGGTCGCACACTTTATTGCTCTAAGTCCAACTCTGAAGAAGTTGTGGGAATTTTTACATAATTTTTGTAAATTTTGTATGGCAACTCCCTTAGGGCGTGGAGAGAGGGGGTAAGTATGTTCTAGGAATATGTTTGCGGGGGCAAACTAATAGGGGTCGGTCGAACACTTTATTGCTCTAAGGCCAACTCTGAAGAAGTTGTGGGCATTTTTACATAATTTTTGTAAATTTTGTATGGCAACTCCCTTAGGGCGTGAAGATAGGGGGTAAGTATGTTCTAGGAATATGTTTGGGAGAGCAAACTAATGGGGGTCGGTCGCACACTTTATTGCTCTAAGGCCAACTCTGAAGAAGTTGTGGGCATTTTTACATAATTTTTGTAAATTTTGTATGGCAACCCCATTAGGGCGTGGAGATAGGGGGTAAGTATGTTCTAGGAATATGTTTGCGGGGGCAAACTAGTAGGGGTCGGTCGTACACTTTATTGCTCTAAGGCCAACTCTGAAGAAGTTGTGGGCATTTTATCATTTTTATAAATTTTGTATGGCAACCCCATTAGGGCGTGGAGATCGGGGGTAAGTATGTTCGAGGAATATGTTTGGGAGGGCAAACTAATAGGGGTCGGTCGTACACTTTATTGCTCTAAGGCCAACTGTGAAGAAGTTGTGGGCATTTTATCATTTTTGTAAATTTTGTATGGCAACCCCAGTAGGGCGTGGAGATAGGGGGTAAGTATGTTCTAGGAATATGTTTGGGAGAAGAAACTAATAGGGGTCAGTCGTACACTTTATTGCTCTAAGGCCAACTCTGAAGAAGTTGTGGGCATTTTATCATGTTTGTAAATTTTGTATGGCAACCCCATTAGGGCGTGGAGATAGGGGGTAAGTATGTTCTAGGATTATATTTGGGAGGGCAAACTAATAGGGGTCGGTCGTACACTTTATTGCTCTAAGGCCAACTCTGAAGAAGTTGTGGGCATTTTATCATTTTTGCAAATTTTGTATGGCAACCCCATTAGGGCGTGGAGATAGGGGGTAAGTAAAATCTAGGAATATGTTTGGGCGTGGAGATAGGGGGTAACTATGTTCTAGGAATATGTTTGCGGGGGCAAACTTATAGGGGTCGGTCGAACACTTTATTGCTCTAAGGCCAACTCTGAAGAAGTTGTGGGCATTTTATCATTTTTGTAAATTTTGTATGGCAACCCCATTATTGCGTGGAGATAGGGGGTAAGTAAAATCTAGGAATATGTTTGGGAGAGCAAACTAATAGGGGTCGGTCGTACACTTTATTGCTCTAAGGCCAACTCTGAAGAAGCTGTGGGCATTTTTACATAATTTTTGTAAATTTTGTATGGCAACCCCATTAGGGCGTGGAGATAGGGGGTAAGTATGTTCTAGGAATATGTTTGGGAGAAGAAACTAATAGGGGTCGGTCGTACACTTTATTGCTCTAAGGCCAACTCTGAAGAAGTGGTGGGCATTTTTACATAATTTTTGTAAATTTTGTATGGCAACCCCCTTAGGGCGTGGAGATAGGGGGTAAGTATGTTTTAGAAATATGTTTGGGAGGGCAAACTAATAGGGGTCGGTAGTACACTTTATTGCTCTAAGGCCAACTCTGAAGAAGTTGTGGGCATTTTATCATTTTTGTAAATTTTGTATGGCAACCCCATTAGGGCGTGGAGATAGGGGGTAAGTATGTTCTAGGAATATATTTGGGAGGGCAAACTAATAGGGGTCGGTCGTACACTTTATTGCTCTAAGGCCAACTCTGAAGAAGTTGTGGGCATTTTATCATTTTTGTAAATTTTGTATGGCAACCCCATTAGGGCGTGGAGATAGGGGGTAAGTATGTTCTAGTAATATGTTTGGGAGGGCAAACTAATGGGGGTCGGTCGTACACTTTATTGCTCTAAGGCCAACTCTGAAGAAGTTGTGGGCATTTTATCATTTTTGTAAATTTTGTATGGCAACCCCATTAGGGCGTGGAGATAGGGGGTAAGTATGTTCTAGGAATATATTTGGGAGGGCAAACTAATAGGGGTCAGTCGTACACTTTATTGCTCTAAGGCCAACTCTGAAGAAGTTGTGGGCATTTTATCATTTTTGTAAATTTTGTATGGCAGCCCCATTAGGGCGTGGAGATAGGGGGTAATTATGTTCTAGGATTATATTTGGGAGGGCAAACTAATAGGGGTCGGTCGTACACTTTATTGCTCTAAGGCCAACTCTGAAGAAGTTGTGGGCATTTTATAATTTTTGTAAATTTTGTATGGCAACCCCATTAGGGCGTGGAGATAGGGGGTAAGTATGTTCTAGGAATATATTTGGGAGGGCAAACTAATAGGGGTCGGTCGTACACTTTATTGCTCTAAGGCCAACTCTGAAGAAGTTGTGGGCATTTTCATATCATTTTTGTAAATTTTGTATGGCAACCCCCTCAGGGCGTGGAGATAGGGGGTAAGTATATTCTAGGAATATGTTCGGGAGTAGAAATTAATGGGGGTCTGTGATACATTTTTTCCTCTACGGGCAAGTCCGGGGAAGTTATAGCGGTTTTTACCTTATTTTTTAAAATTTTGTATGGCAACCTTGTCAGGGGCTAGAGATAGAGGGTAAGTATGTTCCACAAAAATGTTTGGATGGAAAAAATAATTCGGGTCGGTCTTACATTTTACCTTTGTAGGAGAACCCTGGAAGCCGTAGGAGCGATTTTAAAATGTTTAAATTAAACTTTGTATGGCAACGCTGTTATATGTATGAACACTAATACAAATAAAATTTTTGTTTTGGGTGTGTTTCAATAATATAGACATGACTGATTCTGTTTTTTTCTTTTTTTGTTGTTTTTTTTTTATTATTACATGCAAAAGTACGTTCTTTGTTGTTGTTGTAGACTCAAAAAACCGAGGTAGTCGTGGTTTTTTGCTTATATCTCGGTCATTTATCGGGCGATTGTGCTGAATTTCAATACCGATTTTCTCGCGACTATCTGTGACAGTTTGAGACCACATTCGGGTCTGACCGATATCGGGGGGCTTTAGAAAGTTGATTTCAACCATAACACGGACAGACGGTCAGACGGATAGACGGACAGACGGACATCGCTAAATCGGCTTCCCTATCTATAAGGATCCAGAATATATATACTTTATGGGGTCTCAAATGGATAATAAAGGAATTACAAACGGAATGACAAACTTATATATGTATACCCTTATCACTTATGTGAAGGGTATAAAAACGTGAAATTTAAATAAAAAGAAAACTAAATAAGAATAAAAAAAAGTTAAATAAAATAAAATAAAATAAAATAAAATAAAATAAAATAAAATAAAATAAAATAAAATAAAATAAAATAAAATAAAATAAAATAAAATAAAATAAAATAAAATAAAATAAAATAAAATAAAATAAAATAAAATAAAATAAAATAAAATAAAATAAAATAAAATAAAATAAAATAAAATAAAATAAAATAAAATAAAATAAAATAAAATAAAATAAAATAAAATAAAATAAAATAAAATAAAATAAAATAAAATAAAATAAAATAAAATAAAATAAAATAAAATAAAATAAAATAAAATAAAATAAAATAAAATAAAATAAAATAAAATAAAATAAAATAAAATAAAATAAAATAAAATAAAATAAAATAAAATAAAATAAAATAAAATAAAATAAAATAAAATAAAATAAAATAAAATAAAATAAAATAAAATAAAATAAAATAAAATAAAATAAAATAAAATAAAATAAAATAAAATAAAATAAAATAAAATAAAATAAAATAAAATAAAATAAAATAAAATAAAATAAAATAAAAT
Source organism: Melanophora roralis (assembly GCA_963583895.1). NCBI lineage: Eukaryota > Metazoa > Arthropoda > Insecta > Diptera > Rhinophoridae > Melanophora > Melanophora roralis. The sequence goes on along the minus strand of OY757187.1, from coordinate 92,821,359 downwards.
AAAATAAAATAAAATAAAATAAAATAAAATAAAATAAAATAAAATAAAATAAAATAAAATAAAATAAAATAAAATAAAATAAAATAAAATAAAATAAAATAAAATAAAATAAAATAAAATAAAATAAAATAAAATAAAATAAAATAAAATAAAATAAAATAAAATAAAATAAAATAAAATAAAATAAAATAAAATAAAATAAAATAAAATAAAATAAAATAAAATAAAATAAAATAAAATAAAATAAAATAAAATAAAATAAAATAAAATAAAATAAAATAAAATAAAATAAAATAAAATAAAATAAAATAAAATAAAATAAAATAAAATAAAATAAAAAAAATAAAATAAAATAAAATAAAATAAAATAAAATAAAATAAAATAAAATAAAATAAAATAAAATAAAATAAAATAAAATAAAGTAAAATAAAATAAAATAAGAAGCTTTAGGTATCACTTTTTCAACTGAAATATATTTTTTGTACTTTTATGAAAATTTGGACGGGATAAAACGGGTCCAAATTTTATTTTAGTACTTTTTATATAGTTTTTGTTACTTCTAGACCAATAAAAAAACAAAAAAAATTATTATGCTTTTGGTACTTCTTTTGAAATTCGAACGAGAAAGAGATAAACTTGCTACCAATTTTTGGTACTTTTCACATAAAAATTTCTTAATTCTGACGTAATTTATGAAATAGTGTTTAAAATTTTTTCGCCAAAATTATGCTAACATAAGAAATTTATTTCACTGGAATGAGGACGCAAAAATACCAGAAAAAAGGGAAGCAGGAATATATAAGTAAATTGGTACTTTTTTTCTTTAAATGTACGAGCCACAGAACCCAATTAAGATATCGAAGGATACATGTAGTCAAAATGTATTTTATAGCATTTTTAGATAAAGAAATTTTTTCGCATGGTGGGCATTTTTTTTTTTTTTTGCCTATTTAGAGGTTGTGGTCAAAAGTGAACTAAGTAAACATAAAGTACTTTTTCACAATATTTGTCTTTTTCTTCATTTTTAGAATAATGGCATAGAAATATATAATTAAGGCCTATCGGTTCTGATTGAAATCGGGGGCCAATTATAAACCAAAATTGACTTAGGGAAAAAAAAAGTAAACAAAATTGCATTCTTTTGATTTAAATGATCAAAGTGGCAATCTATAGGGTTATGAATTTAAAAAAATAAAACTTCAAGTCGAGTGAGGGTTAGAAACAATTACGCTTGGCTAAGTTGGGAAGCCATATAGTACCAATAAACTTTCCTTTTTAAACAAGATTGAGGTAAGGAGTCCTACAATAGAGTAGTTTCGAAATGATGTAAAAATGTTTATTTAAAAATATAAAACTAGAGGTTTTATAATAAAGTAGAACAAATAGAACTCCTCCGAATTTAAAAGTTTTTTTTCAATAATTATAGCAACGCTTACACGATAGTGGGTTAATTTCTAGATAAACAAAAATAGTTTTATCTGTTCCCTAGGTTTATCTGTCCCCCAAGATTTTTTTTTAAGTTTTAATAAATCATTAAACTTTGTTTAAATAAGCAATTTTCTAATACTAATAATTAACAATAATATTTTTGCATGCTTCAAATTAAAGAGAAAATATTTTATCCTCCAAATAAAAAAAAAACTTTTTTTAAAATATAATTTGTTTTCTCTTTACAGCTTGTTTTAAAGAAAACTTGTGAATGGTGGTTTTATAAAAATAAATGCAGCAACATGTCGACGCATTGGAAACAGAATGCATTTTTGATACTCGCCACCTGCATTTTATTATTTTTGGGTTTAATTATATTTTTCTGTCTGCCGGTTAATGATTCAACGACTTCAACAATACATTCGGTAACAGAGCTGCCAGACAAACATATAAATCTAAAGCCGCCCCATCACAATTGGACAACGATAACAACCACATCAAAAGCGCCGTTTGACAGTGGCACAAGTAGTATTAGTAGAATCAATAATAATTATGGAAATAAGCAAGACGATCAAGATTATGGTCAAAATGGCGAGGATCGACTATTCGATATTACGGAAATCACCACTTATACAAATCACACGTTTGATGGTGATGAAGATTGGGTTATAGAAGATGGTAAATTTAAAACATCGAATTAAAACTCTGATAAAAATTTATTAAAGAATTTTATTTTTTTAGACGATATTGAAAATGATATTGACGATATTCATAACAGTATACCAGAAGAATTAACCAGTGATTTTGTTACACCGATTAAAGTTCATAATTTTAGTTTAAATGCCGATGATTTATTATATGAATCAAAAAGAAATTTAAATACTCCTAATAATAATAATAATGGTAAGAGAAAACATTTTTGAATATTGAAGCGATCAATACTTAAAATTCTGTTTTAACGAATATGAAAAACTTATTTGCTAATAACGTCTTTCTGTTAAATATCTTTTATTTCAGATTATTTTTCCGCATTTAGTGTGACGGGAACATTTCGTAGTAAATCTAGTCAAATCTGGGATCCACACCCAGAGTATATATTAAATGTTTTTGGTCATCAATTGCATTTAGTTTTACATCAAGATACCTCATTTATACCACCAAAAACTTTTAGGGTAAGTTAATGTTGTATGAAGTACGGCAAACCATATTAGAATTGATGTGACGTAAAAATAAGAGGTTAATATTTTCTTTCACATAAGGCGTTTTATATGTTCTATAGCTTTTTTAATCTGTATTTTAACTTTATTTGCAAAGGTCATTAACATTTTAAATAATCATACTGAAGAGGAAGAACATGTAGGAGGTCATTATTTGGGTTGTTACTACAAAGGGTTTGTTAAAGGTGATGATCAATCAGCAGTTGCCGTATCATTATGCCATGGCATGGTAAGTTGTATTATTCACGCCAAAATATATTTTTTAATTTTTTTTTTTATTTAAATTGTCAAAAATTAGCAGTAGCTCATTTGTTATTAAACACACCTCAAATTTTAAAATCATTTTGCAAAAATTATTAAACAGAAAAAAATATTTTTTTTTTATTGATAATTTCATAATTAAGTACGTCTACTTTTATACAACATCATTCATACACATATGTTAAATTTTTAAATATAACTAAAGATTTTATTAAATTATTTTTTTTTTAATTTCCCTTCTCTCTTTCCTTAATTACAATTTTCCACAGACTGGTTACATTAAAACAAGTTTTGGTTCTTTACTCATACAACCGGTTAACAATACAACCTACGACTCGTATAATACCTCCGCAACATCTGAGATTTTACACAAAGTATGGCGACACTCAAGACGCAATGCCAGACATACAGACTCTGCTCTTGAACTCGATTTAAAAGAAATCGAACAAAGTGTCTTGCCAAAATTGAATCGCAGGAAACGTGATTACGATCGCAATCTATTCACCATTGAACTTTTGGTGGCTGTCGATCGGACAATGAGAGAATTTCATAAAGACGATTTAACATCGTATATTTTGACTTTAATATCGATTGTATCGAATATTTTTGCCGATGCCAGTATTGGAAATTCCATTCATATTTCGGTTGCCAACATTTTGGTGCTGAATGAGTTTAAGCGATCGCGTAGAAGAGGTGGCCAGGCAACAGCGTCGCAGACATTAAAGGAATTTTGTTCGCATGTGGAGAAGCATGGTTATCATTATGATACCGCAATGTTAATAACAAGGTAAGCAATGTTGTGGGATTGCTTGAAAAAAAATTGTAAACATTAAGTAACACCTCTGTTCATATGTACATGCATAAGTTTGCCTTTAAGTACTGACTTGGCTACCTTCAATGACTTTAAAAATTGTTATAAAAAAATATAAAATAGCAAATGATTACAAATATCAATATCAATTAAAAATATTAAGAAACTCAAATTAAAATTATTAATCACAAAAATTTAAATGCAAATGGTTTAGGTGCATATAATAGCGGTTCATTTAAAATCTGGTTTAATTTTTTTAGCGTTGTGAAAATTGTCAAAACTGCCTTTTCAGAAAATATGATCTTAAACAAATTTTATAGCTTCTGTTTTCTTATTTCAATTTAAGGTTTTCGAGTCGTAATAACAGTAAAAAAATTAAGTAATTTGATTTAAATAAAGTAATATTATTAGATCAGCTGTTCACAAAACTGACTTACATCCCCCCTGTTGTGGATATTAGGAAGGGCAAAAATTTCCAAAAGATATTTTTTGACAACCAGTTTTTTCATTTAATTTTTGCTCTTGCCAAGTAACCGCTGACATAATAAATTAAAATGTGGGTCCGATTTGCGTCTTTTCACCACCTTTACTAGAACTTTTTGCGTTAGGGTTCTGCGTTTTGCATAGATATTGTCTTTTAAAATTTTTAAATTCTAAAGGTTGTTAGCATAACATAACCTCACAAAACAAAGTATAGAAAGGTTAAGTTAGGTTGCAATAGAAAGTGACAAATTATGTTTGTCAACTCCAATAAAAGCCTCTGGGAAAATTTTTTTTCCCTTTAGAAAAGAAGAATATAAGCCAAAAGAGAAACGAGCAAAAATCTGTAAAAGAAGGAATACAAATAAAACTCTGTCAATAAAGAGAAGACAGAAGAGAAAAAACTTAGTTTACGTCGAATCATGCGCAGGCGTCAAACCTTAAAGAATCCCATGATCTTCCGCAGCCTAAAATCACAGACCTCAGTAAGTTTATCAATAAAACGTTACCAAACCACTTTTGTTGGCGGATTTGCTGTCTTGGGAAATGTCAGACAAGGTGTTATAATGTTTCTGTTTCCTTCTTATTCTCCCACAATTTGCAGAAATCTGGAGACTTCTTATTCTATTTACTGCTTATATATCTCAGATCGCTGTACCCCGTGAAAGTCCCAATTATATTTTTTACATCCTTCCTTCTCTCACTGAGAAACAGATTAGTATAATGTCTATCTACTTTAGTCCGCAAAAGTAAGATATTCTGCGGAAAGCTTTGTCTCTCTGCTTTCCCCAAGGCTCATGTCTCTTTTAACTCAAAAAAATAATTCCATGGTTGCCTTACCCGTTCCCCCTAACTAAATAATCTGCACTAATTTCCTTTTTATGCCTGAAAAACGCTGCATTCGTCAAAAAAACCTAATGACAACCTTTTTCTCTTATCCAATATATAAACACCAACTCTGGTGCCGGTCTCATCCTTCAATCCATCAAAAAAGAATTTTAACCCCTCAAACAGTTTCTCTGAGTTTTTTTGGTTTTTCACGCCCAGAAAAAAACTTGGGTACGATCCTTTTTTCAAAACTCGTCACCCTATAGTCAACCAAAATCTTATGCTCTAGGAGTCGATCCTCTCCGAGCTTCTCCAGTAATCCGGCGCTAAGCGTATCGGATTCACTAAGCCTAAATAAGCTTCTATCCGACATTTAAGTAAAAAATATCAAATGGAAAGAAGATTAAAACGATTTTCAGAGCTGAAGGTGATCCCTAGTCTTTGTCTTTCTTAATACAGCACATTTTTGGTCCTTTGACAAGAGGTTTCTTATGTTGCCCCCTCAATGGCCCTACACCAGACGAGAGTCCGTACCTGAGAATCAGTCTGACTATGAATGATAAGATCGAGGTTATCATATCCGGTTGTACCCCTCAGTTCTTAATTGTGAAGCTGCTACAGGTATAGTAGTTGTTCAGAACTTTTCTAACCCTTTCTTTCGCATTTGTTCTTAAAGATAAACTGCCATCCAGGGCTATATCTAGAAATCTAGCATTCTCTGCTAGTCGTAGCACAAACCCGTCAAGCTCTGTCGGTCAGAATTTGTACTCTAAAGTAAAGGGTATTAGCGCCATCTTTCCTGGATTTACTAACTCTTGTATTTGGCCCAAAACGGGAGTTTAAAATAGAACACTCTCCTTGTCGTGGATTAACATTTACCCGACACCAGTAACAAGATGTTGTCTGCATAAGCCCCTACCTTTATCCCTTTTCTCTGGGGGTTATTTTCTTAACTTTAGTTCATAGTCCTGTTACCAACTAAGTAAAAAATATATTCACTCAATTAGGATTCTCCAAACTTTCAGTTCTCTTAGTGCGTCCCCAATGGCCTCTGTTAACACTTCATGAGGCTGCCGTCTAGAGCGCTTAAATTGGGCAAACTGTTTGGGCATTGCAAATCATGAAAGCATGCCGCAGGCATCGTTGCTCCTTTTGATTGAATCCAAATCTTCAACAGTAGTACACAACATCAGTTTAGGCTGTAGCGGTTTAGAGAATCGTGCGTCTGGAATATTGATATCCCAGAATCGAAAACCTTGCTTATTCACGTATCCACAGATATATAAATAGGCCTAATCACCTTTTATGGTATTGAATTATGGTTGTCTTTTTTATGGTAGAGGACCAGAATGTTTTAGACGGTAACTACATACGCTTTGAGGTCAACAACTAGCGGCACTTCACTTTGTATAGAACTTCCTCAAACCTTTTTCACCAAAAATCTCGGTAAAGACCGTCGACTGATGCCCAAAATGTAAGCAAATCGAAAACTTCCAACGCGATACCGACATTAATTGAACGTTTAGCATTTAATACAAATTAATTGCGATTCATATCACATAAAAATATAATATTACTTTATTCTCGATTTTCCCCCTTTCAATATGGCTAAACTTTTAGCATTCCCCTTGATAATATTTTCTGCTGCGGTGAAAAAAATCAAAAATTAACCCTGTCTTTTCCTTTTCTTCTTTTTGAAGAGATCAAATTTGTCGGAAAGAACGTGAAACCAAATGCGACACTTTAGGTCTAGCGGAATTGGGAACTGTTTGCAAGAGAAAATCGTGCTCCATAGTGCAGGACAATGGCTTGCCAGCGGCGTTTACGATAGCACACGAATTAGGGCATATGTAAGTAGTAATAATATTGTACTAAATAATGGTGAATAACTCAAAATAATTTTAAATTTTAACTTGAAATTTAAATCTTTCCTTTTTTAAAGTCTAAATATGCCTCACGATGACGATGATCGTTGTAAGCAGTTTAACAAGCCGGGGACGAAAAGAAAGCTTCACATAATGTCTAGTGTAATGGGCGATGATATACATCCGTGGTCTTGGTCCGATTGTTCGCGTCATTATGTGTCCGAATTTTTAGAGTAAATTTGAAATTTTTATTCAAAATTATTAGAAAAACAAAATTTGAAAAAATATTATGGAAATAATTTTCTTTGCAGAAAAGAAGATGTCACCTGCCTTGAAGATACACCCACCAAATTCATACGCAACTACAATACCCGTTTACCCGGTGAAATTTATTCCCTTAATCACCAATGCCAACTTATTCACGGCACCCAGTCTCGTTACTGTCACATTGAAAACGATTGCAAGCGTTTGTGGTGCAAAGCAAACGATACAAATGCCACTTGTCGTTCGAGTAATTTACCCTGGGCCGATGGTACGCCCTGTAATAACGATCGATATTGGTGCCAAAAGGGTGAATGTTTGCCGCGGGAAGGTCATGTACGTAAAGTGGTGAATGGTGGTTGGGGTCCTTGGAGTCCCTGGAGTCAGTGTAGTTTGACATGTGGTGGTGGTGTGCAGGAGAGTCGTCGAGAGTGCAACAATCCACTGCCTAAGAATGGTGGTAAATATTGTACTGGAGCCCGAAAGAAATATCGTTCGTGTAATACTTACAATTGTCCGCCGGGTTCGATGGATGCCAGAGAGCAACAGTGTTACCAGATGAATGGCAGAGATTTTGGCATTAGCGGTATTGGACCGCACACAAAATGGATACCAAAATATGGATGTAAGTAAAGGATATGTTAAAGGAGTTTTTATAACCGAAACACAAACTCGTTAGGGCTATAATGCGCTTTTTGGGATGTTGGCAAGGTACAAAAAAACAACTTCAATTTTAGTGATCGACTCAGATTTTTCATCTGAGTGGTTATGCGTCAATGTGTTTTTTTGGGACCGAAATAGGAGTCGTATTTTTAAAAATGATTTGACGAAAATTTACCAAAAATTGAATATGGTTCAGGTCGCATTCGATTCAAAACCAAATTGAAAAATTCTTATTCTAATTTCTATATTAAAAGCATTGACAACTCGATCGATCGACTAAAACTTCGATTAGAATCGAATGCCATGACTTGGCCCCTGTATTATTGTACCTTTTTTCCATATGCCTGCCATAGTTTTTTTAATATTTGTCCCCCAAACTTTTTCTTTTTGTTAAACCTCTTAATCAAAAATAAAATTCCTTTTATTTTCTCTTCTAATTTCAGTGTCATCCAATGATAAATGCAATTTGTATTGTCGAGTTGAAGGTAATGCTGTCTATTTTCGTCTCTCCGAAAAAGTCATTGATGGCACGACATGCTCATTTGACAGTTTTGACAAATGTGTTAATGGCATTTGCCGGCCGGCTGGTTGCGACAACGAACTTAACTCAATAGCAAAATTAGGTAAGTATACCAATAGAATATCTTTAAGAAAAACAAGAAGAAACAAAATAAAGCAACAATTCTAAAAAAATTAAAAACAATTCGCAAACATGTTTACTCTCTGTATGCGTCAGACGAAGTAAGAAAGAGACACAAAATGAATCATTGCAAATCTAATGGTGACAAATGATTTTTATGACGATGAACAACGTGGCATAAAGATATAATAGAGATGACGACCAAAAAAAAATGTTTTGTTGTCTAGATCAAGATATGATGGCAAACATGTCAAAGTCGCTCAAAGCATTAAAAAAAAAGATAAAAAAAATAAAAATAAAAGATTTTGCAGTTAAAAACAATTTTTCAAGTTCATTAGTTAATGATAGTGATCATGATTGTGATTAATATTATTTTCTCTTTAAAAATTTATTATTCTTTTAGATAAATGTGGCATTTGTGAAGGCCGTAATGATACATGTGAAGACTTTACGGGCAATTTTTATGTCTCAGACTTGTACAAGGTGCAGCCCAAATATAAAACTTATTATTATCATGTCACCACAATACCTAAAGGTAAGTGCATACTCAGTCAACCAGTTACCACTGGCTTCTTTTGTCAATTTGCCAATATTTATTTATTCATCACCATAAAATCTACTTTTAGACATTTTAATTGTTTTATTATTAATGTTATGTTTGTTGTTGCTAATATTAATTATTAAAACAAATTGAAACATGAAAGCAGTGCTAGAATTAGCCCATTCAACAGCAATAAGTTTTAGCAAATTAAAATTCAAAGAGAGTTTTTGTGTAAAATATTTACGTTTTACGAATAATTAATGTAAACACTTATTGTTTACATCATTCTCCACAATTTATTTTGCGAAAATGTAAAAAACGAATATTAAAGTTAAAAAAAGAAATAATTTATTGCTAAGCTTAACACACTTTGCATAAAAACGCTGTTTTTTGTCATATTTATTAACTGTTTTAATTCTTAAGCAAAAATTTTTGTTGGTCTCCCAGGCAACAAAATTGACCGACATTGTATATATCGAACGAGTTTGACAAAAAATCTGTTTTTATTAATACGGATTTCTTCTCAACAAGTCTAGACATTTGATGTTCAACTTGTCTGTAAGACTTCGATTTCGATTTAAAACTAGGCCATCGGTAGCAGTGTTGCCGACCAAATGTTATATAAAACTCTACCTAGTATAATACCAGATTAACATGATGCGAGGCCCGGTGTCTGCTCGATGCTTCTGGCGACAGCTCGACCTCCTTGTCAACAGCGGTGATATTCTCGGCAGAACGAGCGTTCCGGGGCCGGCCACTCTTGCCAACGTCTCGTATGGTCCCAAACGGTGCAGTGTTTGCGTGGTCGGTGCCAGCCGACTTGGAAATCGGCGACGGAGTTCGCGCTGGGCCAACACTACAAACAAATTGTTGAGCAAAAAAAATAGACACGATTATTACGCGTTCTTGGGGAGTGTATCACTCCATGGTTTGTTTACTTCTATTCTGTATCTGTCTAGCTCACAAATGTCAAAGAAGATTTAAAATTTGCCACCATTTGCAAAAATAAGATCATCTTCCAATAAGGTGATTTCTTTTTGCCCTGCAGGGCAGCTCTTAAAAAAAAATTTTGTTGCCAACTTTATCAAAGCTGGAAGCTTTTAAATATTTATATTATTAATGGGCTCTATATCAGCCAGACACTTTTATCTATTGCTTTTGTAAAGCTTGCCCAGGATTAACCGACGATCAGTACATGTAATGAGCGTGAACACGTCTTATTAGGAAAAGATCACAATTTTTTTCGTCTTTTCTTGCCCAAAATACTCCTAAATTATGGTGGTGGTTTTAAAATAACCATAGAAAATAATCTGTCTGAGGGGTCGTATCTGGACCTTCCAACTGTTACTTAAGTATTCGCTATTTCAACTAAGTTTTAAACTGTAGAGCGATCTGGAGTTCTTACATTCCCAGGATCGGGCTTGTGTTTTCCCAGAATAAAACTGTTTCGCATCTGTAGGAAAATTTCTGTTTTTTCGATATCTTCTAGAGTTGTAAACGGAAGGTTTTTTATATTTTTCCCATTTCATTCATTTAGATCAGTGAAAATCTCCGAAAATGGACTATTACGGGCGCTAGAGTAAATTATAGATCGATCGTAATATAATCAAAAACTGCAATTGGTTGCATAAAACATTGAATATAAGAAAAAATAAACGGGGTTGTAGAGACACATATGGCAGTTGTAAGCTATGAACCTTATCCTGGGACGACGTTTGTATAGTGACTAAGTTCTAAGATTTACATAAGTAAAACCGATTAATGGCCGTACTTAGTGTAATAAACTCAACAGGTGTTTAAAAATTCATTGGCATAATTGAATGTAGTTGCTGAATTAAATAATATACTTTGAAGTTACAAAGATCAGCACAAATGACCGAACTAAATGAATGACAGACATTTTTTTTGGGAAAACCCTTATAGTAATTTAGATATAAGCAAAATGGTGAACTAGGAAGTTGAAGAGATATGAATGGCCCACGGGCAGGGCCCAGTCGATCTGCAAGGTCTTCCGAAAACATTAAACTGGTTGAAAGCAGCTTACGTAAAAGTCCCTAACTTTTAATGTGAAATAGAGCAGCCTCACTGTGACTTTCAAGATTGACTGTTCATTAAATTAGAAAAAAGGATCTAAAGTTCCATCCTTTTTAACTTTGATTTACGCAGAAATTTTTGTCAAACGATGTTGACACGTTTTCGCACCTTAAATCCCATTTTTGGAGCGAAGAGGCTCATTTTCACTTCACGTCAGCAAGCAAAACTGCCTTTACTAGTCTCCAATAACCCGCAGCCCTCGACTGAAACAATAAAAACCAATGCATTGTCCCATGGTAACTGTTTGGTGTGCGCTGTCCACTTATGAGATAATTGAACCATTTTTTTTTCGAAAATTCTCAAAGTCAGGCGATGAATACCAACGGTGAAAATTATCGACGCATAACTACGGAATTATTTTTTTCAAACCTGCAAGATCGTTCATCGTACTCTTCATACGCGTAGTTTTAATAGGACGGGGTGACTGCATACACAGCCAGAGCTTTGATGAATTTGCTTGGGAAAATTCCCACCAAAAACTGATCAGTCGCTTTGGGGACAATTGATGGCCACCGAGGTCGCTCAAACTAACTTCCATGGGTTTTTTATAGGGCTGCCTCAAAGAGAGGGCTTATAATGACAATCCCAATCTCCTGTGGCCTTAAAAAAATATTCGTCGAAAAATCAGCTCAATTTTTACTGCAGCGTGTGGGACAGAACACATGGCTCCGTTTTTAACAGTGTGTTCAATTCTACGAAAGACATCTGGATGACTCTTTAAAAAATTAAATCCGCATTTCCATTATATTTTGCAATTCTCTTAATAAAACTTTGTGATAATCATTACATTTTTATTTAAGTTTAAAAATATAAATCTGCCACCAGACACCCTGTTGTTGTAAAGGCCCCTCCTGGAGGATATTCCATAAGCCTCGTGAACAATCGTAATATTAGTATTTCAACTGCAAAATTAATTTTGCATTTCGGAGTTTGAATATTTTTTTCTAAAATTTTTAATAATAAATAATTTAATAATTACCCTTGTAGACGAGAACTGATAACATTTAAAACATTTTCAAGATGTGTTTTTCAACTTGTCTGTTTATCATACAAAAACAATAACAATATATAAAAACAGATAAATCATTACATTTATTTTCTTTTTTTAGAAATTTGTTTTAGCTAAAAAACATCTAAACACTGATTACAAATCTTTAATTTCATATAATACTAGCTTTGCCCGGCCCGCTTCGCTTGATCCGACATATCTGCCTATAAAAAAAATTACATGTTAGAAGTCCCACTCCAACTAAAATTATATCTTTAATTATTGAAAAGTTTTAAATTAGATATTGTTTTTTAAAATAAGAGCTCTCTAACATTATTCTATTTTTTTTTTCTCTTAATTATTACACAATTTACTTCACCCCAGCCGTGCAGCTTAAAGGATTATAGTTTTCAAACCATTTTTGATATCTTTTCTAATCTACATTTTCTCAATAGAGATTATAGCTTTCCTATCTGACTCTACATATATGTCTGAAATAACACAGTTATGTGTGAAAGTCTATTTGACTTCAAATATCAATACTATAGTTCCGTAAGTATCTCTGTTCCCTCAACATTTTACCTCTTTCGAAGGAAGATAACCGTATTTATTCCTACATCTCTGCTCCTATCCTCTCAATTTTCAGCCTTAATAAAGGTGAAATGTTACAGTAAATCATAGGAAATTTTAAGCCTATAACTGTTTATGTAATATTTTTTTATTTTTAAAAAACTCAAACGAGTTTATTTTTTATATAAAAAACTATTTCTGTTCTATGGGAGGTGCTACGCTCTCACCCTCTTTGGTCATACGCAGCTTTATTAGGCTCAACAATAATTAGTTAACTTGTACCAAATTTGAAAACTTCAACTATAATGGTTATTGAGAGATGTAAAAAAACTCTTCTATTTGTATGGAAGGTGACACACCCAGTCCAAATTTTTAATAATAAACTTAGTCTAGAGCCTCTACCGAGATATGAGGTGCTTAAGTCCTTTTGACATGTTTTATTAAAATCGGTCTATCCGTTATTGAGTTACATACATACTTATAAGTTATGTAACTAACACGAAAAATTGCTTTCTTATATAAAACATATATACGATTTTTAAACGTGTTTAGCTTAATTGCAAATTTCTTATCCCATTTACTTCTTACAGGGTGGATCCAGCTTAAGAGAGTTGTTGTCATAAAATACAATGATAAAAGCATGTTTAAAAACGAATTTATTCCCGTGAAAAAATTTTTTCCTTAAATTGTTTTATGCCTACTGTTAATTTTACATATTTTGCCATACTTGCCACTGTTTGCAATCAATTAAATAGAAAATCATCTGCTAATTGTAAACAGACAGTTCTAGTGTAAATTATTATTTGTCTTGCCAAAGGCCATTGTCCCCTTTCTGTTAGTACTTAATGTGTTTTTATTATGTCTATTTTATTATTTAATTTTTTTTTTTGCTATTTGTCCATCATAATTAGTGTCATTATCAGTTTGTTTTTTACTACTGCTTCAATTGTTGTTGTTGCTGCTGTTGTTGTTGTTCGTTTTTTAAATGAGGCGCTAAACTTGAGTTACTTTGACAGCAACACTTTTAAACCTTTTTTAAGTTTAGCTATTTTTATTCACTTATTTTAATATTTTATTCAGTTTTTATTCATTTATTTTAGTTTTAATAGTTGGCGCCTTCACAGACGTTTTAGTGATTGAATCATGTCTTTTTTTATATTTATTGTCATATACATACATACATACATATGTAATATATTCGAAAATATTTTTCTTTGAATATGTATGTATGTACTAAATAAATATATTTACATATGAAAAGTTAAAAGTTAAAAAGTTTTTAATTAGATAAGCCGCTGATTTCATTTCCTTTATTTCACCTTGTAATGAACCCCTTGGGCACTCCACACTATCTTGGCAAATGCCAGCAGTCTCGTCTTACAAATTTTAGAAAATTTCTGTAGGTTTTGAAAAGATAATACTCTAGAAGAGTATCGCAAAGATTAATAATCGCTTCATTATTCAAACAGTTTTCAGTCGATTAACGCCTTAGCGCTGAAAAAAACTTTTTTGTTGGCAGCAGTCCAGTCTATAAAGATTTAAAAAAAGATAATTTCTATGGCAACACTTTTACTCGCTGAAGCTTTAAAAGTTGGCGGCTTAAAACGTGTATATAAATAGCGATTACAATAGCGCACTTTAAAAATTAAAAAAAAAAAAGTTTTCTAATAATATTTCAAAAACAATCTGAATACATATACTCAAAATTACGAATAGAAATTCTAATTAACTATTTGTTATTGCGGTAAAAGGAAGTTTAAAAGGAACATAACCTACATATTGCATAATAAAAAAGTTAAATTTGCGCATAATAGCGTAGACAGACGGCAGCGTTAATTTGCATTAAAAGCTCACTTAAGCTATATTTACACTACCTGAGCTATCATCTGAGTTTCACAACTAGGACTCATTTGTACAGTGTAATAACTTGTCTGTTTTTTTTTTGTTAATATTTTTGTCTAATCTTAGTTGAAAATAGAACGTATTCCATTTTCAAACGCCTGAGTTTTAACTGTAAGTTTTTAAAAGTTACCGGATTTAATGCTTGTTGTTGTATTGCCATACACTTTATGCCGGTTTAACAACTTTTATAATTATCAGGCTAAAACTAATTTCTTAGACGTAATGTAATAATAAAAATTAAAAACTTACATTGTTTTTTGACACTCTTAAAAATTTAAACTCAGATGATAAGTCAGTTGGTGTAAATATAACCTAATACGCATTAAAATTTTTAAAACTCTTCCAGGTGCCTCAAACATTGTGATCGAACAGCCTGGTTATCCTGATGAAAACTATATTGTTTTACGTGATGATCAAGGCAACTCGTTACTAAATGGAGCCAATATTATAACTGCCTTTCCTAACGTAAGCTTTTATGCAGGTGTGGCATATGACTATAATGGCTCTAAAAGTTTTGTAGAAAGGGTGAACACCACCTACACAAGGAAGTTAAAACGCAATATGATTGTTGAGGTAAGTTTAAACTTTTTATTACATTTGAAAGAGATCTATTAAGTTTTATATTATTTATTGGAAAAATATAGATTATTTCCATGATCACCAGTGCCCATAAGAATAATGACACTTTGTTGATGACCTACTCCTACACGCTCGATAAAACGAATTATGTTGAGCCCGTTATAGAAATTTATCGTTGGGAAATGCAACAATGGAGCACATGTGATGCTTTATGTCATGGCACCATGCATCGTATGCCAGTGTGTGTCAGCACTACTCAGGCCCTTAAAGTGGCGCCGCAATTCTGTGATATTCATGCTAAGCCACCCACTGAATATAGAGACTGTAATACGGATTGCATTTTAAGGTAAGTTTAAGGGCTTTTCTTTTTATAAAAAATTTGAAATGTTTTTTTTTATTTTTTCTTTTTAATTGCAGTTTAAATGTCACAAGTATTTCGGAATGTTCGGCCACGTGCGGTATGGTGGGTACACGTGAGAGAACCCATCACTGTATTCAATCATTTCCCGATATGCAACGTTCCAATATTGTCGATTTAAAGTATTGTAGTTTGAAATTCGAAATCAAAAGTCATGAAGAGTGCCGTGAAGGATGCTGGGAATATACGGATTGGATGACGGTAAGTAGAGTTTGAAAAAAGTTTTTAAGAAATTATAGTTAAACGAGTACTTTGCTTCCAGTGTTCCCGTTCTTGTGGCTATGGTGTACAAACTCGTAGTGTGGCCTGTTATTTAAATCAAACCTTCGTCCGAGATGAATATTGTAATTTAAAAACAAAAGCAAATTATCGGGACACGACACGAGTTTGTAACTTGGATCCATGTTATTCCTATACTTCTAGTAGTAGCAGCTCTACAGAATATCCTTTAACAGTAAGCAAATGTGGTCTTGAATTAGAAGTTGATTATTAATAAATTTAAATTTTTAGAAATACTCACGCATGGTACCAAACAATTGGTGGGCAAGTGAATGGAGCAAATGTGATACGAAATGTGAAAAGACTCGCACAGTCATGTGTCGTAGTTCTCAAAACATCGGTTGTCCAATTGACAAGAAACCTTTAAGTAGAAGAAAATGTTGTGCCATCAAATATGTATCCAATTGGTCAAATGTAAGTTAATTTATTTATTCCACTAACATGTAGTTAAGGAAGATTTAATCATTTTACTAATAACCATTCTCATTACTCTTTTCATTTTCACAACCACCACCACTACCACTATCAATACTACCAACACCAAATCCTAACCATACCTGTACTACTACTACTACCATCACAAATCAATCAACCAACCAATCAACAAACATCATTAGTGTTCTGTACAATGCGGTAATGGTTCACGCCGCAAGGAAATGCATTGCGCTCGTGTCTATAAGCCCGAAATTAAGGGCACTCCCAAGCGACGTGAATTTATTGATCCATCCTATTGTCGCCATTTAAGGGTACCCAAACCCAAACGTATGCACAAACCTTGCAAGGTGGGCTGCAAATGGTCCGTTTCCAATTGGACTCAATGTCCAGCCGATTGCAGTGAAGAGTATCAATCACGTTCTGTGTACTGTGAATCGGTCCTTCGTAAAACTATTAATCATACCTACTGTGATGCAGCGAATAAGCCGCCTGTTAAAAAGATTTGCAATAACTGCGTTAAACGAGAATATAAACTAATGAACAGTGTAAGAACAATTACTAAAAACTTTTAAACGGTTTTTATGCTTAACAATTTAGGTTCATTATTATTTTTAAAATGTATGTGTCTCCATGGTGCAACTATCAAAGGTGATTACAGTTCTTGGAAAGCTTAGCATTCGAAATAATAAAAAGATGAATGAATAAAATTTTTCATATAAAAATTATCAGTCGATGTTTAGCTGTTTAAACAAAGCCACCTACGTAGTTGCACCATGGACTTATCTGCCTTCAAAATTAAGTAAAATTTTTTTGCCAAAAAATTTGTTTTATAAATGGTTTACAAAACTGATTTTATATACATATAAAAATTTAATTTAATTTATCTTTTGTAAATTTAAAGTTTGCTTATGGATCGGGCTTCTTAAATTTGTTACAGTATTGCCAGACTGAAATTTAACTGCTTTATGTTGTAGAGATTTTCTTAATATACCTACTTTGATGGTGGAAGTTATAGAATGACAAGCATAAAGTGGTTGTGTTTCAGAGAGAATTTCGGGCTCTCTTACCTTTTATTTTTTAAGGGTGTCCCGCCCATAAAAATTAAAACTCTAAACGGGACCATGTAACATTTTATATTAAAAAAAGCAGAAGGTAAAAGTTCATTTCAATCTGTTGCCACTTTATAAAATAATTTTATCATGGTGGAAATATTTAAATGCATGGTGAAATATTAGGTGTGTTCATTTACAGAAAATTATTAATAATTTTCGATAATTATTTCTAGAAGTGTTCACGCACACAAAAAATTAGCAGCTATAGAGCCAAAAAAGAGCGTATTATGTCTAAAAATAAAAATGTTTCTGATAGTTTTTACTAGTAAAAATTTTACTATCAGAAATTATTCAAACAGTCTTTCTGTCATTATGCTTTGAATAAAAATTTAAGTTTTAAATGTTTATAAGTTTACAATAACAAAATACATTTGGTTGCAAGTTTTGACTGTAAAAGTGTTCATTTACTTTTAAATATTTTTGAGAGCAATTTTGAAAATATTTCTTCTTACTCTCTCTTTGCTAGTAATTACTGGAAAGTTATTGAACACAACTAATGTACCAGGTGATTGTAAGACGAAGTAAATAGAGTCACTCTCTTACTCTTTTCTTTTTGATATATGGAGTTTAACACTGAAACAACAGATTTGTCAAACTTCATATAAAAAAGAAAAAACCCAGATTAAAAATCTCGATCCGAAACCACGGCCACCTGATATATGATATCACCATGAAATTTAATTTAGAGAGGGATTAAATAATTTTCTGACAAATAAAACGCATCAGCTGGCGAACAGTTTCTCTTGTAAGAAAACATGATTTTTCTCAATATATATTTACACTTTTGTTTTGAATTTTTTTATTTTATTTAAAGCATTCAAGGCTTTTAAATAAAATTCCTGATATATTCTAACGTAGAATTTTTAAAAATGTAACTCTATTTTAAAAAGTTAATTCAAGAGATATATAAAGCACCATCATGGGTATATTTTTATATTAGAAATATCGAACAGACAGTAAATGCTGTTTGACCATAATTGACCCTTAAATGAATCCAGCTTAAACAATTGACGAGCAAAAAAATTTTTTTTTCTAAAATTTTCTGCCCTAGTTTAAAAAAAACCTTTTTAATCCCATACATTTGACTATTTTTTTTCTGTAGTTTTTAGTAAAAGTAGTTGTAAAATAGTTTCATTACAAGTTTCTGGCAACACTGCTTTATTATTAAGCTTTTACCTTTTAGTAAAGTACTTTTGCTTTGAAAAAAGCTTTATTGCTTAATTCTTTTAATTCAAACCTTTTTTTTCCTCAGTGCAACTGCGAAGGTTATCGGCGAAGACGCGTCTTGTGCTACGATTCTCGCCGTGAACGCATACCCTGCCCTACTAAAGAAAAAGTCATTAAAGAAAAATGTGCTCCACCCCGTACTTGCTATCCCTCATCATGCTATGATCTACGGCGCTTCCATAACGTCTATGCCGATGGTGAGTATACGATCTATGTTCGATCAGTGCCGAAAAGAATTTACTGTCATAATATGCACAATTCGCCGCAAGAATTTGTAACTATGAACTCAACTGAAAACTATTCGATTTATTACGATTATAAAACGCATAATCCTGATTTGTGCCCACCCGATTCGTTGAGACGTGAATATCAGGATGAATCTTTAAAATCAGGTCGTACGATTTTTAAAAAAATTCGCATAGATATTGCCACCTTAAGAGTATTTGAAAATGATTTTACCTTTGCTGAGAGTATAGGAATACCGCAGCCCTTTGGTTCGGCAGGTGACTGCTATAATCGGCGAAAACAATGTCCTCAAGGTAGATTTTCTATAAATCTAGAGCAAACCGGTTTCAAAATAAGACATAGCACATTGTGGGAACCAGTGGGAAATCATGTTGTTATGAAGCAGTCACCATCGGTAAGTAATTGGAGTTAAGAATTAATTTAAGTTTATGTAGAAGTTTTGAAATTAACTTTTATCTTTATTTTATATAATAGAATTCCCAAATATCCCATCGTGCCTTATGTGGTGGCTATTGTGGAGGCTGTCGAATATCTTCAAGCTCTGCACTTTATCTTAACGTGTGATTATAGCAGCTGTTCAAAAAGAAATCATCGTCATTTAAAAGCGAGTTTCTTCTACAAATATTGTATTTGTTTGGTGCTAAAACTGCTGCTTTCGACTCATTTTTTTTTTCGCTATGAACCCCAACGAAAGAAGACGTCGAAATTGTATTTTATGCATTTATTTCTTGTTTACACAAAGTTCCTTTTGGCCTTTTGTTAGGATCTTTTATTTTATTTAACACTTTTTTTTTAACAAAGCCCCATTAACACTCTAAATGGCTAAGAGAGTGAGAAAGAAAGTCTCCAATTGCCAAGGAAATTTGTGGAACCGGCAAGAACACTCACAACAATAGAAATACTCACACGTAAACAAACCTGTCACTTATATAACTAAGAGGCTGTTTACAGAAGACAAGCAAACGTTGTGAGCTTAATTGAAAATATTTGATCCAAACGCTTGTTGTTTGCATTCTATAAACAGTATATAAATACATACAACCTTAAAATGTGATCCACTCCAAAAACAAACAAAAAATTATAAAATATAAAAAAAATCGCAATTTGCTACTAACTGTTGCAAAAAATATGGCAACTTTTCAAATTATTAGGCAGCAATTTAACGAAGAGCAATTTACTCATTTACCGTAATATTAATTTTAAGCAAAGCATAGAGAGCGAGAGAGAACTCTCCTTAATTTATTTTGTATTTTTAAAAACCCTTTTAAAGTTGAATTTTATCAACTTTTATAAATTTATGTATGTATATTATTTTAACATATTTAATATTATTATTAACTTTTAAATTAACAAAAATAATTTAATTGTTTAAAAACTTAACTTAAACTTAGTTAATTGTTTATATAAAAGAACAAAAGAAAAAAGCTAATTCTAAAAAACACATAAGACTGTCTTGAACAGTGATCCGTTTGAGTTTTAAATGAAATCAAAATTACAAATCACGATCAGTTATGGCAATTTTACGCCAAAAGTGGGGATTTTCGTGGTCTTGAAGACTAAAATTGAGATTTGAAGATATGGAGACATTTTTGACGATTTTTGTTAACATATAGTTTCTGTTGTCTTAACTTTATTAGAATTAATGAATTTCCAATATAAATTTTTTTAGTTTATTAAAGATAGGGATTTGGATGACCCCAAAGCATCAGTAGACTTTAACCAATTTCTTAAAAAACACCCAAAAACATCCTTTGCTTTTATACAATAACTTTAGTAAACTTTTTGAGAGTTATTATTGACAAAGCCAAACATTAAAAAGTTTTTCAAAAACCCAAGAAACCATTTTTCGTTATTAGTTGCTTTTTTTGACTTTCTTTTTAGGACGTATTCAAAATAATTTTGTTATAATTAGTGGGCTACACATTCACTATTAAACAACAAAATATACTTCTGTAACCAAACAAATTTTTTTTAGTTTATAGCAATTTTAAAGTGTTTTTTTTTATCAAAAACTTAATTAAAACTTGGTTTTGGCGATTTTTTCACATTAAAAATTAAAAAAAAATATTAGTTGGCAACTTTGGTAAAATATTGGTAATGGAGCCCAAAAAAACTGACAGCCCTGATCACGATATGATTGGTAAACTTTAATTTTAAGTGTAACAGTGAAACTAATAATTTGTTTGTAATTAATAATTTAAAGACCATTATTATAATTTCCCTAAAAGGATTTTATTTTCACTTAACAAAAATTTGATTCAAAATTTGCAAGTTACAAATACCTTAAATTCTTAACATATTTAAATGATTTAAAGCAACGACGAGTTTTAATTTATTTACAGTTTATGCCAACAAACAAATGAGCAATAAATACGGCAACATTGAGTAAATATACTTGACATTTAAGCGGCGTTAAATTATACCAGAAGTCATCTTGATTGTTAAAAAAGAAATAAGATTCTAAAGTCGGAACACATTTTGATTGATACAGGCATAAAATCCAATTCCAAATTTTGACAGTCCGAATGATTTTTCATTTCATAAAATTTTTCAAAAAAAATGTTAAATATCAATTGTTTTAGCGTTGAATTTTCAAACAAAATAAAAAATATCTAATACAGCTGTTTTTCATATTACTTTGCATTCGATAATGTAAACTGGGAGTATTATTTTTCTGGCATTTTTTGTGTGTTTATTTGTCAAATGCAAAAACCGATAAAAACTATAATTATCGGTTCTTTAACATCATGACTTAAGCTATTGGCTATTTATAGAAACGGACTTACCCCTTAACAGGGCTGCTAAAGAGAATTGTGGATAGAACAATTTGGAACAAAGAAAAGAAAGGATTTAGATTGCTCCCTTTTGAGTTTCAAAAATCAATTATGAAGTTCAAGATTTATTTTAGAAAATTTCGTTTCATTGTCTTTTGTTTGAATAATTTTTGTAAAAGTAGCTCTCAAGCTTTTGCAAAAACGACAACCTTATGGATTATCTTTCTATCCGGTAGTTTTGCACACTTTTCAAGGACCCAATAAAACCCTTTCTCATAAAAATAATAGTTTTTTTAAAAGGTCATTAAAAACGTTTTACAACGCCTCAATATTTTAACATTTTCTGAACAAAAACTGCTTTACGTCTCCTTTTACTGTGTACAGTGGTTTCTTTGTAATAAAAAAGTTATCTAAACGTCGGTGTGCTTAACAAGAAGTATGTAACCATGGTAACCGTTCTAGGTTTCCAATAAAAACCAGTGCTTATGACGTCATTTTGAACAAATGTTAAGAGAAAATAAAATACTGTAAATTCCACTTTTAACTAAACAACGTTAAGAGAGCCGACTTGGCTTAAGGGAACATTGTGAAAAGGGCCGTTAAAGTATTTAATTACATTCAAAGAAGTTAGAATTAATCAATTTTTTTAAACATTTAAGCTTAAAACATCTAATCACTTCACAACCTTTGTTTTTTGTTGTTTTACTTTGTAAAACAAAAAATTTTTCTGTGTTATTTGCAATTTCATTACAAACTCATACAAATCAATTCGAAGTCTAGTTAAAGTTCGAGACAGTCTAATAAAATATTAACTTTTTGGCAAAACAAAGTATTAATTTTAATGCAAGGAACATAGCTCGAACGTGAGACGAGTTTCGTCAATCATGACGAACTCGTCGGCAAAAGTTCGTTGTGCAAATTCCTCGTATGACGCTTAATAACGACGAAAAAATAACGACATATAAAGTTGTTGACTGTTAATGCAAAGAAAGCTGCTAGTGTGACCATATCTGTGTGACACAATAACATAAATATTACTAAAATTAATGTTTGTAATAAAATACTATATTTTATATATATTTTAAATATTATAAAACAAAAATAAATCACTTGTTAAAGTAAAAATAATTTTGATTACTAAAATACTTAAAATCAAAATTAAATATGGCAACATTGCACTGAATTGTTGGTCGTTCGCTGGCGTAAGATACAGAAACAAATCTATCGCAGAGTTCGCAGCGTACAATGAATTTCGACGTATGTCGTTATTGTGCGCATTTTCATTAACACAAATATGTTTTATTTATGCCGACGAATATTCGCGGCGAAAATTTCGTCGTAAGTCCGTATTGTGTTCCTTGCATAAGTAATTTTTTTAAAAATAATTTTAAAATTTCTATTCTAACGAATTTTTGTGTGTTCAGAGAAATTTTTACTTAAGAAATGTTGAAAGTTAAGCGTATTTAAGTGTAAAGTGACAACTCAAAGTATTTCAGTTCAGTTGGCTTGAAAACAGAGAAAAAAATTTTGACAAATAGTAGTAAATAATTTATAGAAAAGAAAGAACAATTTTAACAACTGCCATATCAAATAAAAGTACAATTTACTTTAATATTTTTATAGAAAATAAATTCTTTCAACATTTTATCAATGAAACTAAATGCCTTAAACACTGAATTTATATTAAAATAGAAAGTTAAACAATCAACTACAAACACTCATCAAGCAAATGCCTAAAACTATTTTGTATTTCTACAAAAAAAATCGTAATTATTTTTAACCTTAATTATCTTGTAATGAGAAATCAAATAAATTTGTTATATTAACATTAAATCTCAAGCATAATCTCTAATCTTATTTATGTATATTAAACGGAAAATCTCTTAAAACCTTACTGCACACATCCATACAAACTTACACACCTGTCTATAATCATTTTAAATAATACTCAAAATCACAACCATGATGAAATTAGTAATCAGGGGAACGAATCTGGGAGAGAATTTTTGACTCTCATACTTTTTTTTTTACATATGGAGTTTGACAACATGTTGAAATAATTTGAACCGTATTTTCAAACTCCATATATAAAAACAAATAAGTAAGAGAGTCGAAAAATCTCTCCCGGATGTGTTTACCTGATAATTAATTTTACCATGATCACAACAACCTATAACTTGTAGAGAAGATGGTAATGCTACCTTTTTACTGCCCGTCCCCTTTTCAATCCCACCAGCCCATAACTTTATGAAATAGTTTCCCTTACCAAACTTAAAACTCTAAAAGCATTTTTCTCTTAACTTTTTCCTCTTTTCATTATTTTATTAAATTAATGTAGTCAAGTAAAGAAATTTATAAAAATTGTGAAATTGTAAAATGTAAAATGCCTGTGTAATATTTATCTTAAAATTGTTTCTAAATTAAGATTAATTGTAATAAAAAAATATTGTAAATTATTATAATTTTAAGAATTGTACTCGTATATTTAAATAAATATTTCGAAAGAAGCCATTAAGTAAATAAATTATTTTATTTATTACATGTGAATTTATTTTAAAACACACTACTTTAGTATAATCTTACATACATACACAAACCTACTTAACACCTTTAACTTAGAAATTAAATTTTGAAAACGAAAAAATAAATATTTGATTTTTAGTTTAAAAATTAAAAAAAAGTATTTTTTAATTTCTACACGATATCAAATTTTATTTTAAAACTCTTTAGTCCGATTTTAGAAAACTATAATTCAGTTTCAAACATTTCTGATTCCATTTCAGAATTCTCTAATTGTATTATGGAATTTTCTATTAAATTTTAAAATATTTTTTTTGCGACATTAGTTTTTAAAATTATCTTATTTAATCAAGCTGAGGTCAATAGTTGTTTTGTTTAATTTTTTGAAAGTATCCCTGAGATATTTTGAAGCTACATAAATATTAGATAATAATAAAATAAAATTAAAATAATACAAGAAAAACCATGCATTGACCTATAGCTGCATTAATTTAAAAAAATCTGTTTGTATATCAGAATTTTCTAATTGAATTTTATTACAAATTAATTGTATTTCAAAAGAGAAAGTCTTAAATACAAATGGAAAACTTTACAAAGTTCTGAAATTTAACTAAAATTGAGTTCATTCCTGTGTCCATTTATTAACTATTTATTCTAATTCGATATTTTTTTGTTCCC
Organism: Melanophora roralis; assembly: GCA_963583895.1. Taxonomy (NCBI): domain Eukaryota; kingdom Metazoa; phylum Arthropoda; class Insecta; order Diptera; family Rhinophoridae; genus Melanophora; species Melanophora roralis. The sequence continues at coordinate 92,796,541 of OY757187.1, read as the reverse complement.
AAAACGAATAAATTTTCTTAATTCGACGATTTCTTCAAAAGCATTTATTGTTACGGAAGCTGATAAAGGCTACGACTAGAGCATTTCCCCGACAAGCGTCCATCATCTCCGGGTATAAGTCCATCCCATTGTTTAACCGCAGGCCGTACAATAAAAAAACTATGGACTACAAGCACAAACATATATCACAATATAAATAGGGGGCTAGATGTTAATCCTCCAGTCGCCCTTTCTTTTCCATAGTCATCGTTTATGTCCCGAAACAAAAAACTGTGTGTTTTAAAGTTATTGTGCAAGATAGAGAGAAAGAGGAAGAGAGAGTTGCCGGATGATTCAACGTTGTTTAATTTTCAGTTACTCTTAGGAAAACGTACAATTGGTGTTTCCTATAACTTTAGACAACGAATTTCTGTACAAAATAAAACGAATAAAATTGTCTTTTATAAATATGAGAACACCAACAGATTCTTATTATTTCACTTCAGAATATTTTATTTTAAAGAGAAATTGTGACCAGGGGCCATTAAGCTATAAATGTATGATATTGGAATAGAAATATTCAAAATTTAATAAACGGGTGTACTGGCTCCTTGTGCATCACTAATGGATTTTCGGTACCCCAGAAGCGATAGTTTTGCTTATCGGTCGCGTACCCGCTGTGGTGGAAATGAGCTTCATCGCTCATTACGATTTTGCTCGAAAAATCGTCTACTTCGGCCTCGAGGTTAAAGATGACTTAAGCATACGTTACACGCGTTTGGCGGTCGACAGGCAGCAGCTGATGCACGGAAACATGTGCAGGTCTTTGACGAAAATTCACCTTGGGGAAAACCGGCTGATAGCTAATTGCGAGGCACGGCGTCTGGTTGTTGTTTCTGGCGACATTCTCGCCAACAGCGTCGATATTCGCGGCAGAACGGGAGCTCCGGGGCCATTCACTCTTGGCAATGTCTCGTGTGGTCCCATACTCTTCAAGGTTTGTGGCCAAACGGCGCAGTTTTTGCGCAGTTGGTGCCGGTCGTCCGTCGTTAATCCTTGTAGACAGGAATGTCGATTAAGCCATGTCCATCTGTCCTTCTGTTGGAATTAAGTTTTTCGAACGAAATAAATTCGGTCGGAAGAGGTTTTGATAATAAACTATCGGAAATACAGTTGTCAGAAAACTTCGCACATGCACCTAAAAATATATGAAAACTAAGCTAAATAAGACAGAGGAAGCGGTAGCCAACGAATTATTTTAAAGAAATTTTTGATACGCTATATCCCGCAAAGTGTAACAGATATCAACTCCAAATTTTCTATAAAGTACGTGGTCAACAATGTCTTCCTTCCTAAGGTAAACATAGTTGTATAAGAGCAGGGTAATGGTATCCCCCCTTAAAATAAACAATTTTTTTTAAACTTTTATACAAAATAGCTCGCAAGCTGTTAAGACTAAAAATAAAAGACTAACCCCCATATTCATAAAAGTTAAAGTAGTGTTATTAAGCGCTTATTTAACAGATGTCTATGGCATAGTTGCCAAATAATCCCTTAATATTTCTACTTTAATTACTATGAATACGAGCGTAAGAATAAAAGACTGGAAGTAGCATCGCACATAAAATTGTTAAAATTTTGTAAAGTTTCTTTTTCAAAACTAGAAGAGCTATCGATAAAATAAAAATAAAACAAATCGAAAATATATATACCAGATAGCTAGGCATACAAAAATTCTAATATAAAAACAAGTAAGAGCGCTATATTCGGCTGTGCCGAATCTTATATACCCTTCACATTGGTCTTTAAATATACCCAGCCGAGTAATTTTGTACTGCAAATAATATAATAAAAAACCTTGTGCGAGTTCTAAAGCCCATAGAAAAAATAACAAAATTTTAACGTTCGTATGAATAATAGAAATAGATGAAGAAGATTTGAGGTCGAGAGTTTTTAAAGTTTTCGACATTATTCATATTTAAAGGTTAATAAAACTTATTAGATGTTCTAGTCCCCCTGCTCTTCACCAAGTTTTTCACCAAAATGTATGAATTATTTGATTATTACTTTTTGTAGAATATTCGAAGTCGATAGCTGTAATAGTTTTCCAGAAGTAGCGTATCGAAAATTGTTTAAAAATTGTTAATTTGTATAGGAGCTACACCTTCTTCACCCCCCATCCGAAAATCTTTTTCTTCAGAGTGTAGCCCTTAATGACCAATTACTTTTTGTAGAACATTTGATTTCGATATATGTTATAGTTTCTGAGATATAGCATATCGAAAATTTAACAAAAATTGTTAATATGTATGGGAGCTACCCCTTTTTTTGCCCCCACTCGAAAATTTTTTTCTTTAAAGCGTAGCCCTTAGCGTGCAATTACTTTTTGTAGAACATTTCATTTCGATATCTGTTATAGTTTCCCAGATATAGCTTATAGAATATTTTATTATAATTGTCGATTTGTATGGGAGCTACCCCTTTTTTTGACCCCACTCGAAAATTTTTTTCTTTAAAGCGTAGCCCTTAGCGTGCAATTACTTTTTGTAGAACATTTCATTTCGATATCTGTTAAAGTTTCCGAGATATAGCGTATCGAATATTTGATAATAATTGTCGATTTGTATGGGAGCTACCCCTTTTTTTGCCCCCACCCAAAAAATTTTTTCTCTAGGGCGTAGCCCTTAGCGTGCAATTACTTTTTTTAGAACATTTCATTTCGATATCTGTTATAGTTTCCGAGATATAGCGTATCGAATATTTGAAAATAATTGTCGATTTGTATGGGAGCTACCCCTTTTTTTGCCCCCACCCAAAAAAATTTTTCTTTAAGGCGTAGACCTTAGCGTGAATTACTTTTTGTGGAACATTTCGTTTCGATATCTATTATAGTTTCCGAGATATAGCGTATCGAATATTTGATAATAATTGTCGATTTGTATGGGAGCTACCCCTTTTTTTGCCCCCACCCAAAAAATTTTTTCTCTAAGGCGTAGCCCTTAGCGTGCAATTACTTTTTTTAGAAAATTTCATTTCGACATCTGTTATAGTTTCCGAGATATAGCGTATCGAATATTTGATAATAATTGTCGATTTGTATGGGAGCTACCCCTTTTTTGCCCCCACCCAAAAAATTTTTTCTCTAAGGCGTAGCCATTAGCGTGCAATTACTTTTTTTAGAACATTTCATTTCGATATCTGTTATAGTTTCCGAGATATAGCGTATCGAATATTTGAAAATAATTGTCGATTTGTATGGGAGCTACCCCTTTTTTGCCCCCACCCAAAAAATTTTTCTTTAAGGCGTAGACCTTAGCGTGAATTACTTTTTGTGGAACATTTCGTTTCGATATCTATTATAGTTTCCGAGATATAGCGTATCGAATATTTGAAAATAATTGTCGATTTGTATGGGAGCTACCCCTTTTTTTGCCCCCACCCAAAAAAATTTTTCTTTAAGGCGTAGACCTTAGCGTGAATTACTTTTTGTGGAACATTTCGTTTCGATATCTATTATAGTTTCCGAGATATAGCGTATCGAATATTTGATAATAATTGTCGATTTGTATGGGAGCTACCCCTTTTTTGCCCCCACCCAAAAAATTTTTTCTCTAAGGCGTAGCCATTAGCGTGCAATTACTTTTTTTAGAACATTTCATTTCGACATCTGTTATAGTTTCCGAGATATAGCGTATCGAATATTTGATAATAATTGTCGATTTGTATGGGAGCTACCCCTTTTTTTGCCCCCACCCAAAAAAATTTTTCTTTAAGGCGTAGACCTTAGCGTGAATTACTTTTTGTGGAACATTTCGTTTCGATATCTATTATAGTTTCCGAGATATAGCGTATCGAATATTTGAAAATAATTGTCGATTTGTATGGGAGCTACCCCTTTTTTTGCCCCCACCCAAAAAAATTTTTCTTTAAGGCGTAGACCTTAGCGTGAATTACTTTTTGTGGAACATTTCGTTTCGATATCTATTATAGTTTCCGAGATATAGCGTATCGAATATTTGATAATAATTGTCGATTTGTATGGGAGCTACCCCTTTTTTTGCCCCCACCCAAAAAATTTTTTCTTTAAGGCGTAGCCCTTAGCATGCAATTACTTTTTGTAGAACATTTTAAGTCGATAGCTGTTATAGTTTACGAGATATAGCGCATAAAATATTTCACCAAATTTGTGCAATTGTAGAAAAAATACCCCTTCCCCTGGTCCTATCTGAAAAAAATTTTTCCATTATTAAGGTCCCTTCTTTAGGAGTATCCGTGCCAAGTTTTGTGGCAAGAGTGACTATACTTACTGAGATATATAGGGATATATGCACGGATTTTGTCCTAAAAAAAATGGGTTACTCTGGGTTTTCGCTTATATCTCGGTCAATAGTGAACCGATTTTATTGATTTTAAATAGCGATTGTCTCCAGGATATTTGTGATAGTTTGACACCATTAACTGGTCTGTATCTTTTATTTGACTCCGGAAACTTGATTTCAACAGACGGACAGACGGACAGACGGACAGACGGACATCGCTAAATCGACTTCCCTATCTATAAGGATCCAGAATATATATACTTTATGGGGTCGCAAATGAATAATAAAGAAATTACAAACGGAATGACAAAGTGATATATACCCTATCACTATGTGAAGGGTATAATTATATAAGGTTTATCACAGCCCAATATAGCTCTCGTGCTCATTGAAACCTTCATACATAGAAAAAAATACTCAAAATATTTTTGAAATTCAACAAACAATAATTCTTATAAAACGTTTTTATCATAAGCGTCTGCAAAGATTTTCTATTTTTTTACTTGTTTATTTATAATTTTCTTTTTATTATTTTTTTCGGGGATGATCCATTAAATCTTAATATAATTTTTTATAATTGACATAATTAAGAGTAATAAATTTAAAAGAATAAAAAATAAATAAAAAAAACTTAGTTATTCAAAATCAAATAGAACTTCATTCATAAAAGAAAGGAAGAAGCATTCTTTTCAATTAAAATTTCACATACAAAAATAATCCTTCGCGAACCCGGCTGAGTTGGACGGAATGGTAAAATTGTAAATGAAATTTGTTGTAGAAAAAAACGCAGAAATGTCCTGTTCCAAGTGAATATGTCTTTTGATCAAGTTAAAAAAGTTATTGTTTGTTACTGGTGTTGGTGCTTTATTAGATTCTTTTTTTATTTTGTTTTTATTTAATAGATTTTGTTGTTGCTGTTTTTATTTAATAAAACTAAAAATTAAAATGGATGTGTGATGTTGTAGTGGTTGTTGTTGTTGGTGGTGTTTGTTGAATGTCGTATTTAAAACAAAATATTCAAAGGTTGTGATCTTAGCTTAAGCTTGACAAAATCTTTTATGGCAAAAAGATTTAGAAGCATTTACGGTGGACAATGCCAGGACCAGATTCATCATATTCCTGCTTCGATATCCACATCTGTTGGAAGGTGGATAGAGAAGCCAAAATAGAACCACCAATCCATACAGAGTACTTTCTTTCAGGTGGAGCAATGATCTTAATCTTAATGGTGGAGGGAGCCAAGGCAGTGATTTCCTTTTGCATGCGATCAGCAATACCAGGGTACATGGTGGTACCACCGGACAAAACCGAATTGGCATACAAATCCTTACGAATATCAACATCACACTTCATAATCGAATTGTAGACAGTCTCATGAATACCGCATGATTCCATGCCCAAGAAAGAGGGTTGGAAGAGGGCTTCAGGGCAACGGAAACGTTCATTGCCAATGGTAATAACTTGACCATCGGGCAATTCATAGGATTTTTCCAAAGAGGTAGAGGCAGCAGCGGTGGCCATTTCCTGTTCAAAGTCCAAAGCAACATAACACAACTTTTCCTTAATATCACGCACGATTTCACGTTCGGCAGTGGTGGTGAAAGAGTAGCCACGTTCAGTCAAGATCTTCATCAAATAGTCGGTCAAATCACGACCAGCCAAATCCAAACGCAAAATAGCATGAGGCAAAGCAAAACCTTCATAGATGGGTACAGTGTGTGAGACACCATCACCAGAATCCAATACAATACCAGTGGTACGACCGGAAGCATATAAAGACAACACGGCCTGAATAGCAACATACATGGCTGGCGAGTTAAAGGTTTCAAACATGATCTGTGTCATTTTCTCGCGATTGGCTTTAGGATTTAAAGGGGCCTCAGTCAATAGTACTGGATGTTCTTCGGGAGCTACACGCAACTCATTGTAGAAAGTGTGATGCCAGATCTTTTCCATATCATCCCAATTTGTTATGATGCCGTGTTCGATGGGATATTTCAGTGTTAGGATACCACGTTTGCTCTGAGCCTCATCACCAACGTAGGAGTCTTTTTGGCCCATACCGACCATCACACCCTGGTGGCGGGGACGACCAACAATTGAGGGAAACACAGCACGGGGAGCGTCATCACCGGCAAAGCCAGCTTTACACATACCCGAACCATTGTCAATAACTAAAGCACCAGCATCATCATCACACATTTTGGCAGTTTAGAGTGTCTGCAAAAAAAGGAGATTAAGAAAATTTAGAAAAAAATTATTGAATTTTAAGATAAAGTTGCTCGAAAGGAGCTGGAAAAAATTGAGTAAAATTGTTTATGTTTAAGTAAATTAGCCAATTGAATATTTTTGTTTTGACCAGGAACTAAAAAATTTAAATTTTGTGGAAAAAATATGCCACAATATGCCTCAAGTTAATCGTTGGTATTCTCTCGCATTTGTGTCAAATATTCCAATTGAATGTTATTAAATAGGTACTTTGGAATTTTTTTATTTTTTATTTAGAGGATGCTCTCAAAATTTTTAAAATTTCTGAAATCTATTTTTAAAGTAAAGGTTTTGAGGTTATACAAATTAGAATAGTTTGAAAATGTTTTATTATTTTTACTTTTTTTCTCTCTTGAACCTTTAAATTTTCAAACTTATTAATTTTCATAACTTATTTGAATATAAAATTAGTTCTATATTTTACAAGCCCAAAGGGAACTGTATTAAAAGTGTTTTTTCATTTTTAATTTTATTTTTCATTATTTTAAATATTTAAAAATACAAAAAAAATAATAGATCCAACGTTTTGGGCGGCACATTTTATTTATAAATATTTTTTTTTAAAAAATTTGGTTCAATAAAATATTCCATTTTAATAATTTATTTTTAAAAAAAACTTGATTTTTTGCACTTAAAGTTTGAGGTTATAACTCGCACTTATTGAATTAAATTAATTGCGTAACTTTACCAAAATTCTAAGTAATTTAATACTTGTGATTTTAGGTTTTTTTTTTAATTTACACGCATCTTTCTTATATCGAAATTTTGAATTTTGCAAAAATTAATTTTTCCAGGAATTTTCAAATTTTTCTTTTAATAAAATGTCCTTTTACTCAATTTTTCTTTAGCATTTTTATTTATTTATTTTTATTTTATTTATAACTACCTTTTTCGGTCAACAAAATACGAATAAAAAATTTAGTATAAAATAAAATGTTTTAAACTATTAGAAGGATCCTTGTTGGCGTCTAAACTTAACAACAAATGGATGTGCTGAAGAATTTTGTAGCCTTTATAAGAACTTTTTTAGGTATTTCACACACACGCAAAACAACTATCACCGATGAATCTTAGAGATTTGTATTTGAGAGCAATTTCTCAAATAAACGAATGCACTTACGCTTGCACTTGCACACAAATGTAATATTGAAAGAGAAACATTTGCAAAATATTCATTTAAAAATGGCGGTACCTTTTATATCGGTATGTGTATGTGTGAGTACCTTTAAACGTGTTAAAATCAATATTAATTGGTTTGAGTATTTTTGTTGTTATGCCCAATTTTATTTACATGCTAAAGGTACCTTTTCACGGTAATACAAAGTAATTAGATTTTGTAGAATCAAAATATTATGAAATTCTCTCCGTGTTTAAAAAAAGAGAATAAAAATCTGTTCTAACTATTTTTCATGTTTACACGGATGAGGTTGGTAAAATCAAAATCGGTTGCTTCTTGCCACTTTCCTTTTGGGGTAACGCCATATGGTTAAGGTTCAACAATATTAACAAAAACAACATGAAAAAAATCTGCTTTTATTTTGATTGTTTGTGTATTGTTTCATTAAGTGTAGCCACCTTCATCAGATGCTGTAAGTGCTGCCAATCTTTCACACCTCTGATGTGATGAGAATACACAAGTTTCTAAAATGGTTTAGAAAATAAACATTTACCGAACACTTGTCAAATTTTGCATCCGTATTCTCTCCTACCCAATACATAATGCTTTTACATGATGAGATTTTGTATTATCCCACAACATTTTTTGACATATCGTAATATATGTATTACCGTGTAAAGGTACCTTAAAAAGTATTTATCCAAATATGTTCAACGTTTTTATACTCTTCACATAGTGATAAAGGTATATATCAGTTTGTCATTTCGTTTGAAATTTCTTTATTATCCATTTGCGACCCCATAAAGTATATGTATTCTGAATTCTTATAGTGTAGATAGGGAAGTCGATATAACCATGTCCGTCTGTCCGTCTGTTAAAATCAAATTTCCAAAGTCAAATTTAGCAATACGGACCAGTTATTGGTGTCAAACTATTAGAAATATCCTTTAAAAAACGCTATTTAAAATCAACAAAATAGGTTCACTATTGACTGTGATATGTATAAGCGAAACCCCAAATTTGTTTTAGGACAAAATTCGTGCATATATCCCTGTTTATATCAGTAAATATAGTCACTTTGGCCACAAAACTCGGAACGGATACACAGAAAAAAAACTCGCTTTCTAAAATCAAGAATTTTATTCTTGAATTTATCCAAAATCTTAAATCAATCCTTTCTTGGCTTAATTGTGGATAAAAGTAAGAAATTCGTACTTGAAAAATTTTACTTGGAGTAAGAAATTTTGTACTTGATTTAAGAAAAACCGTACTCACCGTACTTTTGACACCGCTATGGCTTGATCTAAGTAAAGTTTTCTTAGATAATTTTTTGTGTGTACTTTGATATTTTAAGCAAGGCGACAACCTATACGACTTTTTCAATACTTTTTAGAAAATGACATACGTGTAATGCAGCATTAAATTGGAACAGTACAATTTTTTAAATTTTCCAAACTGGTGCTGTTTTCGTTTTTGGAGTAAATTTTTTATAAGAGATAAATTTTTATAATACTAAAAGCTTAAAAATGAAAAAGGGCCTCCAAGATTGTAAAACTTTGGGGTTATTTTATATATATAAAACCAAAGGGCTTAAAACTTTGGCCCAAACTTTTGTCTTGTGTTTCTCAATTTTAAACTTTGAGCTGTTTTTTATTTTCCTTTCGAGAACGTTTTCAAGGAGTCCATAGAAAATAGGTAGGCTGCATAATAAAGTCAAGAAAACAATTAAATCCTATTATTTTGGCTTAAGGTCTGTCTGGTACACAAAAAAAACCTTCACAAACTTTTATTCATACAAAATTTTTTTTTAATTACGGTTTTTTCAGACAATAAAATAAAAAAAATTTGTCCAATAACATTAATTTTTGTTTTAAAATAGCAGGCATTTTTTTTTAAATAAATTTTTTCAAAATTCTAATAAAACTGTTTATCTACATATATTATCCAAAGAGCCTAGATACGGAACCACACGAATGACCTGGCCGAAGATAGATCCAAAACGTTCCAAGTCTCTTGTCGATTTGATTTGGATTGCCTTTTAAGGACTTTTGTAGAAAATGCCAGGATGCAGAGGAGGCTGAGAGTATACAGCACCTCTTATGCTTCTGTCCGTTACTGGATGACAACAGCATAAGACAATTTGGTACCGACAGACTAGATATGTAGCATATCTGATAAAGCCAACATTGGAGTAACCAGTCTACCAACCTTTATTAGGGATAGCGGTTGGTTCCTGGACAGGGACGAGGCGACTGTTGCCAGCCATATACATAAGTTCTCTATTTCTAACTAAATTTGTTATTCAAGCTTATCTAATCTAATTTAATTTCTTTCTCTCTTGATATCTTCATCCCCAGGTATCAAAAAGGGACCGAAGAGTCGGACCTAACTTCACCATTTCGACAGCCGCCTGTTCTACCCAACCTAATCTAACCTAACCTAACGTACCCGACTTTTCACAGTCCTATACGTACAAAAGGTGATGTAGGCTTTGGCTAAGTTTAGCATACCTTCAAAGCCAATCAGATTGGGACTTTACTGATGCAAAAACTTTGGGCTGTTTTTTTTAATTTCCTTTCGAGGTCATTTTCCAAGGAGCCCATAGAAAGTAGGTAGGGTGCACAATTAAGACTATTTGCTCCAACCGATTTGTTCTCATCAATATTTAATTTGGAGAGCGACATGGGAAAATGAAAGCGCAAAAAAATTAATCAATGTTAAAGATAGAAATGCTATAGAAACTTCAAGGAAATAAAACACATTCACATGTCTATATATACACATACATATATGTATATGTAAATATATTAATGTAATTTCTTAGCTATAAAACGTAAGTATTGGGAATAACCTTAATGCTCTCATTCAGAATTGTTCTCTATATTCTTCGGAAACACCTTTCCTTCTGTCTACAAAGAAACAACCTAATTGAATAAATCAATTAAAAACAACAACTAAAATTATCACTACAAGCGAAAAACACGCAACATTTTGTAAAGATTACAAAAAAAGAAAAAGAAAACATTCAAATTAAAATAACAACAACTAGAAGAAACATTTTCTTTAAATAGAAAAGAACCTTAGAAGGACCGAATTGCACTTGATGTCGTTGATCACATCTTTAGGCATTTCAAACGAATAAAACAAGTAACAACAATTCAAAAGAATTTTTATACTTCGTGTGTCGCCAACACGAAAATTGCAGTGAGTTTTAGAGAACCAATAGAGAAACGAACTTTTTCTCATGCATAAAATATAGGTATTCTTACCAATGATGAAAAATTAGAATTTCATTTGGGTATCAAAAAAATGTTTCGAGAGTACTTTTTTAACGGCAATAGTATCAATATATTTTTTTTCTCTGTTTTACTTTAATCCACAAAAAATAATTACAAAAAAGTCATATAGAAATTTTAAGTGTGTTTAGTTTGTTCAACAGTGAATCAAAACTGAACTGAACTAAACTTTATATTTCTTTGAAAAATTTTAATTTTGGTTTAAGTCCGCTAATGTCATCCAATGCTATTCTAAAAATTTATTTTAAAAATCTGACCTTTAATTTGGGAAAATTTACGTTATCCGCTTGAAAAAATTGAATTTAAATTTTTTTCTTCGTTGACTTGCCGAATTTATCTAATCGCATCGCTATGAAATATGTATTTTGCCCGCCTTAAGTTACAAAGCATCAAGTTAAAAGGTTTATTTACAACTTTTTGTATACGCTATGCCAAAGAAATGAGTATATGTATTAAACACGTTTGGCAAGGCAACTAACTACCCATAGGTTTAAATTTTATGCTTAAAAAAAGTTACAAATGATGACCACGATTACTTTGTTACCTAACTATAATATATTTGTGGAAGTAATGGTTAAAGCCCCATTGACTAATGTAAAAACATTTTTTGACATGGAGGAAATTTTCAAAGCTATATTTTCTGTATTCGCCACCTTTTTGCACTTTTTTAATTTAATTTTGTTTTATTTTAAAATAGTTTTTTTAAACGTAATTTTCATACAAAATCAGTATTTCAAATATATTTTAAATTTAAAAATTGTTTATTAATATACCCCTGAACCTTTTTCAGGGGTAATAATCATGGCGCAACAATGTATCAGGTGGTGGGGATTCTACAACAATAAATTTCGGTTAATAAAATTTTCGTTTTTGTTATAGTTTTCGTTGGCTCAGTTGTCAAAAAAAGATATGTAAAAGTAAACAACTTTGTCTACCCAGCCTCGATTTATGCATAAAAAAGGAAATCAGCTGTGCTCGTAACACCACCTGGTACACATAACTTCACCAGGGGTAATAATATTGTACGTAATTTACCATTAAAGACTTTAAAACAATTTTGGGACCTTCTAGTTTCTTAACAAAAATGAAATGATTGCACTTTTATTGTAACTGTATTTACTATTTTTAAAAAAGATTTGAGAAAAATGTATGTTTTTCTATAGTTAGTCTACGAGTCACGTGTTTTAAACCTGTTTATCATTTCCTATTTGAAACTTTGATTGTAAAATAATATTCCGAAAAATATTATTTACAGCCTCTCTAAAAGGGCGCCTATTTACGTACTCAAGTATTAAAGAAAAATATAGTTGGAAAGGGGCAAACCTAAACCATTTAAATTAACAATTAGAAAAAGCAAAAGAGGGTATCAAATTAGCCAGAGGAGTAACACGGTATTTTCCACCATCCAATAGTATCAAAAAAAGTACGATCGTGTCAACGTTTGCAACACTGCGTATGTAAAAGAGAGAAAAAGTTTTTCAATGCATTTCAGTTGCATTGTTTACTGTTAATGATTTTGTGTAAATGAGTTTGTGTGTGTGTTGTTCACATATTTTGTAAATAATAAATCAACATCAAGGTTGTCCTATTCCTGCTCCTATAAGTTTGATAATGATAAATATCCGTGATGAATTAATAATGCGGTTGTTTTTGTTGTTGGCTGAGTTTGTGTTTGTGGTGGACATTTTTTAATTGTTAAAAAAAAAACAAATTATTAAGTAGTCACTGCTGCTATTTTGTGTTCTTGTTAGCAGAAAATGCTGTGTTTGTTAGTAAATGTTCCTAAAATATAAAAACAAAAGAAAAAACTAAATATTTTTATCTCATCGATGCTGTAATTGTTTTCTATTTTGGTTGTCGCAAGTTCTCTACAATAAAACTTTACCATTTAAGTCAAATTGATTTCATTTAACTTTACTTTTTATTATTTGGTTTAAATTTAGATCAGATTTTTTTGCAAATATTTTGTATTTTAAATTTATTTTGTTGTTGTTGCCATTTAATTTCGTTGCCAATACAAAAATAAATTTGTGAATAGTTTAATCGTTTTGTCGGAAGTGATTAATTGAAGGGGGTCTAATACAGGCAAACATACTTGCAAACTACCATTCCGCACATTGGACTTCTGTTGGTTTTTCTGGCCTGACACTTTACAACCACCCCTCTTCATGCCTTTTTACTTTCATATAATTTTCAATACAATTGTTTAGCATTAATAAGTCGAGACAAATATAAATTGATTTTATACAATTGTTTAAGTAGAATTTGGGTACATCCATTAATTATTTTGATTTAAATTATGCTGCATACAACTATATTAATTTAATTCTTTTTTAAAGCTCATTTATTTATGAAAAACAATTATACGTTCCTTTAAGGTTTAAAATGGATATTTAATGAATGAATACCTATTTATAAGTTATAACATTAATTAAATATTTTATATCTAAAATATTAGAAGTAAAAATTAATAATGTTTCTTAACCTGTGATTTTATATCCTTGATTTGAAAATTATTGTTAATGGCACTGACGCTGTTACCCTGACTGTTAGCTGTGATTATGTTTTTATGTGTAATCATGTGTGTTGTGTAAATTGGGGAAAAATTTAAACAAATTTTTTTAATAAAAAAAAATTTTAAAGAACTTAATTAACACTCTCATACTTATACTCCTATATAGTTAGAAAAAATCATGTGATTGAACAAGCCTATAAATTTTTTAATTTTAATTTAACCTTTAAAGACCAATCTGAATCGATTGTGAGATATGCCTTCAATTACAGAAAAACAAAGCTTTTTCATGTAAAAGTTGACCGCATCTACGCATCAAACGATTAACACGCTGGATCCAATTTTAGAATATTCTCTTTAACTTATTGACCGCTATCTCACAAACAAATTCTAAAGTATTGACATGAGCGTTAACGAAACCTCAAGAGAAGTATTCGAAAGGCGTTAAGTCGTTCAAAAACTTTAGTAAGCTGCTTACCAAACTCGCCGATCAATTGGGCCATTATTTTCTGGAACGCAAACGGCATCCGCCAACACAAAAACGAACTCGAATATTTTTAAATAAACCAAAAAACTGATGTCATGTTAGTTTCTTTTTATGATTTAAAGGATCCCAGAGATAGGTTATGTGGTGGCTCAGCTGTATTAATTAAATCAAGTATCAAACACCAATAGATGGGCGGTCTCTCCGAAAGTTATATACAAGCAACAAATGTCCGCATTGATGAACTTTACCATAATCTCGATAGTTTATTGTCTACCCAGGTTCTCCATAGCGAAGGATCAGTTCTACAGTTTTACTATAACGCTAAACACACGTACTGGGACTCCCGTCTAATAAGTCCCAGAGGTCGTGTCTTGTATGATTCTGTTTTTGAAATGAGACTTTACGTTATTTCAACTGGACAACCAATATATTGACCAACTGACCACAATAAAATACCAGACGTAATAGATTTTGGCGTTGAAAAAGGTATATCTCTGGAGCTTATTGAGGCTCAAGGCTCCTTGGATTTATCATCTGATCACTCACACACAAAATATTCACTATTTTCAGTCCTCACCAAATTGCAACTAGTGATATTTTTCTGTCAAAAAGAATAAACTGGTTAAAATACAAAAAATTTATCAGCACCCACTGTTCGGAACACCAACCTCTAAAAACTTCCAAAGACATCGAAGATAAGGCCTGAGTAGCCTCAATAAAAATATCAAAAAAGTCGTTAAACATGCTTCTTCTAGCTACCGTCAGGCCAGATGTAACAAAATTTAATTAACCGATGTAGAAAAGGTTTTATCTGAAAAAAGGAGAGCCCAAAGGGAATTACAAAAGCATAGATCGCCCCAACTTAAAACTAAGCTGAAAGAATGTACAAACCAATTAAAAAGGTTGGCCGAGGTTCACAGAATGGCATCGCTTAAAGAGTGCCTAGAAGGTCTAAACACGTCTCCTCAGACAAATTATTCCTTATGGCGATCAGCCTGGCGTCTTAAAAGACCCGTTATCGCAAAACCACTACTGCGTAATTTGAAAGGACCCTGCTAACCTTAATGGTAAAAAAGCTCCTAGCGTTGATAAAATACGCAACAAACTGCTCTTACAGCTACGTTATACAAGCTGACTCCGATTCTGAATGACAACACCTGCATTCCAAATCACCAATTTGGCTTTAGAAGTCAACATAGTACAATCGAACAAACTCACAGAATGGTGCAGGTTATAAGAAAAACCATTAAGGAAAAGAAGTACTGCTACGCGCTTTTTATCGATGTTTTTCAAGCTTTCGACAAAGTATGGCATGAAGGCCTGTTAAACAAACTAAAGCTCAACCTTGCAGCTAATATTTCTAATCTTCTAGAAAAGTACATAGCCGGTCGACAATTTATGATCAAAAGGATAAGCCAAATAAGTTGTTCCCAACCAATAGGGGCTGGTGTACCTCAATAGAGTATACTAGGTCCAATTTAGTACTTGCTTTACACGGCAGATATGCCAACCAACAGTTTTACGCATACGTCTGCATTTGCTGATGATACCGCTTTCCTTAGTATTCATAAAGACCCTGAAGGGGCTTCGAACCAGCTGCAACAACACGTAACCCAAGTTGAAAAATGGGCAAAGTTATGGAGAATAAAGATAAATAAACAAAAATGTACTCACGTAACTTTTACATTACGCAAAGAAACGTGCCCTCCAATCACTATCAACAACCATAATGTGCCTCAACGATCTGAGACAAAATATCTTGGTATTCATCCGGATCGTCGCTTTTCATGGAAGACACATATAGATACGAAGTTGACGCAAATGAAACTTTTAGCTACACAAACCCATTGGCTAGTTGTAAACTTCTACTCTAAAAATCGATTTTGAAACCAATTTGGTGCTACGGTATGCAAATATGGGGATTTGCTTCCGCATCCAACATTAAAAAACTTCAACGCCGTCAAAATAAAGTCCTATGATTGATAACTGGTGCTCGTACATTAAAATCAGTAACATACACAAAGATCACAAAGATGGCACATTTAAGCCAAAAAAGGACTGATATAAGCTAGTAACCGTACTTGTTGTAAGCTTAACAATATTGTTTTAAGTGTAAAAGGGATTGATTGATTAATCCGAAAATTACATAAATGTCTTCGATTTAAGGAACTTTATTCAAGAAGAACATTTATAATTTAGAAATTTTCTTTTCTGTATGTACTTACCGTAGTTGGGAGTTGAATCAGGGAGACTCTCCGCACTACAGTACCAACGCGCTACCTCAAAGCCACCGAGACATTTTATTTTCAAATGCAAAATAGCGTATAAGAACTACAAGTTTTTTTCTGCTTGATTTATTGAAGCAATCCAAATAGGCTTGATTAAGGGATATCCAAGTACGGATTTTACCTAAAAATTTTAAGTATGATTTTGGATAAATTTAAGAATAAAATTCTTGACTTTAGAATGTATTTTTTCTTTTTGTTTTGTATATATGTATTAAACTTAGGTCTATCAGAAAGTATTTCCCTTAAAACACTTATAGTTTAATGTTTAAATCGAAAAAAAATTAAAGTAACTTTTGTATTTCTTTTTCTGGAAAAGTGCCGTTACAAATTGTGTATTAAATTTTATTAAATCTTGGCAAAATGATGTTTCCAGCTTTATGTTCAAAAGTCAAAGAGATTTGAACAATTGAATATCAGAAAATCTTTATAAAAAATGCCAAAATAATTATTTTAGGGTTTTTATTGTTGTTGTTATACTTTTGTTTTTTGTTTTACATTATTCTGGCGAAAGCTCTCAGTACCATTTGATTACTTAACGAACATTGAACTTTGAGTGTAACCAATACAACAAGTTTATATTTTTGCGTACATAAATATTTTTACATCCTAAGAGTATGCTTTAAAATTTATTCAATCTCAACAAAGCTTATTGTCAAGAGAATTTCTTAATATATTTGGAAAACACTACCTGACAAAATAAAATAAAACGAACACCATGGTACAATAAAAGAAATTTTCTAGTTTATTTTATAATCAAGAACTAGCATAATATACAAGGTGGGCCAGAAGAAATCATCCGAAGCTGTTTGGTTCTCATTTTTTTTCTTAATGAAAGGTTTCGATTTTGTGTTTTGATTATATTTATTTGAACCTTTCGAGTTTCATTGGTGAAGCCGAAAAGATGTTATCAGCCAAATATTTTTTTTTTATTTTTTATTTCATATTTTTATTATTGAATCTTCGCCTTTGGCGAACTAACAATAAATATTCAAATCTTAAAACTATTCAATTTTTATTAGACCAGCCAGTGCCAGACTAAAATTCAAGTTCTCATAACAAAATTATCAGCCAAATATGTGCCGTCGTAATTAATTGTTATATGTATGTGCTCGTTTTATGGCATTTTTTAACACTTCGGCGATAATTTGGGGCGACAGATTCTCGCACTCGTGTCGAATGTTGTCCTTGAAGGCGTCTAGGGTTTTGGGTGTGTTCAAGTAAACACGGCAATTCAAAAAAACACCTCAAAAAATTTTGGACTGGTTAAATCTGACAATTTTGCGGCCCAATGTAAATCGCCAAAATAACAGATAAGGCAACCCTGGAACGCCGACTTCTAATATCGGTTGTGGCTCGCGCAGTGTGTGTCGTTGCTTTGTTCTGTTCGTTCAATTACAGCAAAAAAAAACTAGGCTTACATGACCCTATAGCGCGCGTCGTCCACTGTTGTCGTTTCACCAGTGGCGTCCTCAAAAAAAATGGCCCGATGACTCCTCCTGCGAGAATAGCGAACCATGCAGTCACTTTGAGCGGGTGTAATAGCTCCTCGTGCATCACTCGTGGATTTTCAGTGCCCCAGAAGCGATACTTTTGCATGTTTACGTAACCGCTACGGTGGAAAAATTCTCCACTTCGGCCTCGAGATTGGGGATGGTTTGGGTGTAGGTTACACGCGTTTGACGGTCGACAGGCAGCAGCTGATGCACGGACTGGACTTTATACGAAAACATTAGTACGTCTTTGACCAAAATTTGCCTTAGAGACGACCGGCTAATGGCTTATTGCAAGGCATGGCGTCTGGCCGGTGTTTTTGGCGACAGAATTACATCCCCGCCAACAGCGGCGGTATTCTCGGCAGAACGTGCGCTCCGGGGCCAGCCACTTTTGATAGCGCCTCGTGTGGTCCCATACTCTTCAAAGTTGGAGGCCGAACGGCACATTGTTTGTGCAGTCAATGCCGGACGACCGGGGTATCGGCGACGGAATTCGTGCCGCACCAACACCACAGACGAATTGTTACGCAATTAAATAGACACGAATATTCTGCGTTCTTGGGGAGTGTATCGTCTCATGGCTTGTTAATTTATATGCTACATCTGTCTAGTTCACAAATGTTAACTGCTTTGACATTCCGCCATTTGCAAAAATAAGAGCATCTTCCAATTGGGTGATTTCTTTTGGTCCACCTTGTTCAAAACTAAACAACAATAAAATATTAAAAAATGTATTCAATAGATATGTACCACTGCAACACCATATCAAAGATTTAAAATAACTTTTTTTAATATTATTGTTAAAGAAAACATACATAAAAATGTATGTATATGGTATGTATGTACATATATATATAGAGGTACTATATGCAGATAGAAAAAACCAAATGCAACTAAGCGTAAAATAAGAAAAACAAATACAGCTTTCATTGTTGTAAAGTTTGTTGTTGTTGTTAACGCAAAAGAAAGGTAAATTGTAGAATATGGCTTAAAAATAGCGAAAAAAAAAAATCATGAAAAATTGAAAAAGCGAACCCGCTTTAAAAACGGTTTATAAAAGAAAAGGTTTGCAAGAGAATCTGGTTTTATAATAAAAAATAATATAAAATTAATATTAAACATTGTAACGATGTTTGTATACGTGTGTGTGTGCTCACCTGAGTACTTTCAAAGACATTTCGTTGTCAAGAACAAAACAAAACTTTATTTTTACTGTATTTTTTGTTTTGTTGCCGTTGTTGATCGTCACTTTAAACGATGGCCACTCGAGTATTTCTTAGCTTCGTGTCTAAAGTTTTTGTGTGTTTGTGCTGTCGTTTTAGCCCAAAAGCATTTTTTTACTGTTGATTTTTGCTATTGAAGCTGTTTGGCTTATATTATTGATTCTTTGTTGTTGCTTATTTTGTTGTGTGCTTAAAACTTTAAGGGGGCGAACGCTCCACGTAAGAATTGAGGTAAAAAGAAAGTGCAAGTGGACGCGGATGCTTAAGTATTCCAAAGACGTTTTGCTTGTTTCTTTTTTTTCTTGTTGTCTTTTGTTAGTGAACGTTTAGGTGTGTGTCTGTCTGTTGGTCTTTTGTTTGTGTGTATGTTAATGTCTGTTTATTATGATTTCAGAAACTGGTTGCTGTTGACGGAGCAAAAGGAAGGCAACAAATTTGACCTACATTTAGTGGTTGCTGCTATTATGACTGAGTGTTTTTATGTATACACGCATATATGTACTAGGGAAGCCAATCCCGGGATTTTTCGTGATTGATAAATCCCGTAATTCGGTCCTGAAAATCCCGGAAAATCCCGTTTAAAAAAATCAATGGTATTCTCTGAAATTTAGGGGCCAAATCGTCACATTCTATTCTAATCGAAATTTAAAAATTCTTATTAGAATTCCTATACTCAAAGCATTGGCAACTCGATCGATCGAATGAAATTTCGATTCGAATCGAATGCGACGATTTGGCCCCAGTTTTCAGTTTAAATTTTACATTTCCAAAGGAAATAATCGTAGGAAACATCGATAAGTCAAGTACAGTAATCTATTTGGCAAATTTTGTATTTTATTTTTATTGAGGCTGTTCGTAATAGATTTTTGTTTCCCCTTATATGCAGGTAATATTTTTGCTTGTTCATTACCTTCTACATACATATTTGTTTGTATTAAATATAAAATATTTGAGATTATAAATGCAAAAATTTAATAATATGCTATTTTTGCATAAATAAATAAAGTTAATAACTTATATACAGTTTTGCTTTACAAGGGGTCGAATTTTGGAATCCCAGAAACTTACGGGATCCCGAAAAAACCTGGAATTCTTAGATTTCATATTTCAAACTCTTTTGTCCCGGGACATAAAAACTACTTCTGTTTGGCATCCCTAGTATATACATAACATTTTAACCAGTGTCCCCCAAAGCTTGCACGCGTGCGAATGTTCCTTGAGTATTGAAGGTAAAAAAATTAAATTATAAGCCTTAAAGTCTATTGTGTCAGACGATTAGTGTGATCCCTTAAGGTATTAAACATTTTTAATGAGCAAGTTTTTAAATTGCATTTAAAGTTAGTTATCCGCATAAATTGTTGTCAATATAGTACAATAAATATGCAAAATTTAGTAGTAAAGAAAAATTATTTCGCATTTATAACACTTTTTCTCTAGCATAACTGGCTTGATTTTTAAAATAAAATACCAAACCATTTAAATGCAATTTTATTATACTTTAAACCTTCAACTATGGTAACCCTAGTGTCATTAGAGAGAGAAAAAATTACGCTCAAAAACAAAAAACTAACACAATATAACATAGGAATATGCGTGTGGGGATCACTGATTTAAGCACAAATTCAAATGTAGGTACATATGTATATGTGAAGACGTTTGAGAGTGTACAATGCTTTGATTTTTTTTACCTTAATTTTTTTTTAAGTTTTTGGAGATTTTATTTCACTTTATTTACATGCATATGTAGGTATGTTGTTGGTTTGGACTTTCGCGGTCTACGTGAGTGAAGCCAGAAATTCACCCAAACAGAAGGATGAAATAAAACTGTTACTAGAGGTCGCTTTTAATTATTTAAGTACTTATGTTCTTAAATAAATTTATTTTTCTTTTGAAAATTAAAAAATCTAAAATTCTTAAAATTTCTCTAATCTACTTATATAGTATTCTTATAACTAAGAAAAGTAGTATCAACAGCAAATCTTGCTTAGTGTGTTTGCCATTTTTTTTGGCATTTCTGCTGTGTAAAGCAAGTACATAATTGATTCAATACTGCCTTTGGTTACGTTAGCGCTTATTAGCTAAGGACAACTAAGGTGGTTCCCCTTTTGATCATTAGCTGTCAGTTGGTTTTTTTACATTTCCTAAATATTTCATTTCCTAAAATTCAATCATAGCAGTACATGTATTGGAAGTGAAACCCCTCTTAAATAACATTATGGTGGGTTAGCGATAACGAATGTTCTAAGACCTTTTGCAGATGGCCATAATAAACTACTTGTCTAAAAAGTCGTATCTAGATCTTCCAGGTACAATTTAAGTAACTCTCTTCTATGTGCCACCAGTGAAGTTCAGAAAAGGACTTTCCAAGCCATTAACCCACCATGGGAGGATAACTGCAAGATTTCAGTGTAATAAATAAAAAGAATATGCAAAAAGGGGTTTGACAGTAAGTTAAAACAAGACTAAATTGATGGTATTAATAATAACTCGCGGCAACAGGAGCTAAGTGAACCCTCAGGCTTTTTGACCCATTAGCCAATTTCCTTCATGCTCAAAACCAGGTAGCGGATAGTCGATGACATGGCTAAGAGAAAAATACCACGTGATAACATGCCCACATAAAGGGAAGACCTGTAGAAATAGCATAAAATGAGCCCTTCAATCGCGAATTGTATACCTTGGCAGGCCATATTGCCTCGGTATTAGTGAAAATTTTTAGTATACAGCCTATTGTAATCCACGTACGCTACGAGGCGGCTCTTGTTGTTAAATGCCTTTAGGCGAAGGGGAAACAGATTGATGATGCTATAAGTCTAAGTATCAAAGAATTTTGGAGGCACTAAAGGGTTATACGGCCACAGTGGTGCTGTCCAATTTAATATATCCAGTTGAGGTAAAGGCTAACTGCACTGAGCTGATGCCGGATCGGTAGTTCTTGTTAGATGGGACTTTGGGGTAGATGCTCGAAAAATGTATTCTGTTGTGGACGGCTCTTGCGCGGAGAAAAAAACTGAACTTGACATCCCTGTTGCAGCCCGGAAACCGAGACCTACTTCCGTCTCCCTGACCGTAATACTTTCCTACCAGCGGAAGTCAGGTCAATCACGGAAAGTCTGTCCTGGCTCAGGACACATGCAGATCCAAAGGATGTAAATATCCATAAAGATAGCCAAGCGTCTATATGGATAATTATTTTTGAGTACATGGGACCTAAACAGTGCTGCAATACAAGGAGATGATTCATGATTTCTCGCAATATGGACAGGTCCGCATTACATAGGTGTGTGGTCATCAGGGAGTAGTGGAAAAGGAATAGGCAAACAATCCGGAAGTTAAGGCTGGGAATAACAGAAGGTTTACTAGGTGAACCCAAACTCTTTTTTTGCTACGAAGGCTGAGTTTAACAGATGAGGGA
Source organism: Melanophora roralis (assembly GCA_963583895.1). NCBI lineage: Eukaryota > Metazoa > Arthropoda > Insecta > Diptera > Rhinophoridae > Melanophora > Melanophora roralis. The sequence continues at coordinate 92,774,144 of OY757187.1, read as the reverse complement.
AGTGCGCATATGGTGTTATGGAACAACGAGCCAATTGAGAGAATTTCGGGAATCCTTTGGGGCGACCCGAATCAGGTCAAGGGAAGGTGCTATTTGGAACTTAAGAAGTTTGAAAGAAGAAAAACTATGAGTATGCTGAGAGATCACTCAAACCTACAAGATTGGAGTTGTAGAGAATAAGAAATTCAATTTACGCAGGGAGGACATCAAAACGATGGAGCTTATTCTGGGCATTTGCCCAGGTTTTGCAAAGATCGAAGATTTATATCTAATGTATTATCAGATGTGGCTCACTTAAGAGGTCAAATGTGAAAGGTGTTGGAGAAAACTGTCCGCATCACCGAATTTTTGTGAACTTCTCCCCCAAGATCATTTTAACTTGCGGGGCTTTAGACATTTGAGGTCTCCTTCTTTAAACCTAACTTTACGTAATGATTTTAATTGAATAGAAAATCCACAAAGTTCGGACAATCTGGGAAAGGTGAAAGCTTCGATTTCGAGGTAGTAGAGCAACTTCTGTCCCTTAGTACCGCCATAAATAAAACAAATATCAGTTTGAGAATTAAGCAAAGAATTGCAGTTTGTATTAGATTATTTTTTCCGCTAATTAAATCCTTTAAAAGCAGTACCCTTTCTCGGCAGACGTAGCTTGCACTATACAAGACACTTGTTTTATTTGTACTGCAATACGGTGCAGAAGCATGGGCTTTCTTCTAGAAAGATGATGAAGCTTTTAAAGTATTTAAGCGAAAAATATTTTGCAAGATGTATATGGACCAATCTTCGTAGACGGAGAATATTGTTATCGTTAAGGTGTATAGTGCGTGTTGGCAATTTTGAAAAAAGATTTCAAAACAAAACTATCAAACTCGAAAATTTGGAAAAAAAAATTTTTTTAAAAAAAATGTTAAAAGAGTTTTTTGAAAAATTAACCTTAAAATCAAGACAAATTTCCAAAAAAAAAAAAAAAAAATATTCTTCATTCTGTTGCAAATTTTGTAGTTTCTTTTTCACTTTATTAGATTCGAACATAAATTTCTCCCTTCTTTTTAAATTTTTTTACAACCGTTTTGTTGTAAACTTTAGGCCTACTACTTGTTGTTTTTGTTTTTCTTACATTTGTCGTTTCTTATATTTATGTCAGTATGTGAAAAGAAGTAACAAACACACACACACATCCAAATTTTTTTGGTAACTAAAGTAAATACTTTCGAATTTATGTCATATTGATTGCTTTTTAAAATTTTGGGCGTTTGTGTTAAGCCAAATTAAAAAATATTTTTTATTTACTGAGGAGAAGGTTAAAAATATACTTTTTAAGAAGAACATTAATACTTGATTTAGAATTAAAGAACAATGCTTAAGAAGTTTTTTGTTAAATTATTAAATACGGTTTTTATATAACAAAAATATCACATAAAAATATTTTAAAAAAATCTAAAGTGGCGTTGTCTGCATAATTTCTAACTCATAAAGGTAGAGGCATCATACTCGGTCTCTGGATGAATTTTCTAAATGAAAGATACACTAAGATGAAACTTTAAGAAAATTTAAAACATTAAGATGATAAAAGAAGGTCCTGGAATGACTAAATCTGTTACTAAATATCTCTTTCACTATAAAATAAGATAAAAAGAGCATTCTATTTTAAAAAAACGTCCCAGTTTCTGGCAATTTCTTCAAGTTTTAGACACAAATGGGCTAAAAAGAGTAAAAATTACTTTGTGCTCAATGAACATATTCTAAAAGCTCTTCTTGTCTTAGTGCAGGACTTTTTACCTAAATTTAGTTTAAGGAAAATAATACAAAATAAAATTTGTCTGAGAATATGCCGAAAGTCCTTAAGCTTAATAGCAATGCGTTCCAGCAAAACTAAAGTGTGACTTCAAGAATACGGGATCAATGCGGGTAACTGTGCTGATACCCTCACGAAAGATGGTTTGAAATTAAATGGAAGGGCAATTGATTATTTCTATAGCAATATTTTTTCTTCCTGAAAACTTTACTTGTATACGTAAGCTGGCGGAGATTAAATGGCTTAAAAAAACTAGATGTGGTATCACTAGATAAATCTAGGCGAGGACATTCTTAATATCCTATTGATCTGGACAGACAGACACTGAGGGTCACCGTTTTTTCTGCTACTGGTTTCTGTTAATTTTGTACTAACGCCAGTAGATTGGAACTCCCATTTAACAACCTCTGTGGAAGTTGTCAAAATGAAGAGGTGGTCCGGTACTACATTATGTCTGGATCAGATACCTGGGTCAGCAAATTCGACAATGTGTCAAATGTGGCTTGCATTGGCCTTTATACCCTCCCTACACACAAAAATTTATCTAAGAAAACTTTACTTAAATCAAGACATAGCGGTGTCAAAAGTACGGTGAGTACGGTTTTTCTTAAATAAAATTTCTTACTAAATAAGACTATTTTTTTAAGCTTTAGGTCTATTTTTTCGTTTATTTTTTTGCAAACTTTTTCCAATATTTCGCCACTCCGTTGTGTGGCATCATCAGGAGGTTATTTTAGTTAAATATTAAAGTTGTTATTTTGGTTTTAAAATTTGCTTTTGGCTATTTGTTAATATTATAATCGTTATTTGAAAAGCCAAAAGCTAATTTTAAAACCAAAATAACAACTTTAATATTTAACTAAAATAACCTCCTGATGATGCCACACAACGGAGTGGCGAAATATTGGAAAAAGTTTGCAAAAAAATAAACGAAAAAATAGACCTAAAGCTTAAAAAAATAGTCTTATTTATTAACATTAAAAAGGTCAAAAAACTAGAAAAAATAGAATATTAAAATTTCTTACTACAAGTAAAATTTTTCAAGTACGAATTTCTTACTTTTAGCCAAAAAAAGATTGGTTTAAGCCATAAACGGGACTATTTCGAAAATGAAATGTAATTTTCATTTTCAAAATTATTCTTTATTAAAGAAGAAAAATTTTATATTTTATTTTTATTTTATAGATATTTAAAATTTATAATATAAAAATTTCATTTTTGTACTTACCGAAGCTGAGATTCGAACCAGGGATTTCTGCACTGCAGCACAGGGCCACCGAGACACTTTGTTTTCAAATGTATAATAATATATTAAAACAATAAGCCTTTTTCTGCTTGACTTGTTGAAGCAATCCGAATAGGTTTGATTTAAGAAAATGTAAGTAAGTATCGTACATAAAAATTTCAAGAAAGATTTTGGATAAATTCAAAAATAAAATTCTTGATTTCAGAAAACGAGTTTTCTTTCTGTGTACCATTTTTTATCAGGGATAACAGCTGCTTTAATGGTAGGGAACAAGTCAAGCAAATGTTTCCAACCATTTGAGATAACTTTTACCTCTATTTATCGGAGTTCTCAATTTTCATCTCATTTTCTTTGCTTTATATCTCTCTCGCTGACACGGGTATAATAAAATGACCGAAGAAACGAACCCAAGTGGGCTGCAATTAATTTTTCTATTATTTTTGCAGCTGCCTGACCTATCTCAGCCTTATCTTGGCCCACTCAGTTAAATCTGTGACTGATGCCTGAAATATATGTATATATAGCTTGTTAGCCAAAGTGACTTTAAAAAGCCTTTGCTGACTATGCTTTTAGCCAGACCGCTAACTCCAGTTAAACTTTGTGAAGTTTGGTGGCCCTCTAAGTAAACGTCTGACGATATTCTTTGTTTTGGGCAGTTTCAGGTACCGCTTGTTTCAACTTCACATTTATATGTGACCTTAATGTAGATGATGATCTAGGTGCCAAGGAATGTTTTCCTAAAGTTTTAAGTCACCACCTGATTATTCATAAAAATTGGTGACCATGTTTCTTTGTGTAAAGTAAAATTTACGCTGCTGCATTTTTGTTTATTTAATTTGATTCCCTAAAGTTTAGCCATTTTCTATTTGGATAATATTATGCTGTAGTTAATTCGAGACCTCCAAAATACTACCTTGAGGAACGCCAGCCTCAAAAGGTTAAGAACATATTAGGTGGTCCACCTATTTGATCATTGGTGGTCGGTCGGTTATGTAACCTTTAAAAATAGGTTAAACAGATTCTCAGACAAGTTTAGCTTTAGTTTATTTAACAGGGCTCATGCGATACTTTATCAAAAGCTTGCGATATAGCAATAAAAAGCACAAAGCAGTGCCTCTTCTTCTCATACGATTTCCCTCCATAACCCCTGTTGGTCTATTCCATGCTATTGTCTTGTTGCCTAAAACCAAATTGGTGATTGGGAATGCAGTTGCTATTATTTAAGAAGGAGTCAGCTTGCTTTGAAGCAATTGTGCGAAAAAATTTGGACATGATTGGTAACAGGCTTATGGGCATGTAAGACTCCACCTTCAAAGGCTTCTTTCCGTGCTTAGGAGTCATCTTTTTTAAAGAAACTTTCCATATTGCTCGGAGGTGAAAGGTAGTTACAAAAGCATTTTATTACTGATTTTATCAAATCTAGGAGCTTTTTGAAAATCTTAATTACAAGCCTTAAAGACATCTAAAAATTACAATTTCTAGGGGTAGTCTAGCAACAACAGGCAGTATTTCACTTATACCAGTGCATCCATTGGGAGTTAGCATCTTCTTTAAGGGACTTAAAAATATATCACATTTTTTTTCTTCATTTGGTTCAGGATCCTCTTAGAAAACACAGCGGCGATTTTGCTATAATGGATCATTAAAAAGTTTTTGCTGATTGCCATAGAAAATTCACCTGAAGAGTGAAGTCTAGATGATGGTTTGTGCATTCCTTTAATTTAACTGTAAGTTGAGGCAATATGTGCTCTGCCCATTTTCTACGGCCCTTCTTGTTCAGACAAAACCTATATTACAGGGTCAGAAAAACCTTTGCTATACCAGGGGTTAAAAACCCCGATTAAAACAGAAAAAGGTATGAAGAGATTTGTTGCAGTTTTTGATACTATTAAGACAAGTTTAACGTTACGAATATTATTCCGGAAAGCTAAACTAAAAATTATTTGCCTAAATTGGAAAAACGATATAATTACAAATCACTTTAAATGTATAAAAGAAAGCGTGTAACTGACTTTACCCTTAAGCAGGCATTTTTAGGATGTCTTATTGTCATACAAAAATTGAATAAAATAAAGAATTTTTGGACGCTGTTACAAGCAAAAGAAACTCAAGGGCTTAAAACTTAAGCTTCAGCTTAAAACCAGAATCTGCTCTAATATTTATTAAAAAAAAGGGAACAAAATATGGCACTAAGCCAGATTAAGCATTTTTTCATTTTTAAATCAACTTCTAGCTTCTTATCTTTTAGTTTAACATTAAAAACTCCATCTACTTTTAAGAAAACCATTAACAAAAAATAATTCATAAAAAATAAATAAAAATGTTAAAAAGATTAGAAGACCTGAAACTGAAAAAGAAAATAAAATACCAAAAAAACGAAAAAGATTTTTCCAAAATTTGACCCAATTCCATGTTTACTCAACACAACAACAAAAAAAATTAAAGAAATAAATTCAAAGAAAATAAGAAAGAAAAGAACTTTTTAAAAATATTTGGGCTTTAGCTTATAAAGAGATAAATGGATTGAGCTTGAAAGAAAACAACAACAACAAAATAAGATTCTTGAATTATTTTTTTGTTTTTCGTTGAGTAAAAGATTGAAAGTACAGACACGAAGTAGGCCTACAATCGAAAGTTTTCTTTTTTGTTTATTTTTTTTGTTGTTCTCTTTAAGCATTTTTTTGTTGTTGATTTGGTAGAGCAGTTTTTAACGATATTTTTTTATACCTAAAAGAATTCATTTTTATCTTACGGCAGCTGTTGGTGGGATTTATTTTAAGACTCTTAACTAGAACGTGACCTAAAAAGTATATTTTTTTTTGGTGAATTAAGAAACTTAATTGAAAACGATGAATGTGCTCTTTCTTAAACATCAAAAGCTGAAATTTTTTGAAATATTCATTAGAAGCTTTAGAGATAATAAAATTTTTCAGGTAATTAGAAAAGTGACGCGTAAAATTAATAAATCATTTAAGTGAAGTAGAAGATTTTTAAAATTGTTTTTATGTTTTATACACAGAAAAAATGCAGTTTTAAATCTAAGAATAAAATTCTAAGGTTTTATTTTGCTTTAAAATTTGACAAGAAAAATTATTAGAATTTTGAAAATTTAAAAGACAAGAATAATATTTTTCAGGGAACTGAGTGCTCAAAACAGAACAAATTTTTGTGCAAAGGCTCTTCAAGATTCAATTACCATCCATGCGTAGCATATGTCTACATCCTACAAGAATTGTCTCTGTTTATAGCAAAATATTGCAGATCTAGAGCGGATACTCAATAAAAACCTGATATCCTGGGTGTTATTCGACCCGTAACCATAGGACGAATGACACTACGTCAGTGTATCTGAGAACAAAGACCTCAAGAAACGGGTTCTTATTCGATTAACAGTACAGGGTTCTGCTGCCAGGTGTTATTTTTTATCCCCTTCTTTCTTCTACAAATTTACAGACAGATTTTAGCAACCAATGTAGACAGCAAGAACAGGTCGGTGCAGACCTCTCCTCCACAACTGGAGACACGGAAGGTACCAAAAGTAGATATTGGTCCAATGGATGTAGAGGAAATGGCAATTGACGCCGTTAACACTGATCTTGGTGGCCGCAGTTGATATTCCAGCGAATGAGGAGGATAAGTTAATTTATTCTCAATCTGCTTATCCTGTTCAAAGTAAGGGAGAGAGATATTGGCCCAAAGATCACAGAGATAAAACTCGTCTATGCGGTGCTGCCCGAAAGCATTTAAAGGCATATTTAGCCGACGAAATCGACTGCACAAAATACCCTCCTTTTGGAACCGATGCTTCTGGGCCAAGTTACTGCTACTACTACTTTTGAAAATCTAGGTGGACAAAAAATTGAAGAAACTACAAAGTTCTAGGAAAATGCATCTTTGTAGAAATTAGTTATTTAAAAATAATACTCAGAGGAATCACCAATCAAATGGTATTTGATCCTTGATTTTATCAATATACTCCAACCACTATAAGATTGATCTTGGATCTTCTTTATCGTAAAATTATAACTGCTTTCTTTGCGGAATGATTTCGAATGAGTTTTAGAAATCAAAAATAAAATAGATCAGTCTTTTGGTTAATCAGAATATATTCGAGTTCGTTTAAGATTGTTTTTTTTTTGAAACAACCAAATTCTTAGGCTTTCTATCCCCCGTGTGCCCCGGTAGGTAAGTACACTTGTCTACCAGTCTGGGGGTTGTGGGTTCGATTCCTACCAGAGATCCTGGTAAGTCTGCTTCATTCTTCTGTTCTTTCTTTCTTTCTTTCTTATCTATCTTTCTCTAAATTTCTTCTTTCCTTCCATCTCAACGTAGTCTATATGTCTCTCCAGGTAGCACAAAGGGACCGAATTAAGCGGACTCAAGTGAGCTGTAATCCTTTCCTTCAACGGCTACCTGTTCTGCCTAACCTAACCCATCCCTCTTTTGTTATGGCATGCAGTCATGCATTATACTTGCAACTTCGCCATATTCTCAATAAGGCTTTCCAGGTGCCTTAAATTATTTCCAGTTTCTTGTTTTTTATCGGCAACACTTAATTTTTAGTTACCATTTTATCTCTTTCTTTCGTAATTGCTCGTCGCCAGTTTTGTTCAAAGTTCGGTATTTGGCGAATACGTGCAAAGATTCCGCGCAACTGCTTCGGCTTTGAATATCCTACTGCCACGGCCCAGTCAATCTTCAACAACTCCTGAAGACTTAAAACAGGTTGAAAGCAGTTGTGAAAATCCGCGACTTTCAATAGGGAAAAGATTAGCCTCACTGAATTGAAATCGTTTAATAACTTAAAGGAAGGGACTTTGATTTACGCAAAACTTTTTGTGAATCGATGTTGAAGCATTTTCGTACGGTAAATCCCATTTTTTGGAGCGACGAGATTAATTTTTATTAAGGCGGTCACCCCCACTGTAGGGGCCTCACAAGCAAACATGCGAGCTCATTTATCGTGCTCTTTACACACTTGGTTTCAATAGAATGAGCAAGGGCCACAGCCAGAGCTTCATTGAATTTGCTGTGGCAAAATTTCCCCCAAAAACTAATCCGTCCTAGGACGCTCATCCAACTCCCATGGATTTTTGTTTTGGGGCTATCTCAAAGAGAAGCTTAATAATGACAATCCCCAATCTCTTATGACTTTAAAGAAAAATATTCCTCGATAAATCAGCTCAGCGTAACCAAGCTTACTGTAGCACCCGCTTCTCCCGACATAAAAAGGTGGCAAAACCCCTTATAATACTAAATTGATATTCAAAAAAAATTTGTCTTGTGAGTTGTAGTTGTCTTTAAGGCTGTTACTTTTTGATAGTAAAGTCCGATTTTAAAAAATTTTGAGAAAAGGAAATTTCAATAGAAATTAAGTTAAACAGCAAACTTGTAATAAGCAAGCTTAAAACATTTACTTCTAATGACTTCTCGTAGTTTAGCACTCAAAAAAGTACAAAAATAACAGCTTCAGCCTTTACTGTAATTTTATCTCTACTTAAATCAGATCAGTCATCAATTTTTTAATCGTTTAACATATTTCAATATACTAAAAAGAAAATATATAATTTCATTTAAAAAAATATTAAGGCACAACCAAACATAGATTCAATCAAAAAGGTGCAGCTTTGTTAAAATTAAGGGACAAACAATTTAAAACAATAAAATAAAACAAATTCTTTTTTAAAATTTATAATAAATAACAAACAATAAAATTTATCTATAAAAGAAATTAGATTTTATATAATCGTGAAAAGACAAAAGCAAAATATAATCAAAAGTGATGGAATCGCTTTATCAATAACACATTTCTTAATTGATTTCAATAGTTTTTCTCTGCTGCAGTTTCTTAATGTTAATGTTGTTGTTGCCGTTGATGTCATAAAAGAGAAGAAAAAACATTTTTAAAATATTTGTTTATGAAAGTTTATAGTAAGAATTGTTTATATTTTAATTTATATAAAAAAAAAAATATAAGCAAACACGCATACGCATTTACAACTACGCACTATTCAGATAAAACAAAAATCATAAAAATAAAAGACTTAAGACACAAACTTGAAATTGAAAAACATTTACAACAACAAATGCATTAAACGAAACAGCAGCATTAAAAAAACAAAAAGAAATATAAAGAAAAACAAACTTTTCCCCCAAGTGGCAGTAGTTAAATGATGTGGGCTCGTTGTTGTTGTTGTTGTTGGTTAAGGCAAGTCTTGCCGACATATTAAGATGCTCCACGATAATGTAGTTTGTTAATGATTATGATGATGATAATCATTTGAACGATAATCATTTAAACAGCATGTCAAAGCAGAAAAAAACAGCAACAACAATAATAATAAAAAAACAGAAAAAAAGCCTAAAATATTTTCACTTTTAACCAAGAAGAAAAAAAACGAAGAAGAAAAAAGAAAAAAAGAATGATTTTGTGTCTGTTTATGCCTAAATAATGAAAAAAATTTAACGAAATTTTATTGTTAAACACCAAAAATAAAAGTTGGGACAAGAAAACGAAGAAATGTAGCAAATTCTTAGTATAATTAAGAAGAAAAAGTAACAAAATATTTTTTCCGTCGTAAATAAACCAACAAAAAATGTTTGAAGTTTAAAATGACTTTCTTACTTAGATGCCGCAAAGTACTTTACAACAGTTTAGAGTAAATAAAGAATTAGGTCAGTGGATCATCTTAAATAAATATGACCTACTGGCTTGAGTGGCTTTTAGTTTCTTTTTATTTTTTTCATCAATTTTAATTAAACGAAAACAACTCAACAATTATCAAATTTTTAATAAAAATTAAATTTTTATCGCAAAACCTCCACTGCGTAATCTGAGAGGATCCTGGGCTATAAATGACAAAGAAAAATGCGATCTGTTCGCAAGTCACTTAAGGAATGTGTTCACTCCGCCTGTTGTTGCTAGACGTCCTATGGAAATTCGTTTCCAATTTTCAGATGTTGTAAAGGCTATCGTTAACCTAAATGATAAAAAGGCTCCTGGTGTTGATAAAATAAGCAACAAAATGCGTTTAGAGCTACCGTTTATCGGTAAAAGAATTATTCTTTTTATTTTTAATGCCATAATACGGCTTGAACATTTTTCGCCAATATGGAAAGTTGCCTTAGTTAAGATGATTCCTAAGCCTGGTAAGGATCCTTCGAAGGTGGAGTCGTATAGGCCTATTAGTTCGAAAAGCTCTTTAAAAACAACCTGACTCTAATCATTAATGGAAACAATTGCATTCCAGATCACCAATTTGGCTTTAGAAGTCAACATAGTACAATCGAACAAACTCACAAGTTGGTACAGGTTATAAGAAAAACATTTGAGGAAAAGAAGTACTGCTCCGCGCTTTTTATTTATGTCTTGCAAGCTTTCGATAAAGTATGGCAGGAAGGCCTGTTAAACAAACTAAAGCTAAACCTTCCAGCTAATATTTTCAACCTTTTAGAAAAGTACATAGCCGGTCGACAATTTATGATCAAAGAGGGAAAGCAAAAAAGTTCTTCTCAGCCAATAGGGGCTGGTGTACCTCAAGGGAGTATACTTGGTCCAATTCTGTACTTGCTTTACACAGCAGATATGCAAACCAATAGTTTTACATACACGTCGACATTTACTGATGATTCTGCTTTCCTTAGTATTCATAAAGAACCTAAAGAGGCTTCGAACCAGCTGCAACAACACGTAACCCAAGTTGAAAAATGGGCAAATTTATGGGGAATAAAGATAAATGAACAAAAATGTACTCACGTAACTTTTACCTTACGCAAAGAAACGTGCTCTCCAATTCTTATTAACAACCATATAGTACCTTGGCATTCACCTGGACCGTCGCCTTACATGGAAGTCCCACATAGACGCGAAGTTGACGCAAATGAAACTTAAAGCTACACAAATCCATTGGCCAATCGGCAGAAACTCTGTGCTTCGTCTTGATTGTAAACTTCTACTCTACAAATCGATTTTGAAACCAATTTGGTGCTACGGTATACAATTATGGGGCACTGCTTCCACCTTCAACATAGAAAAGATTCAACGCCGTCAAAACAAAATTCTAAGAATGATAACTGGTGCTCCTTGGTATGTTAAAAACAGCAACATCCACAAGGACCTACAAGTTCCACTAGTAAAATGCGAAATCCTGAAATATGTGGACAAGTATTTAAATAAGCTGGAAAGTTACCCAAATCCGCTCGCCCGAAACATCGTGCAACATAGTGGACACACCCGTCTGAAAAGGAGGGATACTATTGCGCTTATATCAAGCTTGATAATTAATATGAGAACTTAAATTTTAGTCTGGCACTGGCTGGACTAATATTAACTACCTAGTTTTAAGATTTGAATACTTATTGTTAGTTCGCCACAGGCGAAGATTCAAAAATAAAAATATAAAAAAAAATTATTTTAAAGCCAAAGATTTTGCTTTTAAAGGGGCAAATAAATTGGGGTGTTATCCCAAATTAGGACCGCACTTAGCTGTTCTTGAGTGAAGCAAGCTACCATGCCAACAGCGCTGCACATCTATTTGATATTTGGCAGCAAATTTTGCTTTTTCGTAAATACATCACTTCACTGTATCACGAGCGCAAACTTTCCCCAAAATTAAGAAAATCAATTTTTTAAGGTTAATTATTCATCAATTTAATCTATTATTTATGTAAAAATAATTTTTGAGGTAAATTTGTGCATTTTAATATCCTTTTTGCAAGTCTAGAAGCTATGTTGCACTGCAAGCTTTACTCCAATATCCAAATGTTCCCAGCAAGTAACACAAAAAAATCTAATTAGCGGATTAGCGACGACTGCCTTTTCTATATGTGCAACTACCTTTTTATGCCCTTTATAAAAAAGAACACATTATAAACCTTCTCTTTGATTTGATCTTGAATTTTGCAGATTGAATTAGTCATACTTGTGAATTATGAGAGCAAAAAAATATTTTTCTATCGCACTATCAGAATGTATAAATTTGTGGTCACAGAAATTAAAAAAGAGTTTATAGTTTTTATATTTGACCCAAAAGTACTTAAAGCATTTTAACAGATTGGGCTGAACAATAACGTAAGAACCCACATTCTAAGCGTAAAGTTCGGATTTCAAGCGCTACCAACAACGGAGATTAAGGCAATTTAAAAGCTGCGTTTGAGAATAGTTTTTCAAACTGTCATTCAGCAATAGACTTTGAATCACCTGTTTAAATATGGCCTAAGCCAGACATGCTGCTGCTTCTTCCCTGCGAAGTAGAAATTTTTGAGTAATTACCTGGTTGCTTAAAGATCCAGGAAGAGAAACTACTTCCTCCATTTAGCAGTGGAAGGTAACATTGTCTCAGTATTATGCTGTCATACGGACCATGCAAATTTTCGACTGTCTTCCAATGTCACACTAGTTCAAATTAAATCAAATCCGATATATTAAGGTTGGATTGAGAGGGACTACGAAGCAGAGTTTTTCCACGTTAGCACTCAAAGCCCTCCAAGGTCTGAGTTCTTTTAAAACACGATGCAAGCAAGCACAGTTTTTTACGCATCTGCACTCAGAGGCCTCCAAGGTCTTTTTTGCGTTCCTTTAAAGAAAAATAAGTCCTCAAATAAGTCAAAACAAAAGAAAATAGTAGACTTTCTTTTGAGAAAGGAAAAGCCACTTTATTCATTCTACGATTACAACAATTTTTTCTAGTTAATTGTTTAAAACATCGTTTAGTTTTTTTTTTTTGAATCCTTTAAGCAGCCACTGGATTGTACAGTTCTGTAATCTCTGACAGTGACGGTCAACATGCTCTTTATTTTCTTACTGCTACTTACCTTCATATATCCTTTAATGATCCACATCGCCACGATAACATTTGTTCGCCCAAACTCATACCACATAATATCCAATAATAATCACCAATCTTAGATATAAAATATAATATAACCTGCATCGCTCGTGTTCCCCACTTTTAATTATAGATCCTCTTTGTTATCTCTGTTTTACAATTTCCTCCATACAGTTTAACTCAAGAGCTAAACTACTACGATCGCGCTTGTCGCCAATTTTTTTCATTTTAGGTTACTTAGCCAAATAGGCCGACTTCAATTTCACCGCAGTAAGTACGTTCCGACATTTGGGAAAAACTGAAACCGTCCTAAAAGCTGGTAATCTTATTACCGCTCAACTAAGCTCTCTAAAGTAGTGTGATAAGAATGCTGCCAAAAACAAGGAGACCAAAAAATGTAAAATTCAGAAGGATGTAATTTTCTTAACCATGTCTAATAAGGTGTTGTATTTTTATACTTCATGTTTGGCTGCCATCATCAATTGATCTTTAAACAGATCCAATAGGCTACGGAGCCCACCGAATATTACCGGTGGCACCGAATGAGCCTCGTGTATGCTTTAAATGGCTGAAAACTTTTTATTTTCGCGATTATTATAATTTATTTTTTATTTAAATAGAGAATATTATTGGGGAATTTTTTGCAATTAGCTTTTAAAAATGATTTTCTGTAAGTGATGTCCATTGGCTGCTTTACACAAGCGTGCTCTTTTTAGCATATATTCCATAATCTTACGGTTAATTTCGGGTGTTGGTTTTTAGTTTAAGTATGGTTTATGGTTTGTTAAGGTACAGTCTTTTTTTTTAAATATTCCTAAAGAAAACTATCAGGAGCTGTTAAATATGGTAAACGTGGATGCCAGTTAAAAGCACTTACGTCCCTTAACAAAGTCATTGAGTCACCTGTAGTGTGTGCTATGGCTCCATCCTGTTGAAACCATAAGTTTGGATGGTTTTCCAAAGCTGGACTAACAAAATTTTCCATCATCGTACAATATGCACTACCACTGACCGAGATTGAGACACTACTTTCATTTTCAAAAAAATATGGCCCAATTATCCATTCAAAGGATACACTGCACCAAACAATACCCCTCAGTGGGTGTTGTTGCTGATGAACTGCTCCTTATAGAAAATGGGCTTCATCGTTCATTACCAAATTGTAAATAAAGACTGGACCATTTTTTTCATGGAAACGAATGGCATATTAAAGCCGTTGCTGGCAGTATGTCGCCTTCAGTTCTTGCACAAGTTGAACGAAGCAGTTGCGCGAAATCTCTACACCCACGATCGAATTAAAATAACACTCGGGTAATGACATATTTGCCGAATACCGAACTTTATGCAAAATTGTCGACGAGGAATTAGGTAAGAACCATTACTTTTAAAAGATGTCTCCACATAGAACGCGCGATGCTCACTCGATCACTGCGACATCATGACTGACAAATACGCACACTTGATAATTGCAATGGCGTTACCCTGCTTACCCACCGTTCATTACTTTTTGAAATAATCGTATTTAAAAATATAAGTTTTCACCAAACTTCATGTATAAGTAAATGTATTTTTTGCTGATAATTTTTTACTTTACTACGACAAAAAAAACTTCGTGAATTTTTTCACAAAGCTGCCAGAACCTTTTCAGTTAATAGGTGATATTTCTACCTTATATTCGCTTTTAAACTAGGGTTGACATCTAATTTTTAATAGCACAATTTCCTAACAATGTAAATCGGTTTTGTATCTATTATACAAGGAAGGGTTGTATTTATGTATGTTTGTATTTTGTAGCAGGTCACAGCAGTGGATCGTTTTTTTTTTTAATTTTTACAGGGAGTTACCTTAAGTCTGGAAAAAATAATAGGCTACTGTTTTTGGAAATTATTGCTGCCACGTCCACACTTCACCCATTAGTGTGGGAAGGTCAGGCTATGAATTCCCTAACAAAATAACCAAAGCCATACTGATCAAACGCGTAGAGCTAAATGCTTAAAATTTTGAACAAGTGTTAAGCTTTTCGTGCTTGTTAAAATACAGACAAATTCTTAAAAATTCGCTTCGTAAAGGGATAAAAAAAGGGCAAAAAAGGAAAAATATATAACCTAATATCTCCTGATATTAAATTTAAAAAGTTTTGGGTTTTCCTTAAGAATTAAACAGTCAGGTATCTAATGTTTTTTATACCCTTCACATAGTGATAAGGGTATATATCAGTTTGTCATTCCGTTTGTAATTTCTTTATTATTCATTTGCGACCCCATAAAGTATATATATTCTGGGTCTTTATAGATAGGGGAGTCTGTCCGTCTGTTGAAATCAAGTTTCCGGAGTCAAATAAAAAGATACAGACCAGTTAATGGTGTCAAACTATTAAAAATATCCTGGAGACATTCGCTATCTAAAATCAGCAAGATCGGTTCACTATTGACCGAGATATAAATGAAAACCCAAAACAACCAATTATTTTAAGACAAAATCCGTGCATATATCCCTTTATATCTCAGTACGTAGGATACTCCTAAAGAAGGGACCTGAATAATGGAAAAATTTTTTTTCAGATAGTATCAGGGGAAGGAGTATTTTTCCTACAATTGCACAAATTTAGTGAAATATTTTATGTGCTATGTGAACAAGAGGTAGGTCCCAAACAAATTAACAATTTTTATGAAATTTTCGATACGCTATATCTCGAAAACTATAACAGCTATCGACATCAAATATAAAAAATGTAATTCGACGACAAAACCTACGCTTTGAAGAAAACAGTTTTTGGGTGGGGGGTGAACAAAGGGGAGCTCCCATACCAATTAACAATTTTTTTGAAATTTTCGATACGCCACATCTGGGAAACTATAACAACTATCGACTTCGAATATTCCACAAAAAGTAATAATCAAATAATTCTAACATTTTGGAAAAAAAGTTGGAGAGGAGCAGGGGGACTAGAACATCCCATAACTTTTAACAAGTTTTATTAACCTTTATATATGAATAATGTCGAAAACTTTTAAAACTCTCGATCTCAAACCTTCTTCATCTATTTCTATTATTCATATCAACGTTAAAATTTTGTAAAGTTTTCTATGGACTTTAAAACTCACACAAGGTATTTTTATTATATTATTTGCAGTACAAAATAACTCGGCTGGGTATATTAAAAGGCCAATGTGCGCTCTTACTTGTTTTTTTTTTTTATTTTGGGCCCAAAGAGGCTAAAAAAGGGTTAAAAATTTGTTTTGATTTTTTGATGCGTTTTTTGTAACTTTTAAACCAATAAAGGTAGGAACAGAACCCAAATAGCATGCGACAGGCCTCTAAAATATGAGTACGTTTTTGGGTTCTTTTTTAATTATTGAACCCTAAGGGCAAAAAGTGGTTAAAATTATGTTTTAGTGCTTTTTGTAACTTTAAAATCATTATTTAAATTGCATTCGTCAGGTTACCAAAATATGTTAATAAGTTTTTGGTACATTTTTTCAATTTTGGCGCTAAGAGGTAATAAAGGGCTAGAATTATGGTTTGGTACTTTCTAGAAGTTTGTTAAGGATTTTTTGATAACTAAAGCTTTCTAAATATCTCCAAAACTAAAATCCTGGTGAATTCCCAATTTTCATATGTTTAATAAATAGTAGGGCTGACCAGTTAATTAAAAAATACAGAAATGCTTTTGTTTACATATTTTGGTAATTTAACTGTGATTGGGGTAGCGAAGCATACCGGGGCTTATCTAGTAAAGTATAAAAATAAAAATTTGGTGAAATGAAAAAATTGTGTTTACTTTAACGATTTTTCCGATATCTCATTCTTTACAAAATATATTTTATGAAATATTCAAATGAATTAAGATTATTTTGAAAGTTAATTATTTACGCTGGAATGTGCCCTTGCACTAATGCTTCGATGCTGTTATACAGGGTGTCCGCCGGAAAGGTATACTACTTTGATTTGCCACTATTTTGGTAAATATTAGTTTTGACAGTTCATATTTGGTAGTCGTAAAGTAGAGACGTGGAAAATTCATTATGAAACAAGTAAGAGCGCTATATTCGGCTGTGCCGAATCTTATATACCCTTCACATTGGTCTTTTAATATACCCAGCCGAGTTATTTTGTACTCCAAATAATATAATAAAAATACCTTGTGTGAGTTTTAAGCCTATAGAAAACTTTACAAAATGTTAACGTTCGTATGGATAATAGAAATAGATGAGGAACGTTTGAGGTCGACAGTAATAAAAGTTTTTGACATTATTTATAATAAAAGGTTAATAAAAGTTGTTAATTTTTAAGGGATGTTCTAGTCCCCCTGCTCGTCTTCAACTTTTTTTTCCAAAACGTATGAATTATTAGATTATTACTTTTTGTAGAACATTTGATTTCGATATCTGTTACAGTTTCCGAGATATAGCGTATCGAAAATTTCATAAAAATTGTGAATTTGTATGGGAGCTACCCCATATTCACCCCCCACCAAAAAAAGTTTAACTTCAAAGCGTAGCTTTTGCTGTCCAATTACTTTTTGTAGAACATTTTATTTCGATATCTGTTACAGTTTCCGAGATGTAGCGTATCGAAAATTTTACAAAAATTGTGAATTTGTATGGGAGCTACCCCATATTCACCCCCCACCAAAAAAAGTTTAACTTCAAAGCGTAGCTTTTGCTGTCCAATTACTTTTTGTAAAATATTTGATTTCGATATCTGTTACAGTTTCCGAGATATAGCGTATCGAAAATTTCATAAAAATTGTGAATTTGTATGGGAGCTACCCCATATTCACCCCCCACAAAAAAAAATTTTACTTCAAAGCGTAGGTTGTGCTGTCCAATTACTTTTTGTAGAACATTTTATTTCGATATCTGTTACAGTTTCCGAGATGTAGCGTATCGAAAATTTTACAAAAATTGTGAATTTGTATGGGAGCTACCCCATGTTCACCTCCCACCAAAAAAGTTTTTACTTCAAAGCGTAGGTTGTGCTGTCCAATTACTTTTTGTAGAACATTTTATTTCGATATCTGTTACAGTTTCCGAGATGTAGCGTATCGAAAATTTTACAAAAATTGTGAATTTGTATGGGAGCTACCCCATATTCACCCCCACCAAAAAAAGTTTTTCTTCAAAGCGTAGGCTTTGTTGTCCAATTACTTTCTGTAGAATATTTGATTTCGATATCTGTTATAGTTTCCGAGATATAGCGTATCGAAAATTTTACAAAAATTGTGAATTTGTATGGGAGCTACCCCATATTCACCCCCCACAAAAAAAAATTTTCCTTTAAAGCGTAGCCCTTATTGCCCAATTACTTTATGTAGAACATTTCATTTCGATATCTGTTATAGTTTCCGAGATATAGCGTATCGAAAATTTTACAAAAATTGTGAACTTGTATGGGAGCTACCCCATATTCACCCCCCACAAAAAAAAATTTTCCTTTAAAGCGTAGCCCTTATTGCCCAATTACTTTTTATAGAACATTTTATTTCGATATCTGTTACAGTTTTCGAGGTATAGCGTATCGAAAATTTTACAAAAATTGTGAATTTGTATGGGAGCTACCCCATATTCACCCCCACCAAAAAAAGTTTTTCTTCAAAGCGTAGGCTTTGTTGTCCAATTACTTTTTGTAGAATATTTGATTTCGATATCTGTTATAGTTTCCGAGATATAGCGTATCGAAAATTTTACAAAAATTGTGAATTTGTATGGGAGCTACCCCATATTCACCCCCCACAAAAAAAAATTTTCCTTTAAAGCGTAGCCCTTATTGCCCAATTACTTTATGTAGAACATTTCATTTCGATATCTGTTATAGTTTCCGAGATATAGCGTATCGAAAATTTTACAAAAATTGTGAACTTGTATGGGAGCTACCCCATATTCACCCCCCACCAAAAAAAAATTTTCCTTTAAAGCGTAGCCCTTATTGCCCAATTACTTTTTATAGAACATTTTATTTCGATATCTGTTACAGTTTTCGAGGTATAGCGTATCGAAAATTTTACAAAAATTGTGAATTTGTATGGGAGCTACCCCATATTCACCCCCACCAAAAAAAGTTTTTCTTCAAAGCGTAGGCTTTGTTGTCCAATTACTTTTTGTAGAATATTTGATTTCGATATCTGTTATAGTTTCCGAGATATAGCGTATCGAAAATTTTACAAAAATTGTGAATTTGTATGGGAGCTACCCCATATTCACCCCCCACAAAAAAAAATTTTCCTTTAAAGCGTAGCCCTTATTGCCCAATTACTTTATGTAGAACATTTCATTTCGATATCTGTTATAGTTTCCGAGATATAGCGTATCGAAAATTTTACAAAAATTGTGAACTTGTATGGGAGCTACCCCATATTCACCCCCCACCAAAAAAAAATTTTCCTTTAAAGCGTAGCCCTTATTGCCCAATTACTTTTTATAGAACATTTTATTTCGATATCTGTTACAGTTTTCGAGGTATAGCGTATCGAAAATTTTACAAAAATTGTGAATTTGTATGGGAGCTACCCCATATTCACCCCCACCAAAAAAAGTTTTTCTTCAAAGCGTAGGCTTTGTTGTCCAATTACTTTTTGTAGAATATTTGATTTCGATATCTGTTATAGTTTCCGAGATATAGCGTATCGAAAATTTTACAAAAATTGTGAATTTGTATGGGAGCTACCCCATATTCACCCCCCACAAAAAAAAATTTTCCTTTAAAGCGTAGCCCTTATTGCCCAATTACTTTATGTAGAACATTTCATTTCGATATCTGTTATAGTTTCCGAGATATAGCGTATCGAAAATTTTACAAAAATTGTGAACTTGTATGGGAGCTACCCCATATTCACCCCCCACCAAAAAAAAATTTTCCTTTAAAGCGTAGCCCTTATTGCCCAATTACTATTTGTAGAACATTTGATTTCGATTTCTGTTATAGTTTCTTAGATATAGCGTATCGAATAATGCATAAAAATCTTTAATTTGTATGGGAGCTACCCGGTTTTTTGCCCCCATCCAAAAAATTTTTCCTTTAAGGCGTAGCTCTTATTGCCCAATTACTTTATGTAGAACATTTCATTTCGATATCTGTTATAGTTTCCGAGATATAGCGTATCGAATATTTTATAATAATTGTCGATTTGTATGGGAGCTACCCTTACTTTTGCCCCCACTCAAAAAAATTTTTCTTTAAAGTGTAGCCCTTAGCGTACAATTACTTTTTGTAGAACATGTTAAGTCGATAGCTGTAATAGTTTTCGAGATATAGCGCATAAAATATTTCACCAAATTTGTGCAATTGTAGGAAAACTACCACTTCCCCTTATTTTATCTGAAAAAAATTTTTCCATTATTTAGGTGCCTACTTTAAGAGTATCCGTTCCAAGTTCTGTGGCAATAGTGACTATACTTACTGAGATATATAGGGATATATGCACGGATTTTGTTCTAAAAAATATGGGTTGTTTTGGGTTTTCGCTTATATCTCGGTCAATAGTGAACCGATTTCGCTGATTTTAAATAGCGATTGTTAGCGGGATATTTGTAATCGTTTGACATCATTAACTGGTCTGTTTTTTTTTATTTGACTCCGGAAACTTGATTTCAACAGACGGACAGACGGACAGACAGACAGACAGACAGACGGACAGACGGACAGACGGACATGGCTATTTCAACTTCCCTATCTATAAGGATCCAGAATATATATACTTTATGGGGTCGCAAATGGATAATAAAGAAATTACAAACGGAATGACAAACTGATATATACCGTTATCACTATGTGAAGGGTATAAAAATATTTGGTAAACCAACGTGTTTTAATCCTTAAAACATTTTATCAAAATCAATCATAGATTTTCATGATAAAATCATAATGAGTGACGAGGCACACTTTCATTGGAATGAATATGTGAAGGATCAGAAAGTTGGTTCTGAACAATGGAAATCCTTTAAATTATTCATCAGTCACCTATGCATTCATAAAAAGCGACAGTGTATCGTGCAATTTGGTCATTGACGTTACTTTTTTAAAAATGAAAACGGCGCACAGTGCTTTGATCCCATATAGTGATGGGACAAAAATAGAAGGAGTGGTCCTAGAGCTTTGAAATTTGGTACAGTAGTATAAAATACTTAAATTAAGAAAAATTCAATTTTTTGAAAAAATCGGGCAAAGGACACGCCTACTGCCCATATATAGAAAGGACGAAATTTTCAATTTTGACTACATAACTGCACAGAAAGTTGCAATAGTCCGTAGATTATTTACATCCCGTGCTAGTAACTTGTGTGATAATTTTTATTGGGATTGACGCAAGGACTCTAGGTCCTGCCATATATCCTTTTTTGCAAAAATGCTAACGTGTATAGGCTTACTTTACCAAAGAAATTGACTTGTGCAGACCTTTGGTACACTAGTATAAAATACTTAAATTAAGAAAAATTAAATTTTTTGAAAAAATCGGGCAAAGGACACGCCTACTGCCCATATATAGAAAGGACGAAATTTTCAATTTTGACTACATAACTGCACAGAAAGTTACAATAGTCCGTAGATTATTTACATCCCGTTCTAGTAACTTGTGCGATAATTTTTATTGGGATTGACGCAAGGACTCTAGGTCCTGCCATATATCCTTTTTTGCAAAAATGCTAAGACTGTTACAAAAGTTAGCCAATTCTTATTAAATTGGGTGGTATGGTTATTATTATGTGTCAAACAAATGTTAGTGCCAAATTACATTAAAATTGATTTATAAAAATAGAAAATAAAAATTAAATTGGCTAAAAATCTTCTACATTATGATTTTGACGACAACGTGAAAGTACAAAATGACAATCTTTCTAAATTAAATTTAATTTAAAATACGTATGTATAAGTGCGTTTTTTAATAATATTTTTTTTTTAATAAATTATATATGTATATTTTATTTTACAATAAATCTTCTTCAGTATTAGAATCTTCCCAAAAAATATTGCCGCTCAATGAAACATTTGTCTCGTCGTCTTCAACTGGCTCATTAGCATTTTCTCTTAAGTATATATATATCATTTTCTGCAAATAATTGATTTTTTTGGTAGCACACTATATTTTCTTTCGGTCAAATCTAAATTCATATATAGCGCCAAAGCTTTTGTTGCTGGTAAGCATTTTGAATTCGACATTAGGCTTTGCAAAACAGAATGAGATTCCCGTTTTAAATTTTCCACTGCAAAATGTAGTTCCTCAAGGGAACATTTTATTACTAACTCTGGGAGTCAAATCTAGCAATTTTCAATTGCTGTATTAGTTTGTTGTGATGCAAAGTTTTATAAGATTTATGAAAAACATTAAATTTTTGTCATATTTTGATCTAGTTTTTGTTATAAGTAGTCACAACAGACCTGGAAAAAACAAATTTTTTGGCAGTTCATAGCTTACATTTTAAAAATTTAGCTAACTTCTAGCGATTTTTTATACTAACTTATCTATATTTTTGGGAAAAAAAGTTAGCAGCAGTGGTGGGAGGTAAACAATGAAACGCCAACGTCAATCTGTTAATTTAGCAGCATCTTGTAGCGTCAAAAAGAGGCAAAAACAATTTTATACTTATTTTTTTAATTTATCTCGTTAATAATTATAATCTTATGGTATCAATTTGGTTTTATATGTTATTATATTGTAAGTTTTTTTTATGGTTTTAGCTCCAGAAAACTGTCGAAATTTGAGAAAAAATCACGAAAATAGCCATTTTTAAAAAAAAAATATTTTTAAAGTTCCGGTTAAATTTTTAAAATTTTTTTTCTTGTAGTTATTAGAAGACAGTATGAATTTTTTAAAACAGAAAAAAACCCATAGACCATATTTTTCTTTTTTTTTTAATTTTCCATCAAATTTAAAAAATTTTTGGAGCTTAAGTGAATAATAAGCATTTTTCAAAGCAACAAAAACTATGTATAGCAAAATAATGTAATAAAAATTTTTGCAATGTTGGTTTTGAATATAGTTAGCTATTACGAGAAACAATTTGAATTTCCTAGTTCAAAAAATTAAATTTTTACAATAATTTTTTTAAAACAATAAAAAACCTAGGTAATTTGGGGTTTTAGTGTCATTTTATAGCGTAAAATACATAGAAACGCAAAAATTTTACTATTTTGCGGTTTTTTTATTAAACAATATTAATTTAAATTTATATTTTTTAGTATTTGTAGTTTGTTTTCTTTTAAACTTAAGAAAACTGTCGAAATTTGAGAAAAAATCACGAAAATAGCCATTTTAAAAAAAAAAATTTTTTTAAAGTTCCGGTTAAATTTTTAAAATTTTTTTTCTTGTAGTTATTAGAAAACAGTATATAATTTTTGAAAACAGAAAAAAACCCATAGACCATATTTTTCTTTTTTTTTTAATTTTCCATCAAAGTTAAAAAATTTTTAGAGCTTAAGTGAATAATAAGCATTTTTCAAAGCAATAAGTAATACTTATAAAAAAAGAAATCACAAAAAATTTTTTTAACAGTTAGTTGCAAATATAGTTATTTACTACAGAAAAAAATTTCAATCTCATAGTCCAAAAAATAATTTTTTTACAACTGTTTTCCTGAAGCATGTAAGACGCGGGTATTTGCTTAGCCATTTTTACTTCAAATTCTTTGACTTTGGCGCCCCCTAGCGCCACCAAAAAGAGGTAAATCGAAAAATTTCTTTAAAATTTATTTAAAAATTATTGTTATCTGTCGACCTATATATTTTTATCTACAATATAAAACATTTTTTTTTATTGTATTTTTGTCTATGGGACACAGCACTGTGCGGCGTAACGTTAACTGTCAAAAGGGAGCGATATCGTGATATATTTGAAAACTTTTAAGCACCACAGCTGCATCCTTTAGGATTGGTTAACATGTGGTGTCAACAAGACGGTGCCACATCGCATACAGCAAGGATTACAACGAAATTACTGAGAGACCTTTTTCCACAACAAGTTATTTCAAGATTGGTGTTGATTGGCCTCCACGGTCGCCTGATTTGACTGCTCCGGACTTATTTTTTGTGGGGATATCTGAAAAGCAGGGTTAATGCAAACAAACCAGAAATGCTGGAGCAACTCAAACAAAATATTCGGGACGAAATTAATGAAATATTGCGTGAAATGTGTAAGACTGTAATGAAAAATGTGTTTAAAAGGGCTCGCAATTGTGAGGCAAACAGAGGCAGACATTTATCTGATATTGTATTTCATACATAATTGCCGACATTCTTTTTTATTAAATGAAACATTGAAAACAACCAAGTAGTATACCTTGCCGGCGGACACCCTGTATATTTAAAAATCAAACTGAATAATCTTCAATTTGTAAAAGCTGTTAAAAACAAGTCAAGACAATATATAAATGAATATTTTAATCCATTTAACCGAAAGTAACAGGTGAACTTTATTAACATTTAAATCTTTAATAATATTTCGTAAGAGAACTTGAATTTTTTTTTGAAATGAAAATAAAGTAAATTTTAATATTTTATATAAAACTAATCAAAAGCAAAAACTTAAGAAACAGTTAAATAAAGCAATAAAATATTATATGACTCAGGCAGAGAAGCATTGTGAAAAATAACAGATCGCGTCTATAAAATTTAAGTTTAAATGAAAAGAAAAACAAAACAAAAATAAAAACTTTCACCCTGTAATATTAAACAGCGGCAGCATGAAGAAACTTGTTAGCTTTGCATTAAGTACAGAAAACCAAATAATGAAAGAAACAACCTACCGAACTCTTCTTTTTGAGATATTTCGATGGATGGTGAACAACTGGTTCGTAGTACATCCAAGAAATTGCTTGCAATAACTAATGAAACGACGCTGTTGGTGAACAGCAACACAATCATTATCAACAACAATATTTTAGTAGTTTTAAAAATGCAATGAAAATAAAAAATATATAGAATCAAGCACTTGCGTAAAGTAAAGTTAAAGTCAGTTGAGGCAGCAAAATTCCTAAAACTATGAAAATGATTCCCAGTACCAGTTGCATTGCTTCAAAGTAAAAGAAGAGTTTTCATGTAATTTTTTCCTTATTATACCCTTCACATAAGTGATAAGGGCATATATCAGTTTGTCATTCCGTTTGTAATTTCTTTATTATCCATTTGGGACCCCATAATGTATATATATTCTGGATTCTTATAGATAAGAAAGCCGATTTAGCGATGTCCGTCTGTCCATCTGTCTGTCAGTCTGTCCATCTGTCCGTCTGACCGTCTGTCCGTGGTATGGTTGAAATCAACTTTCTGAAGCCCCCCGATGTTGCATAGACCCGTAAATGGTATCAAACTGTCAGAGATAGCCGCGAGAAAATCAATATTTAAAATCAAAATTTAACAAAATCGCCCAATAAATGACCGAGATATAAGCAAAAAACCAAGACTACCTCCATTTTTTTAAGCCTAACACAACAACAAAGAACATACTTATGTATATAATAATAAAAAAACAACAAAAAAAGAAAAAAAAACAGAATCAGTCATGTTGATATTATTGAACCAAACCCAAAACGAAAATTTTATTAGTATTAGTATTCTTACATATAACAGGGTTGCCATACAAAGCTTAATTTAAACATTTTTAAAATCGCTCCTACGGCTTCCAGGGTTCTCCTACAAAGGTAAAATGTAAAACCGACCCGAATTATTTTATCCATCCAAACATTTTTGTGGAGCATACTTACCCTCGATCTCCAGCCCCTAACATGGTTGCCATACAAAATTTTAAAAAATAAGGTAAAAACCGCTATAACTTCCCCGGAGTCGCTCCTAGAGGAAAAAAATGTATCACAGACCCCCATTAGTTTTTCCTCCCAAACGTTTTCCTAGAGTATACATATCCCCTATCTTCACGCCCTAAGGGGGTTGCCATACAAAATTTACAAAAATTATGTGAAAATGCCCACAACTTCTTTGGAGTCGGCCTTAGAGCAATAAAGTGTACGACCGACCCCCATCAGTTTCTTCTCCCAAACATATTCCTAAAACATACTAACCCCCTATCTCCACGCCCTAAGGGGGTTGCCATACAAAATTTACAAAAATTATATGAAAATGCCCAAAACTTATTCAGAGTTGGCTTTAGAGAAATAAAGGGTATGACCGACCCCCATTAGTTTCTTCTCCCAAACATATTCCTAGAACACACCAACCCCCTATCTTCACGCTTTAATAGGGTTGCCATACAAAATTTGCAAAAATGGTATGAAAATGCCCACAAATCATTCTGAGTTGGCCTTAGAGCAATTAAGTGACCGACCCCAATTAGTTTCCCCTCCCAAACATATTCCTAGAACACACTTACCCCCTATTTCCACGCCCAAAGGGGGCTGCGTTACAAAATTTACAAAAATTATATGAAAACGCCCAGAACTATTCAGAGTTGGTTTTAGAGCAGTAAAGTGTACGACCGACCCCCATTAGTTTCTTCTCCCAAACATATTCCTAGAACATACTTACCCCCTATCTCCACTCCCTAAGGGGGTTGCCATACTAAATTTACAAGAAATGATATGGAAATGCCCACCACTTCCTTAGACGTGGCCTTAGAGCAATAAAGTGTACGACCGACCCCCATTAGTTTGCCCTCCGAAACATGTTCCTAGAATATACTTACCCCCTATCTTCACGCCCTAATGGGGTTGCCATACAAAATTTACAAAAATGATGTAAAAATGCCCACAACTTCTTCAGAATTTGCCTTAGAGCAATAAAGTGTACGACCGACCCCCATTAGTTTCTTCTCCCAAACATATTCCTGGAACATACTTACCCCTTATCTTCGCGCCATAGGAGCGTTGCCATACAAAATTTAAAAAAATTAGGATAAAAACACCTACAACTTCCCCGTAGTCACCCGTGGAGCGTTAGAAAATGACACCGACCCCTATTCAAAAATAAAAATTATTTCATGAGTAACAAAATGGATAAAAATAAAAAAAGTTTGGGATTTCGAAAGGCCAATGTGAAGGGTATATAATATTCGGCACAGCTTTTTGGAGATTGGAGCTATGAGGCAGAGTATAAATAAATTTTGGGGAGATGCAAACTCTAGATGTTCTGGGAATAAACATCCAGTGCGATATCCGTTGTTGTTTTTCTTGTGTTGAAAGAAATTTCCAAGTGTCACACGGATCGTTGCCTCACATAAAAGTCACGTATAGATGCAAAGTTGACTCAAATAAAACTTCTACTCTACAACTCGATTTTCAAACCAATTTGGTGTTACAACATACAAATATGGGGCCCTGCTTTCACATCCGAAATCGAAAAATTTGACGCAGTCAAAACAAAATCCTTAGAATGATAACTGGTGATGTATGATAAAAACATCAACATTCAAAAGCATCTACAAGTTTAACAAGTTACATGCGATATCCTAATCTATATTAACAAGCTTAAGACATTTTACAAAATTATGCATACACTCGTTTGAAAAAAAAATTGCCTAAAATTGGGCAATTTGCCAAATTAGGCTCAATTACGGGGGTTCTTGAAACTTGACAGTTAGCGGTTTTAATAAATGGAGAAAAATTTTTGTGATTAATATTTCCGACTCAAAAGGGACACAAACTGATTTGTGGTTAAATTACTGACCAACAGGATAATTACCACCGACATTGTAACATTTCTACCTTCATCAAAAAAAAAACCTGACGTAAAATTTATCGAATGTGCAACATACTCAGGGGACTCATCAGTATTTTTTCTAGCTTGTGACCCAGACATCACACTGTACATATATTCTACGTGAAGCAGAGCCCTAAGACTAACAAAAATTTTATATTGGCTAATCAAAGCAAAATTAAAAATAAGTAAGAGATCTATATTCGGCTGTGCCGAATCTTATATACCCTTCACATTGCTCTTTTAATATACCCAGCCGAGTTATTTGTACTGCAAATAATATAATAAAATACCTTGTGCGAGCTTTAATGTCCGTTGAAAACTTTACAAAATCTTAACGTTCGTATAAATAATAGTAATAAATGAAAACATTTGAGGTCGACGGTTATAAAAGTTTTCGACATTATTCATATAAAAAGGTTAATAAAAGTTGTTAATTTTTATGGGATGTTCTAGTCCCCCGCTCCTCTTTGTAGAATATTCCAAGTCGATAGCTGTTATAGTTTCCCAGATGTGGCGTATCGAAAATTACATAAAAATTTTTAGTTTGTATTAGAGCTACCCCTTCCCCTGCCCGTTCTCAAAAAACTTTTTTTTTAATGTAGGTCTTATTATCCTGTTACTTTTTGCAGAACATTTGAGGTCAATTTCTGTTATAGTTTCCGAGATTAAGTAAACCGAAAATTTCATAAAAATTGTTAATTTGTATGGGAGCTACCCCTCGTTCACCCCCCCTCCCCCAAAAATGGTTTCTTCAAAGCGTAGGTTTTGTTGTCCAATCACTTTTGTTGAACATTTGATGTCGATAGCTGTAATAGTTTCCGCGATATAGTTTTTCGAAAATTTCATAAAAATTGTTAATTTGTATGGGAGCTACCCCTTGTTCACCCCCCCTCCCCCAAAAATGGTTTCTTCAAAGCGTAGGTTTTGTTGTCCAATCACTTTTGTTGAACATTTGATGTCGATAGCTGTTATAGTTTCCGCGATATAGTTTTTCGAAAATTTCATAAAAATTGTTAACTTGTATGGGAGCTACCCCTTGTTCACCCCCCACCCAAAATTTTTTCTTTAAAGTGTAGGTTTTATTGTAAAAGTACTTTTGGTAGAACATTTGAAGTCGATAGCTGCTATAATTTCCGAGATAAAGCGCATAAAATATTTGACTAAATTTGTGCAATTGTAGGAAAAATACCACTTTCCCTGATCCTATCTGAAAAAACTTTTTCCATTATTTAGGTCCCTACGTTAGCAGTATCCGTACCAAGTTTTGTGGCAAGAGTAGCTATATTTACTGAGATATACATATAGGGATATATGCACGGGTTTTGTCCTAAAAAAAATGGGTTATTTTGGGTTTTCACTTATATCTCGGCCAATAGTGAACCGATTTTGCTGATTTTAATTAGCCATTGTCTATAGAATATTTCCAATAGTTTGACATCAATATCTATTTGTACGCCCAGTCATTGAACAAAAGGTGTAAATATACCTTTTTAAAGGCTTAGTTCAGCCCTCGACTCCTATTTCATACTCATGAATTCCTTAAACTGCTTGAGATAATAACAAGGGCCGCCTTGTACATTTATTTTAACGAGGCTTTTAGAAATCCAGAACTATCAAAATGCTTCCAGATATTACATTTCTTAGTTTTCGTGAAGAAAAAAGAAGGGCATTCCAATTGCCTTTTTTATTACAAGAAAAAAAAAGACACCTTAACGCACCCACAACTTTTAAAGAAGTGTAATTGGAATGTCTTTCGGATATTTAAGAACGAATATAAGAGGCTTTACAGATTGTTTCTAATGGAAAGCTTTCAATAATGGGATAGGAGAGCTAAATAAAGGTCTTAATAGGCCTTCTGAGAGGCCAGAAAAGAAAAGACCTGAAAAGTTTTATAGCTTGGTGCTGTTAATATGAGCCCCCAATACTCAGACATAGCTTAAGCTTGCTTTGAGCTGGGTTATGAGGCTTTGAAGAAATGAAAATCATTGTTATTTTTTATTATTTTTTGTCTTAGAAAATTAACGAACTTCTTACTTATAAAAGAAAGTTGTAGGAAAAGTTTAAAAAAAAAACGCAGAGAAAAAAACCGAAAGATATACATGAATGTATTAAACAAAATTTTTTATTATATGGAGTAAAAGAGTTGGTAAATCTGTCCGTCTGCTAGTTTGCTGTATGTAGTATTTACAAAAATATGAAGATAAGAAATGTAATGAAATATATGTATGTTTGTATGCAATTAGAAATTTACACGATAAGTACATACCAACGAATATAAATATAAACAAATACTTCTATTTTAATTTTTTAAAAAAGGCATATTTTTTTTTTAACTAAGTTTCTATTTTTTCATTGCTTGATATATTCTACAACAAACACATAAGAATTATATAACTTCAACAACACCAGGTTAAACAAAATATTTAAATTAAAATTATGCTGGTTGCGACAGGGGAGAAATGCATGCATTTCAAAAGATTTTTTGTTGATTAACTGTTCTATTTTGAAATAAATAATTAAATTCAAATAAACTGAAACCATAAAAGATAAAGAAATCAACAAGTTTCACTGTTTTCGTAGGTTATGAAACATTTCAATAATTGTGGTTTTGAAATGGGTAATAAAAGCAAACAAACAAACAAACACACACAGACACACATTTCAAAGCATGTAATTTATTCGTTAGATATAGGGAAATTGGAAAAAGCTTAGAAGAGTTTATAAAACAATATTTTACCCAATTGGATTCTTGTTTGAACGAAAGTTTTTTTTAATTCACAATTTTCTTGAAGTTTGTGTCTTAAGTCTTTTGTAGATTTATTGTTGTTGGTTGTTTAAGGTTTGTGTCTTAAGTTTTTTTATTTTAATTTTGTATTTCTTTGGGAGTTTTTTTGAACAAGATGTAAGAAGTTACATGTAAGAAGAGCTAATATATATTTGAATTTTTTTGTAATTGCATAAGTCTTAGTAGGATAATGAATTTCAATTATGTTTATTAATACATTTTGGCTTTAAAAAAACAGAGCAATCAATCAGTTCTTAAACGAGAAAAAATATCTTAATAAATGTCTTAATATAGATATTTGGTCTCCTTCGGTTACACTTACCAAAATTTTTAGTAGGTAAATCCACTTTACACAGAAAAAATACCTATTAATTACAAATATTAATATTTTTAGATACAATTTACCATGGCTGTTAACAAAAACATTTAATGTATTTACAATTTAATTGCCAATTAATTAACAAAATAATTGCATTTACAATTTTGTTGTCAATATGGCAAATACTTTTTCATATATGTCACCCAAGTGGATCTGAGCAGGTTAATAAGTACAACATGTCCTTAAAAAACCAAAGCATTAGTAGGAAATCGGGACGACCATTTATAGTTTGACCGAAATGAAATAAATAGTTGGAAATAGGATTGCTTGCAATGACTTTGTTAAAATCCTATGTTTCTTTTAGGAATTTCAGATATAGACGTGACTTTTTTAAACTCCTTTAAAAAGTATTTTCAATTAATTGGAATATAAGTAAAATGGAAATTTTGGTTGAAAAAATTTCTTGAAAAATTTTTTTGGTTATAAGAGAAGAAAGCAAATCCCTATTGACTAAATTAAGAAAATTATAAAAATTACTAAATGGAAAATTACAAAAACATTAGTGTTTTACATAAGTATGTATGTATGTATATAAGTATATACATATATTGTATATGTATCTATGTACATATCTAAATAGTAAAACTAAAATTAATATTTTAATAAAAGTAAAAGCTTTTTTCTTTTATAATTTTTTCAAAACTTTTTTTGCTGTAACACGCTACAAAAGACTAAGAAAGACAAGTTTTTTTTGTTTGTTTGTTTTTGTTTAAATTATATAATTATGTTTAAACATTTCTTTAAAGAAGACAAAAAAAATAAATTATTTAAAAAATCATTAGCATTTTGGTAGAAAAAAATAAAAAAAAGTCATAAAAACAAAAACGCTCACACATTGAATTCCCAACCAATCAGCAGAATGGTAAACGAAGAAAGTGTTTGAACGGAACAGAACTACAGCGAAATGTAAAACAAATTTAAAAAAAAGCTTGAAACGTTTTCTACTAGTTTGTATATGAACATGTGTACGTAAGTATGTAAGCATGTATCTTCTATAAAAATATATAGGTATATGTTTTTGATAAATTTTTAATGAAAAAGTAAACGGCAAAGAGAAAGAAGCCAACAAAAATTATAAATAATGATGGTACTTGTATGTACCACCAACACACGTTTAACTCAAAGTAGAAAAAACAAATTCTCAAACTCACTAAATGCAGTGAAAGCTTAACATTCAAAACAATTCAATGCGTTAAATGAGGTATGCAATGAGAAATGAAACAAAGTCGCACACAAACACTAAGATCAAAACATTTATATTCTTATAAGACTGTCTTAAATACATTGTGTTTAACGTTGCTAAAAGAAAAGAAGTGAAAAGGAAAAGAAATGTGTTTGAGTGTGGAGCAATAGTGTCAACTTAAAAGAAAGTACATTGCAAATAAAAAGCTTTTAAAAATCTTTCTTTTAAATTAATTGTAATAGTCTTGTCAGACTGATACGAGGGTTGCCTTTTATGTTTCGGAATTCGGCAATACTAGTGTTTCAATCTGACAACTGACACCTCTATGCAAAGTTTAACATTTTCTAAGTACTCAGAACATTTTGGCATACGAGCGCTTTTTGTGTTGTTTACAGTAACTTAAAAGTTTCAACTCGACTCAAAAATAAAATTAAATAGTGAACATCTTCGTGCGATTATTTTTTACAACTTTCGACGTAGATTAACTCAGCAACAGTGCATGGATGAAACAAATTCTGTTTTTAGCGATGGAGCTCCATCAAAGACCAGTGTTTATCGATGGTATAGTGAATTCAATTGTAGTCGTAGCTTATTCCATGAAGAATTTCGTGAAGGTCGTCCAAAATCAGTTGTTGTTCCGAAAACCATTGATGCTGTGCATGAACTGATATTGGAAGATCGTCATGTGACCTATCGTGAGATTCAGACAACCTTAGGCATTAGTAGAACCAGCATGCATTCAATATTGCATGAACACACACAATTTGTCAATCACTCAAAAAAACGCTCGTGTCTATTGGTCAAAAGAAATGCTTAGAAAATACGATCGCGGTGCTTCGAAACACGTCTTTGATATCGTGACATGTGTTGAATCCTGGATTTATGCGAATGAACCGGAAAGTAAACAGCAGTCGACTGTATGGGTGCTTCAAGATGAGTCAAAACCAACAAAAGCTGTTCGCGCACGAAAAACTTCTAAGCAAATGATCGCCAGTTTTTTCAGAAAAACTAGACATGTCGCAACCGTATCACTATAATAACAAAGAACAGTCAATTCTCAGTGGTACACAACCATTTGTTTGCCAGTTGTTTTCTAAGAAATCAGGAAAACCAACTGTCGAAGATGGATCACTCTTCACCACAACAATGCGAGCTCTCACATATCGGCTCAAACAACTGCATTTTTAAGCACCCAAAAAAAATAAATTTGATAAGTCTTACGCCGTATAGTCTTTTCTTGGCACCGAGTGACTTCTTTTTATCCCCGTATGTAAAAAACAAACTTAGAGGTCAACGTTTTTCCACACCTAAAGAAGCGATTGCTGTATTCAAAATGCATGTTTTGGAGATACCTCAATCAGAGTGGCAAAAGTGCTTCGGCAATTTGTTCAAATGCATGCAAAAGTGTGTAGATCTTCATGGGGAGTATTTTTTAAAGCAATAAAGTGATTTTCGATGATTAATATTTGCTTTTCTTTTCTAATCCTGAAATATAAAATGCAACCCTCGTTTATGTATATTAATTTTAGTTTTATAAATTATATTTTCCTTAGCTTTTTTTGGGAGCCGCCAAAGACGATAGAGATAGGGGGAAGGTATATTCTAGGAATATGTTTGGGAGGGGAAATAATGAGGGTCAATCGTACACCTTATTTCTCCAAGGCCATCTCTGGGGATGTTGTGGGCGTTTTACATGATTTTTGTAAATTTTTGTGGCAACCTCCTCTGATGATGAAGATGTGGGGTAAGTATATTCAAGTAATACCCTTAAGAGGGATCACTAGTGAGGGTCTGTAATACATTTTATTCCTTTTAGGGCAACTCCGAGGAAGTTGTAGCATTTTTAGCTTAATTTTTTTCAAATTTTGTATGGCAACCCTGTTAGAGGCTGGAAATAAGGGGTAAGCATGTTTCACAAAAGCGTTTTGAAGGAAAAACAAGTGGGTTCGGTCTTATATTTGACCTCTGTAGGGTCATCCTGGAAGCTGTTGGAGCGATTTAAAAAACTTTTAAAAAAATTTAAATGTGTGTGGCCATCCTGTTAAAGGACGGACGTAGGGTGTAAGTATATTCCACAAAAATGTTTGTGAAAAAAAATTAATGGAAGTCAGTCCTTTATTGCACCCGTGTAGGGGAAAATGCGGTGCAGTTGTAGAGGTTTTAATGTACAAAATTTAAGAGAAACCAACAGAGGTAGTCTTAGTTTTTGGCTTATATCGCTATCTATTATCGGGCGGTTTAATTGGGTTTCAACAGCAATTTTTTTATAGATATTTCTGATAGTTAAATACCCTTTGCGGGTCTATACGACATCGAAGGGCTTCAAAAACTTGATTTCAACCAGAACATGGACAGACGGGCATTGCTTAATCGACTTCTCTATATACAAGGACCAAGAAAATATATGCTTTATTAGTCGCAGATAGATACTAAAGAAATAGCAAACGGAATGCCTTACTTATATGTACCCTTATCACTAATTTGACGAGTATAAAAATGCATGAGAATGAAAAAATTGAGTTGCACTTGCACCAGAATGAAACTCGTAAGTTCTTTTATTAATGAAGTCCTAATCTGAAGGGCAATAAAGGATTTTGACAGGCGATGAAATCAGAAACCACGTAAATAAAAATGTTGCTCCCGAATTGCTTATAAGCGACAACAGCATTGGTATATCCCGGTGAGTGTTACTTTAGTGTTTTCTGCCCTACTCAGAAGAAAGGAGATCCTACCTTCTGCACAAATTTCAAAAGTAAAAGTCTCCTCACCATTGCGTACAAAATATATTATAGCAACAGCCTGGTACGTTTACATTTTACTGGGCACAAATACAAATCCAATTATCAATTAGTTGACTACAAAGCTGCGTTTAATAGGCTTTGCAAAGCGGCGATAAGAATACTCAAAGTTCTATATAAATAAAAGAAAACTTCTCGGCTCGGAAAAAAAGATTTTTGCTATTAAGATGCCCTTTTGTGTGACTTTTTCAATTTGCTAGTAGAGAAGATTCTGCAAGATACTAAAATTAAAACCAGTGACATTGTTATGAACGAAAGTGTGATGCTGCTTGCAAATGCTGACGATATCAATTTCATTGGTTGCAGCTCTGCAAAACCTTTGCAGAACTTGAAAAGCAGGTAAAGAAAATAGGTTGCAAAACAACAGCGTTAAAGTTTTTAAAGATTTCGTTTTTTTTTTTTTTTTTTGCAAGTATTACTATAGGAAACGAAGCAAGCCTAGAATAACTTCTACCAAGATATGTTACATTAGGCTGAGTAAACAATTGAGAAGCAGATCTGTCCCTGGACAGGAGAAAAAAAACTGTACAAATCGCGTATCTTACCTTTCCTACTCTATGATGATAACATATAACCAATCAAAAGATCGGTCGAGTAATTGTTGGTAATTGTTTAATTGTTATTTAGAGAATTCAATTAAAAAGCGTTAAAATATAAATTTATTTTGCAAAAAAAAACGCTAAATTGATAAATAATCTTTAAAGAGAAAGAAAGCATTTCTCTTTGCTCTAGCTCGGAAATACAACAACAACAACAACAACGAGAGTGGCAATGAAAGCGAGTAAAAGTAAAACAACAAATACACCAACAGACAAAACCATGCAACAACGAGATTCCTCGCGAAGCTTTAGGTAAGCATGAAGAAGTTTTAAAGCATGTTTGCGCTCATACACACACACACACACACACACACACACACACACACACACGCACACACACAAGTAACCACAAACTCGGGCTTTAGCAACTTCTATGAAGTCTTCCTAATGCCTTCTTGCTACTTCTTGATTCTGCTGTTAGTGGATGAATGAGTTTGTCTTTTTGTTTTCATTTTACTTCTTTGGTTTTTTGGTTAAAGCTGTCTTTCTTTCGAGTTTCTTCTTTCGCTTAAAGCTGGCATTTGTTTAGGGAGTATTTTTCCTTGTAGCTGTTTTTATTATTTATGCTGTTGCTATTGTAAAATGTAACCAAGCGAAAGCCTTCACACTGGTCTAGTCTGGTCTTGAAGAAACATTATGAAATTGAAATTTAAACACAAATGTTTGTTTGTCTGTCTATCTAACCGTATGTGTAGTATCTTCAAGTTGAGCTTGTGGTAACTGAAAGTGTTCATCCAAGTTTAAATGTTGTCTTATTGAGGATAAGCATGGTTTTCACTGTCGCACGCAAAACAGACGTATTATGAATGTCGAACCAAACGTTACGTTTTAAATTTGGTGTTCTCCAATAACAGATTTACTATATATGTATGAGAAAAAAAAAGACCAGAAGTTTAAAAATAAAAACATCAATAAACAAGAAGAAGAATTTATATAAAAAAAAGGGAAATTTCTTTTTAAGAAATTAAAAAAAAGTTATATAAAGCAAATGGCAAAGATATTATAAACAAAAAAAAATTAACTAAGAATTTTGAAGTGTCTTTTGAAAAAAACACAACATCAACAAACATGTGTTTGGCAAAACGTTTAAGAAATGTTAAAATAAACCCTTGAAAAACAAAAAAAAAAACAAAAATTCTAGAAAAAGAATTGGTTTACATTTTGTTGTAAAAATAATTTTGAAAATATAATGCCAACAACAGAAAGTAAAAGTGAAAGTGTTTAAGCAAAAGTGTCAAGTACAAAAACAAAATTCATTAAAAGGATTATTTAAAACATCACACACAAAGCACCAGCACAAGTACTTCCAAGAGAATAAACATATTTTTGTGGATTATTTAATTTTCAGCAATAAAATTCAAATCCTCTATCAAACACCAATAAACTCTATCTTCTTCCTTTCATAATATTTTTTAAATTCATCAATCCATTAAAGAAGCTTCTTTTTCACTTAGAAAATAAGAAGCTTTCAATATTCAAAACTGTCAACATTTTGCCTTTACATTTGGATAATAAATTTCCACCGCCCACGATGGATATGGCTACAGCCACTGACATTATGGCACCCGGTGGTGTCAATGCCAATTGTCAATATTCGACAAGATATTGCTGTAAGTTGTTTTTACTTTTGTTTAAAAAACACTCAAGTTTACTAACAAAAAAGAAAGAAAGAAAAAAAGGACTTTTTAAGTTAATAATAAAAAAATAATAAAACAGTTTAATCTAAAAAAAATATTTTATGATAAAAAGGTCAAAAAATATTTCTAAGCACTTCAATGTCAAAAATTTAAAAAAAAATTTTGGACTTTTAAAACCACAAAGTTTTTTATTAAAATGGATATGGAAATCTAACCAAGGACCAAAGTTAATAATAAAAAAAATCCTTTAAGAAAATATCCAAAGGTGTCGTAAAGAAAGCCATGTTGATAGTACAAAACTAGATTTTTATAAAAAAGTGTTTTTTAAGTTCTTTATTTTTTTTTTTTTTTTTTTTTTTGCAAAATAATACATTTTTTTTATTTAGGTTTTTAATTAACAAATATTTAAATAAAAGAAATTTTAAAAAAAAATATTTTTTTGTTATATTTTAAAAAAACTTACGCTTCCTGAAAAAAAATATCCCAAAACAAGAGAAAAAAATATTCAAATTGTTAAATTTAAGTAACACAGTAACAAAACATCTGAAACACACAAATTAAAAGCGCAGAAAATTTAAAATAAATAATATTTTACATTCATCCATCGCATAGTGCGTTCAAACCCGAAATCATGCGAAACATATACTTGTAAAATGTGAACTTCACAAAAAATCTCAAGTCCAACTTTAGAAAGTAAAAGCTTATTTACTGTTATTTGATAAATATATGTATATCTGTCTTTTACTATCTTTTGGAGGGAGATATCTAATAGTGTAAGCAAGCCATCTTTATCTTTCTTATAAGCAAATTTAATAATCTTTTAACAAGATTCATAAAGTAAAATAAAAAATAAAAATATTTTTGAAAATTTCTAAGTTTAAGAAAAAATTTGGCTTAAAACCACTTATTTTTCTTCGTTTTCTTTGCTACTTTTTAACTTATTTTTTCTAAATTTTGAATAAATAAGCATCAATATATATCAATAATTATTTTTTTTATAATTTTTATTAAAAATAAATAAATACTTTTTTATTTTTAATTTTTTGTTAAATTATAAAAAATATGTTTTGATTTTTTTTGCAGAAATTATTGTTACTTTTAAATTTGAATAAGAATTAATTATGATTAACTAAAAATTTAACAACTATTTCTGATAAAAAAATAAAATTTTAAATATGTATAATAATTATTTTTTTAAAAAAGAATAAATCAAAAATTTAAAAAGCACTTGATTTTAAAAATCCAGTACATGTTCTTTTTTATTAAACAATTTTTTTTTTATTTTTGATTTTTTTTTTTTTAGAAATTATATATTTAATTTATTTTATTGGGAAATAATAATTAAGTATATTATGAAATAGATTTTAAAGAATACTTTTTTTATTTTTGGAAGAAGATCGCTAACGTTTAAAAATATACAAAAACCAACCTGCATCTCTTACTGCCTGTTGGCTCAATTAACCAAGTGTACAAAACCACTTTTTTTCTTTATAAAAATATCTTTTAGTCATCAAATTGCGTTAATCTGCAATGTTATTTAACAGTCACATTTACAAACAATAATATTTGCTTTAAGTCAAATTTAATGTAAAACTTTCACAAGATTTTTGAAAATGTTTTGAAACCAGAAAACTTTTACTTTCTAAAGCGCAACTAAGCTTTTAAATGTATATGTATGTATGTATGTATGTATGTATGTATGTATGTATGTATGTATGTATGTATGTATGTATGTATGTATGTATGTATGTATGTATGTATGTATGTATGTATGTATGTATGTATGTATGTATGTATGTATGTATGTATGTATGTATGTATGTATGTATGTATGTATGTATGTATGTATGTATGTATGTATGTATGTATGTATGTATGTATGTATGTATGTATGTATGTATGTATGTATGTATGTATGTATGTATGTATGTATGTATGTATGTATGTATGTATGTATGTATGTATGTATGTATGTATGTATGTATGTATGTATGTATGTATGTATGTATGTATGTATGTATGTATGTATGTATGTATGTATGTATGTATGTATGTATGTATGTATGTATGTATGTATGTATGTATGTATGTATGTATGTATGTATGTATGTATGTATGTGTGTATGTATGTATGTATGTATGTATGTATGTATGTATGTATGTATGTATGTATGTATGTATGTATGTATGTATGTATGTATGTATGTATGTATGTATGTATGTATGTATGTATGTATGTATGTATGTATGTATGTATGTATGTATGTATGTATGTATGTATGTATGTATGTATGTATGTATGTATGTATGTATGTGTGTATGTATGCATGTATGTATGTATGTATGTATTTATGTATGTATGTATGTATGTATGTATGTATGTATGTATGTATGTATGTATGTATGTATGTATGTATGTATGTATGTATGTATGTATGTATGTATGTATGTATGTATGTATGTATGTATGTATGTATGTATGTATGTATGTATGTATGTATGTATGTATGTATGTATGTATGTATGTATGTATGTATGTATGTATGTATGTATGTATGTATGTATGTATGTATGTATGTATGTATGTATGTATGTATGTATGTATGTATGTATGTATGTATGTATGTATGTATGTGTGTATGTATGCATGTATGTATGTATTTATGTATGTGAACATAATTTTACAGTTTTAAAAAAAAAACTACAAAAGATTCATTAAATTTTAGAACAAAATTTTATATTTTTAAAGAAATTATGTATGTATTTGTGTGCTAAATATATAGCATCGCTTGCAAGGGTGAAGGTGCTGGAAAAACATACACAAATAACGACTAAGAATGATACACCAGAGATTACGCCGTCATACACATTAAAAATTTAATCTCTCAGCATCTTATGGAACTGTGACGTCACATCTTTCATTCTCCTATTTGCTAATAAGCTTAAGCTGTTACTTTTATGAGTAAATAAAACAGTTGCCCTTACTGATATATCTTAAAATTATCCTTCCTTGGCACAAAAAAGAATAGTGTTTTAGTACAGAGCCAATATTAAAAAGTACCGTAAGACAAAATTAAAATTTATGACTATTTAATAATTTTTTTTAGCAGGGTGCCCCCTACAAAGTAAAAAAATAGAATATGATAAACAATGTAGAATATAACAATACTCCTCTGTTTTACCCTTTATAAAAGTAAATTTGTCAATCCACTTGTAATTTCTTTATTATTCATTTGCGACCCCATAAAGTATATATATTTTTGGTCCTTATAGATAGGGAAGTCGATTTAGCCATTTCCGCCTGTCCATGTTATGGTTGAAATCAACTTTCTGAAGCCCCCGATGTCGCACAGACCTGCAGGGGGTATCAAAATTTTAGAAATATCTGCGAAAATATCACTATTAAAATCCATCAAAATCGCCCAATAAATTACCGAGGTATAAGCCAAAACCAAAAACAACCTCTGTTTTTTATCTAAAATGTGTACATAAAAACCTCTACAACTGCCCCGGATTCGCCTCATTCAATGTAAGACCAATTTCCTATAATTTTTTCCATGAACTTTTTTTGGAACATACTTACACCCTATCTCCGCCCTCTAGCAGGGTTGGCATACAAAGTTTAACTTTTTTTAATTTTTTTTAAATCGCTCCAACAGCTTCCAGGGTTCCCCTACAAAGATTAAATGTAAAAACGACCACAATTAATTTTTTCTCCCAAACATTTTTGTGAAAATACTTACCCTTTATCTCCAGCCCCTAACATGGTTGCCATACAAAATTTTTAAAAAATAGGGTAACAACCCCTACAACTTCCCTGGAGTCGCCTCTTAAAGAATAAAATGTATTACAGACCCCCGTTAGGTTTTCCTTCCAAACATATTTTAGAACATACCTACCCTTCTATCTCTGTCACCTAAGGGGGTTGCCATACAAAATTTTAAAAATTTGAATAAAAGTCCCTAAAATATGACAACGACCCCTATTTAAAAACTAGAAATTTTTCATGGGTAAAAATAAAAAAAGTTTTGGGGTGTCGAAAGCCGAATGCCCAGCCGAATATAGTGCACTTAACTGTTTTTCTTTAAAATGGAATTTAAAAAACTAAAAATTACTTTTCTGATGCTTTTTGAAGATGTACAAGGTGGGCCTAAAACGTCATCCGAAGTTGTTTGGCTCTCATTTTTTTCTAAATAAAAAATTTTGATTCTGTTTTCTGATTATGTTTATTTAAACTTATAGAACGTTACTGGTTAAGTCGAGAAGACGATATCGGCCAAATTGTCGCCGTCACAATTTATTGCTCTACGGGTTCGTTTTATGGCATTTTTCATCACTTCGGCGAGAACTTCGGGTGACAGATTTTTGCACTCGTGTCGAATGTTGTCTTTGAGGACTTCCAGCGTCTCGGACTTTTTCACGTAAGCACGGGCCTTAAAAAAACTCGGCCTATAGCGCGCACCGTCCACTGTTATCGTTTGACCAGGGGCGCGCTCGAAAAAAAGGCGAAGGGCGCACCATGCAGTCACTTTGAGTAGGTGTAGTAGCCTCTCGTACATAACTTGTGGATTGTCGGTGCCCCAGAAGCGATAGTTTTGCTTTTTCACATATCCGCTGAGGTTAAAATGAACCTTATCGCTTATTATGATTTTGGCCTCAAAATTGAGGTGGCATGGATATAGATTACACACGTTTGACGGTCAACAGGCAGCAGCTAATGCACGGACTAGACTTTGTGCGCGAACAAACTCTCCTTAGGGACGACCGAGCATGGCGTCTGGTCGATGTTTCTGGCGACAGCCACTCCCCGCATTCTTGGGGAGTGTATCGCTCCATGGCTTGTTTACTTGTACTCTACATCTGCCTAGTTAACAAATGTCAAAACTGATTAGACATTTGGCCCACCTTGTATAAAAACCTATCTGAACTGAAATTTGTCCAAATATCTAAAATCTCTGATCACATAGTTTGCATGAACCAAAGGTCATCAAACATACCCACAAACATCCTATACCTTTAGCACCTTGAGATGTAGGCAGAAAAATGTAGGACTTTGTTTAGTAAAATCACATCTATTTTTAAAAAGAATTATAAAATTTTAAACCAAAAAATTGTTATAATCGAAGCCCAGCTTAAATGTTTTTTTTTGATGCCCACTTTCTTTATGAATACAGCCATTGTATAGTAAGTGCATTCATAAATGTTGTATTGGAAATTTTGCTATTCCGGCTGCTTCTTCGTATCTACACCAAACACACACATTCACCTAAAAGCGGTAGAGTATCTCGCAGTTTGCTTTTTTATATCTGCAATCTTAAGCTCTGAATAAAAAAAAATTATCTTTTGTATTTTCTACTCTCAAAATAAATGTTGAGAAAATTTCAAAGTTTGTTTCTTGACTATTCAATACCACCAATTACATATTGTTATTGTTGTTGTTAGCTTTTTTACATTTTAAATTTTTTTTCTTAAAAAAAACACACACAGACAGACGGACAGAATTAAAAAAAAAAACTTTTGCTAAACGTACGACACGAAGAATATTAAAATGGGTGAAAGTTGTTGCTTATGATCATTTCGTTTACTTTGTGTAAGTATGAGTGTGTGTTTGTTTGTATATTTTACTAAAGCATAACAATCATTTTTTTATTTTATTTTTACTACAAAATATTTCAAAAGATACTCTTGCAAACCGTAGAGTTAAGATATTTAATAAATCTTGTTTTTTGACTTGACTTTTATAAATTGTAAAGTTTTCTTCATGAGTTTTTCTTTGAAACCCTTCTTTAGTTTTAACATTTTTTAGCTGAAAAGTTTTTTTCCTGGTGATCTTGGTGCTTGTGGCAAACCTTTTGTGTGGGAGTTTGTTTAATTTCCAGTAAGTTCTCTTGATCTTTTTCATTTTGTCATAGTTTTTGCAATATCCTGCTGCCTACACTTTCTTCTTGCCACTATTTTAATTTTGTTTTTTTTTTTTTGCTAAAAATGTTTAGTTGTAGTTTAAGTGTTTTGTTCGTTTACTTTTCGAGTTTATGGACTCTTTTGACCTAAAAATAGCTATAAACGATATGTAAATGATTTAAGCCTATAAAAAGCGTTTGTTTTAAAGAGAGATCATTTATTTAAGAGG
Organism: Melanophora roralis; assembly: GCA_963583895.1. Classification (NCBI taxonomy): domain Eukaryota; kingdom Metazoa; phylum Arthropoda; class Insecta; order Diptera; family Rhinophoridae; genus Melanophora; species Melanophora roralis. The sequence continues at coordinate 92,731,125 of OY757187.1, read as the reverse complement.
TTACCAGTTTTTAAAATAATAAAAAATATCAGATGCATATTTTAGGACCTTCATTGATTCTAAATATAAACCCAGGCAAATATATAACCCAGCAACCACGACTACTTTTGTTCATTTCTTTAAAATTTGTACATAAAAACCTCTTCTACTGCCTCGGAGTTGCCCCTTCACGGGTGCAATGTAAGACCGACTCCAATTAATTTTTCTTCACAAACACTTTTGTTAAACATACTTACCCCTTTTACAACTTTCACGGAGTTACCCTTAGAGAAATAAAATGTATCAAAAACACCCATTAGTTTTTCCTCCCAAACATATTCCTAGAACATACAAGGTGGGCCAAAAGAAGTCATCCGAAGTTGTTTGGCTCTCACATTTTTTCTAAATGAAAAACTTCATTCTGTTTATTGATTATTTTTGTATGAATCTTTGAATTCTGTTGGTCAAGTCGAAAAAATAATATCGGCCAAATGCGCGCGCCGTCACAATTGATCGCTGTACGGGCTCGTTTTATGGGATTTTTCATTCGTTCGGTGAAAACTTCGAGCGACAGTTTCTCGCACTCGTGTCGACTGCTACTCTTGAGGGCTTCCAAGGTATCAATTCTGTTCATGTAAACACGGGATTTCAAAAAAACCCACAAAAAGTCTGGAACAGTTAAATCGGGCGATCTTGCGGGTTACATTAAATCGCCAAAACGAGGGATGAGGTGACCCGAGAACGATGCCTTCAGAATAGCGGTTGTGGCTCACGCAGTGTATTCCGTTGCTCAATCTCGTAAGAACCACATGTCCTCTAGTCCTAATACGTTAAATTGCGGCCGAAAAAACTCGGCTTACATGGCTCTATAGCGCGCACCGTCGACTGTTGTCGATTGACCAGCGACATGCTCAAAAAAATGGCTCGATGACTCCTCCAGCGTGAACAGCGCACAATGCAGGCGTTTCGAGTGGGTGTAAAGTCTCTTTGTGCATCACCTGTGGGTTTTCGGTTCCCCACAAGTGATAGTTTTGCTTGTTCACGTACCAGCTGAGATGGAAATGTGGCCTCATCGCTCATTATGATCTTGAACGAAAAATTTTCCACTTTGGCCTCGAGATTGATGATGGGTTGTGCGTAGATTAAAAGTGTTTGGTGGTCAAAAACAGCAATTGATGCTTGGAATGGACTTTGTACGGGAACATGCGCCGGTCTTTGATCAAAATTTGCCTGAGGGAAGACCGGCTGATGGCTAAATGCGAAGCAGGGTGTCTGGTCGATGTTTCTGGTGACAGCTTAACATCCTCGCCAACAGCGGTGATATTCTCGGCAGAAAGTGGGCTCCGGGGCCGGCCACTCTTGACGCAGGTCGGGTGGTACCATACTTTTCCAGGTTGGTAGCCAAACGGTGCAGTGTTTGCACAGTCGGTGCTGGACGACCGGGGAATCGGCGAAGGAATGCGCGCTGCGCCAACACCATAGACGAACTATACACGATTATTTCGCGTTCATGGGGAGTGTATCACTTCATGGCTTCTTCACTTGTATTCTACGCCTGTCTAGTTTACAAATGTCAAACCAAATTTAACATTGGCAGCCATTTGCAAAAATAAGAGCATCTTTTGGCCCACCTTGTACTTATCCTGTACCTCCATCACCTAAGAGGGCTGCTATACAGAATTTACAAAAATGATATAAAAACGTGCACAGCTTCCCCAGAGTCAACCTTTAGAGAAATAAAGTATACGACGACCACCATTAGTTTTCCCTCCCAAATATATTTCTAAAACATAATCACCCCCTATCGCCATCGCCTAAGGGGCTCCCATACAAAGTTTGAGAAATTGTAATAAATCCCCCCTACAGCTATCAGGGTGCCCGCGCATAGGTCAAATAAAGGACTGACCCAAACTCATTTTTCCTTGCAAACATTTTTCTGGAACATACTTACCCCTACCTTCACCCTCTAATGTTGTTGCCATACAAAATTTTTAAAAATTAGAATAAAAACCCCTACAACTTCCCCCTAGTCACCCTAAGAGAGTTAAATATTGCACCGGCCACTATTTAAAAATTAGGAATATTTTAAAAATAAAAAAAATGGATACAAAAATGTGTGGGGTTTCGAAAGGCTAATATGAAGGGTATATAAGATTCAACACAGCCGAATATAGCACTCTAACTTGTTTGTTCTGAAGACGTTAACAAACTACCGAGTCATACGGTTGTAATATGAGACTGTATTTGAGTTTTAATTTTTATTTTGTAATTAAAAAGATTTTAATTATAACAACTTTTATGCCCTTAAAAATAGCCACAAATATTCTAAAAAGTGATTTTCGATTACTTTTATCTCAAAATTAATATCGATGGCCTAATATAGAAAGGGCGCAACTCTATTTTTTGTTACTTTACAGGGGAAACAACACTTCATATAAATTTTAAAGTTTTTTATGTAAGAAGTTTAAATGCAGTTTTTGATAAATAAATAGAACCAATTTGCATAAGCAAAGATTCAAAAATAAAAAATATGAAAAAAAATTAAATAAAAAAGGCAACAAATTTCTGAGGAGCTTGGCACTTATTCTACAAAATAAACAAAAAACGCTTTTTGAAAGAAAAATCAATTTACGCCCTTTCTATATTAAGCCAACAAGACTAGGATGTGTAGATAAATACAAACATATGCATGTGTAGATAAGTATAAGTAAATGTTTTTCTTAGCGATATAATTGTTCCCTCCAAGAAGTTCTTCAATTTATTTGAACTTAATCGCTAATTATTTTTGGCAACACAGTTGTCGTTAAATATTTGCTTAAATTTATTTTTGTGCTCTAAGAATCTTTGTTAAGTGGGTCAATGTTTTATGCAAATGTGAACGAAATATATTGTGTCCACAACAAAAAGCGAAAGTAAATCTGGGTTAAACATATTAACAATTATGTGAAAAGTAAAAATTGAACTTATGCAGATAAAGGTAAGTTTAACAAGTGGGCCTTACTTGAGCGATTGTCGGAAAAAAATCTTTAAATCAAAATTATTCCAGAAAAGGCTTGTTCCATTGCCGACATGCATAAGTTATTTGCGAAAGTGAAACACATTTCTGAGAAGGTTTTTAAATAAACCTGCCACCAAAACAATTGCCAAGAACTTTTCTTTTTTTAAAAGGCTCTCAGGTAATGTGATAGCATCTGGTTTCCAAGAGTAGGGCTCGAATAACATTTGGCAGTATGAGCTCTTACAAAATATTGTGGAGTTGAAGTAATTTTCAAAATAAATGTAGTTAAAAAACTTGGTCCTTTAGAACATTTGAACGCGAACTATACGAAATAACGTAGAGATTATTGCTTTTTTTAATATACTTTGTCATCCTGCCAAAAGATCCAAAAACCGGCGTCAGGAAATAACAATAAACCGAGTAAAGGTGTTGAAACTACATTCTTTGAAAATCCAATGCTTCTTAAGTTTCTTACTTTTATTTTTTTCCTCAACTATTTATAATATTTCTTTGGTTTTTAAATTTTTTTTTCAAAAAAATTTTAGCTTTTAACTGTTATCATTGATTTTTATCCAAATTAAACAAAAAATAAATTTTGCAAAAAAAACATATAAAAATAAAAACAAAAACTGCACTAAAACTAAAGAAATCTCCTTACAACAAGTTTGGAAAGCCTTAAGGAAGCGGGTCCCTTCTTATTACTCCTAAAGGTTGTCTTTTCTATGATTTTGTGACTGAAACGGAACTGGATGTAATTTCAAGTTTACAGCCAACTTAAAGGTCTACTCGCTACAAAAAAAAAATTTAAACATTATAGATGTCGGTGTAACAAAAAATATATTCCCGAAACTTTTTGAACCTGAAGAATCTTTGGATCTGGAACTATCTTCTAACCGCACACTTATAATAATTACTTCTTTTCTCTGCAAATCGTAAATTTTCTTATTAATATATTAACACCCACTGCTGGGAAACCTATCGCTAAAAATTTCGGAAGTAGTAACCTTAATAAAGACATTGAAAAAGTCGCTGAACATAATTCTTCTACCTACCACCAGACTAAATACATTTAAATATATCTGGCAATATAAGATTCCAAACACATTCCAACTCAAAACTAAGCTAAAAGAATGTACAAGCTCATTAACAAATTTGCTAGATGTATACAGGATGGCATATATTAAAGAACACTTACAAGATTAGGATTGTACCTCTTAGACGAATTATGCTCTTTGGCGATCAGTCGTTATCGAAAATCTCAGATAATACTTGGCAAGAAATGACGAACAACAATGAGATCTGCTCGCAAGTGATTTAAAGAATGTGTTCACTCTTAATACATGCACTTACAAGAGTGAACTACTTTTTGCTATTGCTTGGCATCCTATAGAAATACGTTTCCAATTTCCAGATATTGTAAAGGCTGTTGATAATTTGGACGCAAAAAAGTCTTCGATTTAATAAAACCACCCTGCTTAGAAAAAAACCAATTTCAATTATTTTTAATTCCATATTTATGCTTAAACGCTTTCCACTAATGTGGAAAGTTGAATTATTTTCTTAGAAGGTGTTTTACAGAAAAACTATAACAAACTTGTTTAAAAATGAATTGACCTTCATGTGAAATGATATCAATTGCTTTTTAAATCATCAATTTGGCTTTAGAAATCAACAAAGTATCATCGAACAAGCCCACAGGTTTTTATTAATGCCTCTTAAGTTAATGATAAAGTATGGCATGAAGGCCTATTAAACAATCTAAAGGTTATCTTGGCGGTGATTTTTTTTAATCTTTTAGTTAAGTACATAAATGGTCGACAGTGTACGATTAAAGACGGAAGCTTCTTAAGTTGGCCTCAATTAATAAGCGCTGGCATACCTCAGGCGAGTATTTTAGGAATAATCCTGTATTTTCTTTACACAGCAAACATGCCAAAAACCGTCTCACACCCATCTCAACATTTGCTGATGATACCGCTCTTCTCAGCACATTAAAGACCCTAATGAGTCTTCGAAGTAACAACAGCTTTACGTAATCCAAGTATTAAAATGGGCAAAATTATGGGGAAAAAACAATAAATAAACAAAAAATTACCCACACTAGCTACTTTTTATGCAACAAAACCGGATTGTGCCTTAGCAGCTGTAGACGAAATATCTTGGCATACACCTGGATCCTCGCCTCACAAAGAAGTTACATATTGATGCAAAGTTGACACAAACAGAGTTTTAGGCAGACCAATATCATTGGCTTATTACTAGAAACTCTGTACTGCATCTTGTTTGTAAGCTTCTACTCTACAACTCAATTTTAAAACTAACTTTGTGCTTTAATTCAGTATACAATTATGGGATACTGCCTCAACCTTTAGCAATCCTCAGAATAATAACTGGCGCTTCTTGGTATATAAAAACAGCAACATCCACAATGATCTCCAAGTTCTATCAGTCAATTGCGAAATTTTAAACTATGTGGAGAAGTATTTAAATATAAACTGGGAACACATGCAAATGTGTCGGTCGAAACATCTTACAACATGAGGGACACACTCGTTTGAAAAGAAGGGATACTATTGCCTTTAAGCGAAACCGTTTAAAATCATTAACTTTAATTTGAGAATATAAAATTTAGTCTGGCCCTGGCTGGACTTACATACATTAAATATTAAAAAAACTGAATTTTTTTTACATAAATTGCGCCCTTTTAAATAAAGAATCTACCGTCGGCTTAGCCTTATAACACATCCTTCCTTGTTTAACAATTTTTTTAAACATGTCTTCTCAAATAAAAAGTTAAATTATTAGTTTGCTTTTATAACTATGAAAAAAACAGTTAAACAAAAAGGTGTTGCTGTAAATCAAAACGAAAATAAAAAATATTTTTCTTGTTACTTTTTTTATTTTGTTTTGTTAAACATTTTAAGTGTAAAGTGAAAGTTTTTTAGTTGCGGTTTTAACATTGGTTTTGTGTGTGAATGTGGTAGTTTCAGTTATTTGCGTAGTGCAGTTATAAGCACACACAAGTCCATAACTATTTAAACTTACGAATATGTATGTAAAAGCAGTTGTAAAGTGATGATAAGAATTTTAATTTTTGCTGTGTTTCAGGTTTGTTTCTTAAGTCTTTTGTGTTTGGTGTTTGTAAAAGAGCAGATACAAATGTGTATGTGAGTGTGTGTGTGTGTTTTAAAACATAAGATAATGAAGAATGCGTTGGCTTTTTTAATAATAATTTTTATTTCTCTTTTACTTTTTTTTAATTTAATTTTTCTTTTTTAAGTTGTTTTTTTAAACTTGTTTTCTTTCTTTCTTTCTGTTATGCTTTAATCATTTTAGCTACAAAAACAAACATGTGTGTGTAATTTTTTTAATTTACTATAGAAAATAAAAGTGAATTGTTAATTAAGAGCTTTTGATTTGGATTTTTTTAATATTTTTAATGTTTGGCTTGACTTTACGTTACTTTATTATTAAACCATAGAAAGAAAGAGAAATTTCTTTTTTTTTATAATTAATGGAATATTTTTTTTTGTAGTTTTATGGATTCTTTAGCTGGTTTTGACTATAATGCTTTAATCGTGTTACATAAAGTTGTATATAGACTTACATATACATCTAAACATTAAAGCAAGTTTGTGTATATCTTAGGTATTGTTTAACTTTAATAACCGTCGTTAATTAAATTTTTAAAGTTTATAAAAGCATTTCAATTTTTCTTTTATTTTAAGTTTTAATGAATTTTAACCTTTTGTTTGCAAGAGCACAAATATTAAAAATAACTTAATTGCATCACTAAATAAGTTAATTTACCGCAGTAATTATTTATATTAATATCTAAGAAATTTTATAAAGATTTTAACAATTATGATAGAGAAATAAAGACATTTTGTAATGGAATTGAAAATTGGCTTTGGAAAATTTTTTTTAACAAATTTCTGTTATGACATGCAGTGATGAAAGTTATTAAGGAAACGTATTAAATTATAATTATTTTTTTAAAATGATCTTGGAAAATTGGTTTTTGAAGAAGTTACGCTTTTACTAAATTACAGCTATTTATTTTACAATATTAAATATTAAACAATAATTAAAAAAAAATTAATAAATACTTCACTTTGACTTTCTAAAATAAAATTAATGATAATTTTGATTATATATGAACAAATTTTAACACTTTAATACTCTTAAGAAAATATAAAATTAATCAAATTTACATCATTGCACTAAAGGCTGATTTCCTTTTGTAAAAAATGATTTCAGTGTCATCATTAGTGCAAATAATAAGGATCATTTTTTTTTTTTTTTAAATATATTTTATTTTAGCAATTTTATAATTTGGTAAAATTAATTTTTAGCAATAAATTCTATTTTAAAATAAAAAAAATATATTAAATTATTTTTGAAAAATATTTTTAATTTGAAAATATCTTTGAAGGGGAAAAAATTATTAAAAATTATTTTAGATCAAAACTTTCGACAAGGAAAAAACAAATTGTTTAAGTCAACTTAAAAGCATTTTTTATAAGCTAAACTTAGTTTAAAAGTTTGCAAAATAAAAAGTCTCTTTTGCCAAAATTTTAATTATAAATAATTTTATGATTCATTTATTTCTTTATAATAACAAGAAACGAAAAACCAAAAAAAATTTACAAAAAAATATAACATATTCGTGCGTGATTACATAAGTCTTATATGATTTTGCTTCATATTTATAGCTCTTTTTGCAAGCCAAAACCATCAAGTTAATTCTAGTGTAATCGTTTTAAAAATATTTTTTGAATTTATTTTTTCGCACTCTTTATGTGATTGTGACTTAAAAAAACTTATTTTTTTACCTGCAATTTCTGTTTCTATTTTTTAAGTGCTTAGCAAAAGAAATTAAAAAAATATAAAAAACATTTACAATTAGACGACCACATTACCCTCAAAACATAGTGTAAATTTATCGAAATGAATGAGTAAAAGCCAAGCGAAAAAACCCAACAATAAAAGTCTTTAATAAAGACCAACAGATTTATGCAATAAGCAAAATTTAACTTAATAATAATAAAAATAAAATTGTTTAAACAGGTCACTAAAGATGAAAAAAAATTAAATAAATAAATAAAACATTTTGCTATCAAACATTTTTAAACTTAAAAAAAAGAGTCACATACACACACACACACACAAACAACAAAATACTTAAATAAGAGTTGACAAACACAAAAGCAACAAACAATCAAATTGATTAACGGTATTCATGTGTAAAATTTAATGGGCACAGTGTTGCCAGTGGTTTTAAAGTTTTAGGGTTGTTTGTATTAGAGGTCAGCTCAAGACGCCAATAAATAAGGCATCATCTTGATGTGCAACAGCTTTTATCTGAAAAAAGAAGAGCCCGAAGAGAATGGAAAAGCAAAGATCACCACAACTTAAAACCAAGTTGAAGGAATGTACAAACCAATTGAAAAATTTGCTAGAAGTTCACAGATTGGCATCTCTTAAGGAACACCTCGAAGGTCCAGACTCGACTCCTCAGACGAATTATTCACTATGGCGATCAGCGAAATATTTTAAAAAACCCTTTATCGCGAAACCACCACTGCGTAATCTGAGAGGATCCTGGGCAAGAAATGATGAAGAAAAATGTGATCTGCTTGCAAGCCATTTAACAAATGTCTTCACTCCAAACACATGCACTGACTTGAGTAAATTACCGCCTGTTGTTGGTAGATGTCCTATTGAAATACGTTTCCAACTTTTAGATGTCTCACAGCAAAAAGAATAATTCTTTTTATTTTTAACGCCATAATACGGCTCGAACATTTCCCGCCAGTATGGAAAGTTGCTTTGGTAAAGATGATTCCTAAGCCCAGAAAAGATCCTTCGAAGGTGGAGTCTTACAGGCCTATAAGTTTGTTACCAACTATGTCTAAATTTTTCGAGAAATTGCTTAAAACCAAGATTACTCCGATCCTATATGACAACAACTGCATTCCAAATCAACAATTTGGATTTAGAAGTCAACATAGTACTATCGAATTAACCCACAGATTGGTACAGGTTATAACAAGAGCCTTCGAGGAAAAGAAATACTGCTCCTCGCTCTTTATAGATGTTTTTCAAAGTTTGGCATGAAGCCCTGTTCAACAAGTCAAAGGTGAACTTACTTAACCTTTTGAAAAAGTACATAACTGGGCGACAATTTATGATAAAAGAAGGAAACTGATTAAGCTGTCCTAAGCCAATAGGGACGGCGGTGCCTCAAGGGAGTATATTAGGTCCAATTGCCTTTTTGCTTTACACAGCATATATGCCCACAAACAATCTTACTCATACGTCGACATTTGCTGATGATACCACCTTTCTCAGTAATAACAAAGACCCTAAAGAGGCCTCAAAACAGCTTCAACATCACGTATCTGAAGTAAAGAAATGGGCAAAGTTATGGGGAATAAAAATAAATTAACAGAAATGCACCCACGTTACCTTTACTTAACGCAAGGAAACGTGCCCCCCAATTCTCATTTACAACCATACGGTGCCTCAACGAATTTAGACGAAATATCTTGGCATTCACCTGGATCGCCGCCTTACATGGAAATCACATATAGATGCGAAGTTGACACAGATGAAACTTAAAACGGCCCAAATCCACTGGTAGAAGCTCTGTGCTACGTCTTAATTTGTAAACTTTTACTCTACAACTCGATATTAAAAGGAATTTGGTGCTACGGTATACAATTATGGGGCACTGCCTCCGCTTCCAACATTGAAAAAATTCAACACCATCAAAATAAAATCCTAAGAATTATAACTGGTGCTCCTTGGTATATTAAAAACAGCAACATACGCAAAAATCTGCAAGTTCCACTAGTTAAATGCGAAATCCATAATTATGTAGACAAGTATTTAAACAAGCTGGAAAGACATCTAAATCGCTCGAAACATTTTGCAATATAGCGGACACACTCGTCTGAAAAGAAGGGATACTATTGCGTGTATTTGAAACTTATTAATTAATATGAGAACTTGAATTTTATTCTGGCACTGGCTGGTCTAATAAAAATTAAATAATTTTAAGATTTGAATACTTATTGTTAGTTCACCAAAGGCAAAGATTCAATACTAAAGATATGAAAAAAAAAATCTTGAATTTTCAATTCATTTCCGTGAGCACACACAACAATAAGTGCTGTGCTGTATTGTTCGCCATCTTTTTTGTTTACTTAACTTAACTTAAATGAAAACAAGTAAGAGCGCTATATTGGGCTGTGCCGAATCTCATATACCCTTCACATTGGTGTTTTAATGTACCCAGCCGAGTTATTTTGTACTGCAAATAATATAATAAAAATCCTTGTGTGAGTTTTAAAGTCCATAGAAAACTTTACAAAATGTTACCGTTCGTATGGATAATAGAAATAGATGAGGAACGTTTGAGGTCGACAGTAATGAAAGTTTTTGACATTATTTATTTTAAAAGTTAATAAAAGTTGTTAATTTTTATGGGATGTTCTAGTCCCCCTGCTCCTCTCCAATTTTTTTCTAAAAAGTATGAATTATTAGGTTATTACTTTTTGTAGAACATTTGATTTCGATATCTGTTATAGTTTCCGAGATATAGCGTATCGAAAATTTCATAAAAATTGTGAATTTGTATGGGAGCTACCCCTTGTTCACCAGCCACCCAAAAAAATTTTACTTCAAAGCGTAGGTTTTGTTGCCCAATTACTTTTTGTAGAATATTTGATTTCGATATCTCTTACAGTTTCCGAGATATAGCGTATCGAAAATTTCAAAAAAATTGTTAATTTGTATGGGAGCTACCCCATATTCACCGCCTACCCAAAAAAATTTTTACTTCAAAGCGTAGGTTTTGCCTTCCGATTACTTTTTGTAAAATATTTAATTTCGATATCTCTTACAGTTTCCAAAATATAGCGTATCGAAAATTTCATAAAAAAAGTAAATTTGTATGGGAGCTACCCCATATTCACCCCCCCACCCAAAAAAAATTTTCTCTAAAGCGTAGGTTTTGTTGTCCAATTACTTTTTGTAAAATATTTGATTTCGATATCTATTACAGTTTCCGAGATATAGCGTATCAAAAATTTTACCAAAATTGTGAATTTGTATGGGAGCTACCCCATATTCACCCCCCACCAAAAAAATTTTTAATTCAAAGCGTAGGTTTTGCTGTCCAATTACTTTTTGTAGAATATTTTATTTCGATATCTGTTACAGTTTCCGAGATATAGCGTTTCGAAATTTTTACCAAAATTGTGAATTTGTATGGGAGCTACCCCATATTCACCCCCCACCAAAAAAATTTTTACTTCAAAGCGTAGGTTTTGCTGTCCAATTACTTTTTGTGGAACATTTTAAGTCGATAGCTGTTATAGTTTCCGAGATACAGCGCATAAAATATTTCACCAAATTTGTGCAATTGTAGGAAAACTACCACTTCCCCTGATCCTATCTGAAAAAACTTTTCCATTATTTAGGTGCCTACTTAAAGAGTATCCGTTCCAAGTTTTTTGGCAATAGTGACTATACTTACTGAGATATATAGGGATATATGCGCGGATTTTGTCCCAAAAAAAATGGGTTGCTTTCGGTTTTCGCTTATATCTCGGTCAATAGTGAACCGATTTTGCTGATTTTAAATAGCGATCGTTAGCGGGATATTTCCAATAGTTTGACACCATTAACTGGTCTGTTTTTTTTTATTTGACTCCGGAAACTTGATTTCAACAGACGGACAAACAGACACACAGCAGACAGACAGATGGACAGACGGACATGGCTATATCAACTTCCCTATCTATAAGGATCCAGAATATATATACTTTATGGGGTCGCAATTGGATAATAAAGAAATTACAAACGGAATGACAAACTGATATATACCCTTATCACTATGTGAAGGGTATAAAAATATTTACACTTAAGCACACTTTAGTCAACAACAACGGTACATCAATTCATCATGATCACACATTTCAATTCATCTTGAAACTTTACTGTTGACGGAATGTTCCTGGTGTAGTAGTTTTAAAAACGGCGGTTGGTTTTTAATGTACATATGTATGTAATGTAATGTACCCAATAAGCACAAATTTTTTGTGAATTCCAATGTTGGAATTCCGGTGTGAATCCAAGCTTGAATTACATTTAAAATCCATCCTCTTTCCAGTCTGTTTGAAGTTTGTTAAAAAACAACAACAAATTTGTTTGAAGCATACATTATTTATGGCACAGAGTTAATGGAAAATCATTGGCGGCGGTGAAGATGATGATTTTATAATTAAATTTTCATATTCAAGTTCGGTTCAACTTGAATCACACCGTTATTCAAGGCTGGAATTACACTATAAAGGTACTGTTTTGTTCGACTGTAATTCAATGGTTAATTTTGCTGCATTCGCTATTGAATTCAACTGTGTTTCAACTGTAATTCAACACTGGAAATTGGAAATTGTGACTTGATTTCAAATGTTATTCCACTTGAATTTCAGCCAAAATGCTTATTGGGTACTTACGTATGAATTTTATATTAATTTGCTTGCTTGTATATGTTTGTTTATATATGGGGGATTTCATGTCAAGTGACCCAACTTTTTTTTTCGATTGGAAAGAAATTTGGACCAAAGTAAGTTCTTGCAGAGAGTAGCATAGACACAATTTTTTAACACGATCGGTCAAGAACTCTCTGAGCTAGAGGGGTTCAAAATTTGACGTTTTCGGCAAATAGGTGTTTTTTCTTATACATGTAGTTTGTTACCTTTTGCTTTTAACAAATTCGTCCCAAATACTTTCGATAGCTTTTTCTTCAATCTTCCAGAAAAAAATATTTTTAAAATTAAAAAAATTTTTTTTTTTATTTTTTTTAAAAAAAATAATTAGAAAAATTTTTTTTTTTCCAAATATGCCCATTTTTTTTTTTTTTTTTTTTGCTCAAAAGAAAGCTTAGGTCTTTTGCTTGAAGAACTTGGAGGTCGCTTAGTGGGATGCGTGTGGGATATCTATAAAAATAAATGTTTTGTAACTCAAGGCAGAGGTTTTCCAATTTTCGCGTATATTCAGTTTGATTTTTTTCCTATTTATGTAAAATTGTCTCTTAAGCAAAAAAAAATTATTTTATGCTAAGAAACAAAATAATTTAACCTTTCCGACGGTATGCAAGTACCAAATAAAGTCTTATACACTCGACACTGCATTACCAACAAAATTGTAGGCCTCTGGAATAAAATCACTTTTATATGGCAATGTCTGAACACATTTTGTTAATATTTTCAATGCATACCATCGGAAAGGTTAAATTATTTTGTTTCTTAGCATAAAATAATTTTTTTTTGCTTAAGAGACAATTTTACATAAATAGGAAAAAAAATTAAAGTAGAATATACGCGAAAATTGGAAAACCTCTGCCTTGAGTTACAAAACATTTATTTTTATAGATATCCCACTCGCATCCCACTAAGCGACCTCCAAGTTCTTCAAGCAAAAGACCTAAGCTTTCTTTTGAGCAAAAAAAAAAAAAATGGGCATATTTGGAAAAAAAATTTTTTCTAATTATTTAAAAAAAAAAATAAAAAAAAAATTTTTTTAATTTTAAAAATATTTTTTTCTGGAAGATTGAAGAAAAAGCTATCGAAAGTATTTGGGACGAATTTGTTAAAAGCAAAAGGTAACAAACTACATGTATGAGAAAAAACACCTATTTGCCGAAAACGTCAAATTTTGAACCCCTCTAGCTCAGAGAGTTCTTGACCGATCGTGTTAAAAAATTGTGTCTATGCTACTCTCTGCAAGAACTTACTTTGGTCCAAATTTCTTTCCAATCGAAAGACATCGGTTTTAAAAGTTGGGTCACTTGACATGAAATCCCCCATATCTATTCAACATTTTGTTGCTGTTGACCACACATCATCACAGTCATTTTTTTTACGGACCACACATCATGACAGTACATAAGTTGCATCAACAACAGTGCATGACACCACTACATTGCACTAAACAGTTTAATCGCACAACATCACAAGAATTAGAAAATCATGCGGTTCTTTAATTAGCTTGAAATAGGACTTGATGCAGGCCTCTAGTTTGTATCTCACTTGATATAATTTTTATATCCACACTTTCATGGTGGAATAATAAGGTATCCCGATCCGTACTACAACAACTTCCTGTAAAAACTTATCATGTATTTTGTTCTTGCTAAATTCTAGCAGGATTGTCAAAAATGTCGTTATCACACACACACACGGTATATACAACCATAAAATTTACAATTTTTTTTTTGTGTGGAGCCACTTATGCCTAAATATATTTTTTATTTTTTCCATAGCTTTACACAATTAAAAAAAAATGAATTTTCAATAACTCGTAATAAAAATATTTACAGTATTTACAACTTAGTGGTTAGTGCCAATTAAACAATAAAACAATTAAACTCACAATCTTTTTTTATTATGAAAATTAGTTTTTCGTAGTTTTTTTTTCTGTGTAGATACAATATTCATAAAAAATTAAAAATAGACTTGATAGTTTAGGGTAGACTTCTTAAATGATATTTTTATACAAAATCAGGCGGCAAATTACGATATTCGATTCGAATCGAAATTTAAAAATTCTTAATAAAGTTCCTTTATTAAAAGTATTGACAACTCGGTCGATCGAGTAGAATTTCGATTCGAGTCAAATGCCATAATTTGCCCCTAGTATTTAAAGCCTTTTTAAAATGATTGTGCATACTCCCCAATATTTAAAAAAAATATTGGTGGTCGTAAGGAACGTATTAATTGAATGCACCTATACTGATATTTCCACCACCCTACAATAGTATTCTAACGGCCACTTTAAATTATAACGACCGAGCTGGAAACAGACACGATTAGAATATGTCGTCCTTATGTCAATCTATTTGTTTAACTGGATGTCCATGTAAGCCTTAATCAGCTCCTCTGCAAATTATATTTCAAAACAAACTGTTATTCCTTAAATATAAATAAATATAAGCCAAATGCTACATCAGCCAATAAAAACGCTATGGAGCAAATTTCAACTTTTGTCATGAACATTTTCTTTATTAATTTTTTTATTATTGAAATTTCGCTTCTGTGAACTTATAATAAGTATTCAAATCTAAAACTAAATTATTAATATATAGGTAGATCCAACCAGTGCCAGACTAAAGTTTATTTTCATATTAGGGCAACAGTATTCCTTGTCTTCAAATGAACATGTCCACCATATTGTAAAATGTTTCAAGCGAGTGGATTTGGATTTTTTCCAGCTTATTTAAAAAGTTTTTAACGTGATTTGAAATTTCGTAAAAAATAAATATAGAACCTTTACTTGTGGATGTTGCTGTTTTTAATATAAATCAAAAAGTCACAGTTATGGCTCTTGGGATTTTGCTTTGACGGAGTTGAATTTATTCTATGTTTGAGGCGGAAGCAATTCCGCATAGTTGTATTCCGTTGGACAAAATTGGTTTAAAATCGGGTTGTAAGGCATAAGTTTGCAGTCAAGACGGTGCCCAGAGTTTTTAGCAATAAGCCTTTTAATTTGTGCAGTTTTTTGTTTTTTTTTTTTGCGTTTACTTTGCATCTTTATGTGATTTCCATATGACGCTACGATCCGGGTGAATTACAAGCTGTTTCGTCTCAAATTATTGAGGCACCGCATAGTTGTTAAAAAGTTTTCATATGCGATTCATTCTTTTATAACAAGTACTTTAATTAAAACAACATAAATACGTTCATTTTTATTTTTTACATAATAAAATAATAAAAAAAATGTTTTACGAATGTACATTTATCATCATAATGGGCACTTTTACATTTTTTTATTTAAATTTGCAACTTAACTTACAAATTTCAGTTAAAAGATCGGTCAGTTTTCAGTTAAGTTCGGTGAAACGCCAAACCCCCAAACTTATGCCAAACGTCACTGAACTCCGAACCCGAACACAAATGTTTGGACGGGCTCTACATTTCAGTTCATTTATTATAATTCTCTATAAATTTGCCCATATCTCTACTTGGGGTACATGATGCTGCAGTTGCTTCGAGACCTCTTTTGAGATCTTTATGATTACTGAGACAAAAGGTATTATCAGCAAATGTCGACGTGTATGTAAGACTGTTTGTTGGCACATCTGTTGTGTAAAACAATTACAGAATTAAGTATCAATTCTACACAGCCTTGATGTACGCCAGCAATTTGACATTTAATGATATGTAATGATTATTTGTTTGAGGTGTTATTGTCCTTTTAGTTTAAAAATAGTTGGTAATAATTCCCGGAAACCCCTTTGATATTTCCTGCCTTTTGTCCAATAAAGCTTATGCTGAATAATAAGGCCTTATTTCTGCAAAATATCCAACAGCATTTCTAATAATAATAATTCCTTTCACTCTTTCTATAATAAAAAAAAACATTAGCCTAAATTTTGTAAATCAATGCATCATAATAAAAAGTTTTATAAATAAATATTCCAAATTATTTGAATCTTGATATATTTTATTTTATATATTTTTGCAACTCACAATTTTCTTTTTTGCAACACAAAAAGACATTGCCAAAGAAAACAAGACGCTTTTGTTGTAGTTACTAAACAAAGCCTAAGCATTTCTATTGATGACGGCAAAATAAAAGATGTATACGCTTTGTTGACAAGGCCACCAAAAAGACTCAATAATAGTCCTAAAGTGTTGACTTCTAGACACATGTCCCCACGCTTCCCTCAGGGTACTTAGTTTTCTATATGTAAGAATGAACATATATGTACATATGTATATCAAATATAACCAAAGAAAATCGAATAAAATCCCCTAAGAAGCGTTGTATACCAGCTAATCTTAAGACGAGCTTATTAAACAAATGTACCTATTCATACATACCCTGCAGGAAATGTTAATAGTGAATCAGTAGTAATTCACTACTGACATTTTCACCAGGACTTTTGACTTAGTATATTCCAGGCAATGCTTTTTTCTATAGACATTTATCATATTCATGTCATTGCGAATGTACTAATACTATAAGTACTACTGACTCAGTACTCGACTTGCGGACATACATATGTAGACATTGGAACCAGATACTTACCATATATATTAGTACTACTGACTAAGCACTTCCTTAGGGGTCATATGTAGACAATGTACTGTAAGTAGTACTGTCTCATTATAATTGATATAATTGTATATTTACCTTTAAAATAAAATATTTAAAATTATTTAAATTTATTTGTTTGGTTTTTTATATTTTATTTTTTTTAATTTTATCACTCACAATTTGCGCTTTTAACTTAACAAAATAGCTCTGCTAACGACAACAAGAAGAAAATTTCACTCAACTAAGCCGAAGCATTTCTAAAGACGGCGGCAAGGTAAAAGTGTAGATGCTTTCTTGACAATGTCGCCAAAAAGTCACCATAATTGTTGACAAAAGTGGTGTCTTAGAGATACTTGTCCCTGGGTTTCCTGCGGGGTACGTATGGATATGATTGCAAGGAATTTTAAGTAAATCATGGAACAATGAAATGGCTTTTAAAACAACAACAATAACAAGAAATAAAACGCCAAAATGTTAACACACACACATTTCTATGTTCAACCACAAAAAAATAAACTTGAAAAATTATTAGGATTTTTTTCCCCCATTAAATTCATAAAAACATTTTCAGGCTTTTTTGCTTGTTTTTAAGTGGCAGCATCAAGTGCTTTGTTTTTATTTTTCTTCTCTTGAAAAGGCTTTTTTCTTTTGTTTACTTCCCCCTTGTTTTGTTTTTTTTCTCTCCCCTCTCCTATGTTAAACTCAAAATATAACGGTAACAGTTGCAATTTTTTATTTCATTGTTTCTTCGTTGTATAAATGTATGTATGTATATGTGTATGAATGTTTTTACTATACATCCGTGAATGAAAGAAAACTTGTGTGATGCGTATAAATTGTTTATTGTTGTTGTTGTTATATTTGAGGTTTGTTTGTTTTATTTTCTTAACTTTCCACCAGGCAACCATAAAGCTAAAACACGCAGATCTTTGTTATTCTGTGAAAACATGAAAACACACACAAACGCGTACATCAGCATTGACAGAAGAAAAAACGTGGGTAAATAAATACAAAATAAGCAGTAAATAGGCAACAACAAAAGGTAAAACAATTAACCACAAAGTGAACAGTGGGTTGTATGAAGAAAAAAGTTCATATTAAGCATACGCCTTTGACATAAACAACTCTCTTGAAATATGTTTTTAAAACACACCGACTTTTCGCAAGTTATAGAAACGAGAATACAGAGCTCTACAAATTAAAATTATGTTAGTTTTACTTCCAGCCGTGTAGTCAGCGACTAAATTATAATCAAAACGACGACTGCATTTGAAAATTTTTGTACGTAATTGCCTAGATCCAATTAAGAAAACAGACAGTTAAAATTACCTATACATACATACTTTTATTTAAAATTATTTAAAGCATCTTTCAACCACAAGTTGTGCAGTTTTTTAACTTTCTCACGCTTCAAAAATAGAAAATATCTTAAATTTGCAAAAGCTTTAATGCTGGCCCGTTTAAATTCTTACAGATTGTAGTGGGTGGTCTGTGGTCTTTCAATTTATTTATTTTTTTTTTTTTTTGCAAACATTCATATAAACCCTGCAGTTTTTCCAATACCAAAGCTTTCAATATTATACCAATAACTGTTTAATTTTACTTTTAAAAACAAATCTAATAGGTTTATGAGCAACAAATTTAATAATAGTTATTTTAACTTAAGAGTTGTCATAATGAGTGGGAAATTATTATTTTACAACAGATTAACTGTACCCTGCCCGCATTGCTATACCTCCAATTATAATAAATTTTAAGGGTCATATGCAAAAAAAAATTTTAATTTAAAGTAGACTTCAAATACAGAAGTTGTATGAAAATTTTATTTTAGTAACCTTTGTTAAATTTAAAAATTTTTTAGGATACAAGCCATTATTATTTTTAATATTTTTTTTGTATACGACCCTAAGACAATACGTAAATATTCTATTCATTGGTCAAATAAAAGTATCTGAATTGAGATTTAAGTTTCTGTGGGAGTGACCCGCCCACTTTGCGCTTTAAGAATTTTGCCATTATAGGTCTTGTATATACGATCTTCTTTTTTATTTGCTTGAATTCTTTCACCAGGGTATAGGTCTTCCCTGCCTGCGCTTTCAGTGTTCGTTGTCTTTAAACATTTTTTTATCTGAAGTATTTGTATTCGTTCGACCGAAATGGCTCATCTAGCGCAAAAGCTTTATTTTAATGCCCTTCACTATATTCACGTCAGGGCATACTAAGTTCGCACAGTAAATGGTCCTTTCGATGACTTTACTCCAGTTCAGAACATATATTTTTTAAAGGAGTTTTCTCTTAGCAACACATCATAAGCTTTAGTACACAGAAAGAAAGAAACACATGCTGAAATTAAGTATTTTGTTCTTGAATTTATTCAAAATCTTACCTGAAATTTTTTAGAAAGATCCGTACTTAGGTTTTCTAAAATCAAACCCGGACTACTTCAAAAAATCTGCAGAAAAAAACTTATTGTTTTTAAATATATTTTAACATTTAAAGAACAAAGTGTATCGGTAGCTCAGATGGTAGCGCGCTGGTGTAGCAATTTGGAAAGTCCCAGGTTCAAATCCCAGCTGCAGCAAGTACAAAAAAAGTTTTTGAATAATAGATATTAAATATCTATCAATTAAAAATAAAATATAAACTCTTTTTCCTTACTAAGACTCAGTTAGTTAGCCTTTATGTCTAAATCAATTCTTTTGAGCCTATATCAAGTACAGTTTAGAACTTAAATCGATCTTTTTTGGCTTAAATGTAGCTAAAAGTAAGAAATTTGTACTAGTGAAATCGTAGTTGTTTAAGAAACCTCGTACTGGGTTGAGGAAAACCTGTATTCACCGTACTTTACATTTAAGTAAAGATTACTTGGGTATATACAAGTTTGTCATTCCGTTTTTGATTTCTTTAAGATCCATCTGCGACCTCATAAGCAATATATTTTCATGGTTCTAATAGACAGGGAAGTCGATTGAGCGATGTTTCCTGTCCGTGTTTAGGTTGAAATTAACTTTTTTTGAGCCCCACGATGTCACATAGACCCACAATTAGTATCAAGCTATTAGAATTATACTTGCAAAAAAATATTTGTGGAAATCTAGCAAAATCGGCCGATAACTGACCGAGGAATAAGCCAAAAACCAAAACTACCTCTGTTTGTTTCTCTAAAGTTTTTACATAAAATCCTATTCAACTGTTCGGAGTTGCTTCTAAACGATTGCAATGTAAGACCGACTCCCAATAATTTTTCCTCACAGACATTTTTTTAACACACTTACACCCTATCTTCCCCCCTAACCGGATTGCCATACAAAGCCAAATTTTTTTTAATGGCTCCCAACTCTTCCAAGGTCCTCCTACAAAGATCAAATATAAGACTGACCCCATTAGTTTTTCTTTGAAAACATTTTGATGGAACATACCTACCCCCTATCCCATCCCTTAAGGGGGTTGCCAGACATAATTTATAAAAATTATGTAAAAACGCCCATAACTTCGCCAGAGGCAGCCTTAGAGAAATAAAGTGTACGACTGACCCCCGTTAGTTATCCCTCCCAAACATATTCCGAGAACAGATTTACTCCCTAATTAATCCCCCCCCCCCTTAAGCTTTCCGCGTGCCCGTGGATAGGTCAAATGAAGGACTGATCCAAATTAATTTTTTCCTTCCAACATTTTCCTCAAACATACTTTACCCCTATCTCAATACCCTAAGGGGGTTGCCATACAAATTACAAAAAATTGAGTAGTTGTTAAAATATGACGCCGACCTCTATTTAAAATTTAGAAATACTTCATAAATAAAAATATAGATAAAAATAAAAAAAGTTTGGGGCTTTGAAAGGCCAATGTGCAGAGCATATAAGATTCGGCACAGCGCTCTTACTTGTTTTTTGCGTGTAATTAGCGCTTTGAAAAAACACGGGTAGAAAAATAATGTACAATAACTACTATCTAGATGAAGACATGTTCTCCCCAAATTCTCAGCACACTCTAAGGGTGTGATTCCTTCTTTTAACTTTACACTAAGTTATGCCAGAATACAAGTCTTTGGTTGACGTTTTATCCGTTGGCAGAAATTTTTGGAGTCATTTCTGCTTCCATATATTGACCTTAATTTTTTCAAATTAAAATTTTTTCAAAACCTTTTTTTCCCCCGTATAGGGTGGTGTTCCCCTCTCGTCAACTTAATTTTTTGCTCACACCTGGAGTTGCCATAGGGGAAGTGTCGTCCTATATGTTACATTTTTAGTTTTTTTTAAAGGTTTTCCTTTCGGACCACCTTTGGAAGTTAATGTCTCCTTTGGCGGCTTTTTTCATGAAGTTAAGCAAATAATACCATTGCCATGTGACAGAAGATGTTGTGATAACTTCGTGAAGTAGACTTTGGCTGTCAGTTGTGAATGCAACTTCTCGACTTCCAGCTTTCTCTTTGTGTTGTTACGTACGTGTTTTGTAGCCCTTAGCTGAGTGTAAACCTTTGCTGCTACAAGGTAGGGATCCAACTCTATGGGCTATCCGTACGTCCAACATGTTAAATGCATAACTTTCGTCTTTACAACAAAATTGTTTTGATTTTCTGTTGTCCCTCAAATGACAGCCATGTTGCCTTATAGGTTTCGCCATATTTTAACCTGTTGTTGCTAATTACCATATATCTGGTAGCAGTGAAATCCATAGTGGAGGCTTAACTTACTGACAGTCATATCAAATATTTTAAATATCATGGCCGGGATAGTGATCGTATCTTAATCTTTGTCTTCCGTTGGCTCATAAACATAGAAAAGGCTGATAAAGAAAAACTTGGCCTTTATACAGATTGCGACCAGCCATCCAAATCCGCATCCGAACTGTCGCTTTCCTTAATTGCAGCAGTAATGAATTTCGCAATTTTTCAATTTACTAGACGGCGTGTCCCTTATAATGTTTTTCTTATATAGTTGTGATATTAGACACGTATTCTTTGAGAAAACCCGCCAGAGGCGTATAAAACCTTTAGTGAATTTTTAAAATTCAATAAAATAATTTTTTTTATACTTCAGCCAATTAGACACACATGTGTGTCGTTCATATATTGCATTAAATATATAATTTTCAAAATATATTCGCCAGAACTACAGGACTTTTTGAAACCAAATGTCTGTATTAAAGATATGCAAAAAATATATAAAAACTCTTTTTTCCCATTATGTATGTTTGTGAGTAGGTATGTATGTATGTGTCTTGTTTTAGCTTCACTAACTGACAGCCAGCCAGCCAGGCAAGTGGCTTTCTTTTCAAGAGTATTGACACAAACAATAAATTTTCTTGTTTTTCCACATGATTTTTAGTGTTTTCTGAATTGTTTGTTTGTTTTTTTATCAACTATAAAAATAAACTTTTCTTTGAAATTTTTTCCAACGTTAGAGCTTTTGTTTTATATTTTTTTTTACTAAAATTCATGTATTTCTAGATGCTGGTTTGTTGTTGGTAAAAATTGTTGCCAGTTTGCCGCTGAACGAAGTCTTTAAAATACATTACAAGAGAAAGTAAAATTTCAGAATGTTAAAAGCAATAAAAATAAGCAGCAAAAGTAGCAAATCTAAGACCCGTACAGTACAATGTTGTGATGTTGATGTTGAACATCAATTTGATTACAACAATAATAACCATCAAAATCATGTTTAATTATGCAGATGACAAACTTAATTATGATTTTTACCGTTATAGGAACATATGTTTGTGCGAAAAGTTTTTCTCAGCGTACATACCTAGGTACTTAGTTCAAAATTGGGATTTTCGAAGTTTTAAGAATCACTAGTTGGACTCGGTGACTTGTTTACACAACCTGGGCTTCTTTAAATTATTTTATTAAAAACAATTTGTTTTAACAACTACCAACAAAACCGGTAATTGGCTTTAATTTTTTGATGCAAAATTTTGTTATCCTGTAAGTGGTTTGGTAAAGAAACTAAAAATGAAAAGAGAGAGAATCACAATAAGGACTCTAGTGTAAACAGGAAAATTCCGGAAAATTAGATTTTTCATTAATCTTTGTTTTTTAATGTCAAAGGAACATTTAAAAATACTTGTTTTAAAAGGTCAGTTTAAGGCGAGAAATACCAAAAGGCCAAACACATAACCATTCGGAGCCCTTCTTAATTAATTGTGCGTATCTTTACAGGAAACAAATCAAAAAGAATTTGGAAGGCCAAGAAAGAAAAGGAACTCAAGTTTACACTACTTGATTCCAATGATGAACCCATATATGTTTCCAATTAACACCATAACCTATCGCTTAGATTTGCAAAAAGTCTTTTAACTAACCACTTGATTCAAGTGACAGACAATATAGTCTGTCAGTCCTATTACCTTCTCATACCCACACATCCTACAAAAATCATTAAAATATTAACTTTAATCGCGATCTACAAACTCAACCGTGTCAAGTTCGAGAGTATCCATATACCTGTTAAGCTTACTCTTTGTCATACAATCCTAGATACCCTATCGTCTCTCTTTTTTCTCTACACCAGGTTTGACATTTTAAGCACTTTAATATTTCCATTAGAGGTATTTTTTGGTGGTCTTACAGTTTTTCCCTCACATGTCAACTTAAGTGCCGAGTAATCATGAGCGAGTTCAGCCGCTACTTCACTGCCGACCATGTCGCAGTGCCTAAGAGATCCATTATCTTATTGATATTTATGCCGGCCCCGGTGTCCATAGTGCACACTTAATGCCCCATACAGACTTTAGGATCTCAACCATTAATCCCCCTCAGGGATTTTTACCGGTGGTGTTCTTTTAAAACTGCTCCCTGTCAACATATAGTCCACCTATAAACCCTTGCCTATACTAAAATCGGCAAAGCCAGTTTTATATTATATTCCAACCAATTTTAGGAAGCTTTCTAGACCTGACTCCCCAAATCTTACCATATTTCCCTATTATCTATGGAACCATCTAAAATCTCTTCCCGTGATATTAACGCCATTTCGGTGTTTTAACTATTTTAGATTTGTCAGAAGACCCTGTAAGCCCCTCATACAGACTATCCGGTTCCAACTTAAAACCCTCTCAGGGATTATTACCAGTAGTAAAACTGCTTTCATTATATTTTATGCCACCTTCAATCTATGTCGTATTCTAAGATCAATTTCCCAATATATTCAAGTTTGGCCAATACTAAGAAACCTTGCTTACTGACTACATAGACTAAACTTTTTGTTGCCGTTTCTTTACCCTAAAACTAAATAGGTATCGTGGAAGGTAAGAAGTCTAGTACCGCTTGAGATGTACTCTTTAAGTGCCAGTTATAATAAGCGAAGCACATCTGTGGACTTTAGGTTAAAGTGACAAGCCTTGAAATTTATTCTAGATAATGGGTGCTCCACACATTTTTAGCAATCTTGTTCTTGAACTTTCAAATAGCTCTTCCAGCTTTTGGAAGGGGTAATACCCTAAGCTGTTTCCTCTGGAACATAAGCACAAACACTTTGAGTCCGCAATCGCTATTTCACAAACACAAAATAAACCTCGTCATTCCTAAACTATAAGCTTCCCCCTTAATTCTGGAAACTCTACACGAAGGGGTATTCACTAAGATGCAGTACTTACCTCAGTCCTTGAACCTAAATTAAAAGCACTTTTTAATCTTTACAATACGGATGCACTACATTATAACGGGTCGTGCAACCGCTGCGTTAATCTAGTTTCCTACGTTTGGTTGTTATCCCCAATTGTTTCTCATGGAATTTCTGTACATAAGATAGACGTTAAGGTCTTTTCTGCGTATCCCTCTTATATAAAATTTGCGTCATGCTACCTGTAACTCCTTTCCATTGACTGCCCTCCTTCTAAAAGCTTTCAGCATTTGCTTTCTAGTTAAGAATTTACTCCCAATTCATTTCTTGATGCCCACAAAGAAAAGACCGTTTGAAAATTTTTTCCCCTGACCAAAATGACCACATCATCTTGACAAGTCACAATTGACTTGAAAGGATTCTCGTAATGGTGTCCCCCTGGCCACTGGTCTTTTACAAATGAACTCTCCTGGAATAAAATTTTCAACTTGACTCCTTAGCATCAACGTTGTTTATTTGGCTAGGAATTCTACATTTCCTATATTCCTAAGAACTTCATCTATCGTCTCTTTCTTCACATTGTAAAAGGTATATTTTCTGTTATGCTGGAAAAGTTCTTAATAGCCAATCGCATTATGTAGCGCACTTCCAATATAACCACGTTGAGCTGCAATATTTGTAAGTGGGTCCAAAACATACCTCACATGCAGATCTACTGGCCATTCTAGTGTCTTAAGCCAATTACTGAAATGATCACCGACAGTGCAAAAAATTGATTTGTAAGGTTCTGTAGCATGGCATTATTAATTCCATCTGGACATAGAAAAAATTAACCACCCACTTCTAGGCCCTATATATCTACAATATTCTCAACATTCTTACCCCCTGAAAAGTATACTTCCATTAGTAAATCTAGGGTATCTAGGGTCGAGTATGCTTATGAGCAGTCAAAAATAAAGACATTTTTAATCACAGACATCCACCCATAAAAAGAGTAATGGTAACCCCATTTAGCAACATATTTCAAAAAAAAAATTTTATCAACTATTTTTTAGGCGTTAATTGTCTAAAATTATTCTTTACCTTTATTTTTTAACGTTCTTTGTCATAAACGCAACCTAAAAAACATAAATTTTTAATTGAAAACTGACTCCAAAGACTCCAGAGCGAATCGTATACATACTTTGTGTTTGGCTTGACAAATACTCAATTAACCTATAATTTATTTATTTATGTTAAGAAAGGCATAAGGCCTGAAAAAGAAGAAATACAAATCTTCAAATGTTTTAACAAAGAAACACTCTTATAAAACTGACACACACCTTTTTAACATAAAAAAAAACTGAAATCATTTTCAATATTTTTTATCTACAAAAAAATTCATCAGGTAGTTGCAAACATACACATTTATTTACCTTAAAACAACATTAACGCTAAAAAATAAAATGAAAAAAGAAAACAAAAACTTTTAGAATCATAATTATGAATGCAGTTTGGAACGATTGACCCACTTTGAGAAATTCTCACGAGACCAAACACATGAGTGTAAAAGAATGATCTGAATAGCAGCAACAGATAAAACCACAACAAAATCAAGAAACAGCTAAGAAACCCACGCTAAACAAATTCACTCATACAAACAGGAAAGAATTAAGAAAAATGATAGAAAAGTAAACAACTTTAACACTTTATGCTAGAACAAACACATATACAACATGCAAAATTTATTTAAAAGACAGACAGACAGACAGACAGACAGACAGACATACAGACAGACAGACAAGTTTAAACTTCCAATAAACATTAATCAGAAATCATATAACAGTTTAAATGTTTATACAAATGTATGTATGTAGATGTGTATGTATGTAGATATGGATGAAAGTAGGAACCGCTGTGTTTATGAAAGTAAATGTGTGAATTTATTCGAGTTCTAAAAAAGCAACAACAATAAAAAAACCGAAGGAAATGAAAAGCTTTTAATGTTAAACACAAATACATACGTACATATGATGTATGTAAACAAAAACAGTAATACGAGAAAAGATTAACAAAAACAAACACAATAACAAACAATACGAACTACACCATATCCAATTGTATCTTACTGTAAGGCATTTTTGGATATTGGGTAGGGGAAAAAGGAACACAAAATAGTAGTTACTCATGCATGCAGTTTCTTCAATATAAAAAAATAACTTGGGATTATGAGTTTTTATATAGAAAAAAAACTTTTGACAAAAGTGGACAAAAATACTTTTTCACAAAATTGGTACTCCTTGAGATAATGATTTTTTAAAAATGAAATTAAGGACTATCAACCCTGATTTTTTAATTTATGATGGGTTAGGTTACGAAGGGTAGTGGCGAGACTAACTCGCCACATCCCTTTGGAGGCCATAAGGCCCATTCTGAATCCCTTCAGAAAAATCGAGAAGAAAAATAAAGTAAGTCAAGCATTTTATAGGTAAGGATACGGATAAAGAAAGCAAGAGTGGCGTCCGCAAGATGTCTAAGAAAGTCAATAGTCATAGGCCCTGAATCACCTATCTGCCTAGCCACCCAACCCCCTTAATGAAACCTATGATGCTCCCCAGCCCATTGCCAGGGACCTCACCAAGTCCATCTAAGAAGCGTCGGCGAATCTGTAGCCCAGGGCAGTGGCAGACAAGGTGTTCTACCGGCTCTATCTCCTCCTCGTCTGCGCATACCCTGCAGAAATCTGGAGTTCCTGTCCCATTTGTTCGTCCTATATCTCACATCGCAGTGCCCTGTGAGAGTCCTAATAATGCACCTCAGCCCCCCCTGCTCTCCTTGAGCAGCAGGTCAGTGCCCATCCTGTCCAGCCTGGGCCATTAAAGTCTAGAGATTCTGCAATCAGCCCTGTCCCTACAGGTTTGTCCCACCTTGTCTATTATCCAAGTCCCCCCATAAAAGAAACTCATTGGTTGCCTCACCGGCTCACAACTGAGTTCAATATCCCGGGCTGATCCCTTCATGCAATTTGAAATAAAAATACTGCTAAGCATGGAATATGCTTCTTCTTTTTTGAGAAAGAGGCAGTGCCATGCCCACAATACCATAACCCAAAATGAATTTCTTCTGGGAAAAACAAAATTCTTTTACAGCGCCGATTTTTTTAAGACTTTGTACTCCTGATATCAAAATTTTTTTATGCTACGAAGTAGGTGGGCGATGCCCACAAAAATTTAAATCTTAATCCATGTATTTCTCCCTGAATAGTTTTAATAAAATTTGCTTCGCATTTAACCGCTCACAAGATCAAATTCTTCGAGGCTAAAACTGGGCAACATTACAACATTACCGCAACTATAATTGTCAAATTTTGCATTAGTCTTTCTCATTAAAATGTCTTCTTTGAGTAAAAAACAAACAAGTTGGTGTAAGGGAGCGCGATGATTCCCATGACAATAAAACAAATTCTATGTCATATACAAGGTGGGCCAAAAGAAATCTTTTGATGTTGTTTGCGATGCGTTTTACTGTCGACAGACAGCAGCTGATGCACAAACTGGACTTTGTACGAGAACATGCGCAGTTCTTTGACCAAAATTCGCCTTATGGACGACCGGCTGATGACTAATTGCGAGGCACAACGTCTGGTCAATTTTTACGGCTTGACATCCTCGCCAACAGCGACGATATACTCAGCGTAACGGGCGCTACGGGACACGCCACTCTTGGCAACGTCTTGTGTGGTCCCATAATCTTCAAGGTTGGTGGCCAAACGGCACACAGCTTGAGAAGTCGGTGCCGGACGACCAGGGAATCGGCGGCGGAATTCGTGCTGCGCCAACACCACAGACGAATTGTTACGCAAAAAAATATACACGATTATTTCGCGTTCTCGAGCAGTGTATCGCTTGTTCACTTGTATTCGACATTTTTCTAGTTCACAAATGTCAAAACGGATTTGACATTTGCCGCCATTTCCAAAATTAAGAGCATCTTCCAATAAAGTTATTTCTTTTGTCCACCTTGTATTTTCATAGTTATAAACTAAGTGCGACATCTTGACCACCATGCACCACATTGCAATCGAAAAACTTTAAATACAATTATGATATTATCTTCGCAAAAGTTATTCGTATGAAAGTTAATTTTTTTATGTCAAAATGTTTAATATATCACTTTAGTTATAAAAGCAATAGGGTCGAGTCCAGCAGAGCGGGTCGGGTAAAGCTATTAACATATAACAAAATAACGAAAAGAAACGGAAGCTTAGAGTTCTCCAATATACATATGTACATAAATAGTATTTATTAAACACAACATTAACGATCTTACAAACTTACATTTAGGAGATTCTTTAAAAATTTATTACAGCGAAGAGACCGAAAGTATTACTCAGGAAAAAGAATCACAAAAGTATTAATAACGGCGATGACGAAGCTTTTGTTTTTTCTTTATTTCCTTTATTTATTAACATTTATGTTGTTCTTAATGGTTTTAGCCTTATTGTTTGTTGTTGGGGCCTGCATCTTTTTATTGTTATATTTGCTGCTTATAGACTTAGAATTTGCCTTTTCCATTTCATTAAAAACGAAAGAAGTAAAAAAGATAAAAACAAATGTGGGTCAAAAGAGAAACTAACGGTAACTGGCGTATAACGAGATCTATAGATATTACAGACAAACACACACACATGCACTCTTAAATGTGTATTTGTATGTGTAAAAAAATTTATGAGAAAAAAATCTTTCTAAAAAGAAGAAAAGTACAAGAAACCAAAGGTTTAAAAATAATATTGGATCGTCCAACTGTCTGTTCGAATGCTGCTTTTATTGTCTACAAACTAATTGGCATCACCTTACAGCTAGAGAAAAGATCAGAAAGCTAAAAGAAAGGTTGTCTTTATGCTTCTTCCAAAATACGTATTGTGCACATGAAGATACATAAATATTTAGGAAAGAGAAGAAAGGAGAGGACATGAAGTGAATGTGGTTTCTTAACTAAAAAAATATCATAAAAAAAGACAATAAATGGTAAAATGATAAGTCGTTTTATGTGTATCTTTTGTTTTCTTAAGCTGCACGCATACATTCATACAAAATTATGTATGCATATCGCTTGCTCAATATTACAAGGATGTGAAAAAACATAAATGATGAGAACCCCAAATTTTAAATTTAAAGTTTTTTTTCT
Source organism: Melanophora roralis (assembly GCA_963583895.1). NCBI lineage: Eukaryota > Metazoa > Arthropoda > Insecta > Diptera > Rhinophoridae > Melanophora > Melanophora roralis. Next base: position 92,701,308 of record OY757187.1, on the reverse strand, counting down.
TCTTTTTTTAAATAAAACTTTGCAACAAAGTTAAGTTAAACTGCTTGTAGCGAATGTGTAAACTATATTAAATATAAAATTTATCCCAATTTATGTTCTATTTAACAAAATTCTAAAAACTTTCATAGAAAACAGTTTTTAACATGGTTAAGTAGCTCATCAGGTTGTAGCAATGAGAGAATATAGTTTTAGCCTCGCTTACTCTTTTTATTTGGAATTTGAAATACTAATGTTTGGAATTTTATCTGATATGACCAGGAAAGTGTTAATGGTTAATGCTACTTTAATATCTTTAATAATTACTACTAAAAGCTCATATATTCTTAATTAGAAAACGTAAAAATAGCATTAACAATAATTAAAAATATTAAAAATTATAGATTTTGTTAATCTGCTTTTTAAAAATGCACATAAAAACTTGTCTGTATCGTTTTAACTAAATTTTAGCAAGAATTTTTTTAAGATATTAACAATATTTCTAAATAAATATTCAAACAAATTTATAGTTGAAAATAAAATTCTTACAATAAAAAAACAAACAGATTCAATATTTCAAGGATGATTAGGTTTTAAAATAAGAAATTAAGCCAACGAAGGCCCACTCAGTCAGTCAGATTTATCATAATAGAATGGTAATAGCACTTTCGACAGCATTAAGGATAGATTAGAAAAAAAATTTTTGGGTTTTAAATTGTTTTAGGTTAAATTACAAAGTTTGCATCGGCATCCAAGCAGTCGGATGGACGGACAGATGGATATCGTTTTCTTGACTCATAAGGCGATTCTCATTTGTTTGGATATTAGGGTAGATATTGAACTTTTTTGTTGCAAATAAAGCAAAACACATTATAACTCCACCATCAAGGTTACGTGAATATATGTAATACGCTCGAACGTTCGATGGTTCACTAAACGTATATACGATCTGTAACATACAACTATGAAAAACTGCTGCTTAAAGGGTGTAGGGGCTGTCCCCAATATCCGGACCCACACTAAAAGTTGTGCATTTTCACATACAAACCCGGCATATTATTAACTCAAACCTTAAAAATTCTAAAATACAACCTTGTTATATTAAGCAAGCGATATGATATTGCTGAAACCAACTTGAAAAAAAAAAACTTAACAAAAATGTTACAATAAAATGAAAAAAACAACAATAAACATAAAACGAATAAATAAGAAAGACATTTGATATTTAGTTGTGTTGCTTCTTTCCATTTATTGTTGCTATAATTTTGGGACTTTAACGAAAAGAAAGAAAGTGAAATTGGTTTTGAACCAACACTTACGTTGAAGCTTACATCTAACACACATACAGATAAGCTAATCGCAACCAAAACTTACATAAGTATGTGTATCATATACCAAATCACGTACGCATCAAATTGGCATATAAACAATCAAAGTTTAGATAATTATGTATGCAAATGCACATGAGTGAAGATATTGAGCCATTCTTTGGATTGAATAAAAATAAAAATTTTTAAATATTATTCAGGATTTGATCGAAATTTTTTTAGTTTATTTACCAGGTTTGTTTTAGGTTATGGACACACTTAACCAAAAAAGCAAACCTTGTAAATAAAAATAAAATTTTTGAAACAAAAATACTTAAATAGAAAAGAGTAGAGGGCAACCCTACTCCAAGCTTCTATCACTATGCTTAGTAAGGTTTAACTGGCTGATCTCATGGATCTCACATAGACTCTTCGGATCCTTGGTTTTACCAGATAAAAAGAAGAGATAACCTAGTAATTCCAAACCAATAAACTCAATGTAATGAGCTTAGCAAGGCTCACACTCCCTTTGCAAATGTCAGCAGACTCATCTTACCAATTGCAGAAAAAACCAGTTAGCTCTGGAGCACACAAGTGCTGGATATACCACAGAATCTGCAAGCTTCGCTGACTAGGTTAGGTTAGATTAGGTAGAACAGGCAGCCGTTGATGAAAGGATACAGCTCACTTGAGTCCGCTTAGTTCGGTCCTTTTGTGTTACCTGGAGAAGCAGATAGAATATGTTGAGATGAAAGGAAAGAAGAAATTTAGATAAGGATAAGAAAGTAATAAAGAGAGAACAGAAAAATGGAGCAAACTTAACTGGGTATCTGGTGGGAATCGAACCCACAACCCCGAGACTGATAGACTCGTGCACTTACCACTGATCTACCGGGGCACCCCTGACTAATCATCCGAATCTTTTGGCATCGGCCACTTGCCGATAATGGTCTTTTATTATCCCCGTTAGAAATCTCCTGTCTATCCACTGTCCAACAATGGGCTGTTACTTCCGCCATTATAAATCTACTGCCACTCCCAGTTCAAAAAATCCCGCACAGTCCAGGGTAACCTGCTTAAGACCGTATTGACCGAGACCTTCCTGGCTGAAGTCCAGCTCTTTTTGCATGAGTCACTGTCCAACAATGGTATATTATTACTTTGATTGGAAATCTAATATCGCATCTGGGTCATAAAATCCCCTCATAATTCTGAAAACCCTGCATATACCCATATTTTCTCGGACTTTCGAGGCTTTCCTCTTAAAAGCAAAGCTTTTAACTGTCCATTGCAGATAAAGCGCTTACTTTACTAACTCGTCAGCCATTATAAATTCTTCAATAAACCTGCATCGCTGAAACCATTTAATGTGCATCCCTCTCAAAGCAGACGACTTACAAATAAATTTCTTGCAGTCCTCAATGATCGGTGCGCATATGCGGCTCATGAAGATTGCCTTTGTTGCCGCCTGACCATCAATTAGCACACTCACCTGTAAATTATCCATCTGGAAGGACAGTATCAGATACGCGGCATCTTGGTAATTCTGTAGAACTCAAATTTTAAAAAAAATTGCAGCTCCGATTTGACCTTCCTTATCAGACCCACTTCAGTACGAAGCTTAGTTTTAAGATCATGCAGTTACCGCTTCATTTTGCATTCCCAACAATTCTGCCATGTCTATATGATGCCTGCGAGTCTAGTTTTCATGTTCCAGATTACATACAGCAATGTTGTCAAGCCCTGCAAGTCTCTGCGCGCTCTCCAGACCTCTGTAATTAGTTTGTATCTCTAGTGCAGTCTACCACATAAGAAACCACAAAGAAAGTAAGACAAGTCTGACGACTGCAGGATTATTCCAATGCGTAGAATGTGGGCCAATTATTTTCCCAGCATTTTCTTGCATGCATAGAACATATTAGTCGCTTTTTAGCCCTTTTTTCACACTGAGCCTTCACGACAGCTTTCTATTCATTTTTACTCCTATAGAGTTAATTTGCATGTTTCTTCAGTAACATGTTGGTTTTTTCTTCTCTCAGCGTTGTCAGTAGACCAGTCTTCCTCCTCCTGGTGAAGAAAACGAAGTCCGGTTTCTTAGGATTTAGCAAAGGTCCCGTCTTCTTTATTTACTGGTTTTTCTCAGGGAGTATAGCCTCTAGCATAGACCTAGACGTGCCAAGAAACTTTCTAGTGACAAAAGGTGCTACATCATTCCCATACACGGTAATCTTAGCCTCCTTGCCTCTTAGTCCAATGAAAATATCGCTATCAATGAGGGCCCAAAAAATGGTAGGAGTACTCCTCCTTGAAGAGTTTCTTGAGAATTTAATATTCTCTGTTTTCTTATTGCCGCGTTCCGCACGCATTATTCTGAACTTCAGGGGAGTAGACATATAGTTCGCAGACGGTTGGGCAGTTTTCGTTTGTGCCATACTTCCAATGATCACCATTAAAATCACCTGCAATATGAAGGAGAACTTCAATTGCATATTCACTATAGTAAAAAGTCTTCTCGTGTTGGCAAGCTGGTTACCACAGAGAAGACTAGGGCCTTGTTATCCTTGACACGAGAGTCAGAAGTTTTTTTTAAGGTTTTCAAAGTAAATGGCGGGAGATTAAGGTTTTGGTTGACTGATAATTTGTTGATTTTGCAACTCTAATATCCTTCAAGTACAGACACATTGTTTTGTTTAAAGCATTCTCTAGAGATTAAAGTTAGCCAGGGAATTATTTGGCGTTTGCAATGATTTAGCTGCGTCGGGAAGATACCCTCCAGCCCGAATGATTTATACAGTTGAAATGAGTAAATTTCTAATTCAACCCAATTGTGGAAAAAAATAACGCAATCCTTATTCCACACGGTATTATGGGGAAACTCAAGCAGGACGAAATCAACTGCGAAACTTGACAGGTAAACATTCGATTATGAGCTCAAAGTCCCCTTACTGCATTTTGTTTTCCCTACAGACACACCTAGATCACTAGACAGCATCCTGCGTAGGCTGGCTTTTTCACTGGACTCTCTGTACTATTAAAACAACTCGTTCATGATTTTCGTTTCACCCTACGTACGTTGCTGTTACAAAAGTTTGGAGCTTGTTTCCACTCGTAATAGTATTGAAGTTTTTATTACATCTAGTCAATTTAAAAAGTCCATGAATTTCTTGTCCTTCTATCTTAAGCTGTTTATCCTACCAGTTGTTAACTTTCAAATTAATTTTTCCCAAATCTAGGAATATGTTTGGAAAGGAAAATTAAGAAAATCAAATAAAATAAATTTTTGTATGGCAACCCTGCTTGGGGTGTAAGTATGTCAAAAAAAATTTTCGAGGGGAAAAATTATTGCGAATCGGTCTCACATTGCACATTGTATGGGGCAACTCCAGGGCAGTTGTAAAGGGAATTATGTACAAATTTTAGAGAAATAGACAGTGGTAGTCTTGGTTTTTGGCTTATATATTGGTTAACTATCGGGCGATTTTGTTAAATTTCGATTTTTCCGCATATATTTCTAAAAGTTTGACACCACTTGCCTATGTGACATTGGAAGACTTCAAAAATTTGATTTTAATCATAACACGGACAGACGAGCATTGCTTAATGGACTTCCCTTTCTATAAGGATCCAGAATATATGTACTTTAATGGGTCGCAAATAGATAATAAAGAAATTACAAACGGAATGACATACTTATATATACCCTTATCACTTATGTAAAGAGTATAATAACAAGTATTTGGATTAATTTTCCAAAACAACAAAATAAGCACATGAAAGACAGAGCACCAATACATTTAAACTAACAAAAGTTTAACAATTAACACCTGCTGTTTTCATTATTATAAATATTTTTCAAAATGCAACTCTGATCGTATGCAAATATGGAAATCTATAATTATTTTTTAATGGTTTAAAACTTGGTGGGAACTATCAAAAAATCACATTTTTACGCGACTTCCTAAGTTTGTGCACTCGGATACATATACAGGTTTCTTGTTATGCCCAGTGAGCCGTGGCCGATTAAGATAATTAACATAACGGTGTACATTTTCTTGCAAGGAATAAAAAAAGCACCTCCAGATTATTAAAAGTTGGTTTTAAGCATTGTGTTGACTAAAATAAGAAAAACAAGAAATGTTGTTAAAACTGGCCACGCCTCCCGCCCATATATTTCAAACTAGTTTTTTCGCATTAAACTTTTTTCTATCCAAGCAAATGCCCTTAAATACGGTAATTACATTTTCTAAAATAATCGAAATGTGTATTCGTAGTTTCATTGATATCCCACCTTTCACCTCCAATTCCAAATATAACCCTTTACTCCTTTGAGAAGCATAGATCCGTTTTCTTGTTTCGGTTTCGGCAATAATTTAAATTTATGATGAATGACTTGTTAGGCCTGAGCGTCCACAAAAATCACCACCAGCCTCGCTAGCATAACAGGAGACACCAGATCCGGGTGGACAGTGGGTGAGGTTGGCATGTGAAATGTATTGGCTATGAAAAAAAATATTAATATTGCATTCGTCTCCCTTCTCTATTAGCCCCCCCATTAAATTAAATTAAACTCACAAGCAGCAGCCAACCATCTATATTCATAACTAAAATTTGCTATAACACTAACATTTTCCAGCAAAAACTTTTAGGGAAAATATTTTGTAGTATGATCCATTAAACCTTGCAAGCTTACAAAGCCTTCCTTTTAGATCCTCGGGCTTAATTCCGATAATACTTTATTTTAGATGGTAAAACATCATACCTTAACCTCTCTAAAGAAGCTCTGATTTACTTTTTACTACGTTCCTAAGGCTATCTTCCCCTTTTTTTCCTAAATAACTAGGTTAATCAAAAGCAAGTGATACTTCAAAAATATTTAAAAAATTTTCTAGATGTTTTAAATTCAACATTTATGATTTTTTTGTTGTTTTAATTTGTTATGCACTTTTTTAGAATCAATCAATTGCTAAAAAATAGTTTTTATAATTTGTAACTGTATAATAATTAAAGACGTTTCAGCCTAAAAGTATGCAACATATTTGAGCACAAAGTTTCACTGAACCATTTGGAACCTTTTCTGGAAAATTCATAAGCTTGTTCTACATTCGGTATACATTTTTTTTCCATATTAAAACAACACACTTTGATCTTTTATTTGATGTTAATAAGAAGACGGAGGAACATTAAGCGAATTTCTTTTTTACCAAGGAAAACTGCAGACGCTGAACTTTATAAGGAAATTTTAATTCGGTCATATTTAATTTAAATTTATTTAATATACATATTTGTATTTCAAAACCTTTGACCAAGTCTTTGTAAGATAATTGATTTTATAAATTTTTTTTTAAGTTGTAAACTTAAGTCTGTCCATACTAAAAATTTCTATGAGTTTCTTTAACTGCAATTCCATTAATTATTTTCCAAAATATTTCATTAAACTTTTACTGTTTTTATAACTTGCTTTTTGAACTTACACTTGTATTTGAGTTACAATGAACTCTATTTCAACATAAACACAAGCAACAACTAGACAAATTGCAGCAATACTTTAAGCCATGATAATGGCTGATTAGAAATGATGGATACAACGATGATGACGACGATTATTATCATTATTTTATTTTTTGTTATAAAACCAATATCAAACTACAACGGCTTTTGAAAAGCAGTGTTAAGCAACTTGTTTTGAAAAACAAAGCTAAAAAATGTTTTCAAAATATTTTAACAAAAAAAAACAAAACAAAATAAGCATAAGCAACTTTTACCAAGAAATTTTCTTATGTATTCAGGTATGAATGCATTTACAGATATTTTTATTTATATGAAGGTATGTATACATATATCTATGTATAAATAAATTTACGTATATCACTCGTATGAACATACATATGTGTGTGTTAATTGAAAGATATACACGAAATCTATATAAACAATCAAGAAAGCTATAGTTGGTCATGCCCGAACCCACCCTACAATGCAATTTGTTTCAGATAACTTTTGTTACTGGGGCTTAAAGGGACCCATAACAAATTATCGACCTATGTACAAAAATTTTTCTTTATATAAAAATTATATGAAATTTTCATTTCGATACTAATGGAGATTGAAACCATACCTGGATAAACACCTTCTGTAAAGGAACAAAATAAAATAGAGATCCTAGTCAAGCGTCACACTAAGAATTTTTTTTTTATATAAGCCTTTTTCAAGAAAAAAAAATCGGTAAAACAGCGGGATACGATGGGGTAATTCCTGTACTCTTAAAACATATGGTGAGGATAGAAACTATTTACTCCAGTAGATTATAAATAGATATGGCTTAGAGCAAGGTTACAAATCCTAGTAACTGGCAGCTGTCCCTGATTGGCTCAAGAGGCACTTCGCTGCCATTTATTGCTTAAAAATATGCTTTAGAACTCTTTTCGAGCGACTAAAGAACAAAGTAGAGCATCACTTGTAAGTGGAAAAATGTGGTCTCAGGCCAAATCCAGGACTCGAAGACTTAAGAATTACAGAAAGATTTTTTGACTCTTTTACTCTTTTCTTTTTCATATTTAGAGTTTGACAATACGGTTCAAAAAAATAGTAAGAGAGTCAAAAATTCTCTCTGCAATGGGTTGACCTGATAACTGATTTCACCACGTAGCCGGTTTAAGGCAGAAAAAAAATTGCATAATCTCTACCACGATTAAAATTTTAAATTAAAAGCAGCTAAAACAGCGTAATCAATACTTGGTAACATCACATAATTATGTGAATAAAAATATATGAAATTTAACAATACAAATTAAATACACCTTGGACATAAGAAATTTATAATTACATAATGTCATTTCCAATAGGATGAAAAATTTTGTCGCGTTACAAATGTCGCGTGCTCCATCACACCAAAACTAATAAAAATAAAACGAACACAATGTATGTATTTTTACTTAACATTTCTTTTAAAAAAGCGGGATAAGTTTTCTCTAAGCCGCAAAAAAAGTTTTAACAAAAGTTTATTCGAATTCGCAGATTATTGCATTTATCTAGATGCAATCAAAAGTAAGCTCCATTTTATGTCGCGTGCGCGTCCACATATTAATTCTTTATATATTAAAAACAAAACAAATTATACAATATGTACATGTTTTAAGCTTAACTTGTTGCTATTAAAATTATTTAAAATTAATGTTAATAAAACAAGTTTTTTTAAAATTTATTTACATTTTTTTACTTAAAAGGCGTACGAGTGTCGCGTTCCCCATCTCGAAAATGCCCATATTCTTTAGCATGTAAGTGTAAATATAATCTTAATGCAGAAGCCCATTGCGTTTAAATATGAGTTTAGTTTTAAAAATTCAAACAGAAAGATATAGAAATCGAAACTGAAACAAAAACTCTACATGTATATACCTACATACATATGTATGAAGAATTCATTTTACATATTTCATTAGCAACCACAATAGCAACAAATCAAGAAATTATATTTACAAAAGAAACTTGAAAATAAAAAAGATTTCACTTTCGCTCATGACGTTGTTGCCTGACACAATCGTTTGCCTGTGTATGGCTTATAGGAATGTATTTACGTTCGTACGTATGTTTGTCTGTACAAATTCACACTTAAAATGGTTTCTTTTTCTATATTTGCTGTAGCGAGTTGTTTCTGGTTTTCTTTTTTAGGCTTCTTTGCATTTCTTCTTTCCATCACACAAACACACACACGCACATACAAACTCGCGCCATCCCCAAACCACCTTTAAGGTGGCGAACAAACAAACCAAACTTCCATCAGAAGCTGATTTGTTGTTTTCTTGGTTTAACGTAGTCAGAGTCTAAATTATTTGACTAAAATATTTACTTGTTACTAAATTGTCATCGTTGTTATTGTTGTTGTTGTTGTTATTATTATTTATTATAACATTTACAAAATACAAAAACAACAATCAGAAAACACTCGAAAAAATGTTTTTTTTATGGAATTTTACATTTTGAGGATGATTATGGTGAATTATTTTTACTGGCCTCCAGCTACATTCGTATTATATTGCATCGAAATCGACAACGTCATTATCATAATCATTAGAAATGATGATGGCGAGTTAGTTGATTGCTTTTGTTAGTCGGTTATTATTTTGTCAAAGAGATGGGCAAAAAGACATTTTTTCATAAATTGTTTTGTTTAACAGAAAACAAATAATAAAACATAAAAGCTGTTAAGAAATAAAACCACTTCATGATATTGCAATGCCGGATCTTTACAAAACTAAACAAAACGCAATAAAACTAATAAGATTATTGGTCTTAAGAAAACTAAAATAATGAATATTATTTGTAAAAACCGCTAGAGTAGGGTTGTACAGGGTGTCTGGTGGCAGATTTATTTTCTTTCAAATTTAACAAAATGTAAAAATTGACACAACCTTTAATTGAGAGCATTGAACAATAGAATGGAAATGCGGATTTTATTTTTGAAGAATATGTCATCCAGATGTCTTCCGTCGAGCTGAACACACTGTTCAAAACAGTATCCCCATAAAAAATCCATAGGAGCTAGATCGGGCGACCTCGCTGACCATAGGATGTCACCAAAGCAAATTCATTGAAGCTCTGGCTGTGAGTAGACGGATGAGCTCGCAGGTGTGGCAAAAAGAATTCTGTAATTATGCGTCCATAATTTTCACTGTTGATATTTCTAGCCTGTCCTTGGGAATTTTCCAAAAAAAAAAATGGTCCAATTATCTCATGCTTGGATAAGGCACACCAAACAGTTACCCTGGGGCAATGCAATGGTTTTTAATGACTCAATCAAAGGCTGCGGTTTCTTGGACACAAGTAACGGCGGTTTTGCTTGTTGGCGTGACCGTTAAAGTGAAAAGGAGCCTCATCACTCCAAAAAAATTAGACTTACAGTGCGAAAGCACTCCAACATTTTTTTACAAAAATATTTGCGTAAATCAAAGTCACTTTCTTTCAGTTCTTGAACGAATTTAATTTCAGAAGGATGGAACTTCACATCCTTTTTAAAATTTTATGAATAATCGCTCTTGGAAGTCCCAGTAAGGCTGCTTCTTTCCGTATTGAAGGTCGCGAATTTTCGCGTAAACTGCTTTCAACCAGTTCAATGATTTCGTGAGACCGTAAAAATCGACTGGGTTCTGGCCGTGGGAACTTCATAGACGAAGCAGTTGCGCAGAATCTCTGCACCCACGAATGAACTAAATTTACGCTCGGACCATTACGTGTTCGACGAATACCGAATTTTGAACAAAATTGACGACGAGTAATTAAGTAAAAGTCATTACTCTTTAAAAAAATGTCTTTACAGCGTACGCACGATGCTCATTTGACCACTGCGACATCGTGACTAACAAATCCGCACAATCGATAATTCCAACGGCGCACTATGGTCGAAAAATCACTTTTCTTGGCCAAAACTATTAAAACTTAAAATAACGGAATTTTTAACTGGAATTTGAATTTGCAGTATATTTTAATTGTTTTTGTATAAAATTAATATTTTTTTTTGTAAAAAATTATCAACATTTAGATTAAAATTTAAAAAAAAATTTACATACATTTTTTTTCTTTTCTTTCCGAGTTTTAATTTTTTTAGCTCTACAAGTAAATATGTTCTTTCTGGAAATTGAAAATATGATTTACACACGTATTTACGAAAATATTAAAATTTTATTATACTCTTAAATTTAAATACAATTCATTATCCAAAAATGTATTTTCCTCTTCAAGTTCTTCTGGATAATCGTTCTCGGTCGCACATGTTTCACCGATATCCTCACAATACAATAATTCCTTTACTTCTGGTGGCATTGTTAAACGCTTCCTTTGGTGCACACGTGTACCTAAGCGCAGAGATGAAATTAGTGGATCCGATGTGTCCAGAGCTCTATGAAATACATCGAAAAGATTATGAATGCGGCTAGTCTTACGTGCATGGTGCAGTCTGTCGCTTTTATATATTTTGTTTCGTGACTCAGCTGCATCCTCTCCGAAGTAACCAACAGGAAGTGCTGTATTCTGCATTATTTGCTTTGAGTGAACTATAACTTAATGTACTGTGGGAGTCATTGGCAACCAGGGGTACTTGTTTTGATATAATTGACCAGTTTGAAAGCAATACTCTTCAAATTTATCCAAATTTAGGGAAAATTTACAAGATAAACATATATATATTATTCTCATTCAAAATACTAATTCGGTGTCTACTCCTAAAATTTTCAAAAATGGTTCAAACTTTAAATTTATTTGCCTGTTTGTTACAGTTTCTGAACAAAGCCAGCCAGAATATTTAATTTGAAAATCATCTAATCTTCTATGACACTTTTCCCATTTTACAGACAAGTTATTGTTAAGAATGCGTGCTTTTTTTGTTAAATATTGATAGTATTCATCTGAAATTTTATCGGCTTCACATTTTTGCATAAAATAATTTATTAGTGCTTCCTTATTTTTTTTTTCCTTTCTCCTGCTGGGTCAACCAAATATCAAAAACTGCTGAATTCTGTAAACAAATGACGACTGGAAAAAAAATTTACTCAAAAACCGCAAAAAACCGCAAATCGAAATAAACATTTTCAAAAACTAAACACTTCAAAGTAATTTTGGTTTTTAATCTTATGCTTATCACTCCTAAACAAAATGTGTTAAGCTTACTCAAACTTAAAAAATAAAAGAAATTCCAAAATGTCAAAGACATTTGGAAAAAGTTATTTTATTTTTTTGAGTATCCAATTTTTGAGTAATATATTTTACAAAATTAATAAACTTACCATCACCTTTGTTTTCCATTTAAACTTTTATTTAACACGCTTTGTTTTCAGCTTTAACAAGCAAACGAAATAAGCTTTATAAAACACCGAACGCAATTCTGTTTACAAATGAAGCCAACAAATTCAACTTCGATGGCTTACCGAAAAACGGTGAATTGCATATTACAATAACAAAATTAATTTTTGGTTGTTTTGGAGTGTTGACTACTAGATTTCAAAAACAAAAACATATTTCGTGAGTGTAAACATTTTGACTTTTGGCCAACAAAATTAAATTTCCGACCACAGTGCGGCGCCAGCCTCTCCACGCACCGTTTATTAATTTAAAAAAAAAACTTGCTACCAGACACCCTGTATTTCAAAAATTGTTATATTAATTTCAAAATTTTCTAATTCGATTTTTAGAACTTTTCAGTTTAACTTTAAGAATCTCAAAAAGCATTTTTGAAAATTTTTATTTAAGTTTCAGAAATTTCTAATACAATTTAAGAAATGTGTATTTTAATTTTACAAATTTCTGTTTCAGTTTCAAAAATTTTTAAATAATGTTAAAATTTTCTAGCTTAATTTAAAAAATTCCTAATTGCGTTTTAAAAATGTATCTTATAATTTAAATTAAAACTATAATTAGAAAATTCTTATATACAAATGGAAAATTTTGATTTACAAATAGAACTTTCTAAAATATAAATACAAAACTCTAAAATGAAATTAAAAAATTCTGAATTGAATTAGAAGTTTCTAAAATTGAAATAAAATTTTTAAAATGCATTTAGACACTTTTAAAATTGAGCTAAAATTAACCTAGAGAGTTTCGGCATGCAATTATAAAGTTCTGAAATTAAGTTCAAAATGTTGTAGTTAAAATATACAAACATGTATATATTTATGTTGCAAATAATCAAACAAATAACTAACAATTTATTTATTTTTATTATTTACTTTTAGGGGAAGCCGAAAAAGTCAAATCTTTGATCAGATTGCGAGCAGAATTGTCACCTCTTTTCACAGGCAAAAGAAATGCTTCCAAATATGCTTGGGCGTAAGTACATTTAATATAAACAATAAAAAGCGCTAAATTCGGCTGGGCCGAATCTTGTATACCCTTCACATTGGTGTTTTGGTATGCCCAGCCATATGATGTGGCCAAATTGTTTTTATGGCTGAAGTCAACTCCAGGCTTCTATCGAACAGCTTTTATTTTAAATAAAAAAAAAATCTGATAGAAATACCTTAAAAAAGGTTAAAGGTCTATAGTTTTAACAGTGTTCGAAATATTTCTTATCAAAAATTTTATGAAAATTGTTCATTTGTAAGGGGGTTGACCAAAGTACACATATTATACTGGAACTACATCGTACCTGTTTCGAAATCAAATGCTGTTCTAGGTTTTTAGATTGCAGTACAAAAAATATGGAAAAGTACTTTCGACCTTAATCGGGATCAATTAACCTTTATTTCATATTTTAATAACCAAAATCTTATATACTTTGCTGACTTTCTATCTAAATCTATGTCAAACTACTTTTGTGAACTCATAGCCCAAAAAAAAAAATAAAAAGTTCATTCACTTAATCTAAAAAATGTTAAATAATTTTATAATTTTACAAAAAAAAACTAAATATTGTTGGCACTTTTTCCACATTTTTAAATTTTTTTTGTAAAATGTATAAATTCAAATTCGCAAATATTTAAAAATATTTCGTAGATTTTGTATATTCAACGCTAGAAAATCGTGGTACAAAATAATGAAGGATTTCGTACAATGTGCGAGCGAATTCGTTTGAATGTGTTATGGAGTTTATAGAATTGACTTAAAAAAGTCCAAAAAGTACCTTAAAAGTATTAAAATGTAATATTTACTCTTTTTAAGACCTAAGTAGAGCAAAATTAAAAACACAGCAAATATATTTCATATTTTTTCAGAGCCATTAAAATCCAATCTGAGTTTTGATTCTTTGTTTATTGGCTCATAGCTTACAAAATGCACTTATGTATATAAATTTTTAAACTATGGATCAAAAAAATTAATAAAAGTACCAAAAATGTACTCAGTTTTTTTTAAAGAACTATCGATCGAAATTTTAATATTGTTTTATTTTAAATTGTTCATAAGTTACAAAAAGTACCAAAAAAGTACCAAACATATAAATTAATCTTTTTCTACAGCTGGGGTTCAAAAAAACACTTTTTACATTTTTTTCGAAAGCAATTTAAATTTTGTTTTTATTTTTATTGGTTCAGAAGTTATAAAATGGACCTAAGGGTATCACAATATAATTTGTACCCTTTCTTGGCTTTTAGGGTTTAATATTTCAAAAAAGTACCAACAACATATCAAATTTTTTTAAACCTGTCGAATGCATTTTAACATATGATTTTATCTTTATTAGTTTCAAAGTTACAAAATGAACTTAAGAAGTATCAAAATTTAGTTTTCTCCCCTTGTTTACCACTTAAGACTTAAAATTTCAAAAAGGGCCAGACAAGGGTCAGCTTATTTTTTCAACAAAGTGCGATGCTATTTAAATGTTGATTCTACGGTGTAAAGTTAATTAGATATTAACTTATCGACTTTTTCCCATTTGATTAATTTTAACTCCCTTCGGGCTAGAAAATTTCAAAATTCTTTTTCATTAGATTTATTTATAAAATAAGGGTACCCACTGTTCACGTTTGGGCTGAGCGATAATGAATTAGTCAGACAATCAATAAGTCAGTTAGTCAGTCAATTAGTTATTTAGTAAGTCATTTACGTTATTCCATTATATATATGGTGCCAATAATAGAAGCTAAATAGATAAATTCAGATAAAGCAAGATAATATGAGCAACTTTAACAAAAGAAAAAAAAGTTCAGTAGATATAGTTCCACAATAGCCCTGTTATATTTTAAAAATTTTCAACAGATAATCTTTTCTAAAATATTCGATTTTCATTAATAATATTTTCATGTTATTTTCCGCCAAAATTTAAATCCAACTTATCAGCGTGGTTGAACGGGAGTTAAATGTTCCTCTGCCTTTATCGAAAATAATCAAAAAATGGAATAATCTTTTGCAGGAATATAAGGTCTGTATATAGAACACCCTCTCCTAATAACATGATATAACCAAAAGCTATTCATTCTTTTATTTCTCTCCCTTAATTTCTTAAACTTTGTTTACTACACGATACCATTTGTTAAAAAGGCAATTAAAATGTCTGAAGAGCCGAAACGCCGCGAATGGCCTTTCTTTACATTGATGGATGTGTATTTCAGTGACCAGGTTAATGATCCTTCATTGCGTTTATTCTCCTCCACCAAAACCCTTAAGGAGACCATTGATGACAGTGTTTTCGAAGATGATCCCATTATAGCATCGGCTATTGCCGCAGCCACTTCGGGGGCTTATATGAACATAGACGAATTGGTAAGACGTCAAAAGGAACGTGCCGCCAATGAAAAGAAATTTACTATGAGCGATTACAAGTACGAGATGAAACCCGTATTGGCAAATAACAAATTTAACAGCAGCGAAACTATTAAATTGTCGAAGAGTGTTGATGATTTAAGCATGCAACAATATAAAATTAAGGATGAACTTATGAGGCAACGTGAACAGGAACAACAGGAAAATTTGGCCAAGTTAAAGCAAGCTCGGCAACAGCATCAACAGCAACAACAGGCTGTAGCGGCAGCTGCTCAGCAACAGCAACAACAGCGTTTTCTACAACAGCAACAACAGGCTGCTCAACAGCAGCAACAACAACAGCAACATCATGTTCATTTGGTACCACAGGCTGCAGCCACACCACCGCCGCAGCAGCCGACTAGCTTACATGCAGCTCTACAACAGCAACAACAGAATTTATTGCATCATCATCAACAACAACAGCAGCAACAACAACAGCAACAACGCCAACATCAACAGTTACAGCAAGAACAAGAACGACGTCGCGAGTTGCAGATGCATCTTTCACCACACGTTACACCACAGACCTCACCCTCATCAGCTCAACAGCAGCAGCAACAACATCTTCATCATTCTTTACCATCACCACCCACCCCGACAACCCCAACAACAGCCCAACAGATTCATTTACAAACAGCCCAACATCAGGCGGCCCAACAGCAATTGCAACAGCAACAGAAGCACTCACAACAAACCTTTTCCGATCCCAATACAATCGATCAGTACCTGCTGTCGTGGAACAATTTTCATGGTAACATGTGTCGTGGTTTCCATACTCTGCAAAAGGATGAAAAAATGGTAGATGTCACTATTGCTGCGGGCGGTAAAATCTTTAAGGCCCACAAATTGGTAGGATTTTTTTGTTGATGACTGAAATAGTTCCTTTTAATGTTCTTTTTACTTTTAGGTTTTATCCGTTTGTAGTCCCTACTTCCAGCAGATCTTTTTGGAAAATCCTTCCAGTCATCCTATTTTGTTAATGGCCGATGTAGAAGCAAGTCACATGGCTGGTCTGCTAGACTTTATGTACAGTGGTCAGGTGAGAGAGGTTAAAAATATTCAACAATACCTTTCGATAATGATTTATCAAAATTCCTAAAATAATAGAACCTACAGCAAGTCATACAATCGGTTTAATGTCATAAAGCTATTAAATAAAAAAATAATAATTTAAAGTTTCTGTCTTAACTTCTCTGTCATTTTTGTTTTTCAGGTCAATGTTAAATATGAAGACTTGCCAGTTTTCCTTAAAGTGGCTGAGGCAATGAAGATTAAAGGACTTCACACAGAGGTAAGTTAAAGAAAAAGATTGGTTTGTTCATTTATACTGGGCTTTGTTTCGTACCCGATATTCAAATTATTTTTTGGAGCTAAAATTATTTCTGGAAAAGGATCCTTTTAGATTCTACTTCTTGGTCAGTCTTGTATAACAAGAAGCTTTTATTTGATATTTTAACAAAGATTTAACTCGAGACCAACATTTGTATAAAAACCACAACACATTCTAGGGGTTTTCAAACATAAGTGTAGGGGACGTTTTGCTCACCTGCATCAATCAATCTTACCTTATATTTGCAAAAAAAAAATGCTGGTAAGAAGGCTTTCAGAAGTTAAATTCATAATCTTTTTTAGTTCTATTGTCAAGAAATGATTGAGACTAGGCTTGGTTGACTGAAAAACTCTTTCGGTCCTTTGTGCTCCAAATAGAGAAAATTTCCATTTTGATGTTAAAACTCGAGAGTGTTTGACTTTCTCTTGGCAAATTGTCTTTTTAGTCCGAGAAAGCTCCTCCAGGTAACCTCTAAGAGAAACAGTTTGAGCGTAAAAGCGCTAGGCAACTAAGTTGGGCCAGCGTCGAGGACGCATTGTGCTAAAAACAGGAAGACTAGTTCGATGCAACGATCTCAAGTGCGCTACACGATCTTTTAGATAATTCCTACAGGTTTTCAAACGGAGAAGACCCAAGACAGTTTTTTAAAGCACACGAGAGGTGGACAGTAGCACAGAATGTACTCAACAGCCTTCCTGTCACTAGTATACCACAGAACCTGCAATCATCGTTAGCATGGCTGGTGTACAAAAATGGCCCGTTACTATTTTCTCTATGGGCCTTTTATTACCTCTTCACAAAGACGGTTAAAACCTTATCGGCCCGCATCATAAGAGGCTATACACAAAGTTGTATTAATCTACACCTACGTGGCCCTGACCGCCATAGCAGTAGCTTTACTGTTATTGTAAGCTGAAATGGAGCCTGTAAGTCTGTTGTTCCGTTCATGGGCAAATGAATACCTGGTTTTGCCGATTTGTTATTGCACATTGCTCATAGCACGCAGCTCACGAATATATTCCATGCCCATCTGAACAGTTCCGGAGTGTGTGATTTTCACCGAGATAGGTTTGGTTACTGCCTTAGTAATCCATAACTTATTAAGGTTAGGTTAGATTCAAAGAAGGAGGCCTCAAGGGTCTAAACCTCCACAGAAGTGATCGGCTTGCAGTGCGCTCCTAGCGAGGAAAAGGAATCTCGGGAGAGAAGCTAACTAAAATTCGGTGATATGGATAAATTTCCTCAACACCTTCCATTTCATACCTCCTTAATGAGCCACATCTAGCAAAGTGTGCAAAAGCTGAGAAGTGACACAAGAAATGATCCACAATTCTGATAACCTCTCTGCATATCTTGTTTTCTCTGTTCTTCGCAACTTCCATCCGATGGACTTGTGTTCGAAAACTTGAGTGACAAACTCATCATCTTACTCAGTTCAGGCTTTCTAAGCTTCAGAATTCTGCTAGTCCTGGACTTATTTGGGTCAACTCAAAGGATATTTACCATTCGCTGAACTGTCTCGATGTTTCACAGCATCCTCTGGGCAATTCCCGACCATTCTTTCAACTCAACCTTCGTCGCAGCAAAGAGCTTCGGGTTCCCTAATTTAACCTCCCGCTGTCCCTAAGCCTTAGTCCCTACATTATTTGCCCGTTCATTTCCAACTACCCCCTGAAGATCGGACTCCCATATTATGTGAACCTCTCCATAATGCGAGTAATAAGTTACCATCCCAGATTAGGTGCTCGCAGACATAGCTGCCCTTTCAGATGTTTGGATATCTGTACAGATATTTACATCCATTGGATCAGTGTTCCGTGATTACCCAGACTTTCGCTTGCAGGACAGCATCAAGGCTAGATATGTGGAAATTGATCTCGGTTTTCGAGTTTTCAACAAGGATGACCAGTCCCGTTTTCCCTTAGCGCATTTGTCCCAGGGTCCCCTTTAACCAGGACTGCTGATCTGATAATTATCCCTTACTTTTATCCATATAACTCTCCATCGTCTCCTAAATGCGCTGATGGTTAGACTCAGGGAGCCCATCATTTTATTCCCCCGTTGCCAAAAGGCGTTTTGCCAAAAAATTCCGCCTTGTAATGTACGCGAGTTTCAATAGGCTGGATACCAAAAATCGTCTCCAAACCTCTCGTCAAAATAATCGCAGTTGCTACGCTTATCTCGAGGCAACATATGAGTTGGACCATTTGTAGGTTCACAATGTCCCACTTTCTGCGATTTAGCAACATACTTTACCTAAAAAAGTAGAACAAGACCAGTTGCTAGTTTGGCTGCTAAAATTTCTAGCAAAAAACCGATTTTTGGAAAAATGTTTCCCCTTTCCTCTCCTCCTCCTTCCTTTTTTATCTTAAACTCATCCTTAAGAAGTTTTGGGTGCGATTTTCTGAGGGATAATCCACCAACAAGCTGAATTCCTGCATAGTCCTTACAGTGAAGCCAAGCTTCGGAGCCAGGTAGTCTCTGTTTGGTTTTTGCACCTCTTATAACTTGCCATGACTATAGTGCACCTAATTAAACTATTCTGTTGGCACCAGTCGAGACGCAGACCTTTTCACAACACCTCCTGCAAACCAGATAAATCTTTTTCAAATAGAATATTACTTCTAACGATGCCCTAAAGATGCTGCGTTTAGTGCCAGTTATACACAATCCTGCAATTCAGCTTACAGGTCAGTATTAGTTCTGGGTGTTTTGTGTGTTCAACTGGTGCCACCTAATTACGTTGTGGTTCTTGGGCCAACCTTAGACTTCCTGGTTCGTTTTTTTTTAGAGTTCATACATAGACCATTTTTCGTCCCCCACTGGCTTGTTCTGGCCATCTTAGCCTTGATTACAGAGCTGATGGTGAAGATTACCGCTACATTATTATCTTTGCCCTTAAGTTTCGTAAGAAGCCTGTTGACAACTAGTGTCAACAGAATTGTAAAGAGTACTCCTCCTTGGGGAGTATCTCTCAGAGTCACATTCTCTGACTTCGAACTTCCCCATTCCGCAAATATAATCCTACGTTCCAGGATTGTAGAAGTCCACTTTGTAGCCAGTTGGATAGTTTTCGTTCGTGATACGCTTTTAGTGATCGCCTCCGTTACAACATTTTTCATAGCGCCGGCAATGTCAAGGAAAGATCCCATTGCAATATTCACCATACTGAAGGGATTCCTAAATCCGCGAGATGCCTAAGTGAATCCCAGTTTTAACTGACTTCACCTTTATATTAGCAAATCGGCTGTTAAGAGGGCAGCTTCTGATTTAGGAACAATGGGAAGCAGAGCCAAAAAGACCCCGTCTAGTCATGGTGATTTATTTGATTAGAATAATTGGATTTTTCATTCAGTTGTCCCTTGGGAGACAATATCGCAATTCTCATTTCACACCATTTCGTGACACATATCAGGAGGTACAGAAATAGCCGTACACCCTGAAAAGTAAGTGTCCAGTAATGCGCTTAAAAATTGCCCACTGCTCTCCGTCCAGTCTCCAATTTTCGTAAAGACCATTTCCGGCACAGCTTGATTTCAAGCCAGCATCTTGCTTTAATTGATCGTTTAACCAAAATTCTCAATGTTTTTGAAGAAACTTTTCCATCAATTTTGCTTTGCCTTCCGTACGTTGAACATATTTACATTCGCCCTAACACAAACTTGTTCAGCGATCATGTTCAGCTTAAAAAGCTTACGAACTTCCCGTCTCTCTAGCCCTAGCACTTAAGGTGGACATGTTAATACTTGGACATTTAAAATCATATCTCAAACGCACAAGGATTTCATTAAGAGGCTTCCTAAGCTTCCTATTTAAACTTTCACCCGATATAAAAGACAATGTTTAATACAATCTTTAATAAATTGTTATTATTTATGCATTCATACACTTGTTTTTGTTTCCTTAAAACAACTCACTAAACATTTCTCTAATTGCTTGTTTTAAATGGATTTTATCTGCTTGAAAAACTGCAGAAAAACATGGATGATGACAACAAGGACAGCAACTCTTCACTGGACAACGAATCCACCGAATTTCACTTTGAACGCGGAACCCACAGTGTTAATATTACCGGACAAGGCTACGATCCCAGGAAATCTCTTCACGACTCACTTATAATGAATGGCGGCAGCAATCTCAACAATGGCAACACTAACATCAGCAGCAGTACAGTGACACCCTTACCGGTACAGACATTCTCCACATTCCGTGACCACATCAAAACAAAGGCTTCACTGACCGAGACCTTTATAAAAAATATCAGTCGAAATAATAACAATTGCAGCACCAACAACTATAATAACTTAAGCAACAACAATAATTTGGGAGAAGCCCTTAACAAGGACAATTACAATATATTACAGGCGAACAGCAAGAAACTAATGGACTCGGCACGAAAACAGCACAAATATTTGGCCAAACGCAAAATTCTGATGCACTACAACGAGGAGCTGAATGAGAAACGTTTAAAGGAAATGGAACGCTATAATATGGATCATGATGCCAACAATAATCAAGAAATGAATATAAACGAAACCGTGCCACAACATAATAACTTCAAGATACGTTTAATGGAGAATCATTTGAAGGCCAATCAAGAGCAGCAACAACAACAACTGAAGGAACAAAAGCAACGGCAACAAAACAGCAATCATGCAGATCCAGAAGAGGAAGAGGAGGCTTTAAATTTAGTGCAAAACAATTCGCATGATTATCACAAAAGCGAAGCAAAATTAATACGAGAGCCCAGTGATGTTTTGGAAATTGTTGAAGCCGAACCGACAGACATGGATCAGACGTCTGAATCGGATGCAGCCAGCATAAATAATGGTCCCCAGCTAAGAGATGAAGATGACATTAACAATAATAATCCTAACAAAACTGAAGCAATGGAAATTGATAACAACAATAATACAAATATGAAAAACTTGGCCCTGATCAATGCAATCAACAAAAAACACAACTATGAGGCGCACACAGCAACTACAACGAATCCAGCAAAAGCTACTGGCACTAGTACAACGTCAAATGAAGAAGAGTACAGTGATCATGAAACAGACTATCATCGCCACCATCA
The DNA here is from genome assembly GCA_963583895.1 of Melanophora roralis. NCBI lineage: Eukaryota > Metazoa > Arthropoda > Insecta > Diptera > Rhinophoridae > Melanophora > Melanophora roralis. The sequence continues at coordinate 92,679,392 of OY757187.1, read as the reverse complement.
GCACCACCATAATCATGGCGACAGTGAAGATGATAACAACAATAGCACCAACAATGATAGCAATAACAACAATCATCATCATTTGGATTTGAGTACGGTAAAGAGTATAGCGACTGCAGAGATCTTGTGTGGGCTAAAGAGTAAAGTTTTCAAAATGGAAGATATTGAAGCGAGAGAAAATCCAGCCGAGACACAGTGTCGCAAATTAAGTGAAATCAAACAAGCTGAATGATATTAAACGACTGTGTTAGCGAAGATTGAATGAAAAAAACAACAAAAGTGAAGAAGGAAACGTTTGGTATTTCAATAATTAATCACTTAAGAGGAATGAAGATAAAACGTTTAATTGTTTATTTTGTGCATTTGTTTTATTTTTTATTATTTTATTTTCTTTTTCCATTATTATAATTTATAGTTATTTATTTTTTAAATATAAAACAAAAACTTAGTGTTAATTTATACAACAACTTTAAAAAATTTAAAAAAAAAATTTACACACACTTACATACATTTAGTTAAGTATAAAGTGAAAGTATTTTAATAAAAATCCTTAAAAAAAGTACACAAGAACATCAAAATGATCTTTAGAAAACAAAATAAAAACAGATTTTTTTAATGCTGCATCATCAACTTGCCAGCTCCAGACAAGAAACAAAAAAAAGAAGAAGAAAAAAAACAGAATCGGTTCAAAGTTCAACAAAACTTATTTATTCTAGACATATAAATTATTATCATTTAGTTATTATTTTTAACATTTCTTTAAATCATTAAAATTTTCCATAAGATTTTAAACCTTTCTGTTTTTTTTAACAAAATTCTAATTTCTCAATGACTTTTTTTTCTATTTGGCTTTTATAAATACTTTTAAAAAATTTATTTTTTTTTGTTTCATTTCTTTTTCATCATTAATTTTATTTTAAAATTTATTACTTATATTATTTATTATTGTAGTTAATAGTTAAACAAAAAAATACAATCAACAAATATAAAAAAAACTATAATTTATTATAAATATTTTATTTTATATAGATTTTTAAAGGGCACACACACACAATTTTTATTTCTTAATTTTTACAAAAACAAAATTATTTTATCCTGGAAGTTGTAAAAAAAAAATGTTACATTTTTATTTAAACAAATTTAATCAATTGTTTTTAATTTTCTAATTGATTTTTAAGCAGATTTTTTTCAATAAAAATAAAGGCAAACTTAAAGTTAGTTTTGATAATAAACAAAAAGCTAATGTTGTTTTATCTTATACACAGAGAGAAAAAACATGTTAAAAAAGGAAGAATTTATTTCTTGTACTTTAATTAGAAAGCGGTACTTTTCAGTGCTTTTTTGCCGCTTTTTGGCAAAAATTAATTCCAGCCAAATCGCTGGAACAATTAAGGTGATTTTTTTTTAATAAGTTACTCATGCTTACGCTCACGAAATGCCCCTTCATATTTTTTTTAAGTTCTTTATATAAAAAGAATGTCTTTTTTAAAATGTAATAAAAAATTTTATTCCTCACCCTATACAAGGTGTCCGCCGGCAAGGTATACTATCTTGTTTGATTATAATTTTTGATTAAATAAAAGAAAATGGATCTTATATTGGTAAATGTTTTATTTAGTGTCGGCAATTATGTATGAAATACAATATCAGATAAATGTCCGCCACTGTTAGCCTCACAAATGCAACTAACTTGTTGTGGAAAGAGGTCTCGCAATGATTTAATTGTAATCCTGGCTGTATGCGATGTGGCACCGTCTTATTGATACCACATTTTAAACAAGCCCAAAGCATGCAGTTGTCGCATTAAAAAGTTTTCAATCATATCACGATATCGCTCCCCATTAAGTTTCCGTTACACCGTCTTCGCACAAATAAAACAACAAAAAAACTTATTTGTTTTAACATACATATAAAAATCAACCCATAATTTAATTTATTTGTATTGAATTTTAGATTTGTTTGTATTTTGAATTAATCGTTAAATAATATAATATTTTTTTAATTAAAAATTTTTTCAAATACAAATTTTTGCTTTTGCGAATTTCTCGATAGGATGTAATTTAAACATTTTTTTAATCAAACGAATTTTTAATTGAAAACTATTTTTTCTCTGTGTAAGGGCGGCTATCTAAACACCTTTTAAAGAAAAATTTAAAGATTTCTGTATTATATACTTGCCTTAAGAAAATTAAATAACTCAAAAAAAATTAAATAACTCCCAACCCTACCATAAAATGAATTAAGTCCCAATCAAAAAAACACGAAATAAGTCCCAATTTGTATAGAAGAAAACTGCCCAACTGTATGGGAAAACAAGTAAGAGCGCTATACTCGACTGTGCCGAATCTTATACATATATCCTTCATATTGGCCTTTCGAAATCCCAAACTTTTTTATTTTTATCCATTTGTTTACTTATGAAATATTTCTTATTTTTAAATAGGGGTCGGTGTTATTTTCTAACGCTCCACGGGTGACTACGGGGAAGTTGTAGGGGTTTTTATCCTAATTTTTTCAAATTTTGTATGGCAACCCCCTTAGGGCGCGAAGATAGGGGGTAAATATGTACTAGGAATATGTTTGGGAGAAGAAACTAGTGGGGGTCAGTCGTACACTTTATTGCTCCAAGGCCGACTCTGAAAAACATGTGGGCATTTTCATATCATTTTTGTAAATTTTGTATGGCAACCCCCTTAGGGGGTGGAGATAGGCGGTAAGTATAATCTAGGCATATGTTTGGGAGGGCAAACTAATGGGGTTCGGTCGTACACTTTATTGCTCTAAGGCCGACTCTGAAAAAGTTGTGGGCATTTTCATATCATTTTTGTAAATTTTGTATGGCAACCCCCTTAGGGCGTGGAGATAGGGGGTTAGTATGTTTTGGGAATATGTTTGGGAGAAGATACTAATGGGGGTCGGTCGTACACTTTATTGCTCTAAGGCCAACTTTAAAGAAGTTGTGGGCACTTTTACTTAATTTTTGTAAATTTTGTATGGCAGCCCCCTTAGGACGTTGAGATAGGGGGTAAGAATATTCTAGGAATATGATTGGAAGGGCAAACTAATGGGGGTCAGTCGAACACTTTATAGCTCTAAGGCCATCTTTAAAGAAGTTGTGGGCATTTTAACATCATTTTTGAAAATTTTGTATGGCAACCCTCTTAGGACGTTGGGATAGGGGGTAAGAATATTCTAGGAATATGATTGGGATGGCAAACTAATGGGGGTCGGTCGTACACTTTATTGCTCTAAGGCCAACTTTAAAGAAGTTGTGGGCATTTTTATATCATTTTTGTAAATTTTGTATGGCAACCCCCTTAGGGCGTAGAGATGAGAGGTAAGTATGCTCTAGGAATACGTTTGGGAGGAAAAACTAATGGGGGTCTGTGATACATTTTTTTCCTCTACGGGCGACTCTGGGGAAGTTGTAGCGGTTTTTACCTTATTTTTTAAAATTTTGTATGGCAACCATGTCAGGGGCTAGAGATAGAGAGTAAGTATGTGCCACAAAAATGTTAAGATGGAAAAAATAATTTGGGTTGGTCTTACATTTTACCTTTGTAGGAGAACCCTGGAAGCCGTAGGAGCGATTTTAAAAATGTTTAAATTAAGCTTTGTATGGCAACGCTGTTATATGGGCATTTCCATGAATATGTCAACCACGGCTGGAAAAATAAAAGTCATCGCAACTTTTTTTTAAATATACCAAAGAGCAATAAAACACTTAAATTGTATTATGTAAAGGTATTTATAGCTAATTATAATTTAAAAAGAGCAAAAATAGCAGATTAAGCTGGTAATCTCTTTGATCAATTTTCAGAAATTGAAATTAACTATTTTGTCTTAACTAGTGGCTAAATTTAGGTAATTGTAATATTCCAATTATACTTTAAAAATAATGTTACAACATCAGTGGCCAAGTTCCATTATGAAATTAAAAATTTAGAGTTCGAATAGCGGTATTTTTTATAGATTGCTTTGAATGATATTCTAATGTCACGTACGTAATGCAAAAACGTTATTTGTCGTCATCATTTGAATTCGACCGGTCGCAAGTATTTAAAAATAAAAGTTCAAAGCAAGATAAATCTCGCAAACAAATATTGATCGATTTTTTTTTAAATTTGATGCAATAAAAATTTTAAAGTCTTTCAAAGTTTGTAGCATACGATATTGTAAGTAACACAATTCAATTTAATACTTTCAAATTCCTTTATAATTATAAATATTTTATTAAGATGGGTAAAAATAGCTATAAGACTACAAAGAAATGGAGGGAGGACTTGAAGAAAAACGAAGAACAAATAAAGAAATACCGGAAAAAGGAGGCTGAAAGACGGCATATCTATCGAAAAAAGTTCGCAGATGCAGCCAAAAAAGACAAAAAAAATAATTAACGACGAATTAACATACAATAAGTTTGATGTTTACTGTTTTATTACAAAAACTATGCTTGAAATAAGCGAACAATATGTAGATATATCGTCTATATACATATTTTCTGATTGGAGTGGCGCTCAATTTAAAAACAAATTCATTTTAAAAAGTATTCCTTCTTTTGTAAACAAATTTAGCTGCCAACATTTAGAATGGAACTTCTTTGCCACATCACATGGTAAAGATGCAGTTGATGGAGTAGGTGTTACTGTTAAAAGAAAGGTCTGGCAAATTGTTAAAGCAAATAAATTAATCTTGCCAGATGCTTTCTCATTTTATGAATGTGCTCATATATATGTGGAAGGAGTTAATTTGTTTTATGTTGCTACCGAAGAGATTAAAGGGTTTTCTGCTCATCTCCATGAAAAATGGCAAAATGTCCAGCCCATCCCAAAAATAAGAAAACTTCATTCGCTTACTTATCATGATAGTCAGTATATAAATGTGTCTCGAACTGCGTATTCAGTAAGAGAAAAAATTAAAATTTAATAATTAAGTGCCAGCGCCCAAGTACATAGTGTATAGTAAGAAATGAAAATAACCTTTTATTGTTTTTATTGCTATTTGTTATGTATACATATATTAAAAAACCTATTTTTTTCAGACAAATACTATAAGAGAAAAATCTGTCACATACGGTATGTCACGAACGATATTAAGATTTGTTCGTAACAAAATCATCTAAAAATCTTTTTGTATTTAAAAATTATGGATTATCAAGGAAAAATATTTGGCTTGGTGAAAGAACTTAAAGAAAGGAAAAAAACTTTTACAATTTGCAGATTTTCGTATATATGTATGTGCATGCACCTCGACATCACTTCCGTTTTCTGTCACGTACGATATGCGCCTTTTTCGCCCGATATTTTGGCCGGCAAGGTTTTCAAAGTCATGATTTTTTTTTAGATTATAGTACCCTCTAAATGTAACATATTGACGAAACAATTTTTCAGTTACCACTCTTTTTGCAAAATCTACACCACTTTGTAGGCGAACAAATGTCACGTACGATGACATGGAAATGCCCATATGTATGAACACTTACCTATATACTAATAAAATTTTTGTTTTGGGTGTGTTTCAATAATATCAACATGACTGATTCTGTTATTTTCTTTTTTTGTTGTTTTTTTTTTTTGTTGTTTTTATATTATTACATGTAAAAGTATGTTCTTTGTTGTTGTTGTAGGCTCAAAAAACCGAGGTAGTCTTGGTTTTTTGCTTATATCTCCGTCATTTATCGGGCGACTATCTGTGACAGTTTGATACCACGTTCGGGTCTATGCGATATCGGGTGGCTTCAGAAAGTTGATTTCAACCATAACACGGACAGGCGGTCAGACGGACAGACGGACAGACAGACAGCGCTAAATCGGCTTCTCTATCTGTAAGGATCCAGAATATATATACTTTATGGGGTCCCAAATGAATAATAAAGAAATTACAAACGGAATGACAAACTTATATATACCCTTGTCACTTATGTGAAGGGTATAAAAATATGAGTTATTTCATTTGAAAATTATTTCATAGTACCTCTAAAATAGCACATGAGAAATTTTCAAGTGTTGCCACTGTAAAAGAACCTATGATGGTTTTTAAGTAGAATAATACAGGTTTTTGACTTTGATAAAAGTTTAAAAATTAATTTTAACTTTGTGAAAGAAAGCTACCTTTAAAAATAAATTTCTTATTAGAAACTAAAACCTATTCAAGCATCCCTTCGTTTTTGTTAAATGCCTGAGGTGAAGGCGCTAACAAAAAATCCATAAGTTAAGAGATTATTAACAACCCCCATGTACCAAGGCGAGACTCATTACAAATGACATGCGCCTGAAAATATGCAAGAATTATACACAATTTGGTCTCCTTCTATACACTAAAAGTTTGTATATAGGAAAATTCCCAGCCCAAACAAAGAATGAATGTGTTTTTTCTTTCAACTACTATAAAACAGAAGTCAACACATACACACAGGACATTGGCAAGAGAGTCTGGTTGGTTTCAATACATTTTCGGAATTTTCGTTTTTATTTTTTTATTTTGTTTTGTGTGTGTAATTTGGTTAGTTGTTGTAAAAGTAGTTGTAGTAGAAAGACAGAAAAAATAAAACACAAAAGTGGAAACAACTACACAGAGTTGGTGGAGAAAACCGGTTAATAAATTATTGGCAATTGACTGTGAATGATGTTGTAAAACAATAAAGAAAAATAAATAAATAAAAAGTTTTAAAAAAAAACTAACAAAACATTGAAATTATAAAAAAAGAAAAAAGCCGACTTTAAAAAATTCAAATGCAAATAAAAAAGTTCAAACAAGTTTAAGAAAAGAACATAAAATATACACAATTTCGAAAATATGTAAATATGTACATACTTTTGTATGAGGAAACTATTTAAACACTTTAATATATAAAATAATAAAATAAATAATTTGTTAACTGGTTAAAAAAAAATAATTTTCATATAAAAAAAAAGTTTAATACATACATACATACAAATTTTTTTCTTTGTAAAAATATATAAAAAATTTGCCACTAATACTAGAGCTGATTTAATACATCCCTAATTTTCTGCTAACACCCCAGTTCTATACGTAGCAACCCTCCACTTCCCAACGTCCTGTATGAAGGTACAAGTAAATTTTTAAAGTTAATTTTTTAAATTTAAAAAAAATATTTATTTTTTTTAAGATCTTTCAAAATAAATTGTGAAACCTTAAAAAATTCACGTAATTAAACTGATAATTAGTGATCATATATAAAAACAAAATAAAAATAAACAACAACAACTGTCAAGTAGCCGGGATAATTCTTTAAAAAAGCACTTGAGCACAAACATTTTTCTACATTTAGCCGAATAAAAAATAAACGAAAATTCGCGCCATCAGAATAAAATTTTATACCAACCCTTAATCCCCTCTACAAAAAAAGTACGTACATTTAATTTTACTTACACACACACACAAACATACTTATGTATGTACATCAACACCTATAAACATTGTATTAAAACGCATAAGGATAACACAAAGTCATTAATGCCGTTAAAACTTTAGTGGTGGTAGCAGGAGTAGTCGTTCTTTGTTTTTGCTTATTATTTATTTTCTTTTCAATTTTTTTTTTGTTTCTTTTAAGCCATAGAGAGGCATACATAGCCACCAGTGGTCGATTAAAGGCGGCTATTTGCATGTACAAACATACAAAAAAACAAAAAAAAGAGAGTAAAAAAGCAAAAATTACATTGAGTTGATAAAAAAAAACTTAACATTTTCATTTAACCAGTGATGTCAACGCCTTACATACATATAAAGAACAATTGAGAGCGCTATATTCAGTTGGGCTTTATTTGTCTATAAATATAAATGAACGACGTTAACGACTAACTGGCTGGTTTATCGTCGCATATTTCAAATGCATACAGCTAGAAACTTAAAATTTTAGCTTGGGGTATCTGTTCCGATATGCAGGCCCACTTTGACTGGATTTTTAGAAATTTATACCCAAAAAAGATAAAAATGGGCCAATAGTGGGCAAACCCTATTGTTAATACCTTCTAAACTATACACGACAGAAACTAAATTTAAAATGCATCGTATTTTGCTTAAAAAATATACGGACCCTTGACTAGCGCTTATTCGAAATTTAAGACAATTAGGGCTTAAACATGATCAATAGTGCCTAAACCCACTTTGAAACTTTTAAACGATTAAATTTATAATATATATGTAATTCGAATTGCATTCGAGAAATATCCAAAAAATTTGAATAAATTTTTCCCGCAGTTTTAAAATTTTTTCCCTTAAAAGGAAAAAATCAGGTTCAAAATAAGGTAAAAGTTCCAAATTGGTACTTTTTTGTACTTCTTGTAACTTCTGAACCAATAAAGACAGAAAAAAATACAATTGAGTTCGACAGGTTTAAAAAATATTAGAATAATATGTTTTGGGTACTTTCTTGAAATATTGGGCCCTAAGGGACAAAAAAGGTCAATTTAACTACTGCTTAAGTAACATTTTGTAATTTTTAAACCAATAAATAAAGAACCATAAACCATATTACACTCAAAAAATATGACAGCTAAGTGGGAAAAAAGAATTTTTTTGACGTTTTTGGCACTTTTCCCCATACTCGGGAGAATCTAAATTTACAAATATTTAATTAAAGAACTTTGGCCCGAATTGAGGTTAAAAGTCAGCAAACAACACAAAAATGCCTTTTTTATGTGTTTTGTGCTGGTTTTGCATTTTTTGAAGTATTGAATCTTAAAAGTATAAAAGTAAAGGCTATTGACTCAGATTGAGGCCAGCCCAAATTATTGGAGCTTGGGACTAACTTTGATTCTAGAAACATTAAATTAAAGGCTATTAGCTCAGAAGTCGAAAGTCAGCAAAATGGATACTTTTTTGCACTTTTTGGGTTTTTGACTCTAGATATGTATATAAAATTAAAAATTTTTTTTTAAATATGTTTTTATTTTTTTTTTTTATTTTTGTGGGATCATAAGCGTAGAAATATGAAAGTTATGGCTAAAGTCATAAGCTATTAGGCTAGGTTAAGGATAAACACATGAATTTTTTGATATTTTAATTTTTTTTCGATTGAGATCAAATTATTGGTAAAAAAATACTCTTTCGAATAAAATTGAGGCCTATTTAAGGTAGAAGTCATAAAAATATTAAAAAAAAAAATTTTAAAATTCTAGATTAAGATTTTATAGAAAATTATGCATTTTTTTTTTATCGCATGAACATAGTATTTTGTTATAGTGAATATTTAAAACCAAGCTTATAAAGTAGCGGGTTAATTGCTAGGTTTTCATGAAATTGATCCGTTTATATGGCGGCTTCCACTCCACGTGCTCCTTCCCAACCAATTTTTTCAGAATGCGGACATTATAGTATGATTAGTTTCAATATCTTATGCCATTTATTAATAAATAGGCACCTTGCTTAAGGGCTAGGGCCATGCAGATCCCTGACTAAAAAAGAATACGGCCCACCTAAAAACATACTTAAGTACATTCACGACAGTCTTTATAAGAACGGCTATCTGAACTCCACTTAATCCAACAGTATCGCCTTTATTGCCATCAGTACATGTTGTTTCGGCAACAGTTCACCTATGCAGTCACCCGAAGCCAGGTAACCGAGCTCAGCGTCAGGTAGACTGCCACTGCTACCTACGACTGACTTTTAGGCGGTAGTCTAAATTTTCACAACCACATCCTTGTCTTGGTCGTGTTACCAGGCAAAGCCTTTGGTCAGACATGCATGGGATCTAATTCAACCCTAAAAGCACTGGCATAAAACGTTTGGCGGATTCAAATAATTTAGTTCTGTATCCCCGGGGGATTAAAAAATGGACAGACGTATATGGAATAATAGACTTCAATATATATAAAGATTCAGAATAAATAAAATATTGTAATAATTGCAAACGGAATGGCAAACTTATATTACTTTGTAAAAAGTATTAAAACTTCTGGTATGATTTATTATCGGTATAATTTAGCACCACCTTTTTGGTTAATAGTACATGCTTTTTAGCAATCAACCGTAGATATTTTATCACCATAGACCAGAGATTTAACGTATCCCTACAAAAAAAGCAATCATGCACACGAGGTGGCTAATTCACATTATATTTCTTAAGATAGTTCGATCACCTAGCGTTCAGTTCATCAAAGTGATAGTTTTACGCGCTTTACAAAATGTGGCAACGTTTTGTCGGAAGTATTTTCTCTACAAACGATTTGCAATGACATAAAGAATAAAAAAAATCACCAGTAATTTGCCTCAAGTGCTCACCAAACAAATTAGTATTGATGCCTTTAGCGTGTCAGTCACATTAACCAAGGATGTATGTTATGGAGTTTCAAGAGTCTTTTGAGGGTTTTGATTTCCAAAAATGGCATTTCTGCTTGCTTACATTTTTCGTTAAAGGTGATTTGACGGCAGAAACCCTGATTCATATTCCACTTTATTTTCAACCAATTTACAATCACAAGAAGAAATTGATAATTTGTTGGCTGAAAATATATTCACGGTTGGATTTGCTAAGGATGAAGGCCAAATTATTTTCCCAAACTTTCCAAGTAAAGGGCAGAAAAAGAGTTGTGGAGAACGGTGTCGAATTGATCAATTAAAGTTCTTTGTCATACTCACAGGTCTACAGCGACGATAAATATTATCGAAAATAGTAATTTTGGTCATAAATCGTTCCATAGAGTATTGCCTTTTAAGTACCTGCTCAGATGGAAATTTTTACTCACCGTCAACATAACGAAGTGATCTATGAGTGTGACGAACAGAATCCATATTTTGGAAATAACATCTCACGATTTGTATGCGCTGTTCTGGTGTAAGTTTTTGCGTGGTGAATACCTAAAAGTCAAAAACACTTCATTAGTGTGACAGCTAATTTAACAGCTGGTAATCAAAAAAATCTATCTAGCTGATTTGTCAGATTTTTTTAGGTAAACGTGATATATCTTAACATATGTTGCTAGTTTGGCAATTAAAAGTTAAAAAAAGACAAGTCCTGTATTTGCCATGCAATATGGTCTCTACACTGATATTGCCATATTTTAAAGCACTTTTAGTTTTTTTTTTATTTATGAACGTTTCGAAGATCGGCACAAATGTAAATGTGTGAAGCGAATCTCAAAGAATCCTTTTATTTTAAATTTCTTAATATAAAAAAAGAATATAAATAGAATAAAAAAATTACTCTTTATCCATCTAAACGGTTTTCTACCCCACTCTATACCAACGTTTTACATGGAATTAACCATAAACACAGATGCCACTCACTTAATCAGTATTTCTAAATCAAAATAAAGCTTTTTTTATTTCCGGGTAAGTTGGCAACATTTGTACAAAAATTATTGACTATTTTTTCAACCCTCCCCATTTCTAACATAAATTGAGCGTGAAAGCACAGAGCGAGGGATATTAGATTTGCATTAATATTTTACCACTTAATTCTTCTCTCGAGCAGACAAAAAGCAGACAGAAAAATAAGGGTATTTTCCGTTTTATTTTTTTGTTTTGTTTTGTTTTGAGTTTTTGTTTTTGTTCTTGTTTAATTTTTCTTCTTTTATTTGCTTCTTTTTGGTAAATTTTTAAAACAAACAAGTGTAAAAGGGCGTTAAGGCGTTCAACTCTAAAGGGCGTGTGAACAACAGTTACAAAACTTTAAAAAAACATTGGTTTTGCAATGAGTAGAGTTTCCAAGCAAAAAAAAAAAATTAATGAATTGCAAAATACATACATTTGAAAGAAATGTTTGTGTATTTTATATTTCTTAAATATGTATGATAATAGTAACACCAGTTGCATATTTTTGCTTAAAAAAGGGTAAATAAAAAATTGGTTTGATTTATACAAATGAAAAACAATATTAATTCAAGCAGCCGTGTTTTTAAAACATTATGCTCCATAAATATAACAGAAAATTAAATGTAAACGTTAAGTTTATAATAAATGGCATCATCTGCTGCCATCAAAATTTTAGATTCAAATAAACCGTAGGAGTTTTTTTAAACTTTTAAAGCCAAGATAAAGACTTACATTTATTAAATTTCATATCAGAGTCGAATAACGCAATATTCAGGATCCTTGTTAAACACTAAAAAATATATGTATGGAATCGTCATTTAGTGATGAAAATATTTAATACTTTAATCACTGACAGAGTTGTGCAGATCATGAACGAACTAGTTCAATTGAAGTATTCAGTTAACTGAACTATGTGATTGGGTTAGTTCACTGAGCGCTTCAAGCTCCGTTGTTCTGTAGTTTATAGTTATTTTTCACTTTCTGTGTCTTTTCGTTCATGTTTTTTGTGTTCATTTTCTGTTTCGTTTAACGTAATTACTGAACCTTCCAATAGTTTGATAGTTTAATTTTTTCAAACACAAATAGCAATTTCCTTATTTTATTATATATAAGTTTGTCATTCCGTTTGTTGTTTTTTTGATATCCATTTGCGGCCCCATAAAATATATTTTTTCTTGGTCCTTATAGACAGGGAAGTCGATTTGGTGATGTCCGTCTGATCGTGTTATAGTTGAAATCAAGTTTTTGAAGCCACCCGATGTCGCCTAGACCCATATCAGACTATTACAAATATAGGCGGCACTTCGCCAATTAAGATCCATCAAATTCGCCCGATAACTGGCCGAGATATAAACCACCAACGACGACTACCTCTGCTTATTTCTCTTAAATTTGTACTTTAAAAAAAAAACTATAACAACTGCCACGGAGATTCCCCTACACGTGTGCAATGTTAGACCGAATCCCATAAATTTGTATTCCTAAACATTTTTTCAGCCCCTAGCAGGGTTGCCATACAAAATTCGCTAGTCATCCTAAGAGGGTTAAAAAATGACACCGACCCTTATTTAAGAATTAGAAATATTTCAAAAATAAAAAAAATCGGGGTTTCGAGGGGCCAATGTGAGGGGCATCAAGGATTCAGCCCTATAAGCGCTATATTAAGGATTTTACTTGTTTTTAAAATAGAGCTTTACAGCCTTTTGACAGCTGTTATTGGTTACGTGTTTTGTTTGTGTAGTAGTTTTATCCTTAATAAACTGACATCTGACAGTTGCAAATTGCATAAATTTTTTTAACAGAAAACTAGGTTCGGTTTGAAAATGTTAAGTCACTCTTTGCCGTTTTACGTTAAACGCCCATCAAGCTAATAAGTAAAGAAACTTGGCTCTTTCAAAGACATTCTACATAGCGGACCAAATCAAAAGGAAGAATTAAATAAATCTAGCGGACACCTTGCCACTGCACGGAGTTGTGAAAATATTTTGAAAAAATTCAATATAACAAGTGAGTATCAGGGAACAAAAAGTTGAGAAGGAACACACGGGATAGGGTCAAGAAGAGCCTTAAAGACCTACTATTCAAGCAAAAACTTTTAGGGAAGAACTGTATCTTTTTCTTCTCCCTGACTAGCTTTCCACAACCTGGTTAGTTCTTTAGCTAAGATAAGACTGATTTCTGCGCTCTTTCTCTAATTTCGGATATTCAGGTCAGAAAGATGTTGGTTTTTCCAATGGAGCCTTGGTCGTGCCCTTTTTCATATGCCTTTGGGATCTTGTTCAAAAACTTTTTTAATTAAAGCATCTTCTTCCGTTCGTACAACATGACCGAGCCAATGCAATCTTCATATTTTTAAGTGCTTCAATACGTCAATGTCATCATACAGCTTATACAGCTCATGACTCATGCGTTTGCATTTTAGTTAACTTTCTTAAAAACGGTTTTGGTATTGTTAAAATTAATTTAGTTTAACAATTATAACCAAGAAGGCAGAAAAGGGCTGTTATAGGAAGGTTTTATCTTTTATTCAAAGAGCCACACCTCAAGAGGCACGAGATGTCATTATTTACACGAGTCTTATTAATTACTGGGTGATGGGAATAGCGGCAAGAAGCTTGGTCAGTCTAGGCAAGTCAGGATTGTGAAAATGTCTTAAAAGAGAAATAAGTATTAAAGATCTTTGTTTAGGCCGGAAATCTTAAACAGACTAAATGGCCTTAGAAATCAATTTTTAAAGTAGACCACCGACAATAGATCCTTAAAAAGGAGATTTTTGGTTACAATACCATAGTCTGTATGATGGCTATGCAGTTTATACTAATTTACCTAAGACGGGTTTTGACATCGGACTATTTGATAAGTGTTCCAGGGAGATATATTGGCTATTTTGAAAACATACAGATAATATAGTGCAAAATGTTCAAAAAGATATTGAGCATTTAAGGCCTTGAAGGCGTAGTTTGTCAAGCCAATATTTCTTATAGATTGTAATTAGGACTTTTATAAAATTATTGACTTCTTTAACTTCAAACTCGGCTCTAGAGTTGACACAGAAAAAACTGAGTTGTAGAATCAGTAACAAATTTCAGAGAATCAGTAAATATTTTGTCTGGCTGAGGACCTACAACGAAAGTTGTAAATTTAGACAAACAATTTTGCAAGAATTTTAGCTTCTGTTAAAAAATTTTGCTGAGCTGGTTAAATATTTTATTTGTCTAGGCGAAAATTTTGTTTGATTTAAAAATCAAATAAAAATATTATTAGAGACTATTAAATAAATTGACTAAAAAAATAAATTATTTTGAACAAGAATTTGTTTGAAAAATTTTTTTTGTAGTTTTTTGTGTGGACATATAAACAGAAAACTGTGAGATCAAAGTAAGATTAGGAAATTTATTTCTAACATGACCAGTATTCAGTGGGTGAACACGAGTGGTTGTAGGGTTACTAAGCCTATATAGCGAAAACTGAGCTCAAGGGGACCTAGGATGCTACTGGAATTGACCAATATTGAAGTCATAACTAGACACTATCCGTTTAAAACTAGGACGATTATTGAAGGGTTTACAAGAACGAGGAGGAATTGTAGATGAAGAAGGATATTGTCCTATATTCTATATACCCTTTACATTGATCCTTGTGTATACCCATCCATCTGATCTTGCCAAGTTGTTTTGGAACTGCAAATATTATAATAAATTTACTTTACTTTACTTTGTGCAATCATAGTTTCTGAAATAGACAAACTGATACACAAGATGGGCCAAAAGAAATCCCCCTATTGGTAGATGGTCTTATTTTTGCAAATTGCAGCCAATATTAAATCTGTTTTAATATTTGTAAACAAGACAGATGTAGAACACAAGTGTACAAGCCATGGAGCGATACACTCCTAAAAAACACGGAATAAGCGTGTTTATTTCTTTGCGTAACAATTCGTCTGTGGTGCTGGCGCAGCGCGAATTACATCGCCCATTCCCCGGTCGTCCCGGACGGACTGTGCTAATACTGCGCTGTTTGGCCACCAAACTTGAAGAGTATGAAACCACACGAGACGCTGCCAAGAGTGGCCGGCTCCGGAGCGCCCGTTCTGCCGAGAATATCGCCGGTGTATCACAAAGGTACCAAAGTGGACTGCACCTAATTCTTTTACCATTTCCGTTGCCGCCTATTCTACCTAACCTAAAAATAACTATAAATGACACAATTAGCACATTTTTTTCAAATGTATATGCAATGGCAGCCCTTAAAGTTGTATTTTAAAATTTTAAAAAAACTAAAGGAAATTAGTTTTAATATACAAGTAATACGCGACTCCTGTTACTACCACATATTAAAAGCCTTTTTAAAAATAACATTTAAACTATTTGTTACTATTACAGACACTATTATACTCTACAAAGAATTGCAACAACTCCAAAAATAGTGCCCTAAAACCAGTCAAAAATGTGGGTACACACAAAAAACTACAAAAAAAAATTTTCAAACAAATTCTTGTTCAAAATAATTTATTTTTTTAGTCAATTTATTTAATAGTCTCTAATAATATTTTTATTTGATTTTTAAATCAAACAAAATTTTCGCCTACACAAATAAAATATTTAACCAGCTCAGCAAAATTTTTTAACAGAAACTAAAATTCTTGCAAAATTGTTTGTCTAAATTTACAACTTTCGTTGTAGGTCCTCAGCCAGACAAAATATTTACTGATTCTCTGAAATTTGTTACTGATTCTACAACTCAGTTTTTTCTGTGTAAATGTGTTTGTGTGACAATATCCTTAAGTTTTATTTTAGTCGTTATTTTTAGTGTTAATGATGGTGTAGTTTTCTCATTTTATCGTGATGTTGTTGTTAGTATGTGCAAATTACTATGTTGTTGTTGCATTTTTAAAATCATATTATTAGTATTGTTGTTGATCCAATAAGTAAAATATAAATGCGCGGCAACATTAGCAATAACAAAATATCTTAAAAGAAAAAGAGAGAAGCATTACTTTTTTAAAAAGTCCAAGGAGAATTTAAAATTCTCTCAAATATTTTTATTCGAATATTGAGCCGGTCGAGGGCGGTGGTTATTTAAAAATATGAAAGGAAATGAACAACACACGTATGAACTTTTTGAATTAAAAGATGTGTTTGTAATACCTTAAGAATATAATGCAACAATTTTGATATTTAAAAAAAAATATATAGTTTGCAAAATTTGTATTTCTTTTAATAATTTTTTAAATATTTTTTTTTATTTTTAAAGGTTAATAAAATTACTGTATGTTTATAAGTTTTTATTTCCTTCTCGAAAAAAAGTTTAAGTACATAGTTTTGCTTTAAAGTTATAAAAATTTTACACAAATACTGTGTATAAACATCCTTGCAATTGAAAAGGTTTTTGTCCTCTTGCAGTAACAGACATTTAGTAAGTAAGTAAGTAAATCCTTATCATATGTACATCCATGTAAACCATTTTATTGTTAACACATACACATTCACCATCTTTAAGGAAAAAAGTAATATCATATTTGTGTGATGCATATTTATTTTGTGTAACTGTTTCAGTAATTGCGTGTTTGTATAAGTGTGCTAAAAACAACAAAAACCCCTATAAAGACAGAGCTATCGTTTGCTCATATGTTTTTTAGTATACTTAAAATAACAAAAACAACAATACATGTGTAAATACACACAAACACTCCCATGGTTATTTGCTCTTTAACTAGACTAACTAACGGCAACCTTAAGAAAACAACAAAACTAACTAAAGCTCAATGACTGACTGTCTGACAGAATAAGAAATGAACAAATGCCTGAAGAACACAAGAGAAAACAAAACAAATAAACGCTGAAGAAACTTAAAAGGAAACGAAGGAAGTAACGAGTTTGCCAACGAATTAAGCTTGCAAACACAAACACACCTTATACTCTCTTATACGTACGTATGTGTGTGCAATGTCATACATATTCCTGTGTATTCCATCGTTTGATTATTTTCTTTTCTCTATATTTCTGGCAAACACCAAACAAACGAACGAACTAAGAAACGAGTCATGTTTTGTTTTTGTTTCATAAATACGAGTCTTTACGAGTATTTTGTTTGTTTGCTTCTTGCATGGGCGGGTGTGTGTTCGCGTTTCCAAACACAAAATAATATTGTGTATACGTAAGAGACGTCTCTTTTAATTGTATTGACATTTAAGTGCCGGAGAAGAAAAATGCTTCGAAGTGCATTTTATTAAAACAAATACATAGGGCTATTTTATGCATCAATGAGTTTAAAAGCAATTATGCTATTAAGAGAGGATGTGAGGAAATTTAAGTCGATCCAAACAGACCTATAATAAACGCACATATTTGCTCATAAGTGTTACTATTTTAAAAATTATATAAGGTATGCAACAGTCCGATTTCAACACCCAGCAACAAATAATAGATCTGATTCTTTAAAAATTACATTTTATTAGTTATTACCTGCTTCTCTACATTTATCGTAGCACCTAAAACTATGCTATAGAGTATGAATGCTGTTCTCATAGTTGCCATATAATTTTGGTCCCATATCGTCAAATTTTAGGGAAAAAATCGCTAAAATCGTCAAAACAGGTTATGGAAATCGTCAGAGAATCGTCAACACCAAAACTTATGTTTTTGATAACTTTTTTACTTAATAATAATTAAACAAAACGGGGAAGTAAGGTGCTTACAGATAATGTCGTCAAAAATAGTAACAAAGAAAGTAAAATTTGATTCAAAGCATAACAAACTGAAAATGAAAAAACGCAAATATTTAAGAAATTGTTGGCAGATTTCCAAATTAAGTCCTTGAAACTAATTTTTATGTTAAAAACAATTTTATTTGAAACAAATAAATTTTTTTAGAGAAATCATTTTTCAGGGATCCCATTTCTAATCCTTGTTAAAATATACAGTATTCTAACTAAAAGCATTTTTGATATTTTTAAATAAACACGCAATGGCTAATGTGGAATGGCTAAAAATGGTTTTTAAAGCGAAAGAACGTTATTTTTCGTTTGTCTTTATATATGATAAACATATATATTTGGCGAATTCACAAGGTCTTATGAAATCACGTGTTGTGAAATAACAGAACCAAAAAATATGACTGTGAACAACCTCTCATATATAAGTGTGGTATTTAAAATCTAAATCAGCTGATACGACTAAACGAAAACACAATTGTTATGCCTAAGATTCTAATATTATACATTTTTAGGGCGGCTCCCAAAAATTAAATAGAAAACTTGACGTTTTGTTTTAGGCGCTTGGCGCATGACTTTGTATATAATATGACATCACAATAAACATATTAAACAAAGTTGTATTGTTTCACAACAAGTTTCGTATGAAAAGCAACAACAAAATGTTTATGCTATTGTGAAATTATATGACAATAATACAATATGCTATCGTATCGTACCTTGTAAATTCGCCATTGTATAAATGCATATAGTGCATATATTTTAGATGTGTTGTACTGTATTTTCATTTGGTACCAATGTTTCGAGATTTAAGCAGCAACTTGTGATTAAAGTACCGAAAAACTAACAAAAAATTTACAAACTTTTTCTCTGGAAGCCCTTATTCATGATAGGTATAATATGAAATTTTAAAATCATACTTATGTATAACAAAATTTTTAGGCTCTGGGCAAATATTGTCAAAATGACGATAAAGCGTCAAATTTGGCATCAATGGCTGCTGTTTCACCTTGTATTTAAGGTTACAAGCTTGACATTACGTTCGTATAAGATTAGCACTTCTTAGCAGTGATATCCATTCTTGCATCATCAAAAGCACTGTGGGCACATAGAAATAAGGTAAAAACTAATAAAGGTAAAAATGAAAAAAATGAGGGGTACACATTTACATTATTTTGTTTAAAAGCTTTAATTTTTTCACTTTTCTTTTAATAACACGAAAAGAAAATACGGAAGGTGAATTTATTGAATTCGCCTTGATACTACCTGTAATAATTAACCTTGACTGAAATTGACAACTGCTAGTTGTCAGTTGCTATCTGTAATAATTTTTTGACGTCTGGCCGCCCAACTGAAGTTATGGAAGGTCCCTTTCCTTACTCCTTAAAAATAAACAAATCCTTTGCTGCTTAAACAACAAAAAACACACAGAAGCATAGATATACAACACCCCAAATTTTGAGCTCAAAGAAACACATGAAAAGCTCTCTAGCTTAAACTCCAAGACATTAGATCGCTTTTATAAATTAAAGACGTGTTTCACAAAAGAAATTTGTTATAAAATTTAATGTAAATCTATTTTCAGAGAACCGAGACAAAACTTTATGAATCAGGAATCAGAGCAGCAGATAAATCGAACATCATCTGCATAAACAAAAGGTTTAAACGAAAAACTTTTTATTAATCTTACAAGATGATTTTAATACAACATGAGAGTAGCTGCTCAATAAGTGTCCCCTGAGAAGTCCATTTTTTGCATGATTAAACGCCGATATATTTCATTTAGTTATTTGCTGCTTTTCTTGCATGTTCTGAAATCCCTATTTTGTACTAACCCGGTGGAAGTTTGGTTATATGGCTGAGTGTCCCGTTAACTCTATTATATACAGCGTAAAATGTAAGTCTCTAAAAATAAGTTTAAGGTTCAGAAATACCAAAAATAATTACCTAAAGCTTTTTTTTCGACAAGACCACAATAAATTCTAACAAATGAAACTTTCTCATAATTTTTAGCTTTGGTTAAAAAAATTCAAAAAAAAAAACATCTGGCATCCTTAACTGTTAAGTTTATCTTGACTTCTGAGAACAAGTTAATGAGAGTAGGAGCGAGAAAGCTTAAAGCGAGTAAGTAAAGAAGTAAATGAATGTGTCTTTGCATTGTGTGTTTTGCTTGGCGGTGTGTGTAATTTAAAAATGATTCTTATTATATTAAACGAATCGTAGAAGAAGGCAATTTCAATGTCATCAAAAAGGGCTGTTGTATGATATTTTGCATTTGATTTAATATCACAGCCAGCTTTGATGAGCATTGCAAGATACCCAAAAAATCATCAGTTAAAAGTGAAACAAAAATTAACGCAATAAAGAATTAAATAAAATTAATTTTAAAAAAATTTAATGTAATCTTTAACTTAGAAAAGTATTTTTCATCGGAAATATGAACGCGTGTGTGTGTGTCAAATATGGTTTAAAAAGCATAAATCGTGTCTAAAAGTATGCCTCGTTTTATAGTGAAAATGTTTGTATGTGTGTTCGTGTGTATGCATGCTTGCGGGTGTAAATGTGTTATTTTGTGTATTTTCTGTGCAATTTCCGGCGAGATTCAAACAAGTTGTTAGTGTACATTTGTTTCGTCACATCTAAGGGAAAAAATTTTAATGGGTTTAATTTAAATGCAGTTTATTTTTTTCCCTTAAGTTCTTTTAAGTTTTTACTAATAAAATTTTCTTAATATTATTACGTTTAATTTCAATTAGGTTTTGGCAGTTAAAACATAACATAAAAAAATCTTTATCTTTTTCCCTTTATTTATTTTGTAATTAATAAAAAACCGAGAAAAGTATATATTGGCCACCAAGAAAATCAAGTGCATAAAAAAGATTCTTATAAAAAGTGTTTTAATGAAATGAAATTTACTAAGACTGAAATAAGAAAGAAACTTAGAAACTTATAAACAATTTTTGCATAACTCTTCAAGATGTTGTGAAATGTTATTATCTTAAAAAAGAAGTTATGTTCAAGAATTCATATCACAGCCATTTTGATGAGTTTTACGGAAATTAAAAAGCAACATTATTTAATAGTTTCTAAACCAGTTTACAATCATTAACAGTAACATACATAAACCTACAGTGTCAAATATACATCTGGTCCACAAGATAATGGAATACCTCAAGTTATACACACAAGAAGTTTTCCTAATAATTTGCTTTATTTTATTTGAGTTTTCTACATAAAAATTATTTTATGTATGTGTGGGTGTGTTTTTTTAATAGTAAAAAGAAAATTATTCTTTTTACCACTTCGTTAAAAAGGTTTGTGATTTATGTTCTATAATCATATCACAGCCATTTTGACGAGTTTGAGTAAAAAAGACTACAACAATTCAATTATAATTTTTGCCTTGCCTTCGTAAGACAACAAGTGCATTTTGCGTTTTATTTTTTGCAGCAACAACAGCAACAAATACACCATCACTCATCATTATCTTTAAATTGCAAACATCCTTATATCCTTTTCGGCATATATATGACTTCCTTGCAGTTGTGTATCTCTTGAGAATCTATAAGGAAAAAGTTTAAAACTAAGTGCCATTTGCAAGGATATGTGTTTGGGTGAGTGTGTGTTTGTGCATGTTTTGTATGGTTGACAATCTCTTTTACAATAGAAAACTTTTAAAAATTTATTTTGTTTAAATATTTTCTTATTGCGGATTTTCTTTTCAGGGTGTGGCTTATGACATTATTTGAATGTTATTCAATATAATAATAATTTAAATACTTTAATTCGATTTTTAACTTTTAATTTTACAGCTGCTGTGATCTTAAATGTACCAGATGTATACAATTTCCTGAACAAGGCTTTAAAATATCAATTAGAAAGGCAAAGAAAGTAGCATCATTAAATTAGACGTTAAATCAGCAACTTAAGCAAGTGACACCTAACCCTCGATTTGCACAATGGGATTTTTGTATATTTTCAATTTAAATTAACTGATTTTTTTTAATGTTAAAAATCGCCAAAATGTTATCCTTAAGTTAATGTTTAAATATTTTTTTTATTACAAAAAAATTAATTACATACATTATCATCATTACATCACTTTAAGTAATTTTAAATTCTTTTTTTGCCAAAAAGACATATTTTTAATGACTTTGTTTTGTTATTGCTTTTGAAAAAGGAACACATCAGACCAAATAACTTATTGCCTTCTTTTTGTTTAAACAAGGTCTCGGCCGATTACCGGGTTGTCAATTTGTATTTCATGTATTTTCATTGTATTTCATACATAATTGCCGACACTTAATAAAATATTTATCAATATACATTCTTTTTCATTTAATCAAAAATTATAAACAAACAAAGTAGTATACCTTGCCGGCGGACCCCATTAGCAACAAATTTTATGCAGCATATCCACTGTAATATTGTATTTAGTTTGAAAGTGTTTTCAATAAATTTTAAAAAAATATTTTTAAAATCAGCAAAAATATGGCAAAGAAAGAAATGGCAAAAGGATATAACAAAAGAAAAGATTTTATTCAGATCTTAACATATTTGTGACCAAATCAGTCTTAGGAAACCCCTGAATAAAATCTTAAAAATAAACAAAAATTGGTCATAAAATAAAAGGAAATATATACTTAAAAGAAAAGATATTTTATTTGTGTGTTTTTCTCAAAAAATATGCCTAATTTTTTAATTAAACCTCAAAAACAATTTATTTTCCTAAAACTTAATTAACAAAAAGCTTTTAACATTTGGCCGCTCTTAAACTGTTAAAAAAACATCAAGAGTAAAGTGTGTCGTATTTACTTGGTAATTTGCATGCCACGATTCTTACCGATCTTTGAGATAAATGCAGAGCGAACTGGCCGATGTCTTGTGTGGAAATCATATCAAAACTGACAAAAAATAAAGCTGCTTAGAATGTGATCCTTTACAATATTAAAAAACAGTGTTTACTAGATTATGCACATTTTTTTGGCCCGAAACCAATCAGTTATGTAAGTATTGATATAACCATTATGGCAAAAAATCCTTGGCTCCCGATGACGATAGTACACAAAGAATTTTTTTTGAAAAGTTCTCCAAATTATGTACTTCGGTGACACAAGCAGTCGGAAATAAAAATTTAAGTTTCTGAAGATGTTTTCTTTTTTTTTATTAAAATTTTGATTATTTTTGTGTACAACTGTACGAGCCCGAGTTTTCCAAATATTTGTGATGTATTTTGTGGCAAAACTACGTATTTATCTTTGATATTCGTTTAATAACAAAATTATTCTAGAAGGATCACATCCCAAGACGCGCATCATATTAACAGTTGGCTCTGTATTACCTTTTTTTCACCATCAATACTTATCGCGCAAATGTCCGCAAATAATACAAGGTGGGCCAAAAGAAATCACCCTATTAGAAGATGCTCTTATTTGTGCAAATGGCGGCCAATATTGAACTTTTTTGGCATTTGTGAAATAGACAGATGTAGAATTAAAGTGAACACTCCCCAAGAACGCTTAATAATCGTGTCTATTTTTTTGGCAACAATTCGTCTGTGGTGTTGGCGGAGTGTAAATTCTGTCACCGGTTCCCCGGTCGTCCGGCACCGACTGCGCAAACACTGCGCCGTTTGGCCATTAAACTTTAAGAGTAGTTAACACAAGACGCTGCCAAGAGAGGCAAAGCACGGAGCGCCCGTTCTGTCGAAAATTTTGCCGTTGTTGGAGAGGATGTCGAGCTGTCGTCAGAAACATCGATCAGTGGCCGTGCCTCGCAATTAATCATCAGCCGGTCGTCCCTAAGGCGAATTTTGGTCAAAGACCTGCGCATGTTCCTGTACAAAGACCAGTTCGTATATCAGCTGCTGCCTGTCGACTGCCAAGCGCGTGTAACCTACGCCCAAGTCATCCTTAGTCCTGAGGCGAAAGTGGACGATTTTTCGACCAAAATCATAATGAGCGATGAGGCTCATTTCCACCTTAGTGGGTACGTGAACAAGCAAAACTATTGCTTCTGGGGCACCGAAAATCCACGAGTGATGCACAAGGAGCCATTACATTCGCTCAAAGTGAGTTCATGGTGCGCTGTTCACGCTTTAGGAGTCATCGGAACATTTCTTTTCGAGGACGCCGCTGGTCAAACGACAATAGTGGACGGTGCGCGCCCTATATTTTAGTAGAGTTTTTTCTGCCACAGTTGAAGAAATTAGGACTAGAGGACATGTGGTTCCAGCAGGACGGAGCAACGGCACACACTATGCGAGCCGCAACCGATATTCATTACTTATATTCATACTCATTTCTCGTTTTGGTGATTTAAATTGGCCCGCAAGATCGCCCGATTTAATCGTTCCAGACAGGTTTTTTGAAGTCCTGGGGGGTTATTATGTAATTCGATTCGAATCGAAAATCTTTCGAATTCGTACAAATTTAATTATGTAGTACGTTTTTCGAAAATTTATTTACAAACGTTCGGAAATTAATTTAAATTTTTTAATGAAAATTTACATTTTAAAAAATTTTTCGAAAATTTTAAAAGTTCCACAATGTTTATTACATGTTTAAATTCGGCAGCAACTGATATTTTCCTTAAATTATTTCCTGAAACTATTTATGTTTTAATCGTATTAGATAATACGAATTTCCTTTCGAATCGAAAATTCCTTTCGAAAGCTTTTTCTATTCGAATCGAATTACATAATAACCTCCCTGTGTTCACGTGAACAAGCCCGAGACCCTGGAAGCCCTCAAGGAGATCATTTGACAGGAGTGCGAGAATCTGTCGCCCGAAGTTCTCGCTGAAGTGATGAAAGATCCCTTAAAACGAGCCCGCGTATCAATCAATTGTGGAGGCGCCCATTTGGCCGATATCATTTTCTCGACTTGACCAACAAAATTCTAAGTTTGAATAAACATAATCAAAAAACAGATTCGAAGTTTTTTATTTAGAAATTAGCGCAAAACAACATCAGATGACTTCTTTTGGCCCACCTTGTATAAATATGAGTACGACGTAGTACCTACTCTTATTCTTTGTGGGCTGTATTTTTAAATCAACGTGGTTAAGAGTATGTGTACGTCAGCTCAGTTAAATTTCAATGACTTATACACTTATACTCAAATTTTATAAGTCACTATGAATAACGAAAAAACGAGTCAAAGCTGATCTCTGATGTGGACTACCACCCCTCCCCTTCTTCTTTACTTCTTTTTCTTCTTTTTAACTATGTAAGTTTTTTTCCAAAATGTGCAAATCACACTGAAATAACTTTGTAGCAGTTTCTTTACCTACAAAGGTGTAAAATATTTGCCTTATTTCGTTTGGCGTTGTCCTGCCGATTGTTGTCGAACAGTCGACAGTAAATGAAGACTAAGTCGATGGTTTATGTGAATAGAGAATCCACAAGATTAGGAAAATCTGAGAACGTTGGTAACTTCAACTTCGAGATTGTAGATAAATTCGTGTACCTTGGAACTGCCATAAATAAAGCAAACGACATCAGATGGAAAATAAAATGAAGTGTTAAGCTTTACGGCGCGGAAGCATAAGCACTAGCTCAAGCAGATGAAGGCTATCTTGAAGTGTTTGAGAAAAATATACTTCGCAAAATATATGAACCAATCTGTGTAGGCGAAGAATATCGGCATCGTATAAACCAAGAGCTGTATGAGCAAAATTATGCTGACATCACTGTAGTCAAGCTTGTAAAAATCCAAAGACTGCGCTTCTTTTCTTTTATATTGTGCAAATCAATAAAGATGATCCAGAGAAAGTGTTTGAATATGACCCAAAAGAAAGAAGGAAAAAGAGGTCAACCAAAACTCCGTTAAAAAGATCAATGCCAGAAATAGGAGAAGCGCTAAAGACCGAAGTGCTTGGAAATCCATTCTTAGTTCGGGCAATGACCCACAAGATTCTATAAATAGCCAACTTCGTAAGTAATTATATACATATGTATGTATTTGTTAGTCGGTACCAAAAAATTACAAACGACTACGTCAACGCCAATTACAATAAGGCTGATTATGTGTATTTTATTTACCAATAAAATACTAAACCAAATACTAAAAAAAATTAAATAAAAATCCAAATTATATTTCTTTTTGTTTTACGCTTTTTTATTATAATTACACGCATATTTATTTTTAATTTTTTTTTTTATTTTGCTTTATATTTTTTTTTTAATTATTTGTGTTTGTTTAAAGAAAAATTAGATGTACTTGGAAACTAATAAGATTTTAAAACTAGTTTCGAAACCATAATTTAAGAATAATTAAAAACAAGAGAAACAATGGCATATTTCAAAAAACAAATTTTTGGAGTTAGCAGTGTTAAGTATTTGCAATTTTGTATTTTCCAATTGTACAACGGAAATTTTAAATTTAATTTTGTAATTTTTTACTGTATTCAATTTCAGAAAGTTTTTTTCCATATATGTATGTAATATTTTTTTTCAATTTCACAAATGTCTTATTGTATTTCAAAAGGTTCTAAAATAATTTTGGAACTTTCTTTTTGTATTTCAGAATTTTCAATTTGTATTTTAGAATTTTTCAATTGCATTTCAGAAATTTCCCATTATACCCAGGGTACACTAATACAGATAGTGTTAAGAACCCAGCGGATTATGAATTTGTCTTCAAATTTTGTGAAAGTGATTGTCAGATTCATTAATTTTATTTGAAAATAAAAATTGTTTTGACATTCACTTTTCCAAACACAAAAAGGAAATGCAGGGGCGAGTTTTTTTGAAGTCGCCTTAATACTGCCTGTATTAGTATGCCCTGACTAAACCTTAAATGAAAATTTCTGTTATGCAATTTGAAAATTTTTGTAATACAAACCGAATGTTTTGAAATACAAATAGCATAGTTGTGAAATTGAATTAGAAACTCCTGAGTATTGAAGCCGAGTTAAAAATTTCTAAAATGAATAATAAGAAAACTCTGATATTGAATTAGAAATTTCTGAAAAAAATAGAATTTTTTTTAAATAATTTTAAAAAGTTCTGAAATACAATAAGAACTTAACTTTTTAGGATTTTGAAATCTTTTAACACCGTTTTGACTATAAAAAAAAATAGTCTGTGTAAACTTGTAACGACAATCGATCAAATACGAACCGCATAGGATTGTACTTTCGCTTAGTTTTCTAGTTGAAATCTCATTATAATGGTTAAAAAAAGAAACAAATGTCCTCAAGAAATTATATTTCTTAAAAAAACAAAAAATTTCCCAAAAAATGAAAAATTAAAAACATCAGGAAAACTTGAGGGCATTTCTTACTTCTTAATTTGCGGGGATTCTTTATAAAATAATCCCATTTTTTTTTTATAGAATGTAAAGTAGTAGTTGGACGACGCAATCAAAGGAAGACACCGAGCGTTAATAAAAAAAAAATTTTTTTCCATCAGAGTCAACTGAAAGTATGAAAGCTGCAGTGCGCAAAAGTTCATTTTCATATGCCGGACGCATAGGACGGACTTGAGCTCTGGTGGATTCGAGCCGCAGGCCTTTCTGTAGCATATTTTATTCGTATAACATTTTTTTTCTTTTCAGATTAGGCCTTCCCCAGAGCAGGAGACTTTCGACTCAAATGTTATTAAATCATTGGTGGACAAGGTAAGAGCATGAGGTTTTAAAACGTTTGGATGTTTTTTTTTGCATTAAAAAAACAGTACTACATCAACCTACCCTTTTTGATATTTAGTACCATCGTACTTTTTGTGTTTGCTTCTTTTAGGGTTTCGTTAACACTCGTGCTGTTACCTGTAAATACCGATTAGTGTTCGGGCTCCAAGGATCAACTTGGTCACCGTTGATTAAAGTTGGCGAAAAAAGATTTTCATTTTTAAGAAACTTTCTTTATAAATTTCAAAATCAAAACGAAGTTGAATTTGTTTTAAAACCTACAAAAATCAAGAATTTTTCATTTCAATTTTCAAAAGGGTGTAAACAAATTTTTTTAAACTAAGCAAATTTAAAAAAAAAACCCGGCAGAAAATATAATACTTTTTCTAAATACTCGCTCGAAAGGCTTTTAAATTACTCAATAGGTAAGAGTTGTATTTTTTTAAACACTCCAATTTCTTATTACAATGATTTTCAGTAAACCTTTTAAAAAATAAAAATTTTCTTAATTTTTTTTTCGGAAGAAGTGCCTAACATGTACTTTGCATGATCTTTTATCAACACCGCATTTGAATATTGAGATTGCTTGATCCTGTGCTTTATCATTTTATTTCTTTATACTTTGAATGATTCATAGTTTTGTAGAATTTTACATGAAGTTAAATTTTTCTTACTTGTTTTATCTTTTTATAAAATTCATGTACATCTAATTTTTCTTTAAAAAAAAACACAAAAACTAATGAAATTTGTTTAGAATTGAATTTCTAGGACATGTTTCGTTTTTAAGCTATAATTGTGACGACATTTTAAATGATAAATTTTGTAAAGGAAAAACAAACAAAAACAAAAAAGGAAAAGCAAACAAAAATAATAAATTAAAGTAAAGAATTACTCAACAAGAAAAAAATAAACAAGCAATAACGGCAGAAATGAAAGAAAATAGATTTCAAATTCTAAACATGAGCATATTGGTCTTTTTTTTTCTTTTCTTCGAAACTTTTTCGAACAAGAAATTCTGGCAATGATTTAAGAGGACAAATAAATTAAAAAAAAAAACAACTGAAAAATATTTATGTATTAATTACACAAATAGCGGAAGGTGACAAACAGTTAATAAAGACGGGAGTTTAAAAAAGGGTAGAGAGAAAGAGATAAAGAGGGGGTATAGGGAAAAATATATATGTTTCTTTGTTGCAAAGAATTTTTTGGACATCGATTTTTTTAGTTTGTTTGTTTGTTTGTTATTCATATGCAATATTATCTATCTTTTCTATGTTTTCTTTCAGATTTTAAACAGACAACAATTTACAGAAGTTTTTTCTTAATTAGAGAAAAATTGATTTTAAAAAACGATGTCATTAACAAACTTCAATTTTTCACTTTTTTACTTTAAAAAAAATGTTTATGATCAGGAAAAAATATCTTGTATTACAATTTTTCATTTGCAATTTTCTTCTTTTTTTAATTTTTCTTATCATGTTGCGTAACTTCTTCTACATCTTAAACTTCTTCCTTATGCTCTTGTTGTGATAATTTTTTTTTTTAAATAATGCAAAATAAAAATTATTATTTTAATTACGAACACACAATTTGCCTAAAAACTTCCCCTACTGAGCCGGATGCTGCGGCATTATCAGCTGGGGCTGGATCATCTGTTGTGGGTGCTGCCCCGCCGCTGTTGGATAATAGTGGCTGGGCATTAGTTGTGAGGGATGTATTGTAAGAGGGCAAACAACATGGTAAGATGGTTGGGTTTGTGGGGCAAAAGTTGGCTGTGGTCCCCCGCCAGCAGGGGAAGGTTGTGGCTGTGGATGGAACGTTTGATGTGGTTGACCAGGAGAGGGTGTAGTTGATGGCGGTGTTTGTGTTAAAAACTGCAACTGTTGCGGTTCAAACATGCGGACCTGTAATTTAACGAAAACAATTTTCATCACTAATTTCAAAATCTTTGCAAACTAAATGAAAACTTACCATTTGGGGCGCATATGGCTGCGATTGGAAATGTGGGGCATGTGGTGTTTGCGGATAAGGTATAAATTGCGTTTGCAATGGTCCTGTAGCCAACAATGGTTGACCTGTTGCCGCCGAGGCATGCATTTGTGTTGGTGTCATGGGTCCTGAAATATAAAATACAATAAAAATTATTAAAAAAAAATTATAAAACAAGGATGCCATCCTTGATAAATGTTATTTAAAAGAGAAAGCTAACAACTTTCCGCGATATAAACAAAAACAGTTTAGGTTAAAGGAAATAGATAAGACTCTAAGGGATCCAAAAGGTTTCTTGTCAGATGGATAGGTTAGATGCTTAAGAGCATGTACGATTGTAAGTTCTAGGTTAGAAAGGATATATAAAGAAGATTAGGGACCAAGGACATCCCACTAAGGGGTTATTTCGCCCCTACTGTGGCTTTTAAGAAAGGTAAAACGTTACGTATGCAGACGGTGATAGAGTTTTCGCAATTGGCGCTGCGTGTACGCTCTTTGGGGGTCATAAAACGAGTTGGGCGTTGATCAGAACGTGTTCTTTTTTACAAGAAAGTATTTGGTCAAGGCCAAAAGAAGGCCGGTACTTAATTTACAAACAAAATTTGTAAAAAAGCAATTCGATGAGTCGTTGCAGACGATGAGAAATGGCTGCTTAGGTCTGCAGAATATACAAAATGCTCTTCACAATAGGCCTATGATTACAAATGAAATGGTTAAGTAGGCAATAGGAAGCTTCTCTTTAATTAAGGCAGCAGGACAGAATGGTATCTTACCGGTTGTTCTATAGAATAAGGTTGACTTTATATCGTCCCATAATGTAGAGATTTTTAATACTTGCCTAATCCCCGCATATACCCCTTGCGACTAACGAAACACCAAGGTGGTATTTAAAACAAAACCGGGCAAAGAGAACTACGCGAACCCTAAGGCTTTTCGGCCCATTAACGTAACCTCCCTCCTGCTCAAAACCATAAAGCGAATAGTAAATTATATGGTTAAGAACAGGATACCACATAAGAGGCTGAGATTTAAGCAACATGCTTACATCAAAGGAAGATCTGTGGGAACAGTTCTGCACGACATACAACATACAACAATAAAAAAACCAATCAGTGACAAATTGTATACCTTGACAGTATGCCATGACATTAGAAAGCTTTTAACACAATACGATCCAACACGCTTTTCTAATCCTTGGAGCAGTTTCACGTTAATCTGATACTAAAATACTGGATCAGTCGCATGCTAGGGAACAGAAGAATATGATACGGCTTGTATGGTGTTACTATTGTGGACAGTGTGGAACCCCACAAGGTGTCATCCCTTTGCCCCTTCGGAGGGTGGCTACAAAACCTAAACGGTGGGATTTTTTTGGCTGACGGTAGCATCACAAGGCACAGGAGCTCGTACAAGTTTGGTTATTTAATTTTAGAAATTTCGAGTTTAATTTTAAAATTTTCTAAATTATATGTTTTTTAGAAAATTTAAATTTAAATTTAAAAATTGTTATTTTCATTTTAGAACTTCCAATTGTATTTAAACATTTTTTATTTCTATCTCAGAACTTATAAAAAGTCCTGGGGCCAAATCGACGCATTCGAATCGAATCGAAATTAAAAAATTCTTATTAGTAAATTTTGATTTGAATCGAATGCAACGAATTGGACCCTGATATACAATTAGAAAATTCTAAAATCGAGACAAATAAAAAATTCTAAAATTGAATTAGAAATTTCTGAAACTGAATTATAAATTTCTAAATGTGAATTAGAAGTTCTCGAAATAAAAATTTAGAACTTTATTATTAAAAAATTTTAAAATTTAATTCGAAAATTTTAAAATATAATTTTTTGATACCGATTGAGTAATGGGCAGTGGGAATGATAGCATGATAGATACCAGTAGTTAGCGCTTGTAACTGCAAATTCAAAAACAAAATTATTCTCTTAATTGTCACTTACCATAATTGCCTCTTCTCATGCGCGGTTGTTGAGCAGCCTGTGGATGGCCGGGAGCATGAAAAGCTGTAGTTGGCTGTTGCCCTGGCATCATATAAATTGGTGTTTGCTGGCCACCAGCTGCTGCCAGTGGTGCACCTTGTGTATAAATTGTTGTCATGGTGACAGGTGTTTGTGGTGTATGAGGCCGCGATGGATTTGGAGTGCTCGGACTGCGAGGTGTAAAAGGCTTCGCTGAGGGATTAAGGACATGAGTCTTCTTCACAAGCGGAGCTGAACTTGAGCCCGAACTAGTTGTACCAGTTGAGCCCGATGATATTGTAGAAGGTGGTGTTGACTTGTCCGATGCTGTGGAACTGTTGTTTGCAGCCGACCCAGGTGTAATGGAGGCGTCTAATTTTGTTATAGGTGTCTGCAGTTGTGAATTAAGTGAATTGTTATCGACCCCAAGGGGCGGTGAAGTCTGCTGTTGCTGGCTGTTGGTTTGTCCAACACCAGTTGGTGTTATAATTTGTGTTGTTAATGCAGTTGCTAGAGGCTGTTGTTGGGTTGAAGAAACCATATTGCTTGTTTGTGTTATTTGTGTGGTTTGTTCTGCTATAATGTGTTGAGGGGTTTGCTGTGATACATGTTGTTGCTGTTGAGTTTGTGACACATGTTGCATGGGCATGGAAGCTGGTCCTGCGCCATGTTGTGGTATATGTTGTTGCATTTGTTTTTGTGTCTGCTGTTGTTGCATGTGGGGAGGTGGAGCATGTTGTTGTTGCTGCTGTAAATGCGGTGGTGGCACATAATGTTGCTGTTGCTGGGGTGGCGGTACAACATGATGGCCTTGTTGTGTTTGCTGTGGTGGTGGTCCAGTATGATGCTGCTGTGGCACATGCTGCATAGTGACATGTTGCGATGGATGACCACCCACATGTTGCGGCTGCTGTTGCATGTGAACTGCCTGCTGCTGCTGCTGTTGAGGTGGCGACACTGATGGCTGCGGTTGAAGACCCTTGCTGATGTTCATGTGTTGCTGGGTTTGTGACGACATCGAAGCAGTCTGTTGCTGGCTTGGAGGCCCTGGCGAGGGCGACGTGTTGGCCAACTGAAAATCTTGACCAAATTGTCTTAAGTCTTGTATTTGATTTTCACGTGTACGCATTTGCCTTTGAGGCTGCGGAGGAGGCTGCTGATTGCTAGGACCATGTGGTCCTCCTGATTGAAGGGGCGGTGAGCTACTATTACCACCTTGCCCCCCTCCACCACTGTGGGGAGGCCCGTGTTGTCCATGTCTGCCCTGATTCTGGTTATCATTGTTGTAGTTCATCGAGGAACCAGATGAAGAACCCGAATATTGTCGCATTTGTCTTTGAGGCAAAGGCTTGCCATCTCCACCCCTTCCTCCGACATCACCGTTCATTTTTGATTGACCTCTATAGGAAGAGGGACCACCATGCATGGGTGCTGATGCATAAGGCTGGTACGATGACTGAGATTGGGATGTGTTCTGCATGGGCATTGTATTGTAAATTATTTGTTTTTGACCACCAGAGGAATTCCCACCCTGAGACATGACCCCACCGCCTTGAGACATGCCAGACGAACCTCCACCACTGTTTGAAGAGTTATTACGTACCATTTTCTGGTTAAGCGGTGCATTGGGTTTGCGTTTAATCATCGAACCACTATTGCCACCTTGATACTTGCTGCCACCATCTTGCTGGGACATCTGTGATGAGGGTGGAGCAGAACCCTTCATTCCACCTGTCATACCACTGACAGATGATTGCATAGAGTTCGACTGGCCACCCATAGAAGAAACAGATTGTGTGTTGCCCATCATGCGATCGTTACGATCATTACGATCGTCACGATCGCCGTGGCTTCCATGACTGCCGCCACCACGTGACGAAGAACCCATAGTTTGTGACGACATAGCAACTGGTGGAGGTGGACCGGTAATGGAACGTGTCGGTTTTGTTATATAACGTTCGGTCATTACAGGTGGTTCGAAACGTTTGCGATCGCGATCACGATCGCGTTCACGCTCTCTTTCTCTTTCTTCGCGTTCTCTTTCTCTTTCACGTTCACGTTCACGTTCCCGTTCTCTTTCTAAATCTCTTTCACGTTGACGCTCTCTTTCGCGTTCAGTTTCCCTTTCACGCTCGCGCTCTCGTTCACGTTCCAAATCGGGGCGAGCAACCGCGGCATATAAAGCTTCTTCATCACCGTTTTCTAAATCAAGGCGATCCCTGCAAACTGGATTATTTTCAATTTCAGCTGCTAACTGTTCAGCTTTAGCTTCACGTTCTTTAAACTCTTCTGAATCAACCTTATCAAGAGCCACAGTGTATGAGGACAAAGAGTCATCAAAAGTTGACTGAACACCAAATTGGTTTTCGTTTTTGCGGAACATATCGTTGGCATCCCAACCAATTTCCGTATCATTTTCTAAATCTATGTCAATGTCACCATTTAAACCTGTCGGTTCCCAGGGTTCGAGTTCTTTTTCTTCGAAACGTAATCCTTAAGAAAATTTAACACAAATTTTATTGAAAAATTGTATAGTTTTAAACGTTTTCAAAATACTTAAGATTTCTTTTTAATATCAGATATTTGTTTGAAATAAGTTGGAATAACCTATAAACTTACCGTTACATTTCTCTGAAATGGCAGCATCTGTTTGAAAATTACCACCTGTTGCATATTGTGAATCAAAATCTTTAGCTGAAATGCTAACTACCGTATCGTAGGGGAAAATCATAACATTCGGTATCGTTTTCGATTCTTCGGCTGAATTTTTATTTACCTTAATGCACGACGGCAACTCAAGAGCCACATCAAAATTGGGCGAAAACGTACGAAAGACGCCCTCATAAACATTACCCGAACGAAGGCGCATTTGTACGACATTGCCAACAAGCGCAGTGGCTGCATGCATAAAATATGCATTATTATAGATGCCCTGTGCCTGGGAACGGGATTTATTGCTCGGCTGTCTATTTTCATTCGAATATCTATACATAAAGAAAAAACATTTTTAAAACAATCAAATAAGATACAAAGTTTCGAATGCACCACCACCTGGTAAGATATTTTATTAAAAATTACTTTACAACAATTTCCAACCCTCTACTAACCCTCAAATTTAATTGATTTAGATTACATTTTTTCGCAGAAAAAGGTCGAATTGTATACATTTGCAATGTATTGTGTGTATGTGTGTGTGTATAAACAGTAACAACAAAAAGCCATCGACTTAAAAATTTTAAGGTCACTGACTTTAATTATGCCTGAACAAAGAATTTGTATGTAAAATTGTTTTGTTTTGCTTTTTTTTTTAGATTGAAACCAAAAACAAATCGAAAAACTTTCTACATCCATAAAGTTTTTAATTTTAATTTCTTTTGTTTTTGCTGCTAAAAATGTAGTGCAAAACAAAAGCAAAAAAATAAATAAAAAAAACTTTAACAAACTTGTATTTTTTCAAAAGTAAATTTATGATTCATAGAATTGACAATAAGAGCAACAAAAATGCTTATTAAGTGGATTTTTTAATTAAATAATCGAAACCCAAAACGATATGTCTTTTTTGTTACAAAACTGAAACATAAATAAATAAATTGTTGCATAAACAGATCCAATACAAATTTCTTAATAATTTTATTTGAATTTGGATTGTATTCAGTGACTAAAAAAAATAATTATTTTAAAATTTTTAATGATTTTTTTTAATCAAGCCCTTTGTTTTTGATTATTTTAATTTTTCCTCAGAAAATAAATATTTTTTATTTTTTGTTTAAACCCCAATTTCACCCTCGTGGGTAAAAATGTTAGAAACGCATTCATATTTTTTTAGGCCCTTTTAAAAGCAGTTTGAGTTTCATATCTTTATCGTTTTTAAAATACTAAGTGAAATTTAGTACAGGGTGTCCGCCGGCAAGGTATGTTTTATTTAATGCCGGCAATTATGTATGAAATACAATATCAAATAAATTCCCGCCTCTGTTAGCCTTACAAATGCGAGCTCTTTCGATCACATTTTACATTAAATTATCACACATTTCACGTGGTATTTGATTAATTTTACCACGACTGTTTTGTTTGAGTTGATCCAGCGTTTCTGGTTTGTTTGCATAAACCTTGCTTTTCAGATATTCCCACAAAAAGTATTCAAATCAGGCGACCGTGAAGGCCAATCAACATCATAATTTCTTGAAATAACTTGTTGTGGAAAGAGGTCTCGCAGTAATTCCATTGTAATCCTGACTGTATGCGATGTGGTACCGTCTTGTTGATACCACATGTTAACCAAGCCCAAAGCTTGCAGTTGTGGCATTAAAAAGTTTTCAATCATATCACGATATCGCTCCCAATTGACAGTTACCGTTACTCTGTTTTCAGTTTCAAAAAGTAAGGTCCAATGATCCTGACCAAATTGCACACCAAACTGTCACTTTTAATTGATGCAAAGGTTACTGATAAATAAATTGAGGGTTTTCCACTGCCCAGAGCCGACTTTTCTGTTTATACACATTTCCATTCAAATGAAAATGTGCCTCGTCACTCATTATGATTTCATGAAAATCGGGGTTGTCATGTTTTAACGATCAAAACAAGTTGTTGTACTGAATATTTCTTCACTATAAATTTGCCACGTCTCTACTTCACGACTGCCAAATATGAACTGTCAAGACTAATGTTTACCAAATTGCGGCAAAACAAAGTAGAATACCTTGCCGGCGGACACCCTGTATTTTGAAAAATTTATTTTTTACCCTGTTTAACCCCATAGAGTACAAAATTTTAAAAAAGTGACGGATCTGTACATACGTACACATATTAATACATACATACAAAAATGCATACATACACACATACAAACTCCAAAAATCTTCTTTATACAGTAGATATAAATAAGTCCATGCTTACGATATGTGCAGCAGACCGCATCTCCGTGTACTGTCGAATATAAAGCATTGTTAAAAGGAGATTAAAAAAAAATTATGCCGAAAGTAGGGGTCGCCATTTTATTTATTTTCCTTATATCTTCGGCATTTACTATCGGATCTTTAAGTTCGATATATCAAACTTTATGTCTTAGGGGGCGCAATAATTTGATTTAGTGGTCATTGGTCTCCAGCATCTTCTTTAGGATTTACCCACTATATCTCAGTTTATAAACTAATGTCAAAAAATTAAAGCTGACCATTACCATTGTGACGGGTGTGACCAGTTTACTCACATTTTTGCTTATAACTCAAATAATTAAAAATGTGTGTTTGAAAATGGCTATGATTTCCAAGGATGGTATGCTTTTTAGCAATTATTACTAAGTAGACAATTGCAAGAGCATAATTTTGAGTTACAATGATCATTTGAAGACTGTGATAGGTGTGACCTTACAAATTGGAATTTAAGAGTATTTTGACTTCAAGGTCGGGTTTTGTAAAATATTCTTGAGAACGGGTTTAATTCTTTGGTTTCTACGGTAGTTTAAAGTGTTTGTAATCGTATTTGATTCATTATTTTAACGAAAAATGAGACGGCGTGACATTTTCATGAAAGCGTAAAAAAGATAAGCTAATTATTCAGTACGTGATCATTTTAATCTCTTTTAAAATTAATTAAAATTATATTCGATCCAATTTTTAAATACTTCGATCATTTTCGTTTTCTTTTAGACGTAAATTCATTGATTTTTTTAATAAAGAAAAAAACAATTTTTCTCCAATTTGGGTCGTTTTACGTGCTTCTATAAGGTATTAAACTTTTGTAAAGAAAGACTTTTGATACCTGTATTATAATAAGTTTAAAACATTAATGTTTTTCCCCTACTGGAAGGGACCCCTTTTCCAGTGTTTTCGTTATATCTTCGGCATTTACATTCGGCACTTTAAGAATTAGAGGAAAAGCCGAGCTTACAATATGTTCGTAGATATATAAAAAATAATTATTTTCTACTGTAATTAAATTAGCCGCTGTGGATATGCTTTCAGTTATATCTGGGCAATTCTATTGTGCAGGGTGTGGCCATTTCGCACACATTTTTGGTTATAACTTAAATAATTTAAATTTTTTATTTAAAAAAGGCTATGATTTTTTAAATTTGAATGTTTTTAAGCGATTAATTATAATTTGGCACTAAAAGAACATAGTATAATCTGCTCATAATTACCTCTTGAATACTGTGACTGGTGTTATTTACACATTTGAATTTTAGGGAATTTTGATTTTTAGATCCAACTGTATAAAATATTATTAAGAACGAGCTTAATTTTTTTTAATTTTTACAGTAAGTTAGGATGTATTTATCGTATTTAATTTATAATATCTTTGATTTATAATATCAAATAGTTAATAACTGTTTAAATAGAATGAGGTCACATAAAAACGAAGCAAAGTCAAGAATTCACACATGAATAAATACTTGCATTAAGAGTCGTTCGTATACACACAAGAAGATATCGCTTACCGACTGCAATAATGGCAAATATTATAAATGATTTTTTTTTTGAGTTTTACTATGAAAACAAAGTATTAAAACCATTTAACAATATATTAAACACATACAAATGCATTATTAAATTAAGTGACCTAAATAAAATAGCTGATGGTTTGATTTTACATTTTTTTGTTGTTGTAAAATTTGTCCGAATAGGAAAAAAAAAATGGTTATTGTGATTGAAAATTTTCTTGTTCACCTGATGTGTAATTCGTTTAAGTCACATATAAAAACTGTTTAAATTATCGAAAAAAATCTTAAAATACTTATCATAACGGCTTGCTGTAAGCGACTTATTGGTTGGTTGGGCTAATTTTTTTCTTTTTTTAATTTTAGGAAATATTTAATTTATGCAAAATAATATGCACAATGAATGTTGGATAGAAAAAACCCCAACGAAACTAACAATAGAAAAACATGCATAAATAAACGGATGAGAGTCCAATGCACATTTTTAAGTAAAAACATTTGTATCAACGAATATGTGCACTAAATGTAAACAATAAAAGCCGAAGAACTTGTAGCGGTTGCAGCAGCGTGCATATTGTAGACATTTTAAATTGAGGTCAATTGAAATAAAAAATCAATTAAGTCAGTGTGCAGTTTAGAGGGCTTGTTTAGGCCTTTCTTTAACTAAAGTTTTTCATTTTCTGCAGTCCGCCATACACAAGCATTTGTTAGACCTGCATTTCAGATAGTTGAATTTCCTAGAAAGGGCTATCTTGACAATTTCCATCGTCAGGTATAAATTTATTTTTAAAATAACCATAATAAATTGATTTATGTATACCTATGTATGTTATTCGAAATCAACGAAGATAAGAGGTGCTTGCCATTTTTTTCAAATCGCGTAATATGTATGTATGTATGTAGGTATCTTTAAACACTTATCAATTTCGTTATAGAATTTATATTTGGGTTTGTGGGGATTTTTGTTTTTCGAGGGAATCTTTTAGGATATGAAACTCGGTGTTTAGATGTTTTGCAGGCAGGTATACATTGTTGTATGGTTGAAAAGATATATCTCCACTGTTTAATTACACTGTGCAACAGTGAAATAAATATATACAGACGGGATAGTATAGGTTTGATTCTACTACCAAAAAGTAGTAAAGCCCTACACTCAGTTTGGCAAGATTAGAGGCCGTTTTCGTTTTATGAACCTCAAAAGTTTTGGAAAATCAATTCCCTCTCAAAATATAGTGTCATTAATTTTTTCTTCAATATTGTACCTTAGAATTCACCTAATAAATAAAAAAAGAAAGGTTTTTCTAGATTTTTTATTTTTAATTTTTTTATTTCAAAGTAATAAAACAAAATAATTTGGACTCATATTTAAAAACAACCAAGTCCAGGAAATTTTTTTTAAATGTAACAATAATACAAGGGCCTGCCTGTCTGTAAATAATTATTTTCGAATTTTAAATGAAAGGACCATGTACAAGGAAACGCCATAAAGTCAAGTGAAGTATACCATATTGATGGTATTTCTACTAGATTCTTGGAAAATCAAATTTTTTTTTTAATTTTTGATTTTTAAAGGTTTCGCCATATATTAATATTTTTTTTGATTTTTTTTTCAGACAAAATATAATAATTATTTTTACAAAACAATTGTTATATTTTTAATTACTAGAAAAATTAAAATAACACCGATTATGGTTATTACAATTGATTTTTATTAAAATAAATTAAAATAATAGTTATTTCTGAAAAAAAATCAAAAAATTATTATTGTTTTTAAACAAAAATTATAAAAATAAACCCATATTTATTTTTTTTTTTTTTGCATAATAATTACAGTCCCTGATATTGATTAAATGAAGTCTTAGGTATAATATTACTGAATAAAGTAAAGAATTGTTTGTAACCAAATCTGAATCAGCTTTTAAACAAAAACTGATGACACCACTCTTTGAAAATTTCACTGATTGAAATTTGTAAGGCCCATAAAAAGAAAACGGTAACCAATCCCGCCAAACTGATTCTAGGGGTTTACTATCCTTTGACAGCTGAATCGAACCTATACTTTTTACTTTTCGTATTTTTCAAAAAAATTAAATGGGGAATTGTTGGTATATGGGCAATTTCATCATGACGGGATAAACATTTTACTCACATTCTTGGATATGACCCAAGCAAATTAAAATTTTAGTTAAAAGAGAAACTAGGATTTTCAAGGATTTTATGCTTTTAAACGTCCAATAGTAAGTAGACACTATAGGAACATAATTTCTGTTCATAATGACCACTAGAAGACTTTGACCGATATGATTTGACGCTTTAAAGTGTAATTTAGCAATTTAATATATCTTATTTCTACCTATAAAAAGACAACTTATACATACATATATATTTTGAATATTTTCATTATCTTTTAGATGTAAATTTATCAATTCTTTTAAAAAACAACACAAATTTTGTGCTTTTTTTTGGCATATTTAAGTTTAATCGTCCGTAATCCATTTTTCATTAAGGGCTTGACAATATTTGTTTTGTTATGCAGGGGTTTTACTGTATATTCCTCTTGAACTACAATTTTTAAAACTTTGAAAGCGTTAGTTTCTAGCTGCTACCTGCTACGATAGTTAAAGGGTAAATTGAGCAACATGGATATTTTCAGTCGAGCAATGGAGAGTTGAAATCGTAACCAAACGAATGACATCGATAATAAAATAGTTTGTATAGATACAAGCAATTAATGGGTAGGTATAGAATGTAAAAATATCAGTTCTGAGAAATTATTTGTATGAAGGACGACTCACAGCAAGTAACTTTGTGTATCAGTTTGTCATTTCGTTTGTAATTCATAAAATATTTATTCGCAATTCCCTTTAGTTCCTATATGTACCGATATGTATGTAGATATATTCTTCTCCACATACCTATGTATATAACAAAGCCGATTTAGCTCATATAACGGTCTGCTAAAATAAACTTTTACCGTCCGAATCAAATCATACAGACTGCATTTTGGGGTTAAACTATAAGAAATATTTCTAAAACAATCGTTTTTTATAATTTCATATACTATCTCAATAGGTGTGGTCACTGTTTGGCGAAACTTTGAAGACGGTAAACTATTATAAGAAAAAAATTTTGTGATAGAAGTCTACATTTTATGCAACTCATCACACTTTTCAAGCTTTTAACTTCAAATGTAGTACAAAATATTTTTAGCTACAATTTTTAGAAGTCATTACATCATTACATTTCTTTAAGCTAAAGTTCAGGTCGATATTTGTATAATACAGTGAACTCGCGGAAACGTAAATATCCAGTATCGTGAACATCCAGAAACGTGAACACTTTTTATTTAACATTAACTACTCTAAAACGTGAACAAACATTGAAAGTTTTAAAACGTGAACAATTTTTTTCTGAGATTTTTTTGTTTACATTAATTTTATTAGTTTTGGGAGTTCCCAAATTATGCAATAAAAGGAGCTATAAGCGATATACATAGTTTTATTTGCAAAATGTTGATTTTTGTGGTCAGATTAATAAGACAATTATGTTGTACCCAAAAAACTTAGGTTTTAAAATTTTTAAATTGGACTTTTCGGGTTAAAGCGTTGTTAAGTTTTGACTAGATTTAGATGTTTTTTAACTAGTAACAATAAATTGATAAAAAAAAATTAAATTCGTTAGAAAATAGTTAGAACATATTCAATCGGAAACGTAACCAAAATCGAAAACGTGAACACCCTTGGTAAATATTAGTTCACGTTTCCGCGAGTTCACTGTATTCGTATTGCATAGGTAGATATTTGCTTTTTTAAATTATTTTAAGATACATTTTCCTTTTTAATATTTATTAAAACATAAATCAAGTAAATGGCTGTTTTCCTAAACCCAGTATGCTTTGCATCACGAAATTTCAACTTCTTTCATTTCACACAACTTACAGTTTTAACAATTTTCTGTGTTTCCAAAGCCATGTTAAGCTTTAAACACTCATTTGGAAGCAGAAGATATTATCAAAACCTTCAGCTTTGCTGTCAGAAAGAATTTGAAATTTCGTGATGCAAGGCATACTGCTTTTAGAATAACAGCCAATGTTTAGCATTATTGTTTAATACATTTACCTATAGAGAAATTAAATGCTAAGTAAATATGGGAATCATAACTATCCAATTCGTATAAACTTCTAAATAAATTTTAGATTTTATTATTACAAATTAAACGAATTTAAATTATCAATGATAACGCCAGTTTATTAATTGTTTTAGGAATTTTACATATCGAGGTTACTGAACTCAAGAAGTAGGTACAATAAAATCAAATACCTAAATATTCTTAAGCTTTTAAACTATTAAGAAATAGATATGATTTAAGCCAAAAAAATTTGCAAACATTATTTTAGCAACAAAAATTCTGTTCTTAAATTAACAAAATTCCTTTAACGATTGCAAAATAATTTTACCCATTAAAACCAAACTCTAAACTCCAATTACACAGAAACATTTCGGCGCACACATGTTTTAAAAATTACATAAGTTTTCCAATTTATTAAATTCTTTAACATCTCAGATTTTCAGTCTTAAAAATGTATAAATGCATTCGATTGCAGTCAAAAAAAATAGAAATTTAACAAAGAAAAGGTTTAAAGGGTTTGAGAACTTACCTTGAGATTCCACCACCGCCACTACCAGTGGATATACCTCCGCCACCTCCACCGCCACTTGGGCGATTTTTGCGTTTATTATTGTTCATTTTGTTTTTCTTTTATCGATAAAAAAAAAGTTTGTATGCTGTAACCAGAAAAAAAATAGTTTTTAGGCACAAACTTAATTAATTTTTCTGCACTTCTTTTTTTTAACTATTTTTAACACGTAAAAAAATATTTGGTTATGGTAGCAAAAACACAAGCTTTTTTATTTTTCTTTTCCCTTTTTTCTTTAGCCTGATTTAATTGTCGTTTGTTT
This sequence comes from Melanophora roralis, assembly GCA_963583895.1. Classification (NCBI taxonomy): domain Eukaryota; kingdom Metazoa; phylum Arthropoda; class Insecta; order Diptera; family Rhinophoridae; genus Melanophora; species Melanophora roralis. Next base: position 92,636,403 of record OY757187.1, on the reverse strand, counting down.
CTTTGCCAACTTAACTGCAATTTTTATGTATGTACGCCTTTTTTGTATTAAATGTTAATTGAAAGGCTAGTTTCTTTTTTATATTATTTATTTAAGTTCTTTTGTTTCTTGCGTTTGACTTGCGTTTGATATAAACTTTACGAGTTCATGCAGTTTATTTTACCTTTGTGTTTTTCTTCGATTTTTCTGTTTCCCTTTTGTAATATTTCCGCGTTTCTTCGTATTTTTCTTCTTTGATCAATCAGAGTTGTTTCCTACAACTTCGTTGCAAAATTTTCAGGCTTTTTCTATTTTTTCCTTTTGATGTTTTTAGCTAGCCTTTTCTGCCAACGCTTACCCGCTGCTCTGCTTAAAAGCACTTGCACTGTTTTCCTTCCAAATTAATCTTGACTAACTTTCGCCACGTAATATCGTTTTATTTAGTTCTTGGACTATAAGAAATTCTAACGCTATCAATGTAACGTTTTAAGTTACTTACTTTTCTTATGTTTTTGCTAATTTTTAAGTTGATAACAATTATTTTTTAACAAATTTTTTATTGCTATTTCACTTTTTACTTCGGTAATTCCACATATGCGTGACAACCGTAATAGCGAAGTGCTACCAGACCTACGGCTTGTCTACAATGATGCAGTGCTGCTCCATTTTTACAATCTGATACAAAACAGATGACAAAAACCGCTGCAAACACACATTTATGGAGCTGCCAAATGATATATGATTTATAAGGTGTGTTTTGTTTTGTGAGATGGCATTACCATATAGTCATTTTTAATGCAGCGAGCATAATACGGACGACAAAATTTTTGCCGCTAATATTCGTCGGATAAATAGAGCATATGTATACATACATGTTCATCAGCACTTATATTTGGCAATAAATTTAATATAATTATTTTTTACATTATTTAACAACCTTAACAGAATTAACCACTTCATCAGTAATCAGCGTTTGTGTATTTTTGTAATCGAACTTTTTTATAGTTTTAGTTTATATAATTATGTGTAATGTAGTCACCAAAAAAATACTGTGCCTGAACCCGCTTAAAATTAAGTTAATTTATGAAATATTTCGGATTTGGAATGTATTTTCCAAGTACATATAATACAGAGTAGGTTCGCAGTGCGATTAGTTTTGATTTCATAAGCATATATGTATAACAATATTTCAACTGTTCAAATGTTCTGTGCCTCGTTTCTGTAACTTGCGAGAAGTTTTCGCATCGAGAAATTTTACAAGATTATAGAAGTCTTCCAGTTATTAACAGGGCGAGTCATATAATTTAAATATATTGCAAGTTAACATTAAAAATTTATAATAGTTTTTCTTTGATTCATTCTGTCCTTGACAGGGCGACTATAAATTTCTCGACTAAAGAACTTCTCACATACCATACAGAAACGAGGCACTGGTTTTTAATTAAGTTCTAATTGCACTGAATTTTTAAAATAACTTAATACACAAAATGTCTTGTGATGTGTTTTTCTTATTTATTTATTTTTTTAGTAGCCAAATTTTTTTTTAATGCTACGTGTACTTTAGTTTAAAAAATTCATAATAATTATAGAAGGTTTGTAATGACTAATTTGTCAAATGTCTATGGAATAAGTAACAAATAAACTCTTAATAAATCCACTCTTATTATTAATATGAGCGTACATCTTTTAGTCTGGGTAGCTTTTCAATTAATATTAAAAAAATGGCTAATACTGTTATGTCCAAGAATGAATCATTTTAACAATAAACTAATGATCAAATATCAACCAAAATAAAAATCAAAAACATAATGAGAACTGCTTTTAAAAACTAAAATCAAAATTAATTTCATCCGCTACAAAGTGATATAATTTTAGGTATTGATTTCATAACTTTGACACTCACTGTAAGCCTTTTTACATCATATCTGATGGCAATACCATCGTTTTCATCAACCACGCGAACATTTAAATTAGAGTTGTATCGGCCATGAACGACGTAGTTCAGTTGGCCTTTTTTTACTGAGGATTTGAAATAGTTCAATTAATATCGCTCTTTTGTTTCACTCGCTTCTTTTGCTCTACAATGTCTACATGATTATTTCGTTCACTTTGTTTTTTGCTTCTTTTGTATCACTTGCAAAAAAAAAATTATTTTTTGATTATTTGTTTGGAAAAAATAGTTATAGCAATTTTTAAATTAATAATAGTAATTGTCATTTTTTTGATTTTTATATTTTTTAAATATACATATGTTTAACAGTTATATGTGTATATTAAAATCAAAATACAGTGAACTCGCGGAAACGTGAACTAATTTTTACCAAGGGTGTTCATGTTTTCGATTTTGTTCACGTTTCTGATTGGATATGTTTTAACTATTTTCTAATGAATTTAATTTTTTTTATCAATTTATTGTTACTAGTTCAAAAGCATCCAAATCTAATCAAAACTTAACAACGCTTTAACTCGAAAAGTCCAATTTAAAAATTTTAAAACCTAAGTTTTTTGGGTAATACATAATTGTCTTATTAATCTGACCACAAAAATCAACCTTTTGCAAATAAAACTATGTATATCGCTTATAGATCCTTTTATTGCATAATTCGGGGACTCCCAAAACTAATAAAATTAATGTAAACAAAAAAAAAACCTCAGAAAAAACTGTTCACGTTTTAAAGCTTTCAATGTTTGTTCACGTTTTAGAGTAGTTAATGTTAAATAAAAAGTGTTCACGTTTCTGGATGTTCACGATTCTGGGTATTCACGTTTCCGCGAGTTCACTGTATTAAAAAATTCGTTTTTTGTGGGCCTTCGAAAGTTGAATACCTAGTAAATTAAAACATAATTGTTTAAATAAATACAAAATCCAAATGCTATAGTTCGATAGCCTATAGGCCTATACTATAGTCAACAATTTTTACATACATACATCTATATTAAAGTTACATTTACCTAAAAATTAAGCCGATACGGTAGCAAAAGTGCGGCATGTATGGATATAAATTTTGTTTTATATTTTTTTTAGTTAATTTAACTTATTTTTAATAATTTTTTTATTTTACATATATTAATTTATATTATTTTATTTTGTTTTATTTTATATTATTTTATTTTATTCGTTTTATTAATTTATGTATAGTTGAACTATTTGTTTTTAAGACAATTTTTAATTTAAATTTTTAGGCTCAAGTTTAATGCTTACTGAATTCTCATTATTTTGCAAATGAATTATTTTAGTTTTTACTCTATTAGAGTTAGTTAAGAAAGGAAAATATATTCCCATATGTTTTTCAATTAACGCGCTTATTAAAAAACGAAAACTGATTTCAATAAATAATTTAATTGTCCCAACAAAATTGATAGGTTTTTATAGAAATTTAACCAAAGCAGTGATGCTTGTTCAAAAATTCTTTTAAAAAGCAGTCATTTTGTATAGTCACTTTGTAGTTTACCGTTTTTGTGCTATTGTTTTTGCAAGTATGTAACGTACGCCTTGCATCCTTAAGGCCGCAGGTTCGAGTCGATGCTGTATGTAAGTCAAAATAATAAAATTAGTTTTCTTTGCAATAAATTAATTAAATAAAATATTAACATAAAAAAACATATGTAATAAAAAAAATTCAATAATTATATATAAATAAATATAAAATATTATTATATATAAATAAATAATTATGTAAATTGTTATTAGAAAAATATATATTTTTTTTAATTTTTTAAAACTTTAACTAATAATTTTAATTGAATCAATAAGAAATTGATTAATAATGTGTTCCATTTTAATTAAAAAAATAATTTATCAATTTGTTTGCAGGCTGAGAATCAAAAAAAATTAATTGGGATTACAAATTTCTTGATTGAAATCAATTTTTTTTTTTTTTTGTATGACGATGTTGAAGGTAATGAGCGATATGTATATACATACATATGCACATAAACAAGATATTAAGAAGTAAGATAACCAGTAATATGCTGGGCAAGTTAAAAATTACATATGCCACTTATTGTCAATTTGACAATAATTTTGAAACAACACCATTTCTAGTCTAACTTCCCATAAAATACCTTTTTAACGGCTTGACAGTAAACTGTTTCATAGAGTTACTGAGATGGTGAACTTTTAATTTAAACTTAAATAATTATTATGCTAATTAAAATATTTTCCACTTGGAAAGAATTTATGAATTCTTTTCTTAATGACAGTTTAATGTTTATTTAATAATAATGTAAATTATTTTGAAGTCACATCATATTTGTTCTGTAATTTGCAAATTATTTTTGCAAATAAAAAAAATTGTTTTATTAAAAAGAGTAATTGGCACCTGTATTATAAAATGCATCTTTAATTATATTTGAACGTTATATTAAGCCTACTACAGTAGGCGTTCCTTAAATAGAACTAATTTATTCACAGATTTTTTTTAATTTTCGAAAAACTCTAATGTGCAAAGGTTTTCTCTAAAAAAAAAAACAATATAAAAATGAACAAAAAATATTTCTAGGTATGGTTTTTTACTGTTTTTATATAAAGCGAGCTTAAAATATACCATATGATCGGAATTCATCACAAGAGAAAAAAAAATATTTTGAGATTTAAAATGAACAAAATTCAAGGGCAATAAAAATTACAAAAGTAACATGGGATTCGATTTATTTATATTTTAAAGTTAAAGTAAAGCTATAAAGCTTGATGAAAAAATAGAAAATTAAAACGTTTTTAAATTAGAATTGGCATTGTTATATTTATTTTAATATTAATTAAAGTAAAATGGGGTATGATTTTTTTTCTTTCTGGGTGACTTTTGTCAGAGATTAATATAAAAAATGTAAAAATGGTATTTTATTAGATTTTAAAAGGCACAGCTCTGTGCCAGAAAACAACTAACACCCTCTTTTAAAAGGCTACTCCTTAAAACAAAATCAAAAATAGTGTCATACGACGTAGATGTTATTCTTTTGTCGCAAAATTTAAACTTAAAGTTATTACTTATTATATGTCAATAAACTAATCAATATTAAAATAAATTAAAAGTAAAATTTAATTTTCAAAACTATATAATTATCTTGCTGTTGATTTCCCTTGTGGAGTTGCCAAACTCTCCCTCCCAATTCAATATAATTTTGAGTCAAATACATTTGGTATACATATATATCAAATGATATTTAACTAAATTAAAATAAAATGAAGGGTATAAAAATGATTTACATGTATTCACAAGTTTTTTTAAATTAACAAACTTTTGGTAAGTTATAAATATACTTATTTTGTTAAAATAAATTTTCTTTGTGAGGGGAATGATGCCCTTGTCTGTATTCCCATCTATTTTTGGTTTACGCTTAAATAACTTTACAAGTTTGCAGGCTGTGTCTATTGCTTATATTGCACTTTCTTTTTATTAGAGTACATCCTGTACATCCTAGTCTGATTCAAAGTTTGATTTTTTTGCTAAAGTTAGTTCTATACGAGATGTTTTTCACACATGACTTGTCACTTTTGCAATCCACATGTAATTGGGTATGTCTGTCAAAATTGTCATTTTACAGATGGTTTACAATTTTTGCTTTCACACGTACGTATGTAATTACATCTAACATAACTTTCAAACCAAAATAAACAACTTACTTTTCCTTGTTGGTGTTCTAAAAACAGCTGAAGAACACATGCTTTGTCTGATAAAAATAGAACGCGCTCTAATTGAAAATTTGTCACACGACTTTTACAGAACTTTGGTTTGCTTGGAATTGCGATACACAAACTCTCTTTGCTGGCATTGCATCAATTTCGTCTCCAGAGCTACATCTTCATCACTTTCATAAACATATTCAGTCTCATCCGCAAAAAAATCGCCTTCATTGTCACTTGACGAATCTACATATTATCTAGATATTCTTCTATACCCAGCATACCATTATCGGAGCGCTCTTATATATGAGCTCATATATGAGCGATTTTATGAGCTTCTGTGAGTATTTCCTGCGTGCATATTTCTGAGCTCATAAACGATCGATTTTATATGCTTTTTATGAGTAATTTCTGCACTCTGACATATAACGGTAAATTCCAGCTAAGCAGAAGAGAGAAGTTGCTCAAATTGATTCATTAGTGAATATTTTTGGAAGCGTAAAGACAAAATTGTGAGTTATATTATAATAAATACAAAAATAATAAATAATTGAAATAATGAAAAGAGCGAACTAAAAAAATAGCAAATTAATAATAAGTGAACTTCGTTCAAACAAATTAAGAAAAGAAAATCCAGCATGTAGTATTAAAAATAATAGTGTTGTTGAAGAAAATATTAACAGTGAACGTATTTAAGAAAGAGAGAGTGTAAACGAAAACTGGAATAAGAGCTCAAAATGCGTTTTAAAAAAGAGTCATAAAATACTCTTTTATGCATGAAATTTAGAGCTCTTTCATGAGTGACCAGTTTAGTGGAAAAAGCCACTCAAAAATGAGCGTTTTATGACTGTTTATGATTATTTTATGAACTCTTTATGAGCGTCAGCGTTCCGACAAAAGAGTCTTTATGAGCTCATTTAGAGCGCATATGGTATGCTGGGTAGCTTTGTCATCCATTTTATTTTCTCGTATCAAAAACACAAAACATTAAAACCTTTCTTGTAAGTTAACTTAACTGGAATGATTACAATAGTATTTCAAATATGTAGTGCAATGTACGAAATAAACAGAAAACAAAGGGAAATTTTTCGACAATAAAATAGCTTTAGCTACGAGTTATCTCGTAGGGCTTGTTTCAGTAGTTTAGTGAGACAATTCTCTATGCCAAAACAAATAAAAAAAGTCAACTCCACATGCCATGTTAAAATTATATTATGTATAATGAAATCATAATTACTACGAGGTATCTTGTAACTGGCCTTACCGATACGGATGTCGACTACGAGATAACTCGTAGTTGGCAGTGAATGCGTTAAGTCTATCAAATCAAGTCATACGCATGTGCTGCTCTTCAAAAATGAGCCAGTTAATTTGTATATTAGCAATTCTTGGTGACAACACACTATTGATTATAACTCAAGCATATCAAATTTGTTACATTAAAAATGTGTATGATTCCCTTGAATGTTATGTTCTTAAAGTTTTATCATAGGTAGACATCGAAAGAACTTGATTTCTGCCCACAATAACCACTTAAAGAGTGTGACGGGCGTGACCTGGCAGAATTTTGGAAAATGTTGACTTTAAGATCATATTGTGGTAAATATACTAGAGAACGGGTTTCGTTATTATACCCTTCACATAGTGGTAAGGGTATATATCATTCATTCCGTTTGCAATTTTTACAATATTCACTATAGACCCCATGTGTATATACATATATATATATTCTGACTCCTTATAGATAGCAAAATCGACTTAGCCATGAAGAATTTTCGAGAATTTTCGAAAAAAATGGTGGAAATAACTCATGCGTGGATAGGGCACACCAAGCAGTTACCCTAGGGAAATACAATGGTTTTTGATGCTTCAATCGAGGGTTGCATGTTTTTGGCAGTTTTGCTTGTTGACGTGGCCGTTTTAAGTGAAAGTCGCTCAAAAAAAATGGGATTTACAGTGCAAAAACGCTCCAACATCGTTTCACAAAAAGGCTGTATTCCAAAACGCAGTTTGCTTTGCATTACAAATTTTCAACTTCTTCCCTTATACACTCCTTGCAATTTTGACAACGTTTTTTTTTTTTGCTTCCAGGACATTAATATAGCTGTAAACACTCATTTGGAGGTAAAAGATATAATCAAAAACCTCATCTTTGCTTTCAGGAAAAACTTGAAATTTTGTGATGCAAAGCAAAGCGTTTTGGAACACTGCCAAACTTTTGCGTAAATCCGAGTCACTTTCTTTCAGTTTTTGAACGATTTGAATTAGGAGCTTCAGATCCTTTTTTAAAAACTCATGAATAATCGCTCTTGCAAGCCCCAGTGACGCGACTTTTTTCCGTATAGAAAGTCACGGATTTTCACGTAAACTGCTTTCAACTAGTTCAGTGTTTTTTGGGAGTCATACCCAGTCAGATGGCTGGGTATGTTAAGAGGCCAATGTGAAGGCTATATAAGAAAAAAAATTCCCCATAGTGCGTCATTTTACGTGGAATTGCCCATACATGTGTGAATGTACATTTACAATGTGTGTAGATTATAAAAAGTTATTATTAAACACACCATTATTTATTTTATCTTAAATTTTAATCCTTGAAAGTGTTTTTTATTTTATTAAATTCGTAACAAACTTATTTGGCTTAGATTAGACAAGAACATATTTGTTTAACAACTTGCACGAGCTCTTCTAAAAATAGAGCAACTCATTGGAAAATTTAAATCAAAATAAAATTAAATTTCGTTAAAAAAGAGAAATATATGTACATATGTATGTTTTTAAAAATTTTGAGAGCGGCCTAATTTGGAAATTTTCTGGTTAATATTGTTATAAAAAGTAAGAAAAGTTTCCCGAAAAGTTTTAAAAATTTAGAAAAACCAAAACTCCTGTAGCACAATCACGTCTAAACTGTTACACCGATGTTGAAGAACTTAAGTACCATGATACAACTAATCAGGTAATCTCGTCCCTGCAACAACTACAAATTAGTACCAAAGTGTCAAACAACAGCTCAGAAAAAAAACTATGCGTAATAATTTTTGTTGTTTTATTTTTACAGGGAGAGCATAAATTTGACATTTCCTTACTAATCAACTGGGCCGACGAGATTACCTGGTTATTTGTATCATGTTAAGTACATTAGTATTCCTTATTAAGGAGAATCCAATACGCATACCTCTTACTTTAAGGTAAGTATAGCATAACGTTACACAAAGTCAATAGCTTTTATTGTATAAACTATCGATTGCTTAACCCGCTACTTCGTTAGGAGCATTTTCAGCATTTAAAGTAAATTTCCAAGATTTGTATAGGAAAATCTTAATTCAGAATCTCTTATTTTCTTTTCCTAAAGAAATATATTTAGAAAATGCTTTTGTCTTAACATAACTTTTAGCCTTAGAATATTATTTTATATATTAGAATTACAAGAAGTCAATTTTTAAAAGAGGAAGGGTGCACATTGTACCTATTCTATGATCCCCCACTTGCTAGGTTAAAAGAAAGGCTCTTTTTTAAAAAAAGATGCAACCAAAAAAATATAAAAAGGTGAACACACTTAATTGACTTTTTGTCTTAATGAGGGCCAATGACCCTTTATTATTGGGCTAAAAGACCTTAATTTTATATTTCATAATCTCAAAAGGAAAATAAAGACAAAAAAATGTAAAAACTACCTTTTGCCCATTAAGCCAACTTTCGACCTACATATATATGGGCCATTTTCCCCCTAATTTCGTATTTCTAGACTTATAATATAAAAAATTTCAAAAAGTTAAAAAAAAAAGTATTTTTTGTCTTCCGACCTAAAATAGGTTAAAAGTCCTTAATTTCGTGTATCTATGCTCCAGATATAAACAAGAGAAAAATCTAAAAAGGTACTTTTTGCCAACTTAGTTGACCTCCGAATTCCAAATTAATCAACCGCCCCTAATTTCATATTTTTGGGCATTCAACCCAAAAACAGGATAAGTTTAACAAATACAAGTAAAGTTCTTTTTTGCCAAAAAAAAACTTTAAAATGTACGTTGTGCTTGCATATGCACTTTAAACCTCAATTGCATCCTGTAACTGTCGATCCAAATTTTAATTATATTTCTATCTTTATCAGTTTAGAAGTTAAAAAAGTACGTAAAAAGTACAAAAAGTAATTTGATACTAATCGCGTTTTTAGGCCAAAATTTCAGAAAAGTACCAAACATATGTTCGTATTTTCTCAAGACCAGTCGAATGCTGGTACAAAAGTTACAAGAAGTGCCTTAAAAGTACTAAAATATAATTTTTACCGTGTTTTAACCTGCCAGAATGCAATACTCAAATAAATGCCCAAAACGTTATTATATTTTCTTGAGATTTGACGAAGTAACAAAATAGGCCTAAAAAGGACCAATATAGTATTTACTTTTTTTTCCTTATGATCTAAATTAAAAAAAACGACCACAACGTTTCTATCTTTATTGGTTGAGAAATTACGAAGGTACCTAAAAGCGGTACCTCTTAGCCCCTTTTATCCCTCTTTTATCCTCTCGGTGTAAAAAGTTAAAAAAAGTACCAAAGTTTTAATCATATTTTTTCTAGACATGTTCAACGCAATTTAAATTAAGTTAAGAAGTTACAAAATGGACCTTTACAGCTTCAAAACATATTTTTAGCATTAAAAAAAACGCACAGTAAACCATGCTGCATCTTGATGTTCTGGGCATTAAAATCCAGCAAAATGTCTGTTGAACGGAACGCATTTTTCTTGTGTCAAAAGAAGCATCCAAGTATCTTGGCTTTTTGTAGAAATTATTTTACGTCATCTGATCTTCTCAATATTTATACCACCTATATTCGGCCGAAAATTTAATATAACTTTCATGTATGGGCTGGTGTTCCAAAATATATTTTGAAACTACTTGACCGCGTACAGGAACGGGCGAAGGCACTCATCTGTGGTGTTAGGGTTTCTGACTGTCTTGATTTAATCGAGCACCGTTAAAATGTGAGATATGGCTCACTGCTATATCGATAATATAATTGAATGTGTTCTAAAGAAATCTGGGAACCTGTTCCCGAAATATGGGGCTTTGTGCGAGATGCGCGTCTTTCAATAAGAGCACACCCATTTGTTATCGACTGGCAAGTGAATCGCACCACGCATTAAAGTGAAAATTCGTTCTTTAGTCGCATAGTTCATATGTGGAATAAGCTTTTGAAAAATGTATTTCCTGTCACAGTTAGGGATGCAAACGATACATCGAAATTTTAGAAGATATATCGTTCATAAACATCGATGTTTTGGTAGAATATACACCGGCGATACATCGACGTCCTGAACTAAAAATATCGACATCGTTCATTTAGTATATTTGCACTCAGCTGACTTCAAAAAGGGGTTCATTACTCTTGTTACTTTGAAAAATATTTTTCTGTTTGCTCAACAATTGTCACCTTTTTACTATTGAAGTTGCAGGTAATAATAATTTTATTTATTATACCCTTCACATAAGTGATAAGGGTATATATCACTTTGTCATTTCGTTTGCTATTTCTTTATTTTCCATTAGCGACCCAATAAAGTACATATACACTAAGAGAAAAATCACAACTTAAAATCAAAGCCGATCAATGTTAAATTAAAAATTTTGCAACTTTGAGCATTTCAACGTTAAATCAAAATGTAACAACTTTAAATCAAAGTAAAACTACATTAAATCAACGTTAAACAACTTAGAAACTAATATTTTTTTTTAAATCAAAAACGTTTTTGTTAATTTAAAAACATTCAACGTTGAATTAAGCATGAACATCTTTGATTTTAATGTTTTCAAAATTTTAACAAAGTCGGATTTAAATTGAAAATGCATCAATGTTAATTCAAACATTCACATTTTTCAATTCAAAAACGTACAACTTTAGATTAAGAACGAACATTTTTAATTCAAAGTAACAACATCTATAAAATTAATACAAACATTGTTGAACATATTTTCATAGTGAAACAACCTTAAATTAAAATTGTTTCATGCTTAAATCAAATACGTATATTTGATTTAAGGTTGGTACACTTTAATGTAAGATTGTGCGACTGTGATTTAAGGTTGTGCAACTTTAAATCTAAGTGGGACATTTTTAATTTAAGATGGAAATCTTGTTATTGTATGAAAAAAGGAAAGAAATTTTATTCGTGTGAAATCTGCGCGTCGAATCGAGTTAAAGAGTGTTTTTAAAACATTAAAAGTGTATTTTTTAAATTTTTATTAAAAATTGTGTGTCTTCGTAGCGAAAAATAAATAAAAATGGAGAACTTTGAGCTTATCAATGAAATAATATGCGATGATGACGTAGTTGCAATAGGGACACCTCTAGAAAGCTCAGAAGCAATTTATCTTGAAGAGCATTCAGCGGAGTATGTGGTTACAGCAACTTCCTCTGCTGAAGACGATGACCTAGGCAAATTAAAGTCATTATTAAATGAATTTAATCTACTTCAATTGTTGCCTACATTACAAGGTAAGTTAATATTTGTATAATTTAACTCTGTAATCAGGCTTGTGTAAAAAAATATATATATTTTTTCCTTTTTTATAAAAGCTGCTAATGTGACATACAGATGCTTGAAGTATATTCAAAAACATGACCTTGTCGAAGCAATCCCCCACCTAGGACTTCGCGTAGAGTTTAGAGAGAAGTTATTTATGTGGCGTAAAAAAGAAGTATGAATTTTTCTTACTAATTTACTTTTTTTACTTACTTACTTTTGCTGGAATTCTATTATTATGAGCATATGTTTTGATTTCGTTGTAGTTTGGCATTGACGACGAAACAATATCGAACCCAAGCAAAGTTCAACATTGGCTCAATACAAGTGCTCCTTCTCCGTGTTCTTCAAATTCATCAATGAAACGTGTTTTAAATAAGGTAATGTTTTGTTGTAGTATTTTTTGATATAACTTCTACAACTGTTGATTTTAACTAAAAGGATTTGACAGATTTATTAAACCGCACTACCAAGGGACAATCATGTTTAGAATCATATAAACAATCTCAAAAGCTTACCGATAACAACCGCGACGATATAATAAATATTATTATAGAAGAAATTATTTGCAACAAATTATCTCTAAAACCGAATGACTTTTCGGGCATCGTTAATGATATTTGTGAAATTTTTCCCAGTGAAACATCTGCAAAGGTAAAGTTATAATTTGTTTTAAAATCCTTAGTTTTTATGAATAAATTTTAACAGGAATACTATTATATTGCACGTCAGGGCAAAAAGAATCCTAGCGGAAAATTATATTCTAAATATGTTAACGCAAGGTGCAAACATGCTAAAAAGCCTGACCAATCCATTTTAGAATTAAAATGTGACGATAATGATCAGGTAGTACAAATAAATGAGTCAATCGCCTTGGCATTAAAAACATCTCTTAATAGAGATAGCTCTAACTGGCAGGAAGTGTGCGAAAAATGGAAAAAAACATACTATTTAAGGCAGAAAGATTTAAAACAACTTAATAATCATGAGTTTTTGATAGCTTGGTCTAAGTACTCAGATGCTCGAGCTCCTGAACTTGTAAGTAAAATATAATAATTTTATGAAACTGCATATATGTGTGTTTATGTATAAATATAGTTTTTTATAAAATATATTTTAAATAAAAACTTTCTTTAACCTTTTTTACCTAGATTAAAATCGACTTTAATATTATGTACCCGGACAAAGAATATATGCTTTATGAAAAATGGGATATGTTTAAGCAAAAAATCAAAACATACTTTAAAGATAATATTCACAACGTTTATTGTAAGCAATTGTTTTCTCTCGCCAAATCTACTGAAAATAAAGGTAATTATAGTTCAAAATAATATATACTTAAACAAACATGTTTATATGTAAGTATAATTTTAACTGTTGTTTCCAGATGCTGAAGACTACATACTGTTATTACTTCTTACTGGAGTCCTACTTCCGTCAACACGTTTTAAAGATGAAGATGGTAAATTAAAAAAAAAAATAACAATTATCGATGCACAGGAAAGTTTTATTTTTCGTCTCACATCACTCAACAATTACGAAGCTGAAATTGCGGAACGTACAAGCAAGTATTATTTTATTGGACTGACAATTCAACCGTTTATAATTGCTGAAGGGCCCTCTGAAAATACTGTTAAATCGTTTTATGTTTATTTCGATAAAACTCTTTACAAATTTAATTCGTTTATTGAAAGTTTGGATATCTGCTTCAAAATTTTTCATGTCTTTTCACTAAAATATCCTCAAGCATGTGAAGCATCTTGGGTGTTTATTCAAAAGTTCTTTTTTCAAATATCTACAGTTTATGACATAAAATCTGCAAAAATTACATCTCTTTTAACATTTATGAATAACAAATCAGACCAATAAAAATGTATGTTTGTTTCAAATGCCTAGATTCATTTATAGAAATTGACTTATCCTTCTTTTCGAAAACACTTGAAGACCCAACATGTAAGACAGATTTCAGTAAAGACTAAAACTGTTTTAAATAGAAACACAGATCAGACTAACAGTGTGCATAACCCGTTATTATCGACAGTTTTGGTTCCATCTAGCAGAGTTTCACCAACTATTCCACTTAATAGTACAACATCAAAGCCTCAAACTTTAAATATAATAAAAAATCTTAAAAGTAAACTATTGAAAACATTATTAAGCTTACATGCAAAAAATACTATGTCGAGAAAACAGGTGCATGATATTCAAAATATGATGTGTTCATTAGTTTCTGATACCTCTTCAGCTATTATAAGTGTATTAGATGTATATGAAGTATGTGACGTTAAAAGAGACTTGGAATTACTTTTAAGATTTATTCAAGAGCCTTTTTCAGAACTACAATCAGAATATAAATTTTTAAAATACCTAAAAGATATAAATCTCTATGAGCGCCCACAATGTGTAGTAATTCAACAACAAATAACCGAAAAAACTGTATCAGGAAATCCCACTTTAAACCCAAAAACTGCTGATATTTTCATTTTACCTCTACAATTTCAGTTTAAAAAAATTTTCGAAATTCCTGGTCTTTTAGATATTACTTTAGAATGCACCAAAAAATCTTTTCAGAGTCCATTTTTAACTAACTTCGCAAGTGGAGAAATCTTTAAAAGTAAAAAGCAGCGTTTTGAATCCGATTTAGTTATTCCATATACACTTTTTTTTGACGATTTTCAAATTAACAACCCCCTTGGTAGTCATACATATTCAATATGTGGGTGCTATTTCAACTTTCCTACTATTCCTTCATATTTACTATCAAAATTAGATTACATATTTCATGGCGCTTTTATATCCACTAAAAATTTAAAGGACTGCGGGAATGAAAAATCATTCTATCATTTAGTTGAAGAGCTCAAATTGTTAGAAGAAGAAGGTATTGAAATTGTTACTCAAACTTCCAGACAAAAAATATACTTCGTTTTAGGTGTAATTGTGGGTGATAATCTAGGAATGAATAGTATTTTGGGTTTCGTTCAATCTTTTAATTCAAAAAGATATTGCCGTGTTTGCAAAAGATCAAAAGAGGAAATGAAAATCGATGCTTTCGAATATAGCAACAGTTTAAGAAATTCATTCGATTATCAAAACGACTTGGTGATAGACAACTTTCAAGAAACTGGTGTGAAAAATGAATGTATTTTTAACAATTTAAATAGTTTTAATGTTACTGACAATTTCTGTTTTGACATAATGCATGATTTGTTTGAAGGAATATGTGTTTATGACGTTTGCAACGTTTTAAAAGGGTTAATAGACGATGAAATAATTAGTTTAAATGTTATAAACTGTAGAAAAAAATTTTTTCCATTTGGTGAAATAGAAATGGGAAATAATTCTCCTCCTTTAAGTATTTTAAAAATAAGATCATATAATTTAAAAATGACAGCGGTTGAAGTTTGGTGTTTTATTCATTTTTTACCGTTAATGATAGGTGACATAATACCTACTTCAAATAAGCACTGGCAGGTGTTAACAATACTGCTGCAAATAATTGATTTTGTATTGAAATCAAAGTTCACCGTTGAAGACTTGTCTTCACTTAAAATTTTAATAGAAAAACATCATAAGGCATATATTGATCTATATGGCCCCTTAAAACCAAAACATCATTTTCTCGTACATTACGTAACGGCAATTAAAAAATGTGGTTCATTAAAATATCTCTGGGCAATGCGTTTCGAAGGAAAACACAAGGAAGCCAAGAGTTATTTAAAAAATATTACATCACGAGTAAATCCGTCACACTCTTTAGCCATTAAATCAGGCATAAAATTTGCACACTTTTTATTGGAACATGAATTTTCTTATGACTTGCCCCAAAATTTTGAAGAATATCCAATGTCAGATATAACTAAAGACACTTATTTTAATAAAATATTATTAAACAAAGAAATTGATTTTACACAAGTTATAACATTTAAAGAACTTATATACAAAGGTACAAAATACAAAACAAATTATTATATAGCAAAACAAGAACCTTACTTTAAGGCATTTAAAATATTTTTATTTATTTATCAAAATAAAAATGTATATATTTTGTGTTATCCAATTGTTTTACAGCAATTTTGCAATCACCTTCAATCATATGAAATAGTTGAAGAAGCTTATAATGAAATTTATGCATACAATATATTGTGTTTTGATAGTGCTCCCATGCATTCTTATTGTATTAATAATGGAAAAACTTATATCCGCCCAAAAATGTTAGTTTAAGAATTGTGTTCAATAAAACATACAAAAAATTAATAATTTTAGTTTTAATTAAAAAGGTAAAACGTAAGTATAAAATTCAAAATACCAACCCACTGTGCAGCTGTATCAGTGCAGTTTGCAACTTTAAATCAACACTGATAATTTTTAATTCAAATACGCTACATTTTCAAAATGAGGTTGCTCAACGTTGATTCTAAGTCTTGCAATTTTAAATTAAAAACTTTGCAACTTTGAAACAATGCCGAATATTCTTAAATGAATAATGTTCATTGTGGATTTAAAAATTGGAAAATTTTGTTTTAACGTTGGTCGATGTTGAATCAATTATGAACAACCTTAAATCAAGGTTGAACCAACATCGATTTTAGATTAAAGTGGTTTCTAAGTTGAACGTTGTTGATTTTAAAATTTTCCACCTTGGCTCATTTTCAAAGTTGTTTTTTGTTGATTTAAGGTGGAAATTGTTGATTTTCGGTTGTTTTTTCTCTGGGTGTATATATTCTGGATCCTTACAGATTGGGAAGTCGATATAGTCATATCAGTCTGTCACTCTGTCCGTCTGTTGAAATCAAGTTTCCGGAGTCAATTTAATCACTACGGACCAAGTGTTGGTATCAAACTATCAGAAATATTCCTGAGATGATCGCTTTTTAAAATGACTAAGATCGGTTGACCACGGACCTAGATATAGGCAAAATACTGCGATTGCCTTACTTTTTTGGAACAAAATCACAAACTCCATACAAAGTATTTAACAAATGAAAACTGACAACGCTGTTAAACATATACATATGTTTTAGAGGCCAGCTCAAGATGTCACTAAATTAAGTATCATCTTGATCATGGCACAACGAATAAGGTATAGTCAAAAACACAGCTGATTATTTTTTGCTCCCGATTTTTATGATGGCTAGCTGCCAAACTACACATATAAAAAAGTAAACAATATTTTTTTCATATAGAGTCTACATGACAAATGAAAATCACGAAACTTTGTTGTTGCAGAATTGGGATTACTTTATTAAATATGCTTTGATCTTGATTTTTCATTACATATACCTTACGTGTGCACACACAACAATAAGTGTTGTCCTGTATTGTTCGCCATCTCTATTGTTTACTTAACTCAAATGAAAAAAATATTCACACTTAAGTTAACAACAACGGCACATCAATTCATTATGATCACACACTTCAATTTTAATACATCTCGAAACTTTACTGTTGACGGGATGTTCCTGGTGTGATAGTTTTAAAAACGGGGGTTGATTTTTAATGTATGTATGTTATGTAATGTAATTACGTATGAATTTTATATTGATTTGCCTGCTTGTATATATGTTTGTGTATGTATCCATTCAACATTGCGTGTAATCCACACAGTTTTGTTGTTGTTGACCACACATCATTACAGTAAATTTGTTTATCGGCAACACAACATGACAGTATATAAGTTGCATAAACAACAATGCATGACACCACTCTTTATTCTTAACTACACTACATTGCACCACACAAACTGTGTCAGCTACTCAACATTACAGCACTTAAACAGTAAGTTTCTTTATTTTAATAAAAGCATTGGCGTAGGATTGCCATTTTAGGGAGGGCATCCCCCCAGTTCATTTTCCCCTTCCCACTATTGAAAAATTGTTATAGAAAATTTTTTTTGGATCATGTGTTTCATACAATTAAAGTTTTTGCCCTCTAGAAAAAATTTGTGGTAACGCCAATGAACAAAAGTTTTTGTAATTATATATGTATGTATATACATTCTTTTCTAAATTCATGCAAGCGAAGGGTGTTAAAGATGGTCGAGAATAAAATTTTACTAGTTGTTATTAGAAAGCAATCTTTTAACTTTCAAAACATTTTAGATTTCTATCTATGTAAGTTGACATTAAGAATTTTTTATCTCTTGTTTTTGGTAAAAACAAAACTTCTGCCTGTTTACATTTTAAATATTATTTCGCAGATCTCACGCTCATCACCTCAGATTCCCACTTTGAAAAGTAAGCAAAGTCAAAACATTTAAGATAAAAATGGTTTAAATATATTATAAATTATATTATGTGTTTATATTTATTTTTATATATAATATGTATACCTATTTGTGTTATTTATGCACACTACAACTTATACCAACTTTAGTAATGTAAACAAAGTTTGTGGAACTTTTTTAAATGAGGGTAGAAAGTTTTTTACATTTCTAAGTATAATCGGAATAGAGTTCTATTCAGAGTTTACGTCGGAGCAATTCAACGTGACGGCTAAAATCTGGAAAAACTAGTTTCAGTTTTTTTTTAATAAAAGTCAATTAATTGATTTTTAAAATATAATACTCGTACAAGCTATGGGCAAATAAAACAAACTACTTATATTCAAAGTGAAGGTCCTTTTACATTTTAATAAAGATTCATTTATTAATTTTTTTTAATTCAGTGTAGCTCCCATCGTACGTACGTATTCTAAAAAGTTAATTTTGCTGGCTTATATTACACATTCATAATTGAGTTTGACAGTTGTTTGTTTTTGTTTGTGTTGAGTAAAAAATATGCGTATGTATATGATAATATCACTTTACCCAAACATCCCAATTCCCTTTTTAATACTATTTTTTTATTAAAATTACTTATTTTCGATTAAGTTAATCTAGTGATATAATTACAATTGACAGAGCGAATCACTTAATTTAGTTGTAATATAAAAGTGGTTTTACATGCTTCAGTATCATTAGATTCTTTAATTTACATAAATTAAGTTTTTAGTAATAACAAAAATTGTGATTAAAAAAGTCACACTTAACACTTTTACTAACCAAAGATTAAATAGGCAGGTTCTGCTTTACATCATAAAAATACAATCAAGAATGATAAAAAAGATTACGACCCGTGCATGATACATTTTCAGATGACGTAGATATCCTTTCTTTATGGCTGCATAATCTCTTTCGTATGAGAAAGATACGATTCTTAAAAAAAATTTTGTTTTTCGTGATAGATAGCAAAGTCATAGGAAAAAATTTAACGATATGCGCTTGTTAAATGACGTATACAATCCACTGTGATGGGTACCAAATCTGTTTCATATGAGTAAACCACAATTTTTACCAAAAAAAATGGTTTTTCGTTAGAGTAAGCAATCCTACAATCAAAAACAAAAACAACCGAAAAAGCACAAGTATCAGGGTGCACGTATACTAGGTGGCCTTAGTTAATTAGCTGAGTAACGGCATTTCGTTAGTTAAATGTCATATTTTGTTTATGTTTATGTATATTTTCTTTTTTACAAACAACAACTGTAGTATTCTAAGAAAAGCTTAAAAAGAAAAAAAAAAGAATGTGGGAGTTTTTATTATCTGTCTTTGACATTCTTATGGCGGTTTAGTTGTTTTTGTTAAACTGATCCTAGCTGATGCATGCGCCTTGACAAGAATGAAAAACTCAAGCACAAACAAATTAAAAGCTTAAAGTTATTTGCCAATAGGAAAACAGTAAGCGTGATCTAAAAACTATTATTTAATAGGAGAACACTTGGCTGTCGTCAACGATCCAACGACGCAAAAAGTTTCAAATATATGCATGGTTTGGCATAATCTTTGGTTTTATCATTCTTGTATACAATTAATGGTGTTTTCCATTCTAAAAAAAATGTTACAATAAGTATGTGTAACATTTTTATCAGTTTACACACACACTTAAAAAGTTGTCAATTTTTTTTGTTTCAATGGAACAGAAAATTGCTTGATTTTAATAAAAACTTCTGCATAAAGAAGTATTTACTTACATTACACAGCTGTAAAAAGTGGTACTTTGTTACACTGAAATATAATTGGGGGTAAGATATGTTACACTCTTGCCAGTTATTTGTGCAACATGTTCAGAAAGGAACACGATAAATGTTTTCACCCTTGCATGTATTTTTAGAATGGAACATAAGCCCGCTCGAATGGTAGCATTAATGTAACATTTTTGCCAGAAAGGAAAACACCATAAGTTCTTTTCCTTTTTAACTTATTCGCCTACTATCTAATATTTTTTGTTGTAGGCGAGAATGAATTGTTTTTCTTATTTTTATAGGTTAATGTCATCTGGCGATAAATGTTTATCTGCACTAACTTGTTAATGAAAGTTATAATGAACAGTACCGTGCAATTTAAAATCAAGCACCAAAGCTTTATGTGTAAAAATAAAACCATATCTGTACCTTAATATGAAAAGGACTTAACTTATATATTTTATAAGCTTGGGTTTTTCTTTTCTAAAATTGTCTAAAAATTGTCTGCTCATATATCACAATTTTTCAACTAAGTAGACTCAGAACTATTTTAAAAACCTGGGGGCAAGCTTTTAATAAAGGAATTCTAATAAAAATTGTTAAACTTCTATTCGAATCGAATGCCGAAATTTTAACATCGTTAGCTTGGTAATGCCAGCATTTGAGACAACTTTATCTACCATTACAAAAGTAAGTGCCCACATGAACTAGAAAACTTATGAAGGAAATAATAACTGGCAAGTTCTGCTTTGGTTTGTTTAACATGCTTTCTTGCCGTACTTATTTTAAAAACTTAAAATACATCGATGAAAAGCGTAAAACACCGGAGTGCGAAGTTTAATAATGTTTTTCAGCTTACACTTCAAAACATCGCTTAGTTTCTCGCTAAATCGTAAGCCCATCTTTTCCAATTTCTCCTCATCCTTACAAATTCTTTAACCAAGCAAGTAACCAAATTACCGCGATGCCATATGATCGGTCTAGCCCTTATCGGACTAACCGGTCAGTGCCCTAATCTTTCATTGATGGTCTCACAAGGGCCAAGCAATTTTATTACCAACTATATTGCAGTGTTCCAAACATAGTCTGACGCTAAATAAGTTAATAGTTACATAAACGGCCTTCCAATGGTATCTTACCAACCTTCAGTTGACAAAATGCATCCTCAAGAACATCAGAACTGCTGGGCTAGTGAATCTGTTGCCTGTGAAATGGGCATTATTTCCTCCTGGAGCATACTATACCAATCGGACATTCAATAGGACAATCTTATGTCCTCTCTTATGTGAAGATGCCGACTTCGGTGCCAATATTTATCCTAAACTCGTCAGTGAAAACTGCACATTTTTCATGCAGACTTTTGGATTCTAACCAGCAACCCCTGTCAGGGATAGTTATCTGTGATCTATCTTAGATATCCGGCCTTAACTAAGATCCAAACTATACTATCGTGGTCGGTATTGAGAGATATGGTGGTTAGTTAATAAAAACAGTATTAACACTTTTGAAAGCAGAATGCTTTATTGGTTGAGTGGATAGAGCGTACGTCGTGCAGCCATAAGGTTTTAGGTTCGAATCGTGTTTGATCCTAGGAATGCAAACAAAATTTAATTTTTTTAAATGAAAAGTTAATTTATAGTTATAAATACTAAATAAACTAAACATTACCATTACATATGTGTATTATAATCAGGGACCGTAACAGTTATGACTTTTTTCAAAAAAGTCAAAATATAATAGTTATTTTTTGACTTTTATTTTTTAAGTAAAAAATAAAAGTTAAAATTTGACTTTTATTTTTTCGGTCAAAAATAAAAGGTAAAATTTGACTTTTATTTTTTAAGTCAAAAATAAAAGTTAAAATTTGACTTTTATTTTTTAAGTCAAAAATAAAAGTTAAAATTTGACTTTTATTTTTTAAGTCAAAAATAAAAGTTAAAATTTGACTTTTATTTTTTAAGTCAAAAATAAAAGTTAAATGTAAATTGTATTTTCAGAGCAAAATATGCAAAACACCAACTCCTTAACTTTCTAGCCAATAACCGTTTTTATATACATATGTACTCTATTATATTTTTTTTTCTTTTTGTTTTAATACAAATACAACATGTACTTATAATTCTAAAAATAAAAACTGTGTTAATATTTAATTAATATTTTATTTAACTTTTTTAACATCTGCTTTCAATAGGAACAAAAGTCAAATTTTAACTTTTATTTCTGACTTAAAAAATAAAAGTCAAATTTTAACTTTTATTTCTGACTTAAAAAATAAAAGTCAAATTTTAACTTTAATTTCTGACTTAAAAAATAAAAGTCAAATTTTAACTTTTATTTTTGACTTAAAAAATAAAAGTCAAATTTTAACTTTTATTTCTGACCGAAAAAATTAAAGTCAAAAAATAACTATAATATTTTGACTTTTTTGAAAAAAGTCAAAAAAGTTAAAGTCTTTTAAGTTTATTATTCCTTAGCATAACAGCATCAATATGCTGTATTCAAATATCTGATAGACAAATTATATCCACCTGACTTTTTGATTTCAAATTTTAGAAATAACTGTTATTTTCGGTCCCTGATTATAATTAAATGATTAAATCAATAAATAATTTTTGTTGAAATTTATAACTATTCAATTAATACTTTTAATTAAATCAATTAAAAAGTTGATAAACAATTTTGTTACAATCTATTTTGAATTTCTTAATTGAATCTAAAATAGGATCAAACTTTTAAGAGTTGGCCATTTTTATGTAGTCCCAGTTTAGGTGCACTTTTCGCGGCACTAGGGCTGCCAAGTGAATCTTATCTTTGCTGCATGATTCCTATAAGATTCTTTTCCCTTTGTATGTTTAGACACAGTACATCATTTTTATTAAATAAAATTAAATATCAAAATCTTTAAAATCCACTCAATTTAAAATCATTTTCTTAACACTATTAAAGCAAATGAGCAATCGTAATTCTATGTTTATCAAAGTGATTTTCGACAGCTTTTTCTTTTAGATTTTAATCCATAAAAGCGAAACGTGACTTAATTATTCATTAGTGATTCAAAAAAAGTCTGAAACTAATGTTTAAGAAATACATATATAGATTCACACATTTTTGTTACTAATAAATAGTATAGACTTAGTACAGACCTTTTCTAAGGGCCATAAAAGTCTAACGAGTTCGGCTGCCACCAAAAGAGTTAAACTTGCAAAAGTATATCCAATTCTATTATTAAATTTTCACATATATACATATATACACTTTCTTATTTTTGCTAATTATGTACACATTTAACATACATACAAACTTTTATATGTATGTTTTCGTATAAATATTCAGTCACCTTTGATTACATCTGAAAACAAATCTGAACTGATACTCGTATCAGCATTAAGATTGTTTTTGTAAAGGTAAAAAAAAATTGTCAAAATGTTCAGAATTATAAAAATAAATATTAAACGCAAAATTTTAAACAAATATTTTTTTTATTTAGTGCCACAGCAACGTAAAATTTTTTGACAGTTTTTATTTAAACGCGTTTTCCAGCGGTCTGTTCCTAAGAAAATAAAATAAAGAATTTAGATAAAAGTTACAAATAAATTTAATTTTTGTCTAGATAATGAGCTATTTTATTGCAGAAACTAAAATCTTACAAAAGTGTTAATAAAGCTCTCAGAAATAACTGTAAAAAATAAATACGAAAAAAATAAATATGAAAAATATTGATAATTTAAAAAATGAAGGTGAATAAATTAAAGCAAGAGATATTTTTATTTTAATATTTGTGAAATGATAAAAAAAAACTTGGAAATAAGTAAAGCTGAAATAAATATAATATAAAATAGTTTATGTTATTACACAAAAGGATATTCTATTAAATTTTAATTAAAGCAAGTTTTAAACAAGGAGAAATGGGCAGTAAAACTAAGTTTGATTTACTATGTAAAGCTTCTTAGCTTCTGTTCAAGACTTCGTTTATTGGTTTATCGTTGTATTAATATACCCTTTTACATCTCCACAATTTGTTTTTGGAAAATTTAATTTAAAAAAGTTTAAAAACTTTTGAAAAACAGGGACTGTATATAATAATTATTTTAGAATTTGCAATTAAAAAAATTAATACAAGGGAGCATCGGAGATCCAAGTGGAGTGCACCATATTGATGGTATTAAATTAGTTTTTTAAAAAATTTGATATCTAATTTTTCCTTAAGAAAAATCAAAATTTTTTACTTTTTTTCGAAAATAATTGTTATATTTCTAACTAATATAAAAATCAAAACATGCAAGAGCGCTATATTCGACTGTGCCGAGTCTTTGATACCTTTCACATTAGTCCTTTTTAATATTTTTATCCAGTTTTTTATTTATGAAATATTTCTTATTATTAAATAAGGGCCAGTGTCTTATCCTAACCCTCTTGAGGTGATTAGGGTAGCTGCAGGGTGTTTTACCCTAATTTTTCAAATTTTTAATGGCAACCCCCTTAGGGAGTTTGGGCCAGTCCTGCATTTGGGGAGTAAGTATGTTCTAGCAATATATTTGCAAGGAGAACTTACATACACTTTATTTCTCTAAGGACGACTCTGGGGAAATCGTGGACATTTTTACATCGTTTTTGTAAATTTTGTATGGCAACCCCTTTAGGCGATGGAGATAGAGGATAAGAATGTGCTGGGAAAGTGAGGACTCTCATGAAAAGTATTGACTTTGAACTGTGACTATTTTCAATTTAGTGTGCGATATGTATTCACACATGCAATAAGTTCAGACGACACTAAACCAAAATATATGTACGTATAAAATCAGCAGAATGGTCGCCCTAAAGATATATCCCATGTGAAAGCATCTAGAGTAAGGGGGGTTTTCAACGTTATTGTCAAGCCTTAGACATAACCCATCCTGATATCGTTGGCATTAAATAAGTCTAATTTTCGATATTGATAATTTTTTCGTTTACATTTAAAACGCGTTGGATTTACATTAAAATTCTTTAGTATGTAACTTATCAAATAGCAAATTCGGCAAATAACCTTCACAAATTTTTTAATGTCAACGACTACTTTTCCAAACAAAAACATATCATTTAGCATGTTAGTTGAATACTGCCCAGTGATGCCAAGTGTAGGGATTTTTTCTTTTTGCAGGGATTTTTTTCAAAAATATTACATGTAGTGAAAAAGGGAAAGATTTCTTACTTTTGTCGAATTGTAGGGGTTTTTTCAATTGCAAATTTTTGTTTACAACTAAAAATTATATGCTTTCCAAATGTAAACTTTAATATGCTTCTCTTTAAGTGTATCATTAGAAAGTCGTAAATCTGGTAATACCTCTATAATATGAAGTAAGTAAATGTGAGTGGCATTTTTATTAATATGTAAAGACAAGTAAACACTTGTTCAAGGTGTATATACATATATACATAGGAGGTATCGTAACAGCAGCTAATTATTATTTGCTGGTACAAATAATTGTCAAAACAACGCATAGAAATTGCTATATAATTTTTGATGACCCAGGTTAAGTTGCATTGTTGTACGGAAACTTTATAATGCCACCTTGTTAAATACACCTTGCATTTGTTTTGATACAGAAAACAATGATTTTGCTCCTGTTGGTTTAAAGGCGAGAAGCTAATGGAATGGATGGTTCCGGTAAAAGATGTCGACTTTAACCTTAGTCAAAATTTTATAAAAAAAGAATGCCTAAAAACTTATTGTACCATAAGGTCACCTCATGCTTCCTTGCCAATAGATGACTTTAATGTCGGCAGTGAATGTGAAGAATTGTTGAAAACGTTTCCAAAAACCAGTGCTTTACACCTAAAATCTGATTGTCTACAATTCTACACAGCTGCACTTGAAGAAATGCAAAGAAGACTGCCGCTAAATGATAAGCCAATCTTCGAAGAAATGGAATTTTAAAATGCTGAAGGAGCCATTGGAAATAATAACAAAAATGAATATTAATTTAAATTGTTGCGCGATAAGTATAAATTTTACTTTTACTTACTAACACAAGAATGCTTAACATTGGAATATAGTTTTTTTTAATTATGAAAAGCAAATATTGCCTAAATTAGATGTTGAAGCATTTAGGTCCAAAATCTGCAAATCAAAACATATGTGACAATTTGATATTTCCAAATTTTGCAAAAATAATAAAAATTCGACTTAGTTTGCAACGTGCTCATGCTGACGCCAAAATGACTTTTTCTGTTGGTACTAACGTTCCTTAAAAAAAGAAACAAATAAGCTATGAAATTCCAAATTCTACTTGCATTATCAAATCTCATTTACAAGCAAATTTAAATAATTGTATAAGTTTTAAATGCACATCTACACCATTTCCAATTGTATTTCAGAAATTTCTAATTATCATTTAAAAAAACTGATTATACAGAATTGCATTAATAATTTTTTTCAATGCAATATTTGTAAGTTTTCTGTGTTTTTATGTTATTCTTGTAGTATTCTTGTTGTTTTTAATGTTATTTTTATTCGTTTTTATGTTATTATATGAATGAACCTGAATTTTTTTAAAAATCGAAAAAAGTAGTGTAGGGAAACAAAAAGTGGGTGTAGGGAGAAAAAAAGGATTTTTTCCCATAAGTGTAGGGATTTCTAAAAAAATGTCCTGGCATCACTGATACTGCCGCCAAAGCAGATAAACGTTCATAGTTTTCGCTGCTCAATTTCTACTTTTCCTTGACTAAAAAAAATTATGTTTATCCCCTTTACAGTGTGCGTCAAGATAAACTCATTGTATTTCTTTAAATCGTTTTTATTATTTTCGTATGGGTTTTACCATCCTCCGTGATGCAACCTTTTCCCAAAATATGGACATTGCACTAAAATTACTTTGTACTGGACTTAAAGACACGTGTCCGCTTTTTTCGAAAAGCATGATGCTTTTTTAATTTACTTAGTTTTCCACTTAATAGTGAAGTTTTCTAGCTTAACGCGGCTGGGTTGAACGATGATGAATTTGCCAAACAGCCAGTTACTTTACTTTAAATAATATCTAAAGCTTAAACTATACGTGGCAAACCATTATGCCGTAACCATAACCGTTGCCATAAAAACCAAATTTTAATTGGTTTCCATGGTTATGGTTATGACGTAATGGTAAGTCACTTATAATCAAATACAGTGTTGCCCATAAGTTTGGTTCAAACAGCTGTTTTTCGTAGTTATGGTTATGTCACGTATAATTCAACCTTAATGCAGATTTTGTTTAGCATTAACTTTTTATATTCAGTAAGGAGTTTTTTGATTATTTCAAATAGAAGTCACAATGAAAAATTTTTAAATGAATGCAGTTAGAATTTGAAGTGCATAGAACTCTTACTGATAAAGAATATGGGCATTTCCAGCTGAAAGTCTACCGATAATAAAATTTTTTTATTTTGCAAAGAAATATTTTTTTTGCAAACATTTTAACAAAATAGTTTTGATAAAATGATAAATTTAAAGCTATGTTTTTGTGTTTTTACGAGGAAAATTTTCTGCATATGCATATATATTTGTTATCCTTTTTAATTTCAATAATATTTTCTCTTTAGAAATTATATGTATATTGAATATTTCTTATGAAATTCCTTTACAAATAACATGTTTACACAGTTAAGTAATTATTAACCCTAACAAGATAGATTCACGTCATTTTATATTTTAATGTCACGTTCGTTTCCAATAAACGCCGTTTATAATCAATACTCCGCCATCATTGTAACAAAATGGCTAAAAATATTATTTTAAATAAAAAAAATATCATATTTTTACCAAAAACAAAAATAACCTGGTAAACCAATCACATTACATATGGTTTTTCTTTGCCAAAGTTTGTCACGTTCTCCACTTCAACTGAATTTTCGATGTGATTTCTAGATCGATTTCGATTGCAAAACAATTTAAAATAACTATTTCGCAACTTTTCGTAAAGAAAGTATGGAAGTGCCTAATAAAAGAAGTGTCGAAAAAACAGAAGAAATGTAAATATTGAAGGGGAACCAAATGCTTTAGGCTTGAAAAAATGTTATTGTCTTTTAAAAGATAGACGTAAAAAATTAAAAGCACCTAAAACGTCGAAGACAATATTTTATA
Source organism: Melanophora roralis (assembly GCA_963583895.1). Lineage (NCBI taxonomy): Eukaryota > Metazoa > Arthropoda > Insecta > Diptera > Rhinophoridae > Melanophora > Melanophora roralis. The sequence continues at coordinate 92,608,188 of OY757187.1, read as the reverse complement.
TCATTATTAACTTTGCTTTATCCTATAGTAGATTTCTAAAATAACATACTTTCGGTTATTTAAATTAAAATATATAAAATGCATTTTTAAAGTAAAAAAATTAATATATGAATTCTAACCGGATGGAAAATTATGTCACATTACAAATGTCGAATGCACAATCATACACTAATTTTAAAAAATTAACAATTTAAAATATCTTAACTCAATATATTTTTTTAGAAAGCCATATTAATCCTTTTTAAATTGAAAAAAAATGCTTTAAAAATTGTATACCAATTAATTATTATTATTCTTTCATATTTTGTAACGTTCGCTTCCGCATATTAAATGTTTGCATATTAAAAACATAAAATGTTACAAAATAAATATTTTGCGTTAAATATTGTTAATAAATTTCGTAAAATTGGTATTAAGAAAACCATTTCTTTGGATTTCCTTACATATTATTTTCAGTTTAAAAGCATACGAATGTCACGTTCTCCATCCTTGAAACGCCCATATGTTAAACGTTTTCGTGTTTACTTTCAATTACATTTAAAAACCCTGCATTAAAAACACTAATTAGTTTAATTAGTTTTTTGTCTTGCTATTAATGTACTTTTTTATTTATTTTATATAAGTTTTGCGTTTATTTAACACTTAATAAACACATTTTATTCTACTACTTGCTAAAAGGGTTTTAGAGGAACAAAACATGGCATAAATCAAATACAATTAATGTATTTAATATAAATAAAAATAGAATAAAACAATTTTAATAATGTTAAACCTGATATTAAACAGAAGTTATCGGCGAAGTAATACGGTTTACAATGCGAATTTGCAATAAAAGTATTTTTCGAAGTCTAATTACAACAAAAGCTAAACAAAATATAAATTTAGCTAAAAATGGGGGAGCAGAAAGTGTTAGAAATAATGGAGAACCGATTGCAATTATATATAAAAGTATTTATGCAAAAAAAAAATTAAATAATTTGCAACTAATTACAACCAAATAATCGTTTGTTAAAACAAATCAATTTTATTTGAATAAAAATATAATTTTAACATTTTATTTCATATTCGTTTGTATATTTTATTTGTAGCCAAAGATGATAGCAATGGTTATCAATTTAAAAATGGCAATTGTGCTGATTTAAATATTGATATTATCGATGAAAAGTATACAAAACCAAATCAACCTCATTGGTTTTTTCGCCGCGTCTTCATTTTAACCTGGATACGTTTGTATGACCGTGAGAAAGCTATTGCCGATTTGATTGCTGGCATTACATTGGGTTTGACCATTACACCACAAAGTATTGCATATGCTTCCCTGGCGGGATTGTCTTCCGAATATGGTTTATATTCTGCATTTATAGGTAAGACCCTTTTAAAGATTTTTAAAATTATTTTTAATGCAATTATCATCGCTGAAAAATAATTTCTTATTTATGGATACGAAACTTTTGGTCATTTTTAATATTTTAAATTGGAATTTATTTTATTTCTCTTGGGACTTATTTTATTGGGAGCTATCCCACTAATTTGGACTTTTATGAAATAACTACAAATCATTGGGAGTTATTACATTTTTGTTGGGAGTTATTTTGTTTAGGGGTTATTTTATAGTACCGCATAATGTTTATTCCTTAAGCTATATTTACACTACCTAAGTTCTCATCTGAGTTGAGTGTCAAAAAAAATAAGTTTAAATTTTTATGACTCTCAAAAAAGAATTTGAAATTTTTATTTTTAGTATGTATTACATTACATATGAGAAATTATAATAAGTCCGCTAATTCTAAAAGTTGTTAAACTGATACAAAGTGTATGGCAATACAAAAACAAGCATTTAATCCGGTAACTTTTAAAAACTTATATTTAAAACTCAGACGTTAAATAATTTGAAAATAGAAAACGTTCTATTTTCAACTGAGGTTAGACAAAAATATTAAAAAATGAAAATAGACATGTTATTACACTATAAAAATAAGTCTCAGTTGTGAAACTCAGATGACAACTCAGGTAGTGTAAATATAGCTTTAAAGATATGTTCAAAGTGGGACGAAGGCCGGCTGTCTACGAGGCCCTTTTTTAACGAAGTCATACCATAACGTTTAATCGTCTAAGATATATTTTAAATGGGCTTCGTGTACAAAAGCTTTCCTGTTTTTATGTTAACTGTAAAAATGTATTTCTTATTAACGTTTTATTTTATCTTAAACAAAATCAATAAAAGAATTACAATATGAAAAATCATTCCAATTTCAGAAGTGAAAAATGGTCCTAAAAGTGCAAAAGATAGTCTTAAATTATTGTTTTTTTTTATTTTCAATGTGAAAATTTAGGTTCATTTTTGTTTTGGGTCGGTTTTTAATTTTTTCTTTGGGACCATTTTTCATTTAGGTCAAATTTTAACATTATTATGGGACAATTTTTCATTTTTAAGATTTTGGGGCCAGTTTTTCTGTTTTTTTGGGGTCATTTTTAATTTTTAAAATTGGGGCGATTTATTATTCCTGAAATCGGGGCCATTTTTCATTTAGTGGGGCTATTTTTCATTTTATCATTTTGAATAGTAACAAAAAGTTTAAAAATGAAAAAAGGCCCCAAAAATTTAATAATATTGGGGTAATTTCGTAAATCAAAAATCACCCCAAATTTAGAAATAAAAAAGGGACCCACATAATTTTTTAAATTTTTGTGTTGTTGCTTTTAATTTAAAATTTCGGGGACATTTTTTATTTTCACTTTGAGCCCATTTTTCATTAAACCAAAAAAAACGGGGGATTGTTTTAAAATTTTTTACGATATGGTTGACATTGTGAATTGACCACTTTTCCTTATTCGTATTTCCTATATATTTTAGGATCCATAATTTATGTATTTTTTGGCACCATATCGCAAGTATCCATTGGACCAACAAGCTTAATGGCGTTACTAGTTTTACAATATTGCTCCGACAAACCAGTGCAGTTTGTTATTGTTTTGGCATTTCTAGCAGGCCTGGTTGAATTGCTAATGGGAATTTTTCAATTGGGTAAGTGTTAAAAACAGGAACCGAAAATAATAATTATTTTGGAATTTTAAAATAAAAAAACAGGATGAAGAACCTATCGGAAAATCAAGTAAAGTAAACCATCTTGTGGTATCAATCTAAATTTTTTTTAAATCAAGTGATTATCACTGTTTATGAGTTCGTCTATCTCCTATACAAATCATTTGCCAAATAAACTTAAGCTTATAACTATAATACCTCAAGCACTTAGGGGATTCACAAAGTGTTCTATTTGTCCTATTGTCATAAAATTTCCACAATGGCTTAAAAACATTTGCCAACTATTGGACACTCGGCGCAGGTGTATTTGGAGTTGCTAGAACAATTTAATAAGCATATTAAACGACGTAGTATTTTTTAAGAACTATTTTTGTATAAAAGTCAACAAAACCATTGTGAAATTTTATAACAATATGACAATAGGACATAATTGGACACCTTGTGAATCCCCTAACTATTTAATCCAAAGCATTTTTAATAAAATAAACTTAACTCATTCAAAATGACCAGCTGTCTTTTTGATTATACCTAATCATTATACCATGACAAACACATAAAATTTTGCATAATTACAAGGAAAAGGAAAAGGTTGTAAAGAACTTCGTCTTCTAGTAATCATGTGCTCCATAAAAAGCTCACTCCTGAAAATCATCCTAACCCATAATGAATTTGGATCGAGACTTTTATATGGTCAGGCTTAACCATTTAAAACTCTTTTAACGTTTTTTTTTTTCTTTATATTTAGGGTATTTACAAGGTAGTCATAAAGTCATATGTCTTAAAGAAATAAAACGAAAAAGTACTACTGCTGTGAGCATCCGCTCATAATCAAGTGTGCTATTTTAAATTTGAATCAGCTGCTGGAGAAAACAGAAAAATAAGTAATTTCAAAAATATTTTAAAAATTTATGACTGCGACTTGTTAATTATATCAACGGCTTCAAAAGAGTTTCGGCCGCCCGGCTCAGGTTTTTACTGTTTATGACAAAACAATAAACACATTTCAAAAAGTTTTATTATTATAGAACTTTTTTATTTTAAGCAACACCACAATTTTTTTAAACTATTGTAAAATATTAAAACGTTAAGACAATATGACTTGATAGCATACTGTTTGAATACCCCAATTATATAATAAAATGACGATAATATTTAAAGTAAAAACTATATTTTTGTTTGTCTTTATGTTTATGCCATTAGGTTTCATTGTCAGCTTTATACCCTCCCCTGTAACAAAAGCCTTTACCACTGGCACGGCCTTAATTGTGGCCTTGGTGCAACTTAAAAACTTACTGGGGATTCGAACGAAGGGTGTTCCAACACCCGTACAAATATGGGAGGGTATCAGTATACCCGATACAATCGTAGGAATAATTTGTTTAATTATTTTATTATCCTTAAAAGTAAGTACATGTGCAAAATTATCTCAAAATTATCCTTCAATTACTTCCTTTCATATTATAGCAACTTTCCAGCGTTACATTCAAAAACCAAAATGAAAACATACGACGTTTAAAAAAAATTCTCTGGTACATTAGCATTTCCCGCAATGCCTTAGTGGTATTCTTTGGTGGACTTATTGCTTACCTGTGGATACATAAAAGCTCTTTACAAGCTGTGCCATTTTCTTTATCCTCTAAAGTTGATTCCGGTTTGCCAAGCATAAGTTTGCCACCCTTTGCATTTGAATATAATAACAGAACGTATGTTTTCACTGATATTTGCCGAGAGTTGGGTAGTGCGATAGTAGTTGTACCCATTGTGGCTGTTTTGGCTAATGTGGCCATTGCAAAGGCATTTGGTAAGTTTTATTAAAGGCCGTGAATAATGGAATTGGATTTAAAGGATTCTTTTTTATTTAGTTAAGGATGGCCAACTTGATGCATCTCAGGAAATGTTAACATTAGGCTTATGCAATTTGGCCGGTTCTTTTTTCAGTGCCATGCCTACTTGTGGTGCTTTTACACGGTCGGCTGTTAGTCAAGCAAGTGGCGTTAGAACTCCCATGGCTGGCATTTATACAGGTAAATATGTAGTTGTTTGATATTTTGAAATCGTTTAAAGGTTTAAAATTTTTTTAAATTAAGCTTAATTCTTATTTTCTTTCTTTCTAATTTTAGGCATTATAGTGCTTTCGGCCTTATCAATACTTACACCATATTTTCAATATATTCCTAAGTCTTCCTTGTCAGCTGTTCTTATAGCTGCTGTTATATTTATGGTAAGATAAAGTCTTAACATAAACTTTTAAGTATTCTGGTATTAAATTGATTATATTTTTGCCATAAACATATTATGTTAATAGAAGGTTTTAAGAAAATTCAAATCAGTTACTATAAACTCTTAAAATATTTTCCTTTTATAGGTCGACTTTGAGCCAATGAAAACTCTTTGGAAAACAAACAAAAAAGATTTTCTAAGCTGGTCCTGTTGTTTGGTGGTGTGTTTGTTGGCCGGAGTTGAAATGGGTCTTTTATATGGCATTGTAGTGAATATGATTTTTGTTCTGCTAAGGATAGGTAATCCCAAATTGGATATTAGTTTAAAGAAGGTATGTTTTAAAACTCGAACCATAATGATTTTTTTAACTTCAACAACAAGTTAAATACTAATGTGCTGTTTATAGAGCAAAAAAAGCGAAAAGTCTTGGAAAATTTGTGTGTGTTTTGTTATTGTAACAAAACAAAATACACATAAAACATCCAAGACGTTTCACCTTTCATGTTCCAAAAACATCACATAAAACATTTCATAACTGTGTTTGCGCTATATTCGGCTATGCCGAATCTTTTATGTCCTTTAAATCTATATTTTTGTATCCTCAGCGATCCGATCGAGATATATAGTCTTTAAAGTGAAAATATCAAAACAAAATTATTTTGTGGCAGGTTTTAAGTCGAAAGATATGAATTGTTGTTTCTAAGTCTACATAAAATTTGTCTCTTGTGACTACTATGCCTCTACCCAAGTTCCCCCCGAAAATGTGCTTATCATACTAGAATTAGTTTGTAGCAGGTTTGAAATCAATTCGAGAGATAAAGTACACTAAAACTTCATAAAATTTTCCGTTGGTATGGAATCTGCCATTCCTTCTAATCCTGTTCAAATAATTTTTTCCGTTTCAAGTTTGTCGGTTCGTCTGTCCATCCACTCGTCTATCCATGGTATGGTTGAAATTAACTTTTAGAAGCCCCCCGATGTCGAATTAAACCGTAATTAGTATCAAACTATCAGAAATATCTGCGAGCAAATTGCTGTTGAAATGCAGCAAATTGGCCCGATAGCTGACCGAGATATAAGCTAAAAACAAAGACTACCACTGTGTACTTCTTTAAAATTTGTACATAAAAACCTTTACAACTGACCCGGAGAACCCCTACACGGGTGCAGTGTAAGACCTACCCCCATTATTATACCCTTCACATAGTGATAGGGTATATATCACTTTGTCATTCCGTTTGTAATTTCTTTATTATTCATTTGCGACCCCATAAAGTATATATATTCTGGATCCTTATAGATAGGGAAGTTGAAATAGCCATGTCCGTCTGTCCGTCTGTCCGTCTGTCTGTCTGTCTGTCTGTCTGTCCGTCTGTCCGTCTGTTGAAATCAAGTTTCCGGAGTCAGATAAAAAGATACAGATCAGTAAATGGTGTCAAACGATTACAAATATCCCGCTAACAATCGCTATTTAAAATCAGCAAAATCGGTTCACTATTGACCGAGATATAAGCGAAAACCAAGAGTAACCCATTTTTTTTAGGACAAAATCCGTGCATATATCCCTATATATCTCAGTAAGTATAATAACTTTTGCCACAAAACTTGGCACGGATACTCCTAAAGAAAGGACCTAAATAATGGAAAAAGTTTTTTCCGATAGGACCAGGGGAAGGGGTATTTTTCCTACAATTGCACAAATTTGGTGAAATATTTTATGCGCTATATCTCGTAAACTATAACAGCTATCGACTTAAAATGTTTTACAAAAATTAATTGTACCCTAAGGGCTACACTTTAAAAAAAATTTTTTTGAGTGGGGGCAAAAATAGGGGTAGCTCCCATACAAATTAATGATTTGTATGAAATTTCCGATACGCTATATCTCGGAAACTATAAATGACATCGAAATGAAATGTTCTACATAAAGTAATTGGGCAATAAGGGCTACGCCTTAAAGAAAAAATTTTTTGGGTGGGGGCAAAAAAAGGGGTAGCTCCCATACAAATTAACGATTTTTATGAAATACCGATACGCTATATCTCGGAAAGTATAAAAGATATCGAAATGAAATGTTCTACAAAAAGTAATTGGGCAGGAATGCCTACGCTCTAAAGAAAAAATTTTTTGAGTGGGGGCAAAAAAAGGGGTAGCTCCCATACAAATTAACGATTTTTATGAAATACCGATACGCTATATCTCAGAAAGTATAAAAGATATCGAAATGAAATGTTCTACAAAAAGTAATTGGGCAGGAATGCCTACACTCTAAAGAAAAAATTTTTTGAGTGGGGGCAAAAAAAGGGGTAGCTCCCATACAAATCGACAATTATTATAAAATATTCGATACGCTATATCTCGGAAACTATATAAGATATCGAAATGAAATATTCTACAAAAATTAATTGTACCCTAAGGGCTACACTTTAAAAAAAAATTTTTTTGAGTGGGGGCAAAAAAAGGGGTAGCTCCCATACAAATTATTGATTTGTATGAAATTTCCGATACGCTATATCTCGGAAACTATAACAGATATTGAAATGAAATGTTCTACATAAAGTAATTGGGCAATAAGGGCTACGCCTTAAAGAAAAAATTTTTTGGGTGGGGGCAAAAAAAGGGGTAGCTCCCATACAAATTAACGATTTTTATGAAATACCGATACGCTATATCTCGGAAAGTATAAAAGATATCGAAATTAAATGTTCTACAAAAAGTAATTGGGCAGGAATGCCTACGCTCTAAAGAAAAAATTTTTTGAGTGGGGGCAAAAAAAGGGGTAGCTCCCATACAAATTAACGATTTTTATGAAATACCGATACGCTATATCTCGGAAAGTATAAAAGATATCGAAATTAAATGTTCTACAAAAAGTAATTGGGCAGGAATGCCTACGCTCTAAAGAAAAAATTTTTTGAGTGGGGGCAAAAAAAGGGGTAGCTCCCATACAAACTAACAATTTTTATAAAATATTCGATACGCTATATCTCGGAAACTATAACAGATATCGAAATGAAATGTTCTGCAAAAAGTAATTGGGCAATAAGGCCTACGCTTTAAAGAAAAAAATTTTTGAGTGGGGGCAAAAAAAGGGGTAGCTCCCATACAAATCGACAATTACTATAAAATATTCGATACGCTATATCTCGGAAACTATAACAGATATCGAAATGAAATGTTCTGCAAAAAGTAATTGGGCAATAAGGCCTACGCTTTAAAGAAAAAAATTTTTGAGTGGGGGCAAAAAAAGGGGTAGCTCCCATACAAATCGACAATTACTATAAAATATTCGATACGCTATATCTCGGAAACTATAAAAGATATCGAAATGAAATGTTTTACAAAAAGTAATTGGGCAATAAGGCCTACGCTTTAAAGAAAAAAATTTTTGAGTGGGGGCAAAAAAAGGGGTAGCTCCCATACAAATCGACAATTACTATAAAATATTCGATACGCTATATCTCGGAAACTATAAAAGATATCGAAATGAAATGTTCTGCAAAAAGTAATTGGGCAATAAGGCCTACGCTTTAAAGAAAAAAAATTTTTGAGTGGGGGCAAAAAAAGGGGTAGCTCCCATACATATTAACAATTTTTGTTAAATTTTCGATATGCTATATCTTGGAAACTATAACAGATATCGAAATCAAATGTTCTACAAAAAGTGATTGGACATCAAGGGCTACGCTCTGAAGAAAAACATTTTCGGATGGGGGGTGAAGAAGGGGTAGCTCCCATACAAATTAACAATTTTTATAAAATTTTCGATACGCTACTTCTGGAAAACTATTACAGCTATCGACTTCGAATATTCTACAAAAAGTAATAATCAAATAATTCATACATTTTGGAGAAAAGCAGGGGGACTAGAACATTTAATAAGCTTTATTAACCTTTAAATATGAATAATGTCGAAAACTTTTAAAACTCTTGACCTCAAACTTTCCTCATCTATTTATATTATTCATACGAACGTTAAAATTTTGTATATTTTTCTATGGACTTTAAAACTTGCACAAGGTTTTTTATTATATTATTTGCAGTACAAAATTACTCGGCTGGGTATATTTAAAGACCAATGTGAAGGGTATATAAGATTCGGCACAGCCGAATATAGCGCTCTTACTTGTTTTTTTTTTAAATCGCTCCCACGACTTCCAAAGTTTTTCTAAAGAGGTAAAATGTAAGACCGGCCCCAACTAATGCTTTTCTTGCAAACATTTGCTTAAAACATACTTACCCCCTATCATCCCCCCCTAAGGGGGTTGCCATACAAAATTTCAAAAAAATATGGTAAAAACTCCTACAGCTTTCCTGGAATCGTCCACAGAGAAATAAAATGTTTCACATACTCCCCTTAGTTTTTCTTCCCAAATATATTTCTAAAACATACTTACCCTTTATCTTCATCACCTAATGGGGTTGCTATATAAAACTTACAAAAATGATGTAAAAATGCCCATAACTTCCTCAGAGCCCCCCGAAACATATTCCCAAACCATACTTACCCCCTATCTTCATCGCCTCAGGGGGCTCCTATACAAAGTTTGGTAAAATTGTAATATATCCCTCCCCCTCTACAGCTCCCAGGGTGTCCGTGGCAAACATTTTCCTAGAACATACTTGCCATAGAAAATTTGAAAAAATAAGGGTAAAGACCCCTAAAACTTCCCTAGTCACCCTAAGAGGGCTAAAATATGACACCGACCACTATTTAAAAATTAGAGATTTTTTATAATAAAAAATTGAATAAAAATAAAAAAAAGTTTGGAGTTTCGAAAGGCTAATGTGAAGGGCATCTTAAATTCGGCAAGGCTGAATATAGTGCTCCTACTTGTTTTGTGTTGTATGACTAAAACTATATTTTTACTTTCAACAGTGCGACAATATGAACTTCATTTACATCAAGCCACAATCAGACATTTATTTTGCCGGTGTAGAGCTGCTGCGTACCGAAATTCGTGCTGCTTGCTCCCTCTACAGAAATGATTTTCCCATTGTGGTGGAGTGTTCCCGTTTTATGCTCTTCGATGCCACCTTTATTGAAATGATTAATGCAGTGGCAAAAGATCTCAAGGAAAATGGAGTTATATTTATTTTGCAATCACTGTGTCTTAAGCATCAACGTCTTTTGCCTATAAATTTGAATATAAGATTTGTAAATGACGCCACAGTAACGGTGGATGACCTTATGCTAAACAAGGAAATTTTAACGACATAATAATTGTACACGCTTATATGTATATAAACCTATAGATAATTAAGTATAGACTTTGTTAAATAATAATAATAACAATAATTACAATAATCTTGACATATGTATGTATTTAAGTATAAGGAAGTCCCTCTTGCATTTTACTTTTTTAATTAAAGAAATAATAATACACACAAAAAATTAACTAAGTAAAATTTACTTAAATCAAGACATAGCGGTGTCGAAAGTACGGTTAGTACGGTTTTTATTAACCAAGTACAACATTTCTTACTCCAAGTACGATTTTTCAAGTACGAATTTCTTACTTTTAGCCACAATTAAGCCAAAAAAAGGATTGATTTAAGTTCGGAACCATACTTGATGTAAGCGTGAAAAAGATTGATTTAAGCGTAAACGGGATTAATCCTAAAATGAAATGTAATTTTTTTGACTTATGGAGCTCTATTAAAGAAGAAGAGTTTTAAATTTCATTTTTATTTTATAGATACTTAAAATTTTTAATTTAAAAATTTAATTTTTTGTACTAACCGAAGCTGAGATTCGAACCAGGGACTTTCCGCACTGCAACAAGCGCACTACTTCTATGCCACCGAGACACTTCGTTTTTGAATGCAAAATAATATATTAAAGCAACAAGTTGTTTTCTGCTTGATTTGTTAAAGCAATCCAAAAAGGATTGTATGGATCGTACTTAAAAATTTTAAGAAAGATTTTTGATAAATTCAAAAATAAAATTCTTGATTTTATAAAGCGGTTTTTCTTTCTATGTAACATCCCAGCAAAAAATATTAAACTTTTTCTTAAATTACAGCATTTTGGTCAGATATTAAAAAAATTCAGCAGTTGTTAAATTCATTGATGTTTTTACTAAAAATGGAACTACGTCGGGTTGCCTTTCATCAATGAATTTACCAACAGTGGTGCCAAAATTTGCATCATCACTTAGAGTAAAAAAGGGTCAAAATTAAAAAAAAATTTAAAAAGCGATCATATAAGTTGTTGAGGATTCCGTGGGAATGTTGCAACCCGCAAACAAAGTGGTGCAAGAAGTTAGATCAGGTAGTTGAAATGGTGTTTGGTTTTCAGATGCATATGTACCTTTTTGTTGTTTGAATTCCTAGCTGCCGGCCACCGATTCCTGTAATTTGGTTATGTCTAATTCTAGTTATTATGATGTTTTTTTTGTTAACTGTAACACACTAGAAACTTACCTTATAATAAAAAAAAAAAAAGAGTTGTTTTAAATTGTATTTTGTGTTTTAATTGTGATCTTGATGTTATTTTAAATTTATTTGTTTGGCAGTAAAGCTTTTGTAATTTTCGTGTTTGTGTTAATAAAAATTGTGAATCAGCTGTTGTTAGTGGTGGCAAACGTTAATAAAAAGTTGGAATGTAAATTTTTACAGTGCTGTATTCATTGAACAGTGTTATCATGCATGTATGTAAAAAGGGTCACTAGGAATTTCGGAAGAGAAAAATTGCAAATATTTTCTCTTTAGTTACAGTAAAAAGTACATAAGTAATTCAACGTAGAGAGAGAGATAAAAGATTTATATTTATGTTTGTAGGTTGGTTCTATGTCTTTTAGCAGTATATCGGTTCTTGTTTTTTTGTGCATGTAATTTTGTGACTTACATTTTCAGTTAGAATAACGTTTAAGAATAAGAAAAAAATGTTTCTAGAAAATGCCAAGAGGTTTTGATGTAGAGAAAGAGAATTTAAGCAGGCATTCTGGAAAGAGACGTGGTACTAAGAAAGTCGCAAATTTTAATGTGCGCAGAAATAGAATTCTATCATTAAAATTAAAATAAAAAAAAAAAGTACAGTAAAGTCATCAAAAAATTTTTTTTTTTAATTAAGTAAAACGATTAAAAACTAATTTAAAAGCAAGTGTTTTAATACATAAAATAGTATTAAAAACATTCATGTTAAAAACATAACATTAAATCAAAACATTTATTTAAAAATCAATAAAGACAGTAATTAAATTAAAAACTTGTTAATTAAAAGAAAAAGAAAAGAAAATTAAATACTAGAAGAAAAACTAAAACCGTTAACTGGAAAAACGAAGCTCAAAGACCCACGTGGGACCTTAACCTGAAACTGTTGCCGGAAGTCCAGTGGAGCAGAGAAGAAGAACCCCAACCCATAAACACCAATCATAAGCAGTAACAGGTATTTAGCAAACCTCGAAATTATCTATTGAGATACCCGTACTCATAATTTGGACGGAACTGTGCTGGTGCATTCCACAACAAGCAGTATTAGTTCAGCCAGGGTGTGGATAGTGCGGGGTGGTTAGGAACACCACTAGTTTGGGGTGAGCTTACGATCCACGGGTGGAATTCAAGACAGTAAGGTGAACAACCATATTTGCCATAAAAATCAAATTTTTATTTCAATTTATAGTAAAAAGCCATTAGGGTAGTATCAATTTACGATAGGTATAGATATATAAGCAATTTACTTAAAATTCCTTGTTGTGTCGTTGTGTGTTGTATTTGTGTTGTTTTTGTGTGCGTGTTAAAAAAAAAAAAAAAAAAAAAAAAAAAGTATAGGTATATTGTTTTGTAAAAGGATCTAACTCAAAAATTGAGATAAAAAGAAAAAAAGTAAAAATTTATTGTGTAACCTGAAAAGTGATTTTAAAAATTCAGGAGATTGTAGTACACCTTCAAGGAGCTCTTTTAGGGTAGTGAAAACGTAATAGAAAAATTGAGAATTAAAAAGAGAAAAAGTTTAATAAATAGAAGTAGTTTGGTCCTTAGTATTCGTCAAGTCAGGAGTATTGTTGAGTCAGGATTGTGTATGTATGTCAGTCTTTTTAAATATTGGTGTGTATGTCGTGTGATGGTTGTTAAATTTGTCCAGGGTCAAATTTTAATGAACTAAAGGAAAGTTTTTATATATGTATATTTATGTATTTATCCATTTTTACGTTCGTCTAACAAATGATATAAAATTTCTTATTATTCAAAAGTGGAAAAGAGAAATTTACTATTTTTTTAAATTTGTGAAAAAAGGAGCTAAATTTTATTCTTAAAAATATTTTTAAAAATAACTGTTTGAAATAAGAGAAAAGGAAATAAGAATTAGTGACATATAGAGTAAGCCGGAGACAGAAGACCGGAAATAGAAATATAAAGATTGAAATTTGGTTTAAAGTAAAGTAATAAGTATATATTTTAAAATACTAACTGAAAATTGTACTAGTTTTAAGATTTAGTGTAGTGTTAAATGTAAATAAATTATGTAATTGTGTTTGATTGGAAATTATGTGTTGCTAAATTATTTTGAAAGGATGAAGGCAAAGCAAGTCGTGCGGCAGAGGAAGATGTGAGAAGGTGTAAAAGTTGGCCGGAGTAATAACGAATGGGGTCATCGTAAAAGTGTTTTGATGACTACGGTAGGGAGGGTAACGTCCATGGAAGTACCATCTGTTCCATGAACCAGGTATTTTGTTATGTATGTGCGTATATGCTTGAGTGTAGTTTAAAAATTTTAATTTGAAATATTTAGAGCTGTGAGTATAAATTTTTTTATTGTGCGGAGTATTGGTTAGAGGTATGCGGGTTGAGTTCCCACGCCTGTGCTCCGAGCTAGTTGAGGTGGCATCCCTAACCCCAAATGTAATTTGGACCAAAAAGATTCGTAACAATAAAATGGCGCCCAATTTTTCAAACCAAAGAATGAACCTTTAAATTTCAAAATTCAATAGCCCAAGTTTGTTGAAGTTTGAAGGATGTACTAATATTAGAGTCTTAGTAAAATAACTGATACTAATTGCTTCTAATGCTAAAAGTACACCCTAAAAAAAAAAAAAAAAAAAAAAAAAAAGCTAACAAACGCTTAAAATGAGTCTTACTCTAAATTGAAAAGGGGATAATTGCTCAGATAAAGCTAAATCAATTTACAAAAATGTTAACTTTTAATAATTTTTTTTTGCTGTTTGATGGTAAACTGTCCTAACCGGAATGTGGAGTTAGTTTGCATGTTTACATCAAAACTGTTTGAAGAAATTAAATATATACATATTTTTTTTTGTTTGTTGCTAAATTTTTTTTTATGATAATAGTGATATAAGATTGTCCTAACCAAAAATCTTGGAGTTAGTTTGCATATCTTATACACTTGGTATAAAGTTATTTTTTTTTTACACAGTACATAACAAGATATTAAGAAGACGTTCATTAAAAGCCAGTAAATAACCGAAAGATAATATTGTCGCAACGATAAGCTACTTTACCTAAATCCTTATACATATATGAAATTGTTGAAAAATACAAACTGATTTTGTGGTTATTGTTATAACAAAGTTTTATTAAGTGATTAACTATTTTGTGTTGTTTTATTAGATACAAATTATTCTTAATTGATACGTATTTCGGTGTATTTGTTTGTAAGTTTTGTGTATTTTTTAGTGTTTTTATTTTGTGTATTTGTGATTTGTTTAAAATATATATTTGATTTACATTTTCTTAAATTTTAGCCTACAATATAACATTTTTTAAATCGTATTTTTTTTTATTTTATTTTTTGTGTTAAATTAATTAAAAATCAAATAAAAGGAAAATTACAAAAGTTTTAATTTTAATTGGGTAAAATATTAGAAGTATTAAATATGCCAGTTGATAGAACACCAGTTGGAGAAGGTAGTGAACCTAGGGAAGTAGGAAGTTTTATAGATTTGTCGGACACAATTAAGGCATACCAAATTGAGGTTCCAAAATCCGGAGAGGCTACCGGAGGTATAAATCACCCAACGGGGGCGATTCCTAAAGTAGTGCCTCCACCTCAGAGATATAATGTTCCACCACCTGATGTTCCACATTCGCGAAAAGGTTTTTCTGTAGGTAATAGTCCAAGGGCATACACAGGAGTGATCCGCGAGCTTATAACTGAAACAAATAGAGAGTATCAAAATGAATTAGAAAAAAGAATAAATATAAAGATTCAAGAGAGTTTAGAAACGGGTTTTTCGAAAATGATAAAAGAAATGAAACAAATGAAATTGGCTGATGAGAATAGTGATGGCATTGATTCGATAGAGAGTGAAGAAGGAGCTAGAGGATCTAACCGCTCAGTAAACGGAAACGGTAAAGTTGAAACAATACGCAATACACAGCGAAGATTGAATTATAGGGGATCGCATTCAAATGGAAGTATAAACGATCCAGTAAACGGACCGCCAGAGAACGGTAATTCTCGTCGGAATCCAAATGCGAACTCCATCAGCGTGGACAAGTGGGATATAAGCTTTGACGGAAATGTCGACAAGTTATATATCGACGATTTTATTTTCCGCATTGAATATATGTGGAGATACCATTCATATTCTTGGCAAGATTTGCAAGGCGAATTTCACAAATTGTTAAAGGGCGATGCCAAGGACTGGTATTGGCTGCTTGTGCAACAGAGGTCAATAGAATCTTGGGAAGATCTTAAGAAAGCGCTTAGAGTACAGTATAGCTCTCATCGGAGCGAATACGAGATAATGAGAGACTTTGAAGAACGTCGTCAACGCCCTGGAGAATCTATAGACGAATATTTTCAAGCGATGAGAAAATTGAGGTCGCGGTTAAGAACACCCTTGCCCGAATATGAGGTAATACGAATTATGAAGCGAAACTTACGCCAAAATGTGTCCCAAATTGTGTACCCAGTACAGGTTTATTCGGTTGAGCATTTAAGAGACGCTTGTAAGGAAGTTGAAAAGACGTATTTTAGAAAGGAAAGTGCTTCAACGGTTCCTTCTGCACGATTCGGTCCGTCAAGAAAATATGTTGAGGAAGTCAGCCAAAACACTCCTATAGAGCAGGAAGATATACAGTTAGTAGATGAAATACGATCTGGAACTGATAAAACTTACTCTAAAGAAAACTCAATGAAGGTAGTATGCTGGAATTGTCGATTGCCGGGACATGTATTTACAGACTGTCCGAGTGTACAAAGAAACATATTTTGTTTCAAATGTGGTTTGATGGGTACAGTAACTCCCACGTGTCCCAAATGTACGGGAAACCGAATGGGGAGTGTGCCAAAAGTGGCGGAATCACGCTCCACACAAACACCCGCCAATCAGTAAAAGATATATCAGTCCAGACCGAATTTGTTAATGTATCTGAAAGTAAAAGCGATTTAAGAGATCAGGTTTTGTTAAAAAGAAATGAAAAGGCAAGCTATGTGATACCAAGACAGAAGGAAGAGAGTATAAATTTTAAACAAGGGACTTACGAGGCGCGGTTAAAAAGGTACAACAAAATTAGAAACAGAATATTTAATAATGAAAATAATAATAATTTGCTAAGGATTAAGAAAACTCGAAAGCGATATAAGGATAAAAAAGTCATTTATGGTGAGATCAATAGAACTGTCCAAAAATGCGATGCAATTTGTAACGAAATAGACCCTAGAGCATTCCTAAGCTTTAAAATAGGTAACTGTGTAGTAAAGGGACTGTTAGACACCGGTTCGTCAATTAGTTTGCTTGGAAAAAACTGTGAAAATATTGTAAACGAATCAGGACTTGAGATAAAACCAGCTTTTACCGAAATTAAAACTGCTGGGGGAAAAAGTTACCAGGTTGTAGGAAAAGTAGAAGTTGTGGTTCAGTACAATGGCGAAGGACAGGTAATAGTTTTCTATCTATGTCCGAATTTATACCAGCAAGCGTATTTGGGAGTTGATTTCTGGCGAAAATTTAAGATTGCGCCACAGATATTTAATATAGATGAGATTAATCATGAAACTATTGCAGAAAACTTTCCGCTCAAGTTTAACGAAGTTGAAAAACACCAACTAACGCCAAAACAGTCTGATCAGTTAGAAAAAGTCAAAGCTAAGTTTCGAAGTTTCGAACGTGATGGAATAGGCAGAACTGATTTAGAGATGCACACCATTGAACTCGTAGAAGGAGCAATGCCAATAAAAGAGCGACACTACCCTGTTTCACCTGCCGTCCAGAATTTAATTTACGCCGAAGTGGATAATATGCTACAGCTGGGAGTAATTGAAGAGAGCAACAGCCCATGGAGTAATAGATGCACTTTAGTAAGAAAGCCTGAAAAAAATCGACTATGCCTTGATGCGAGAAAGTTAAATGAAAGAACGATTAAAGACGCATATCCAATTCAAAACATAGAGGGCATATTAAGTAGGCTAGACGAAACTCATTACATCAGTAGTGTGGACTTAAAATTCGCATTCTGGCAAATTCAACTGGAGAAAAAGTCACGTATGTACACCGCCTTTACAATACCTGGCAGACCATTGTATCAGTATGTCGTTATGCCGTTCGGCTTATGCAATGCGGCACAGCGACTATGCCGACTTATGGATAAGGTTATTCCACAAGAATTGAAACAAAACGTTTTCGTCTACTTAGACGATTTGTTGATAATCTCCGCAGATTTTGAAAGTCATATTGTTTTATTAGAAAAGGTAGCGCAATGTTTAAATAATGCCAATTTGACCATAGGTTTGAAAAAGTCTAAGTTTTGCTTTAAAGAAATTGGTTATTTGGGTTTTATTGTAGGAGGAGGGGTGATGAAAACTGACCCTCGAAAAATAGAAGCCATTGGAGTGATATCATTACCTAAATCAGTGCGTGAAGTTCGTAGCTTTCTAGGTACAGCAGGGTGGTATCGCCGGTTTATACGAAATTTTTCATCATTAACCGCCCCATTAACCGACTTAATAAAAAAGGGTAAAAAGTTTGAGGTCACTAAAGAAGCAAGAGAAAGTTTTGAAAAGTTAAAGAAAGCATTGACTTCTGCTCCCGTGTTGGCCCATCCAAATTTTAGCAAAAGATTTTTTGTCCAATGTGATGCTTCGGATTATGGTGTTGGCGCAGTCTTATTTCAAAAAGATGAGCAAGGAAATGAAAAGCCAATATCTTTCTTCTCGCAAAAACTAAATGAAGCGCAAAAGAATTATAGCGTTACGGAGAAAGAGTGCTTAGCTGCTGTTTTGGCCATCAAACGATTTAGACCCTACATTGAGCTTATGCCTTTCACCGTTATTACAGACCATGCTAGCCTTAAATGGCTTATGTCACTAAAGGATCTAAATGGCAGGTTAGCAAGGTGGGCGTTAAAGCTACAAACATACGATTTTCAAATAGAGCACCGTAAAGGATCCGAAAATATAGTGGCGGATACGCTATCAAGGCTTGTAGAAGAAATAGCGATAAACAAGGAAGATATTTTAGGATTCGAAACCCTGGAGTTTGAGTCAGAAGAGTACCAGGACTTGGTAAATACGGTCATGAATAATATTGAAAAGTTACCTGATGTTAAAGTTGTAAATGGTATGGTTTTTAAGCGAAGTAAAATTGACACCGAAACAGAAGATAACGAGGAGTTCAAATGGAAATTATGGATACCTAGCTCTCTCACAAATGCCCTAATTCAAGAAGCTCACCAGCCTGAAGACAAAGCCCATGGTGGAATAAACAAAACATTGCATCGGTTAAGAGTTAAGTATTACTGGCCAAATATGATAACCCAAGTAAAACAGTTCATAAACAGTTGTATCACATGTAAGGAAACAAAACCTACTAATATGAATTTGAGACCCGAAATTGGTAATCAGGTGGTTACCGATAGACCATTTCAGAAAATTTATATCGATTTTCTTGGTAAATACCCCAGATCAAAAAGTGGAAATGCCTATATTTTTATCGTTGTCGATCACATGACAAAATTTGTTTTTCTCAAGGCCATGAAAGAAGCCACGGCTTCAAATGTGATCAAATTTTTAAAAGAACAAGTCTTTCATGTGTTTGGTGTACCTGAGGTTATACACTCAGATAATGGAAAGCAGTTTACCTCAAAGGAATTTTCTGCTATGTTGCAGATATACAGAATAAATCATTTAAAAACTGCATTATACTCCCCTCAGTCAAACGCCTCTGAGAGGGTCAATCAGAGTGTACTCTCTGCTATCAGGGCATACCTACAGAACGATCATCGCGAATGGGATATTAATCTACCGGCTATAGAATCTGCTTTGCGTACTTCAGTGCATACTGCAACAGAACACAGCCCATTTTTTGCATTATTTGGGCATAATATGTTCACGTGTGGCTCGGACTATAAACTAGCCAGACAATTGAAAGCCCTAGATGACAATGAAATAGTTATTGAAAATGCCGACCGGATAAAATTGATAAGAGACAAAATAAAGGAAAATTTGAGTAAAACATATGAGAAAAGTGCATTACGCTACAACAAAAGGGCAAGAATGGTAAAATTCATCCCAGGCCAGGAAGTATTCAAGAGAAACTTTGTTTTGAGTGATTTCAAAAATAATGTTAATGCTAAATTTTGTAGAAAGTTTTCGAAATGCCGAATTAGAAAAGTTATAGGAAACAACATGTACGAGCTAGAGAGTCTGTCTGGTACACCGTTGGGTATATACCATACCAAGGATATTAAGCAATGAGGTTGTGATTTGATTTAATTTTTTTATATAAGAGTAAAGAGTACGATATATTGCATTTTTTTTTATTAATTTAGTTTGTTTATGTTTACTTACTTGTGCAAAATTTTTTTTGTATAATACTAGGTTGAGATGTCAGTCCGCAGTGTTAGTGCTTATATTTATCATGAAGGGGGGGATACAATGAGTACATGATGACCATTGTAGGTTAAGAATGCCCGATCTGAAATGAAAATAACTTCCACAAAGTACCATCCATTATCAATAATTATTTGAACAGAATACTTCCCTAATAGATGAGGTGTTGAAAATTAATGGCCCGGCTAACTCTGCGAGAGTACTTGGTGTAGTGGGTGTAGCCTACGTTGGGCGCTGTGGTAAACATACCGTGCGCAACCATTTTTAGTATATATGGCAGGAATCTCACACTGACACTTTTCGGTAAGTACTGAAAGTGCCAGAGTTTTGTTGAGGATTCCGTGGGAATGTTGCAACCCGCAAACAAAGTGGTGCAAGAAGTTAGATCAGGTAGTTGAAATGGTGTTTGGTTTTCAGATGCATATGTACCTTTTTGTTGTTTGAATTCCTAGCTGCCGGCCACCGATTCCTGTAATTTGGTTATGTCTAATTCTAGTTATTATGATGTTTTTTTTGTTAACTGTAACACACTAGAAACTTACCTTATAATAAAAAAAAAAAAAGAGTTGTTTTAAATTGTATTTTGTGTTTTAATTGTGATCTTGATGTTATTTTAAATTTATTTGTTTGGCAGTAAAGCTTTTGTAATTTTCGTGTTTGTGTTAATAAAAATTGTGAATCAGCTGTTGTTAGTGGTGGCAAACGTTAATAAAAAGTTGGAATGTAAATTTTTACAGTGCTGTATTCATTGAACAGTGTTATCATGCATGTATGTAAAAAGGGTCACTAGGAATTTCGGAAGAGAAAAATTGCAAATATTTTCTCTTTAGTTACAGTAAAAAGTACATAAGTAATTCAACGTAGAGAGAGAGATAAAAGATTTATATTTATGTTTGTAGGTTGGTTCTATGTCTTTTAGCAGTATATCGGTTCTTGTTTTTTTGTGCATGTAATTTTGTGACTTACATTTTCAGTTAGAATAACGTTTAAGAATAAGAAAAAAATGTTTCTAGAAAATGCCAAGAGGTTTTGATGTAGAGAAAGAGAATTTAAGCAGGCATTCTGGAAAGAGACGTGGTACTAAGAAAGTCGCAAATTTTAATGTGCGCAGAAATAGAATTCTATCATTAAAATTAAAATAAAAAAAAAAAGTACAGTAAAGTCATCAAAAAATTTTTTTTTTTAATTAAGTAAAACGATTAAAAACTAATTTAAAAGCAAGTGTTTTAATACATAAAATAGTATTAAAAACATTCATGTTAAAAACATAACATTAAATCAAAACATTTATTTAAAAATCAATAAAGACAGTAATTAAATTAAAAACTTGTTAATTAAAAGAAAAAGAAAAGAAAATTAAATACTAGAAGAAAAACTAAAACCGTTAACTGGAAAAACGAAGCTCAAAGACCCACGTGGGACCTTAACCTGAAACTGTTGCCGGAAGTCCAGTGGAGCAGAGAAGAAGAACCCCAACCCATAAACACCAATCATAAGCAGTAACAGGTATTTAGCAAACCTCGAAATTATCTATTGAGATACCCGTACTCATAATTTGGACGGAACTGTGCTGGTGCATTCCACAACAAGCAGTATTAGTTCAGCCAGGGTGTGGATAGTGCGGGGTGGTTAGGAACACCACTAGTTTGGGGTGAGCTTACGATCCACGGGTGGAATTCAAGACAGTAAGGTGAACAACCATATTTGCCATAAAAATCAAATTTTTATTTCAATTTATAGTAAAAAGCCATTAGGGTAGTATCAATTTACGATAGGTATAGATATATAAGCAATTTACTTAAAATTCCTTGTTGTGTCGTTGTGTGTTGTATTTGTGTTGTTTTTGTGTGCGTGTTAAAAAAAAAAAAAAAAAAAAAAAAAAAGTATAGGTATATTGTTTTGTAAAAGGATCTAACTCAAAAATTGAGATAAAAAGAAAAAAAGTAAAAATTTATTGTGTAACCTGAAAAGTGATTTTAAAAATTCAGGAGATTGTAGTACACCTTCAAGGAGCTCTTTTAGGGTAGTGAAAACGTAATAGAAAAATTGAGAATTAAAAAGAGAAAAAGTTTAATAAATAGAAGTAGTTTGGTCCTTAGTATTCGTCAAGTCAGGAGTATTGTTGAGTCAGGATTGTGTATGTATGTCAGTCTTTTTAAATATTGGTGTGTATGTCGTGTGATGGTTGTTAAATTTGTCCAGGGTCAAATTTTAATGAACTAAAGGAAAGTTTTTATATATGTATATTTATGTATTTATCCATTTTTACGTTCGTCTAACAAATGATATAAAATTTCTTATTATTCAAAAGTGGAAAAGAGAAATTTACTATTTTTTTAAATTTGTGAAAAAAGGAGCTAAATTTTATTCTTAAAAATATTTTTAAAAATAACTGTTTGAAATAAGAGAAAAGGAAATAAGAATTAGTGACATATAGAGTAAGCCGGAGACAGAAGACCGGAAATAGAAATATAAAGATTGAAATTTGGTTTAAAGTAAAGTAATAAGTATATATTTTAAAATACTAACTGAAAATTGTACTAGTTTTAAGATTTAGTGTAGTGTTAAATGTAAATAAATTATGTAATTGTGTTTGATTGGAAATTATGTGTTGCTAAATTATTTTGAAAGGATGAAGGCAAAGCAAGTCGTGCGGCAGAGGAAGATGTGAGAAGGTGTAAAAGTTGGCCGGAGTAATAACGAATGGGGTCATCGTAAAAGTGTTTTGATGACTACGGTAGGGAGGGTAACGTCCATGGAAGTACCATCTGTTCCATGAACCAGGTATTTTGTTATGTATGTGCGTATATGCTTGAGTGTAGTTTAAAAATTTTAATTTGAAATATTTAGAGCTGTGAGTATAAATTTTTTTATTGTGCGGAGTATTGGTTAGAGGTATGCGGGTTGAGTTCCCACGCCTGTGCTCCGAGCTAGTTGAGGTGGCATCCCTAACCCCAAATGTAATTTGGACCAAAAAGATTCGTAACAAAGTATTCCTTCCCTGCATAAATGGACCATTAATACAATCTGACCGTGTCTAGGCATGCTAAGTGCCATAAAGTCCTGGAGAAAGGTCCTTTTTAACTAGACTATACCTAACTGCATGCCAGGTTAAATCTTTTTGAAAAATTTATAGATTGAAAAGTATAGGTTCGACTTAACTATTAAATCAGTTTGGCGAGATTGGTGACCGTCTTTTTATTTGTCTCAAAACTTTCCAAAATTAATAGACCCACTAAAGAAAGATGTCATCAGTTTTTATTCAACACCTAAATCAGATTCGATTAAAACGCCAAACTATATCTAGCAATATTGTTCCTTAAAACTCCAGTATATACATATATATTTTTACACTTTACAAAAGAAAACTCCTGTAATTGCGTAACTAGCACAATTACTCAATTAAGGCCTTTATAGAGCTCAATTTACCATACAAGATTTCAATTAATAAATTGAGAAATAAGTAGTAAATTGCTTTATTAATTGAGTTAAACTTCAAATGCAACCCTGCTAATTTAATAAAAACTGTGTTCAGTTAGTGTAAAAGCTTTAAAGCTTTTAATATGTATGTCATGGTGGAATAATAAGGTGACCTCGTCCCTACAGCAACAACTTCCCTTAAAATTTAGCATATATTTTGTTGTATCTAAATTCTAGCTGGGTTGCCAAAAATGTTGCCATTACACATACGGTATACACAACCATAATATAACATAAAAAATTTGGCAATCTAAGCTAGAAAACATATTTCGTAAATAAAAGTCGGCTGATCAGTTGCTCCTACCTTGTTTAATGTACCTTAAAAATTAAAATTTTATTTTTTAGCTGTCATATGCTAATTATGTAAGCCGAATCAATTATGTGTGAACAGCAAACTTAACTGCTCAATTTACTTTAAATTGTCTCAGTTTAAACATGGTATTATTCCCAAAAAAATTTTTTTTCCCGAAGATAAAAATAAAAAAGTCCAGAAACAATTATTTTTTGATTACTGAAAAGTCACAAAAAAGCACTATGAGAATTTGTTAAAAGAACAATAAATACTCCCTTTTAAAAACGGGTATTAACCAAGTTTCGGGTATTGCATGGGTAAAAAAAAGCACCAAAAAATACCTAGAGATAGCAACACTGTTTAACAATGATTTGCTGGGATGTTATACTATAGCCAAATTAAATCATTCGCTCTCTCATTTGTAATTTGATCCTTAATTATCAACGAAATATTGATGTTTTTTAATAAAAATAAAAAAAAAAAGTGTAAATAATTCAAAAAGTGAAGTAAGTAGTTGGAGCTTTAATATTAACATGACATTAATGTGAGAAAATTAAAAAAACGAACGAATGATTATATGAACGAATGAATGTATTTTAAAACGGTTAAATAATTTTGTTTTCTTTGTTTTGAATTGTTTTATTTTTTATCTCTCTTTAAAATATCTTGTATTAAAATAAAAACGTTTATAGTTTTGCGTCTAATTTTAACGCGCAGATTAGTTTTAAAACAAATATTTAGGTAGTTTACCTTCTGATATTTTCATGTGTAATATGTCTGTATAAAAAAAATTTAGTATTTTTTTAAGATTATATTTCATTGTCATGCTTGATAGCAATGTTGGTGGCTGTTCTGAAAGCCACCTTATACTTATAAGAAAGCGTGTGACTTTATCTAATGCTTTTTCAAATTTATACCCTTCGCATAGTGAAAAGGGTATATATCAGTTTGTCATTCCGTTTGTAATTTCTTTATTATCCATTTGCGACCGCATAGGGTATATATTTTCTTGGTCCTTATAGATGGGAAAGTCAACATAGCGATGTCCATCTGTTCGTGTTATGGTTTAAATCAACTTTTTGAAGCCCCCCCCAATGTCGCATAGAGCTGTTAGTGGTATCAAACTTGCAGAAATATTTGCAAACAAATTTCTATTGTAAATAAGGCAAATCGCTTGATAACTGACCGACATATAAGCCAAATACCGAAACTACCTCTGTTAATTTCTCTAAAGTTTGTACACAAAAACCTCTACAACTGCCTGCCCCGTAGTTGCGCCCACAAACATTTTTGTAGAACAGACTTCCCTATTTTGAATGGCTCCTACAGCTTCCAAGGTGCTTCTACAAAAGACCCAATGTAAGACCTACCCCAATTAATTTTTTCTCAAATATTTCTGTGAAACACACATACCCCTATCTCCAGCCCCTAACAGGGTTGAAATACAAAATTTTAAAAAATCGGGGTAAAAACCCCTACATTTTTCCCGGAGGCGTCCTTAGAGAAATAAAATGCTTCACAGACTTCAATTTGTTTTTCCTTCCAAACATATTTTTAGAACATACCCCCTATCCCATCATACAAAGTTTGGGAAATTTTAATAAATCCCTCCTAGAGCTTCCAGAGTGCCAGTGAATAGGTCAAATGTAGGACTTCCCCCAACTTTTTTTTCCTTCCCAACAATTTCTTAGAACATATTTACCCCCATCTCTACCCCCTTAGGGGTCTGCATTAAAAAATTGAAAAAATTATGATAAGAACCCCTAAAACTTTTCTGTTTTACAAACATTTCATTTATTAAAAAAAAATTAGTTAAAAATAAAAAAAGTTCGGGGTTTCGTAAGGCGCTCTTGCTTGTCTTTTCTCATATTTTTATTATTGAATCTTCGCTTCTGCGAACTAACAACAAGTATTCAAATAATAAAATTTAAGTTCTCATATTTAAGTTATCAATTCCAATTTATGTAATGACAATAATATCCCTTCTCTTTAAACGAGCGTGTCCAGCATGTTGGATGTATTTCCAGATTATTTGAATGTTGCTGTTTTTAATATACCAAGGGGCACCAGCTATCATTTTTAGGATTTTGCTTAGATGGCCTTGAATTTGTTCTAAGTTAGAAGTGCCCGATAATTTTATCCCGTAGCACCAAGTTGGTTTCAAAATCGGTAGAGTAGAAGTTTACAATCAGGGTGCAGCACAGAGTTTCTTCCAATTAATCAGTGGACTTGGGCTGTTTTAAGTTTCATTTGTGCCAACTTCGCATCAATATGTGACTTCCACCAGAGGCGGCAATCCAGGGGAATGCCACGATATTTCGCTTTAATTCGTTGAGGCACCATTTTATTATTTTTTAGGATTGAAGAGCACGTTTCTTTGCGTAAAGTAAAAGTTACGTTGGTACATTTTTGTTTATTTGTTTTTAATCCCCCTAACTTTTCCCATTTCCCTACTTGGGTTACGTGATATTGCAGTTAGTACGATGCCACTTTAGGGTATTTAATAACACTGAGAAAAGCGGTATCATCAGTTTAAATGCTTTCTCTCTTTGATCATAAGTTGACCGGTTATGTACTTTTCTAATAGGTTGAAAATATTCGCTGAAAGGTTCAGCTTTAGTTTGTTGAGCAGGCTTTAATGCCATACTTTTCAAAAGCTTGAACTCTACATCTGTCTTGTTCACAAATCTCAAAAAAAATTTTTAGATTGGCCGCCATTTGCAATAATAAGAGCATCTTCCAATAGGGTGATTTCTTTTGGCCCACCTTGTGCAAGTCATTCGAGCTGTAGTGTTAAATCATTTAAAAACGCAAGAAGTTCTTTTCTTAACTGCCTCAAAAGCCACTTTAAGTAAAACAATGATTTTTAATATTTTTTGTTATTATTTTTTTTTTTTAATTTATTCCTTTTTTTCAGTTTTATTTCAATAAATAAATTATAAGTTATAGAAAAAGTATAATAATAATACCGTATAACAATTGTTTATTATTACATTGTTCATTTGTTATTATTTTTTTTTGTTGTAATTTATTTTTTTTTTAATTGTTTTTATTTTTTAAAGATTTTTTTAAAGTTTATTTGCTTTCAAGTTGCTTATACTTTGTGTTGCTGTTTTATTGATAGATTTTAAATTTGTTTTTTTTTTGTAGTAGATATTGAAGTAATGATTGGCTTTTTGAACAAAGAAAAGAAACCGAAGAAATTAATATTTATTTTATTTTATTTTGTTTAAATTTATTCATAATCTTTCAATATATTTTTGTTTTTTATTTACTTTATTTTTTTGTTAATAAATTTATTAAATTTTCAATAGCTATGATTTGTGTGTGTATGTGTATTAATATTAGAAAATACTTTTGTAGTTTTTGTTTTTTTATCAAAATAAAGTAGAAGAAATTTTAGATAAAGAAATAACAAAATTATTTAAACTAAATATTGTAGAGTTTTGCGTGGGATAAGTTAGAGTTAATATTTTAATTAAATTATTTAATTCGTATTGTTTTTGTAATTGTTGCTTTAATAGAACTTTTTTTATTTTCATACTTCATACATTAAACAAACAAACCATTTTTGTAGACTTGAAAATTATTATTAATACTTTTGTTGTTGTAACATTGTTGTATATTTTTGTTTTTGTTTAATTTTGTAGCACTTTTCAATGTTGGTATTTACATACTTATGCATGTGTTGTTTGTATGTTGACGATTGTATGTGTATTTTGTTGTTTTTATAATGTTAATATCATTTCCCCTATTTTATTGAATTTGTGGGGAATTAAAGTGTTTGTAGTTGTTATTGCAATAATTATATATTAAGGGGTATGGGTGTTTGCGTGATTTAGTGTATTTAAGGTTCTGTTTTTTATATTTGCTACAATTTTGAATTTGTAATTCGATAATGGTTGGATTTTACTGTAAATATTCTTTAATTGTTTTTATAAGTTATGTTTAAAGGACTGAATAGAGTTTTATTTATTGTTTATTAATACATTTTAAATGGTTTTGTATGCATGTTGGTATGTACTTCTCAGTTAAGTAGGTATATTCTATGTATTATTTGTATGCAAGTACGAATTTATGTACGTTTTCATCAGAATTACTCGTAAATATGAATATATAGATATTTATATCTTTAATTTTAATTACATTTTTTTTTTGTTTATGTATATTTTAATTATATGTAAGTATGTATTGTTTAAAGCAAAAGAAGGTACATTTTAAAGTATAATTATTTATGACATTTGTATTTGTTAAAGGGTTTCTTTTAGTTCTTTTTTTTTGTCATCCCTTCTTCCTATCATTTCTTTTATTATTATAATTAATATAATAATAATAAAATATATAAGATAGAATATACATATTTTGCTTTATATTTTTTTGCTATTTATTTACGATATAAATACATATTATGCCTTAATAGGAAACTTGTTTGTTAAATTTAAAATAAAGCACTAAATTGTGGTAATTTTTTTAATGCAGATATTTATGTATATAAATGTTATTTATTAGAAGCCGCAGAAAATGTTTTATTTATTCAAGTTTTTAATAAAAAGAAAACTGAATTAAAACCTAGACCTTCAATTAAAAAATTTATGTAGATTTCAAATAAAATAAGTTTCAATTAGGGCATTAAAAAATTTTAAATTTAAATCTTTTAATGTTTTTTTGAGTTCAAAAACATAATTTTAAAATTTAATTTTATTACATTTTATCAAAATAAAAAAAAAGCAGTAGAAATTGAATTTTTGCTGAAATGCCCTAATAATTCTAATAATACCTACATACATAAGTAGTTTTTGTATGTGTATGTTTTGAAGTTTTTTATGTATTGTGTTTGTGTTTTTTTTTTGGTTTTGCTGTTAATTAATTAATGATATTTTAGATTGTTTTGACCTTATCTGTATATATGTATGTATAGGTATGAATATATTCGATTATATTTGGTCTATTCGCTTTGGTTTCTTTACGAGGTTTTAGTTATTGCAATTAGTTTCCTAATTTAAAACATTAAATTATTTATGTTAATAAAGCAACTTTATTTAATCACTGACAATTTTTTTTAATTTTTGCAGTGAAGAAAATAAAAAGAACTGCAAATTATATGTTGTCATAGGTACAATTTTTATTAAAAAAATTGTCAAAATATATATGTATATAATATATAATATATAATACAGAGTAGTAGACAATATAGATGTATACAGTAGTCAGATTTTTGGAGAGGTTTAATGAATCAAACTTTTTAAATTCTATCACCCACAAATTGAAACTACCTTTTAAAAGTTTTACAAAAGCATATGCATAAGATGTAAAATATTTCAGCTGCAACAACATTAAGGCAAACATTTTTTTTTTAAATAGGCATAAAAGAGTTTGTAGTTTATTAAGTTTAAAAAAAAATTACAAATTAATACTCTTAAATGGGAGCCTGTAGCACAATTGAAGAGTAAAGAGCTTTCGGCGTGTTTTAAATATAATGAAATTCAATTTTTTATTATATACATAAGCACGTAAGTTTGTAAGAAGTTTAAGAAGGTTTGAATTTTTAAAACAGAAACAAATAATTTAAGTGTGAACTTTTACTATTCACTGCATAATATAAAGAAACTTTTGAATTTTTAGTTTACGAATTTGGGGGAAGCTCCTGCTCTAGTAAGCGCTGAAAAAAAATCACTTTTTTGCAATTGTGACGGATATGGCACTTTCATTAAAACGTAAAAAAGTGAATATTATTTACTGCATTATTTTGTTGTACTCTTTTTAAAATTATTTAAATAGAAATTCATATCCAATTTGTATTTACTTAGATCATTTTTTTAGACTTTTTTTTCGATGCAGTGTTATTAAGCCATATGTCATATGCAACATGTCAAGTGGTACTAGTTTCTGGATTTCGGATTTATTGTTATTTTCTGGGATCCCAAAAAAAGTAAAACAATTTATTAAAAAATAAAAATAAACAAAAATTGTTTACATTCAATTCAAAGGTTTATATTTTTTTGGGGAAAGTATGGCTTGCTATTTTGAACTTTTGTTGTAATCTTTGAGGCTGCAGCTAAGAACGTATATGTCTTATGAAAAGCTATTCATTATTGGCCCTATATGCAATAAAAGGATACACCTAATATAGTCTTAACCCCTTTAAATACTTTATGAATATTGGTATTGTAAAAATATTGCAAAAGTTCTGTATATTAATTACAGGCCCCATATAAGCGTATCTAACGGTCGGACTTTAACAATTATAGCTTTTCTACTTGTTTTTGCTTTACTTAATTAGTTAAAAAAAAGCGAGAAAATTGCAAATTTCTACAAATTATAATACATAATTTCTCTTTATCTGGTTTTAAGTTTATTGTTAAAATTGTGATTGTTCAAAATGGGATTTTTTTTAAATTAAGTAATTCTGAAATTAACCGAGTTTAATGCATTTTCAAAACCAGCTACAATTTCTCGTAGTAACCTTTCTATTCGGTACTACTGTTAGTTGAACATAAACTTGTTCTATTTAAGCAAGCTTTTATTAGAAAAGGAATTAAATAGTGGATTTCGGGAAAAATTTGGATAATTAATTTTAAATTAATCCAAATAAAGTTAAATTTCGTTATCACCTTAGTACTATTAACAGTTTTGACTTATTTGGTAAAAAAAAATTTTTACAGAAAATTTTTCC
Source organism: Melanophora roralis (assembly GCA_963583895.1). Taxonomy (NCBI): domain Eukaryota; kingdom Metazoa; phylum Arthropoda; class Insecta; order Diptera; family Rhinophoridae; genus Melanophora; species Melanophora roralis. Next base: position 92,577,686 of record OY757187.1, on the reverse strand, counting down.
CATTTTGAAATAATATAAATATATTGTTGGACTTAGTACCTCAAGAGCAATAAAATATTTTTATTAAGCCCGTCGAAAAATGACAAGGGTATAATAAGTTGGTCACTTTGTTTGTAATTTCAGAAATATTCCTTTACAACATCATAAGTATACATACTAAGTAGTTTATAGATAGTTGTGTGTGGATACAGTCTTGTCCATCTGTTAACATCAAGTGGCTGGGGCCAAGTCAACTGCTTCAGAACGAAATTTGTTGTAAAAATAATCCCCGGGACAATCGCTTTTGAAATTCAGCAAAAATTAATAAACAGCAATAGTTAACTCAGTTTGCGTAAGATAAAATCCACACTTTTTCCTCTAATATATCTCTGTAATTATGGTCTCTGTTATCACGAAGCTTAGTGCGAAGACTTAGAAAAAAATTAGCTTGTTTACAGAAACAGCATTTTTGAATAGGTGCCAGGATAGTGGTAGTCCCCATTCAAGTGGATTTTTTGATAAGCCATATTTTGGAAACAATTTTTTGAAAACGTTTTAAGGTCGAGCAAATCAAATTTTTCGCAAAAGTCGGGCTTGCCGCCCGTTGTTTAAATTTTCTTCATAATTTTTAGGAAATAATTAAAAAAAAGAATTTTCAAACTCTATTTTTGTGCACAAAATCTAAAAGTTTTGGCAATGAATTTGCTCATTTAGATACCCTAGATTACAAATTTTTCCTAATTTTTCCACAAGTTTTGTAAATAAAGCATAATAACTTTTAAAATTTCTATAAAAATAATAAAAAAGCTAATGATGCAGTTTGAAAGATCAATTAATTCTATATAATTAAAAAATAAGAATTTTTTCCCTATTTTTTATTTTCCCTAAGTTACGCCCGTTTGTAGTTTTGTATCTATTGTAGTTTATCCAACAAATAACTAAAAACCAAACCTTTTGTTTTGCTTTGTTTAAAAATCATTTATTGGGACTCTTACGATGTAGTTCTACGCCCTGCAATAAATTCTAAAAATCATTTTTAGAAGACAATGACATTGATCTGTTAGCCAAAGCCACACCTTGTACTGATGCATCATTTACCACTTGTAAATGTTGGACTTAGTTCCTTGTATTTTAAAATGACTTGTTGGCTTCCTACTTATGTGGTTTATAAAAAAAACTGAACTCCACTAAGGACTGTCAGCTTTGCTAAAGTGTGATGAAAAATTTTATTCAATATAAAGCGCCTTAAAAGCTGATCCAGCCACAAGCTCCAACACGTGATGACGGCATGCCAAAAATATGAGTTTTTGGCAAAGTAAAGTACAAGCGCCGATTCAGCATCCAGTATTGCAGCTTGTTGTCTCTGCAGCCAAAAATGAGATATTTTGAGTTAAATTACAAGTTTCTAGCATTGTGAACAATGCATTGAATTGATCTTCTCCCTTTTCTGACGAAAGTGGTACTACTACCAGAAGCTTGTGGTCTAAATTTCCGGTTACACTAACAGATAGCCGTTCAGTTTGGCATTATTTTTCAATCCAATTGTGCCTTTTTTATTTGATCCCTAAAACAATTTTTCAAGAAAATCTGCAGCAATCTGTCGCTGTGTAATACGTTCCCTCCAAATTTTAAGGGGAAAGATGTTTCCCCTTTTTTTTGGGACACACTTAAGTGTATGTATTCACATAATTTAAAAATATTTTAACGAAACTTCGCATAAAACCTAAAAGTAGCAATTTTAATTCCAGATATAATTTTTTATTATTTTTATAACCTTCATAGTCCGTTATTTAAGGTTATTTAATAAAAACTACCAATTTGTTTAAAGAAAATTTAGTTTAATTAATTACCCGGAAATTTTTTTAAATTTCCAGTTTTCCCTGGAAATTAAAAAGTGGGGAAATAAGAAACCCTAACTTGCAGGAATCTTTTTGCACAATTGAAAACATATTTTTCTAGAAAACTTTTTCCAAATATTTATATACAAAAACAAAGCAAAATGCTGTTATATTCTCGACTGAGATCCAGTCTAGGAATTATGTTCAATAAAAGGTATGTACTAGCAAATACATAAGTTACTTAAGTATTTATGTAAGTGTAAAATTGGTTTAAAACTAATGCTCGCATTCATAATGCTTATGGAAGGTTTATTAAGTGTTAATTTGGGAATTATGCAACAGACATCTGTTAAATAAGCCTTTAATAAAACTACTTTTAGTATTAAAAATATAAGCATAAATTATTTCTTGATTGAAGAAATTAAAAAAAAAACATTTTTTTATTAAAAGCAAACAAGAAGGTGGAAAAGTAGTTTAATGCTCTAAACACAACTGGGACGAACGACGAATTTTGAACTACACGACAAATTCGTGGTGTTAAATTCGTTGCGTAAATTCGTTAACTGAAATACATTTAGAACGAGTAAAACAGCTGTCATAGAGAGACCATATTTCTTAAAAAAAAGCACTTATTGAAAAAAAAAATTAATTAAAAAACTATTTAAAAATGTAAATACATATATCATTAAAAATACCTTAGGTGTATTCTATGCAACAAACAAAAAGTGAAAATAATTCTTAGAGTATAAAAATACATTATTTAATAACAAAAAAAAAAAATAAAAGAAAAAGGGTCACTCTGTGCCAAGCTATTTGACGTTCATCGGCGTAAGAAATATAAATAAACCTATTGCAGAGTTCGTTACGCATGACGAAATTAAGTCGACGCACTGTTTGTGGGCATTTTTATACACACAAATGGGCTTTATTTTCTAAGATGAATTTTTGCAACGAAAAATTCGTTGTTCGCCCTAGTTGTGTTTAGATTTGAAGTCATAGTTATGGTTAATATTAGTTCATCAGTGCAAATGTGCTACAATGTATGTAAATATGTATGAATGTATGTTAATATAATGTAGTTTTTTAAAATTATTTGTTAGAAATAAATATATAAAAATAGTTTTAGAAACATGAAGCAGTTAAAGGATAATTTTAGAAAAAAATAATATAATTTTTTTGTTCTTTCCTTTTTTTACTCGCTTTACTATATATATATAAAGTAAATGTGTATAAGTTTTTATGTACTTTTGTATAAGAAATAATTTTTGAAGAATTTTAATGTTTTTATTAAGAATTCATTTATTTATTGTTGAAAATTTTTATGTAGTTGTTTAAAGTGTTTAATTTGGTTTTTAGTTTTGATTTAATAAATTTAAAATTTAGTATAATTTTTTGTTTGTTTTACATAACCATACATACACATATGTATATATATATATATATATATATATGTACATATGTATATATAAATCTATCTGTTAATTTTTTTAATTCCTTTTTAATCAATAATTTTTATGTATATGTATAGATTTTTTTATTACAAGTTTTATATATAGAATATTTAAATATATTTTGTTTTTTAAATTAATTTGTTTTTTTTTCATTTTATAAACTGGTCAGCAACAGTAGCAAATTTAACAATGTGCGTAACAAATAATTGTAAATATTTAATATGTTTATAAATTTAAATTAATTTTATTTTTATAATTATTATTAATATTTAATATATTTTTATTTTTAATGTATTGTATGCATATATATAATATAATTTATTTTTCTTTTATTAATGTATAATATGATTACAATCAATTAAATTATGGTGATTTATTTTTATATTAATTTAATTAACTTTAAATTTTTTTTAAACCAATATGTATATTATTGCGCTTAATATTTTGTTTTTTTCTCCAAAATTTTTCTTACAATGATAATTTATTTTTAGTTAATTTAAAATTTTACAACGAATTTGTTGAATTAATTTTTATTTTTTTTTTAACAAACCTATCGAAAATATTTTTGTGTGAAGGAATATATGATTAATTTTTCTTTAATTTAATTTTTTTACTAATCCTTTAAGGTTTATTTTGATGGGGATTTTATTTCTATGTTTTACTTGTTCTTAGGGGATGGGGCAATTATTTATAATAATTTTTTATTAATTTAAAATTAATAAAAAATTAGTCACTATTATATAGATATTTTATAAGTGGTTTGGCAAGAAAAGTATTTTAAATTAAAATTTTTTTCTTTTTAATTTTTAAAAAATTAAAACACCCAAGAAATTATTGAAGGTTAAAAATATTTTCTATTAAAATTTTTAAAGAAACCAAAAAACCTCTTTTTACATATAAATAAAAGATTGTATTTAAAAATAATTTATTTTAATTTTATAAACCTATTTAAAGGCATGGATATATATTTCAAAGTTGTGAACTGTGGAAATAATAAAAAGTTTAATTTTTTTAAATAAAAATTTCCAGATTACAGTATTAATTTTAATTTTAATAAAAAAATATAAAAAATAGTTTCAGGTGAAGCTAAATAATTATAAAATACGTTTAAAAAGCATCACGTTTTAACCTTTTCTTGCCCTCTTGATTTATTGGTAGTTTTTACTTTGTCTTATTCTCTTAGAAATAATTGTTATTTTTTTTTTTAATTAATTATTAGCAATTTATTAAGATAATTATTATAAATTTAATATATATATAAAAACGACCTATAATATGACCGGGGTTATTTGCCAAAACCGAATCCGAATTTGCCAAACAGATCTTTACCTTTCGACAGCACATCACCACCGGGCGCTGCTGCGGCAATACCCTTGAGACCGCCCAGCAGGCCGGCACCAGGCCCTTGACTCTGTGGTGGTGGTTGTTGACCTTGAGGTGGCACTTGTGGTTGTTGCTGTTGTTGCTGCTGCTGTTGTTGTTGTTGTTGTTGCTGCTGTTGACCGCCGCCGAATAATCCTCCCAGGCCGGTTGATGTTTGCTGCGTTGGCTGCGCACCACCTTGTGGTTGCATTGGATCTTGCTTTGGTGGTTGCTTAGATCCAAATAGACCACCGGTGGCAGCCGAAGTAGCGCCCGAGAGCAAACTAGTTGCACCGGATAATAAACCGCCTGAGGGTTGTGATGCGGGAGGAGGTTGTTGCTGTTGTTGCGGCTGGCCCATCATGCCCATTTGTCCCATCTGCTGGCCCATTTGGCCTGGTTGTTGCTGCTGTTGGCCCATCATACCCATTTGGCCCATCTGCTGACCCATCTGTCCCATTTGTTGTTGTTGTTGCTGCGTCTGTTGACCCACCATACCCTGTTGATTCATCATACCCTGTTGATTCATCATACCCTGCTGACCCATTTGCCCCATGCCACCCATTTGTTGTTGCTGCTGCTGTTGTTGTTGACCCATTTGCGTTTGTTGCTGACCATAAGGTTGTTGTTGCTGCTGCATGCCGGCAACATTACCACCGCGACCGATCATCCCCTGTAAAATGTTAGAAATTTTATTAAAACTCGTTGGTTTGCATTTTAGAGTTTGCAATCAAACTATTATTTTACTTTTAATATTCAAAACGTAAAGAAAAATAAGCTTAAAAACTTAACTTTATAAAACGTTTAATAAGTATTTTTTATTAGGAAAAATAAGTAAAAAAGTTGCGGGGTTTTACAGGAAAAATTTGTTTTATGTGACTAAATTTTTCTCAAAATAATTTTATTTTTAATGATGCAACAAGAAAGAAAAACATAAATTGGAAGTCCACTCAGGGGTAATTATTGTTTAATCTTTAAAAAATTTCTTTTTAAACTGCCTTTTTAAAATGTAATAAAATATAAAAAAGAAGTAAATGTTATCACTAAAATAAGTGTAAAGAAACTTGTAGGTAAACAAGCTTGGACAAATATGTGTTCATAGAAATGAAAAATGAATTGGAAATTTCTTAATTTGAACATTATCTACTCATGGTTGTGTGAAAGCATCCTGTGTTGAAGGAGCATTTACTCTAATTTACGTACGTATATCGTGTTGAGCTTAGTTTGTTTATATTAATCAACTATGTAATTGACGAAGTAGACGTACATACTTAAATATTAAAGGTGAACTAGGTAGGATTCTGAGGCATTTTAGGTATTTTTAATAATGTTTTCATATAACAAAAAAAATATATTTGTATAATATGATGGCATAAATAACTACATAGTTTTATATTTCAATGGAGGTTTTCGCAGTTACCCCTATAGGGGTTTACTTGTTTATGATGAAAAGACGATTTTTCTTTAGCCCAAATAATGCATTTCTTAAAGCAGAGATATTGTCAATTAGAATTTAAGATGACTGCATTACTATCATTAGAACCGCTAAGCAATCCTCACTGAATATAACAGAAATGCCTGCCGACTTCAAATGCGAAAAAAATTTGTTTTCCATAATAATTTCTTCTTCTTCTGAGAGCTATTTTAACAAACATTTTAGTTTGCCATGAGTCCTTTGGAATTCAACCCTTATTTCAAAAAAAAATTTTAAGTTTAGCCAATTTTTTCTAAAATTCCAAGGCTGGTTCTAAAAATCAAACACCGACATTGAAAGCTCTAGACCAATTTTGGGCGTTATTGTTGGTTGATAAGTTAGTGATGGAAGAGGAGGGCCCTCGGGCAACCTTCCATCAGCGCAAATGCCAATGTGTACCTCCTTGTGGTTTTAACCGGGCAACTTTCAGTTTACTGGAAGGCCAACAGGCATGGCTAAGTTAAAGTAACCTGTCTTGGGCTTAATATGGTCATATGGTTGTCTACTGGTCTAGCTTAAGGCAGGTTGTCCCTACCAATAACTGAATAGAAATTGGTAGAAATTGATGGAAATATATTTCCGAGGCTGACCAGAGTCCTATTTGGTACCATGGGAATCAGAAAAGCCCCCATATACTTATGTGGTGCATGGTCTAATTATTGTTGAGGTCTCCTTTGGTGTACACGTGGTGGCTGTGGTTCACCCCAAGTGGGCCAACTCAAAACGGGTGTTAATATACTGGAGTCTGTCGTGTGCGGGATCTGGGGATCGCGTCAGCGGTCTTAAGGTTCACAGGAAAGAGTATCTAAGTTTTTAGCGGGTCTACCCAGGCACATGAGTAGGCTAATAGCTGAAAAGGCGTAAGTGTGCCCCGAAGAAGGTGAATAGGGAAACTGGCTTCGGCTGGGGACCCTTGGATCTGAAACAAGATCTAGTCAGAGTAGTAGCAAATAAGGAAATGGCCGGCATTGGCATGTTGAAGCATGTCGGTGATTCGGTCCTCATTGAGCGTGAAAAGATTATGAAGCGTTGATTAAAGTGGAGTAATTGATTTGAGTTAAAAATTATCATTTGAAATGAGCTGGGTGTCGCATTTATGGAGGTGCGACAGAATAAATCATAACCACTTTCGCTTACGATTGGGAGCTGTTTCACAAGCGTGTGGAGATGTATCTTGCCGGAACGAATCTGTTTTGATTATAAATGGCGAGGTCACTCCTTAACAAGGGGTCTGTTATGGCCTGCACAGAGTCATGGCAGAGAATTGCTACCTTGGTGGTCTAGCAAACCATCTGGGGTATCAAGTAACGGGCAATATTGTGACGGTGCTGAGTCACCATGAGATGAAGACAACGCGGCAGGTGCTCACACAAAGCTTTTCACATCTGTGGGCGTTATGATAAAAAAACTTAAAAAAAGTGATTTGTGTTTTTTGTTGTTGTAAATAAATGCATGTACGCACAAAAATTCGTTTTGGTATTTTTGATAACAAATATGTATTTTGTAGCGAGTTGCATATTTAAGATTTTCAGAAAACTAGATTTTTAAAAAATTTAAAGGCTTATCCAGATATCTGGAACGATTTAGGTCGCAATTAAAAACAATTTTTTCTTTAACGTATGACAACACAATTTTCTATGCAACAAGAGTTAATTCAGTTCAATATCTTGTTTAGGGTTGACAATATGCGAAAGTATTTATAAGAATATGCATTTTGACCAATTTTGGGCAAATTATGGGTCACATTACTCTTTTCTTTATAGCACAAAAGAAACGAAAAAAACAATACATTATTAAAATAAAATTCCATAATTCAAGAAGAATTCTGTTAGGAATTCTTAAAATTGGCGTTTTTTTAATTTCACAAGAATTGGCTACGTTTTTTATTTGATATTTTAAAAACCTGGACCAAGGTCTTTAAAAAATTTTAAATTTAAATTTTTTTAAGGCGTAACTTACTTATTTTTTTTGTAGATCTTTATGCGAGTTTTAAGTTTGCAAAAAACTTATAAATCGGATGCGAACGTTGAAAAATTGTTCGTGTCCGAGGTACCCCTTTTGCGACTTTATAGCGACATCCCTGAGCTTTAGGGGGTAATTTTACTCAAGAACAAAATTTAGATGGCAATCGTGCCGTTTAGAAATGACAAAACTATTTTTAAAAAATTTTGAAATTGTGGCGAAAGAAAGCTGTTCACGGTTAGACCTGTGCAAATTTTCACAAAGCATAATATTTGCATATGGGCAATTCCATTGGGACGGGTGTGATCATTTTGTACACATATTTGCTTATACTTCCAACAATGCAAAATATTAGCATTTAATTCATTATTTCTACTGTTTTTAGTTAAAAAAAAAATGTGATGGGTGTGACAATTCTATCAAAGCGTAAAAAAAAAAGCTAATTATTCAGGATGTGACCATTTTAAAATCTTGAAATAAATAAATGTGAACCAATTTATTTATACAATCAAATCCCGATAATTCGTAATCGCAAGGGACCGGCTATTTTTTACGAATTATAGGGGTTTTCGATTTAGCGGGGTTTCGATTTAATGCGGTTAAAATAAAATAAATACGAATTAACGCAGTATTTCAATTTACTAAAACGATAAAAAGAAACATAAAAAACCTTTTATGCGTGCGCTTTGACACTTTTCTTTCAATTCCAAAGATTTGACGATATTGGACAAAATTTATCTGGCAACTATGGTAACACGATATTTTTCGCTTTCAATAGTATCAAAAAAAAAACTACGATCGTATCAACTTTGTCATCACTGTTATGTTTGGGCGCAAAGCTAAAAGTTCCTTGGCACGCGTCAATGTCACAATGCTTTGTGGCTATTTGAACTTCTTGCATGTTGCTGCGTCTCAAGTTAAGGCGGAGGCACATACAATCCGTCATACGTCATACTTCGCCTTTTTTAGCTGACGTTAACGTAACAACGCAAGAGGTTGTCACATAGAATCCTTTATAAACGGATGTTAAATTAGCAGGTGGTGGTGGTTCTACAGCAAAATTTGGTGAATATAATTATTATTATTATAATTATGCTTTGACGCATTGAAATTTTTGTTTTGACACTACAATGACAAAACAAAAAGTTTGCGTTCCAAGAAAGTCTATTGATAGCTTTTAAAATAATATAAAACTTGCCACTCTCATTAGTAAAAATAGCTGGTCTGTTGGAAAGGCGAATTCACACAAGGTGGACGCAGGCGAAAAATTCGTACCTAAAATGTCAAACACAAATATGGCATCATTGAAAAAAAAACACAAATTATTTGTATATGGCATCATTAAAAAAAACACAAATTATTTGCAGAAGAAAAACGTGAATAAAATTAATTTTACACTGTTTTTTTGCACAACGCACAAGAACGCATCATTTGGTTTTACTGTTTGTTAATTAAAAACACTTTTTTAAATTTTTAGTGCAAAAATCTAACCGACGCGTAATTTTTTTGAAATCAAGAAGAAGCACATATACAAACTTTTGACACATTACGAGGAAAATAGCACGAGCAAAAAATAGTCAGCTGATCTGTCAAGACCACCTTCTCATGAATTCGCCTTGGTCTGTTGGTTTGACGCATGCAAAAGTAGAAAGTGGGTCTACTTTTTAAATGCGTCGCGTCAAATAACGTCAACGCGTCATGCTATGTAACTTGCCATATTGAAATACACGTATTCAACTTTTTTGACAACCGCAAGAAAAGCGAGAACGCATGAAAAGCGTCGTATGGACTTTCCGCTTTACGGTGGCAGTACGTCAATATGATTATTTTCGAGTTCTTACTCGACTAAATTTTTTTCGATTATTCGAGCAAATATTGCTGGAGTGGATAAGCTCATAGGTGCTTTAGAAAATAGATGCAACGATTGTTAGTGAGTATTGATATTAATAAACAAGCTTTTCAATAAATAATATTTTAAAACTTTTTTATGTTTTTTAGGGCATCGTTGTATATTTTGGTCATTAAAATGTGAGCCTTGCTTGTAATATATATTTACTTTTTTTATTGTATAGACCAAAATTTGTTTTTTTTTTATTTATTGCTATTAAACAACAACCATGAGTAGAACCAATTAAAAAATGTTGGAAAATTAAACATATGAATGTATGTAAAACTAGCAACTTTTTACCATTTTGTCAATTTATAGTTGACACATTGAATAACCTCAACTAAAGTTATTTAAGCAAAAAACAATGACATCTTTAACTCAACTCTCTAAAATTAGTATGTACATATGTATGTGTGTTTGTTATTATATTTTTGCGTTTAAATGTATGTTTGTTTGTAAATGAGGTTTATGTTGGATTTTTAGTTAAAATTAAAATAAAAAAAAAGTTATAAAATATTTTCTTTTGTAAAAATTAAAAAAGAATAAAACAAAAAAATTAATTTTAGCAATTTATACAAAAAAAAAACAAATAAAATTAATTTTGGTTTACATATGTATTTACAATAAATAAGCAAAACTAAAAACTTATAAAATGAATATTAGAAAACAACAATTTTTACTCTAATAGAATACAAAAAGAGTTCAAAATAAAGACATACAGTGAATCACATAGAATTTTTTATACACCATTTATGACATCCAATAAATAATTAAAAATAATTTTTTTAGGTTCTAATAATTTAAAATAAACGTTAATAATTATTGTTATTATTAATAATAGTATTTATATTAATTAATTTTCTTATATTAATTAAAGGTGATTTCTGTGTTGAGAAAAATACAAATGATACATCTAAAGGTTAAAGCATTTATTTGTTGTTTTAATTATGCATATTGCATTGATGTAAGTATGTACTCTATATATTAACAATAAAAATGCTTTTCTAATCTTATGTAAAATGTACATTTTGACAAAAAAATTTTTTTGTCTATTATAAAATTAATTAATCTTCGATTGATTTTTAGGCGATTTTAACAAAAATGATGAGTTATACAATATAAAAGTATGCATACATACGTATACACATGTGTACATACGTATACATATATACATTAATATGTACTAATGTTTTTGGATCAGATCAATATTTAAACACCATTTCAAAACAAACAAAATATAAATTATAATAAAAAGATCGCTCTGCTTTGTGTGGCATGTTTGCTTCAATATAAGATGTGTCAAAGTTTTATAACAAATGCGTGTAAACAGCATTGCCACCTGCCAAATATGAGTTGTTGCAAGGAGGCGAAATTTGGTTTTAGAAACCGGATGGCCGACTTTGTGTATGTATTGTGCCTTAAAATTGGTTTTTATACATGTTTTGAATACAAATAAACTTTATAAACCCAAATGTAACAAAATTAATATGTTGAAAAAGCAAACAAAACAAACGAACCAAATAAAATCATAAAAAAAACATTTATGATAGTGAAAAGGAAAATTTAAAGTAAAGAGTTAAGTTTTTAGAGGTTTGTATATTATTATTGTTAGAAATCGTTGAGTGTCAGGTTTTTGGCACTGAGCTTTATGTAAATTGTCAGTTTTGATATATTAAAATCCAGCACAACAACATATAACACATACATTTTACATATAAAACTATCAAAAATTTTTGGATATTCACTCCTGCTTTCAAATATAAAAAAAAATAATTTTTATTTAGAACAGTTTTTTAAATATTTCCGTTTAAAAATATTTTTCCTTAAAAGCATTTTTTTTAAGTTTTTGTTGTTGTTTTTTTTTCTGTAAGCGTTATGCCCAGTGATGCCAACACCTGCATCATTAAAGGCCCTGTAAGCACATACAAATAGGGTATTAACGGGTAAAAATTAAAAAAAAATTGTGAGTAGAAAAGCACCAACCTAAATATTCCTTTCCTGTAAAAAAATATTAGATCACATGGTCCATTAAAGCTGAACTTGACTAGTTACAACATGGTCCTATGTAATACAGTAATGGGTAATGCCATTGTAAAACAAGAACCTCTACTTAAGCAACAGGTGTTCCTGTTTTATTGATCGCATATTGAGTGGTCGTAGTTGTAGAACTCATCCTCTATGATGTACCACAGAGTATTTTTAAAACTATTTCGACGTAATGTAAGAATGGGTCATATGGACCGCCCCTGGGACATTATAATGTTAACTGGACAATGTTTTTAACATACAGTTGTGGTACTTTTGGAGCAGCCCTACTTCTTCATGAAGTGGTCATTCATACCATTGACTATTCTTGTTATCTGCAGGGATATTATGGATGTTAAATAACGAAAAATAGCTTGATTTTTATATTAAGGCCGGTTGGTCTTGGTTAAAGTAAAAGAAACAAAAACATACAACAAGTAAGAGCGCTATATTCAGCTGTGCCAAATCTTATATACCCTTCACAACGTGTAGGCGTTTTTACTCAAAATTTTTTCAAATTTAGTATGGTAGCCCCCTAAAGGGGTGGAGTAGAGGGTAAATATGTTCTAGGAAAATGTTGGCAAGAAAAAATGAGCTGAGGTCAGTCCTACATTTGCCTTCTTCACGGGCACCTTGAAAGCTGTAAGGGGGATTTATTACAATTTCCTAAACTTTGTATGGAAGCCCCCTTAGGCAATGGAGATTGAAGGTAAGTAAGGTCTGTGAATATGTTTATGAGGGGAACTAATGGGGGCCTGTTGTACACTTGATTTCTCTAAGCCAGACTCCGGGAAAGCTATAGGCGTTCTTACATAATTTTTGTAACTTTTGTATGGCCACCCCCATAGGTGATGGAAGTGAGGGTAAGTATTTTCTAAGAATATGTTTGGGAGAGAAAACCAATGGGGAACTGTGATACATTATATTCATTTTTAAGCGACCCCGGGAAAGTAAAAGGGTTTTTACCCTAATTTTTTTTAAACTGTGTATGGCAGCCCTGTTATTGGCTGTAGGTAAGGGGTAAGTATGGTCCACAAAAATTTTTGAGAGACAAAAATTTAGTGGCATCGGTCTTACATTTGTCCACAAAAATGTTTGAGAGCAAAAAATTAAGTGGCATCGGTCTTACATTTGTCTTTTGTAGGACCACCCTAAAAGCTGTGGAAGCAATATAAAAAAAATTTAAGAAAAATTATATTTTGTATGGCAACCCTGTTAGGGAGCAGAAATAGGATATAAGTGAGTTCCACAAATATATAAAAAAATATTGATGTTATTGTTATGTTGTTGCTGCTGTTGTAGTTTGTAACTGATAAAATGTATGTCTATGTCTACACAAGCAATTAAGGAGAGACACGTCCTAGTGGGCTATTCCTCTAAAACATGTTTATGCTGTTAAGCCTGAAGGACATATTGAGAAGAGTTTAAATGGTGAACGTAATTTTCATTAAAGTGGCCAACCATCATAAATAACCCAAAGAGCTAAAGTTTTGTTCCTTTTATTATTGAATTGGTCCATTATTGTAAAAGATCATACTGATGCGATTTCATTTAATTCTCCTAAAGAAAATGTTCTTCTGCACCATTTTTAAAAACAAATGCTGTCAGCGAAAAATTTGTCAATGACTTAAAGATTTGCGATTTATGTTTGTCTTTACAAAGGTTTAAGACTTGTATTTAATAATGAATTTAAATTTTTTGTTCTTTTTGAAAGTGTTGCAAAATTTCAACATATCAAACCAGCTATGAGGCAAAAACAAACAATAAAAAACGTGTGCAAAGAACTACCATTATTACCATAAGTGCCCACCAAGGGAAAACACTATATAAAACAGTTTGGATGACTTCATATAGTAAGAACTTTTAAAAAAGTAATGCAGCATAAACCTTTTTTTTAAAGATAACATTCTTTAAACGTTTTTTGATGGTACTCATGTTGTTGCCATGCAAAACTTGATTGGTGTTGGGGCCTCAGCGCCAATGTGGCCATAGCTGCTCATAATTAATTCAACAATTTTATAGCGGTTAAATGCAACTTAATTATTATTTAATTGATTGCTAGATCTTTTTAATTAGTTTTTTAAGTGGAGAATTATTTAGCTTTCGTACTTTTTGGCATTTTAAACAGTTACCGTTGAAAAAAAATCTACAAAAGCAAAATTCAGAAATTTAATTGCATGTGTAGACAGAGACTCGTGAGGTGATTCTTGCTTGAAATAGTGTGTCCTTTTTATAAATTGCTTTTTAAAAAAGCTCTTCCAAAATACTATTATTGTATTCTTTAATATGTATGTTTATTACATTAATTCTGTTTTAAAATATATTTAAATAAATTGTTTAATAAAATGTTGCTAGCTCTACATAAAAAGTTTTTAGCATTTGGTTTTCATATACATATGTATTTTAAAAAATATTTGTCTTTCTTACAAAAAAAAATATTATTTAATGTTTACGATGAGTGGATGTCTTCTTAATAAAAAAAAATTAAACTTCTCATATGTGGTAAATTTTTTAAATGTTTAGAATGAAAAGCAAGTGTGAATGAATGGTGAAGTTAGTGTTTAAAAATTATTTTTAAACATATTTTTCAAATTAACAAGTAACAACTACTAATTTAAATGGATTTTTTTTTACAACTGTTTCCAACTTCGAATTATATATTTAACCAACACAAAAAAAAACTAGCAAATATCTAAATGAATTTTTGAAATTCTTGGTTGATGTACAAATATTTCCAACGAAAACAGAGTTGTATTTTTAAAAGTGATAGCAGTAAAAGTTTTTTTAAAGAGACAGTTAAAAAGTGTTATATATCATGACATTTTAAAAATATAAAATATTTTCAAACAAGTGAGTAGAGTAGAGTGGATATTGGTTGTTGTTGTTTTTTCTAGTTCGATAGTAAAGTTATAGTTTAATGGTAGTAAATAGAAAGTAAATAGTATAACGAAACGTATATTTTTCAAACAAAATTAAAAACAAAGTTTAAAAAATGCATTTATTTCTTAACAAAAAATTAAAAAAAAAGAACGTAAGGAAGAAAGAGTATTTACCTGCGTTTGGTGATCGGGGGCAGGGTGGCCCGTGTTGTCTAACAGTGTAGGGGAAGCAGGGCGAGCATCTATAGCAACAAATATAACATAAAGACTTCACATTTACCACAGCAGACCATTACAAAATAATTTTGTTAACTTAAATTTGCTTTTTTGTTTTATTTTGTTTTTTTTTTAAGAAAAAATTTAATTTGTAAAAAAAATAATTGAAATAAGAAGAATAATATATGAAAAAGAGTTTTAGAACTGAATTTTAAAATGCCTTCAATTTGTTTGTTTTGTTGGTAACAGAAAAATTTTTTAATTAGTTGCTTAATTTGAAAACCAATTTATTGTCCTTAAAATAAAATTATATTTTGCATTAAACCGATCATTATTAAATCAGATGAGTTGTGATCAGTTTACATTTGCATTTCATATAGACAAAACACACCAGCATCAAGAGGCCTGTGCATTCTTCAATCTAGTAAGTAGTTTCTATATAATTCACCGCAAGTTTATACAGTTGATGTTTTTATAATAATTATTTAAAATTATAAAATTTTTAACTTCTTTACATAAATATACAAATTAAAAAAATCATATAAAATTATTAAAATAAAACAAAAAAAAATTATACATAATTATATTAGTACTTAATATAAAAAGCTTTAATTAAAAAAAAAATTAGAAATACTAATTTAACAAATAGAGAAGAAAAGTGTAATTTATTTATACGAATAGAAATACAATTAATATTGAGAAAAAGAAAAAACTTTACCTTTAAAAATGTTGTACATATTTTGTCTTTTCAAAACTTAAATTTAAGTTATTTTATTTATCTTTTTCTTTTATTAATATATTTATAGATTTGTATTAGAATATTATACAATATTGTAATTGCTTTTAAGCGATTTGATTATTTTACATTTTATTTGCGTTATATGTATTATATATAAAAATTAAAATAATTTTTTAAATAAATACATACAAATGTATGAATTTTTTTAATATTTTTATTTTGTGCTTAAAGCTGCTTGTAGAAGTATTGTTGTTGTTATTGTTGTTTTTTTTCAATATAAAATATGAACAATTGTATATAAAAGGAATTTTTGGGGAAGAATTATACATAACAAAGGGAAATTTTAAGTTTGGACATAAATATTTTATTTAAGCTTTTGTTTATACTATGCATCACATGTGTATAGATTATGTGTTGCCAGATGAAAGTCATGGTATTTTTTTTGGGTATTGTTTTTGCAAACAAAAAAATTTTTAATATGTGTTAACCATTATGCGACAGACTGGTCTATGAAAAATAAATATTACTGGCCCATTTTTTGGCCTAACGCCCTTACAAGTGTCCTCCCGAAATGATCTATAACTAGCTCTTAAACAAGAGGGGACAAAAGAAATCACCATTTTGGAAGATGCTCTTATTTTTGCAAATGGTGGCCAATGTCAAATCTGTTTTGACATTTGTGAACTAGAAAGATGTAGAATATAGGAGAACAAGCCCTGGAGCGATACACTCCCAAGAACGCGAAATAATTGTGTCTATTTTTTTTGCGTAATAATTTGCCTTTTACGTTGGTGCAGCTTAAACTCCGTTGCCGATTACCCGGTCATCAGGCACCGACTGCGCAAACACTGCGCCATTTGGTCCCCAACCTTGAAGAGTATGGGACCACACGAGATGCTTTCAAGATTGGTTGGCCTCGAAGCACCCGTTCTGCCGAGAAAATCGCCGCTGTTGGCGAGAATGTAGAGCTTTCGCCAAAACATAGACCAGACGCCGTGCTTCGCAATAAGCAATCAGCCGGTCGTGCCTATGACGAATTTCGGTCAAAGACCTGCGCATGTTACCGTACATAGTCCAGTCCAGTCCCACAGCTGCTGCGTGTCGACCGCCAAACGCGTGTAAATTACACTTGCTTTAAGTGGTTGCATGGTGAGCTGTTCACGGCACATTTTTCTTCGAAGACGCCTATGGTCAAACGACAGCAGTGGACGGTGCGCATTATAGTGCCATATTAGCCAAGTTTTTTCTGCCACAATTGAACGAATTAGAACTGGAGGACATGTGGTTCCAACAGGGCAGAGCAACGGCATACACTGCGCGAGCCACAACCAATACTCTGAAGGCGGTGTTCGCGGATCCCTTCATCTCTCGTTTTTGGCGATTTACACTGGCCCGGAAGATCGCCCGATTTAACCGTTCCAGAATTTGTTTGCAGAGTTTTATTAAAGTTCCGTGCTTACGTGAAAAAGTCCGAGACCCTGGACGCCCTCAAGAACAACATTCGACATGAATGCCAGAATCTGTTGCTCGAAGCTCTCGCCGAAGTGATTAAAAATGCCATAAAACGAGTCCGTATAGCAATCAATTGTGACGACGGCCATATAACTGATCTTCTCGACCTGAACAATAAAATTCTAAATGTTTAAATAAACATAATCAAATCATTTAGAAAGAAATGAGAGCCAAATAACATCGGATGACTCCTTTGGGCCCACCTTGTATTATTAAATTTTTACAAAATATTGCACAGGTGTTTAGTGTGAAACCAATTGCTGTCCCAAATATAAATATTATCGGCCCTTTTTTTTTTGCCGTGGTGCCCTTGTAAGTGTCCTCACGTAATAAGCATTTTAAGCTTTAGCTGGTTCTAATACTTTTCTATTTTTACAAAATTTTTTAATAAGTTGGGATTTATAACATGAGGTATAATACCGATTATAAATATTATCGGTCCAATTTTTGATATAGCCCCCATACAAATGGCCTGCCATTGAAAATTGTTTGGTTTAACTGGCTCAAATATTACTTTATCTTAATAAAGTTCTGCATATTTGTGTACCTTGATACCAAATGACATAATTCCACTAAATCTCAAATACAATGCTGTGATAAAAAATTCATAATTTACCATGGGTCTCATATGAGTCCAACTGTCGGAAATCGCATACAACAACTTTTCTAAAGACTGTTCAATTATTGACCTTCAACAGTAGGCGTTTACCCAAAAGTCATGTTAACCCCACTTACCACCTTAGCCTGCATGCACTCTTGCATATGGTGGTATTAAACATAAAATAATTTGTGGCTTTCTTATTTCTTTAATTATGTTCGGATTAAATAGTTTTTTATTTATTTTACATTTTTAAAAATGGAAAAACCAATTGGTTTTTAAACTTAAATAAAAAATAAAAGACATCACATGCGATTATTTTCTAAAAAGTATAAAACACATAAACATTTTTTCACAAATTTTTAGTTTTGACATACTTTTAGTAACAGACTGGACACTAACATACATTTATTAGGAAGAAAATAAAAATAGAATAATAAACAAATATATAAACACATACATACGTTCTTATTCATAAACAATAAATAAACTTTCTTAAAGCTTTATTTTAAAAAGGACTTAAAAACAATTTAAGCCTTTTTACTAACTTAAAGCCCCGAGACCAAAAAAATTCACCTTAAAAATTAATATATTTTTTGATTATTTTTTAATTTTTGTAAGAAAATAATTATTATATTTTGATTTTTATTTTTTTTTTTTATTTTAATTTTTCCAACAGAATTAATTATTATATTTATATTTTTAAAAAAGCAATTGGATAACAATAATCGTTATTTTTTTATTAATAAAAAATAAAATAAAAATTTTTAAAAAATTTAAATCAAAAAATAATAATTTTTTAAAGAATAAATCAAAAATTTTAAAATCACTTGTTTTTAAAAAAAATCTTGTTTAATTTCTTAACTTAACTTTTCAATGTATCCTTGTACATTCTCTTTTCATTAAAAACTCGAAAATAATTATTACTTATGGTCAATGTTAAACATTGTTTATGAATAAGATTAACAAAAATAAGACAATTACAAGTGAAAAATTCGAATTGAAAGAAAAACAATAATAAAAAAATTATCATTAAGGATTTGAAAAAATATTTTGCCGCCTCTGATATTTTTTTAATGAAATGCTTAAAGTGAAGATAAATCTTTTGTTTTAGTTATCACGACTTTATTTTACTAAATTTTAGTTAACAATTACAAACAACAAGAACAACAACTATATTCATATGTATATTGAAAAAAAAAATATTTTTTATATATTACAGAAATGTTGTGCCAAAATTATTTATTAATAGAAATAAATTAGATAAATTATACAAAAAAACTAAATTAATTTACACCAACATATTACAAAACAAATGAAGAAGAATAAAAATAATCATTTGCTGTAAAGTTTTATTGTAATTTTTGTTTAAAAATGTTTTTAATACTTTTGCAGTGTTCCGAATATTTTATTTTTTTGATATTTTTTGTTTTAATTTTTATGTATAAAAAGAAATAAATTGAAAGACCTGTATTTCGTTTGGAAATAGAACTGATTCTTAATTGTAATTTTTTTTATAAATTTAATCAAATTAATTTCGTAAAAAAATATATTTTACAAAATTTTATATAAATAAAAACCTATTTTACAATTTACAAAGTAAACAATGAAATAAAAATTTATAAAATTAAAATTAAAGTTTTAGAAAATGTTTTCTTTATACAAGAAAAAATATAAAAAATTGACAAATAAAAGAGAAGAATAGTAAATGAGAGTCTGCACAAATTTTACTTACTTTTTCCTAGGGGACCACGGGGTCCTGTCATGCCTGGCATCATACCATCTCGGGGAGGTGGTGGCGGTCCTCTAAGACCCGGCCCTTGACTTCTGCCCCTTTGACTGGTCAAGCCACCGCGTCCTGCAGGACCACCACCAGGCATCATTTGATTGCTATATGTATCGGGCGCTTCGGCTAAGAAATTCGATGGTACCAAACCTCTCACGCCATCCAATTCACCCATATAGAAACCATCCTCATCCATATCACCATAAACAAGTATAATTTCACCCGTTTTAAAACTCAACTCCACTTGCTGTTTTATTTTTTTTTCAAAGAGTTTTATAAAAAGAAATAAATTATTTGTTAAATTAATAATTAAAGACAAATTTTTTTATCAATAAAATTCTAGCCTAACCAAATGGAAGCATATTTCTTATAGATAGATATGGCTACATATGTATATAAACATACATATATGTGGATAGAATTTGTTGAGGTTTATTTAGGCATATTTATTAAATGGTAGTAAAACCCTTTTGCTATAATTTTTTTTTTTTTTTTTGAAACGGAAACTTGTACTAACTGGTGCTTTTTTATTTCTACATACTTTGCATTAAGGAGCAGCATGCAATGCAAAATATATAGAACTAAAAAAGCTTAAATGGCTTCAAAATCCCAGCCAATTCTATTTATCTTTCGAAATGGAATTTGTAATGAAACAAAAATTTTTAATTTTTGACATATGGCAACACTGAGTGTTTTCCTTACAAAGCCCTTTTCCCTTTAAGCTATTTAATCAATATCCCTTTTGTTTTTGTTTCGTTTCCAAGAAAAATATATATTAAAATATTTTTGGGGTTTCTAGCTTTAAATAATAGCTTCGCTCATAAAGAAAATAATTCAATTTCTCACCCAACTTGATGTAGTTGTTCCTTGACTCAAACTAGGCAATAAATTATTAAAAATTCCTCCAAATAGGCCACCAGCGCTGGTATTGGCCGCTTTCCGCTAATAATACACAAAATATTTAAATTCTATGCTTTATATTGCTTTAGAGTAAAATAAAAAAAGGAAATAAGTTTGCTTAATTCGGCAATCCCTAATGTTAAATACCCCTCACTCATGGGTAGACATGCCGCGGCATGCCGTGGGGAACTTATTGAACCCACAACTCTCGGTCTCCGTTAAGCTAAATGGTGTGACCCGGGAAATCAACGAATGAAATAACCACGCTTTAATTGAGTTATAACTTTACTTACAAAACAGGCAATGAGTTCTAGTTTTTTTTTTAACCATACTTTGACAGAATAATCACCAGCCGTGTGTCCACTACGAAGTTTTCCAGTAGTGACTTCCAAATGTTTTTGTCGTGTGAACACGAAGTCACGGTTTGCAGAAGTTACTTGCAGCAATTATGTTGAAACACGTGTTTGTTGCTTGCTGGAAGTAGCTTGAACGACTTGCTGTGATCTGCAAGTGTTTTGAAGACTTGCAGAAGAAGTCCAGTATACGTAAGTAAACGGTTTGTGGTATTCTCTTCTGTTTTCAGTTTTGTTTTATGTTTGTTTTTTAATTCTTTTCAAAATTTACAAAAATGGACAAAAATTAATTCGTTTGGAGTAGTGAAAAACACATTTGATAATTGAAAAACAAGAAAGTTATCCTAAATTATGGGAAACGTCCTCAAAAGACTCTCCAAACACTTTATTTATTTTTTAATTTGTTTCTTTTTAATTAAATATGCAGCTGCAATTTTATACTGTCATTCGTAAAAAAAAGCAACTATTGCAAGCTGTACTCACATTGTGTGGAAACACGTCTGCAAGTTCTTGCAGCAAGTTCGTCGTGATAACTTCTACAAACTACTTCTGAAAGCAGACTTCCGCAAGTTTTGGTTTGAGTGGAAACAAAAGTGTTTCCGCAAGTGATTCACGGCTTTAGGAATACCACGATCACGCAATTCTATGCACCAACGCAGATAACTGATCGATAACAGAATCGAAAACCAGATAAATCACATTACTATCAGCAAAAAAGCTAAGCTTTAATAAAAGATGGGCGCTTGAAATAAAAAATTTCAGTAAATAAAATCAAGCATAATTTTCGAAAAAAATAATATAGATAACCTAAAAAATTTGGAAATTTTGGTTTTAAATCCTTCACCCTTGAATTTAAATTTAGTCATACAAACGAAAAACAGCAACACTACATTATAACGTTAGCCTTAAGTTAAATACAACTTCCTTAAAGCGTCAAAGTACCTTGTAGCGTATAAAAGCAACGCCCGGATAACCGATGGCACGTGGAAACTCGTTTTAAAGAAGTAGTAAAGGCTGATCTAGATCAGGAATAGACAACCTATACTATTTAAATACTTAGGGAATTCACAAAGTGTTCTATTTTCCTATTCTATATTGTCCTATTCACATAATGTTATAAAATTTCACAATGGTATAAAAATATTGTTGTTGTCTTTTATACAAAAATAGTTCTAAAAAAATTCTACGGCGTATGGTATGCTTATTAAATTGTCATAAAAATTATACATACACCTGCGGCTAGTGTCCGATAGTTGGTGAAGGTTTTTAAACCATTGTAAAATTTTATAACATTATGACAATAGGACATAATAGAATACCTTGTAAATCCGCTAACTATATTTTGAAATTTTTTTTTGCGCTGTTTTAGAGTCTCTTAAAAAATACACTCTTGTTGTTCATTCCATACTGTGGTTAAGTAGTGTAATTCAAACGACAGGTCTTGCTTCTAATTTAACATATACATATATACAGGGTGTCCGCCGGCAAGGTATACTACTTTGTTTGTTCATAATTTTTGATTAAATGAAAGAAAATGGATCTTATATTGATAAATGTTTCATCTAATGTCGGCAATTATGTATGAAATACAATATCAGATAAATGCCCGCCTTTGTTAGCCTCACAAATTCGAGCCCTTTTGAACACATTTTTCATTACATTCTCAGAGTTTCTGGGTTGTTTGCATAAACCCTGCTTTTCAGATATCCCCACAAGAGGTCTCGTAGTAATTCCACTGTAAACCAGGCTGTATGTGATGTGACACCGACTTGTTAATAACACATGTTAACCAAGCCCAAATCATGCAGTTGTGGCATTAAAAAGTTTTCAATCATATCACGATATCGCTCCCCATTGACAGTTACCGTTACGCCGTTTTCAGTTTCCAGAAAAATGAGATCCAATGATTCCTCTTAACCAAGTTGCACACCAGACTGTCACTTTTAATGGATGCAAAGGTGACTGATGAATAATTTTAGGGTTTCCCATTGCCCAGAACCAACTATTCGGTTTATTTAAGTACATATCCATTTAAATATAAATGTGCCTCTTCACTCCTTATGATTTTTTCATGAAAACCGGGATTGTCATGGGCGAGCTGTAACTTTCTATTGACATGTGTACGGCGGCGCAAATGGTCTTCTAGAAGAAGCTCTTGTGTCAGCTGAATCTTAAATGAAGGCAAATACAAATCCTTGTGCAAAATTGTGGCAAAAGTTGTTATTTGAAGACAAAGCTTCTGAGCACTGCATCGAATTGAAATTGATTGATTGTTTTGAATACTTTTTTGAGCAGCAGTAATTATTTTAGCCGATCTTGCGGTACGTTGTGGTCCATGCTTAAGCCTGTCAGCTAAAGTTCCTCTTTACTCGAAATCATTTACTACGCGATAAATAGTGGGTCTTGTTGGCATGTTTTTTCTCCCAAAAATTTCACGTAACTTTTTCATCGTCACAGTAATCGATGGTTGATTTTGATAAAAAGTTTTAACGATTGAAATACGTTGGTTTACCGAATATTTTTTCCATTATAAATTTGCGACGTCTCTACTTCACGACTGCCAAGTATAAACGTTCAACACTAATGTTTACTAAAATGGCGGCCGGCGGACACCCTGACTGGGTACGTGTTAGACTAAAATCGGGCGTTAGCGCCGCGTATATTTTCTGATTATAGTGCTCTAGGCACCAGTAACATTTTCTGCAGACTAGGAAGCAAGCTTAATGTAATCGGCCTAATCAACAAGTAAAGTTTAGCGCGTAGGTTAATAAAATAGCTAAAGAAGCACAATCATCTGCTAATAAAAACCGCACAAATGACTTATATGTAAGTATATATGCAGTAAAAGAAGAGGTTTCTGATTAGCACCCTGCCTGTAAATATTTTTGATATGGAATTTTAAAAAAATTGATTTCAACAAACGGACATGGCCTAGTCTTTCAAAATTTTAAACAAAACAACACACTTATGGTTAGATTGTACACAACCCTTCATCACTCATTTAAAGGGTATGAGAAATAATTGCGGTATTCAAACGGTATGCTATCAAGTCATATTGTCTTAAAGTTTTAATATTTTACAATAGTTTAAAAAAATTGTTGTTGTGCTTAAAAGAAAAAAGTTCTATAATAATAAGACTTTTTGAACTGTGTTTATTGTTTTGTCATAAACAGTTGATATCATTAACAAGTTGCATTCATTAATTTTAATATATTTTTGAAATTATTTATTTTTCTGTTTTCTCCAGCAGCTTATTCAAATTTAAAATAGCACACTTAATTATGAGCGGATGCTCACAACAGTAGTATTTTTTCGTTTTATTTCGTTAAGACATATGACTTTATGACTACCTTGTGAATACCCTAAATAAAGTAGATTTTTTGGATTATACTCACTTCGGCATCCACATTGGGGCTTAGCTCTTGTGGATCATAATCGTATAAGGCAATCATACGCTTCACAGGCATATTTGCATATATATCACCCCAACGATCACGACTAACATTTCTCATACTCTGTTGTGTACCACCTTGACCGGGCATTACTTGGCCGGTACCGGCACCTGGTTGCTGGGGCATCTGACCGCCCATTTGACCCATTTGGCCCATAGGGCCCATCTGTCCAGTACCATCATCAACTTCGGTAACCATGTTGTGAGGTACGTAGCCACGACGACCTCGTAACTCCCCCCAATAAAAACCATCGGCATCCTTATCACCATAGACCTGTTAACAAAGAGAGTAAGAAAGAGAAGGAGAAGAAAAAATTATAAAGATTTTTTTATTGTTCTTAACGTAAAGCTATGAAAGTTATTTTTATTTTTAATTTAAAAAAATATTAAAAAATCAATCAATAACGTTTAAGAAACACTTTAATTATTATTTCTTTATATTTAGAACTACTGATAGATAATAACTTTAGGTTCATTAAAGTAATAAATAACTGCAATTGTTTATTAACTTAAGAAAAATACATTTAAACTCTAAACTAATTAATACTTAATTAAAAAAAAATATTCAAAACTCTATTCTAAGGGATTAAACTTTCTTAAATGGATGGATAAAGAATGTTAAACAATTCTAACTATAATTAATAAATTTGTTTAATAATAAATAATAATTGTAACTAAAAGTGAAAAAATCTAATTCGCTTCATGATTAATAAAATGTCGAGTAAACCAATTAGTTTCCTTTAATAATTAAATTGAATTAACCAATCGAACAGTAAATTATTTAATAAATTCTTTAGAAATTAAGCGGGTTCAAACACTTTTTTAAAATTTCACTTATTTTTCCACAAGGTTTTTCAGTTGTTCTTTATTGTTTGTTTATTCTAATCTTACCTTTAGTTTTTACAAGCGGGTTACATTCGGACTTTTGTGTTTATTAAGTTGATCAACTACATACGAATATTAATGTAAATTATATATATATTAAGTTTTAAGTATTTAATTAAAAATCATTCCATTCTTGTAATGCTAATTGAAAAATAGATGCTGTTTAGAGCAAACCTACATCTTTTACGAATATTTTTTAAATTTCAATTTTGAAAAAAATACAAAGAAGTAACAAATATATAGAAAAAATTCTGATTGCTTTAATCAAAGTCCAATCGCCCTTTATTTCTGACTCAATAGCCTTAAATTTTATACTCATTGTCTCACAAAATGCATTAAAGTGAAAGGAAAATTTACTTTTTTAACACTTAAATGATGTCCGGCCTCAATTAGGGTCAATAGAACCTAATTTCTGGAGCTTTATTATTAATTTTATATTTTAAATCAGGGTCTGAAGACTCCCAAAAAAGGGTTTTTTTGTCCTTTTACTTGACTTTCGACTTCAATAAGGGTTAATAGTCCTTTAATATTTCTAGACTCATAATCTCAAAGTTTGCAAAAAAGTAAAAAAAAAAATATTAATAAAATTTTTTTGTCCACTTTGTTGACTTTCGACCCCCCTTAATAGCTCAAAAGTTACCAAATATTATCAAATTGACTTAAAGAGAAAAGAACATTTTACAATTTTTTACCCCATAAAGTCAAATTTTTTACCCCATAGAGTCAAAAATTTCAAAAAAGTAACAGACACAATATTTTTTTAAATTCCAATTAATAAGGACTTCTGGAAGTTCAGACCATTAGGGGGCCAAAATGGATCAAAGAGGGAAAAAATCGGTATGTGGTTATCTTTGAAGCGATACACTATAGAAAAACATTTAAAAAGTTATATTTTTTTACCCAGAAATCGAACTGACCCATTTCTGGCAATTTTTAATCCCAAAGACTTAGACAGAGTAAAACTATATTTCGATGCTGCTTAACTTTATTTAAATATAATAAAATACATATGAACAAAATTCAAATTGCGTTGGACAGGTGCTAAATAAATATAAATAATATTTTTGCCCTTTTTTTCAAACTTTAAACTCTGGTGGGTAAAAGAATAAAAATTAGATTTTGTGTGCTTTTTAGGTATTTTGCACCTTCACATTTGAGACCCTTATAGATGGAACAAAGTACAAAAATTAATCTCTGCGAATGCCCTGCTGTGGCTGTGAAGAGGCACAAGTTCTTAGGCCATCATATACTGGACAGCCTAGGGCATGTATTTGCGATTGGGTTAAACGACCTGTCGAGATACATCAATGCGACAGAGTGGGTCTAGTACACCAGTTTCCTTGAACCATGGTTTAAGGGGACCTATCACCTATCGTTGTGTGGTGTTGTCAAAACGGGGTCATTTAGACTCTACTTGACAGTTTGCGTGTAGCAAGCTACCACGAAAAACCAACCAACCAACAATAATTACACTTAAGTACTTTTTGGGTACTTTTTGTGAATTGTTGATTCAATCGGAATTATATAAATATTATTAAATTAATTAATTATTATTTTGTTATTTTTCTTACATCTTATAGATTAACAAAGATAAAAATATTACAAGTTTCGGTCAGAGCTATTGAAAAAAATGAATTAATTTTTTGCCTTTTTCAAATCTTGAACCCCAAATGGGTGAAATAGGGTAAAAATTATATTTAGGTACTTTTTATAACTTCTAAGCCAACAAATACAAAAACATAATCAAAATTGCGTTCAAGCGGTTTTGAAAAAATATTTTTTACATTTGGGGTACTTTTTTGAAAATTTGTACTATTTGTACCTTTTGCATTTTTGAGATGATGAGTATTGAGAGATGACAGAAAGGGCTATGGATCCAGGTAAAGGTCGAAAGTCAACTGAATGGACAAAAAGTACAGGTATAAAATTTTTGTTTTCTTGTAGGTTTTAGATTATCAGTTAAGAAATTTAAAATTAAGTTCTTTTGACCTGGTTTAATTGGCGTCATTTTTTTCGATACACTTTTATGTACATAAAAATAGAGAATTTGCGATTTTGTATTAAGATTTTAAAGAAAATCGTTTTAGTTTTTAATTTCATTTCTCATAATACTCTTTCGAATTTAGTACTTTATTTTAGTTCACAGTTTAAACTGTGCCTAGGAAGAAGCAGTTAATTACTTGTTGCATATAATGTACAATATATCGGATATCCTAAAGAATTATTGATACATGTTACTATGTTTTGACAGCTAAAAATATCGAACTAAGTTGACATTTCGGTTCAGTAGGCTTTGACATATTGATTCGTTTAATGCCAGAATAATATTTCAAAATTGTGGCACATTTATATTTTTATATACGATTATTTCAAAAAGTAATAAGCGGTGCGGAGGAAGGAAAGGCCTCGATTGTGCGGGCTTGTCAGTCACGAAGTCGCAGTGTGAGCAAGCCGCGTTCGCTGTGGAGACATTTTTAAGGAATAATGATTTTTACGTATGTATTTGCTCGTCGACAATTTTGTTCAAAGTTCAGTATTCACCGAATAGGTGATGGACCGAGTGCTTCGGCTATGAATGTCCCACGGCCAGGACCCAGCCGATATTCAAGAACTCCCGAAAACATTGAACTGGTTGAAAGCAGTTTACGTAAAAATCCGCGACTTTCAATACGGACAAGAGCAGCCTCACTGGGACTTTCAAGAGCGCTAATATTTAAGAAATTTAAAACAGGGATCTGAATTTCCATCCTTTTAAAATTCAAATCGTTCAATAACTAGAAGAAAGTGTATTTGATTTACGCAAAAATTTTTGTGAAACGATTTTGGAGCGTTTTCGCACTGCAAATCCTATTTTTTTGGAGCAACGAAGCTCATTTTCTTTTAAACGACCACGTCCACAATCAAAACTACCATTACTGGTTTTCGAAGCCCGGATCATTGCTTTGCCCCAGGGAAACTTTTTTTCCTCGAGACCAGGCGACGAATGAAAATTATCAAAGCTCGATTACGGAATTCTTTTTGCCAAACCTGCGAATTCATTCATCGTATTCTTTACACACGTGGTTTCAATAAAATGTGGCAGCTGCACGCACAGCCAGGGCTTCGATAAATTTGCTTCGGAAAAATTTTCCCTAAAAACTAATCAGTCGCTTTGGGGGCATCCCATGGCCACCGAGTTCGTCTGATCTAGCTCCCATGGATTTTTTTATGGGATTACCTCAAAGAGAGGGTTTATAATGACAATCCCCAAACTATTGTGGCTTTTAAGGAAAATATTTGTCGAGAAATTATCTTAATTGAATCAAGTTTACTGCAGCGTGTGGCGCAGAATTTAAGGCTCCGTTTTGATCAGTGTGTTCATTTCGACAAAAGACATCTGGATGACATACTCTCTAAAAAATAAAATCCGCATTTCCGTTCTATCGTTCAATGCTCTTAATAAAAACTTTGTGACAACAATTACGTTTTTTTTTTTTCAATTTTAAAATATAAATCTACCACCAGACACCCTGTATAAGTTAGTGTGTAATAAAGCGTAACGAACGTAATTAGGAACTTTTGTTTCTTTTTGACCACTTCTTAAATTTGTCCACCAAAAGTTTTCGCAAAATATTTTAATTTTTGAATGTCCTTTTTGAATGAGCTTGTTTTATAACAATTGCCAAAAGTTATTCAGAATTTGATCCCAATTTTCATTGTTTATTTATAGGATTTGTTATTCAAGTGTGAAAACAGCTCATAGCGAAAAATGGTTTGTTGGGTTCTTTATAAACTCTTGAACGTTTTGGCCTGTTTATAGTAATTCTCAATAAGTTTATTGAGATTATTATATAAAGGCAGAAAATATTCATGAAATTTTTTTTAAAAATTTGGTTGAAATTCGGTGTAAGAAGTGATGAATTGCATATGGGCTTGTTTTATGTTATCGAAAAAAATCATATTGATAGATACTTCAAGACCTTTCATAATAATGATTTCCATTATGTTCCACAATAGAACTCAAACTACAAAACTTACTTCGGTCATTAAATTAGATTTTTTTTCATTTAGTATAATGCTACTTTCGACCAAAATACTGAATAATCTCCAACGAGCTGTTAGAAATAAGACCAACTAGGCTAGAAGTTTATTCTAAAAAAATAATGTACTCAACATGCTTATTAGAATAAGTTCGACAGTGGAATCGATTTATTGCAAAATCAATTTGGTGACAGCTTTGTTTGCAGAAGTAGTCCTGTTCACACCCCCCCCCCCCCCCCCCCCCCCCCCCTCCCCTTTATTCGTGTGACTTAACGCATGTGGATTACTGTTAATGGGACTATTTTAAACCATGGGTCTATGCTGACACACCAGCAACTTTTAAAGCATCGAAAGCCAATACTGAATGTCTTAGTGAATGTATTTATTTTGCACTCTACCTGTCATGTCTAAGCCCTACTTAAATAAGATTGTGGTGTGTGAACAGAAAAAACTACGTAAGTAATTTCTTCAACGTTTTTAAGTGTTGCCATATTAAGATATGAATTTCTTAAAATAAATTCTCAATTTAAGCTTTGTGTTTAGATTTAAAAGATGTAGAAGCACTCTAACTAACAAAATGATTTATTAAAATAGAAACGTCTTATGTATGACAGTTGTAAAGATGTTATTGTTTTTTAATTTAAAAAGAGCCTCAATGACAATCCTAACGCAAAACTACAATTTCATATTCAAACTGGCCAATCTGTTGATACAAAATGAAAATTTTGAATGTAATAGTCATGTGCCCGACTTACCTTAATAGTATCACCTTCTTGAAATGGCAGTTCTTCGTCGCATCCATCTGGATTTGGACTCATTGTGCTGGGATCATAGTCAAACATTGCTACAAAGAAGCGAGCTTTTTTCTGTGCGGCCGCTGTCATTTGTTGCTGCTGCTGTTGTTGCTGTTGCTGCTGCTGCTGCTGTTGTTGCGGCGTTAGACCTTGTTGGCCAGGTAACATTTGGCCTGGCTGCATTTGACCTTGCTGCATTTGACCTTGCTGCATTTGACCTTGCTGCATTTGACCTGGCTGCATTTGACCTTGCTGCATTTGACCTTGCTGCATTTGACTTTGCTGCATTTGCTGCTGTTGCATTTGTTGTTGTTGTTGTTGATTCATTGGACCCCTTAAGCCCATAGCACCTTGTATTTGACTTTGCAAGCTCGATACCTGCATGCCGGACTGCATTTGTCCGGGCATCATACCTTGTTGCATGGGTCCACCCGGTTGCATT
This sequence comes from Melanophora roralis, assembly GCA_963583895.1. Taxonomy (NCBI): domain Eukaryota; kingdom Metazoa; phylum Arthropoda; class Insecta; order Diptera; family Rhinophoridae; genus Melanophora; species Melanophora roralis. Next base: position 92,547,132 of record OY757187.1, on the reverse strand, counting down.
TGACCCGGCGGTACAGGACCTCTTTGACCAGGAAAACGCTGCTGTAGACCCATGGGGCCTTGCTGACCATAAGGTTGCTGCTGCTGCATGCTCTGCATACCTTGAACACCTGGCGGTCGCATCATACGTTGCTGCTGTTGGCCCGCTGGGTAACCCTTTGTGGTATCAAATTAATTGGTTTAAACCCGAATAAAGTTTTTGAAAAAATTTTGATTAAAGCAATATAATTTCTTCTTTTTTTTGTTCAATGAATGTTTGTTTTCTTGTTAGTGATTCTTCTAATTTTTGACTTTACTTTTTGGCAAGTTAGAAAAAAAATTATAATTAGTTTTCAGAAGCAAATGCTATTAATTTTATACTCAACAAAATAGAAAAATGTGTGTAAATGTTTTAAAGTTTTTATAAATTTTTTAAAATAAAAACAAAGCAAAAATAATTTTTATAATTTAGAAATTGAGTTGGAAAAAAGGGAACGAAACAAAAAGTAAGTTTAAGCTAAGTTTAGGTTAAGTTAAGATTAAAGCAAAATTAAGAAAGGAAAGAAATAAAAAGGAAACGAAAAAACGCTTAAGAGAGAGAGAGAGGCAAAGCTAAGAGTATTTGTTTATGTTACAAGATTTCGTTTACTGTATTCGTCAAATCAACGGTATTTTTTTGTTAGTGTACTTGTTGGGTTTTTTACAGTGTATTTAAATGTTAATCGTACTAATGTTAAAATGTACACTGTAAAATTTAAAAGTTTATGTTTTAATGTGTCGATTTGTTTTGTATATATGAAATACTTTTTTTGTTTTGTAAGTGTTTCATGATGGGTGCTACTACTTAAATTAAACCTTAATTTTAAATGAATGTTTAAAGTAGTCATTAAGTAAAATTACAAAAAGAAATATTATTTATACTTAACTTTATTATTTACTTAAATCTTATCAATACGGCCTCTAAGCCTTAAAAACTTTAAAACTTTATTTCTCAGCTAAAATTCTAAGAAAATTAAAACATTATTAAAACTATTGGTTAAAATATGTTTTAACCTCAAATTTAAATAAAACTTTGCGCAATAATTAATACTTTTAAAAAGATATGCCAAGCATTATTAAGAATTATAAAAAATGTAAATATTTTACTCTAACTACATTTTATTAAAGTTAAATCAAGTTTATATTTAAACTATTACTATGTACTTAAGTAATATTAAGTGATAAATGTTAAGTGTGTAAAGTTAAAATGTAAGTAGTAGTAGGTAGTATTAAGAGGTATGTTATGAGTTATAGACTTACGTTAATATTTTGATTCGCTTGAGTTTGAGTTTGTGGTGTTTGTTTTGAAAAGAGGCCACCGAATAGGCCTCCTAACACACCCGTACTTCCCTCGGCCTGCATTTACAGATGATTTAGGGTGGGAATTTGTTGGGTTTTATTAAGAATTTACACAAAATGATGATGTTTATTTGTGTTCATTTTTTTAATGAAATATTTATGGTAAAAAATTAGTTTTTTTTATATTAAAATAATTAAAATTCTTTAGCTAGTTTCAATCGTTTAAACAGATTTTTTTAATCATTAACATGCCAACAAAATTTTTTTAAATTTTGTTTAATTTTTCTAAATAATGCAAGCAATTAAATAAATTATTTATTTAATTTATTCATTTTTATTCTTACAGAAACTTACATACATTTCAAAGAAAATGGGGATTTATTTTTGTTGTTTGGGTTTGAAATTTAATAATAACAACGAAACGTTAATCAACTAATTTACTGTGATTTATCGTTTAGATAATAACGATCAGTGTTTTTGATACAGATTTATTTTGGTGCTTTTTGTGTATAAATTAACGACATTTTGAACATATTTTTTTTACAAATAATTTGATTTTGTTTATGTTGCAGTGTTTTTCTAACATAGAATTTTGTGAAAAAAGACAGACAGTAAATGTTAGGAAGAAAGATTTCAATGTTTAAATCATAGTATTTGGGAAAGAAAAATTAAAGAATCCTGTTTTGCTCAAAATAAGGATATTAAGTGACATTTTGGATGCGTTATTGAAAGTAAATCGAGCACTACCTTATATACTGTGCATTCAGAAATGGAAACCGATTGTCAGAAATGAAAGTTTTTAACCATTTGGCGTGGTAATAAGGATACGCATGTGTATATCACAGTATTATTAGGTAACTTCTATAATATTTGAACCTCTACAATTTAGAACGAAGTTATTCGATGCGCCAACTGCCCTAAATCAACATTTTTAGAGTCATAATTTTAAAAACGCTAAAAACTATCAAAGTTAAAAAAAATACTTTTATCCATTAAATTGACTTTCGACCTCCATATGAGTTAATAATTTCTAAACCTATAATCTCAAAAAATCCAAAAAAGTCTTCTAATTATGAAACTAATTTTTTTGACTACTAACTTGACATGCGACGTGTATAGGGGTTAATCAAATTCTAATTTCTAATACTGAACTATGTAATACCCTAAAAATATGCATAATAAAAACCAAAACTGTAAAAACCCTCCTTTTTGTTGGCTTTCGACCTCCACTTAAATATATGGATCAGTAATCCTAAGTTTCAAATATCTAGACTCATAACTCAAGCAAATAATTTTCGCCCACTTAGTTGACATTCGACCTTTGTATGGACCAATAGTACTTAGTTTTATATGTTAAGATCTGTTTTAATAATGAAAAAAATACATTTTGTCTGACCTCTATATAAAGCAATAGTCCATAAGTTTTTGTATCTGGACTTAAAACCAAAAAAAAATCCTAAAACTGTAAAAAACGTTGACTGTCGACCTCAATATGCGTTAACAATCTTTTAAAATATATATTTTAAGACCCATGATCTCACAAAATGTAAAAAAGTGGGTCAATACTCTTTAGTTTTGATTTCTAGACTTATAATTCCAAAAAGTGCAAAAAAGTACCGAAACTGTAAAAACGTACAATTTTTCTACATAGTTGATAATTGCCCTCTATATGGGTCAATCGTCCTTAGCTCAATTTCTAGACTTAAAAGCTCGAAAAATGCAAAGAAGTACCAAAACTATATAAAACATAGGTTTTATCTACTTAATTGGCCTCCGACCTCTATAAAAGTCAATAGTCCTTAATTTTATAAGGGCCCCTAATTTTTTTTTTTCTAACCCCAAGAAAAAGTAGACCCAAGCCTCACAAAATGCAAAAGAGTCTTAAAGATATGCAAGAAGTACTTTAGCCAAGAAGTAATTCTTATCCAAAAAGTAGCCTATAACTTTAAAAAGTACGCTTTGCCTGCATAAACCCGTTTAACCTTAACTGAGTTCTCTAACTGTCGAACACAATTTATGTTACGTTTCTGTCTCTATTAGTTTAATATTTACAAATAGTTGGAAGATATTATTTTCCCCTTTTTCCCCTTAAGCTAGGTGTTGTGTTCGACATTTCGTGCGAAATGCTGTCAAACTTTATATATAAAAAATTTATACGAAATATTGTTGAAATATTGTTGCATAAGTAGTACTCTGTTCATTTTGCGAAAAACATGAGAAATGTATCTGGCAACATTTAATCAACATTTATATTTTCGTGTGAAATAACTACAGCTTATGTTATTCCGCACGAAATTTTTTCAAAAGCTTGAAATCGGTCAGATATGAGTCGTTTATTTATAAAAAAAACTTTTAAAAAATATTGGAAAAAGGTAAAAATCAGTATGCAAATGCAAACAAGACGAAAAAATTAAAAAAAAAATTAAAATTATCTTAATTATTTTTAATGATATCCATTATACAAAGCATGAAATAAAGATAAAAACAATATAAAACTCTGAATAAATCTAATTTTTTTAAACTAAAACACTTTTTAAAAAATCATTGAAAATTTTTTATACAAAGAGCAAGAAATTTATCAAATAAACTTTTTTTTAACAAGCAACAAATAAAAACATATGGATTTTGTCTATACAATATAAAAAATGTAGCATATTTTATATTGTATAGACAAAATTTTTTATTTATTTATTTATTTATTTTATTTTCGATGTTCCACACACAAGACTTTAGGTCTCATATTACAGTGTAGAACTGAGTAAGCGTAAATACAATTTTATGCTAAAAGACTTATACTATCTTTAGACCAGGGATTGTCAAAATTCTCATTTAATGAAATGCGTCTGTATTGGATAAGAGAAAATTGCCCAGCAAACAAAAAACTAAGCATTGCCAATGTGATGAATTTTACTTTTTAAAGCAAAATGGAAATGAACTTAAAAAAAGTTATTAAAATTAAATACAAAATATGCCTCAGTTATTACAGAATAAGACAATTTTTTTTTCACACATATTCCATTGGGCGAGTTTAATTTACAGTTAAAACTTAAAAAATTAAGTGTATTTAGGTATTACAAATTAAGTTTTTCTTGTTTTCTTTGTTTTAAATGTTTGGTAACATAAAATGTATTGCATGTTACCAAAAGCATTTTTAATGACAAAACAAAAATTTTTATCTTCCATTATACTATTTTGTTTGCTGGTTTATTTTGAAATTAAATCAAAGCTGAAAAAACAACAAAGCTGAAAAAAAAAACAGTAAGCATCCGCCCATGTGCACTCGTTAACACTCAATTAACGACTGAAATCAAACTGAAATAAAAGAGAACAAGCGTCGGTGTGAGTTTGTTTTTATTGTTTTTGTAGCACAATTGTGCACTAAAAATGAATTTTTGACAACCTATGCTTTAGACGAATAATGTATACAAAAAGACAAACTTAATTAAAAACCAAACAAGGAAGAAGTAAGTTAAAAATACACATATTGTAAAATTATAGATTTTTTGTTTTGCAAGACCAATTATTTGTACTCAATTTGAAATTATTAAAAAACAATGATAATAATAATAATAATAAAAATTTGTAAATTAAACATACATTTATGTATCTTCTAAGAAGAAAAATAGCTAGTAATATCTTTACGAAATTGGCGTGCATTACGAATGATTTGGTATCTGTGAGGAATTGCGTTCCAGAGACCAATTGCGTGAATAAAAAATTGTTGTTGAGAAATCTGCGTACTATGCCTGAAAGTTAAAAGTCTTCTGCCTCTTTCCAGTAATGAAAAGTTAAGTTGTACGTAAAGGTGTTCAGGTTGGCGAGTATATATAATTTTGTGAATAAAAAGTAAAACTTTAACTTTTAAGAAATTGTCAAAACTAATACCATAGAGTAGATTTAAGTACGCTGAAATATGATCGTATTTTCTCAGACCAAAAACATAACGAATAATACTTTTATAAGCCCCATTAAGCCTTTCCTTGCTCTTCTTGTCACAACTGGAAAACAATTCGCATCCATACAATAAAATTGGCATTAAAAAGTTTTTGCCAACAACTTTCTAATTTTAATTGGTGTGCAATACTGTGTCTGCCAGAGATTTCTTAATATTGAAAACGTTCGACCACAAGCATAATTAATATGATTTGACCAAGTAAGGGTATTATTAAAATAAATTCCAAGATTCTTGGCAGAACTGACGATTTCTATGGCCTGGTTGTTAAAAGTTATGACAGGGAGATATTCTATTTTTAAGAATCTCTTTTTTATGATTAAACATTTTGATTTCATTGGATTTATCGCAAGAGTATTAGCAGTGGCCCATTCATGAATTAGATGCAACTGATGGTTCAGACTCCTAGCGCATTGTTCAACTTCGGTATTTTGCAACTTATATAAAGTTGAACATCATCAGCATACATACGTACCCTGCAGTTATCAAGCTTGCTTTGAAGATCATTTAAGTACAAGGAAAAAAGGAGTGGGCCTAAGATGGAGCCTTGTGGAACACCTCGAGTTACTGGCAAAAGGTTTGATTTTGAAGCAAGGGTTTCAACATACTGATACCTATCAGTTAGATATGAAGATATCAAATTAATGGCAGTTGGGGAGAAATTAAAAAAACATTTCAGCTTTTTACATAAAATGGTATGGTTAACTGAATCAAACGCCTTCGAATGATCCAACAGAACTAAAAACGTAATGTTACCACAGTCTACCTGTTGTCTTATGTCCTCTGCGACATCAGTAAGCGCCGTTATGCAACTGTTATTTTTGCGAAAACCATATTGCCGATCAGTAAGCATTCTATTGGTATTAACATAAGAGGAAACCTGGTTATGAATTAAACTTTCAAAAGCTTTAGAAAGAAAAGGGAGAATCGCTATGGGTCTATAGTCAGAATTTGATTTTGGGATAGGAATTATTTTCGCTAGTTTCCAAATTTTAGGATAAATATTGGTAGTGAAAACTTTGTTAAAAAGAAATGTTATAAAAGGTAAAAGTAGAGGTAATAAAATTTTAATAAATCTAGGGTCTATCCCATCTACGCCAACTGCATTTGACTTTACTGAAAGAATAGCAGACAGAAAGAACATCACATTGATTTACGCAGGTAAAATTAAAGTTATTATTACAAATATTACCGTATGTTTTTATGTGTTGCTTGTTAAAAAAAAGTTTATTTGATAAATTTCTTGCTCTTTGTATAAAAAATTTTCAATGATTTTTTAAAAAGTGTTTTAGTTTAAAAAAATTAGATTTATTCAGAGTTTTATATTGTTTTTATCTTTATTTCATGCTTTGTATAATGGATATCATTAAAAATAATTAAGATAATTTTAATTTTTTTTTTAATGTTTTCGTCTTGTTTGCATTTGCATACTGATTTTTACTTTTTTCCAATATTTTTTAAAAGTTTTTTTATAAATAAACGACTTATATCTGACCGATTTCAAGCTTTTGAAAAAATTTCGTGCGGAATAACATAAGCTGTAGTTATTTCACACGAAAATATAAATGTTGATTAAATGTTGCCAGATACATTTCTCATGTTTTTCGAAAAATGAACAGAGTACTACTTATGCAACAATATTTCAACAATATTTCGTATAAATTTTTTATATATAAAGTTTGACAGCATTTCGCACGAAATGTCGAACACAATACCTAGCTTTAGAGTCAAAATATTAAAAAAGTACCATAAACGTATTTTTTTCGAAACCATTCGAATGCAGCTTAAATCATTTTTATCTCTTTATTGGTTGAGAATTTTAAAAAGGTTCCAAAATGAAAAGTGTCAAAATTGAGAAATTAGCATTTCCAGAATATAGTTTTTACCTTATTTTTTTTCCTAAACCTTCTAAAATTAACAGAAAAGGGTCCGTTTTTCTATTTTGAGTTGAATACGAAACTTAAAAGCTTAAAAACATAAGTTTCTAAAGGGCATGCACTGAAAAAAATACGTGCAACAATATACGAAAAAAAACTTTCGTTATTTTTTTTGTAGAATATGTTTTCGTACATATTACCAAACAAGAGGGGCTATAATATTAAAATGTAACAAAGTTAATAAAATAGTTTTCGTAATTTTTACTTTCGTAATATATACGAAACTTTTGTAATTATTATGAAAAAGTTTAGTAATAAAAGTTTTACGAAAGTAACGAAAACTTTTCGTTAACTAAACGAAAGTTATCTTTCATAATGCATTTTTCGTAATAAAGGTTGATTGTTTAGCTATTATCTTTTTGGCAACACTGGTTTAAACAGCTAAAGCACGTTTCGTGTTTTGTTTCACTGTCAAACATCTTCAGTTTTGTCTATAATTTAACCATGAATCGTCTTACAAATGAACAACGCTTGCAAATTATTGAATTTTATTATCAAAATGCGTGCTCTGTTAAGAAAGTGCATCGCGCGTTTCTTCTATTTTATGGTCAGTTTAATCGACCCACTGAAGCGGCTATTCGGGCTATTGCGACTAAATTTCGCACCAAATTTAAATTGTTGGACATCAAACCACCAACACGCTTACGTAGAGTGCGAACTGAAGAAAATATCGCAGTTTTATCGGCCAGTGTTAATGATGACCATCAATTATCGATTCTCTCTGTTACTAAAAAACGTGGAAAATTTTGCGGAAGGATTTAGGTGTGATGCCTTTCAAAATACAGCTGGTGCAAGAATTGAAGCCAAACGACCTACTGCAACGTAATTTTTTGGTGAATGGGCTCTTGGAAAGTTGGCCGAAGATCCACTTTTTTACCGAAAAATTGTTTATAGCGACGAAGCTCATTTTTTGCTCAATGTGTACGTAAATAAACAGAATTGTCGATTTTGGAGTAAATATCAGCCAGAAGCATTGCAAGAGCTACCAATTCATCTAAAAAAAGTGACAGTTTGATGCGGTTTATGGGCTGGTGGCATCATTGGACCGTACTTCTTTAACGATGATGCGAATCCTAACGTAACTGTGAATGGTGAGCGCAACCGTGAAATGATATTAAAAATTTTGCCCAAAAGGCAAGAGCTTGACTTGCATGACATGTGGTTTCAACAAGACGGTGCTACATGCCACACAGCACGCGCAACAATGGACTAGTTGAGAGGCGAGTTCCGTGAACATTTTATTTTACTATTTTTATACTTTTGGGACCGGTCAATTAGCCGCCTAGATTATGCAATTTAACGCCTTTAGACTATTTTTTGTAGGGCTATGTTAAAGCTTATGTCTATGCAGACAAGCCCGCTTCAATTGACGCATTGGAAGACAACATCAAGAGTATGCCAAAATTGGAATAAGCGGATGGACCAATTGAGGTGCAGTCAAGGTCAACATTTGCATGAAATAATTTTCAAACATTAAATTATATGGACCGTACTATCGATTCAAATAAAGATTTCGTGCATTTTTCTGAATTATATGCGTTTTTTTTTTAACTTTCCTATAGCTTTTAAAAAATCACCCTTTATATACGAAACTTTTATGAAATTTCATAAAAAATTGCTTGAAGTTTTATAATTTTACGAAAAAAAACACGAACATTTTTCGTACCCTTTTTTATATTTATAAAAATACTTTGTAAATTTTAAATTTATTTTGTAAAATAAACAAAATAATTTTGTATATTTCGTATATTCAAAGCAAGAATTTTGTGGTACAAACTAACGAAAGATTTCGTACAATGCACAAACTAATTCGTTCATTTGTTGCATGGATTTCTTGAGTGTAGTTTCGGGAAGAGAAATTCAGCGCTTTTCTCTTTGTGAACCAATTTCTCTCATAATAGGCTCATAAGTTAAAAGAGATACCTTAAGACTCGAGATTTATGGGTTTGGGATGTACAGTAACGTATCAGTTAGTCAGAAACACTGTTCCTTCATATATTCTAAATGTCTCTAGCAAAAAGCATTACTTGGGGCTTAGTCAGACAGTACAGGTGCAATTAACATTTCCTGCAGGGTATTTATATAATTTTTAATATTTTTAATTAAATAAAAAATGTCACATCTTGTTAGAATTCTTTAATTTTTTACTTTCCATAAATTAACAAACTTTCGGAAGAGTTCTTGCATAGAGTTTAGTAAAATAGAATAAAATGGAAAAGTTGCAGCATTTAGAAGTAGTTGAGAAGAGAATGTTGCAATCAAAAAACAGTTGAAAGCCGTGAATGCAAATAAAACAATTTGAAACTTAAACGTTTATAGAGAAAAAAAAACTTAGAATTATTTAAATATTTTAATTTGAAAAGAATTTCAATAAAAGTGCAAGCAAACAAAATAAACATATTTTTTTGTTGTATTGTTGACAGGTAGAGAGGTACAAGTAAAGAGAGAGGAAGCAAAATGTGTTTGTGAGTGTAAAACAATTCACATATGTTTGCAACAACTTTGGTGTTTGATATACATAAAAAAGGTAAATTTTTACAGTGTATTCGATATGTGGAGAGTTGCCAGATTGGGGGTAAAACATGTGTTTTTTTTATTTTGTATAGGGATGTGTAAATTAAATTAACATTTGCAGTATTGTTTTTTAGGTTAGATAGGAGACTGTTAAAAGTTAGTAGAGAGAATATTTTACAGTGTGTTAAATGAACACTTTAAAACAAAAATCCGAAATTAAAAGAAAGGAATTGGTTTATTTTGAACTGGTACAGAAATGTATGTTTTTAAGAATTTCATTTTCAAATATTTTAGGATTGAATAATACGACACATACCTGTTGGCCTTGTTGACCTTGCTGTTGACCAGTTTGTTGTTGCTGCATGCCGGGCTGTTGCTGCATTCCAGGTTGTTGCTGCATGCCTAGTTGTTGTTGTTGCATTTGATTGGGATCATAGTGGTTGGGATCCTGATGACCCATCATATGCTGTTGTTGTTGTTGCATGCCCATGGGACCATGTGGTCCCTGGGGTAAGTGTTGGCCCATTCCCATGCCCATACCCATTTGATTTGGTCCCCTTCTACCTACAGCACTACGAACAGCATCTGAAAAAAGAAAACACAGTTTATTAAAATTGTTTCCGCTTTCTTTTTAAGACGCCAAAACTTTAATTACTTGGTATTAATATGGGTGCACTATCAGCCGATTGTGCTTCACGCGATTTAGTACGAATAGTTACGGCTCTGGGATTGAATGTACCCAATTTACCAATATCTATAAGTGCATGATCTCCCGTAGGTGAATTGATATCGGTTACCTTTTTACCATCCGCGTACACAGCATAGCCGGTTATAGGCCCCGATGAGGTAGGCCTATTAACTGGCTGCCATGTCACAAGAATGGTACCATCCTGAGGACCAGCCTCAAGTTGTATTTCCTAGAAGAAATATTTTAACATGAAAATTATTTCCAATACATAGATTTTAAGAAACAAAAGTTAACCCACCTGCGGAGGATCAGGCAACCCTTTTGTTAGAGTACGGAAATCAGCATATGCTCCGGGCGCTTCCTCTTGAGGACGGCCCGGAATCTGATGACCACCAGGTGCTCGCAAATGTTTGGCTCGCACTGTTACTCTATACTGTGTACTGGGAGCCAAACCGGTTATAGTATGACGATAAACACCCGGCTTGACGGTGCGTACTTCGACATTATTTACACAAACTACATGCTGATGATTGGAATTTGCTGGCAACCAACTAATGACAGCTGATGAACACGTTATATGTGTAGCACGTACAGATGATGGACCCAAATGTGAAGTGTCTCGACCAATAATCATGGTACAAGCAGCATCACGCGATTGTTGGCGATTTTGTGAAACACTGCGTACACTAATACGATGAGGCTAAATTAAAAAAAAAAACAAAACAAATTTATTAATTAAATAACTAAATGACCTTTTAGCCAGTAGACTAACCCTATTTGAGTCAACGCCCTCAATAAGAGCACGTGTCCGTTCATTTGCTTTAACAGTAACTTTCAGTACACCATCAACATAGACATGATAACTATCGATAAGATTGTAGCCGCAGGGCTCGGGATGTGACCAACCAATTAAAACACTTTTATTCAGTTGCCTTTCCAACGTCAAATGTTTTGGTGCTGGAACTAATAAAAAATTCACAAAAATAATATTAAAAAAAAAAGTAATTTCTTACGTTCTTAAATCTTTAAAAAAAACTACTTTAATGTTATGACAAATCTAGCTTCAAAGGCTTTCAAGCCTAAAATGATTCAATAAAAATAGTTCAAAAAACAAATTTCATTCTTCCTTTTTTTTTTTTTAAATAAAATTAAAGAAATTAAGAAAAAACGTATTTAACACACAAAATGTAAATTTAAAAAAATATTAAGTAAAAAAAACAATTTAACTCTTAAACCCATTTCTTACCATTATCACTTATGTCATCTTGGTCGTGCTCCAAATCGGTATGGGTTTCACTTAATCTAGCTAAATCTTCTTGGGTATGGGTGAGCAATGGATTGTGCGGTGGCAATGAAGGTAATGATGTCGAATCGCATTGCAACGAACCATCATCGGCATCACGCAAGGTGGATAAGACGGCTTGATGGAATTCCAATAGATCATCGCCTTTTAAAGGAAAATATTGTAAGTATGTATGATGATTTGTTTTAATTTACATTCTATTTATTACCTATTAAACGCTGTACAAATGAAGCTGGCACCAGGCCACGCCTACCATCAAGTAATTCAGCATCTAAATAACCGCCTTGCGGTTCACCACTTGTCCAAACTAAAAGATAATCTCCCGCGCAAAGTGAAAGCTCTCCTTCGGCATCTCTGTTTCAAAAAAAAAATTGAGGAAAAAATGTCATTTTACTTAAAAGCACTAATCTAAAATAATTAAATTTCGATTCAGATTACTTAAGATTTGTTCATGTGGTATTCACATCCTTTAAATAAGTAAAAACTTTAAATAAATAAGAGCTTTAAGTATCTTGAATCCGGGAGCGATTAGTCATTTTTTAGTGTTAAATCAAAAGTGTTTAAAGAAAGCAAACGATAACGTATTGCTCACTTATTTTAATATTGTCTTTGCTCGAAATTGGCATATTTGAAATTAAATACTAAAACAAAATGTTTAAGTTTTATTTTATATATATATCCTTGGACCAAGCTCAAGGCGCATATATATCAACTATATCGTCATACAAATGTCAAAGACAGATATCAAAAACTCACAAATTCACGAATGCTCTTTGAGCTTTTCTTACAACGCTAAAGTTGTTGTTTGTATACCAGAAAAAATACATAAACATAAACAAATGTTGACATTTAAATGCGGAAATACCGTTACTCAGCTGACAAACTGAGGCCACCCCATATATATACGCCTTGACCAAGCTAAAAAAACACAATAATCGCTTACTATCGGGTAGCTCAAGAGCTAAGTTAAGATATTGTAGCAAAAGCCGCATTAATCGCGGCTGTGTTTAAAACAACAAACAAAATTTTATTTATTTATTTAGAACTAACATAGACAATACTACCCTAATAACAACCCCTATATTTTTTAAGAAATTTTTAACTGAAAGAATGTTTATAAAAATAAACTCGTATAATCACTTCGTCTTATAAAACTTTTATAAATTTACAGTTTGTAAAGAAAGCTGGCATTCCTAGTTTATATTTCTTCTATTGCAGCCAACTTCACTCCAAAGGTTTTGTCAAAATTCAAATAACCAACCGTCTGGTTGTTCCGCCTCGCTATTTTGGTTTGCTTTATATGCCTATTTAGATAAGGATTTTCATAAGTTATTGTTCTTTTTTTCGAAGACATTTTTATTATCTTTACATAGTGATGAGGGTGTACGCATGTACATATATCAGTTTGGCATTCCGTTTGTAATTTCTACAATATTCATTTGCGACCTCATAAAGTATATATGTATATTCTGAACCCTTATAGATAAGAATTCGGTATAGCCATGTCCGAGTGTGGGTCTGTTGAAATCCAGTTTCCCGAGAGAAATAAAGTCTCACGAAAGGCGTTTTAGTATCAAACTACTAGAAATAGCCCTAAAACAATCAGCACGATTGGTTAACTTCAACTTTTTTTGCACAAAATCCATGCATAAATCCTTATATATGTCAGCAAATAAAGCCACTGTTGTCACAAACCTTCTTACATATACTTTATGGGCTATAAACTATAACAGCTACCGACCTGAAACTAGCTATCATAAAAACCATTAATTGAAAAAAAATTGCAGTTTTTAATTTTTTACAATTTCAGTTAATTGATACAATCATTTTGGTGATAGGTGCAAATTTGAACAATTTTTTAATTAATTCAATCATTTTGGTAATTGAAACTATTTTTTAGTTTTTTCTGTTCAGTTACCAATTAGTTCAAGTATAATGCGTACATTTTGAAAAAATGTTAGTTATATAAAGGAGAACGGAAAGGGGCAGCCTTTATATAGGGTGTCTGGTGGCAAATTTATATTTTTAATTACGATTATTTTCAAAAGTAATAAACGGTGCAAAGGAAGGGTGGCGCCTTTTCAATTATTGATTGTACGGATTTGTCAGTCACGTAGTCGCAGTGGTCGAGTAAGCATCGCGCGATTTGCTGTGGAGGCATATTTTAAGAGTTTTGATTCTTACGTAACATCTCGTCGACAATTTTGTTCAAAGTTCGGTATTCGGCGAATGTGTGATGGACCGAGTGTAAATTTAACTCATTCATTGGTGAAGAGATTCTACTTAACTGCTTCGGCTATGAATGTCCCACGGCCAGGGCCCAGACGATCTTCGACGACTTCCAAAAACATGGAACTGGTTGAAAGAAGTTTACGTAAAAATCCGAGACTTTCAACACGGAAAAGAGCAGCCTCACTGGGACTTCCACGACCGACGGTTTAAACAAAAATTTATGTGAAACGATGTTGAAGCATTTTTCGTTGTAAACCCCATTTTTTTTTTTTTTAGAGACGAGGCTCATTTTCGCTTAAACAGCCACGTCAACAAGCAAAACTGACGTTCCTGATCTTTAAGAACACGCAACCCTCAGTTGAAACATCAAAAGCCATGGCCTTGCCACAGGGCACAGTGGTGTGCCTTATCCACGCATAAGATTTGGACCATTTTTTCCGAAGATTCTCGAGGCCAGGCAACGAATGTCAACGGTGAAAATCATCGACGCATGATAGTACGGAATTCTTTTGCCAAACCTGCGAGCTCATCCATCGTACTCTTCACACACGTGGTTTCAATAGAATGGGAAGACTGCACACACAGCCATAGCTTCAATGAATTTTCTTCCGGAAAATTCCTCCCAAAAACTTATCAGTCGCCTTGGGGACATCCCATAGCCACTGAGGTCAGCCGCATTTCTGTATTCCTTATTCGTATTTGAGAAGTGAATGTAAAAAAAATTTTCAATTTCAAGCAAAATTATTAAATCTGACAATCACTTTCATAAAATTTCAAGGCGAATTTATAAACAGCTGGGCTCATAACACTACTTGTATAAGTGTACCCTGATTAAGTGGCAGATGCATATCAAAATTTCGAACTAAAACTTAGTTGCTTTCATCTTAAAAGGCAATTATCATACCTGAACGTTTCGATTGCCCAAGATTGATTGTTAAAATGTAAATGACAATGTAAAAAAATTCAAATCCAAAACTGAACAATTTTGTGTATTCACATAGCCATTCAAATTGAAATACGCTTCATCGGAGGAGATTGCTTTTTTTTATTTTTAAATATTGGAACTAAGTTTTCTTTGCTCTATTGCTCATTGAACGACTTGAGCTTTTAAGAGGGCTGAATTTTGTTCGCAAAAAAAGTAAGTTCTCTTATCGAAATTTGCTGCGTGGTGCTTCCTAAAATTTGAAAATGTTGACAGTGGCTGCAAAAAGTATTTCATTGGTCAAAAGTCCATGTTTTGTAATAACACCGATTTCTGTCAATTTAGTAGCTTTAATTAGTTCGCTTTTTTTATTTGAATGAAAACACTCGCAAAGTTTCATAAGCTTTCACCTGTTTATATGTCTGAAACATACATAAGTGCACTAAGCAAAGTTGTGCTTTATAATTCATATTATTCATCGGCCAAAAGTCAATAACTTTTGAACCAATAAAGATATTTTTACAATTTGTATTTTTCGAGAAAGAAGTTTTTTAGGTTTTTCTAAAGTTATAACTTTATTACAATCGGTTAAGCAGTTGTTGAGAAATTTAACCCTTTCGGTACTGGTCTGGGGACCGAACACTAATTACGTGTAACCTGTACACAATACGAGTACCAGCAAAAGCCTAAACAACAAGAGCAAAACACACTAAAATATTTATTAACAACCATGTTAACTTTTAACAAAGTTGTTTTAAATAACATTCTGTTAAATTATTTTCTCTAATTGGGCAATAATGCTTCAAACTGACACCAACTATAATTGATGGGAACAAAAACACGTTTTAAATAAATCATTAAGAGTCTTATTCTTTTTTACCCCTTTGAACCTTTTCACACTTTGAATTGCATCAATAAAACATACTTACTCTGGTGGATCATAAGGAAAACGGGCGATAAACACACAACAACGTCCTTTGCCTGGTATGTCCAACATATCGACTTGCGGTTCACTAACTCCATTTAGATTATGATTTCGGGCTAAAGAATAAAAAGCCATTAAACATTACAAGCGGGGGTTTTAGGAAATTTATTACAAGGATTAGGACTATAGGTTCTACTTCTAGCTTGTTTTTTTTTTTATTCGTTAACAACACTTACATTCCATATCCATAGGTCCTAAAGCTAAGCCACCACGACTGTGCATCATTGAAGCACTCATACTATCGGGAAATTCGTCTAGAGCCCATGTACTGGTGTGAATCGGTGAGCAAGGTGAACTTCGATTGCCATAGCGCGCCAAAGGAATGTCGATTTCCTCTAACATTTTCAATTTCGTGGCATTACGTATGGCGGCTGATGTGTAGGGATACGAAGCGGTTGAACCAATGTCCAGATATGAGGGCGGAAGAGGACCAAAATTACTTGGCAGACCCGCGCCAATGCCACCAATACCGGAACCCAAACCGTAAAGTGATGCTGTACCGGCTAAGCTGCTACCTAAACCAGATAGGCCTGTTGTGCCCAACAATGTGCCGGAATCCAGGCCTAAGGTGGGATGGTTTAAAGAAGCACCAAGTGGCGGTACGCCAGCACCTGCTCCCGCACCACTTAAGCCGAGTGCTGAATAGCTGCTGGTGCCCGTTGGTATATTATGCGAGTTCAGCGAGAGTAAAGGCATAGTTGTGCTCTGTAAATTGTATAGTTGTATTGTGCCACGCTATTATTTGTTTGTTTTTTTATTATTATTATTATTCACATCATTCATATTCATTCATCAAAATTTCAGTGGTAAAAAGAAGTATTATATAGCAAAAAGTATAGTATATTTTTAGGCATTTGACAATGATTTTAACACATTTTTAAGAAAAAAAAGTTATTGATGTATTTTTTGTTATGCCAATGGGTTTTGTTTTGTTTGATTTTTTGCATTTGTTGTTTTTGTTTTTTAAATTAAATTAAGTTTTTGTTGTGTTTGTTGTTAAATTTTAAACATACAAGCATACGTTCACACACGCATTCATAACACAAGTTAATGGTAGTTTTTTTTTCAAAATTAGAAATAGACAATGACACACACATAAACAGAGGCACAGCAACAAATATAAAAAATTAAAAAAAAAAATAGACAAATGAAAATATATACATACATATACACACACAATATGATTAATATCGGACAACAAAAATTGTTAATAATTGTTCGTTTGTTTTTTTTTTACAATAATTTAAAGTAATAAATATATGTTTTATGAAGATAAATTTTAATTTTTAAAACAAGTTTACAGTTAAATTGATTAAGTTTTAAAGAAAAAGGGTATGAAATTTAGTTGTCATTCCACAACCCCATAATCATTGTCATCATCATCATCATTCGCGTTGTTTGTAAATACGTTATGTGGCAAAAGAGATAGAGAAAGAAAACGAGAAAAAGAGAAAACAAAATGACAGCACATATATGAAGATAAAAAACAAATGGGAAAAAAAGAAATCAAATTGAAATTCTTTTTTAAGTCTTTTTAGCGGCCATCGCTTTTTGTTAAATCTTTAGTTTTTTTACAATATAAATGATGAGTTTACATACATATGTAATTGTTTTTTATATGTATTTAACAACAAAAGTTTATGAAAACTAAAGTTAGTTTAACTTTATTAGTACATATGTAAGTATGTATGTGTTAGTCATTACTGCTGTTGTTTTTCTGACATTTTGACTTTTTAAGCTTTTTTTTTAAATGACAGCACAAAGCCCATGTTTCAAACGAGATGATGAGATCTTTTCAAGAATATCAAACAATCAATACACACAAGATTAAAGCTCAAATGCATAATGTAATCTTAATATAAAAGCTTAAGATTAGATTTAAATAAGAAATATTACATGCAAGAAGCGTTTTGACGGTAAGCAATGTCAGTGAGTAACTATTGGTTAATGATTTAACTAAAAGCATTATGAGAACATCTTGTATTCTAAAATGCTAAACATCACTCGGTAAAGAAGAGATAAAAAATTTAATAAAAAGGATTGCTATTATAATTTTGTTTTTTACGACAGGTACGCTTATGTACGTAGTTTCGAAAACATTTAAATTTTAAAGTTTTAACAAGTTTAGTCAAAAATACTTTGTCTGATGCAGCCTAGTATGTATATAAAAGCGGCCTGTTTAACTTTTGAAAGACAAATCATTTAATGTAACGCTCTTTAAAAACATTTTTTGTCACGTTAGTTTTAAAATAAAATTTAAATGCATTTTGGGTGACGATATGTAGGTTGAACCATTTGTTTTTAGCTCTAAACACAACTGGGACGAATGACGAATTTTTAGTTGCGGATATCCGTCTTAGAAAAAAAAACACATGTGTGTATATGAAAACGCACACAAACAGTGCGTCGACTAAAATTCGTCGTGCGTTATAAACTCTGCGATAGGTTTATTTCTATTTCTTACGCCGGCGAACGACGAATAGTTTGGCCAGAGTGACCATTTTTCTTTTATTTTTTTTTTATTTTGTTAATGAATAATGTTACTTTATTCTTCGACATTAATAGCGATCAATTCATTCTACCTACAAAACCTTTTATAAATTCTCCGATACTGTATCGCTTGTTAACAGTTAGCAAAGTAAAAAGGGTGCACTGAATAAGGTGGGAGCAACTGATCCGCATTTGGCTGCCCCAATTTTACATAGAAAATTATTCACAAATTAGTAATATATGGCGACTTTGAAAAAAACCAGCAAGAAACTGTTGGTTGATGTTGTGGCTTAAAAGTTGTTGTTGTAGCGACGAGAACATCTTTTTTGCGCCATGAGTATATTGTATTAAACCAAGGATTATAAATCGTCTTCATATCGGAAACTAAATAAAAGTCACAGCTCAAAGTCATTATTCTTCATGAGAGTCTTCTTTTCTGCTTTCAAATACATGGTCCCAATTTTATAAACAAATTAATTTTAACAGCAACAAAATCACTTCAAAATAAGTTTACTGAAATGTAAACGGCATTTTCGTATTCGTTAAAGATTTAATCTGGAAACTGGTTAAAGAAAGCACGAAGAAGGATTTTGATGAGTTTTGAATGGCCTTTAAAGTTTCGGTGATATGGCAATATGTAAATTTTTATGTCAAGACGCAAGAACTAACCTTTTATTTGATTATACTTGTTCTTCATTCCAATCTTTGTGGTGTAAGTTCTAAAAAAATCTTGTATGAAACATTAGAAAAAATGAACTAAACATAAAAATGTTAAAGAACTATTTAACCACATCCAGTGTAACAATAAATGCTCGTAATTTCAACAAATAGATAACTGCTTGTGTAGGTCTATCATCAAGTTATTATCAATTATAATGAAAATTCTAGTATGTGAAGCATACCTACGTGGTAAGATTTCGAAAATTATTTTTAACCAAAGGCATCTCTGTGTGTATAGATATCTATGGTGTAAGCAAGTTTATAATATAAATAAAATAACTAGTACTTAGGTGCTTACTCATACAGTTATCTATTTGTTAAAATAACGGGCATAAAAAGTATTAAGACGTTAAAAATTTAGGTCATGCAACGGTATTGTTTTAGAAATAAAATTAAACATTTTTTTAATCATTTATAAGTACATAATAAATTAATATTTTTTCTGTTCGCTGTATATACAGCAACGCAACTTTAACTGGCATAACAACATGCAAGCATTAAATATTGAAGTAGAAGCATATGTATGTGGTCACATATATACCTTATAACTACGAAGAACGATAAACTAAATATGTATTACGCCCTTTAGCGCTCAAATTAAAAACCTTTGCGCATGTTGGATCTGTGACATCATTCATACTGTATTTTAATTTGCTTATAGTTTTCAGTTGGTAAAATGATGCCTAAATACAGGGTTTTTGGTAGAAAATTTATATTTTTAAATACGATTATTTTAAAAACTATAAAACGGTGCGGATTTGTCAGTCACGATGTCGCAGTGGTCGAGAGAGCATCGCGCGTTCGCTGTGAAGACATTTTTAAGAGTAATGATTCTAATGTAATTGCTCGTCGACAATTTTGTTCAAAGTTTGGTATTCAGCGAATACGTGATGGACCGAGTGTAAATTTATTTCGTTAGTTGGCGCAGAAGCTCCGCGCAACTGCCCACGGCCAGATCCCATTTGATCTATAACTGGTTGAAAGCAGTTTTCGTGAAAATTCGCGACTTTCAATACAGAGAAGATCAGCCTCACTGGCACTTCCAAAAGCGATTATACATGAAATTTTAAAAAAAGAATTTGAAGTTCCATCCTTTTAAAAATTCAAAAAGCCCAAGAACTGAAAGAAAGTGACTTTGATTTACGCAAGAATTTTAGTGAAACGATGTTGAAGCGTTATTGCACTGTAAATCCCATTTTTTGAAGCAACGAGACTCATTTTCACTTAAACGGTCATGTCAACAAGCAAGACTGCCGTTACTGGTTTCTAAAAACCCGCAGCTCCTGATTAACACATTAAAAACCATTGCCTTGCCCCAGGGTGACTGTTTGGTGTGCCTTATCCACGCATTAGATATTTGGACCATTTTTTTCGAAAATTCTCGAGGCCAGGCGACGAGTACGAACGGCAAAAATTATCAACGAATAATTATCGATTTTTTTTTGTCAAACCTGCGAGCTTATCAATCGTACTCTTCACACAAGTGGTTTCAACAGGATATGGCGACTGTGCACACATCCAGAGCTTTGATAAATTTACTTCGGAAAAATTTCCCCCAAAAACTGATAAGTCGCTTTGGGGACATCCCATGGCCACCGAGGTCGCCCGATCTAACTTCCATGGATTTTTGTTATGGGCCACCTCAGCGAGAAAGTTTATAAAGACGATTCCCAATCTCTTGTGGCTTTAAAGGAAAATATTCGTCGATAAATCAGCCCAATTGAATCAGGTTTATTGCAGCGTGTGGCGCAGAGTGCAAGGTGCCGCTTTGAACAGTGTGTTCAACTCGACAGAAGTCATATGGACGACAAACTCATACAAAAATAAAATCCGCAATTCCATTCTATCGCTCAATGCTCTTAATTAAACTTTGTGTCAATTTTTACGTTTTTTATTCAAGGAAACATAAATCTTCCACCAGACACCCTGTACAACTTTAATATGATTTCGCAGTTTTTGGATAGTCAAATAAATAAATTAATTAGGTCAATGATAAAAGAAATGAAAAGTTTACCCCAGTATTGTAAAGTATACAAAAATAAAGGGCTTCGTTTTATCTGATAGATGAATGATGCTTAACGGTTAGGTAGTGTTGTCAAAGGGACATTTGAAAAATTTTAACTTCGTCCTAACTTACAAAAAAAAAATAATTCCGTTTGCCTTTCTGAGTAACAGGTAAGTTAAATAGGTGGTGTTTACAGCTAAAACCACTACCCAGTAAAAAGTTTTGAAATTATGTAATGGGCTCTCATTATTTCATAGGTTACAAGGTAATAAGGTCGCTACGGCAGGAAAACTATATTTTTGTTAGGGCATTAATAATTGTATTTATAATTATAAATGGAAAAATAGATTAATGAAAAAGACTTTGTAAATATTTTTGTTGAAAACCCCTAAAATTTTTATTCAATTTGAAGTTAATTCTAACTAGTTATTACTTGATTGTTTTTTGTGAGCATATGTATAAGGAGAGGTCGTGAATTTCGGGACAACTCAAACAAAAAAAGTAGCTATTCGATCAAAAGGTAACTAATGCTTCTTCATCTCCAATATTACTTGCTAACTTACTAGCAAAGCAAAGGGTTTGCTAGGTACTTCCGTTCAAAAGTACTGATGAAGAAAATCCGTTGCAGGTTTCAAAAATGCGTCCTACTTGATTTTCTTAATAAAGGTTCTTTTAGCATTAATGAAAAATGTTTGTCTCTTTAAAGAAAAAACAAACTCTAAATATTTACTAAAGGCAAAACGATAAAAGCAAAATTTGGCCTTTTTCAAAAATTCAAAAACCCGCAACCCTGAATACTATAGTCTACACATTTTAATGACTTTAAGCTTCACTTTTTTCTACATTTCTTATTTTAACAAATTTCAACAATTTATTTCCAAGGCAAAGACTTTCAAAGCAATACAGCTTAAGTTAAAAGCAGTAACAAAGCTGGAAACCCATGATATATAACAGGTTTTTCATAATTTATGAACTGATTGTCGCTATTTCATTGGTTAGATTTGCCCACTGCACATCTTGTACAGATTTTTTTACAATGTTTTTGTTGTTTTGTGTTACAATTTTCTATTTTAGATTGCTTATTGTCAAAGAAAATAACAACTTTTGCTAGAAATTGTAGTTTTCTCATAAAAAATGGATTTGGCAAACATTGAAATTAAACATCAACGTTATCTAACGGGATATCATGCGCATGGCTTAATGCTTAATGCTTCTGGAAAACCAAGCTGTACAAGTAAAAGCACTTCAAGCGTTAATAACATTTAGTAAAAAATTAAACAACTGATAACAACACTGAAAATTAATTTGCGAAATAGCGAAAATATAGTTGAAAAAAATTTTTGGAATATCTTGTAGGGAAAACCTTAATTTTGGCATTTTACATTCATATTCGTTTAAGAAAAAGCGTATATTTCACAAAGAAAAAAATACTTTTTAAATTGAAAAAAAATTTCATTAGCGGAACAGGAGCCAAGGTCGATATCATTGGATAGAAATTCAGATCAGCTTGTGGGAAGCTCTTTGGTGGGACTATGTTGTTCGGACAAACACAAATGTCAAAAGCAGTCAGTGTATTTGGATTGTTGACAAAAATAAAAGTTAAGAAATAAAATTTTAGTCGGTCAAGGCCGAATATACTATACTCTTCATCACAATTTATTTTATATGAAGTTTTAAGTGAAGGTGATTTTCAGAAGTGGATCCTTTATGGAATCAATGTTAAATTGTGAACCAACTACTGGGAAATTCTGTAAAATGATTTCTTTCTTAATGAAAACTTTTTAAACAGGGTTTGGTGCTGATGCCGCCATCCATTTTTAGGTTATGCGGTTGAATCTGATTTTCGTTAGAAGGTCTTTTTCAGGACCAATGACAGATTAGGGGACGATCACAAAAATATTCATTTTAACAATTGTCAGAATAAAACCTTGTGCATATTAAATATAGAAATAGTCGAAGGAGTTATAGCAAAAAACTCTTATTCCGGAAGAACATTTGTATGTGAGCTACATGCATATTGGAAAATATGCACAGATCATTATTGGTCTCTTTATAAAAACTCTTACTTTTGTTAAATTTTTTTAAAATGTATTATTAAATGCGACCTGCACATGAATACATGAATATCCAGCCAGTCGAATTGAGAGACAGTGGGGCGGACATGGTTTTATGGACTCAGGAAATAATCCTAAGTCAAAATAAAATTGGGTCTTACTACACAATTTTCAAGTGTTAAAAATTTAGGCAAAATCTCATTATTCTTTCGAAAAAAATGAGTTACTGTTTCTCTTTCGTTTTAGTTTTCGTTCGACATAGTAGGACTGGCTGTAAAAGTCCTTCAAAAGACTCTTCATTTTGTACTGAATGCAATTATTAATACTTTACTTGAAGGCAATTAACTATTATCTTTAAATAAAACCCTTAATTTTTTTAACAAAATAATGCGATTTCCATTTTTTCCGTCAGATATAAATATGGCAGCATTGCTGCTTTAAAGTGCTGCCAAGATTATAAAATTGCACACTTCTTTAAAAAGTTGAAAAATTCTGGTTTCAAAAATATTAAGAACAACAGAAAAAAACAAAGAAATTGATGCAAAACATGCCAAATATAACAAAAAATTCATACAAACACTTAAAAAAACCTTGTTCAAATATCCAATACATACAATTCTGCAAACCAAAATGTTACAATTTACAAGTGAAATTCATGTTACGTTGAAACTTATCAGCACAAAAATATTAGTACAAATATTAGCTGTAATGTCAATGATGATGTTTGGCAATGATGACACAAACAAAACACCTTTTTTTAAACTAATGATCAATTTGCGAGTGATTTGTACGGGTATTTACTCATGAGTATCTATTTTTTTAAAACTGATAAGAAATAAATGTTTCAAATGTTTGTTTTAAATGTCTCTAAGAGTAGTTTTTTTTTCCATTGATGTGTGATAGAATTTGTTTAGTTTACCTGACTTAATGCTGATGGCAAAGACTTCATCGTATGAATATTTACCGGCAATGGTGGAATGCCAGTGATTCCACTTGTTCCACTTAACAGCTTGTCAACGGCTGATGTGCCACCACCACTTCCGGCTGTTCCATATGTAGATGCAGATGTAGCCATTAAAGCATGACTACTAAGACTTGAAGAAATGCCACCGATTGAATTTTGCATTAGGGTGGATATGGATGTTAGGCCTGGTCCATGTACAGACGACGTGGTACCCGAATGACTTGACACAACACCGGTAGTACTAGTACCACTGCCACCACCACCCCCACCATTTGGTAAGGTTGAGGTTAGAGCGGACGAGTAACCGGTGTAGGAACTACTACCCACTGTACCTGATGCCCCACTACTGCCACCCAGCACTGCTCTCTTATAACGATTCAGTTCTTCTTCAAGTTCTGTCAAAAAAAAAAGAATTTGTAATAAGAATTTAAGGTTTTAATGTGTTTCAAAATTACCAGTTTTTGATATGGTTTTAAATTCACTATTTGCTGTATTTAATATGGAACTAGTGGGCATGGATGAGAAACCAGCTGATGTTCTGGGATTTTCTAATTCGGCCAAAACTCGATTATCCTAAAGGGTTAAGAAATTAAAAATTTTATTGGCTTTTCAGATCTTTGATCCTTTAGTTTTAACTAATGAAGTTTTATATGTTTCTACAAAAAAACTTGCAAATTACAATACATAACTGCTTAAGCTTGTTGTAAGCTATAGTGACATAAAGATATAAAATTAAAATTTAAATCATTAATTAACGGTCAGCATGATCAAGCAAGGGAGAACGACAGACATTGTTTTGATTCAACCAAAATGAAATGATATACATATAAGCATTTATTTTATAGCAGTGAAAAAAATGTTTGAGCATCAAAATTATAAAATGAAAACCAAAATGTATTTGTTTTTACTGCAATGTGGTTATTGGCAATTGGCCTTAATTCTGGGGATTACGTGCAATTAAGTGTCTGCGGTTTTCCTCCATTATTAGAATTTTTCCCCTATTTTAAACTTTATTAAAAAATTTACTGATTTATATTATTGCTTCCCTGTTTATTTAATTAATAAAAAATTTAATTGCGACTACAAATCTTTTAATTGATATTTATTTTATGTTTTAAGGTGTAATTTTAAAGTGGCAATTAAAAGCTTGAAGTCTTAAAAATATGTATAAATATATATGTTTAACGGATCTTAAAAAAATGTATCGATCTCATTTATTGGTTTGACGTCTATATCAACTGTAGTAGAAGAATAACGTACAGGAGAGGGTCAAGAGGGGTCTCATGCTTACTATACATGCACAAATTTCATATGAAAGATATTCGGCTTGATCTATAGGGGGTAACTGGATTTGTAAGTGGTCTTAAGACCTTTTATGATGTATGTTTGCAGAGTTCCATAAAAGGCGGTAGAAAAGGGGTGGTTTTGGAAGCTTCTAATTAAGGTGCACACCTCAAGCAGCACTAGACGTCATTCTCCACGCGGTATCTATTAAGCACTGGAAGCAGCTGCAAAAAGCTTTAGCAAATCAGGCAAATTAGGATTATGCAAATTTTTCAACTCTTTCCACACTAGAATTTTATGGAAAATTGAACTTAACGGTCTTGTAATAGACCAAGAAACTGAAATGGACTAAATGGTTGCAGAGAAGACACGATTTTTAAAGAAAAACACCGAATTTGATTACTTGGAAGGGTTGTTGGTTGGGGTCCGATAGTCTGTGTAGAGGTTATGCACCGGAACCGGAGTCGGAGGAAACATCAGGTTGTCCTATAGACTATCTGATGAGTGTTGTATTTTTTAGCCGGAAATACAGGCTATTTTAGAGGCAAAGTGTCTTATTCTGTAACACTTTTTTAGGTCAACACGCAGGCAGCCTTTAGGATCTTGTTGGTGCCTTGCGTCAAGTCTAGGCTTAATCTCAATCTAAGACTTTATCTTTTCTTCTTGTTAACCCTACAACTTCTTTTTTTTTCCTTGATGTCTAATTTTAATTTAAACGGATTCATAATGCACTTAGGAGGCCTCTAACTGCAACTTAATAAATGAATGTGCCTCTCTTTACCACCTTTCGCAACCCAACCTAACGCCTATCAAAAAGCTGGTAAAAGGCTAATATAAAAAAAACACAGTCCATATTGCATTTAAATATATATGTAAGTAAGTTTAATGTAAATATGTTTTGTAGCTCCTGTTTAGTACCGTAGCACTGATGTTGGTCAAAGGACATAGAGGCGTGGCTGAAAATGAAGTTAATAACAAACTCGCAAAAAGAGGTTTGACCACCAATTTTGCGACCCAGAATTCTAAGTTTCATTTAGTGTCGGACTTGTATGGACGAAGGCCCTTCAGAAAGCAACAACTTTTAAACAGTCACATGTCCTGTTAAAAGAACCTTGTCAAAAAAAAAGGAACTAATTTAAAAGCATTAGTTATCTGACACGGTAATTTTATATATGACCTAAAAAAAATGAAGGGGAGAAAGAGGCTGAGATTGCAGTATACGTTATGAGAGAATGTCACCCGTGACCAATCAGACAAAGGAAGGGGAAATCCTCATCCCAGCGCAAATACCAGCAACCGCGAAATACCCTTCGAAAAGTTCATATCAGTCGACTGCGGAAATCACTGTGTATAATGGCGGTCAAAAAAAGAATCAAGGACAAGTTAATGTTCTTCAATATTCCTTAAATGTTTGTAAATAGAAAACGTGCTCTTAATTAAAATTTCATATTCAATTAGCTTGACCAAATAACATTGAATATTATTAAGTAAAGTTATAAGATTTGTCTACATTCATGCAAAAAATATTATAAACTGAAACGAAATTTTGTGATAATGATCATTAGTAGCAAATATACGAATAAAAAAATATATCTTCCATAGATGACCACTAATGATGCTTGTCGAGAGTTAAAAAGAAAAACACATAAAGAAAAAGACATACATTAGCTAGAGATAAACGTGCCTGTTCAATTTTGGCCATAATTATGTCAATTTCGGAACCCTGGTCGTCATGATGGCCTATTGTAGGGGCCCAGGTAACTGATGTACTGGTACCCGATGTGGATGTGGCATTTGAATTTACATTTTGGCCGCCACTCATTGCACCACTTGAACGAGATGATTTTGTTTTCATGGCAGCCGATAATTCAATTTGTAATTCTTCGCAACGCACATTTTCTAATGCAGCCTATGGAGATTAAAACAAAAATGTTGATTAAAAACATAAACGGATAAAAATAAATATGAATACGCGCATATGTACAATGTACATATATATGTGGGTATGTATGTGTGTATATATACGTGGGTATGTATGTATGTATGTATGTATGTATGTATGTATGTATGTATGTATGTATGTATGTATGTATGTATGTATGTATGTATGTATGTATGTATGTATGTATGTATGTATGTATGTATGTATGTATGTATGTATGTATGTATGTATGTATGTATGTATGTATGTATGTATGTATGTATGTATGTATGTATGTATGTATGTATGTATGTATGTATGTATATATGTATGTATGTATCTATGTACTAAATTAAACACTAAATACAACACAAACCTTTTTCTCTAGTTCTCTGGCACGAGATTGTAAATTTTCAATTGCTTCTATATCCTGTCGACCACCAGAACTGCTAAGATTACGAATTTGTGCCAAGGTTTCCTGTTGTGCGAAACAGACACTGTCTTAGTTATCTCTTGTGAAAATTATTTATTCATTTAATTCAATTACTTTAAATGCAATTAACGAAAATTATGAAAACGATATGATGGTGTGGTGTAGGGTGGAGGCAACATAATAAACAATATCAAATGCTTTTCTTTAACTTACTTGATGTGCTCGTTCAATTTCGGAACGACGCGTTTCGGCGTCTCGTAGCTGTAAACTTAAGGAGTCAAACATGCCATTTGCTGTCGACTTTGGATGATGATGTTGCTGTGAATGATGGTGCTGCTGTGAGTGATGATGCATTGTCTCATACGGCATCTTAAACAATGTTCCTCTTGTTGTTGTTCTTGTGTTCCTTAATTTTGTTATACTTTTCTAAATGCTGCTGCTACTGCTGCATTGCACTGCACTTCTGTTTGAAAGCCTAAAATGAAAGACAGTAAAATTATAAATATTTTTATGGCTTTAAGGATAAAAATGTCACTTTATTTGCCCTGCTGGTAGACGGTGTTATATTTTTTTGTAACAAATTATTTGAATATTTAAAAAAGGGCACCAATTCTTACACTCTAAAAACAAGATTGAAATTTAGTCTCATGTTGCTATTACCCTGCCGTCAAATCAGTAGCTAACTACAAAAAAAACTAGCTTTAAGTTAGCTTCTATAGACTAACTTAAAGCCAACTACTACGCAATGCAAAATTTGCATTAACCAAAATGTATACAAATACTGCGCAGTATTTTTTTAAGTAAGATTGCTTTATCAAATCAAGCAGAAGAAAACTTGTTCTTTCAATATATCATTTTACATTTAAAAACAAAGTGTCTCGATGGCCTAGAGGTAACGCGCTTGTGCTGCAGTGCAGAAATCCCTGGTTCGAATCTCAGCGTCGGTAAATAAAAAAAATGTAATTTTTAAATTGTAAATATTAATTATTAATAAAATGTAAATAAAATATAAAGTTCTTCTTCTTTAATAAAGCTCCATAAGTCAAAAAAAAAATGACATTTAGTTTTAGAAATAATCCCGTTTACGGCTTAAATCAATCTTATTTGGCTTAAATCAAGTACGGTTCCGAACTTAAATCAATCCTTTTTTGGCTTAATTGTGGCTAAAAGTAAGAAATTCGTACTTGAAAAATTTTACTTGGAGTAAGAAATTTCGTACTTGATTTAAAGCTAACTTAAAGTAGTAAGTTTATAGCTAGCTACAAAAAGTTAACTTTAAGTTAACAGCTAGGTAACTAACTTCAAGTTATTTAAAAGTAATGCAGAATCGGACAATTGACTACTTCCTAGGACATCGCAATGTTAAAATAGTTAGTTAATTCCATATAAAAGTAATACAAAGGTCAACCACCACTACTTGAGAAATAGTTAGCTTCAAGTTAATTTTAAGTTAACTGAATGTCCGACAGGGTAGATATACATACATACATACATACATACATACATACATACATACATACATACATACATACATACATACATGCTAAGATGTATTAAAAAAATATTTTAAGACTACCAACCGTAAGTTTCCCTAGGAATATTCATTTTTATGTAAAAATACAGCATGTTAAAAAACACAGGAATCGACTAACAGGGTGACCGTTGAGAATTTTAAAAAAGATGGCCCGAATGTCGTTTAAAGAAAAAAAGTCGCATAAAATAGTCGTTTTAAAAAATTAAAGTTGCACTAATTTTTAAAGCTTTATTTTTTGATGTCTCTTAATATTAATTTGACTAAGAACAAAATTTCGTCGTTTGGATCTTACAAGAAATATTCTTTATATTTCTGCACAAAGCGGCCCTTATTTTTTTTATGTTTTTAAGACAAATTTTCCAACCAGCAGCCGTTTTAAAAACAAACAAAAATTTAACGCGGGTTTGGCAAATATGTTGATGCCAGTCAATGTTTTTCTGCAAAAACTAACAGATATTAATCCAACAAATTTTTGAAACTAATTTTTTGGTAGCTTAAAAAAATCTTTTCGTGGGAAAAATAGCTTAATTCCTTACGCAGCAAGCATGTTCAGTTTCAAATAGAAGACGAACGCTGCAGATAATATTTAGTTATTAATAAAAAAAAATATACCAACTATACCGTTATTCATTTAAGGAATGTAAACGTGGAAATTTGTGCTAAATTTTTAGAAGCGTCCATAAAATAAATTGACAAGTTATTTTCTATTACTTATTGGTTTAAGATGATAGTTTTTTGAATTGAACCTGTTTTTATATTTTTTTTTTTTGTATGTTTTTACGCAACTCCACTTCCCAACAAATTCTCCTGCTAGTACATAAATGTGCATACGTCTTGACGAGAGAAATCATCCACGTTTTAACAAACGTCAAACTCTTAAAATAATCCCTAGAATTTTTATACTGTTTTTTTATTATTAAGTGCTTTGCTAGGCTTTTTCAAATTATTTATTTTAAAAAATTCGAAATATGCTTTAAAAATGGGTTTTTTTAAACATGCTAAAACATGCTGTTATATTCAAAATATGCAAAAATATGCACTAACAAATTGATGCCAAAATTTTCCAAAAGTTCTAAAATGGAAGAATAACAACATTATAAGTAAATGATTTTGCATATTTTTGGTTGCCTGGTCATTATTGTATTGTTAAGACCAACTCATTACCTTGTAACTTTTGCAATAATGAGAGCATATTACTTAAATTCAAAAAGATTTTACTGTGGCATTACAAAAGTTTTGTTTAAACAGGTTTTTTTTCTTTCTGTTTTCAGACGAACGAATTGACTTACTAAGTAGGTGACTCCCACTTAAAATTTATAATTTTAGATTTATCAAGCATCAGGGTAAATATGTTATATTTCCTTTACTTTAGTCATGTGGGTAGGAGTATGAAACTAAAGACTTTTGATCCCGATTGACACCTTCTTTGTTTTTTATTACGAGTCTAGCTATTAAATGCGTGTAACGACAGGTATATAAAGCACCAAAAGAATATCTTCTTCCACTTGATTATTAAAATAACACGAAATGTAGAATTAAAAATTTCTTAAAATATATAAATTTTCCTAAAATAAAATTCCCAAATGTTTTGTTTTTGACTTGTATGTTTGTTAAATTTTATTCCGTTTATTTTCGCCATTGTGCGTTTGACCTTTGAACTTTTAGGTTAATTGTCATGCCAACTTAAAAATCTCTTTTATGACCCCATAAAACTTGTGCTGCACTTGTAAACTGCAAAAGCATTTGGCATTTGCTGTGACCAAGTATTTGTTCGCTTTCTTGCTTCATTATTTTTCTTTTTCATTCCCTTTAACAGCTCAAGTAAATACTCTTCACAATTTGGATGAGCATATGAAGTGTGTGCAGAAATATTTGCAAAAAGCTAAAATAAAAATTCTACAACGAAGTTATGATTGTGCCAAATTTAAATCTTTTTTAAATTCAATATAATTTACTCTGCTTTTTCTTTTATTCTCTTTTATCTTTTTAAGGATATTTCAGCGTATGGTTTTAAATTAGCAAGGATTTTCTTTTTTGAGAAAGTTTTAATACAAATTTTACTTAAACTTTCTAGTGCGATCTTGGATAGCCTTTTTATAAATAAATTTCTAAATTTAAAAGTATTTTCTTCCGTGAACGTATACTCCTACATATAGGTAATTCCAGGAAAAAGTAAAGTAACGCCAGAGCGGACTATATTTTCCTGTTAGGAAAATAATTCATTTTTATATTAATATTTATACAAAATATCAAAGAAAAATATCTTCTTTCATTTAAGCTGTAATTGCAAAAAAAATAAACTTTTCCCTGAAAAAGATATATGAAATCTGGCGTTACGTTACTTTTTTCCTGGAATTACCAATACATAAGTTGGTTAAGTGTACATTTTGCAAAAAACATCTTTCAAAATCCTGAAGTCTATAACTCTAGAACAACAATAATAGATCGAAGTGTTTATTTAAGAAACTGCATGAGACAAATTACGGCATTCGTATCGAATCAAAATTAAAAATTTTTTATTCGAATTCCTTTGTTAAAAACATTGACAACTCGATTTATTGAGTTAAATTTCGATTCGATTAGACTGCCGCAGTTTGCCGCGATATTTGAATGTATGCGTTACAGGAAGAAAATGCCACCATTGGTGTTTGAATATTTGTATATATACGCTTGTTTAATTCTAGATGCATTTTGGCATAATTATTAAAAATAAAGAAACACAGAGTGTCTGGTGGCAGATTTATATTTTCAAACTTAAATAAAAAACGTATTAATTGACACAACGTTTTATTAAGAGCATAGAATGATGGAAATGCGAACTTTATTTTTTTAAGAGTATGTCTCCAGATGTCTTCCGTCGAATTGAACATGCTGCAGTAAACTTGGTTCAATTGAGCTAATTTCTCGGCAAATATTTTTCTTTAAAGATAGTGTCATTATAAACCCTCTCTTTGAGGTAGTCCAATAAAAAAATTCATGGAAGTTAGATCTGGGGAGTTCCATGGCTTTGGGAGGTCCCCAAAGCGACTGATCGGTTTTTGAGGGAAATTTTCACAAAGCAAATTCATCGAATCTTTAGCTGTGAGTTCAGCCGTCCCATCCTGTTGAAACTACGTGTGTGAAGAGTACGATGTATCGCTAATTTTCACCGTTGACATTCGTCGACTGGCCTCGAGAATTTTTCAAAAAAAACAAAAATGGTCCAATTATCTTACGCGTGGATAAGGCATACCAAACAGTCCCGTTGGGGCAATACAAAGTTTTTTGATGTTTGAATCAACGGTTTCGGGCTGTTAAAGACAAAAAACAGCAGTTTTGATTGCTGACGAGATCGTTTAAGTGAAAATGAGCCTCGTCGCTCCAAAAAATGGGATTTACAGTGCGAAAATGCTCCAACATCGTTTCAGAAAAAATTTTTTCGTAAATCAAAGTCACCTTCTTTCAGTTCTTAAGCGATTTGAATTCTAAAAGGATGGAACTTAAGATCCTTTATAAATAATCACTCGGCGAATTTTCACCTAAACTGCTTTCAACCAGTCAAACATTTTCGGGAGTCCCAAAAGATCGACTTAGCCCTGGCCGTGGGACATTCATAGCCGAACTTTGAACAAAATTGTCGATGAGCAATTACGTAAGAATTATTACTCTTAAAAGATATCTCCACAGCGAACGCACGATGCTAACTCGCCACTACGACGTCGTGACTGACAAATCCGCACAAACGATAATTCCAGCAGCGTTAGCCTGAAATCATCTTTTAAAAATATAAATTTGCCTCCGGACACTCTATATGTATATTTAAGGTAAACTTTCATAATTTCTTACACGATTTGGAGAACAAAAAGCAAAAGCACATAAACCAGAAATTAAGTTGTGAGCGAACGATAAAAATTGTAAGTTGTATATTATCATCTTAAATAAAATCGCGATTCTAGCAAACAATTTGACACGATATGCCGGATTTAATATACTCTACACATTGGTCTTTTTGAATAATCAGCTTTCTGATCTAGCCAAGCTTTTTACTTTCAGGCTACTATCGAAAAAATGCATTTAATACAAAAAATAATAAAAAAAAACTATATTAAAGGTTTGAAGTCGATAGTTTTAACAATTTCCGACATAAAGTTCATTCGTTTACTCAAAGTTTTTAAAAATTTTTGAATATTTTTACTGGATTGCGTTCGTTTACACAAAATCCAGTAAATGAGAACACAAATTGAGAGCGCAAAGTGACAGTTGTCTTACTGAGTATTTAAAAATTTTTACTAGACAAAATTTTACTAGTAAAAATTACTAGTAAAATAAAACATATGTTTTCTGATGTAAACAAAAAAATTAAATAACAAACAGCTAACAAATTGAATAACGAGAAAAATTAAAATGGTATAAAAAGTAATTTAATGTTCACAGGCGAAACAATGGAACAGCTAAAAAATATAGCTAGTACTTTAAGTTTAGGGGAAAGAGTATGTAAATGTAACCAAACATGGCTATGTTTTGCAAAATGCAATATTGTATCTATTAAAATCGTCATATGAAAGCGAAGATGAAGAAGATATGAGTTTGTTTAAAATGTTAGAAAAAGCCAGGATTTTTTCACCTTAACTTGTGTTTGAGAAAGGAAAGAGTATTACGCAATTCTGTTAAAAGCTACTTCCATGACACGGTCCCGACCTATACGGATGTTTAATTTCGAACACATTTTAGAATATCCAAATCAATTTTTTGCGGCTTTTTCTTCTTAATATTTACTTTTTACTTGGGTACTCGGTGCAGTCACTTATTACCCAAAATTAAATATTCGTGTTTTTTTTACTAACGCTAAGTCTTTCCCTAGCAGTATGTATTGCTCCAGGTAACGTACAAAAGAATAGTCTGAGACTCAACTTAAATTATACCGACAGACTCAGAATCACTTCCTTAGCCAATTTAAGCATATCTGTCTGGCTGGGTGTCTATATATTCGTGTGCTCAAAGTAAAGGTAGCATTTCTGAAAAAAAAATTTTGCCATAGGAAGCAATCTCATTGTTTGTGGTGGTGATCGTAAAAGACTTTAACCCCAAAACCAAGTTAACCCCACTCACAAAAGTCAGTTTGTTTTTGCTTAAAAAAATTTAATGCATTTTTCGAGTAATCAAGTTATTGCAATATATTTTAATCTATCAGCTGTTTTAAGTAGGTAAACTTTTTGTTAAAATTTTCCGTTCGCGTACTTTTTACTTAAAAAATTTTAAGTGAGAGAAATTTGGTAAAATTACTCAGTATTTGCTAAGTTACTGGACTTTACTGGGAAAGTAAACGAATGAACTTATATTTTGTATCAAGGTTTCATAAAAAAACAGACAGGAAGCTAGACATGGATATATTGACTTCCCTATCGTTAAGGATCCAGAATTTATGTACTTTGTGAGGTCGCCAATGGATATTAATGAGATTACAAACGGAATAACAAACTGATATATAACCCTTATCACAATATAAAGCGCATAATAAGAACGGTTGTTTTCGAAATAAGAGTCAGGCGTTCTTAAAAAATGTAAACCATCCGTAATCAAACAGAGAACAAACGTGTTTGGCCTTCTTTTGACAATGGATGGCTTCAATTTCGGTGTTTTTGAACGGGGTTTTTCCTCTGACTTTGTTTTGGAAAAAGATTTGCCACAGACCTAACTAAAAAATGAATATGATAATGATTGAAAGACCTTTGACTATATTTTAAGCTTTAATATTTACAGCTACAACTATTTTATAAATCAATCATTTTTTTCTAGCAAAAATGGCAAAATTTTTATTAATTAAAAACTGAATACCTTCTTTAAAAAATATTATCCAACATCTTCTATGAAATGCTTAAAAGTAATAATAAAATTAAAATATTTTGTTTTATTTATTATTGAAAAAATTGCTTAGTAAAAAATTAAAATTTTGCAATTTAAATGAAAAGGTTTTGTGTAGGATGAAAGGATGCTGGCAGTAATTAAAATGAAGAAGTAGGAGTAGTTGGTAAACGTATGACATTTAAAAGATAACAGAAGACACGCACACTCACACCATAATCATCGCCAGAAGAAAAAAAACAAACAAAAAAAATGCAAGAGCAAACACATTTTTCCCCCTTCTTCGGAAAAAGTTTAAACTATAAAAATAAATATTTATTTGAAAACCATAACTTAAAATCTTTAGCGGGCAAAAAAAAAATTCAATCAACTTTTTAGCTATAAAATATATATATTAGACGGGTATTTTTTTGAATAATTGTTTATGTATGCGTTTAGAGGATATGAACATACATATAAACAAATATACATATTTATGTAATAGGTACATACTTGCATCTAAAACATGAGCTTTATAAAGTGAAATTGTACCTTCAAACAATTATTATTAGTTAATATCTAACAATAAAATAACTTCTATTTTACCATTCCAATTTAAGATAATTATTATCTTTTTGCTTTGTATAAATTTATATGTTTTTTATACTACATATTGAATAAACATAAATAATAGTATTTTATCTATTTTGAATTCCAAGATACATGTTCACAATTATTATTTTTTATCTTTTAAACAGCACAATTTTTTATATGTAGTTAAGTATGTGCATTCTTCTGTTTTTTTTTCTATTGCAAATAATTTTTGTTTTATTTAAATAACCCAGAAAAAGAAAACAATTTACACTTTACTACTTTGTTATACATTTGTATAAAGTATGTATGCAGCCTTAAACTATGCTATGAATTTCTTGTATTCAACTTCATTTAAACAATTTCACACGCAAACACACTAACCCAATGAATATTCCGCTCTTTTTTACCGACACCATTGTAGTCGTTTTAGTTTATGTGTGTTCACTTTCTTTTCATTCAGCATAACTGTAAAATGCAACGTTTAGTTGTTTTTTGGTATTTGTTTTCTCTATTGCTTTTCATCGTCATCTTTTGATTTCATTCCATTCAAATCATATGAACTTTACATACATTAAAGTTTACTTTGACCACTAGTTGCTGTATGAAGAGTTAAAAATTACAAATAATTTTTATTACATGCTACAATGGCAATTGCCTTAAAAATATAGTGAAAAGAAGAAAGTTAAACAGACAAAGAGAGTAAAATATTAATAATCTAGCATTTGAAACAGTTAAATGTGTATGATTTCCTTCATAACATTCTGCTACCACTTCTGCTCTTTTTTTCCAATACAAATTAAGTTTTTAGTTTAAAAACTTCAAAAAGATTTTAATGCTTAAACAGCAATTTTAAGGTTAACATGACATATTTTATGATATAAACTTTAACATTCTTTATTTTGTTTTTTATTCTTCTTTTTCTCTTCTGCCAGCATTATGTCAAATATTTAAGAGATAATATCCTTTTGAGCTTCTGTTTTATTTGAAACATTTTGTAATTAAATGCGCATGTGGAGAGAGTTGTTTTAAGCTCAATTTATGTTTAACTTTACAGAAAATTTTCGTAAATGTTAT
The DNA here is from genome assembly GCA_963583895.1 of Melanophora roralis. Classification (NCBI taxonomy): domain Eukaryota; kingdom Metazoa; phylum Arthropoda; class Insecta; order Diptera; family Rhinophoridae; genus Melanophora; species Melanophora roralis. The sequence goes on along the minus strand of OY757187.1, from coordinate 92,510,390 downwards.
CTTTTACTCCATCTATCTAGTTCAAATGTCATAATTTTTAAGGTTATGTTGTCTAATCGCTACAAAGGAACTTTTGGGATTAAAACGTTGGTAATGTTGCCGTATCAACGAAGTATTGATAGTAAATTTTAGGTTTTAAGACCTGTAGGCATATAATCGATTGAATAAAATAAATAAATAAAATTAGCCTAAATTTGCACAGCCAAAATAAAATATTTGCCAAATTTATAACAAAAAAAAATTATTTATAAAAAACTTTTTAATTAACTTACAAATTTATTTGGCAAAAGTTTTACAAATAGAAAATTTATTAATAACCTTTTAAGATTAGATTGTAGATTATATTTGTATATATAAATATGTTTATATATATTGTATAAAAACAAAACCTTTTACATAGGGATAAGGAAATACATATGTCGCACACCTACATAGTTCAGAAGTGACTTAACTCAAAATTTTTAGTTTTCAGTTATTGAAAAAAACGGTTTCTGACCGTAATAAAAATAGTCAAAATCAAAAACTTTGGACCATGTAGTAGAAAGTCCTTTAATTATTTATAATTAATTACTTTGTACATAAACGGTTCGTCCGGAAATAATTTTCGACAAATAAAAATAGTCCACAAAAAGTGAGTATAAAGTTTAAAGGCATTATCTATCCACTTTCAAAAAAGCTGAAACTGAAAAAAACCCGTAAGATGAAATAAAAGCTATGAAAATTTATGAAATTTTTTACAAGGCGTTACCTGCATAATTAATAAATAGAATTTCAAAAGATTAAAAGCTTATAATATATAAATATAAGTACTCTTATTATACCCTTTACATAGTGATAAGGATATATCAGTTTGTCATAACATTTGTAATTTCTTTATTATCCATTTGCGACCTCATAAAGTATATACATATGTATGTTCGGAATTATCATAGATAGGGAAGTCCATTAAGCTGTGTCCGTCTGTCCACCTGTCCGTCTGTGTGTCTTTTAAAATCAAGCTTCCGGAGACAACTTAAATACTCCGGACCATATAATGGTGTCAAACTATCTGAAACATCCCTGAGATGATTGCTATTGAAAATAAGCAAGATCTGTTCATCACGGGCCTAGATATAGGCAAAATACTGCGATTGCCCTAGTTTTTTTAGGACAAAATCGATACAAAAAATTTAACAAATGCAACCAACTGGCAACTCTGTTAAGCATACATATGAATGTGCGTAAATATGTATTAAGTTTCTGTATGTGTGTTTGGACGTAGGTATGTACACGCAAAGAAAAAACATGGTTGATACAATCACAAACACAAACTATCATTAATGATTGGCTTAATGATTATATCAAACATATTTATGGCAAGATCTTGTGAATCATTATATGTTTAGACATGCTACCCATGGTTTATGCTCATATTGAACATATTTTTTTGTTCATATGGACCAATTAAAATCTTTTCTCGAACATGTAGTTATGTTTGCGAGAGCTATTTAAAATCTCACCTTTAACATATTAATATGTTTCCTAAAATCATAAAAGCTTCTAATAATAATAACAATCAATTTTTGTGGTTTTTATTACTTTTTTATTAAGAAATAAATAGTTTTAAATTTAATTTTTCTTTTAACATTAGGTACATATGTAACTATACACAAGTATTTAAAAAATAATTTAGCAATTAATAAATATGTACATATTTACACATGTTTATGTACATATTTACAAAAATTTATATAAATAAAAAACAAAAGTTCATTTTATATATTTTCTTTTAATGTAAAAACATTCACAAAATCCACTGTGTTTATATACTGCTCAATATCCATTTAATAAAATCATATGTTAAGATGTTAAGGTCAGTGGTTTCTGGAATATGGTAAATTTTCTCCACTGAAAATAGAACACCTTGTGTATGTTTTGTTCGTCACAATTAATATTAAACCAATTAACCAACCCGATTCAAAAAACGGTTTGAAGTTAAACAAATAATTAACATACATATATTGTCATAATAGATTTTTTCTTCAAAAACTATTTTTATTAATTTAAAATAAGTCACATTTAAGTTAAGCATAACCCGCACTTCTAAAATTAAAACTTGAAATGACGCTCGTTTCGTCTTTTGAAAGCGTCTTAAAAAAATTGTATATTCTGCGCAAACATATGCTGGTTGTACTACCATTAAATCTTTTTGCATTACAAAAATTGGTACTTTTTAGGAAAACGTAATAATGATAACAAACAAACCTTTTTTTACAACTATGCTATTTATAAAAATGTTATTATTGTCAAATTTAAATAATTTTATTTTAATTTATAGGGTTTGTTGTTGGTTAAGTTTGTCTATATGCATTTCGTTGGTTCTTACACCAACTCATCAGTAGACTTCAACCCCAATTCTTAAAAAACTCATGAATATTTTCTGTCTTTATATAATAATCTCATCAAACAAAATGAGAATTACTATAAAAAAAACCAAAACGTTCAAGTTTTTTTAAGAATCCAACAAACCATTATTCGCTATTCGCCTGTTTTGATTTTCTTTTTCCCCTTACATTTGAATAACCATTGGTTATTACTAAATGTATTGAGGGGCAACCGAAAACAAAACCTTGTTGTTAAACAACACAATTTTTAAATTATTTAGGATTTAATCCCAATGGTTATTCAAATGTAAGGGGAAAAAGAAAATCAAAACAGGCGAATAGCGAATAATGGTTTGTTGGATTCTTAAAAAAACTTGAACGTTTTGGTTTTTTTATAGTAATTCTCATTTTGTTTGATGAGATTATTATATAAAGACAGAAAATATTCATGAGTTTTTTAAGAATTGGGGTTGAAGTCTACTGATGAGTTGGTGTAAGAACCAACGAAATGCATATAGACAAACTTAACCAACAACAAACCCTATAAATTAACAAGAAAATTGGGATTAAATCCTAAATAATTTAAAAATTGTGTTGTTTAACAACAAGGTTTTGTTTTCGGTTGCCCCTCAATACATTTAGTAATAACCAATGGTTATTCAAATGTAAGGGGAAAAAGAAAATCAAAACAGGCGAATAGCGAATAATGGTTTGTTGGATTCTTAAAAAAACTTGAACGTTTTGGTTTTTTTTATAGTAATTCTCATTTTGTTTGATGAGATTATTATATAAAGACAGAAAATATTCCTGAGTTTTTTAAGAATTGGGGTTGAAGTCTACTGATGAGTTGGTGTAAGAACCAACGAAATGCATATAGACAAACTTAACCAACAACAAACCCTATAAATTAACAAGAAAATTGGGATTAAATCCTAAATAATTTAAAAATTGTAATTTTATTTTAGTTTTATATATTTATGTAGGTTGGCGGAACCTTTATAAAAATAAAATAAAATTCATACAATTAATTAATAATTTATACAAACTTCACATTTAACATTTCTTATGTTTTATCATATATTTTAAATAGCTCTTTTAGCTATAAATAACACAAACAAATAGAGTGAAAATAATTTTTATTTTAACTTTTTGTTACAAACATTTAATTTTTTACAACATAGTTAGAGCTACCACATTCACCATTTCAGTATAAATGACCATATTATGGTGTTAAAACGAATACTAAAAAGATTAGGATAAAAAATAAGTTTTGAAATGCTATTTTGACTATCATATTTAGTCGTTCGAACTATTAGGGACTACTATAAACAATTTATGACCGCAATGAACATTTACCTATCATGTTTTTTCTCTGCGTGTATAAACATGTGTTGTTGATTTCGGCACACGTTTGACAATTCAAACGCAGAAGAAAATGAACACTATTTTAATGAAAGAAACTGAACAGTTATAGTTTACTATCACTCTTGACACTCTTGCAAAGAAAATAGATGTACATCGTACATATATTGCTTATGTTTACATTGTTTTCTGCTTTTTAAGAATCCTAGCGTGTTTTTGTGATTGTTGTTACACCCTTTGCATAGTGGTAAGGGCAATATAAGTCTGTCATTTTGTTTGTAATTTTATTAAATATCCATTTGAGACCCCATAAAGATAGAGAAGTCGATACAATTGTTCAAATGCTGTAAGTTTTCTGTTTTGTAAACTTTAAACCCACCAAATGTGAAGGGTATATAAGATTAGGCACTGCTGAATACAGTGATCTTACTTGTTTTCCTTTAAAAGTTTTACCAAGAAAAAAAATTTTAAAAAAATTACTTGGGTAAAATAGTACTAGACTAGTACTAGTACATAGAAATGAGACGTCGTTTGTGGTGTTCGATTAAAATAAAATAAATTCTAGTATAGCTAATAATTGCAAGAAAACGCAAGGGATCTGTAGCCAACCACGACTAAAATACAAATAACACAATCAATTATTTATGGAACACTTGGGGGGAAAACAGGTTACAGTATTGTTTCGAATAATGTTCTTAGTGACTGATTGAAACACAACACAAGCGTTATCGGCGCTTGTTGGTTTTTGGTTTAACAAACTGTTACCTTTATTCAAAACTTGTCATAAACTAAACGAGAATTATTTGATACTTGCATGGAAAAATGATTCTTTAAAGCAGTAGTTATGTAACAAGCTTAGTAAAAATTTTAAATTGAAAATTAATAATTTGTTGTAACACCACGTTACAAAATTTTCGTTCAATATAGAAAAAAAATTTAAAAATTAAATTAGTATTTGAACAATATTAAAACCAGCGGTTGCATTGCTTAACAACAACATTATTGATATTATTTTGGTGAATAATTCAACTTAATCTACATATATAGTTTAAGTGGTTTTAGTTATTTTTTATTAATTAAGACGAATCCTATGCACCAAATTAAATCTTCATATGATTAAGTTTTTTTAAAAAAAGAACGTACAAGCTAAACGAACTTTCAGATTTGATTAATCTGGCATTACCTTTTTTCCTTTATTTCTTTATCCAGTTTTGCTTCCACTAATAACCCACATGTTGTATAACTGTAAAATATTAACATTACTTTACATACATATAGACTAGTATTAGCATGTACATCCTCACAAACAATTACTATACGCACCAGTGGTGCCAAGTTAGCTTTTTCAGGCTTTGCTTAAATTTTTTCAGAACATTTCTGTTACAAATTAAAATAATTATTTTTTTCTTTTATTCTGGCATCATCAATAAAAAATATTTTTGAGCTTATAAAGATATAGCTTTTTGGAACATACATATAAGAAATGTGTGAAGACCCTTTACTTATATATGTATCTTCAGAAGTATTAACTTTTAATTAAAAATTTCCAAAGTATTTTATATGCTAAAAACCTCTTTATTAAAAAAATTATTCTGGCGAAAATAGAAAAATGTCAATAAATATATAAAGTTTTAAACTGTTTGCCTTTTTTCTGCAAAAAGAGTTGGCATCACTTATACGCACACTTATTATAATATTCTTCTTAATTGCAAATTCTTTTTTTTTTAATTTGTTTATAAAGTAAAGCAAATATTTCATTTGTTCTTTCATGCCTCTTTGGTTACGTTTTTTTAGATTTACCGTCGTCATTAACATCATCCATGCTACCAGCCATCATTTTCTTTATTCTGTTCTGTTTATGTGTATATGCATGTGTGTGTGTGTATGAAAGTGGAAATGAAACTATTTTTAGCGTTCGTTTGTCATACAAGAGTGGTACTTGGCACCATTAACTATGTCAGTCAGAAATGCTAAAGAAACGAAAAATCAGCGTGGAATAACAACAATTAAAAGAAAAAGAAGAATAACAATCTACATATGAAAAACCACGTCATAGTAGTGACAACTACTTCCTATTCCTTGAAAGGCGGCACAAGCAAACACTTGCAAAAGGGTTGATTCCATTTTTTAATCATTGACTATTCAAATTAACATTCAGCCGTATTGTGTTTGGTGGTTTTCGTCTCAATAATTGAGGAATACTACAGAAATGAGAAAATGTTTCAATTTATTTAACATTGACGTATAAAATACACAATACCAAAAATCTAAAAGCGACTAAATACGACAACGCCAACGCCGCAATAAGACTGACAATAATAGCTGTGACTTTTAATTTTATACTCAAAAGTTTGCCCTGCAAATAATAAAAAGTAAATTTTTTTAAACTGATTAAATGAAATATTGTGTGTTGCCATTAGCACTTTTTGTCATTCATAATAAAAGCCGGAAAAATCTGGCATCTCCTGGTAAACATGAAATTAAATATAAGCGTTATTATGGCAACGTCATCCAAACCTCTAGTCTACGTTAAAAAAATACGATTTTAGTAAACTCACTTGTGAATAGACAAATTTATTGTATCGTTACTTTATTGCATGTCAAACGCAAAATGGAAAACGTCAGTTGAATGTAGTCAAATTACTCTGAGCAAACTTTTTAGAAACGTTAACGTACATAAATATTTTTTGAGCCTAAAAAACTAAGAAATCTTACCACGTTTAAAGAATTTGTTTCCATTTGATAATATTATTATCATGTCGTTTACAAATAAAACACCCTACATTGAGCAAACAGGGAAGAAAAAACAAAAAACCAACACTTTGGAATTAACACAAAGGGAAGTGGGCCTGGCCGTGACCGGGATATGCTTAAGCAAAACCTAAGATAATCAATTTTTTAGAGCAACCCCCATTCATATACATATATATCTCAGTAACTGTGAAAAGTTTTGCCTGAAAACTTGGCAGGCAAACTTTGCAGACGGCAAGCTAAGCTACGAGAGCATATTTTTTTTTGGTAAAAGCAAGAGAGGGTTAAAACTGCGTAACGATCTGCCTAGAAAACTGTAACAGATTTTCACCTGCAATCTGCAAATCTCGGGAACTATTACAGAAACCAACTTCAGACATTTTACAAAGAAGCTCTAGCACATTTTCTGCGTTTTGGCAAAAAATAAATTTGTTAAAGGAACAATTGACCATATTTAAAAAATTTTAAACTCTAATATTTCAAGAACTAACACAACTTTCGGCCTCAGGCCTGCTAAAAAATAACTTTAGTGTGATTTATACATATTGAAAAAAAAAACATGGTGGGATTGAAACACATTGAGTAGCAGTCCCCATACAAATTGTTTAATTTTAAAAAATTCTCAAAGTTTTTTTAGAAACAAAAATAACTACCCACTTTAAACCACCCACAAAAATATTTTTTTCAATACTAGTATTAAGCCCTCTACTTCGTAAGCGCAGCTCTAAATATCAACTTAATGTGAAAGTGTACCAGCCAGGCCCCAGTCGATCTTCAAGGACTTTTGAAAACATTGAACTTGTTGAAAGCTGCTTACGCGAAAACCCGCGACTTTCAATACGGAGAAGAGTATCCTCACTGGAAGTTCCATTTTTAAAAGAATTTACGTAAATCAATACAACGAGGGTCAAAAACAGAACAATATGAAGGGTATATGTATAAGGTTCGGCACAGCCGAATATAGCGCTCTTTTTTATTTCTCCTACAGTAATTTTAAAAAAATCACTCTACTTACAACAAGAAAGGTGAGGGTGTTTAAGTGCATGTGTTCATTGTTTTTTTTTTTTGCTTTTACACATGTAAGTATGAATTTATGTTTACAAGTGCATAATTCCGTTATTTACACTTCCTTCTTGTTTTAGCATGACAAAGAATGCACTTATGCTCACACATTCATTCATACTTACATACACATACACATAAAATAAGAAACAACGAATTCTTGTTCTTAATTCACTGCCTCACTCAGTCATTGTGATAAATTGTTGTCTTATGTTTTTGTAACTTTTTTGCTGTTTGTCTTAAAATTTCATCATTTTTCTTTTTACTTATGTACATGTGTACAGATATACATACAAACAGATGTACATATATTAAGCCATTTCTCTTTAGTTTTTTTTTAATAATCTTATGTTTAACTATTACTTCTTTCTTTGCGCAAATATTATTTTTTGCTTCTTTTATTTGATTAAGTTTTTTTCTACAACTCAAGAACCTTTTTACAAAGATAATAAGCTTATCTTATCTAAAATGAAATTTTGACTTTAATTGATAAATCTATTCCGTTTTTATTTTCTTTTAAAAGGGCAATATTTTATTAGTTTAATCTGAAAGTTTAAATTTATGAAGATTAAAACAAATTGGTTTTGCAATTTGTATATACATCCATACATATGTACTTACGCACAAAAGTAGCAGTTTTATTTTATATACCAGCTACCAGCTAAGCCCGGTCCGCTTTTCTGGACTCGATTCTACCGCTTTTAAAGGAAAAGTGGCATGTAACTAGACGCGGATTTATAGAAAGACAAAAAAAATTCCTCCCCCCCAAAACATTTGAAACACGTTTGAAAAATACAAGAAACCGCAAGAAATGCAAAACAAACGCCTTGCTATTCCCATAACCTTAAAAACAACAAGGTGCCAATAATGCAAAATAATGTATCGTTCGCTAAAGAAACCACAACATTTTTTAAGAAATATTGTCCGAAGCGAAATGCAGTTTTACTTAAATATCTAGGAGCAAAGTTGGCTCCATTATGTGCAACAATTTTACAATTTGCAGTAAGAATAAGATAAGTTGGGGTACATCTTCAGCCTTATTATTAAGAACTTTTCGGAGCACTTTTGAATTTATTTGCGGATTATATATTCTAAATGATATACTGACTGTCACACAGCCGCTTAGTGTAATTCTACAAAAGTAGGGGAAAGATTTACAAAAAGGATTATCTCTAATAAAAATTGCCAAAATGTATCGTGAGACTAAAAGGTATAAAGCCCAAACAGAATTTAAAACTATTTTTGAAAAGACAAAAAATATTTGCATTGCTTAAAAAGCCAAGATTTGAAAGAAAAAATTATTTCAAAGATGTCGAAATATACAACTGTATCGAGGGCTACATACCCTTAATTGAATCCGTTTTACAGGACGTAAAACACTTTTCTCAAAAAACGTCCTTAGTTTGTTTAACATCCCTTAAAGTTCTGCCTCTGATTTAGAAATTTTAATTTCACAACTTGCAGATTTATTAAAATTTAAAAAAATTTTTTTTTAAACTGCTTATGTCGAATTAAGTGCTGAAATTTTGCATTGGAAACAAAAATGGAAAATTTATAAAGACCGCCCAGAAAATATAATAGACGTTTTAGCAAGGTGTGACCCAGATATTTACCCAAATATTCATCATTTTTGTTACAATTCCGGTCAGTAATGCAATGGGTGAAAGGTGATCTTCTACCCTTAGCCGTAATAAAACATTGCTGCGATCAACCATGACAGAGGGCAGGCTTAAAGGCTTAGCAATGTTGCTTCATTTAAGAATTTCCCCCTTCCAAAAGTTTGAGCTATATCCGAGCCTGCTTAGAATGAAGATTACTAAAAACTTACTTGACTTAAGATTACTTAACACAAGAAATAGGTCTCATATTTTTTTACTGTTCTAAAAATAAAAATTTTAATTTTGTAAGAAACTAATTTTATAAAATTAAAAAAATATATTATTTGGCCGAAAGATACTTTTTTAAAATTTGCCTACTTTGACTGACATTTCTAACTCGTTGACAAATGTTTAAGAACATACACACACAGCTTTGTTTGTATGTAAAGCACATTGCAATAACCCCTGCTCGTTATTTTTGTTGTTGTTATTTTTGCATAGTGCTTCTGCTGCTTCAAAGCTTTCAAGTGGATTTTTCTATACCGAGTTTATATTTACTTCTGTTTTTATTTTATTTATAGTTTTTTGTGTTTTTTTACACTCTATTAACCTAATTTTTTTTTTAACAACTGTGGTTATCAAGGAAATTAAATGGAAAATTTCTAATAAATGTTTTGTTTACTTTAATATTGCTTTTTGTATGTTTGTCGATATTTTCATTTTTTATTTATTTTAGTAACTTTACTATCAGTTTGTATGGGAAAATAGGAGTAGTAGACAATAATCAGAAAAATGTGAAGAGGTAACAGGTATTAATATTTATAATAAAATGGGGTTTCTATGTATGTTTTGTAATAATATGAATATGAATAATATGATATGAAATACATACATATATGTATATCTTATAACAGATACTATATTGTCACGTTAAAATTATACAACTACTAGCTTCACCCGGCCCGCTTTGCTGAGCCCGGCCCCGCTACTTATAAAACTAATGTGAAATTTTAAAAAACTTTACTCTGTTTTAAACCATATCAATAATTGTGTATTATTTCTAAATTTCTGATATACATATTTTGAATTGATAAAAAAAAATACCAAACTTTTTAAAATTTGTATACCCTTCAGATAGTGATAACGGTATATATGAGTTTGTCATTCCGTTTGTAATTTCTATCTATCTATTTATCTATTTGCAACCACATTTAGGATATATATTTTGGATCTTTATAAAATATTTTTCGTTCTGCTTTATACGTGATAAATATTATGTTCTTCTTCGGAAAATAATAATAAGTCAGAAAAATAGTTCTAGTACCCTTAACGAAACTTGAGTCGATTTTATATGGCTCAAAAATTTTGTTCTTAAATGAGGTTAAGCAAATTTTTTTTAATCTTCTTGGGCTACAAAGCGTAAAGAACATTTATTACAACTCTTGCGCCTTTGGTGACCCCCGCCGATATTTTCTGGCAAAAATGTTCGTCGAAATGTTTATTTCTTGAATGTTCTTTTTAAAAGGTTTTCATTTATGGCCCAAAACAAGGGGGAGCTAGAGGGGTTAATTTTCTGCTCGTATACTTTTTAAACTTGATTTGAGATTTAGTAAAAAATAAAGGATTTTAATTTAATTTAAGTTTAAACTCTGACTGTTTATCACTTTGTAAAGAACATAAACGTAAATACATAAATACGTATCATGTCATTTTAAATTTATATATTTTCTTCTTATTTTCGACTTTCGTAAGTAATAACCAAATTTTAAAACTAATTTTTAAGTTCATTTTATTTTTACGTGTCAAAAATTTTAACATGCAAAACCTCCGTCTCTATTCATACTCGTATTATTAACCCACAATAATAAATTATTTTTACAAAAATTTATTTTTTAACTCTTCTTCTTAATCAGTTTAATTTCTTTTATTTATTTTAAATTTTCCATCAAACGATATTTAGTTTTCGTTTTAGAAGTTTGTCACGTACGATAGTGGCATATGGCCGACTTAAGCCAAAATCAAATACAACAAACAGATGTATAAAGTTCTTTTATATGCTTCTTGGTGCATTTCAGTTGATGGCAATTTAACTGATTTATTTTGCATTTTAGTAAAGGAAAAAATTTAAAAAACCTTATACACGTTCAAAGTTGTGTTGAATTATACTGAAATCTATTTTAAACACATTTATCAATACACTAGAAATTTACCTTCTACTTCATAAGCGCAGTTTTTTATATTAAATAAAATAAAAATACTAAATGCAAAATAGTATTATGAGAGCAAAAAAATAAATAAATTGTGTAGAAACACAATTTTAGTCCAAAATCTCTAATTTTCTATATATAAAATATGTTAAACAATAACCGAAATATAAAAAAACTCATTTCTAATTTTCTTCAATTTCATATTTTTGAAATCAAAATCTCTAATAGAAACTCAAGAAACTGCCAGAAATATGAAAAAGCGCTTTTCTATTATGCTTGGGGTATGAGTATAATAATTTTAAATTTTCTCTGACATTATGGACAATTTTAAAATTATGTCATGTGTAAATAGCTACAAAGGGTTCGCTAAACTAAGTGCTTTTTTTATGCCTTACTGAGCCACTTTGTCAACAAACATCATCTCAACATTGTTTTCGTAAAGGTCACTCCACTTCAACTAACTTACTGCACTTAACCACAGTAATGGTCTTAACACAACTGGGACGAACGACGAATTTCGCACTACACGACGAATTCGTCTGTTTAAATTCGTTGCGTAAATTCATTAAGTGAAACACATTTAGAACGAATAAAACAGCTGTGATAGAAGCTTAAAAAAGAAGCACTATTTGAAAAAAATAATAATTAAAAAAAAAACTATTTAAAAAATATATAAATACAACACTAAAAATACACTAATTGTATTTAATGCAACAAATAAAAAGTGAAAATGATTCTTAAAGTATAAAATAACATTATTTAATAACAAAATAAAAGAAAAATGGTCACTCTGGCCAAATTATTCGTCGTTCGTCTGCGTAAGAAATAGAAATAAACCTATCGCAGAGTTTGTTAAGCATGACGAATTTTAGTCGACGCACTGTTTGTGTGCATTTTTATATACACAAATGTGTTTTATTTTTTAAGACGAATATTCGCAACGAAAAATTCGACGTTCGTTCCAGTTGTGCTTAGGGCATTAAGCATTTGACAAAGTAAACAAAAACCTTATACAGGGTGTCCGCCGGCAAGGTATACTACTTTGTTTGTTTATAATTTTAATTAAATAAAAGAGAATGGATCTTATGTTGATAAATGTTTTATTTAGTGTCGGCAATTATGTATGAAATACAATATCAGAGAAATGTCCGCCTCACAAATGCGAGCCCTTATAAGCACTTTACGTGGTGTTTCAATAATTTCATCACGAATATTTTGTTTGAGTTGCTTTAGCGTTTCTGGTTTGTTTGCATAAACCTTGATGTTCAGATACCACCACAAAAAGAAGTCCGGAGCAGTCAAGTCAAGCGAATGTGGAGGCCATTCATTAACAACATTTCTTGAAATAACTTGTTATTGAAAGAGGTCTCGCAGTAATTTCATTGTTAATCTGGCGGTATGTGATGTGGTACCACATGTTAACCAAGCCCAAAGCTTGCAGTTGTGGCATTAAAAAGTTTTTAACCTTTATTGACTGTTACCGTTACGGCGTTTTCAGTTTCAAAAAAGTAAGGTCCAATGACTCCTCCTGACCAAATTGCACACCAGACTGCCACTTTTAATGGATGCAATAGTAACTGATGATTAATTTGATGGTTTTCTATTGCCCAGAACTGAGTATTCTGTTTATACATATATTGGCATATGTACGGCGGCGTAAATGGTCTTCTGGAAAAAGGAAACAAATGCAAATTTTTGTGCAAAATTGTGGCCAAAGTTTTCCTTTAAAGGCAAAGCTTCTGAGCACTACGTCGAATTGAATTTGATGGATTGTTTTGAGCACTTTCTTGAGCAGCAGTAATGTTTTCAGCAGATCTTGCAGTACGTTATGGTCCATGCTTGGGCCTATTAGCTACAGTTTCTTTTTCTTCGAAATCATTCACTACACGATAAATATTGCGTCTTGTTGGCACATTGTTTCTCCCAAAAGTTTCACGTAACTTTCTCATCGTCACAATAATCGATGATTAATTTTGATTAAATGTTTTAAAGATTAAAACACTTTGGTTAACGGAATATTTTTCCATAATAAATTTTCACGTCCCTACTTCACAACTGCCAAATATGAACTGTCAAAACTAATGTTTACCAAAATGGCGAAAAAACAAAGTAGTATACCTTGCCGGTGGACACCCTGTACTTGCAAAACTATGTTTAGTGGGGTTTTTGAATTAGACCTAAGACTGGATTAAGCCGTATTTTTTGGGCCGACAACAAAGAGTGCAAATCTACAACACTCCATTTAAAAAGTCAATGTAAAATCTGGTGTACCACAAGGGAGCCATCTTGGACCAGTTTATTCATACTTTACAGAAACGATCTTTATTTCTTAATTGAGTACCCCAATCTTATCATGTACGCAGACGACAGCAAAAAATTCCTAAGCTCGTATGATCATATGTGTCAGACATTACTGCAGCATGATTTGGATAAATTCTATTTATGGCTTTAAGAAAATTTGTTGGACTTAAATCTCAAAAAAAATCAAGCGGCTGTTTTACTTTTGGAGATCATACAATCGATTGTGTTGATGAATTTCTCAGTCTTACAGCCATCCCTAAACAAAAGCGGAAAGCGTTTTTTAGCTGTCAAAAGTTCTCATGCCCATACATTTTGTATGGAGCATACCGAAATAACGCGGCGGCAACGCAACGGTAACGCTTTGCAATTGGAAAATCCGATTTTGACAGAGCGTTTTGTAGTGAAGTTAGTTGAAAAAGAAAACAATTGTAAACAAAACACAAACAACAATATCGTCCGCACAGCTGTTTTAATAATCAGGGTCGCTATATTTATTTGTTTGACAACCCTCTTTTTATCGTTTTGACATAACGTTGCCGCATTTGTTTAGGTATGGCATTTCAGCGGTAAAGCTCAGCGGTAAAAAACGTTCCGCTTTCCGCTCTTATTTAGGGATGGCTGTTAGAGTTCTTTTTGACACGAAACTGGGCTAAAGATTTTACTAATCCTAATGTCACAAGACAACTATGTACTTCTTTGGTCAGACCGGTTCTGGAATACTATTCTGTGTTATTTTTTCCGAGTTTATTCTTGAAAGTCTTATGTTTAATGTACCGCAACGTGCTCTTCGTCATTATCAGCCCTTGGCACTTTAGAATTTTTGTAAAAATTACGCCAATGGAGATCCGTTTCATAGATTATGTAATCATTTTTATGAAATATATAGTATTATAAATCTGTGTCTGAATATTAATTTTATCAAATGTAATTTAATTTTGTTTTAAAAAGGCCATAGAAATAAGAAAAATCATTTTGTAATAAATAAAATATTTTTTTGTTTCTGTTTGTAAGGATATATAGCTAAAGACTTTAAAAAATAAATAAAATTAAATTTCCATATAAAATCTGTTATAACAATCTGTTTTTAATCATAAATCTTTAAAGAACAAAGATGTGTGTACATATGTTTTATATGCAATGTTATTTAAAAGTCAAATAAATAACTATAACATATCACTGGCTATCGAGCGTATACTTAATAAATTTAAAAAAATATTAATAATACGCACATTTATTAAATAGATCTAGTCTAGCGATTTGTTTGAATTAAAACAAGTAAAAACGTTATATTCGGCTGTGCCGAATCTTATATACCCTTCACATTGGTATTTTAATATACCCAGCCATCTTTTCTAGCCGAGTTGTTTTGTACTGCAAATCATATAATAAAATACCTTGTGCCGGGTTTAAAGTCCATAGCAATCCTAGGTTTTGAAATAGAATTTTAACGTTTGAACGTATAATAGGAATACCATGCTGAAGGTTTGAGGTCAATAGTTTTAAAAGTTCTAGTCCCCCTGCTCCTTTCCAACTATTTTTTTTCCAAAATTTATGAGTTATTTGATCATTACTTTTTGTAGAACATTCGAAGTCTGTAGCAGTTATAGTTTTCAATCTACAGTGTATCAAAAATTTTCTAAAAAAATTTTCATTTATACAGGGGACTCCCTCCCTCTGCCTCTATGCAAATATTTTTTTTCCAAATTGTAAACGTTATTTTCTAATAACTTATCGTAGAACATTTGATGTTTATAGCCGTTATAGTTTCCGAGATAAAGCGTATCGAAAATTTCACAAGAATTGTTCATTTTTATGAGAGCTACCCCTTCCCTTAATAAAAAATTTTATTTGCATGGTGTAGGTCTTATTGTCAACTATTTTTTGGAGAACATTTGAAGTCGATAGCTGTTATAATTTCCGAGATAACGCGTATTGAAAATATTGTAAAAATAGTTAATTTGTATGGGAGCTGCCCCTTCCCCTATATAAAAAAATTTTATTTCCAAGGTGTAGATCTTATTGTCCAATCATTTTTTTAGAACATTTCAAGTCGGTAGCTGTTATAATTCCCTAGCTAAAGCGTATTGAAAATTTTATACAAAATGTTCATTTGTGTGGGAGCTACCCTTTCTACTGCCCCTACCTAAACATTTTTTCCAAAATGTAGGTCTTTTTGTCCAATTAGTTGTTTTAGAACATTTGAAGTCGATAGCTCTTACAGTTTCCGAGATATAGCGCATAAAATATTTCACCAAATTTGTGCAATTGTAGGGGAAATGTCACTTTTCCTGATCCTATCTGAAAATTTTTTTTCATTATTTAGATCCCTTATTTCAGAGTATCCGTGCCAAGTGGCAAGAGTGACTATATGACTATATATAAAATGGCTTATTTTGGGTTTTCGCTTATATCTCGGTCAATAGTGAACCGATTTTTCCGATTTTAAAAAGCGATTGTCTCCAGGCAATTTTTATAGATTCGACGCCAATAACTGGTCCGTACTGCTTTATTTGACTCCGAAAACTTGATTTCAACATACAAACATGGCTATATTGACTTCCTTATTTATAAGGATCGAAAATATATCTACTTTATGGGGTCGAAAATTGATAATAAAGAAATTTTAAACGGCAAGTTGATTACCCGTAATCATCTTTCGCACTCTTCAAAAAGGGGCTTGAATTCTTTGGGACTTAAAAATCTTTATTCTACAACCTAAAATCAATCGTAAATCTTTCAACAAAAAGGAATATATGGGTATTTCCATGTGATCGTACGCGACATTTATACGCCTGCACGAAGATGCAGATATCACAAAAATAGTTGTAAATAGTTGTACTTGTAATAATTTCATCAATTCATAGTTCATAATTTTCATAATTAAACAAATCATCATATTGAGAACCTTTTCGGACAAAATATTGGGCGAAACTATTGGATACCGTATGTGACATAAAACGAATGTAACGTTGAGGTGCATGTTAAAAATCTGAAAATTGAGTAAATTTTTTTTCTTTAAATTTTTACAATAAGCCAAATTTTATCCTTTTTACAAAAAAAATATAAAAAGGTTTTCGATGATTTTGTAATGTAAAAATTTAATAACTTTCGTTACATACTGTACGTGATAGATAATTTTTAAACGTTAATAAATTTTTTACTGCATCCTACGTAAAGTGTGCGACGGAGCCCCATTAGCTTCCTCTCCCACACATATTCGTAAAGCACACTTACCCCTGTCACCACTCCCAAAGGGGGCTGCCATACAAAATTAAAAATAGGTAAAACCCTTACGATTTTACTTGAGTCACCCCTAGAGGAATAAAATGAATCACAGGCCACCATTAGTTTTACCTTCTAAACACATTCCTAGAATATACTTACCTCCTATCACCATTGTCTAAGGGAGCTTCCAAAAAAAAGTTTGGAAAAATTGTAATTAGTTCCCCCCAACAACTTCCAGGGTGCCCGTGGATAGGTAAAATGTAGGACTAACACCAACTCTTTTTTTCCCTGCACCCCTTAAGGGGGTTACTTTAAAAAATTTGAAAAAAATTGTAGTAAAACCCCCTTCAACTTCTCCGTAGTCACCCTAAGAAGGTTTCAATATGACACCGAACCTTATTTAAGAATTAGAAATATTTTATAAAAAAAATGGAAAAAAATAAAATAACGGGTTTCAAGAGGCCAACGTGAAGGGTTCTAAGATTTAGCATAGCCGAAAATTTTAAAATCCTATAAATACCTTTACATATGAAAAATTTTAGTGTTATATTTCTCTTTGGCATATTTTAAAAAAGTTTTGGGGGTCTTTAATTTTTTCAGTCATGTTTGACATATACAAATGCCTGCAAATGCATTTAAGTTAAAACAAAACAACAAAATCTTTTCTGTTATAACTTAACTTAAATTTAAGAAAGCAAAGTTCAATGTTTGAACTTAATTAAAAGATATTGTCATTGGTTTCTGAATTCTTTGAGTGTGTAATACTTTGGCCAAAAATGCGTTTTATTATTTCTTTTTATTATTTTAATCTCTTGCCAATTTGCACACTCGCACATACACATGTTTGCTCAATTGTGTGTATGAACTTGTTCATTTACTTGAAAAAGTTCAAAAACCTTAAAATATTTATATTTTAAATTTATATGACACAGGACGTGACTCATATATATAAAATTTTTTATAAAAAGGAACATGGCTACTTAGCAACTGACTGACTAGATGATCATGGCACAGCCCAAACGCGTTAAGCTAGGGACTTAAAAATTTAAACTACAGATCCCTTTAATGATGTCGAGATCCACTAAGACTAAATTTTAGGGAAACTCTGACCCTGAAGCGGTAACAATAAGCTGAACTGAGAAGAGAATAGAAATAGAGAATTAAAAAAGTATCAAATTCTATTAAAAAAGATAACGGGCCCCTGTCTGGCACTTTTTTAAAATTTGGATTTTTATAAAAAAAAGGTAAGAACCTTGTTTTGGCATTGCTTAACTTTTAAACCAATTAAAAAATTAAATAAATTTTTTGTTTTTTGAAGCTTTGATCCAAAAGTGTAGAATGAAGGTAAACATTCTATATTAGTACCTTTAAGTTACAAAAGAAACAGAAATGGAAATATTACCTAAATTGCTTTTGAAAGGTCTAGAAAAAATGAAATTATATTTTTAGTTATTTTTTTTAAATATAAGCATTAAGGGGTAAAAAAGATTAAAAATTATATTATAGTACTCTTGGCTAACTTAGAAATTAATAAAAATATGAAAAAAGTAAAAGCTTCGACCTGCATTCGAAAAAAATATATTTTTGGCGTTTTTTTTTTTTTGCTTTGGACCCTATGGAGTAACTTCTCAAGCAATAAAGATTGAAGCACAACTTAAATTGAATTCGAAAAGTTCTGAAGATACGTTTTTAGTACTTTTTGGACATTTTGTAACCTTTAGGGATTAAAAAAGGCTAAATATTATATGTATATTGAAACTTTTAAAGTAGTATTTTTCATTTTTTTAGATAATGCGTAAAGAAATATGAAATGAGAGCTATTTACTATCATCAAGGCTGGAGGCCAACTAAGTGGTCAAAAAGTACTTTTTTTAATTTGTGGTACTTTTTTTCATTTTTTGGGATTATAAGTCTTGAAATATGAAATTAAGATTTAAGACTGAGGTCGAAAGTCAAATAGGTCTCCAAAAAGTTTTTTTACATTTTCGATACTTTTTTGCATTTTTTTGTTTAAAAAGCAAGCATTTTAGCCCCGATTAAACCGGAAGTCAACTATGTGGACAAAAATTACTTTTACAAAATCTGTCAAAGGTTTTGAGATAAAGAATCTTCATTAATGAAATTGATCACTACTGACCCAGATTGAGTTAAAGATCAATAAGGTGGTCAAAGAGTACCTTTTCCAAGTGCCAAGATTTTTGCATTTTTGATTTAATGAATCTAGATTGAAACGAAAAGTCAAATTAGTGGTCAGAAAGGACCTTTTTCCGATTTCGGGTAGTATTAAGTGTTTTTCAAGATTTTTATCAAAGAGATATAAAACTGAAGTAAGTAAAAAGTTCTTTTCTCATATTTTTGGTACATTTGTCAATTAAAAAAAATAAGAGATTGTAGATCAAGATTTTAGAAAAATCTTGCAAAGTTTACATTATTATACTCATACTGCACACACTTAGTGCTTTGTTTTATTTAATATATAATCGCTAGTAGTAATAATAAACGCATTAACTGAAGTATAACAATTTTTTTATTAAAACCTTATTTTTTTTAAGGCTAAAAAAAATTTTGTATTTATTTATCCCACTGAGGGTAAATTTAGCAAACTAAAGCAAATTTAGCATTATTAACGCTTAAAACATGTTTTTTCGAGATTACATTATATACCGTTTCGACCTTGATAAATTCCTCTTTTTTTTGCTTAACTGTGGCTTAAATAATAAGGAACTTCGCGCTAAATTCATTTTGTATTAAAATAATTAATCCTTATGCCTTAAGAAAATCTTCACTTATCATACTTTTGACATTTAACAGCTTAAATAAAAAACGAATGACTTTAATTTTTTAATTATCTGTAAATATCTACATACATTTCTTCACACAGATCTATGTATGTACGTATACGTTATATAAGCTATTGCATATCGATCGTATATTGCGTATACGCTCATATACAAATAAGCTCTTTAGAAAATTGCTTCAGTGCAAAATAAAAAGTAAAAAGTAAAAATTAATTTTTTAAATTAAATAACAAAACAAAAAATTTTGGCCACATTAGTTGTGTTCAATAACTTTCCAGTAAATACTTGCAACAAGAGAGTAAAAAGAAATTTAATTAATTTAATTAAAAATTGCTCTCAAAAATATTTAAAAGTAAATGAACACTCAAAACTTGCAAGCGAATCTATTTTGTTATTGTAAACTTACAAAGGTTTAAAATTTAACTTTTTTTTTTGAAATCATAATGACAGAATAATTTTTACTAGTAGAAATTGTCAGAAACATTTTTGTTTCTAAACATATTACGCTCTTATTTAGCTCTATAGTTGCTAATTTTTTGTGTACGTGAACAATTACTACCAATAATTATCGAAAATTATTAATAATTTTCTGTAAATGAACACACCTACTATGTATTCGTCGTTTTTTTTTATTTTGGTAAAACTTGAATTTTTTTTTGTCAAATTAACATTTCCTTTAAAAATCATGACGTTTTTAAAAACCCCTTTTCTCTTCGAAATATGGGTGATTTTTTAATTTTTTAATTAATTTTAATTTGTATAAAATAATAGGCATTTACAATTTAAAGCTTATTTACTTTAAAAAATTAACCGGGTTTTAGATAAGCGAGAAATGTTGTTAATGTTTGTAAAATTTTCAATTGATAATAAAAAGTTAGTTTTAATTTGGATTTTTAACAAGAAAAATAGACACAAAAGTTATGATATCGATTCAACATGATTTTTTTTCTATTGTGAATCAATGTTATGAAATGTATCATATGTATCTATATTATGGCACTTTATAAAGACTTATATAATGCAAGCAATTTTACTCAAAGACTTAAAACTTAAAATAATTGAGTTCAATAAACTGTATTTCTTATGTGATTCACAAAGCATTTAGCCAGGAAGTGTAAAAATGTGCCAAAAAATTTTTGGGAAAACTCTTATCCACTTTAAATAAAGAATAATTAAGGTTTTGTTAATAGATATTTATTTTCTTTTTATTTTTTTTTTATAAATCACTTAACCATAAAAATAAGAAAACTTAAAGTAATTTTACCTGCTTTTTTGGCGAAAGGTAATATTTTGAAGATGCATATATACAATAATAACATTTTTGCTTTTCAAAAAACAACACATCCGACCATATTACTTAGAACTCTGTTTTTGTCTTAACTAGGTTGACAAAATTTTTTATTTAAACGGTCACGAAGGTGACAAACTTACGACGTGGGACATATCGTGAGCGTGAGTGGCTTATTTCGGAAAATGAAGGGAAAAATAACTAAATCGTCTCAGCCGCTTAGCTAAAATTAATTTTGCAAAAAAAAGGCGGCTCAAATTACCTACTGTTCGCCGCAGAAAAGCATTTGTTTCGAATTAATCAATATCTCTACCACAAGGTTCACAGAATTTTACGTGAATAACTCTTAAAATAAACTGCATGTTTGAACAAAGTCTTAAAGGTATTGGAAGGTGATTGGTACCTCAAAACATTGATTGAGAAAAACTAAATTTGAAATAAATAACTCTAAAACAAACTGCTCGTTTCGAAAAAATTTTAAAGGTAAAAATACAATGAGGGAGACAAAAACCTTTCATACTAAGTAATTATAAATATAAAGGTCGAATATCTGCATGACTATATTAGTTAGTTAAGGGATTATTGTAATGTAAGCAGCTGTCCCCTGGAAACTCAATTCTAATATCGAACTCAAAACTCAAAACACTGCAATGAATCATGTACAACAGTTTCAAAAATTGGACACACACACATATGGCTTGTGTTATTGTAAAAAAACTTGTGAATATTTTTAATTCTATTTATCTAAGCACAAATTTAGTTAATTTCTTTTTCTCCAAAGAGCCCAAAGAGAATGGCAAATACATAGATTGTCCTAACTTCAAACTAAGCTCAAAGAATGTACAAACCAATTAAATAGATTGATGGAGGTATACAGAATGACATCACTTAGGAAACAGTTGGAAGGGTGGACTCACTTCCTCAGACAAATTTTTATCTATGGCAAATAGCCAAGCGTTTTGGAAAACCTGTTGTCAAAAAACACCACTGTGGGAACTGAGAGGATCCCAGGCGCTTAAAGAACATGTTTACACCCAATACATGTAATGACATGAGTAATTTACTACCGGTTGCTGCTAGATGTCCCTTGGAAATACGTTTCTTATTTCTAGATATCGTAGAGGGTATTCATAATTTAAATATTAAAAAAGCTCTCGGCTTTCATTAAATAAGTAACCCAATGCTTTTAGAACCACTTTGTACAGCAAGAGGAGTAATTCTTTGTATTTTTACCACCATATTATGGTTTGAACATATCCAGCCAAAATTAAAAGTTGTCTTAGTAAAAATGATTCCTAAGCCTAGAAAAGATCCTTTACAGGTGGACTCTTACCGGCCTATAAGCCTGTTACCAACAATGTCCAAAATGTTCGAGAATGACAAAAACTACATTCCAAACCATCATTTCGATTAAGAAGTCAACATATTACCATCAAACAAACCGAAAATTTGTTGCATATTAAAGGAAACGCCTTTGAGGAAAAGAATAACTGTTCTCAAGCTTTCGATCAAATATGGGATTAAGGCCTGTTAAGGCAACTAAAGCTGAACTTGTCAGTTAATATCTTTAACTTTTAAGAAAATAACATAACCGGACGACAATTTATAATCAAAAATGGAAACCACTTAAGTTGTCCTTAACCTATAGGGGCTGATGTACCTTAAGGGAGTATTTTGGGGATAATTCTATATTTGCTGTACACATCAGACATGTATTCATAAAGACCCTAAAGAGACCTCGACTCAACTGCAGCATTACGTAACCCAAGAAGAGTCACATATAGATGCGAAGTTGATGCAAATGAAACTTAAAGCTACACAAATTCATTGATAAATCGGCAGAAACTCTGTGATTCGTTTGATTGTAAATTTCTGCTCTACAAATCGATTTTCAAACCAATTTGGGGCTACGGGATTCAATTATGGGGCACTGCTTTCACCTCTAAAATAAAGAAAATTTAACGGCGTCAAAAAAAATCCTAAGAAGGATAACTGCTGCTCCTTGGTATGTTCAAAGCAGCAACAACCACATAGATCTACAACTTCCGCAAGTTAAATGCAAAATCCAGTCTGGAACTGGCTGAACTAATACTAATTACTTAGTTTTAAGATTTGAATACTTATTTTTAGTGCGCATAGGCGAAGAATCAATAATCAAAATATAAAAAAAAAACAAAGGTCCGATTTTTATAAAATTTAAGCTTTTATATTACAAATAAGTTTATTCTTTTTTTGTAAGTTAGTAAATGTTTTGCATATAATAAGTTTAAATCATTACAACACAATTTCTCTCTAAATGCATTTTCATAATTAATTAAATTGTTATCAACCTTTAAATTTGGCAGTTACTTGCATATTATATTAGTTTCCCATTTATATTTAAATATCTCATACAAACAGTTGTGAATATCAATGGCTTAACATAAAAAAAGCAAAACTCGATTTGTTTTTGTACTTTACAGGGGCAGAAAAACAATTAGTAAAATATACATATGTATAAATGTATAAAAAAGTTTAAATGCAATATTTTAATTAAAAGAGGAAACAAACTTTATTTACAACAAAAAAAATGCATTATGAATTTAACACTTTCTGTTAAAAATGAATTACACCTTTTTTTATATTAAGCCATCTACATATCGATAAGTAAATACATTTTTCAATATATATTCGTAAATTGTTACATGCTTGCATTTTTAAGTAATAAGTAGTTATGTACATACAAAGGCAGTTTGATTCTGTTGCATATGTACTCGTATAAATTTAATTTCCTCAAAAGCTGATATATAGATTTACTAAAGTATAATTGTTGTTTGTTCTTCACTACTGCAATATCAGTATTAATAAATACATGCATATAAATATACATAATGTACGCACGTAAATACAAGCATATGTGCATATATATAAATGTATGTTTGCGGCCATTTGTTTTATAACATGTTTTGGGCGAGAGAATAGTTCGAAAGTGCCAAAAATTCCTTAAACCAACAATATGTGTTTTTAGCGAAACAAAAATCCCTACATATCTCAAGGGGAGGAAATCAAACAAAAAATATAAATACACTCTCACTGTATAAATCGCTCTTGTTTCCTTATTCTCTGCTGTTGGTACTTTTATCGCATTTTCCTGGTTTAGGTAAAAAGTGTTGCCAGAGGAAGCATGAAAAAGTTAAATTTAAAGAGGAAGCATTTTTCATTACTTTTTTTTAATTTATAAAGTAAAAAATAACACATTTAATGAACGAAAATTTTAAAAAATCAGGGTTAAATCACTTATCTCAACCTAAAGCAGCCACCACTAGATCCAAAGTACAAAAGTATTTAAAAAAAGCACATTATTAGTTACAGTAAGTGCTACAAGTTTGCTGTGTTGAATGCCAAAGAGGGAAGTAAATATAAGTTTTTACTAAAACAATTACATTTCTTATTAAATTAATAATTAATGATTGTATATTATTTCAGAAAATATATTTATATGGACTTATAGTCGCACATAGAACAGCAGCAGATATAATTAAAAAAAATTTTTAGACAATTTTTAAAAGTTTTTAATTTTTTTCACTAGGTTGTATTCGTTTTCAAAGAATATTTATTGGCGAACACAATTTGAAAGCGTAAAGTGACAGCTATCTTACTAATAATTTTAAAATATTTACTGGGCATTTTTTGCCCAAAGTCATTCATTATCGGCTTATATTTCCAAAAAAAAAAAAAATTCAAATAAAATAAAACTAAAAAATAAAACTTTTTTGTGTTTTAATTAAGTTTCAAAGTTTTCAAAAATCTTCCAAAAGTAATTTCTTAAAATTACTTATGTAGTATATACTAAACAACTGGGCCTTACTGGAAGAGTAAGCGAAGGACCTAATATTTCTTATCAAGTCAACTGTGTTTGAATATATTTTGTTTTTTTAGTTTTTAAAACAATGAATTGAAAAATTTTGCATATTAATATAACGAAATTATTTGCTTAATTCATAATCTCCCCCAAACGTGTTATTGTACCATTAAACTATTAAAATTAAACATTTTATCTTTTAGTTGGTAAATTTCGTACTAAACTGAGCTATAAAAAAAAGAAAATGGTTTGTTGGGTTCTTAAAAAAACTCTTGAACGTTTTAATTTGCTTAAAGAAGTTCTCAATAAGTTTATTGGGGTTATTATATAAGGGCAGAGGATATTCATGAGGTTTTTTAAGAATTTGATTGAAGTCTACTGATGATTTGGTGTAAGAACCAATGAAATGAATATAGACAAACTTAACCTACAACAAACCCTATGAATATACATATTTATTTTAACGAAGTTCAAAATTAAAAAAAAAACGGAAATAAATTTTCGAGGATAGCAATTCTTAACGATATTTAATTCGTTTAAATAAGCAAACAATTAAAATAACAGTTTTGCTATTTAATGAAATTATTTAACGGCATTCGCTGTTACTAATGTTAGCTATTATTACTGAAAAAACAGCAAAATTGTTTACCCGTGTTCACAATCGTTATACTTGTTAATTTAACGACAATCATTTTCGTTTTGAATATTAATCGGTTAATAATTATTATTTTGCTTTACGCATTTTTGAAATTTATTTTGCAGCCACTTTTTTTGGAAATAATATATGTATATACACAAATATCAGTTGTCCACTACCGTTAAAAAGTTCTTTGTGAATCACTTAACCGTAACTTCAAACGACAAGTTCTATCGATAAATATAATAATCGATAAATATAATATCAGATCTGTAAAAGTTACTGAATCGCCCCATAGTATTGCTTAATCAATAAAAAAAAATAACAGTTATAACAAAAAAAACAATGAAACTTTTAAAACCACATTTAAAAATAAAGCAAGCTGGCAACACTACTCAACACTTTATGAGAAAGAAGCATTGCGATTAACAGTAACTGTAAAAGAATAAATGGAGCGTATAAGCAACATCAGAAAGAAAAGTAAGTAACACAAATAGATTAAAAATATACACTTTAATACGTTAAATTAAATTTCTATAAGTTAATAGGTACTTACATGTGAGCGAAAAATTCCTTTAAGGCTATATACTTGTTGTTGTTGTTGCTAGTATTGTTGCTAGTATTGTTGCTGTTGAACAATTTTACTAATTTGTAGTAATTTTAGATAATTTTACAATGATAAGTGTCAACGACATTTGAAACACATTTTCAAAGGCAGTTAAGCTTGTATGATAGAAAGTGTATTAATATGTAATTGCAGCTGCAGCAGTATTAGTAGAACGAGTTGTCAAATACAACAGGCAAACGACAAAAGAACGAACCAAACGTAAACGTACAGGAGGTAAGTGTGTGTGTGTGTGAGTTAAGTCTTACTGTGCGCCCAATTGCTGGTTGGTTTATTTTATTTCTCTTTAGTTGATTTGTTGGTTGGGTAAGTTTCTGGTGCTGTATCTCTGGATGTATGCTATTGAAGTGTGTGTAAGTGTATGTGTATATGTGTGTGTAGTGTGTGTCGAAATGTTAGTTTTTTTCTGCTATTTTTTTTTTCTTTATATTTTTTACACTTTTATCGATATGCTTTATGTTGCTCCTCTTATACTTAAAATTGTTAATTATTTAACTTTTTAATTTTATTTTTGCAATAATTTCTTCTTTTTGTCTTACTTTATTTATACACATATTTTTTAACATCATTTCTTTTTGATATTATTTCGTTTCATTTCATTAGATTTCATTAACTGGAACTTTCATATTTTGTTATACATTTTACACTATAAATGCAATTTATTTCTTTTTTCCTTTTTTAATACTTTTTTTCTACTAACTACTTAATAATTTTTTTTCTTTACTTTAAAAAATTTACATTTTACCTAAAAGTTTTAGAAAAAGAAAGAACAATTTAAAAAAATTTTTTTTTACTTATTTTATACAAAATAAAAAACACATTTTACACGATTTATTCTTTAAATTTAAAAGTTCTTAAGCTTTTTATTTTAATTTTTAGAGATTTTTTTAGTATACTAAGCGTGAAAATCTCCTTAAACAATTTCTTTTTTTTTTCTTCAATATTCATTTTCGTCCTTATCTACTATATGCGTTTGTATGTATGTGCGTTTCTATGTATATATAGAAAAAAAAAGCAAGTGTGCCAATATTCCCGTTATGGTAGTGCCACATATAAAAACCTCATCTGTTGGGAAAAAATCTGAAAAATTTATATATAAAATTTTTTCCTTCAAGAAACTCTTTGTAATAAATGAAATTTTTATAGATTTTTGTAAAAAAAACTTTTCACACATTTTTTAATTTAATAAATTTGATTTATTTGCACTTTATTTTATCATAATTAATAAAATTTTTACACTTTTTTTGCAGCTATACACAATTTTTTTATATTTTTTCCTTCAAGTTTTAATTAGAAAAAATTCTTTTGGTTTAATGCGAAAAAACCCCGAAAAGTGGGTCATCTTCGGTCGTTCGGTTTGGTCTACTTGTATTTTTCATCTAAAACTTAGTTGCTTGCACACACAGCAATCGATTTTTGTTGTATGTGTCTTATATTGTAGGTTAACATAACTTTTTTACAGTCATGTCTTAACATGTTAGAAAGGTTACGGTAGTACTTTCTATTAGTAAGAGAGACTGTTCTGCTCTCTTAAGAGTTAAATGACAGTTTGTTTCCTTTTTCTTTTTGTTTCAAAGTGGTGCATACCTTTTCGAACGAAGTCTTAATTGTACTGGTTAACAGGGCCTTTTGGTAAAAACAAAATTCTATTTTCTAAGCCTTAAGCAAGAACCCAAACAAAATTAAAGCTTTTAGGGCACCAAAAGTCCCTTAAATGGGCCTTGTCTTTTAAAGGATGATGTTAATGTGCAAAGATAACGGTCCAATGCTGTTATTATAAAAGATGACTGAAGTTCATGTGGTTTTAACAGAGCAATGCAACACGAATTTTACTGGATTTCAGATCGATTTAACAAAGCTGTTCGAATGAAGCAGGTCTATTAATTTTTGACAGAAAAGGGGGGATTTTTACTGAAAACCGTAAACTAAATGGTTGGTATTTTACATATGGGTTATTCCATTGGGACGGGTGTGAGCCTTCTACTTACATTTTTGGTTAAATAAGTTTGTTAATTATAGATAATTGCCAAGGATGATAAAATGCTATAACAGGTAGACAATGAAAAAACATGATTTCTGCTAAGAGTTTCCATTAAAGACTGTGGCGGTTATAACCTGCAAAAAAGTTCATTTTTCCTGATTTGGACCGTTTTATGAAAGATTTACTATATGGTTCCGTAACAATTCCCGATTAACAGGCAAAATCGTCAAAGGATTGTTAGAGAATACCAAATAAGCATTTACGCAGGGTTTATGACACCAAAAGGCTTACGTTAAACATCACAAGCGACTTCGGAGAGAGTGCAATCCAATTTGGAAACCTGTTAAAGAGGGAGAGAGAGAGAGATAAAAAGAAAAGTGAACTAGAAAATTCTGAAAGTCGAATGTAAAGGCTAATTTATTTGATTGAAAATTGTCGCCCTACCCGAGGGACGAAAAACCCTAGAAAACTAGATAAGTTAAAATTAACTACTTCCGACAGGCTGCCCCGTTTGCTGTCCCAGAGTAACTAACCACCACACCGCCAGTGTTTTTCTGCATCTTTATAGCTCAAACAGAAGCTGTTAAAGGGTAGTCCCATTCTATTGACATGGGTCCCATTCTACTATCATTAGTGCTATGAAAGCATCGCTGTCCAGTTCAGCATTAGAGGATAATTTGTGGTGTAGAGTATACATACATCAACAATGGACCTTATGGCAGCTTGTATATCGGTAAAAGTCCCGTTCTTTCTGCCAAATAATCTGTAGCTATGTATATAGCAAGCTAGCCGCTTTGCCAACAGTTCAGTTGGGCATACAGTGTGCGACAAAACATATGCACGAACTTCTGTTAAGTAGAATATGTCTCAAAAACAAAAGCAAACACATTTGGATTTGGACTTATTTATTTTTTTATAAAGTTAATAACCTAAATTCAATAAAATATATAAAAAAAAATACAAATTCTTATAAAGCTTAAAAAAATTCATATTATACAATAAAAAACAGTTTTTTGTATGCGACAAAACATATGCACGTCTTTAGGAAATTAAAAAAAATATTAATATTTATTTGAATAGCCATTATTTTTTAAAACTTCTTCACATCTTCGTGGCATGGATTAAATTAGGTTTGATAAAATTCCCTCAGAAATTTCATTCCAAGCTACTTCCACTTAAGCGGCATTTTCTCCTCTGCATGTGGTAGCATTATAGTTTGTAGGATAACCTTGTAAGCGAATCGATCCATTACACCATTTATTTTATGAATTGGTCCGATTCTATGGCCGGAAAAGCATCCGCAGACCAATACATTTCCTCCTCCGTGTTTTACCGTACCTTTGGTATATCGAGGGTTAAGGCATTGTCCTTTTGGTCCACGTACCAGCCTTAATCCATCAGAACTTTTAAGATTGAACTTAGACTCATCAGAGAAGAGTACGGCTTTCCATTAGGTTGTGGTCCAGTCGATGTGCTCCTTTGCAAATTCGATTCTAGCTAATCTGTTTTTGGCAGAAATAAATGGTTTTTTTGCACTTCTACATGATTTTAATCCATCTTCCACAGATCGTCTTTGGATGGACCTAATCGAGACATTTAAGTTTAACTGACTTGCAATAGATCTTGCTAAGATAAATGTATCCTTTTTTATTAAGCGCAGTATTTCCTGGTCGTCCCGTTTACTGGTTTTCCGGGGTCTACCACCTCTGTGTACGGTTGCCAACGACCAGATGAACGGAAACGGCTTACAATGCGAGAAATGACACTGCGGTGAATTCCAAATTTATTTGCAATCGACGTTATTGATTGCCCTTTATTATAATCATTTATAATTTTTTCTTTTATATGATCGGAATATTTGCTGTAAGCCATCCTTTTATTAAAATATTGCAAACTATGACCAATGAATTTGAATGAATATAAATAATAATAAACGCGTGCAAAATTTTTCAAATTATTCCGTTAAAATTTAAAAAATTGTGCATCTCATTTAACGATTCTTTTTGTTGGTAATTTGTTAGAAAAAATGAAGAACATAAATACCAACCACTTCGTGCATTTGTTTTGTCGCATGTAAAATAGCGGTTTTGTAAGTTTATTATTAATTTTTTGTTTGTTAAAAATTTTTTTCTTTGCTTTTGTCTTGTGTTAGTAAGAGGACTCTATTATTATTACAAAAAAATAACACAATTAAAAATACCAATGAAATTTTCTATATTATAACGATATTTGATTGCAAGTACAATCTCGTGCATATGTTTTGTCGCATACTGTATATAAAATATGTCTATAACAACAGATCCCGAGGCAGTGATTTCATCCGCCCCTTCCTCTGAAACATATAAAGAGAAATCCCTGTGGAAAAAAGGTTCCGGTGTGCTGAAGTTAACTTAAATGGAAACAATATCTACAATTCCAATAATACTTACATGACTGCATGTTGTTTGTCTCCATCCGCCACAGCAGGAAGTCTGATATTGGTAATCAGCTCCAGCTTTCCCGCCAGGATACCTGCCAGAAGCCAAGTAATTAGGGTAAAAAGGAATTTAGCCGTAGTCGATCTAAATTCGTCTGTTATCAGAATTGCTATATTGCGAGGAGAGGAGATTTTACACCGTCTTATTAAGCCAACTGACACTTCGAGAATAAAGGGCCAGTTTTCAAATCTAAGAACTAAATATATAATATTGGTGCAGCCATTTGTTCAATTCCGAAGGTTTCATCTTAGGGAAACAGAATCCTTCCTCTTCAAACTAGAGTGTCCGCAATGCTGTAAGATGTTTCGATCAAGCAGATTTGGAGGTGTTTCGAGCTTATTCAAATACTTGTCCACAAAGTTTATGAATTAGCATCTATAATCCAGAATGAATCTAAAATATTTTGCACTATCGACAGAACCACTCCATTTATTGCAGGGAGTAAGAAGAAAACATCTTGTATCTGTTTATGGACAGCTTTGTTTCAGAACTACTTATATCTTATCGATAAAAGTATTCAGAACGCTAGATATTATCACTACAACGTCAGTTACGTAGTCGACTGCTTACCTAGTGTAGAACCGGTCAGCGTTATTACAGAAATCTTCTGTGTCCAGAAGGAACACTTTGAAATAGTTCCTAAATTCAAGAAATCTTTTAATATAATCAACTAACGAGTTAAGAGCCTTTTTACTGATCTTTCTTTGTGTAAGCGTGTTGGAAGTCCGACAGAAGACTAGTATTGACTGTCGTCCATAGGTGGGCATCAATCTTCCTTTCCAAGGTTTGAGACAGATAAGACTTGAGACCGCCTGGCCTGTCGATATTTTTACTTGTGTGTAATATTTTACCTTTCTCGGGGATGAAAACGAAGGCGGATTCCGCTCTGGGGAATATATAACTAGGAAAGACAAGCCTCGTAAATAATAAGAAGCCAAAGGGGGGCTTAAGTCGATGTTACGTTGCAGAACTGCTTGAATCAGGCCAACTGTTCCTGGTGACTTAAATGGCCTAAAAATCTTTACCCAGTGTTGCCCAGTACTTATAATTTTAGAGATTAATGGCCGGTTTTGATGCAGTTCTCATCATTCTGAAAATAACTAAAGACGATAGATGATTTGAATAGAATATTATGCTGTCGGTTTTTCTCAAACAAGTTTTTGACGCTACAGCTAATGTTTCTAAAAGTGACACACTAAACTTGTTCAATGCGATCTTGCAAAGAGTCTAGTTTCCTGTCCTCTTTACCTTATTAAGCTTTTTGCATATCGTGTGGGTTTCATTTGTGGAGAATGAGTATCAAACTAGTTTTTTCTGGCCTTTGGAAAGAGTCAAGGGAAAAAATAATGACATAATATACCTTATACAGCTATATTACCAACCGTTATAAAAAACAGAAGTGGAACAATTCTTAAAAGGTAATGCAACTGCAAATTCGTTCTTCTTCTATTTTGGAAAGGAGTAGCCCTGTACTACCTTCCCACGATAGAAAATTCAAGATACTGATAGCCATAGAGGGAGCAGAGAAAGGTCACACACCAGCACCTGATAAGGTTGGCGCTTTCTGCGCTAACAATTGTTATGATCAAAACGTTTGGTCTATTTGCGACGGGAAAAATACGTTTAAAACTATGTTTACTCTTGGCAGATAATTTTCAAGAGCTGCGCAAATTAGATAATGAACATTAGCTTTGGCCCTTTAATGGCAGGGATCCAAACTACTTTAGCAGCGCCGATCGCTTTCTAGACAAGATTGTTCGATGGTGGATCCTTGTCATGTTCCATGTAGCTTGAGAAACCCCACCAGGTTCTTCATTAAAAAAAGTTTAGGACCACCCTATATGAAACAAAATCTGCTGAGGATTCCCTTTAAAAAAAGTTGTAAGAATAAACACAATAAATTAAAATTTAGTTAAAATGGGTTATAAATACATTTATTTGTCATAAAAAGTATTTAAGTTCATACTATTTTTGTATATAATTTGTCATTTTAAAATTTTCAACTTAAAAGAGAAAACCAAAATTGGAAATATATTTCTTTTATTTGTTTATTTTTTTTTTTTCTTTATAATTGAATTGTTTTCTATATCCATTTACTAGAAGGTAAACTAATTTAGTCTTACTCTATAATGCTAACTGTTAAAATTTTGAAATTAAATTTTGGACTATTTTATAGTATTTGTTTTGTATTTCTTCTTTTCTTTACCTAAATTTCTTTTGCAAACGTCATTAATTTCATTCAGGAAAAAGAAACAAACTAACAAACGAACAACAAAATTTGGACAAAAATTATTATTTACATTTATTAATATTTAATATTATTATTATTATTATTATTATTATTATTATTATTATTATTATTATTATTATTATTATTATTATTATTATTATTATTATATTATTATTATTTAATATTTTTTTTAAATTTTTTGTTCTTATTTATAAATAAATTTCAATATATACTCTTTTTGTTAGTAATAATACTAAAAACTACATAAAAATTTTAAAATAACTTTTATATATTACTTTAATTTTTAATTAATTTATGTTGGAAATTTTTAAAATAAATAAGTAGTTTTTTCTTTGTTGGTAATTTTTTGTTTATTGTAGTTTTTTGTAATTGTAAATATGTGATCTGTAGTTTTTAGTTTTGTTTTTTTATTTGTATTTTGTTTTGTATCTTGTTTTAATATCTTTTTTTGTTAAATGACTTTTGCTACTCTCTTATATAATAAACTATTTGCATTAAAAAATAAAGAACTGTTTGTTTTTAATTTTGTAATTTCTTATGTTTTTATAGATTATATTTTTAATAATAATTCTATTTAAAAATAAAAAATAAAAAAGGAAACAATAATTAAATAAAAAAAAATGCCACTCATTGTAAGCATTTAAAGTTTCTATTCGCATTTACTTTTTACCGTCAGCATAATTTGATTAGTTTGTCGTATTAAATACAGGGCACTTACAAATACTGCATTCGGTCTGAAATGTACAAAGAAAAAATCAAGTTAAATTTTAAGGCCCATATTCGTTACATACTTAAAAGTTTAAATAAAACATTTTGTATTTAAATCTTTAAGAATTTTTTATAATTTTAGGATAAATATTCAATTATAGTGTTTTTGAAATTTCTTCTAAAGGGAGGATTTTAGTTTACGTTTTTATGTATTTTGAAAAAGGCTACGAAATAAAATGTCGCCGTGTCGCGGATTACAATGCAATTATTGCTATTCACACTTAAAAGCAATGTTGTTTAGAAAGTTCTGAAATAGAATGATAAAGTATTTTAGAACTTTCTAGTTGTATTTTAGAAATTTATCGTTCAATTTTAGAAGTTTAATTTCAGATATTTCTAATTTAATTTCAGAATTTTATAGTTCTGTTTAGGGTACACTAAGCGAGGTAATATTTAGGCGAATTCGAAAAATTTGCTCTCTGCATTTACTTAATTTTTTTAATTCAATGAATTTCCCTATGGTCTTGATATTTTATAAAAGTGAATGTCAGTTTTATTTAAAAAAGGGCCAATTTTTTTAATTCGCCTTGATACTACCTGTATTAGTCTACCCTTAAAACGTTTCATATGTATTTCAGAATTTTAGTTGTATTCAGGGGGCAAATTACGGCATTCGATTCGAATCGAAATTTAAAAATTCTTATTAGAATTCCTATGTTAAAAGCATTGACAATTCGATCGATCGAGTAGAATTTCGATTCGAATCGAATGCCGTAATTTGCCCCCAGGGTACACTAATACAGGTAGTGTTAAGAATCCAGCTGATTATGAATTCGCCTTGTACCTTGCATTCAGTTTATCAAACACAAAAAGGAAATGTAGAGGGCGAATTTTTTAAATTCGCCTTGATACTACCTGTATTAGTGTACCCTGAAACAGAATTAGAAAATTATGAAATATGTATATTCAAATAAAAATGCGGTATTTTTATACTGGGTTTATTATAATACTTATACTGAGTTTGACGTTTGTCTATGCATGAATGTGTCACGTCAAGACGTACAATTAGTAGACCGATATTGTTTATTTTATATGTCGATTGCATTAAGATAGACAGACACTTTTTATAGTTTAATAATATTATCGAGTTAGTCAGTCTTTATTGGAATTTGGCATATTATATTTTAACAAAAGGACAGACCGAAATAGGTAAGATCATGTTATATGTATGTATATCCAATTTTTACACACCTTTTAGGGTATTTAATATATTTACATTTAAAACATTACAGTTTGTTTTTTTTTATACTTACTGTCCTTCTTTGAAGTATTCCTTTAATGTTGTACTAAATTTTTTCGAATATTTGACAAATTCCTTTTTGCGCTGTTCTACAGCCTGTTTGCCGGTTACGCCAGGTATAAAATTACCAATTTCATTGACAACATCTAACAGTTTTTTAATAGCGCTGGCAATTTCTCTGCAGATGAAAACGACAAGAAAATTATTTAGGGATTTCATACATAATAAAGTTTATTTTCGTAATTACTACTATTCTTCATACAAAATATTTTGGTTGTTTAATTTTAATTAAAAAAAAAACATTATTCTACAAAACAACGTTGGGGACAACTTCTTACATGCAAAGTATAGCACTGAGAAATATTTATATAACTACGAAAATGCTAATTAAGGGAATAATATCCAATTTAAGAATTTCTATGTAATAATTCCTAATTTATTAAGCACATACAAAGCCAAAAAAAATCAATTAATCAACAAACGTCTAATTTATGAACGGCTAAACGGATTTAGGTAATTGTTTTGATGCTTCGCTTTCTTTCGAATACGATAGAAAAGCGACAATATGGATATTTATTTACAATGTCGTTTACTATTATGCCATAACAAAAACAACTTACTTGATAGTTTCCAAAAACGTTTTACGATCTTGAATTTCATCTGGAATACGACTTAAAATAACTTTAAGTGCAACGGATTTTCGATTCAATTCTTGAAACGGTTCTTCAGTACGTGTCAGTCGATATTCATTTACTGCAAAACAAAAAGACAACCAAATTAGATACCTGTTACAAGTTCAAACACTATAAAGCCCTGATTTCAGAGCATAACTTACAATCTGTTTCTGGTAGATTTCCCTGCAATCTTAAGACTGATTCATTTAGATTGACATTCAGTTCGGCTTTTCTTGTTATAGCCAATATAAGGTCATAACAAAACCCAGGATTATTTTGTTCAGTTTTTAGAATTGCCGAACGCAATGATTGAGCAGCCCCAACATCTCGCCTCTCCAGCTGCAAGAATAACGTTAAAGAAACAGTATTATATTACTTGTGACCTACATGTGCATTATATGGCTATTCGATTTTTAATAATATAGCTTTATTTGTAAAACTTAGTTTGTATTTTCACTTTACCTGTGCAAATATGGGTCTCAATATTACAGGCAAGACAAGTGATGGTGTTGGCATCTCACCCATTGTCATATTTTACATTAATTTTAGATGTTTATCGAATGAAAATATATTGTTTTCTTTTTTGTTGGAAAAGTTCCCACCGCGTATTATAAAACACTTTGAAATAATATTAACTTTTCGTAACGTTTTGCTATGAATAGAATAAAAACAATTGATATTACTTAATAAGCAAAAGTTTAGTACGGAAAAAACACTGGAAAACCAAAAATTCACACAAAAATAAAAACTTACAAAACACTAACAATGCAACGTAGTTAAAGAAAAAAAACTTAATAGAAACAGAAGGTGAAAGCAAAAATATTATTGACATTTTAAAATGTCAACAGCAGCAACAACAGTTGGATGTGTTTAGTACTGACAACAACAAACTACCTTGCCACATAAATTATTTTTATGCTAGACCTTTTTTCCCGTTTTACGTAAAATTGTCCATACATGAATTTGGTATATATTCTGTATAGGTATATGATTATTGATTTTATAGAAAAATTTGTGATTTTTCTCCTAAAAAGTTGCCGATCACTTTAATAAAAAAAATTTTCTACTATCAATTAATTTTTTAGTTGATTGAATTGTTTCGGCAGCAAACCTGATAATCCATTGCAGTATGTTCCAGATGACGAATGCATATACAAACGCACTATTAAAATAAAAGTGCAAATTGTGATAAAGTCAACATTAACGTATAATGACTTTTGTGTTATTACACCCTCTCCCCAAATGCATTGAAGAGAGTAAGAATAAAAAAATAACTTTTGTAGTCTCTTTTGCCAGACGACCAGTGTGACCAAAAAGGATTTTCAAAATGCTTAATGGACAAATTTCGTTATAAAAATTAACTAACAAAGATCTTATCCGTAAAAAATATTGACAATATACAATAAATATATATGAGATTATGGTAAACTAAGTAGTATGGCAAAATTATTTCCCGTTTATGAAACTTTTCCTTAAACGTAACTGACTTTATTTTTTAAATTGCTTTCCAAAACTTTTTATATGCAATTTAATCTTGCAACAATTATCACCCTAGTATCATAAGAGACAAGTAATTACGCTTAAAACAAGCAACCAACACAATGCATATATAAAAATATATGCGGTTGCCGATCACTGCTCTATACGTATATACTCCTTTAAATCTCAATACTAGACCAAGGTATATTGAACAAGGTAGGAATAACTGATCAGCTGACTTCTATTTCGCCATATGTTTTCTAGCTTAGCTTGGACAATTGTTTATGCTTTACAATGGTTGTGTATACTGTGTGTATGTGTGTTCGCAACATTTTCGACAACCAAGCTGCAATTAGCAACAACAAAATACATGCTGAAATTTTACAGGAAGTTGTAGTTTTAGGGACGATCCCACCTTCTTATTCCACCATGTACTAGACATTTGATAGAGAGATGTATGCATCCATCCTGCAAAATCGCACGAAATCTCTCAGAAACATCTGTTAAATTGGTCGTACTTTTTACGAATGCTGTCAGAATTCTGACCGCGAAACATATGAACTGGTTGACACAAAATCTGTTAGACATAAGAGTGAATTTTCTCAACCGAAGTGTCTAACAGAAATCTGATCGAATTTCAATGAAGAACCAAATAATAATCTTAAAAACAAAATGTCTTAGTCTTAAAGGTGTTTCTATTTGAAAGCTTTTTATGCTCAGGTTCAGTGCGGATATCTTGGTGCAGGTTTTAGATATTTTACATATATTATAATGTTCTTGTACATCCCATAACTTGTTGCGGGTGAGTTTTCGTCACGAACTACCGGGCTGACGTTTAAGCAGAACTGCAGGGCAGAATGTGTTTTATGTTCAATGTTGTTTTTGTGATAGTTACATTTTTTACTTACTTGTTTTATTGTTCTTTTTATTAAATTAAATATTTTAATATTAATATTTTATGTTATATGTGTAAATTTATTGTTATTTGGGTATAATGTTGTCTTTGAGGTAGTATAGTTTGTCAATCTCTCTTGTCACAATTCCTTAATAGTTTTGATGTTTTCTTGTTTGTTGTTTGTCCGATTTTCGCTTTGATCTGTTAAATATACATATGTACATATGTAAATGTTATTATAAATGTAGTTTTTTGTTTGTTTTAATTTGTAAAAAAACTTACCTTTTCTTTCTATGTAATTTATTTGTACTAAAGTTCTGCAAATATAAGAAAATAAAATTATTATTTTTGTATTTTATACTTACTTGTTTTCCTTTGTCAAGATGTCGTCCGCGAATGTAAATGTATTGGTATAACAATTTAGTGTTGTATTTTTTCTACTGTATGTAGTGTAAAAAGGAATTGTTCTGTAGTGTAAAAACACAGTGTTGTATTTTCATTCAAAACTTACCGTAAAAAGAGGAAATGTTTAAATATAAAAATGTTTGAATGAAAATATAATACTGGTTAATTTTTATGTGAGCCTGGTTGAGAGTAAATTTGAAAGAAACTTGTTAGAGCCAGAAAGGATTGAGGAAAAAAGGGAAAGAGGAACGAATGTGTTTTTGAATAATATGATAAATAGGAATAATTCCGTAAACATTTTATTTAATTATTTTATATGTATATAAGAGAATATAATGAAATGTGGCAACAGGCAAGTTTTTCAGTTAGAATATGGCGAGAAACCCGTTAAGCTGATCAGAAGCAAAGAAAAAGTCGGGATCTTAAGTAAAAAGTGGTGGTTGAAAAGTGTTGTGCGGCTAATATTCAGAGCCATACAAAGTTTTTTAAAAAAAGATTTTTGCTTCCAATTTTTGTTTAAATAAATGAAGATTATTGTGTGGTTACGTAAGTTTGTTGTGAATCAAATGTTTGTGTAGGTTGTGAAAAAATAAATTATGTGTTTTTTTTTGTGTGCAGCTGGTCATTGTTTCCAAAGATGAAAGATGTTTATTTGAAAAAAAAAAAAAAAAAAAAAAAAAAAAAGAAAAAAAAAAAAAAGCGTTAACCTCAGCACCTGTCCTGCGTCACGCAGATTTTTCCAAAAGATTCTATATACAATGCGATGCTTGTGATTATGGCATTGGAGCCGTACTGTATCAGATAAGCGGAGAAGATGAAGAGCATCCTATCGCATTCTATTCGCAAAAACTGAACACCACACAAAGAAAGTACAGCGTGACAGAGAAGGAATGCTTGGCGGCAGTGATGGCTGTAAAAAAATTTAGGCAATATATCGAAATGATGCCATTTACAATCGTGACGGATCACGCCAGCCTTAAATGGTTGATGTCCTTAAAGGATCTTACCGGGAGATTAGCCAGATGGTCATTGCAACTGCAAGCCTTTGACTTTGATATACAGCATAGAAAGGGATCTGAAAATACCGTAGCAGACATGCTGTCAAGAATACCAAATAGCGAAAAAGTTGAAGAAATAAATTTAACAGATCTGATGGGATTTGAAACAACGGAGTTTGAAAGTCAAGAGTATTTGGAGATGGTGGCTCAAATTGAAAAGAATGCGGACCGATTACCAGATTTAAAGGTAAAAAATGGACTTATTTATAAGAAAACAACCTGTGACCAATTAGATGAATGTCAGTGGAAATTATGGATTCCAGCGTTAATAACACAGGCTCTAATAGAAAAAGCTCATATCACCCCTACATCAGCTCACGGAGGAATAAATAAAACACTTGAGAGGATAAAAAGGTTGTACTACTGGCCAAAAATGACAATACAGGTTAAAAACTATATAGCTAACTGTCAAACGTGCAAAGAGACCAAGCCAGCTAACTCGAAAATGCGACCGGAAATTGGAGAAAGAGTCGTGACCGAAAGGCCATTCCAGAAATTGTACATGGATTTTATGGGGAAATACCCTCGGTCCAAAAAAGGAAACTGCTATATATTTATTGTAGTGGATCACTTCACCAAGTTTACCTTCTTAAAAGCGATGAAAGAAGCCACTACCAATAATGTGATAAATTTTCTGGTTCAAGAAATATTTCATAAATTCGGAGTACCGGAGGTGATACATAGCGATAATGGCAGCCAATTCGTATCTAAAAGTTTCGAAAGTCTAATGGAATTATATAAGATAAAGCACCTAAAGACAGCAGTATATTCACCTCAAAGCAACGCCAGTGAACGGGTTAATCAATCTGTATTATCGGCGATACGTGCATATTTAAACAAAGACCATCGCGAGTGGGTCGTAGAGACAAGTATCGTGGAATCACTACGACAAGGTTGGGAGGGCTTAATGAGAGCGAACATCAGTCTCTCAAAAATCTTCATGTGGTAGAGTTTGTAAGTTTTGTAGTTTTGTTGTTTGGTTTTTTTCAGTTTTTTTATGAGCGGATGCACGGCTGGTGAGAGGGTTGGGACCACCTGAGGTAAACCACGCCATAGCTAGTCGGCGAACCTCACCGAGCTGGAACTGGTCCGTAACATAAATGGCGCCCAATCGAATGGCAACTTGGGATATTTTTTGTATAATAAAAATTATCCTAAGCTGTACAAGTGGTACATGTAGAACACCTATACATGTGACAATAGCCTAATAGTTTTGTAAAATAGCCCAATGGTAATCGTGACTCATATTGCTGGAGTTGGTTTGCATAGCCGCTGTAAGACGTAATGCAGGGTCGTATGCAAATGGAACTCTGGGATATGATGATCGATGTTGATATGCTTGTGGATTTTTATGCAGTAGCTTGAGAGTGACTATGTGTGTCCCCAACTGTATTGTATTTAAACTCCTTTTGTGATCCTAAAGTAATATTTTGTTTTTAAATTATTGTCGGTGTTGATTGTATGTTAATGTCTGATAGCCTGTCGCATCGTGTGTATGTCGAAGTGTGTAGTATCAGCATTATCTGCATTCTTCCTGATTGTGATTTGTAGAGTTCATATGTTTTGTTATTTTACAGTTTGAGTATAAGTAATATCTGATAGCCTGTCATGATCGTGTGTATCGTGAAGTGTGTAGTATCAGTGTTACATGTATTCGTGCTGTGGTAATTTAACGTAATTTTGATGTAATGTTGTTTGTATACCACATGAAGATTTCTTCTATAAATTTTCGAATCTCGTTGATCTCCACAACCATCCATCATTACCTGTATCTGAAAAAAAATGCCTATGAATATTAAGTTTTGATTTTGTATTTTAGAGATTTTATTTGCTAAATAGTAATGTGCATGATTTAAAATTTGGTTATTATATATTTTATTCTTTTTGCATGATTTTTGTTTGTTTAATTATATTTAATTTTCATATTCATAATTTTATATATTGATAACAATCTTTTTATTATTTTATGTAGTATTAATAAATTTATATGATTTTATTTAATTGTATGTTATTTATGTGTTGCATGCTTGGTGATATTATTATTTATTAATTTATTTTAGACTAATTATGTTATATTATATTATTTTTTCTATATTATATATTTATTTTAAATTATTTATTTCTTGTATATTATTTATTTAATTTAATTATGTGTTGATTTATTTTCCTATATCGTTAAACTCGTAATTATTAGAAATTTGTGTAATTATATATCGTATTTTATAATTTGTACCTTTATTTATTTTTATCTGCATGGTAATTTTAATTGATTGACTTTAAAAATATTTAATCGTATTAACCTAAGTTAAATTTTAGTTTTGAGATTTATGTGGCTCCCCTAATGTTTTTATGAGAGTGAACGATACCGCCTTAATGTTGTGCAGCAATATATTTTAGTGTTGCCAGTGAGCAAATCCTGTTGTCACGGTTGATAAGGGTTGACTATAGTTTAATATATGTCCCGATAAATTGTCCCTTTTAAATAATTATTCTTTTGATTTATTTTGATATTCCTCTCCAAAAATTGGCCAGAGTGTTTATTTTTGTCTGTGATATGCAAATGATGTTAAGTTCGGCAAGTGTAATAAGCTTAATACATTTTTTCGCGTGCAATACCAATCAAGGAACTGTGATAGTGTAAGACACCCGTGGTTAATTCTGTGATATAGATATTTAAGTTGTGATGTCTTTTTGTATTTTAGTAATGAATTTTAAGTGCAATATAGAATTAAGTATGCGTTGTCTGGTTCAGAAAATACGGCGTTGCAGGAGAATTGTGCCTGTAAAGAGAATGAAAAGATATCACAAAGTAAATATGTATATTGTGAAAAGATTTTAAATTACTTCCCGTAATAGTTCGTCAAGCTTCTGAACTTTTTAACTTTAAAAAAACTTCAGAGACTTGTGGTCATGGCACTACTGTTTAGACATCCGACGGAAAAGGTAAAGATGAGGCGTTACCCTTATATGTTAATTTATAAAGTTTTATTTTTGCCTCAAAAGGGCGTTCGGTTAATTCTGTTTAAGTACTTTTTAGTGCACTACCAGCCAGGCTGGTAACAAGATTTCTTTATTTAAAAATGGGTTGCCTCTACGTTTTCTTTTCCTGAGGAAAAGAACTCGGAAGAGTGATGGCGCAATGTGGACCAAGTTTTGAGCTAATGACGGAAGTAAGTGTAAGTTCCTGTGAAAAGAGAGAAAAAAAATGAACTGTAGTTTAGCACGTACTGGCTTAGTAACAAAAAAATGCATTTACACTTTTATGCCCGGCTAAATTGTAGGTAGAGTATGAGACTCGTTTCAGGGTGTGGGAGTTCCCCACGTTGGGCACTGATTGATTAAAGAACCCGCACACCGTTCCCCCTGGCTAACACCAGTGAACCCGGAGTTTTGTTGCGGGTGAGTTTTCGTCACGAACTACCGGGCTGACGTTTAAGCAGAACTGCAGGGCAGAATGTGTTTTATGTTCAATGTTGTTTTTGTGATAGTTACATTTTTTACTTACTTGTTTTATTGTTCTTTTTATTAAATTAAATATTTTAATATTAATATTTTATGTTATATGTGTAAATTTA
The DNA here is from genome assembly GCA_963583895.1 of Melanophora roralis. Lineage (NCBI taxonomy): Eukaryota > Metazoa > Arthropoda > Insecta > Diptera > Rhinophoridae > Melanophora > Melanophora roralis. Next base: position 92,467,529 of record OY757187.1, on the reverse strand, counting down.
TTGTTATTTGGGTATAATGTTGTCTTTGAGGTAGTATAGTTTGTCAATCTCTCTTGTCACAATTCCTTAATAGTTTTGATGTTTTCTTGTTTGTTGTTTGTCCGATTTTCGCTTTGATCTGTTAAATATACATATGTACATATGTAAATGTTATTATAAATGTAGTTTTTTGTTTGTTTTAATTTGTAAAAAAACTTACCTTTTCTTTCTATGTAATTTATTTGTACTAAAGTTCTGCAAATATAAGAAAATAAAATTATTATTTTTGTATTTTATACTTACTTGTTTTCCTTTGTCAAGATGTCGTCCGCGAATGTAAATGTATTGGTATAACAATTTAGTGTTGTATTTTTTCTACTGTATGTAGTGTAAAAAGGAATTGTTCTGTAGTGTAAAAACACAGTGTTGTATTTTCATTCAAAACTTACCGTAAAAAGAGGAAATGTTTAAATATAAAAATGTTTGAATGAAAATATAATACTGGTTAATTTTTATGTGAGCCTGGTTGAGAGTAAATTTGAAAGAAACTTGTTAGAGCCAGAAAGGATTGAGGAAAAAAGGGAAAGAGGAACGAATGTGTTTTTGAATAATATGATAAATAGGAATAATTCCGTAAACATTTTATTTAATTATTTTATATGTATATAAGAGAATATAATGAAATGTGGCAACAGGCAAGTTTTTCAGTTAGAATATGGCGAGAAACCCGTTAAGCTGATCAGAAGCAAAGAAAAAGTCGGGATCTTAAGTAAAAAGTGGTGGTTGAAAAGTGTTGTGCGGCTAATATTCAGAGCCATACAAAGTTTTTTAAAAAAAGATTTTTGCTTCCAATTTTTGTTTAAATAAATGAAGATTATTGTGTGGTTACGTAAGTTTGTTGTGAATCAAATGTTTGTGTAGGTTGTGAAAAAATAAATTATGTGTTTTTTTTTGTGTGCAGCTGGTCATTGTTTCCAAAGATGAAAGATGTTTATTTGAAAAAAAAAAAAAAAAAAAAAAAAAAAAAGAAAAAAAAAAAAAAGCGTTAACCTCAGCACCTGTCCTGCGTCACGCAGATTTTTCCAAAAGATTCTATATACAATGCGATGCTTGTGATTATGGCATTGGAGCCGTACTGTATCAGATAAGCGGAGAAGATGAAGAGCATCCTATCGCATTCTATTCGCAAAAACTGAACACCACACAAAGAAAGTACAGCGTGACAGAGAAGGAATGCTTGGCGGCAGTGATGGCTGTAAAAAAATTTAGGCAATATATCGAAATGATGCCATTTACAATCGTGACGGATCACGCCAGCCTTAAATGGTTGATGTCCTTAAAGGATCTTACCGGGAGATTAGCCAGATGGTCATTGCAACTGCAAGCCTTTGACTTTGATATACAGCATAGAAAGGGATCTGAAAATACCGTAGCAGACATGCTGTCAAGAATACCAAATAGCGAAAAAGTTGAAGAAATAAATTTAACAGATCTGATGGGATTTGAAACAACGGAGTTTGAAAGTCAAGAGTATTTGGAGATGGTGGCTCAAATTGAAAAGAATGCGGACCGATTACCAGATTTAAAGGTAAAAAATGGACTTATTTATAAGAAAACAACCTGTGACCAATTAGATGAATGTCAGTGGAAATTATGGATTCCAGCGTTAATAACACAGGCTCTAATAGAAAAAGCTCATATCACCCCTACATCAGCTCACGGAGGAATAAATAAAACACTTGAGAGGATAAAAAGGTTGTACTACTGGCCAAAAATGACAATACAGGTTAAAAACTATATAGCTAACTGTCAAACGTGCAAAGAGACCAAGCCAGCTAACTCGAAAATGCGACCGGAAATTGGAGAAAGAGTCGTGACCGAAAGGCCATTCCAGAAATTGTACATGGATTTTATGGGGAAATACCCTCGGTCCAAAAAAGGAAACTGCTATATATTTATTGTAGTGGATCACTTCACCAAGTTTACCTTCTTAAAAGCGATGAAAGAAGCCACTACCAATAATGTGATAAATTTTCTGGTTCAAGAAATATTTCATAAATTCGGAGTACCGGAGGTGATACATAGCGATAATGGCAGCCAATTCGTATCTAAAAGTTTCGAAAGTCTAATGGAATTATATAAGATAAAGCACCTAAAGACAGCAGTATATTCACCTCAAAGCAACGCCAGTGAACGGGTTAATCAATCTGTATTATCGGCGATACGTGCATATTTAAACAAAGACCATCGCGAGTGGGTCGTAGAGACAAGTATCGTGGAATCACTACGACAAGGTTGGGAGGGCTTAATGAGAGCGAACATCAGTCTCTCAAAAATCTTCATGTGGTAGAGTTTGTAAGTTTTGTAGTTTTGTTGTTTGGTTTTTTTCAGTTTTTTTATGAGCGGATGCACGGCTGGTGAGAGGGTTGGGACCACCTGAGGTAAACCACGCCATAGCTAGTCGGCGAACCTCACCGAGCTGGAACTGGTCCGTAACAAACTCACAACCTGTAGAGGTTATAAATAAATAAAACATAAAATTAAAACCAAGGGTATGATATTTTTCCTCCCCAATCAACCCCAATTATGTTTGCTCTCTGAGCAAACAACTTGCCTAGATCAGGGGACTAAGTATACAAATAGACCAATGTTAAGGGTATATAAAACGCGGGACAGTTATTTGTGCAACATGTTCAGAAAGGAAAACGATAACTGCTTTCACTCTTGCATGTATTTTTAGAATGGAACATAAACCCGCTCGAATGGTAGCATTAATGTAACATTTTTGTCAGAATGGAAAACACCATAAAACAGAAGGTATGATATTTTTCCTCCCCAATCAACCCCAATTATGTTTGCTCTCTGAAGGGTATATAAAACTCGGGACAGCCGAATATATCGCTCTCACTTCTTAAATTTGACGTCATTTTAATATAATAGTTTTATTACTTTATTAAGCAACTTAGGACGCATCAAGCGCGCTACCATCGCACTGCCGGTCACTATGTTTTGTAAAAGCCAGGGGAAAAGCTAATATCTCTCTTGTTTGCAGTGAGAAAAAATAGAAAAGAGAAATGATAAACTCACAAGCACAAGAGAATAAGGAGAGCATTGACATCTATGTGAGATATAGATCAGAAATCTTAAAGGTACGTCGTACAACAAAATTCCCAAGCATGCCTAGGTTAGGTTAGGTAGAACATGCAGCCGTAGAAAGAAAGGATTCAGCTCACTTGGGTCCGCTTAATTCGGTCCTTTTGTGTTACCTGGAGAAGCAGATAGAATAGGTTGAGACGGAAGGAAAGAAGAAATTTAGAGAAGGATAGATAAGTAAGAAAGAAAGAACAGAAGAATGATAAGACTTACCAGGGTCTCTGGTGGGAATCGAAACTACAACCCCCTGACTGGTAGACTCGTGCACGTACCACTTACCTACCGGGCACCCTAACAGAAATCGAATAAAATTAGATTTTGCTAGACTTGCCTGGTGCAAAACATTGTCGGTCAATTTTGCGGGCTGGGCATTGACAAAAATGCAATGCATGACATGGGCTGTCAAACTATTTTCGTATATGTCAAACAAGAAAAAAGAGAACAAAAGAAAATAGCGGCGAAAACTAAAATTTTAGCAAGTTTGCAAAATATAAGAATTAACATTTTTTTTTAAATCCTTTTGCAATTTATATTCTAAAAATATTAATAATAATTGGCTGCCCAAAAATATATTAACAAAAAGTCATTAAAGCTGCTAAATAATTGGATCATTAACTTAAAAAAATAAGAAAATTTGCAAAAAAAGGAGTCATTATTAGAAAACAATTTTTTATTTAATTAGAAAGGAAAATTTAAACAACAATTAAATGAGTAATAGTCAAAAATAAAGAAACAACAACACAAAAAGAAAAATGCTAAAGGTAAGCAATTTTTGCAAAAGTTTGAAAAAATTTTGAACTGCTTTTAATCTGCTTGTCTTTTTGATTATTTCCTTTGTGGCCTTTAGGGAAAAGGGCAAAGATCCTTTGAAGAGGTATGGCCCGATATGCGTGTTATTGTATTAAAACTGCTAAAGCAAGAAGCCGTATCACAGGTAGAGTGGCAGGATTTGTTTTATGGCGTTCATTTGGTATGTCTGTGGGATGAAAAAGGTGCTGCAAAAATCTACGATTGTCTACGCAATGATGTGGTCGAATTTATAGCTCATGCCCAGCGCAAGGTGCAGTCACAGCGTGGCGAACATGCTTTACTGACCACCTATATAAGTGAGTGGCGCAAGTTTTTTACACAATCTAGTTACCTGCCTTTGCCTTTTCGCCAATTGGAGCATTGGTTTCAATTGAAACAGCCCTCTTCTTCTAGCTGCTCATCAACTTCCGCCTCAAGTTCCTCGGCCGTAGGTGCCTCAACATCCTCAGCTGCTGCCGGCGCCTCATCGTCGTCATCAGCAAACAGCAAAAAGAATCCTACCGAAGACAGTATTGTTCGAAAACTAATGTTGGATTCTTGGAATGAACACATTTTCAAAGACATTAAAGATCGGCTGCAGGAGTCTGCTATGAAAATTGTGCATGCTGAGCGAAACGGTGATGCCTACGATGCCCAGCTTGTTACCGGTGTTAGAGAAAGCTATGTTAATCTCTGTTCCAATACCGATGATAAACTACAAATTTATAGAGAAAACTTTGAGGCAGCTTATTTAAAAGCCACAATATCCTTTTACAGGCTAAAGGCGGCAGAACAGCAACAAACCAATGGCGTACTGGCCTTTATGAAATATGCCGACTCTAAGTTAAAAGAAGAGGAATCAAGGGCTGAACGCTATTTGGAGTCCAGCAGCTATGCCGAATTAGCAAAAACTTGTGTAAAGGTTTTGGTGGGAGATCACATGAACACTATTATAGCAGAATGTGCGCCACTCATTAAAGAATATGAAACAGATCGCCTGAATCTCATGTTCCGTTTACTTGATCGCGTACCCAATGGCGTAGATACCATGTTGCGCGATTTGGAAAATCATATTGTATCAGCTGGTTTGGCTGATATGCAATCCGCATCAGATATCATTACTCAAGACTCTGAAAAATATGTTGAACGCCTTCTTGAACTATTTACTAAATTTAGTACTCTAGTTAAGAATGCATTTAATGATGATCCACGGTTTCTAACGGCACGTGATAAAGCATTTAAAACAGTGGTTAACGATACAAGAGTTTTCAAGCTGGAATTGCCGACGGGCATACAAAATCGTGGGGTGAAATACACTGCGCCTGAAAGTAAGTGCCCCGAATTATTAGCCAACTACTGTGACATGTTGTTGCGACGTACTCCTCTTAGTAAACGCTTGACCAGTGAACAAATTGATGCTCGTTTAAGAGATGTGCTGTTAGTTTTAAAATATGTTAACAACAAGGATGTGTTTATGCGTTATCACAAGGCTCATTTAACGAGAAGGTAAAATAAATTTCCTTTATAATGTCGGCATTATTAAAAAAGATTCTTAAAAAATTTGGAGTTTCTTAATGATTCAATTTTAATTTCAGACTTATATTGGGTACAAGTGCTGATAGTGAAAAAGAAGAGGATATTGTGGAATGGTTACGTGAAATTGGCATGCCTGCCGATTATGTTAATCGTTTGGCTCGTATGTTCCAAGATATTAAGGTAATTTTAAATACGTTTTGTTATATAATTGTATATGAAATATTTAAATATTTTTTTGAATGTAATATGATGTTTAGGTCAGTGAGGATTTGAATACCCAATTTCGTAATTCAACTGGCCGTCATGATGCCATTAATATAAAAATTCTTAATGCCGGTGCCTGGGCTCGTTGTTCGGAACGTGTCTCTGTTAGTTTGCCACTCGAATTGGAAGACTATATACCCGATGTAGAGGAATTCTATAAGAAAAAGCATTCCGGCCGCAAACTTCAATGGTATCATCACATGAGTAACGGCACAATAACATTTGTCAATAATTTCGGTCGGTATGATCTCGATGTTACAACATTTCAAATGGCAGTGTTGTTTGCCTGGAATCAAAGGCCGCACGATAAAATATCTTATGAAAATTTACGTTTAGCAACTGAATTGCCAGGTTATATAAATTATTTTTAAATGCAAATAAATAACTCATTAAATCTTTATTGTAGATCCCGAGCTAAGGCGTACTTTATGGTCGTTGGTACAATTTCCAAAATTGAAAAAGCAAATACTGTTAATGGAACCCAATTGCCCAACATCTAAAGATTTTGCCGAAAATACAATGTTCCATGTAAATCAAGAATTTGCCGTAATTAAAAATAACAAATCTCAGAGAAGAGGAAAGGTAGAAAACATTTTTTTAATAAATAACATGTTAAATTAATTTGTATTTTCTTTTTTAGCTAAATCTCATTGGCCGCTTACAACTAAGTACTGAACGTTCTATACAAGAAGATAATCAGTCTATAGTTCAGTTACGTATACTACGTGTCCAGGAGGCCATTATAAAAATTATGAAAATGCGTAAACGTATGAATAACGCAACATTACAGGTAAATTTAAAAATCTGATAAAAAAACTATAGGAAAAACAAGTAAGAGCGCTTTATTCGGCTATGTCGAATCTTCTATATCCTTTTCATTGTTTTTTTTTCTGGATCTTCAGTGATCCTAACCAGTAAATTAATTTTTTTTTTTTTTTGTATATGCTCATATATGCCTCCATCGGCCGGATTTTCTCGCACTTTGTAAAAGGCATGCATCTGATTATGGCCCACATGATTTTTACGTATCAACTTGTATCTCTTGTTTCTCCATCGGGGCATTGCGATGTGCATTCACACGAAGGTTGTGTGTCAGGGTCATGAACTACTCGTTTAGTATAAAGCAGAATTTTGCTGTTTTGAATTAAACCCAAATTCATGTAATTGCACCCTTCACCTCTCATTTCCCTACACTTCGAAACAAAACCCTCGAAAAGTACAAACTAGATTGTCTTGTATACCTCGGTAACTTAAACCAATGCATCATTACCACCTTCTTTTCTTAATCCACACTTTAAAAATAGCCAAAAAATGTTAAATTTTTATTTACGAAAAGGCTCGTTGGACTGATCTCAACGATTTTTTTCCACAATTTAATTGAAAGCTATGTTTCTTGGACGATAAAGTCAATGCCCTGGCGAAAATGTCTAAAATTTAAATTTTACTTATCATCGTATATCATGTTAAAAAGTAACTACGGTTACGCCAATGCCAAAAAAAGGAAGGGCTTAAAATCAGCAGCAAATAGGTATTTGTTCAGCACTCTCCAAGTTTATGAAAGGGTGCCCCGACTAGTAGTCTGGGGGAAGACTACCAACAGTTTATTAAGCGATTACCAGTATTGTTTTCGTATGGATCGTTCTATGGAAGACTTATTGGTCTTTTTAGCAGAAAAACTATGTACTTCTATTCATGTTAGTGCAAAATGATCTCGATTTATTTGAATTTTTTTAAGAGATCGCGTTGTTATAGATGGAATATCCGTATTCTCCACGTTCTCTCCTACTTTATTCCTGTCCTTATCCTGTCGCATACGACAGCATTATATGCCTTTCCTACCCACTACAGGCCTAGTTCTTTGGAAATTGGAGTTATGAGGCAGTGTATGAATGAAACAATTAGTTGTGATTTAATGGGAGCCTCCGATTGAGGCCGTAAAAATAGTGTTGATTTGAGATCCCGTTAAGCCCAATTTTATCTGTTGACACAGAATCGCATAGTTGACCATAATACATCGTTTGTATTAATGCATGGCATAAATGTTAAAAAGACAGATGCTCGATATTCTACGCATGAAAATCCTATGCGATATCCGCTAGACGGCAGACGCTTCTCTAATGTCGAAGGAAGAATCCAAGTGTCTTGGTTTCTTCAAATGGTAAAGAAATTACTTCACATCATCTGATCTCAATATTTATACCACCTATATTCGGCCGAAATTTAATACAACTCTCACTTATGGCCTGGTGCTCCAAAGTAAATTTTGGAGTTACTTGACCACTTACAGGAATGGAAGAAAGTTTTCATCGATAACGTTGGTGATCTAAGCGTATCGATTCGCTTGAGCACCGTCGTAATGTCAGATATGTTTCTTTGTACTATCGATACTATAAAGTAAGCTACTCCGAAAAGAGATCGGAAAACTTGTTCCCTAAAGCTTTATGTGTGATGCCTGTCTTTTAAGGGCCATTATTACAGCTTGGCGACAAAGTTGGCGGTAGTAAATGGTAACGTTAACAGAACAGGGCGATAAAGTGGCCGTTAGCAAATTTCCATTATTACAACTTGCCTGTAAAGTTAAATACATATTTCTTATTGTGTGGTAATACCGTTAGCAATTACCGACTACTTTTGAAGGAGTAATAAGATTGCGAAAAATTGTAGTGGCAACGACGCACTTTTGCTTACATTTTGAAAAGCAAAAATTGTGTAACGAATAGTGCTACCATATTAAAATAAGAAAATATGGTAACTTAAACATAAATCCTCCTTGTAAAACTTACCGCCAAGACGAACTTGCCATTAATTTATCGCTCATTTTTAGGTTAAAAAAAAGTTGTAATAATGAAAATGTTTTTATCCGACCGATAAAATCTCACTTTAAGCTAACGCCAAGTTGTAATAATGGCCCTAAGAAGAGTACACCCCTTTGTGATCAACTGGCCAGTGAATCGCACCACGCCTTACAGGGATAATTTGTTCCTTTTTCGCACAGTTCGTATGTGGAATAAACTAACAAAATATATCTTTCTTGTCATTATGATTATCGGGAAAATTAAATTAAAAGTCCACGAAACACTACGCTCTATATCCAACATAATGTACTGCGCGTGTAGGGGCCATCCTCTGAAACCGATCTTGGTGGTTTTCAATAACCATTGTCAAAGGGATATTTCTTATAGTTTGACACCAAAACCCGTTCTGTAGGACTGGAATTGACCCTGGAAAATTGCTTCTTACATATGGATATGAAAAAGAGACAACCAATATTATGTAGAAAATAAAATAGAACTCAAAACAATATAGGAAGATGCGGCAAAGAACTATAAATGGTCAGAAATGATAGGTATTGTTCAATAGGGCTTTTGTGTGCCCTTCAATATTTCCATACAATTCAGGGAAAAATCGGGGTGGTTATTCCACAGGCACTTACTTTAGATCCCCTTCGTACCAATTTATTTGCAGCCTCAATTTCGGATATTGCAAGTGCTCTGAAGCGCTAATCTGCAGTCCCTGACCACCTTTGACTTCACTAGGTTGGAACTTAGTACCCTAAGAGCAGCTCGGCTATCAACATAGATGATAATTCATTCGCTTATACCTTTATTTCGCCCATATAAGTCCGCATTTTGGATTATAGTCTGAATGACAGCGATTTTAAGCGATTTACTGAAGACTACCGCTCCAGTCCCCTTGTCCGTCTTAGAAACATCAGTGGTTCATGAAGGTTCCCTTAAGTGGTAATTAACAATTTATATACGCCCTTTTGTGAAGTCTTGCTGGCTAAAAAACGCAGCACTATGTACCTCTTTCCCTGAGTCTGAAAGCATTTTTCGTCACAGAATTCTTAACAAAAAGATCCAGAGGTAAAAGGTTTAGTATTGCATTATACCAACTGAAGCACGCCTATAAACTTCATTCAGCATCCTTCGGTAGCAGTCCCCTGAGACCGCATCTTGTCGGACTATCGCTGTGTATATCCAGTGGATATAACTAGGCCTTAGTCTCCAACTCTTTCCGTCCGAGTTCCTAAAAGCATAGAGAGCATTCAGAGCCTTCTTGCCCCTTTACTCGATGTTCCATTTCCAGTTGAACCTCCGGTCGAGTTCATAGTGACACGGAGAGCTGCAAAATTTGGCAAGGGAAAAATAATCATTTTGGAAAAACCAACGTGGTATCTACCGTTAAGCACGGTGGCAGTGCGGTTATGGTGTGGGGGTGTGTGTCCGCAAGCAGAGTGAACAATCTAGGGCTTATTAAAAAAAAAAGTGAACAAAAGTGATAATCTGAATATTGTAAAAGAAAGTTTACCGGAAAGTGTGGAGAAATATTCTTAAAATCATCATGGATCTTCCAACAGAATAATGATCCAAAGCACATGACAAAAATAGTTAGAGTTTTTGTATTTCTATTTTATTGATTAATAGTTCTTTTATAACAAACTAAAATAGTTAGACCATTCCCCACAGTCACCGAACTTTAATCCCCCTGTTAGGGGACAATTAGGCAGGCAAATAAAAAAAAAACTTATAACCAACAAGGGCTCTCTTATAGTATGTTCTCAGGCAACAAAATACGAGGTTTGCTCTCTTATTCGCAGTACGGACCCCAACCAAGCCTAACTGTATGGTTTGCCACAGAAATTTTAAGATTAAACCCTTTTGATTCGTTTTGAATCTTGTTGCAAAGTGTGAATAATTTACTATCATCTCGGTTTTGAAAACAAGTTATCGAAAATTTAATAAGTAAAACTACTTTCTTATTGGCAACACTCCGGTCTATTAAGATTTGAAAAAAAAATTTTTTTTGAATGGCAACACTTCAGCGAGATAAGCTTTTAAGCCTGGCGATTTAAAACGTGTTTTTGAAAAGCGATTTAAAAATAATAAAAAAAAAACGGTTTTACAAAACATTTTAAATCTGAATATAAGTTGTTTAAAATTCAATTTTTGAATAATTGTGTACTTGTTACTGTTTATGAGTGCTGAAATTATGTAGTTTAAAAGAAACATAACCTACAAATTTCATGGATAACAAGTTATATTTTGGTATAAACTTGCATGAAAGTAAAAACGTAAAAAATATTCATTTATTCGCTCAATTTTAGCTTTTTCGAGATAAAATGCTTTTCTTTTGGCAAGCAAACCAACGAATAGATATTTTGGTAAATGCGTCCTTCAAAATAAATAAAAAATAACTGCAAAATAAATGAAACAAAATATATTTGCATAACTTTTAAGCAGTCTTAATTCTTTCAATTGCGACAGAAAAAACTCGATTAACATGGTCCTACAGCGCGCACCGCCACTGTGGTCGTTTAACCAGCGCCATCCTCGAAAAAAAAATGGCCTGATGTCTACCAGCGTGAACAGCGCACCAATCAGTCACTTTAAGTGGGTGTAATGGCTCCTCGTGCATCACTTGTGGATTTTCGGTGCCCCAGAAGCGATAGTTTTACTTTTTTAACGTACCCGCTGAGGGGAAAATGAGCCTCATCGCTTATTATGATTTTGGTCCAAAAATCGTCCACTTCGGCCTCGAGATTGAGAATAGCTGATGAACGGGCTGAACTTTGTGCGGGAACATGCGCAGGTCTTTGACCAAAATTTACCTTAGGGACGACCGGTTGATGGCCAATTGCGAGGCGCGGCGCGGTGCGGCGTCTGGTCGATGTTTCTGGCGACAGCTAGACATCCTCGCCAACAGCGGCGATATTCTCCACAGAACGGGCGCTCCGGGTCCGGACACCCTTGGCAGCGTCTCGTGTGGTTCCATGCTTTTGAAGGTTGCTGAAAAAACAGCGCAGTGTGCGAAGTCGGTGCCGGATGACCGGGGAATCGGCGACGGAATTCGGGCTGCACCAACACAACAGACGAATTGTTACGCAAAAAAATAGACACGATTATTTCGCGTTCTTGGGGATTGTATCGCTCAATGGCCTGTTCACTTGTATTCTTCATCTGTCTAGTTAACAAGTGTTAAAACAGATTTGGCAATGGCTACCATTCGCAAAAATAAGAGCATCTTCCAATAAGGTTATTTCTTTTTTCCACCTTGTATCTACTCCTATTTAGTGATGCTATTATATGTGCCTCCAACAATTTTTTGTGTTGCTTTGAACATTTATTCAGTTTAATTCCTAGGTATATTCCGAAAAGAAATATCAATGTGAAGAATATATAATAGAGGCCAGCCCAAGACGACACTAAATAAGGCATCATCTCGAATTTTCAATTCATTTCATATACCTTACGTGTGCACACACAAAAAAAAGTACTGCGTTGTATTGTTCGCCATCTCTTTTTTTACTTAACTTAACTTAAATGAAAAATATATTCACAGTTAAGCGCACTTAAGTAAACAACAACGGCACATCAACTCATCATGATCACAAACTTCAATTTTAATTCATCTCGAAACTTTACTGTTGGCGGGATGTTCCTGGTGTGATAGTTATAAAAAACGGGGGTTGATTTTGAATGTACATATGTATGTAATGTAATGTAATTACGCATGAATTTTATATTGATTTGCCTGCTTGTGTATATGTTTGTTTATGTATGTACCCACTCAACATTGTGTGTATTATTATTTGTTAACATAACAACTACATTACTGTTAAATCTTTGTTGTTGTTGCCACACATAAGCACAGTAATTTTTTTTATCGATCACACCTCATGACAGTACATAAGTTGTGTCAACAACAGTGCCTGACACCACTCTTTATTCTTAACTACACTACACTGCAGCACAAAAACTGTGTCAGCTATTCTACATTACAGCACTTAAACTGTTTAACCGCACAATAACACAAGAATTAGAAAATTATGCGGTTCTTGAATTAGCTTGAATAGGACTTGATGCAGGTCTCTAATATATAAGAATCGGTCAAGCCGAATATAACGCTCTTACTTGTACATTATTTTAAGTCAAATATTTATTTATTTATAACTTCTTTACAGGCCGAATTGGTTGATATTTTGAAAAATATGTTCTTACCGTCGAAAAAAATGATTAAAGAACAATTGGAGTGGCTGATCGAACATAAATATATGCGTCGCGATGATGATGATATCAATACATTTATCTACATGGCTTAAGTATAATTTAGTTTAAAACCGTTTACGTTTTTTCCCCCCTAATTTATGTTTAAACCCATAAATACATGGATATGGATAAGTATGTATGTATTCCATATAAACTAAAAAAGAAACGCTTGGGATAGTTTTTGTTTTGTTTAATTTATACTCAAAAAAAAAGAACCTAAAATAACTTAAAACAGCAATAAGAACATACATAATTACAGGGAAGGAAGAAATAAGAGTATGAAACAAGTAAAATTTGGAATTGTAAAAAATAGTTTAATAGCGGGGAAGGTTTAAGCCATATTTCTTGCAAACAAAAATGTCTAGAAATGAAAATTTAAAAAATATTTGATGAAAAAGATGAAGAAACTAAAACGAAAACTGTAAAGAAATTTTTTTTATTTGCCAACCAGTTTTAATCCATACAAATATATTCTATATTTAAAAACACTTCCTTGTTAAACGCAACTCTCTATTGCCTTACCTACCCTCGTTTTTAATACTATTCCTTCTACACACCCCACTTCATGAACAATTGGTTAATAATTAAGGTACTTATAGTTGTAGTTATTAGAGTGATTCTACACATAAATATTATGTTTAATTAAGAATAATTTTTTTTATTAAAATTTGTTTTGTCCTTTTTCGATATTTAGATAATTTAAATTATATAATTATACACATGTATTTACATAAATTAAATGTAGGTGTATTATATTTATTTTTCAACAATTTTTTTTAACAATTTCGGTGTAACAATTATGTTTGCTTTTTTCGAAAAAAAAAATAAGAAAAACACAATTAAATTGTATTTTTCTGTTTCATTACCATCATATATTTTTTAAACATTTTAATTTTGATCATTTATATCGCTTAGTAAAAAAATTAACAAATTTACCAGAAATATTTTATTATTTTGTGTTTTTTTATTTTTGTTAATTGATCATGTTGTTGCATTTCCTCTAATTTTGTGCGTTTTTGCTGTTTAATCCTTTCGGGACTGAACTTTTTTGCCGAAAAAATTGGTCTCTTCTGTCCCCTCATTTTTATTGGCAAATATAGTTAGTTGCCTTAAGCTTAAAAGTGAATATTTTACCCAAAATTTTAAATTAACATGTATGAAGCACCGTCAAATAATTCATCAGGCCGAATCAGTGAGAAAATATACACCCCTATTCTGCATTTTGATTCGAATCGAAATTTTCTCCGTCGGCCTTCTTCATTGTGGAATAGTTTGGCCACAAATAACTTTCTCTTAGTATATTTTGCATTTTTCGGCTTTTCGTACTAAAACTTTGTGATTCTTAAGACTAAAATTGGACAAATAATTTTTTTTATTCCTATTTTGATATATACATACGTATTTACATGCGGAATCGTAATCGAAATGCAGGATTACCCCCATAATTTAAGCCTCTCAGTCTCTCACTATCTCTCTTACTTTCTCGTTTACTCTTTTTTATGTACAAAGTTAAACACACTAACGTTTTCTCTTTTATGACCGGGAAAGTGTTAAACTCCATATATAAAAAATAAAAAAGGAAGAGATAAAGCTACTACCGAAACAAAAATTACTATTTGATAAGATGTCGCATCAAGGGTGGACGCATTTAGATTACCGCATATGTATTAAAGCAATTTATGAAGTTTTGAAATTAATTTAAATGGCCTCCACCCTCATGTGCGACATCTTATCAAAGCCAAGTGAACAGCGCGATCATCCATCTGTTTAATTACGAATCAGCTCTTCGATGAAAAATAACTTTTGTTCCTACGCTTTATATTTTTAAAAGCCAAAAACTGCTTAAGCATATATTTCGCATGTCATGTTGTCATTTTACTGTAGAGAGCCGAGCAAGTTAACACTAGTAAAAAGCAAGCGCAAGAAATTATATTCACTCACGTTCAGATCATTAGGAAAATAAAAAGAGTTTTCAATTATTTTTTGGTCGATTTATTTCCGTTTTAACCCACAGGCTGTTATACTTGCAAAATATGTAATACTGGGCAGGCTGAAGCCTGCTCAAACTTCCCTGTTTTATTTTTTGAAAGGCAAGAGCTGCCGCCATAGTATACCCGGATGCGCCCTACGCCCTTTCCTCCGCACCTTCGTAAAGAAAGGCGACTTTTAACCAACTTTGTGGCCACCTAGCAAGCAAATGGGGTCGGATAGACCAACCACATTTTTGTTGTACCAACCCTCTGCTATAAATTAGTTTTGAACACAACTCTATTACTTACGTTACAGTTTTATGATTTAAAAACTCCTGTTCAAATATGTATGTTTGCCTTTGGTCGTCAAGGAGTTAAGGTCTCTCCTAATCTGTACAATTCTCATAACGAGATGCGAGTTCTTATTTGCTGCACGGCACGTATATGAATTTATTAAATATTATAAATCCGTAATCCATTTTTCAGTATCTTGATTATACATGCATATATTGGCAGACTTATAGCTTAAAACTTTTTTCATATCCACAACTTCATTGCTAATTGAACATTGTTTGCTTAGTTAATCAATTTTTACATTTACAATTTACATTAGATTGCAAGTATGTTTTAGAAAAATGAGCTAGGATCAGTCCTATATTTGGCCTATCCACGGGCATCCTGGAAGCTGTAGGGGAGTGTTTGTATGGGAGCCCCCTTAGGAGATGTAGATAGAAGGTAAGTATGCTCTAGGAATATGTTTGGGAGGGAAAACTAATGGGGGTCTTTGATACATTTAATTCCTATAAGGGCGACTCCGGAAAGATTTAGGGGTTTCTACCCTATTTTTTTTAAATTTTGTATGGCAACCCTGTTAGGGGCTGGAGATGGGGATTAAGTATGTTTCACAAAAATGTTTGGGAGGAACCATTAATTGGGGTCTGTGTTATATTTAACCTTTGTAGGAGCACCCTGGGAGCTATGAGAGCGATTTAAAAAATTTGGCACTGTCGTGTCAAATTCGACACAAAAACGACAAGGGTACAAAAAACTGAAAACAACTACGCCAACCACAATAGGGGTGAATTATATATCCATATTTTATCGTCTTTCACTCACTTTGCTGTGCCGTGCGCCAAGTAAGAGCTCAAAGAACGATGTACAAAAAATATTTATTAATTTTATACCCTAAACGCTAAAATTTTCTTATTTTATTATAGATTATGACAGAAATTTTCCACAAACGTTACGTTAAACGTACCTTGCTTCGAAAAGTGGATTTCAAGAGGCGGCAAAAATAAGCTTTAATAAAATGTCTTTGCCTTAAAGCCCTTAAAACACATTTAGGCTGAATTCCAAAACGCAGTTTGCTTTGCATTACAAGTTTTCAACTTTTTCCCTTACACACTCCTCACAATTTTGACAACGTTTTTTGCTTCGAGGATATTCATATAGCTGTAAACACTCATTTAGAAGTAGAAGATATTATCAAAAACCTCAACTTTGCTTTTTTGAAATTTTGTGATGCAAAGCAAACTGCGTTTTGGAATTCAGTCTTATAAAAATCCTGAGTGGTAGGTTAGGTTTGATTGAGCTGGCTGATCCCAAATACTCCACATAGGCCCTTTGGGTCCTTAGTGCTACCAAATAGAAAGAAACGATAATCAGCTTCGCTAACTCTATGTAATGGAGATCAGGGTGCTCCAAACACAACTGATGCTTTATTCTCAAAAACTGCCTCAACCTGCAAAACTAATAAACACATATCACTCACACACTAAATCAAAAACAATATCAATTAAAAAAAAATTAGTATTTTTCATGGTTCCAGTTGTATAACCAAATTAATTTTAATAATTAAAAAACCGTCTGAAGTGAACTGAAATTTAAACAAAATTTTTGTGTTTGTTAAAGATTTCATTTGCGAACTGTTTTAAAAAAAATAAAAATAATTTTAATAAAATTTAGATTGTGTTATTATTGATTTAGTGAGCGATTTGTAATTAGTATCAATCAAAATATCGATAACGAAATAATAATTTGTTAATACCTATAACTTTTTTTACCAAGGCTTACACCCTTGGGGTTTTAAAAGGTTGGTCGTCCCGGTTTTGTTTCTAGCATTTCAAAGATTAAACACAACCAAATACATGTAACTAGGCTGACCATTCGTACTGATTTAATCAGTAAAGAGTAGAATCAGACTTTTCAATATAAGTACATATGTATGTAGTTTTATATCTTAAATAATTTTCCTCAAAAAAAATGTAAATTAGAGCAAAACTAGATAATTAAATATTTTTCTAGCAACGGAAAATGTACAAAAAATTTTTTTATCTGTCAAATCTAGTTTTGGGTCGATTGACAGC
Source organism: Melanophora roralis (assembly GCA_963583895.1). Taxonomy (NCBI): domain Eukaryota; kingdom Metazoa; phylum Arthropoda; class Insecta; order Diptera; family Rhinophoridae; genus Melanophora; species Melanophora roralis. The sequence continues at coordinate 92,450,423 of OY757187.1, read as the reverse complement.
TCTTCAAAAATAATATTTTTTTTTGCAAATTTATTCTCTGAATCAAATATCATTTATATTGTTACATTTATACCTTTTATAAACGTTGGTTTATTTCTTCCAAATAAACCGGGGTTCTCTTTATTGCCAATAAATACTAAACAACACTTGAGATTTTATTTCAACAGTACAAAAACTTTATTTACTTTAACACACTTTCGTTTATTTCTATACAGTCTTTTTTATAACACTTAAAGTTATTCACCTTTACTATTTAGCAATTTCCACTTATTCAACCCAATGGTTAAACTGATACTGATTATGGCATTCGTGTTGCTCGACTATTTAAAGTGGATGGTGGTAGTCTGTAATGTTCCACAAAGTTTGAAAACACTCTAGTACTTTCTGGCGAATACTAGATGGTAGTTACATTTAAATTTATTCATTATGCTTTTAGTTTTACTAGTTAGCCACCATTTCGAAAATAACTTCTAAGCGCAGACAACAACCGCCAAAAACGCCCCACAACTTATAAAATTATCATGTTACATACCCAGTCAAAATTCAACTCCGTAACAATATATTTAATAACAAGAATACATAGACACCCAGATGGATGGACAGACATGTTCTTGTCGACTGGAGAAGTGATTTTAATTCGATCGTTATAACTAAAGGTGGTTCTCTGACTATAAAAACCAAGAGCGTACTGATTTCGACCCAAAAATAAATAATCCCCCTACATATAACACCTTAAAAGCCAATTAAAAGTGGTGAATCCAACTTAGTTTTATTAAATTTTAAATAAGATCATGGCGATATCAGTATTTTATTTTACTTAACTTTAACTAAAGCATTTCAGAATGGCATTATTCTTTCATTATTGGTAAAGTGCTATTATTGATAAAAGATTTTAGGTAACAAAAAAATATTAACTTGCTTGTTACTAAATATTAAAGACAAAAGCGCTATCGAACGCTTCTAAAAAAATTAAATAGCAAAATAGCGCGATTGTTTTCGAACTCGAAAATAAGTCTTTCGGTTTTTTTATTTTATGCAACTGAAGTTTTACTATTTGTGTTTATATTTTTTTATTTATTTAGTATTTTATTATTGCGCGCTGAATATACATTATTTAAAAGTAAAAATTAGTTAAATAAGAAAGAAATAAGTCAAATAAGAAGAAACTTAACGTAAAACGATGATCATGCCTACTTTTTAAAAGAAAATAATCTGTTCCATATACATAAATAATAAAATTTAAAAAAAATAACAAAATAATAAAACCAAATGTTTCGAGTTTAAAAAAACCTAAATTAAATAAAATGTGTTTAATTTATGTTTGTATTAGGGAATTATAAGCAAAGCCGAAACTCGATTTTACGGTCAACTATTTTAATCTCGATTTTCATGGTCGATTAATCGAAACTCATGATCGATTATAATTCACAATCGTTTTTTATTATTATTATTTTTATTTATTACAATTAAAATTACAATAAATAAGCGAAAGGATAAGAGCACTAGCATCTAAGGCTATCGGCTTACATTGACTTGGAGTTATATTAAATTTTGTTCGTTAAATTTAGTTTATGTAAAAATTCATAAATTTTATTTATATTATCCGTTGATACAATTTTCAGCAAATCAGTGGAATCTGAGGATCCGGATGTTTCTGTACGAATTTGTAGTACTGCTTGGCAGTCCCTAAGTAAGTGGGGAATTTTTAGTGGGGCGCTGTTGCAGAAAGGGCATTCAGGTTCTGGATCTCTTGCGAATAAATGTTGATGCGTGAGTCTGGTTTGGGTTGTACGAACTCTTGTGTAACATTTGTTTCTATGCCAATTGGTTGAGGTAGGCAGCTGGATTTTTTCACGGTTAGGATTAATGTGTTTATATGGGTGGTCGTAGCTACTCCATTTTTGAAGCATCAACTTATTAAATTTAGCTACTGATGTTTTACACAAGTAGTTTTTTGAGATGGGCATAAATTCGGGCGCCGGATGTAGGTAGCTAGATTTCGCTGCTTTGTCGGCGTATTCGTTTCCAGTTATACCCATGTGGCTGGGGACCCACATCAGCTTTACTTTGGTTTCCAGTTGAATTAGAAGTTGCTGTATGTAAATAATTGTCTCATTCTTGTTTCTGGTGTTTTGAGTAGCGTCGAAAACAGCCCGGCTGTCTGTGCATATTATAATATTTGCCGTATCTAACTTGCATAGTTTCAATACCTCAAGCACTGCTTCGGCTTCAGACTCGAAGACTGATGCATTTAGTGGTAGTATGCCGTTGCGTATCAAAGAGCCATTTTCTTCTACTGCTGCAAACCCAACATTAGTTTCGGATTTTGACCCATCTGTGAATATAAATTTCCAGTTTGCCTGTTTGTAGATTGCCGATATTTCGTGAAATGTTTGTTTATAAATTTCTGGAGACGTGCAAGATTTATTATATGTTTGCATACTTTTAATAAATACTTCTGGACTTAGGCGCCATGGGGGAAAGTTTTCTCTAGGTGGTATTGTTTTGCAAACATTTAGCTTTAGAGAAATTTTGAAGATACTGCAAAGCGTTGACGGGTATTTAAATTCTGTTTTTCTTTTACGGAGAAGAGATAATGGCTTCTTAAGCAGAGGTGATGTTGTATTGATAATTTTGTGCACCTGCAAATGTTTCAGCTTGTTGGCATGTATTCGTAGCGGTTCGAAACCGCTTTCAGCTTGAAGGATTGGTATTGGGGTACTTCTAAAAGCCCTTAGGCTTGATCTGATGGCGGTGTTCAGGATCCTTTCGAGAATTTTTATTTCAGATTTCGCTGATTGCCGTAAATTATAAGACCGTAGTCCATTTTAGATAATATAATAGTTTTTGATAACCTTAATAGACTATTGGTATGCATGTGACTTTTCGATGATGATAAATATTTTATAATATTTAACCTACTTAACAAATTTTTCTTTAAATAATTACAGTGGTACTTAAAACTATATTTACAATCAAAGTGTAAACCAAGAATCTTGCAATGATCTACATTAGTAATACTTTCGTTATTATAAATTAATTCGATATTCAAACAATTAATTTTCCTGCAAATGTGTAAATGTTGTGTTTTCTGAAGCGAAATATTTGCTCCAGAGTAGTTTGACCACTGGTCGATAGCAGATAAAACATCCGTGAAATTTTCTTTTATTTTGTCAACTTGCTGGTCTTTGGATACTATATATAAGTCGTCTGCGTATAAACAGTGTTCGACACCTTTGTTTGTGCCGATGATTCGGCTCAGATCGTCAAATGCAATGATGAAGAGAGTCACAGATAACGGGGAACCCTGAGGTATCCCATTTTGTAATGAGAATATATCAGAGTACAAGCCGTTGACCCGGACGGAAAACTTTCGGTTTGTTAGAAAAGATTTTATGAAGGTAAAAATTTTGGGGCCTATTGCCCATTCTGACAACTTTCGAAGTACTATATGAACACCGATTCTATCAAATGCTTTGACGAAATCGATTGATAAAACGGAGGTGTGGTTTCTGGTGGAGCGGTTTTTGCTTATTATATGGTCCAGATACAACAGGGCATCTAAAGTGCCTAGGCCTGATTGAAAGCCTACTTGGTTTGATGATAGTAGTTTGTGCTTCTTGATGAACCACATAAGCCGTCTTGATATGATTTTCTCCAAAAGTTTTGAGATGCAGGGTAAAAGTGATATTGGGCGGTATGAGTCAGTGTTATCTAATGGTTTACCACTTTTGTGAATTGGAATTACTAATGCGGTTTTGAAGTATTGTGGGATAACTCCGGTTTCAAAAATCTTATTAAATAAGTTTAAAATACGTATCTTTAGTGCTATGGGGGAATGTTCTAACATTGGGTATGAAATTTTATCCAAGCCCGGGGACTTTCCTTTAGATGTTTTTAGAGCGTCGTGTAATTCCCGAAGGTTCACAGGTTGTTCAATTTCTAAGCACCTCTTGGGAAAAGAATTAACCACTGGGGCTGAGAGAATTTCGTGTTTCAACTGCTGAAAGCTAGAGGTAAAACTGGAATCTTTAGAGTCATTGGACCAGTTACTGGCAAAACATTGAGCTATTTCAGAGGAGTTTGAGACGGTTATGATATTGTCAGAAATTGAAGTAATTGAAGGTGGAATGTAGTTACCAGTCAGCTTGCGTATATTTCGCCAGAGGGCTGAGGTTGGGGTTGATGGATTCATATTTTCAGTGAATTCGTTAAATGATCTTGCCTTAGCTTGCTTTTTGGCCCTGTTAAAAATTGCATTTTTCCTCTTGTAATCCATGAGGTTTTCAGAGGACATATTTTGCCGGAACCGTCTCCAGGATATCTGTTTGTTATCTCTTAATTGTTGTAGTTCATTTGACCACCATGGGACTGTTCTGGATCTATTTTTAGGAGAGGTTTGGGGAATAGATTGGTTAGCAGAGGATCTGATTATTTTTCTTAATATCGCAGCTTCTCTGTTAACATTGGTGGAGGTCGGGTATTCTTCATTTAGTTGGGTAATTTTATCTTGGAACATGTTCCAGTTAGCCCTTCGTGTATTGAATTTGTTGTGGAAGCAGTGATTGGGGTAATTATTAATAGAAAGTTGGGTGGTAATCGGATTGTGGTCACTATTGTGCAGATCGTCTATTACTGACCATCTGCATATTGGTAAAAGAGGAACTGAAACAATTGAAAGGTCTATATGTGTAAGTGTATTATGAGTGCTCAAATGGGTTGCCGCCCCGTCATTAAGGGTGGCAAGATTCGTATCTATTAAAAATTTTTCTAGCATTTTCCCCCTGCTGTTGGATGTGGGTGAGCCCCAAACTGGACTCCATGCATTAAAATCTCCCATTAAGATAAGTGGCAAGGTCGCATTTGATTTAAGGGTTAGAAGATCAGATAGTGATATATTGTCTTGAGGAGGTAAATAAACGGAAATTATGGAGAATTTTATAGCCAAGTTTATCTCTAGACCTATTGCATTTAGTAAAGACGAAGTGTTGACTAATTTGTGCGGAATATTTTTTTTGACAAGTATGGCAACACCCTGTTTGGATGTTGAATTAGGATTTGAGAAGTATCCCTTATATTGTCTAGGTACAATTATGTTTCTAATATCGTTAGGTAAATGAGTTTCCTGGAGGGCTATTATCTCAGGAGATTTTTCCTTTATTAATAGTTGCAAATTTGAGAAGTTGTTGTGGTATCCTCGAATATTCCACTGAAGAATGTTCAGTACCATGTTCACAAAAAAAAAATTTTTTTGAGATAACACTTCCTGCCGTATATATAGATTATATACAGTAAAGTGTGTGGCTAGGTTAATGTGGGCTGAAAGATAGAAGCCCCCCAACGCCGCCCCCGGACAACCCCAGCACCCAGCGCGTATCGGCCGTCCAGCGCATCCAGAATACTCTGGACCGCACTCACACACGGCGGGCGCCAAAGCAGGCCGGCGGGCAGCGCCGGGGGGCAAATTTAAATTTAATTATTACTCAGTATCCGTATTCATAAATACTACGTCACTATCGGAACTTGGTTCTGATAGATTGATTTCCTGTGGGAAACAAGAATAGTCTTTATTATCGTCTGTATCGCTAGAAATTTGGTTATTTGGTATATTTTTGTTCTTGGTTTTTTTATCAAAAGTCTTAACGGGTAAGTTAGTAGTTATTTCTTTATCTTTTTGCAATTGAGGTTTTGTTGTTTTGTTGTTGTTCTTTTTAGAGGTGCTGCTTTGATCGTTGTTCGTTGATTCTAACAGGTTTGGGTTAGGTGTTAGCGAAAGGTTTGATGTTGGATTGGTATGCTCCGAGTTTTTTTTATTAATATTATTAGTATTATTTTCGTTTGCTGCTGCAGTAGCTGAGTACGAAATGTTGGTTTTGTTATTGTTTGTTTCTTGTTCTCTTTGTATTTTTATTGCATCACGCATTGAACATTTTTGTTTTGTTTTGATTTTTAGTACTTCTTTTTGTTGAATGAATTTTTTACAGTTAATTGATGATGCTGGATGATTATCAGAGCAGTTAGCACAGAACGTTCTTGTACAGTCATCTGGGGAGTGAGGGGGTAAATTACAATTGACACACGTGGGCGGATTATTGCATCGCTTCATTGTATGACCAAGTAACTGACAGTTTTTGCAACGCATCGGGTTAGGAATATATTCCCTTACCTTAACTTTGTACCATGACACATCTATTGTCTCAGGCAGGTTATATAGATCAAAAGTTAAAAGGACTACACCTGTAAAAGATTTTACCTTATCGTTTGTCCTCTCGTACTTATATACATCGACTACTCCTTGCGAACTGAGCTCTTGAATAATTTCTTTTTCAGGGATTTTAGTAAGATAAGGGGCGAAGATTGTTCCTTTGGTGTAATTTAAAAATTCATGTAGTTGCATGTTACTGGGCATAAACCAAAAAGCTCTTTGGTTTCCAAGAATTTTTTTGCGGTCGCGTTGTCTTTGACGAGTAGTAATAACTTACCATCTCGTAATTGAGAAATTGATAATATTTCTTTGCTGATTATTTGTAACGATCTCTGTACTGCAAAGCAGGAGTAATCCGATAATGGCTTTTCCTCGTTGTTAGCAGCGATAACGATGTATTTAGGATTTGGAGTTTTTTGTTTTGGGAGAGATGGAAAATCTATAGTAGATTCTAGTCTGTTACGCTTTTTCCTTTTAGTTTGGGGGCTACCAGTTGCCAGCAAGGCGAACCGATTGTCCCCTATCAAGGGGGGCCCAGGGGGCATATATTAAAATATATTGTACACAGACGGTAGAAACAAAACGAACAACAGCAATATAGAAAAATAAAAACCGGAGTTTATGCCTTTATTTCTTTGTTTGTATTTCTCTTTCAAAAAACACTTGCTGTAAAAGTATAATCAGAGCGCTATAACAGTAAACCGATGAGGTTGAGTGCTAGTCGGAGACTGAATCGTTTTTTATTTTGATGCTATATTAAAAGGAATTGATATACTCAAAATTTATTTTTAAATAAATTAATTGAACTTTTCCCAAAGAAAAAACGCAGGCCATAAATAAATTCAGATAGTTTAACTTCATATACACATAAGTATAAACCATTTGCATATAGCCATTATGATATCAATGTATAAAATTAAATAAGTCTGAAAATTGTAATATGCACACACAACAAATATATACTTATGTATACATATATAATTTTTAATGACGATAAGTTCTTGCTACTACACTATGTACTGAACTACAATTAAACTTCCTTAAAGATCAAAATCCAAAAAAAATTTGGTATTTTTATAATGAGTTTGACGTTTGTCTAGGCATGAATTTGTCTCGTCGTACATGAATTTGTCTTGACGTACAATTAAAGTCAACTTCTATACAATGAAGTACTCCTTATTATGGAATTCTAATAATAAAAATAATAATGCTGCGGTTGAAATGTCATTTTTCACCCTTCGCCGTATTAAAACATAGCTGATCTCAACCATGACAGAGGACAGGCTAACGGCTTAGCAATGTTGCATTTACATAACAAAATTGAAATTGACGCAAATGTCGTGATTAACAAATTTGCTTAAACAGGAAACCATAAACTATTAATTTAATAAATATGTATGTTTTTATTACCTTTTATGTAATTATAATTATTTTAAATGAATTCATTTTTTTTGTTGAGTTTTTGTTTACAGAAGCCAGATATAGTACACCACAGGCAGCGCTGGATATCATTTTGCATTAAGGATTTCGTTGCTTGTTTAGGCTTAGTGAGTCAGGCATGGACACGCCAACATCCTTGGAAGGGTCGAGGATGGTCAGGTTTGACGGACTATATAATCGCGAAACTTGGCTTTTTGATCTTGCCTTAGGTAGTGTTTCCTGATAGGGAGGCATGGAAGAGATCGGAGAGGCTGTATGAGAGGTGTGCAGCCTTCACTGATGGATCAGAGATGGAGGTGGGTACTAAGGCTGTTGTTCATATAATGGTCACGGGAGAAGGGAAGAAGGGATGTCATACAGACTTCTTGATGAATGCAGCGTTTTCCAGGCTGAGATTATGGTAGCTAAGAGGACCGCAGAATCAATAGGAGAGGAAGAAGATGAAAAAGGGGGCTCTCAGAGGGATCATCGCGACACGCAGGGTTCTGTTGGATTCCGGGTCCTTGTGACATTGCCGGCAATGAGACTACCGATGAATTGGCGAGGAGGGGATCAGCCCGGGATACTGGGCTTGGTTGTAAGCCGGTGAGGCCACCATTTGATTTATTTTATGGACTGATAGGGACTTTGGTAATGGACAATGTGGGCCAAACCTGGAGGGACATGGCTAATTGCGGGATCTCCAGACTTCTGTGGCCCAGGCTGGACCAGGTGGGCACTGACCTGCTGCTCAAAGAGAGCAGAAGGGTTCTTAAGTGCATTATTGGGACTCTCACAGGGCACTGCGATGTGAGATATATGACGAACAAATGGGACAAGAACTCTCCGGATTTCTGCAGGTTGTGCAGGCATAAAGAGATAAGGAATGTGAAACTCCTTGGTCCCCCGACAGAGGTGGTTGGGATAGCGCTTCTTAGATGGACTGTGTAAGGTCTGCCTGTGGGCTGGGGAACATTATAGAATTTATCAAAAAGGGTTGGGTGGTAAAAAGGTGGTGCAGCGCCTACGGTTACTGACTTCTTGCGGACGGCATTCTTGTTCTTTTTTCTAATTTCTGTATCGCTCTATCTATAAATTTCTTATTTCTCTTTCCGACTCTTCTGAAGGGATTCATCATGGGCCCAGTGTTCGCGAGTGGAGGTGGCGAGCTTCACTCGTCACTACCCTTCGTAGCCTAACCTTATCTATGTTTCTGTCATCAGCGAAGGCATATATTGGGATTAAAAGCACAAAAGTTCATTGAGAAGGGAGTGAGTCTTCGGAGATGTACAGTACTTAAGGTAGGTCTTGCGAAGTATTTTTTAAAGAGTTTGAAAAAATATCTGGAAGTCATTCTGGATATTAAACTCACTTGGAAGCTAAAGCTGAATGCCTGGATAAGACTAGATGCTCTGGGCGAATGCAGACAAGCTCCTGTTTTGTAAAAGTCGTTGTCGCCATCTTTGTCAGTTGTCAACTGTAGTCAACTTTGTTCGCTGTGGACAACTCGACCCAAAATCGGTGTTAATTTGAAGGGTTTTATTGATGTCAACATATTATCAGTGTTTTTGAGAAAACAAATATCAAAAAAATGTAGTTTAACAGTAAGATGATTTGCAAGTCGACGTCAACTGTGTTGCCGTTGACGTTTGCAATAAGGTGGGTTTCAATTTAATTGCCTACTGCACACCGTAACTTTTTCTCCACAGGAAACTCCAAGGGGGAAGCAACTTAATTTATTTTTTTTTGCGACCTGTCGATCTGGATTAATATACGTACGGGCCTAAGAGGAGAACTGGTGTTGGTGAAGGCATAATCATTGCATAAGCAGAAGTGCGCATCATGTTCAAATTTTCCAAAGAATGAAGGGCACTACGGGCTAAACTTTTGGTAAAGCGGCTTATCACTTTCGTGGCACTTCTCTCTTCCCGCAAAATCCCCGTACGTACACTGGCAGAATCCCTAAGACCAAATGGTCTAACAAACTTAAATGTGGGATAACCTTTCCAGGGCTAAATCATTGACATTGCAACTGTTTTTCGGTCTGGAAAAACTGAAGCTAAGAGGGGCAATGACCACTACTATTAGCCACTGTCGATTTGGCATCAAGGGCACTGGAATGGAGCTGTGAAAATGTAGCATCAATAGTGGATTGGGCACTTTAAGGCAAACAGACTTGACAGTCTTTTGGCTGTAACTCACATTAGCTCACATTGGTTTTTATCTAGCAACCAGGACGGGGAAATTATTGCCAACCACATAAATACGACTTCAACTCTCTACCTTTACCTTCGGAATTTCCATGTTTTTTTCTCTCTCTCTCTCTCTCTTTCTCTCTCTCTCTCTCTGTCTCTCTCTCTCTCTCTCTTTCTCTCTCTCTCTCTCTCTCTCTCTCTCTCTCTCTCTCTCTCTCTCCCTCTCTCTGTATTAGCAATTACAAAGGAGCCGAAGTAACGGATCTAAGTGTACAGCATCCTGCTCACCTACGTAAGGCCTTGTTTTTTTTTAACACGTCTTAGAAGATTAAAATGCATTCAATGTTTAGTTCTAAAAATGTATTTATATGTATTTCGTAATAAAAAATTGTACATGAGACAAAAAAATAAAAGCTATTTTACAAAAGTAGAAGTAATATCTAAAAAAAATTATGCGAGTGATATAAAACTTTAAAATTACAACTGAATACTTATCAAATGTAAAAAAAAAAAATTAACAAATACATAAGTTTAATTCTTAAATAAAAATCTTAATTAAACAGCTTTAACTACCAGCAGCTGTCTGTTGTAGGGATTTTGGACAAAATACTATTAATTTTTAAACATACCATACATGCGTACATATGTATGTGACTAAACTCTATATCGAATTCGGTAGTTATTGAGGCCAGTACGCAAGTCTCGCCTGAATTTCAGGCTGCCATTGAAAGTGTGTTTAAAAAAAAACTGAATTCAGACAGAACCGATCTTTACTCGTTTACTTTCTTGTAAGATTGCTTATTGAAACTTTTTGTGAGTAACAAATACCAAATCTGATGTAAATAACACTTTACACATGCACGCACATTATATAAATACTTACTTACATACATATGTATATACAAACATAAAACTACTTACATGAGCACAAATTTAAAAACACAATTTAGAAATTGTATACACAAAAGTAAATATAAATAATTACGAAACATAAATTTAAACTAATAATTAATTAGGGTTTTTTATTGTTGGTGTGACGTAAAAACTATTTTCTACGACGATTCTTTTTATAGCCCTTACCATACCAACCGGCTTGGGTGCGAGCCAATTTACGTGGAAATGTATTATTTAAATGCATTTGTCTTTTGGCTGTTTCCGCCGCTGCAATATGAGCCAATGAAATATTTTCATCATAATCATCTTCATCGTCATCCTCGGTATACGAACAGCATTCACACACAACAAAACGTCCATTGCGAGCACGTTTTTTATGCTTTCGATCGCTGAGCAGGAATCTTTTATAAAATTGACACTCGAACTCAGCGTAATTATCGAAACAGAATTCACATTTCGCCGCGGAACGATTCATGGCAAAATTGGGTACAACCTGATGACTCCATATATCAATATCGGACGGTGGGGGGAATACAATACTGTGCAGGCCGGAATAGGCATACTTAACATCATACCAAAAGGGCAGCTTACGTCTGAGCAAGTGCTTTCTCTGCTGTACTAAGGCATATGAAGAATGTGGTGGGGTTTTTGGATTAATGACTTTATTGATTTTTGTAGGTGTTGTTAAGGCAAGATTTTTTAAAATATCCATTTGCGACAAAATGTGTTCATCTTCAGATTTCTCTTCTCGTCTTCGCACATCATCCAAGGATTTTTCATCGGCCGATAGTGTTTCCTCATCCAAAAAAGCTTCAGCGGGTTTCGAAGCTATTAGCGGTTTTTGTAAGCTCGGTGATAATAGCGAAGTTTTGTAAAGTGGTGCCAACGGTGGAAGTTGTGGCATAGATTTTGTTGCCAATGGTCCTGCTGGTAAAGGAGTGGCAGTAACATTTGGTAACAACTTTGTTTTGTCATTATTCTTAAGGCCATTATAAGGAGCGGATTTGATACCATCTTCTGTTTTATACTGCACTTGTATACATTTCGGCAGTTTCATTAATATATGCAACGGAAACTGATTATTTGCAGGTGGTTGATTGTTAATAACGTTATTTGATTTTTGTTCCTCTTTCAATCGAGTATTATTCATCAAGCCATTAGTTGGCTTTTTAATACTATTATCTTGAACCAAAGTTAATTTTGGAGTTTCTGACTCCAATGGGTTCTTAAGACCCATTTCATTTTCCAACTTTTCTAGAAACTCTTCGGCATTTTTTGTAATTTCAGTTGCTTGTTTAATAAGCCTTTGTTCGCTTTTATGTAATTCGGCTATTTCTGCTAATACATCTGTTTTTGGCTCAAGTTTAACCGGCAAATTGGCCAAGGCATCAGCATTCAGTTCAATTTTAATTTCTTTTTTCGAGATCTCACTGTTGCCAGCAGACATTTGTAAATTTTTTCTTCTAAACTCATTTAGGTTAAGGGCACAATCTGTTGACTTTGCCATACAATTAGAATTATTTTCCTTGGGTTTTGCTATTTCTACCGAAAAGCCTTTATTTCTCAAATCTTTTATAAAGTCATTTTCAATTTTTGTTTCACACACCGGCAAAGTTTGATGGGATACTTGATCCTTAATACTATAGTTTTCCTTAGATTTCAGATTATCTGCTAAAAGACCATTTAATTTCAAATCTTTTACAGATTTAAACTGGATTTCGGTTTTAATTGCTAAAGAATTAATGCCTATTTCATTTGGCTTTGTTAAACCATTGGACTGTGATTCTTCTTTCGTAATATCCAATTTGTTGTCGTTGGGCATTGTGGAAATTTCTGTATTAGATTTGGATAGATTTGTAAACAAATCTTCGAGTTTTATTGAATTTTGAAACGCATTCTCTTCGTTTTTTATAATATCTCCCGAGAATAAATCATTCTCCAATGTTGTATCGTATCTGAAATCATTGAGGCTGCTTGTGAGATTCGCTACGTCTAATTTCGAACTGTTACCTTCAAGGTCAAAGATTTTGCTTTCGTCTTGCATTTCAAATTTAATTTCAGTCGAATTTAATAAATTATTTGAAAATTCATTTGATTCTTTAAATCTTTTGAAATTTTTACTTTCTGCCTCCTCCGCATTTACCGTTTTATCGAAATTATTAGTTTTTGTTACATTGTCTGTTTGTGAGATCGTTTCATTAATTTTGGTTTCTTTTTTTGTTGGATCTTCTTCACTAGACTCTAATTTCAGTTCTTGTTTAATTTTACTTTTCAATTCCAAATTTGTTTTAATGCCTGATGACATTTGTTTAAGCGGAGTTCTAATACGTGGCCCCTTGCCAATACGATGATATTCTGCTCCCACTGTTGCAAAACTGTCACCACTCACAGTTGAATCTTGGGTTTCTTCATCCACCGTCGTTCCGCCACTACTCGATAAAGTGATGGTTCCTTCTCTTCCCTCCTCATCGGACTGTTTAAGCACAGGTTGCGTTAAAGTATGTAACTCCTCGGGCATTAACAATGTGGCGTGAGCAAATATGGGATCTCTTTCCTTGGTATAAACTGGAACATGTATATTAAGCGCCCTCATTAGCATTTCCATTACACGATCACATTTACCATTAATTTTTACTTGAGCCAGAGTATCCTTAGGAGTCCATTGCAAGTTAACGATACAAATTTTGGCCCTTTGTCTGACCGGTTTATCCATTTGCCAAAGCCAATTGTATTTCTTTAGCACTTTTAAGCTGGAACCCAAACACAGAATTACATCAGCTTTTTCGACATGATGACAAGCACCGGCCCAATTTAAAGGCCACTTAAGGTTTCCTCTCTCGCCGAAATGCACAATTGTATCACACAGTGGTTCAGAGCACTTATGACATAATCTATTCGTTTTATGGCAGTAGCGTGCAGTCATTTCGGTTGTATCAAACAGTCTCCAATATACTGAATTCGGCTTACAATTCTTGCATACCTCTATATACATATTACCGTGAATTTCCGACAGTGATGTCTTAGGCAGGCCCGATCTTAAATGTAAACCATCACAATTCTGCGAAACAACATACCGTAAAATACCCCTCCGGTGCAGTTCGTACAGTGCCATGTGAGTATATGTTGGATTAGCAGCTGACAAATCATGATCGCCTATCGCTTCACCCTTTTGCAATAGGGTCCATATACCCTTGCTGCCTCTATAATCGGGTATAAGAGCTGCTGTACTTATTCCAGCACCTGTATAACATATTAAGTGTTTTGCCTGCAAAATAATACTGGCTAATTCTTCTACCTTCGCTTCAATGATTTGAGCATCTTCTTCCTTTTCTATTACGCGGTCTTTATATATTTCAACACGTTCTTTGCGCTTTTTTACTTGTTTTACGATTTCAGGATGTGTTTCCAAAAACTTACGTTCATCTGTTGTACGTGTTGACTCGCATTTTCGATAGATCGATGATATCTGTAACAAAATAAAAAAATTAAGAGTTATTAATAGGTTAAGTAAGATTGCAAATGGTAGTGACGAATGATATTCGCCACCTTCGCCCAGAGACCTGTATGCCCAATTTGAATTCCTTAAGAAGAGTAAAAAAGAGCAGCGAGAAAAATAAAACGATAAGAAGAAAAGAAAGCACGGATACTGCCAGCAAATAGTCAATAAAAAGTCAGTGTTCGTCAAACAACGCACAAGTGCAAAAAAGTCCTGTAGAAGCTACCTATTAACCCAGCCACCCAACCTCTTTGATGAATCCCATATTGTTCCCCAGCCCATAAGCAGAGATATCTCTAAGTCCCTCTAAGAAGCACCATCTAAGCCACGTCTGTAGGCAGATCTTCAGTCTTGGGCAGTAGCAGACAAGGTGTTCCATAGTCTTAATCTCCTCCTCATCTCCGCACAACAGACCATTTCTACCCCAATTACTAGTCCTATATTTCACAATGCAATGTTCTGTAAGAGTCGAAATTAAACAACTTAGAACCCGTCCGCTCTCCTTGAGCAGTATATAAGTGCCCTTCCTAGCCGGCCACAGAAGCCTGGAGACCTTGAAATTAGCCCTAGCTCTCCAGTCTTGGCGCACTTTTTTCATGATCCAAGTCCCAATTGAACCATAATAGAAAACTATTGGTAGATTTACCGGCTCAGAATCCAGCCCAATATCTCGGGCCGATCTCATCTTCGCCAGTCTGTTAGCAACCTCATTAGCGGCAATTTCACCTTGACCTGGCACCCAACTGCGTGTTGCCAAAATCGCCCTTAAAGCCCGTCCACAAACGTCCAAAGGTCTAGACCTCTAGGGCCTTGAGCGCAGCCTGACTGTCGACCTATATTGTCTTGCTCCTCCTTCCTTTCAGCCTGGAAAGCGCTGCACTCGTCCGGAAGTCTGTATGTCACTCTTATCCCGTGTCCAATATATAGACACCAGCCCCTATGCAAACATTCATTTTCGATCAGTCAGTGAACTCCCAAAACAGCTTCTCGGGTCCTTCCATGCCTTCCTGTCCGGGAACAAAGCTTGGAGTTAGATCCCAAAGTCAAGTTTCGCGAGCATATATAGTCTGTCAAAATCGACTGCCGTAGGAGTCGACCACGTCTGACCCACCCCATAATGCCGGCGTGACCAACTGACCCTGCCCTAAGCATACCTGGTTTACTTAGCCTAAACAAGCTCCTTGCCATCATTCCTGCCAAGAAATTCTCAATTGGAAGCGATGCAGAATGATATTCAGAGCTCCCTGTGGTGTGCTTCTCCTGGCCCCTGTAATGCTAGTACAACACTTCTCTGGACCTTTGACAAGAGCTTCCTTTTGTTATCTCTTTCCAAGGTCCTTCAACATACGAGACCACCATACGAAAGTATTGGTCCTACCACGGATGTGTAAATCCAGTTCACCATATCCAGTTGTTACCCCTAGTTCTTACCTATTAAGTTTCTACAGATATACAAGGCGTTGAGAAGAGGGTTACCTCCGCATTTACCCCCTAAGATATCCCAGATATATGGCCCTTTTCGCCAGTCTCAGCTCAGCCCCGTCAAGCACCGGCAGCTCAAAGTCCACCACCTTGTACTTTCTAGCGAAGAGAACTAGCTCCTTCTTCTCTAGGTTTACCC
The DNA here is from genome assembly GCA_963583895.1 of Melanophora roralis. NCBI lineage: Eukaryota > Metazoa > Arthropoda > Insecta > Diptera > Rhinophoridae > Melanophora > Melanophora roralis. The sequence continues at coordinate 92,434,593 of OY757187.1, read as the reverse complement.
CCAGTCTCTTGTCCTTGACCCAAGTAGACAGGTCTGAACTTTTTTTGTGCGCCCCCTCGCTCGTGGTGGACAACAATTGTTATTAAGTTTTAATTAGTTTATTTTTCAAAACTCATATCGAGCCTTTGGTGCAATACAGTAGTAATTCAAAAAATCGTGAACTGAGAAAATTGCATTTGAAGTTTTGAACCATCTTTTTGATAGTATTTTCGTTTACTAAAGTTATTTTTTTACAAGTTTTTAAATAAAAAGGAATGTTTTTAAATAAAAAAAGGCCAAAAATTATTAAAAATATGAAATATTTATTTATATTTAAGTACTTTGTATCAACCTATCAATGATGTAGGTACCGTGAAATAACTCCCAAATGAAATAACTCCCATTGAAAAAATGAAATAACTCCCAATTTTTTTCCATACAAATTGGGAGTTATTTCATAATGAAATAACTCCCAATGCGTTGGGAGTTATTTCATTATTTTTCATTGGGAGTTATTTCATAATGAAATAACTCCCAAATGAAATAACTCCCAATGAAATTTTGTTGGGCGTTATTTCATTTTTTCGAAGTGTTGGGAGTTATTTCATTCTTGTTGGGAGTTATTTCATTTTCTATCATTGGGAGTTATTTCATTTTTATTGGGAGTTATTTCATTTTTATTGGGAGCTATTTCATTTTTGTTGGGAGTTATTTCATTTTTATTGGGAGTTATTTCATTTTACTAAAAGCAAGTGTATATACCAGAGCATTTAAAAAAATTTAATTACGCTAGTATAAAAGGTGACATTTATTTAAAAGTTTTGGGGTTTTAAAACCGTGGGTATATAGCCGGCCTTCGGCCGGGCGCAAGAAAAAAAAAACTCCAGTGGATTCGATCCGCCGGCTTCGCAGTAGCCTTCGGCCGGGGAATATACTTTAAACTGTAGTGCATTGGAAGTATTTGCAGCTTCATAACTAAAGTGTCATAAAACTCATGTTTTATTTGGCGAATCTTTATATGGAAAGCAGTAGAGCTTAAAGTCCATTGCCCGGCCGAAGGCTACTGCGAAGCCGGCGGATCGAATGGACTGGAGTTTTTTTTCCTTGCGCCCGGCCGAAGGCCGGCTATCTAAATCACTCCCTTTTATTAAAAAAAATTATTTAACCAAAAAGGTGCTTAAAGTCCACGCGCCTGTCCTAAAGCTGTAACGAAGCTGGCATATATAGCCGGCCTTCGGCCGGGCGCAAGGACAAAAACTCCAGTCCATTCGATCCGCCGGCTTCGCAGTAGCCTTCGGCCGGGGAATATACTTTAAACTGTAGTGCATCGGAAGTATTTGCAGCTTCATAACTAAAGTGTCATAAAATTCATGTTTTATTTGGCGAAGCTTTATATGGAAAGCAGTAGAGCTTAAAGTCCATTGCCCGGCCGAAGGCTACTGCGAAGCCGGCGGATCGAATGGACTGGAGTTTTTTTCTTGCGCCCGGCCGAAGGCCGGCTATCTAAATCACTCCTTTTTATTAAAAAAATTATTTAACCAAAAAGGTGCCTAAAGTCCACGCGCCTGTCCTAAAGCCGTAACGAAGCTGGCATATATAGCCGGCCTTCGGCCGGGCGCAAGGAAAAAAACTCCAGTAGATTCGATCCGCCGGCTTCGCAGTAGCCTTCGGCCGGGGAATATACTTTAAACTGTAGTGCATCGGAAGTATTTGCAGCTTCATAACTAAAGTGTCATTAAATTCATATTTTATTTGGCGAAGCTTTATATGGAAAGCAGTAGAGCTTAAAGTCCATTGCTCGGCCGAAGGCTACTGCGAAGCCCGCGGATCGAATCCACTGGATGTTTCTTTCCTTGCGGCTATCTAAATAACTCTTTTTATTAAAAAGTTATTTAACCAAAATGTGCCTCAAGTCCACGCACCTGTCCTAAAGCTGTAACGAAACCGGCGGTTCGATCCACGAGAGTTAACTTATCCTGCGTCCAGACGGAGGCCGGCAGTGATTTGGTTTGTTTGTTTAGAAAATAATTTTACGTTAGTAACATCTTATTTATGGATACAAAAGGTTTTCGCATTATATATATTTTAATTGGGAGTTATTTCGTTTTCGTTGGGAGTTATTTCATTTTCGTTGGGAGTTATTTCATTATTGTTGGGAGTTATTTCATTTCCGTTGGGACTTATTTCATAAAACAATTATTTTTTTTGTAATTGGGGGTTATTTAATTTTTGTTGGGAGTTATTTCATTTGGGAGTTATTTCACTTTTTTGTGACTTTTATGAAATAACTCCCAAACATTGGGAGTTATTTCATTTTTACCGTTGGGAGTTATTTCATTTTTTTCGATTGGGAGTTATTTCATTTTCGTTGGGAATTATTTCATTTGGGAGTTATTTCATTTTTTCCATTGGGAGTTATTTCATTTGGGAGTTATTTCACGGTACCAATGATGTATCGTTATTGTCACAAAACCCATGACAAACTTAAAAATTAATTCGAAATATATCGTTATAGCAAATAAACTTTTAACTATTTTTTTTCTAACAAGTAAAAAAAAATCAAATTATGCAGTTGTGTTTCTGTGCCTAAAACGTAGCAAAAAATAATATTGCTTTATACTTTTTTCGTAAATTGCTTTCTGTTAGTAAATTTCTTGTCATAAAAGGAAATATTTCATTATTGCAAATAAATATTGTTGGAAATGCCTAGAGGCAATAAAAGACATTTTTAGCTGTAGAATCTGAACAGTTAGAGGTGGAATCATAATCTTTTTTTCTTTAGATAGATATTTCCCCAAAGATAATTTCTGCATACCCAGCTCAAAAAATTCAAATTTTGAGTTACTACGGTATTGCACCAAAAGCTCGATATGACAACTATAAACGTCTTCAAAATCAGTGATTATACTTTTCACAGTACAAAAGATCCCATAGATAGATCAAGGGGTGGCTCGACTATATTAATCAAGTCGAGATTCAAACACTATTTGATGGGTAGCTTCTCTAGGTTTTATATTCAAGTAACTAATATCCGCATAAACAACTTCAGACTTCGTCCGTCCAGATCTTCAATAACAGCTGATCAACACAACAGTTTTATAAATCCCTGCTTTAAATCTGTTGGCGACTTGAACGCTATGAGCACGTAATTGGGATCCCGGCTTATTAACCCTAAATGTTGCGTTTTGTATGAATTAGTGTCTGAAATTGTACTGAATGTTATTTCAAATTATTGACCAACTGACCAAAATATAATTTCAGACATTTTTGATTTAAGCGCAACGAAAGCCTCTTTGAATCCATCTTCCGACCGCTTGCTTGATGGCAGGCGGTAGAAAAGGACGGTTTTAGAAAGCTTCTAACCAAAATTCAAAGATGTGTTTCACTTGGCACCCTTGGTGCCAAGGCCACAGATGTCAGTTTTGAAAGAGTACCAACGATAATAATACCCGATGAGGGTTGTTGGTTGGGATCTGATAGTCTGTATAAGGGATGTGCGGTTTTTACTGACTGGCCAAAGATTTATTTTGGCACTGGAGCCGCAAGTTATATCATGCTAGAGAACATTAGATTGTTCTATAGACTATCTAAAGCGTGTTCCAGGTGGAAATATTGGACATTTAATGGGTGACAGATCTAATATTGAAGCACTTTCCATAGTAAGGTTACTGTTTATATAGGGCCTGTAGGCCTTAAAAGCGCATTGCGTCAAGATTGGTGAGGGATTGTAGGGAGGTCCCTGGTGAAATTTGGAGACTATGTTGAGCTCTGGGATACTGTGACATAGCCTTATTTGAGGAAACTGTGAGTTTGTTAATGGGTCACTATTATGAAGAGATTAGAACATGAATGCATGGATGGAGTGATTGTAGGGTGACTAGGGTTTGTCGGCCGGGTCTGAGCTCAGCAGACACTAGGTTGCTCATGGACTTTGTGGGGAATAGGTGTAAGGACTACGATTGAGGTCATAGCTGGACACTGTCCGATGAGGGACACGATGAGCATATGGAATCGCGGCACTCCTGATTATTGTAAGATGTGTGAGAAAGTGGAGCAGTTGGAGGCAATAGAGCATGTTTTCTGTCACTTCCCGAGATTATAGAACCACGGGGCCATGTTGTTGGATAAACGATTCGACAAAAAGTTTCAAAGTGTAAACTGGAAAACATCATGGGAATATTGTGTTTAGGGGATAAGAAATTAACTAATCTCTACTTTCTCGGCCTTATACTATCTCTTTCCTTCTTGTTAGTCTTTTTTTACTTGATTCCTGAAGGGACACAGGAGTCATCCGAGTGCTGATGTATGAGGGGATGTGCTTCTGTTAATAATCATTTCCGACATAACCCTACTTAGCCAAATGAACATATTGATGAGTAACAGCTTTTGTCTGAGAAAGGAAGAGACCGTGGAGAATAACAAGAGCTCAGATCATTTTGACCAAAAAGATAAATGAAAGCACAAAACACCTGAGAATTTCGCTAAAAGCACAAAGAACGGCATCACTTAGGAAACACGTAAAAGGTTTTGATATGACTCCGCAGCCAACTTTTTTTTTAAATTGCGATCAATCAAATGCCTGGGAAGACCCATCATTTTTAAGCCGCCACTGCGTAGTTTAAGGGAATCTTAAGCATGAAGAGATGAAGAAATATGTAATCTTTTCGAACATCAATTGAAAAAACGTACCTACTCGTAATACATATACGGACATAGTTTAATTATCGCCTGTTGTTGCTTTGTCGAAATAGTTAGAGAAATTGCTAAAAAAAAAAATCAAACTGACTTCAATTAAATTACAGCAGCTGCATTCCCAATAACCAATTTCAGGCCAAAACATAGTACCACCGAACATGCGCACAGATTGGTACAAGAAATAAAATATTGTTCAGCATTTTTTGTTATGTCTTTTAAGTATTTTATAAAGTTACCCAAATTTAAGCTGATCTTTCAAGGGATAGGCAAAGTTATCGGGAATAAAATAGTTTACAAAAATGCACCCACGTAACTGTTATCTTACGAAGATAATCGTACCTCAAAACTTTAAGGTAAAATACCTTGGCATTCACCTGGATTTTCACTTCGGGTGAAAATCCCGTAAAGATGCGAAGTTACCTAAAATGAAACTAAAAGCAGCCGAAATTCATTGGCAAATTGGTGAAAACTCCATGTTTTGACTCGATGCAAGTTTGCTGCAACATAATTTTGATTTGGTGCACTGCCTCTGTCTTTAACATAGACAATTTTAATAATTTGGAAACCACCAGCAAACTCTTTAGTCTGCAAGTTCCAAAATTCCTGACTATTCTCAGATATTTTTTCAAGTGCATTAGCAGCACAGCTAACTATATCGGACCCTTATCCACTTATTTATATAAAAATGTTGCTAGGATATAATATTATATAGTTCAACGATGACCGGCATTCACGCACAATTAGGTAGTATAAATAAACTGTAAATTCATTATGCCATGAATATATTTCAAACTCCAAATTATCTTTTTGACACATCTATTTTAACTTTCAGTTCTACACTCCGTAAAGCTTCAGAGTCCGTAGTCAGTTAATAAAACAACACCTCATATGTAAGGCCAACTGGTTTTAGTATCAAGAACACTAGTTTTCGTCACTGCTACATTATATGCGTAAGTGCGCTCGCTATAAAGCAACCCTTACTGCAAACTAGCCCAATCCATGATTTGCCATTCTTTAATCAAACTTAACTACATATCTGTAAAAATCGTGGTATGGACAAAAAGTATTGGATCGATAATCCTTAACTTAAATAAAATTAAACCTTATTCAAAGTTATGGTAAAGAAAATTTTTCTTATTTACCTCAAATTAATCAGGCGGAAAAGTTAGAAAGAATATAACAATACCTACCTATAATTTAAGCAAGTTATTAACTAATAACATAAGCAAGCTATAAAAGTTAAAACGTAAATTTAAACATTTTGTATCTTTAAAGTTGTCCTGCACCTATAAATGATTACGGGCCGCAGAAAATGAAATAAAACACACACCACCCACCCCCCAAAATAACAAAATTGAAAAAACCAACAAGGTACAGTGCACAAACCAACAACAACACACATACACCTTATACACATTCTGCCATTATGATAACATACCCCCATTATGCCAAACATTTAATAATATTTTAACAAATATAAATGTTTTTTTAAATATTTTAAACGATTTTCGTTTATTTACCTTTCTAATTGTATCTTTTCGGCGTCTTTTCTCATTATCGGTTTTAGCTGGATTTAATTTTGCACGCGTTATATACGTTTGCATTGCTTCTTTAGCGGATTTTTCTTTCGATGGTATATCATTGTTATCTTGTGACGATGATTCTATATCTTCCGTATCCATTTTATGTTAACAACTCAATATTTTTTTTTAATTATAAGAACAAAACCTGCAAAAGCATATTGCAAAACTCCTTGCTGTGGTCTTTTTTAACTAGATCAACCAATAAACCAACTAACTTGTCTGACCACTCTTCACAATTTCTTTTCGATACTTGAACACATACATTAGAGTGCTATTTATTACTTCTTGCACTGCAGCAAATGAACCCCTTTCGATAGTGTATAGACAATAAGAAGCTGCGTTTTGTTCACACACATTTATCAATAATCGGTTTGTTGAAGTTCTCGTGGCTTATATAAAATATACCCTTTTAGCTCTTTAGATGTTATTTTAATAGCATTTTTTTATTTAAACTTATATATTCATTGTTTTTTATTTTGATCGGTTGATTTATTATTTTTTGTTTTAATATGTATTTTATTAAAAACAAATTAGCACAAAATAAACAAAACAAAACTTCTTGGCTTCTTTTTGACGATTGTCAAAATGTTTGTGACAAAACGAAACGACAGAAAATGCCAAAAGGTGCCAGAAAAAATGAAGCATTAACAATCTGCTGTCCGGGAAAAAGTTGTTTAAGTCTGGTAGCTCTATTAAATGAGTGCTGGTGAGGTGTATCAATACAAGAAAGTAGCGTAGGGTCTGCTGATTGTTGTTTTTGGCAATACTCCAAAACGTAGATATCAAAAGCTGCTTACTTCATTGTAAGTCTTGACGAGACTAAATTCATGCCTAGATAAACATCTAACGCGGTTTATAAAAAAAAATAGCACAACAATACAGGATTTTTTAGATTTTGACTAGCCATGAATTTTTATCGTCAAGACTTGCTATTACGTTTGTTTGCATTTTTCGCTTTCATGTTGATCCCATATATTGTTTGTAAAATTTGTTAGAGTTGACGTTTGTACCAGAGAACGAAGCCGGCCGGATAACAGCCGCGGCTAAGCCGCCGAGTTAAACGGCTAGATTCGACTAAAAGCTAAGCTGATTTAATTTTATCGTGGCGACTAATCATATTTTCCACTTTAGGAAATAAAGCTTGGCAACCAAGTTTAATTGATGATTTAAAGGGAAAAGGTAACTCTTTACTCAGGCACCACAATATATGTACGTATTTAGCCGTTAAATGTACTTGAAAAGTGTAGAAGTGTAGTACAATGTCGCAAAAACATATGATACACAATTGAATCAATGAATTTATTATTTAACATTATTTTATAAAATGAAATTTATAGCAAATTTTTAAAAATATTTGTTTTTTTTACTTATTTGTTATAGAAATTTAGAGATATTCTGATTTCAAGAATATTTAATGTAGAGGTCGGCTGCAGCCGGCTATTAGCCGCCGCCGCCGACTTTTACCCATCGGCTTCCTTCTCTGGTTGTGACATACGCTGCACACAACTTGATAGTCAATTTTATTTCTTAAGATGCCGTCGTCAAAGAATAAACTTAGATTGCTTGCTTGTTATATATATATCTCTATTACATTTTTTATTTATTTGCAACTGAACTTTGGTACAACGATACACAAACTATTTACATTAATTTATTTATAAAACTTAACATACGAAAATGTAGTTAAAACTATTTGCGGTAGAGTACAAGGACAATTAATGAAAAATAACTATTATCAGCTGATTACTTGATCATCAAGTTAAAAGGCGACTTGAATGAAAAAATTGATAGTCTGAACGATTTGAAGTAGAGTTGAGCATAACAGCTCTTTTAACTTATCGCTCTTTTTAGCTCAGCTCATCTTACTTAACTAGGTCGCTCTTTTAGTTCAGTAGTTCAGTAAGCTCAGTAGTTCAGTTGACTTTGTAGGTCAACATAAAATTTTTATTGCAACCATTCCTGAGCGAAACTATCTTATATTGGAAGTGTTATAAGTAAGTGTAAGTATGTTGCAACTTAAAAGGCAAAAATTTAACATCTGGCTGCTAAGTAAGTATTTTTTCACGGACTTACCATGGTACAATTACCTTACAAGGTATTATCGCTACGGCAACAACTACAACAAACTCGATACGTTTATGTCAAAAAACGTACTGGTGATGTATTCGAAAATAAAAACATGTTTCTTTTAAAAATACAAAACAAAAAACCAAGGAATATATAACAAATTGTACCTATTTCTGCAACAACATTTTTTCTTTCTTGTTTTCCAATTAAGTTCATACATAAAAAAAAGTAAGCAACTGAAAAATGAAGATGTACATAACTAACAGTTTTTTAAAATTTAATTTTTATTGAGACTGTTTACAAAAAATAAAACAAATTGTGAAAATTATAACAAAAACCCCATATATTATAATTATGCATAGTTTGATTGGCTGTTTTTAACCTAGTTTGGGCAAAAAACATCGGTTCACCTCATCTACCTCTTGCGATTTGAAGTCGCAAACTTTCTTGCGATTGTGAACTTCAGAACACCTGTTATGCGATTTCAAATCGCATCGCCAATATTATGCGAAATGCGATTGTCAGAACATGGGCGTTAAGCATACGTATGTACATACATAAACATGTATACATACCCAGTCTCGTAGGTGAGCAATATCTTAAAGGTAAAGCATTTTACTGATCAATCATCATTACAGAAACCATGTCCAATATCCCTTATGGTGGTTGGCGTTGGAATAGTCGTTTTTAGTTTTTTGGTACCGTCTAACATATACCCCAATGTTAAATGAATAGCACTCATATCGGTTTAGTGTCAAATTCGACAATATTTGACATAACGCCAAATACAATAAGGCAGAATATATCATTGTCTGCTTGGACATAATTATTGCACGTTTTGACGAAACAAATTTAAGCCCACACAAATGTCAAACTCAGTACATTAAAATCCCAGTATAAAAATACCAGATTTGTTATTTGGATTTTGGCATTTGTCTAGCCGTGAATTTGTCTCGTCAAGACGTACAGTATTAAGGCGGTGGCACATAGAATCCGTCATACTTCGCTTTTTTTAACTGACAGCTAAGTTGAATAACATGTTTTATTATGAACAATGTTACATTCAGTACGTCTCCTTCAACGCAACGTAGTAAAGTTGGGCAACTTTTAACTTTCAACGTACGTCAAGTACTTTGACAAGTTGCATGGTGAAATTATGTGTACCAGGTGGTGTTACGAACACAACTGATCGACTTTTTCCATGCATAAATCGAGGCTGTGTAGTAAAAGTTATTTACTTTTACATATCTTTTTTTGACAACTGAGCCAATGAAAACTACAACAAAAACAATAATTATATTCACCAAATTTTGTTGTAGAACCACCACCACCTGCTAATTTAACATCCGTTTAAAAAGGATTCTATGTGACAACCTCTTGCGTTGTTACGTTAACGTCAGTTAAAAAAGGCGAAGTATGACGGATGACGGATTCTTTGTGCACCGCCTTTATAAAGGGGACACCTGGCAGACAGAATTAACTTCTGTTATCGATTAATGTTGTACAATTTCAGGGCACACTCAACCAGGTAATATCAAGAGCCCAAATTATTAAAATAAATTTACAATATTTACGTTGCAAATATTCAACTTTGAATGAAATTTGTATTTTTCTGACATTTCACCGTTCAAACACAAAAAGGAAATGCAGAGGGCGAATTTTTTTGAATTCGCCTTGCTGTTAGACCGTGCCAAGGCGAATTCATTTGGTCGAAATTTTTTGCATTTGTCCGTTTTTTTGAACCTTCGCAATTGGTATCACCATAGTTTCTTTCCAATCATCTGGAAAAACTCCATTCTCAAGAGATTCATTAATTATTTGTAGTATATTATTTCCGATAAAACTCCAGTTATCAATAATAATTTTAGAAGATATTTTATCATCAGGTTTATTTTTTATATCTTGTGTTATTTTCTTGAGTTCTAATATATTTATTGCACGAAATTTAAATTGGTTATTCACCACAGGTATTATATTCGCATACTGCACATATTCGATTGTTTCTCTTATTGAATTTTTATTATGTATTTACAAAATAATTATTGAAATGACTAGCTATTTGCTCATTATCCTTAATTTCTATTTGGTTAAATATCACAGAATTAATGACATCTCTGTTTTCCTTGAGAACTATTTTTTTATATTTCTCCACATTTGTTTTTGATCTTTGCATTATTTATCTGGTTGTTTATACATTTATTCTTTTAATTTTCAATCTTTACTTTATATAAATTCCTAATTGTTGTATAATTTAACCACGATTCATATGTATTTTCGATTTTTGCAACATGGTACTTATTCTATTTATCCATTTTCATTAAACGTAATTCATTATAAAACCATTTGTTAGACTTGTTATGTTATATAATGGTTGTGTAAACTGCGTGAATGTGTGATAGCAACATTTTTGACAACTGAGCTAGAATTTAACAACAACAAAATACATGCAAAATTTTTATAGAAAGGAGATGTTGTAGGGACGAGGTCACCTTATTAGTCCATCATGGTTTCCAGTTTTATTAAAAGTGCTGCCACATATTTTTTCTTTTTGTAATAACGATTTTAATTTCATACAGATATGTATATAACTCGGGGCTTCACATTGCAATATATGTATTTGGCGGCAATTGTCAAATTCGATTAGTCAAATTAAAATTGCAATTCAACATATGCAGTAATAAATTGCACAATGAATGCCTGAACTTTAACCTAAGCAATTACTGCCAAGTAATTAGCTATTTTAGTTTATTTAATTTGCAATTCGTGGAATGAAAATCATATGCATAAATAGAGGAAAAATTTGTTATATGTATATTACTTTAACTTGAGAAATAGCTTCCTCCCGCGTTCTTCACTCAAAGCAATTTGTAATCGTTCTACCACTATTCTGTCGACGTTATTGCTTGTTCTCACCAACGAGATGCAACGCAAAATATATTTTAGAAGATTTTTGCTGTAGCTTTTTTAAATATATTTCTTAATGGACATTGTTTGTTTGTGTGGTAATTGAAAATATCATGTGTTATTGGAAGAATAAGGTTTTTTCAATAACTTAAAAAAGTTTAAGCTGGGAATTTTGTTTTGGAATTGTAATTTTTCTTATGTAATACAAATTATTTTATGACTCAACACAATAGAAAGTAAATGCTCATGTAACGGTTTGGCAAGAAAAGTTTCAACTGTGATTATGATGCTCTTCTGTATTGAACATATGTATATTTCGGTTGCTTATAAATCTTAAAGTAATACATATATGCAATTTCACTCCGGCTGTAAAATGTTTAACCATTAGGTACAGAGATACTTTGAAAATCAAATACTTTCGATCGCTTGTGCTTTCGATATGAGCCTAGTGAATATTGGTAGATGTACTGATCAAAAAGTGGTTACCAATTAAATCCTTACTAATTTCGAAAAAACTTGAGAAATAAGGGAAATACTTAATTTTAGATCAAATCTAATTTTTAATATATCACAATTTGCAAAATTTTCTTAAGCCGAATTAAATTATAAAAGTACTTAATACAATGTATACACATACATATTAATGATATTTTTCAATTAAATATGGCAGCGCTGCAAAGTTTATGAAAAACTCGTCATGCCCCAGTTCTGGTTCTTCATTTAAGGGTGCTGAAAGTTAATTTTGCTTGTATTGACTGTAAATTTTGTTAAAAATGTAAAAATCAGAACGAAAATCATTATATTTTACTAAGCCGTTTTATATATATATATCATAAAAGATAGAAAAAATACATAATTTCAACATTTTCTCATATTTACCTTCACAGATAGGTATTCAACAAAAATGTATTTAATAGAAAAAAAAGGTTAAGAGAAATGTCACTTTTACAAGAAAACAAACAACCATGGTGTAAGATAATTTTACCATGCAAACAACCAATACAATATAATAGCTCATTTGCAGATCAAAATATGAATCAATCCCTGCTTTCTGCAAAAGAAATAAAATCATCATTGGCTGATACAACAGTCTCCCCTACTCTTCATAGAAAATCCTCCATTTCAATTCAGCCCACTTCAACCAAGATGAAAACGCTATCATTAACAAACCCACCACAAACGAGTAAACAAACATGCCTAGTGGAAAATGTTTCACCGAACGCTAGTAATGTTGCTAACAAAGCATTGACAATAAAAAATGTTGGCGAAGCGGGCAGCGATTCAGGTAAAGAACATTCTGACGCTGCCACCAATGGTAATGGTGTATTAATACCAGCATCTAAAAATTCAGTTGGATATTTTCAATTCCATGAACAAATTGTAATGTCTGGACAAGAAAAAAGTGCCTTGTCCGAAAAACCAAAACCTTTAGTTGTTTGCCCACAGAGTGTTTTAATGTTATATATGCACAAATTAACACCATACGAACACACGGAAATCCTTTGTTATCCACAAGTTTATTTTATTGGAGCTAATGCCAAAAAACGTCCTGGTGTGTTTGGCCCAAACAACTCGGACTACGATAACGACCAAGGTGCTTATATACACATCCCACATGATCATGTAGCATATCGTTATGAAACGCTTAAAGTTATTGGCAAGGGAAGTTTTGGCCAAGTTATTAAGGCATATGATCATAAAACTCATGAACATGTTGCTCTAAAAATTGTGCGCAATGAAAGGCGATTTCATTCACAAGCACAAGAAGAAATTCGAATACTTCATCACTTGAGGCGGCAAGACAAGTATAATACCATGAATATAATTCATATGTATGACTATTTTACATTTCGCAATCATATGTGCATTACATTTGAATTACTTAATATTAATTTGTACGAACTTATAAAGAAAAATGGCTTCAAAGGATTTAGTTTGCAGTTGGTACGGAAATTTGCACATTCTCTGTTGCAATGTTTAGACGCACTATATAAAAACGAAATAATACATTGTGATATGAAACCAGAAAATATCCTTTTAAAACAACAGGGTCGTTCAGGTATTAAAGTTATTGATTTTGGATCTTCATGCTACGAAAGCCAAAGAATATTTACTTACATTCAATCAAGATTCTACCGTGCCCCTGAAGTTATATTGGGAGCAAAATATGGGCGTGCAATTGACATGTGGTCGCTTGGGTGCATACTAGCTGAACTCTTATCTGGACATGCATTATTTCCGGGGGAAAATGAAGCTGATCAGTTGGCGTGCATAATAGAAGTTTTAGGAATTCCACCAAAAGACTTACTGGCCAACTCAAAACGCGCCAATGTTTTTTTTAATCCCGATGGTTACCCTAGGTATTGCACCGTCCGAACTATGGCTGATGGTATGATAGTGTTAATAGGCGGACAATCTCGGCGTGGTAAAGCTAGAGGACCACCATGTTCAAAAAGTTTTTCTAAAGCGCTAGATGGATGCAAGGACGCTCTTTTTTTAAATTTTATACGAGGTTGTTTAGAATGGGACCCTGATGAACGACTCACACCAGCCTTAGCCCTTCAACATCCGTGGTTACGTAGAAGGCTTCCTAGACCTCCGAATAATCAAAGTGGAAGCCGTTTGAGTGGTAGCAGTAGTGTGGGAACAAGTGATAAATGTCCCACAAACAAAGGCGATGACTCTGAAAATAGCAGAGATGCTAATGAAAGTACATCTAGAACTAATGATCTCAGCATCGAAAGCAATTACGAAGACTGCTTACCCACAACTGGATCAGCAGCGTTAGCCCTGGTCTCATCAAATGTATCGAGTAAAGCATCAGATCAGTTGTGGGACACTCAAAACACAAATTTAGCTCAAAATATTAATTGCACTAAAATAAGTAGTAAATTATCATCCTCTTCTGATAAGTCTAACAGCGAACATATTAAAGATACAACAGCTACATCTGCTCCTGCAAAAGCTTCTAATATAGTCTTTACTTCTTCAATTTCTCTGCTGGCGAATACTGTCCATAGATGCGGAAGTGAATATGCTTCAAAACTAACAGGAACTCTGCAGAAAGATAAATAGTTTTAAGCCGTAAGCAATTTATATTTTGTTAATGTCTATTTCAGTGCGTTTATTGTTAATTATACATACATATGTATGTAAATTGCTACATAAAAACGCAGCATTTTCTTCCAAATCCTTAAAAATATTTGTAAGATAACACGTACAGTAACTTGATAAATGCAACCGTAACTTGACGGCATTGTTCTAATAGTTTCCAAATGTGTTCAAGAGAAAAACGTCAAAATTTTATTGGAAAAAAATAAAGTTTAGCTTTAACTTGCCCTAAATACCATTTGCAATAATTTTCATCAAAATATAATTGATTGAAAAAAATGTGTTTGTTTTTAAGTATTTAAAAAAAAGGGACAGTGTAAACAGCTGATTATTTACATTCAAAATTTTTTATATCCGCAACTTTCTTTCGTTTAAAACTGATTGGAAATAACGAGGTAAGTTTTGTTAAAAAAAGACTATTAAGGTTTCAAAATGTATTAGCTAAATACAAAGGCCCATTTCTTTCTTTTCTGCTAAAACGCACGAGTTAATTATTTATTTAATATTTTTTATCATTTACTCTAAAAAAACTTTATTGCTCATCAACTTTCCCAGTAAATACTTATGTACAACGGGAAAAGTTTGAAATAAAATTATTTTGTTATTTTAAACTTTTTTCTTAAAAGTTGAAATGTTAGTATTTTTGCATAAACAAAAAACACCTGTTTAAAAAATTATTTCAGCTAAAATTTTTTACTTGCCGAAACAAGGCATATCCTGGGCATACATACGTATATCAGGTAGCCTCAGATAAACAGCTGAGTAAGGGTATTTCGTAATATTAATGTCAAATTTTATTTATGTTTATTTATTTTCTATCTCTTTTACAAACAACAACTGTAGTATCGTAAGAAAAGCTCAAAAGAAGATTTTGGGAGTTTTTGTCTTTGACATTCTTATGACGGTTTTAGTTGTTTTTGTAGAATCGCTCCTACCTGATACACGTGTACCCTGGGCATATCGATACAAGGTGGCCGCAAGAAAAAAAAATTAAGAGAGTCGGTCTCTTGCGCTTTATTTTTTTCATATGGGATTTGACACTAAATTTTAAATTATTTTTCAATTTTAGTGTCAAACTTCATATAAAAAAAATAAAGAGTAAGAGAACGACTCTCTTAATTTTCTGCTTGCGGCCAGCTTGTATTGATACGCCTTGTGCCGAAATTTGCAAAAATTTTTAAGTCTCAATTTGTTACTCTCTTTGACGCTATCTTAATTCTTTGAGTTAACAAATACTTTTTAGGTGTGTTCATGGCTGTCAATTTTTTTCTGGGCTCCATTGCCAAAATTTTGTCAAAAAAAGTCGCAAAAAAAATATCTTTAAAATGAAACTTTATTAAGTTGTTGACAAAAAAACTGTAAAATTACCTAGTTTTTAATAAATTTAAAATAAATTTGTTTTTTTTTATTAAATTAATCTAATAAAAAGGAGAAATTGTGCACTGAAAGTTTAAAACGATAATAGGAAGTATGTACTTTCAAATTTTCAGAAATATGTTTTAGAATTTTGTTGAAGTATACTTATGGTTTAATGTAGGAACTTATGATATGCATACTTGTATCCCCATTTATTAAACAGTAACAAACCCTATAAATAAATCAAATTGGGAGTAGTTTTCTAATAAAAAAGTTTAAAAGTTTAATTGCTGGTTTTTGTAAATTCGGCAGCCCTTAGATGTAAAAATAGGGTTACCAATGTTTTAATTGTTGTATAAGGATGAAAAATAAAAAAAATTATTAGATTTTGAAAATATTTTTGAATGTCTGTTGTTAATTTTTAAAAGTCTCACTAATTTGAATATAAATATTAATTATATTCTTTGCTGTAAGAACCAATGTCATACATATGTAAAGGAAAAAAGAAAGTCAAAACAGCTTATTACAAAAAATGGCTTGTTAGGTTTTTGAAAAACTTTTTAATATTTTGGTTTCTTAATATTTATTCTCAAAAAGTTTATTGAGTTTATTATTTAGAGGCAGTGGATATTCCATAGTTTTTTTTTCAAGAAATTGGTTGAAGTATACTGATGGGTTGGTGTCAACAATATCTATAAAATGAACAAAAAATATGTTACATAGGTATTTATGAATTCTAATAAAGTTAAAACACTAAAAACTTCGCCAACAATGTCGCCAAACCTCAAATTTAATCTGACAGCCTTAAGTGTGTTCCAGAAGATTTCACTAATGCTGCTTTCTTTTAAAATAAAAATATATTTTAGTGATTTAAAACGCATAACATTTTACAAGCATAACACTAACATCATTGGCAATAGCTAAAAAAAAGTAAATAAAAATCAATTTAAGCTTATTTTTATAATTAAGAAAAGAGCAAATATTTATCATTTAATGTACAGTTTTACGTTCAACTTTATTTTTATGGAAAAAAAACTTTATTTCTTTTGCAAAATATTTAACTAGCTCTTGAATTTCAAAACTAAACAAAAATCAGTTAATTTTAAAGTTCTTGTCCGAACCATGGCGAAATAAGAAGGTGACCTCGTCCCTGAAACAACTTCCTGTAAAAATTTTGCTTGGTTGTCAAAAATGTTGCGTTCACACATACACACAGTATACACAACCATTATAGAACATACAAAATTTGCCAAGCTATGTAAGTTGGAAAACATATGGCAGAAATAAAAGTCAGCTGATTAGTTACTCCTACCTTGTTTTATATACCTTGGTCCGAACTTACCCAAAGAATAAGTTCCGGTAATTTGTACAGGAAATGAAAAATAATTGTTCTCTCATACGCTTTAATTTTTGCACAAAAATTGTAACCTGGAACCAGAGTGACCGTTCGTCGACTAAAGTGGCAATTTGAAAAATTTTTCCGGCCTGCGACATTTTGTGTGACTTTTTTAAACTGATACTATCTTGCAACCATGGTGGAATAAGAAGGTGGGAACGTCCCTTAAACATCAACTTCCTGTAAAATTTCAGCATGTATTTTGTTGTTGCTAATTCCAGCTTGGTTGTCGAAAATGTAGCGAACACACATACACACAGTATACACAACCATTGTATAACATAAGCAAGTGTCCAAGCTAAGCTAGATAACATATGGCGGAAATAGAAGTCAGCTGATCAGTTGTCCCTACCTTGTTGAATATACCTTGCTTGCAACTTTTTTAAATTTTTTGCCACTCCCGGATTTTTTTTTGTTATAAAACATTTAAAAAAAAATGTTTATTACGTATGTGTGCACATACATGGAAAATTGCATGAAATGACAAACATTAAAATTATTATATCTACGGTGTAAATGAATCAGAAGGCTTTGAATATGAGTAAAAAGTAATAATGTTACGGTTAAACATTATGTATTTATCGTAGGGTATGTAGGGTATCGTAACGAAGAACAACTTTTATATAGAATGAGAAGTTCTTAAAAGAGTAAGACAGTTAGCTAAAACGCGTACCTCTTTTTAAATAACCAAATACCATAAATCTTAATTTCAATCAATATCACTTTTATTCTTAAAGCTAAAAACATTAAAAAATTAACTTTAATCTTAAATTTCTCAAAAACTAGTAACCTGACGGTAATAAAATTAAAGAGTTCAACAGATCTTCTCTCTAGCAAAATAAAAATGTAAAAGTATTATAATCACTTTAAAAGTGTATGTAAAAAAGATATTGATTGAAATTGAGAATTATGGTATTTTTGTTTTTCAGTTCAAACAAAAATTACATTGTAAAAATAATTTATTCGGCTTAAAAGTTACAGAATTTTGGCCAATGAAAACCGATGATTATCTACTGTGCCATTCTACCATGTTTTTAGGA
This sequence comes from Melanophora roralis, assembly GCA_963583895.1. Lineage (NCBI taxonomy): Eukaryota > Metazoa > Arthropoda > Insecta > Diptera > Rhinophoridae > Melanophora > Melanophora roralis. The sequence continues at coordinate 92,416,462 of OY757187.1, read as the reverse complement.
AATATAACGTAAGGAATTATTTGTGTGTAAAAACATAATATAAATTCAATTAAAAAAAGGGTATAATGGCACTTACTATGTTCCTAAGGTAATATGCCTTAAATTTAAGTTGGTTTCCATGTTCAGAAATCAACTAAAAATTTTGTCAAAGTTACTTGCAAACTTTATAAAACGAACAATAATAGAAAAGTACATTACCCTAATACCTTTAGCAAAAACTTCCTTTTTTAAATTAGCTAATCTCGAAACCAAAATAAAAATTGTTTATTTTGGTTCACAATATTTTATTTAAAATTTCAGAAAAATATAAACTTGCGCATGTTAATGTGTGTGAAGATAAATATGCCGAGTTAAATATGTTTTTAAAGTAACGACAAAAAGTTAAATACGTGAAGAAGAAAATATATCTGTGGACTTTTGACAAAACCACTTATTTGAAAAAAGTGAATTTTACAGGAGAGCAAAAAAACGACTTTAACATCGCAAGTACATGCGAAAATTCAATATTGGAAAATAATTCAACTAACTTACTTACTATTTTAGGTTTTAAAACGTTTTAGATAATAATCACGAAAGTTTCTTGCGGTTTTAAAGTAGTTTTTTTGCTCTCCTTTAAAATTCACTTTTTTCAAATAAGTGGTTTTGTCAAAAGTCCACAGATATATTTAACTTAAATATGTTTTTGACGTAACAAGAAAAATATATTTAACTAAAAAAAGTATTTAACTAATCTTCGGTTTTTTAACTTATTTTAGATCCTAAGAGATAAAAGGGGGTAAAAATTATATTTTCTTACCTTTCTTGGTAATTGTTGCAACCTCTTAACTAATTATTTATAGAAACTATATACAAATCGTATTCGACCGCTCTCAAAAAATATTTGATATTTTTTTTTGCCTCAAACAAAAATTGAAATTCAGAGCTAAGTGGACAAAAAGTATTTTTCTTGCATTTTTTATAAGTGCCTTTATTTAGACATTAGTTTAGAAATATAAAATTCAGAGCTTTTGAACCCGATAAAGGCCACTTAGTGGTCAAAACGTAGTTTTTCTATTATTTTGTACGTTTTTGAAGTTTTTTAGAAAATTAGGGATCATTTTTTTTCATATTTTTATTATTGAAAATTCGCCTTTGGCGAACTAACAATAAGTATTCAAATCTTAAAACTATTTATTTTTTATTAGACCAGCCAGTGTCAGACTAAATTTTAAGTTCTCATAATAAAATTAATTAATTCAGTAGTTTCATCTAAGTGCAATAATATCCCTTCTTATATAGTTAATCTGGGTAAAGTTGGAGAATCAAGGGGAGGATAATATGCACCAGTTAAATTAACTGGCCCTTTTTGGCTTATGACTAAATAATAGAATAATATATTTTTAAATGAGATTGAGGTTAAAATCATACAGTTAGATAAAAAGGAAAGAAAATTAAAATTTTTTAACTAAGATTGTATCGAAAATCATGAAAATTATTATTTTTTTTCTTATAGTACTCCTTTGCACTTAGTGCAAAGAAATTGGATCCTAAAAGTAGAAAACTCGTAATGGTTGGATATATAGCAAATGGTTATAAGTTATGGGATATGAATGCGAAAAAGATAGTAACTTCAAGAGATGTAAAGTTTAACGAAAAGCAATTCCCTTACGCAGAAAAACAACCAGATATACCACAGGGCATACATAGTTATAAAAAGTAACATGCAAGAAGGGGATGAAGATGTAAATATGCATGTTACAACTAACAACTTAGAAAACTATGTCGATCTTGTAAATAATTGTGAAGAACGGCAGGATCAACTAATAACATCTGATGAAGATGGAAAGAAAATTAAAATTTTTTAACTAAGATTGTATCGAAAATCATGAAAATTTAACTTTTTTCTCATAGTACCCCTTTGCACTTAGTGCCCTGCTCTTAAAAATAATTTCGTTAATAATTAAACTGCACGTTAATTGCAAGCTTATTAAAAAATAAATATAAGTTACTTCAAACATAATTTAGTGTTAAAATAGTTATTTATTAAATGGTTAATTTTATTAATATAAATATCCTCTCGGAGTAAGCATTTGGGGCTGTAAATGCAACAAGTCTTATTTTCTGCCACTAACTCTCGTCCAGAATTTTAAAATAATCGGTCCATTATTTACCACAAGTCCAATGTAAGTTACTCTGCCGAAAATCACCTTACCTTGCATACATCGTTAACTGGTTATTAAATAAATTTTTATGTAGGATATAACATGGTTGGGCTCGACCGGCTATAGCTTTCCTGATTTGTTGTAAAATTTTTTGGTTAAAATAAATGTTTTTGCAAATTTTCCATTGGCTTTTGTGTTTTTTAAAAATTAGTTTACAATGGCTGGTAACAAAAACATTTTTTGTATTTGAAATTTTTTTGTTGGTATAGTTCAAAAAACATTATTTGTATTTACTATTGTCTTTAAAATTTGGTTAAGCTATATTTACACTACCTGAGTTGTCATCTGAGTTTCACAACTGAGACTTACTTGTATAGTGTAATAACATGTCTATTTTCATTTGTTAATAATTTTGTCTAACCTCAGTTGAAAATAGAACATTTTCTATTTTCAAATTATTTAACGTCTGAGTTTTAAATTTAAGTTTTCAAAAGCTACCGGATTGAATGCTTGTTTTTGTATTGCCATACAATTTGTACCAGTTTAACAATTTTTAGAATTAAAATAAAAATTTCAAATTGTTTTTTGACACTCATAAAAATTTAAACTTATTTTTTTGACAATCAACTCAGATGAGAACTTAGGTAGTGTAAATATAGCTTAAGCAGAGCAAATTTGTCAGTTAAGTTTTGGCTGCACTATGAGATTTCTGTGAAGGATCATGGCCATTGTGGAAAAACGAGGTAGAGGCCCCGAATGCACTATTTACTTTTATTTATGCAGGTATGTTCAACGCAAAAAAGCCTTTCAAAACATAAAAATAAAATTCCATGGTTAAATGTCATTTTTTTCTTTTACTTTTTGCGTATCGTCGAAACAAAAATCCATGACCGGATTCCAAACGAAGTCCTAAATTCCCCATTTGCGGAAGCAAAGCAACAAGGTTTGAATTTTGAGTAGCCAAGCTTGCCCTTAGAATATGACTAAAATGTTTCTTGAACAGGCTACAGGTACCTAACAGTTTTGTTGATAAGAAAATTGATTTTTTAAAAACCTCGAGGAGCAACAAATGTGGCAAATTACTTAATTTTTAAATCATCTCTATGAATTGCTTCCACATTTTCTAAAAAATCAAATACAAAATTTTTTATTATATTATTTTATATAAATTTTTACGCACCTTTATTTTTTAAAACATTTTTTACCATTGACAACTAAAAAAAAAAATAATTTCGAAGACGATACCTAATTCGTTTAGTAATAAACACTAGCTTGGACTTATTGTAATATGCGATTTGAAATCATCTATTTGACTTAGTAAAACTTAGTTTTTTGTGTTTATTCAAAGAAATTAACTAACGAAGCTTAGTCAATATAACCTCTATTAGTTTTTCTATTAGTTTTTTGTGTACCCTTATCACTTATGTTAAGGGTATAAAAATAAATATGTAATTGGAAAAAGTTTTCTAAAATAATTAAAAGTTCAAAAGAAAATACATATGTAAAAAGCATGCAAACATACTTTTCTCTTTATTTTACTGCATGTGCATATTGCTCATTTGCTGAAACAACGTCATAATTCAAAAAAACTCATTTATAAAGAAAAATGCGGTTGAAGTTTTCGATTTGCTTACATTTACTAAAAAGGAATAGCAATCGTAAATAGAAACAATTCAAAGATGGAATTTATACACAGTATTAAGTACAACATAACCAAAAATTCTACATCATTAGCTCCAAAAGTGTATTTTTTGAGTTATGACGTTGTATAAAAATAATCAATACATTATCATATTGCATTTAATTAACATATTTCTTAATCCAATCTATGAAAAAACTAACATTTGTATAAATTGCGGGTACGTTTGGTATTGCACATCCACCAATTCCAAACGAAGTTATTCCCACTACATTAAACATACAGGGATAATTTGAATGGCGAGCCAGTAGAGGACCTCCAGAGTCTCCTTGACAGGTGTCTTTTTGTTCAGTGGAACCAGCACATAGCTGAGAATATTTCAGGCCATCTGGCAGTCTCTCTCTTCCCTCTGCTCCTTCTGCCAACCATTGGCATTTTGCATAGGTATAGGATCTTAGTATGACTTTTTGCAAATGGGATGAACTTTCACCTGAAAACTTTGTATGACCCCAGCCTATGGCAATTAAATAACGTGGATTTTGATGGCCTGCGGATAAGGGCAAACATGCTGGATGTTTATATCGGTTAAATTGCACAGGTGATGATAGCATAACTAAACCAATGTCATTATAAGATTGGCCATTAATATAGTCGGGATGTTTTATTAACTGTTGTACGCCAAAATATTCGGGTATAGCATCGTCGGTATCTGAATTAAAATCTAATTCTCCTAAGCAAACACGGTTGACGTCGCCTCTAGAAAGAAAGAAGAATTACCCACATATTCATAAAAATAAAAATATGGTTATTAAACTCTTAGTTGACAGATATATATGGCATAATTGTCAAATAAGTCCTTAATAAGCCCACTTTAATTATTTTTTATACAAGTGTTATAATTTTTAATAAAACAAGTTAACAACAACACACATATTTCTAATGTATTTAAAAAAGATACTCCTTTGTGTTGATTTTCAAACTAAAAAAATATAAAAGCTTTAAAAAAATGTAACCCCCTTATTTCCTTAAACGCAACGCTCTTAAACAAAATTAGGGGATTCACAAGGTGTCCTATTATGTCGTATTGTCATATTGTTATAAAATATCACAATGATTTTGTTGTCTTTTATACAAAAATAGTTCTTAAAAAATACAACGTCGTTTAATATGCTTATTAAATTGTCACAACAACTCCAAATACACCTGCGCCGAGTGTCCAATAGTTGGCAAATGTTTTTAAATCATTTACGAGATTCACAAGGTGTCATATTGTTATAAAATTTCACAATGGTTTTGTTGTCTTTTATACAAAAATAGTTCTTAAAAAATACAACGTCGTTTAATATGCTTATTAAATTGTCACAACAACTCCAAATACATCTGCGCCGAATGGCCAATAGTTGGGAAAGGCTTTTAAACCATTGTGGAAATCTTATGACAATAGGACAAATAGAACGCCTTTTGAATCCCCTAATTGTTTGAAATTTTATGACAGTATGACAATAGGACAAATAGAACACCTTGTGAATCCCCTAAATACATATATGGAAAAGTTTTTTAAATTTTATTTTTTTCATACAATTGTTTTTGTTACTAGGCCCTAAATAAATATAAAAAAATACATTTCCGTAATACAGTTATTATTCTTAATCGATATTTAAATGCCAGATTCAAATATTGGGAGACTACAAGACCATTCGGTTATACCAACTTTTTAATTTTATATCTCTACATAGTGATAGTTAAAAAAAATCAATTTTTGCTTTTATCCGCTGCAAAACAGCTACTTTTAACTTACATTTTACATATAAAAATATGTTTTTATAATTAAATTACACAATATGTATCTATCTACATATATATAGTAGATACCCTTATGACTGATGTAAAGGGTATAATTAATGGATTTTAACTCGTTTCCTTAAAAGTTACATACGTTTTTAATTTCTGGTAACTGCTTAAAGCATTTTATGTACTTCTTTGAGCTAGAAATTATATTTTATACGTTTCCGAAGTTTTGTTGATGAGGAAGTCACTCAGCAGAGAAAGTAGTTTTTGTTATTTGCTATTTTTCTGAAGTTTACTCGACAAAGCTAGGAATTCTGAGGCATTTAGTTCAAAATGTTTTCAAGCTTCGTATACGAAAAGAATGAATGTTGCCAGATACATATCACATGCTCATTAGGAACAGTGTACAACTATTGGAAACTATTAAATATATACATATTTTTTTTATAATTTTTTGTTAATGGAGCTCAAGAGTTTTAAGAAACGGAATGTTTTCTTGATTCATAAAAAAAATTATTCTTTAAAATCCACAAGCATATCTGATACAGATATTGAAAAAATCATTTTTCCTTTTTATTAAATAAAATAATACAATTAAAAAAAAAATATGTATTTATCTTTAAATATAATAATAAATAACATAATAAAAAATAAGTTGGTGTACCTTTAACCAATAAAATTAGATCTAAATATGTATGTATATGGACATAAATATACATATGTATGTATTTTAAATATTTTACTCACAGTGCAGCGTTTAAGCAATGGGCCGCGGTTAAAACAAACGATTCACTTAAAAGTGTACCCCCACAAAACCAATTAACATAACCATTGTCGTCTTGATGACCCAAACGCGCAGCAAAAGCAAACTCCTTGGGTCGAGCATTTTCACCGCCCACAACAAAGCCTCCAGTAACAGAACAATGATCCTCAGTAAAGGATAATTCATTAGCACCCGGCAGAAAATAACTAAATGTTTTTGTTTCCTCAAATATTAGTTTTTTATACTTTTGACATTCTGCAAAATACCAAAAAAAAATCTATTTCACAATTTGTTCTTACTTTTTTGTTTAATACCTTTTCCAAAATAATAACATACTGAAATCGTTTTCTTGCATTTCGGCAGCGCCAACCAATTGAATTAAAAAAACAAACTTGATTAGAATATGTTGTTTTGTTTCTAAATTTATTTGCATAATGTTTGTTCAAATAAATTATTTCTTTTGTAAACTCAAATTTTTATAATCACAATTAAAAGAAGCTCTTCCAATCATGACCAATCGAATACTAAAAAAAATTTAAATAAGTTTTGAAAATATTTTTCTTGTTGTTTGTCTCAGTCTTTCGTAACTAAAGTTAAGTTAGTTAAGACTGGTTAAGAACTTTAAAGCTATAGGATCATTATCGCTGTGAAATAACTTAATTAAGTGCCCTGCAAACAATAAAAAAAATTAAATTGTCATTACTTAAAAAACATTTTAGATGAACGATCAGAATTGTCTAACTTTATTTATTTTTTTTTACAAATTATAAGCTAACACAAACGCGGTCTACTTATAAGCTAAGCATTAAAGAAGTTGGCTTATATAGGAGATTTTTTTTTATTTTTCATGCATGCAAAAAGGTTTGCTGGGCAAGTAGGTTAATTTTTAAATATTTTTTATTAAATACACAAAACATACATAGACATATACATACATACATACATATCAGAGAAAATATTTTAAAGTAGACATTTTGCTAATTATAAAAATACATTTATTATTTATGAATAATTAAAATGCAAGTTTTTTTGTATACATAAGTATGTACACGTGTTACCACATACCAAATATTCGCAAAATTTCCACAACGCATACGAATTGGCTCTAATTGCTATATAAACGATTCTGTGATTTTTAGAGAATACTACGGACAGTGTAGGTGATTTGCAAATCACTGTTATTTCAAACAGTGATGGTCATCGCTGTGTATTATTTTATACAGGGTGTCTGGCGGCAAATTTATATTTTTAAATATGATTATTGAAAACAATTATCGGTTTGGAAGGAGGGTGGTGCCGTTGGAATTATCGAATGTGCGGATTCGTCAGTCACGATATCGCAGTGGTCAAGTGAGCATCGCGCGTTCCCTGTAGAGACATTTTTAAAGAGTAGTGTTTCTTACGAAATTGCTAGTTGGAAGTTGTTGTTTTAGGGACAAGGTCACCTTCCAATTTCGCCGTAAGTTTATTTTATAAGCCATGGTCATGGCGGAATTAGAAGGTGACCTCGTCCCTAAAACAACAACTTCTTGTAAAAATTTAACTTGTATTTTGTTGTTGCTAAATTTCAGCTTGGTTGTTAAAAATGTTGCGATTACACATACACACAGTATAAGCAACCATTGTGTAAAATAAAAAATTTTCCAAGCTAAGCTAGAAAACATATGGCGGAAATAGAAGTCAGCTGATCACTTACTCCTACCTTTTTTAATATACCTTGGCCATGGTGCGAAAGATTGGCAGCACCAAAAACATATAATGATGGTGGTTACCGTGGTGGAATAAGAAGGTGGGAACGTCCCTAAAACAACAACTTCCTGTAAAATTTCAGCATGTATTTTGTTGTTGCTAATTCCAGATTGGTTGTCGAAAATGTTGCGAACGCACATACACACAGTATACACAACCATTGTATAACATAAACAATTGTCCAAGCTAAGTTAGAAAACATATGGCGGAAATAGAAGTCAGCTGATCCGTTATTCCTATCTTGTTTAATATACCTTGGTGGTTACATTTAATAAAACTAAATCAACGCAGGAGTATTTCATGTTGGTTTTTTTAATATTGTATACATACACTATATGCCGTTACCACGAAAAAAAAACAAACAAGAAAAATAGCTTTTGTTTTTACCAACACCATCAGTGTAAATATGAAAAATACTAAAAAATATTCTCTGTACCTTTACATGGTAATACATATATTTCGAAATGTCAAAATATGTTGTGGAATAATACAAAATCTTCTCATCTAAAAGCATAATGTATTTAGTAAAAAAGAAACTTACGTGTTTGTTCCAAATCAGGGACGTAAAAGATTGGCAGCACTTAATTTTATAAACCAAAGTCAACGCAAAAGTTTTTCATGTTGTTTTTCTTAATTTTGTAGAAATTAAACCACATGCCATTACCACAACGGATAACAAGCAGGAATGAAACAGCTATTGATTTTACCAACATTATCCGTGTAAACATGAAAATCGTTTAGAACAGACTTTTATTCTCTCTTCTTTAACACGGAGAAATTTTCATAATATATTATTGATTCTACAAAGCTTAAATATTTTTTATTACCATATAAAGCCAGCTTTCGCACTTTGTATTACCATGTAAAGTCAGCATTAAGGCTCTATACGAACCCACAAGCTTGGCAGTACTGTTTGTGCACACATTGCTTATTAGCCGAAACAACGTCATAACTAAAAAAAATTAGTTTTTGGAGTTAATGCTGTAGAATAACTGGTTATATATTAACTGTATAAATATGTCATCCCTTAATTGTTTTTTACTTTTTGCGTTTTATATGTAAGCAAATTAAAAACTTTAAATATATTTTTCTCGAAATGGCACATGAGCGTTATGTTGGGTTTTTTGTTCTTCTCTGTCTCATAGTTTTGCTTACCCTTTTTGCAGTTTATCACGTAACGACGTAAATACTTTTGTCATTTCTCTCTATTAGTAACAAAAAACAGAGGGCAAACTACGGCATTCGATTCGAACCGAAATTTGAAAATTCTTATAAAAATGGCTATAGTAAATGCATTGACAACTCAAGCAATACAGTGAAGTTTCGAATCGAATTGAATGCCATAACAACACAAAACCATAACCTAGGGCCTTCATTTGACAAATCCATGTATTAATATACATATATATTAATATATAAAAACCAACAGTATGTAAATACGGGGTTTTTTATTTAGAGTCTCTCGTTCATTAACAAAGGCGGCGAAAACAAGAAAAGTAACAACACACAAGTTGATATTGCGTTGTTGTATTGCATTGAAGTGTCAAAATTTATATACTATAAGAAATATAAACAAACAAACCATCTTCATACCAATACACTAGGTCTTGACGAGCTAAGAATTTGTTAAGACAAGAACATGACGTCGGCAGAATAACTGTAATAAATGTTTTCATATTTTTTGGGGTGAAGAAATCATGCTCATGGTCTTATTTTTTTATTCATAATTTATTTATAATATAGTGTTGAAATCTAATTTAATAATTTTCTTTTTATGGTGTAAGTTTAACTCGATTTCATAATCCTTACGAACTTGAGAGTCGATGTTGTTGTTGACATGTCGAATGATGTTTGATGGCATACACGTTTGAGCAAACATTTGATTTGACAACGATGATTGAACAAGAACAAAACATCGACATTAGCTATTATGATGACACGAAACGATATGTAGCCGTCTTGACAAACTTTATATTATAAATGTAAAAACTTTGCATTTTTTTCATACACTAAATTCGATATTTTATCAGATATGAATTTGTCCCGCCAAAACACACATATATTACTTGTCATTGATTTCAAGTCTTTGAGGACCGTAGTCTATGTAGACCGTAAGTTATAGCAAAATTCTGTTCTCTAATATTACAATACTAAAAGTCGCTGATTATTTTTTTAATATAGTGAGCTTGGTGCCACTAATTCTGGACAGAAAAGGAAACTGAAATATGATGCTTATTTTTCCAACTGTGTTTTTTCGTGTGTAAAAGAAAAAGGTTTTCACATAAGAAAAAGAAAAGAATTTTTCTCATTACAAAACTTAAAAAAAAGAAAACTTACACTTATAATATCGCGATTTAAATTTAACAAAACGCTAACGTTATCAGTATAACAAGTTTCAATATAGAATAGTTATATATGTAAATAAAAAAATTAAAGTGCACAAATATTATGTTGTGAAAAAATTTTGGCATTGAAACTATAAAAAAATTTGTAGTAGTGAAAAAATCCATTTGTAAAAAAAGAAGAAGGCAGAGCCAAGTGCAGAGCCTCAGCAGAGAAAAAGAAGTATATACAACGCAAGCAGTGAAGAAAGAAAACAAACACACACATACACGTTAACAGACAGCTGAATAGAGGTTAACAGTGTATTTAAAAAAAGCAGCACACACAGAAAAAGTGATAAATATTGCCTGTACCAATGCATTGGTGCGTGTGTGTGTAGGGAGAAATGTGTGGAGCAGATTAGAAAAACATTAAATTTTATTACTGCCACTGTTGAAAAGAAAATTCATATTTTTCCTTGATTCTTTCTGATCTTGTAGATATAGTTTTTTTTTATATGTTACACATGTTACAAAATATGTATTTCAAGATAATTTTTAAATGTGTAGTAGGTATTAACATGAATTAAAAAAAATTGCAGTAGTAGTAGGTATACAAAAAAGGGAAAATTAATTGCGATATAAATTTTAAAACGTGAAAAAAGTTGTAAATTATGAAAAAAGTTAAATAAGCATTATTTAACCAATAAAACTTGATAATTTATTGGATTTCAAAATACATGGTATAAAATTTTAAATTAAAAATATGGATGTAGAAAATGTTCATTTAAAATGTTTAAAATAAAAAAAAGTAATTTAATGTACATATACCCATATACATACCTATATGAACATTACATATCATTCATTACACTTGTATGTATGTATGAATATTTTTTCAATTTGTTAGTAATTTGCTAATGTTATTTATCTTTGTCTATTAAAAGACACTAAAAAGGGAAAACTCAACTTTTCTTGGGGTTTCAGATAAGATTGTGTGAAGGTATTTACATATTTATGTACGAATGTTTTGCATTAACTTGCATTTTTTAACATCTTGTCTCTGAAATACAATTTTTGTTTTCGTCGTCATTACTTTTCCCTTGATAAAAAAAGCAACTACAGTGAAATCTCGTTAAAGAAATATTATACATTACAGGAATGTTCTGAAAATCACTTTTTGTGAAAGTGATTTGAAATCACGAAAAACACAAAAAATCTTTAAACTTTTGTGATTTTAAACCGGCAAGCTAAATGCCTTCCGATTTAGAATCACTTGGTTATATTTTTAATAACCTTATATTGAATATTATTTAACAGAAAAATCGTGTGTAAAGCTAAACCTACCTTATTTTGGTCGGAATTTTTGTAGAAAGTTCTCGTTTGTACTGGTATTTTAAATAATTTATTTATTTCAACAAACAATTACCTAGCCTAATGGTCATAACCGATTTTAATTCTTAACAAACACTTGTAATACAAATAGTAAGCATTATTATTATTTATATTTGCACAGTGAATTGGTACTATGAAATAACTTCCAAATAAAATAACTCCCAACGAAAAAATTAAAAATAATGAAGTAGGACTTATTTCATAATTTGTGATTGGGATCTATTTCATTGAAAATTATTTAATTTTTGTTGGGAGTTATTTAATTTGCTATCATTTGGAGTTATTTCATTTTACTTAAAGAAAGTGTATTTATAGGCGGCATTTGATCCGCCGGCTTTGCTGTAGTCTTCGGCCAGGCAATGGACTTTAAGCTCTAGTATTTTTAAATGCGAGCTTCGCTAAATTTAATATCAGTTGTATGACACTTCAGCTATGAAGCTACGAAACCTTGTATATAAAAAACACTGGAGCTTAAAGTCCGGTGCCTGGTCGAAAGCTATAGCGAAGCCAGCGATTCGAATCCACTAAAGTTTACTTTTCCTGCGCCCGACCGAAATTTTGCTTTCAATAGCACGTTAACTAGGGAAGAAAATTTACGCTAATGTTAAAGGTGACAATTAAAAATTTTTGGGGTTACAAAAAAGTGGCGTATAAAGCCGGCCTGTTGCCGGGCGCAAGAAATAACAGCCCAGCTAGCATTCTGAAGATTATTCGACGATCGCGATCATTTCGCGACGCGTGTTGTAATCGTCCAGACGATTGTTGGAGTAAAATTACATTTTACTCTTCTAAACGATACTTTCACGAATCATTTTCACGATTGTTGGGCGAGTGAATCGCCAATTACGCATTTTGGCGTGCATTAGAAGGTTGTGAGTAGCCAAAAATCGTATTAAACTCTTTTAGATTATGGTGGGCGAGAGAATTTGAAGACTGTTACTCAACAATCGTCGTTTAAGCATTCTGACGACCATTTCAAGACTGTTATTTCACCATAATCGTATTTTACTCTTGCAAATGATGCTTTTGCGATTTTTTTTTAACGACTGTTAGACGGGTAGTGTATTTTGTTGTTACTTCAAAATCGCGGCTTACTCTCTATGGCGATTGGTAGGCGAGTTAAACCGTTATATTTATAAAAAGGTTTAGCAAGAAAAAGTCACTGTTTCTTCTTTATAAATAAGTTTTTGATCAAAGCAGACGTGCTGTATAAGAAGAAAGTGTGTTATTGAAATAAAGTGTTTGTTTATTAAAAAAGTGCGTCTTTAATTAAAACTTAAATTTAGATATATATTTACAATGTTATCGGCTAAAGCAATTAGATTAAAAAGCAAACGAGAAGCAAAAAAAATGATGGAATCTGCTTATAATGAAATAGGATGTCACTCTTTAAAAAAAATAGTTAAAGTCAGGGAAAAAGGACCTGATTGTCATGGTGTCCCAGTTAAATATGTTGAAGACACCTCTTCAAAAAAAATAGTTGAATCGGAAAATTTTACAGATCCCGGTTGTGATAATTTTTCATTAGAATATATGGAAGAAATGAATTGGCCGAATAATGAAAGATTGCCACATTTTGAAGGAAGCACTGTAACTAATTTAAAGCCGCTTTTTGAAAACCCGGTCTCATCAAAACATTTTTTAATTTTTTCGACTGATCAAATTGAAGAAGGAAATAAAATTTCCTTTGATATATATAAAATAAAAACGAAAATAGTTTGTTTAAAGGACGATAAAATAAACAAACAAATAGTACTACTTCCCGAAATTCACCATGGAGAACGTTAACTCCATTATTTTTGGTAAGGTTGCACCTTAATTTGATTTAATATTTTAAACTAATTTCAAGTCTTTTTCCAGATTCCAATGACGTCACTCAATTAGTGCAGTATACTCCATTGACTACCATAAACAGTAAAGGTGCATCGAAGCCATATTAATTTTTTTTATAATCTCCAGTTTTTTCCAGATCAATCAAATACACAGCAAATACAATACCAACCGGCTGAAAACTCCACTGGTAAGATGATATTATAAACGAATTGAACGACATATTTACAATATAAAGGTATACTAATTTTATAATTGTATTTTCATTATCTCTTTCAGATAGTACAAATAAGATATTGACAGATATTTTAGGGGAAATACGTGCGCAAAAACAGCAAATCGGCAGGTTAACAGAGGAAGTGATCACCCTAAGAAATGAGGTTCGCCAGCTGAAATACAATAATTCTGATAACATGCAAATAAATTTAGTGCCACAATTGCCTCTAAAGACTTTAAAACAACTAGAAGATTTGCATCAACAAATACAGGAGAACGACAATGTTGTTGCCCAATTAGTATGTCTTTATATTTATATAAATATATCGTCGGCTTAGAGTGTAAACCTGCTAACCACCATTCAAATTTACAGCGAAAACAAAAAACTAAAAAATAAAAAAATAAAATATTTTTACCTCTCAATTTAGTCCTAGTCTTAGTAAGTCTAATGAATTAACTGCACCATTTCGTAATGTTTCGTCGCAAGAACTATTAGTTAAAAAAAATATGAATAAACGGTTTAATTTGCAACGTTTGAGTTAAAAAAGGGATTTATCAGGTTTACACTCTAAGCCGACGATATCTTAAAATACATTCTTATATATATAATTTTATACTTATACCTATCTATCTATTTACACAGAAAAAACTCCAGAGTTTTGTTTCCAAAAAAATAGCTTTTTAAAATAATAGTTTTTTTCAGAAAATATTTTATTATATTCTAATAATATTGCTATTTAATTTTTATGTCAAACAAAATAAACACAAATTCAAAAAAAAAATTATTAAAATTTTTTTAAAATTCTGATAAAATTGTGTATCTGATTTTACAATTTTGTTTATAGGACCGAAATCAGTAAACCATTTAACAGAATCAATAATTTTTTTGTCTGATTTCAGTCCTATGAACAAAATTGTAAAATCAGATACACAATTGCGTTTTTCAATAAAAAAATTTGTGGAATTGTTCAAATATTTTTTTTGATTTTCTGTTTATTTTGTAAAAATCAAATAAAAATATTATTAGAATCTAACAAAATTTTCTGGAGTTTTTTCTGTGTATCTTCACTTATCAATATACATAAACCTATCTTTTTACAGAAATACATTATTGGTAAAGTGGGTGGCGACTGCTCCAATTCCTTTATCAGGAATGCTATTAAAAAAATTCTGAGCGATGACGTCGCCGCAAAGTTGAGCTGGCGTGGAACAAACAATAAGCCCAGTATTCAGGAGTTTAATATAAAGAAAATTATAACAGGTAAATACTTTTTATGAAATGCTATTACATAATACTAATTTTTGTTTTGTTTTTAAAGATGTCTGTCAATCAAAATTTCCAAGTGCTGACGACGCAGGTATAAATAAAGTCCTGCAACAACATTTTGTTCATGCCGTTGACCGACTCAGGAAAGGTGACCGAACCAAAAAGGCTGACGAAGTCCAGAATATACAGTAAACCTTATTTTATTATTTTTTTAAAACATACATTCATGCATAAAAACATTTTTTTTTGTATTAAACTGAATTTAATATTAAATAACACAAATAAAAAAAAAACAAAACATTTCTTTTTTATTTTGTGTCCGTAGTGATCTTTTTAAGACTCTTCCACGATCTTTTTTGAAGCGTCGTGGAAGACTCAGTAAGGCGATTGCTTGAAGGTTCGTTTCAAGTAGGAATAACAGAGTCTTAAGCGAATCGCAGGCGACTCATTAAGGCGATTGTTCTCAAGCTCTTTTTAAGTAGGAATGAGAGAGTCTTAAACGATTCTTTTATGCGCATCGTGGCCGACTCGTGTAGAAGATTCGCCATTGGGACACAGTTTCTTCAGTTGCTCTGAACTTGCGCGATCAGCTTACGACATCGCAGACGATTAATTCAATCGCCCACTCCGATCGCGGACGATTCTATTACGACTGAAAATGCTAGCTGGGAGCTTTAGTGGATTCGATCCGCCGCCGTTGCTATAGCCTTTGACCGGGCAAAGAAGCCGACCTTCGGCCGGGCAACGGACTTAAGAATTTATGATTTTACGTCATATAAAAACAAAAATTATCGCAAGGCAAATAAAATAAATAAATGTCGTCTCTAAATTTAAAAAGAATTAATATTTTTTTTGTGCATAAATAAAGTACAGGGTGTCTGGTGGCAAATTTATATTTTTAATTACGATTTTTTCCAAAAGAAATAAACGGTGCGGAAGGAGGGAGGTAAATGCTCGTCGACAATTTTGTTTAGAGTTCGGTATTCGGCGAATACGTAATGGGCCGTGTGTAAATTTTATTCGTTCGCGGGTGAAGTGATTCCGCGCAACTGCTTCGGCTATGATTGTCCTACAGCCAGGGCCCAGTCGATCTTCAAGGACTTCCTGCAACATTGAACTGGTTGAAATCAGTTTAAGTGAAAATCCGCTACTTTCAATACGGAAAAGACAAGCCTCACTGGGACTTCATGAAATTTTAAAAAAGATCTGCTACCAAACACTGTACTAAATAGTTTTGTTTTTAACTATTTTTAAACCCATCCGAAACTTGTAATTTCTCGTCACTAACAAATGCAAGCAATATATTATCATGAAAAGTTCGATCAGCGTTCGTTAGAATTCGGTGACAACGCCGAGCTCTGAACATGGTCTGAACACAACTTTTTACTAAGGCCCGAACCCGAACGTTTGGCCGGGCTCTAGCAAATACAATTACATAAGTAAATACCTATACCGATATACCGTTACCGATATAATCAAAATATCGATACCGAAATGACAAATTTTTTAATACCGGTACCGATACCGTTATCCGTTTCGGTTGCCAACCTTGAGTAAAATGCAGAAATTATTTTTTAATCTTTGATAAAAAATAGAATCGCTTAACAATACCATTTAGGTTACTGTTTAGCGACATGCGTTTTGCATTTTGGTAAATGGTATATAAGATTTTGCATTAGCAAACATAGCACAAAACTTGTTTATATTTATGTTTTTGTGTATTTAAATAGTTAAATAGAAAATAGTTAAATAAAAAAAAGTTAAATAAGTTTGTGTATAATGTTTTTATCTTTAGTGTTAGTAGAACACATCTCTTTAACAAGCAGCGACAGTTCTACTAAATGCACTATAAATGCCCTACTTAATTGAAAGAGACCCATGGAAAAACGCTATACAGAAAAATCGTGACCCATTTATGTACATACATACAAAGTTAAAAGGTTGCTTGTTTTGTTTTAGTTTTCATATTAAGGAAAACAACATAATAAAACGAAAAAAAATGTAAAATAAATTTTAAAATCAATCAAGTGAAATGAGCTAATTCTGTCTAACGAAATCAAACAACCCCTTGCTTTCCTTTTTATATTAAACACACACCACAAAAAACATTGCATCATAGGTATTTTGTTTTTTTAAAATGATGAAAAAACAAAACAAAATAAAAAATTGATAAAAAAACGGAGCATTTACAAGAATCCCTTTATAATATCTAGTGTAACATAAAAACAACAAAAATAAATAACGGTGGCAGCAAAAAAAAAAAACAACAGCAATATAAGTAAATTAAAATGATAACAACAAAAAGTAAATTGTGTCAGTCAGCTGTATATACAGATATATAGTAGTGTCACTTCATCAAAAAAGTGCAGTTATTAAGAGTATTTTTTCGATTTTAATTAACTCTTTTAAGTAAGGCTGTGTGTGTTTGGGTCTTTATACCTGACTCTGTGCGTGTGTTTGTTAACTTTTCATATGTTCCTTATTATATACGGAGTTATTTAAAAGTTTTCTTTTGTATGATTTTACCTTTTAATTCGTAACCATTTTTATTTCTTCATTTGTTTTTTACGTTTTTGTTCATGTAACCTTTTGTATTTATGCAAACTTAAAACTAATAACAACCAAATAAATTTTCATTAAAAAACTGCAAAAACACTATAAAATAATAAAAAAAAATAGATTTCACGCACACAACAATGTTTACGGGTAAACTACAAATAAAAGTCTGCGAAGCAAGCGGCTTACGCCCAACGGATTTTCAAAAACGCCATAATTTAACGTTTGGGAAATTGGCAGATGAACAATTAATTGATCCTTATGTGTCTATCGATGTTGATGATAACCATTTTGGTAAGTAAATATTTACTTTGTTTTTTAAAACTACATTTTTAATTTTTTTAAGCACTTACCGTCAATTGCAAACATATATGCCAGATTTGACGATTTTTGGCCACAAAAAATAAGTTTTGACGATTTATGCCCTAAATTTGACGATTTTTAAAAAGGTTATCGACTTTAGTAAGAACCTAAAAATTTTGTTATACATAAGTATGACTTTAAAATTTCATATATTATCATGAATAAGTGTTTCCAGAGAAAATGCTTGTGAATTTGCTGCTTTGATTACAAGTTGCTACTTAAATCTCGTAACATTGGTATCAAATGAAAGGTTTTTAAAGGCCCTCTAGCAGCGTTGCCAGGGTAGCTAGCAAAAAGTTACGTTTTTTCTTTCAAAAAGTTACATTTTTTCATAAAAAGTTACGTAAAGAAAAAAAAGCTAAATTATAAAGAGCTTATGGCGTTTTCTTTTCTGGCAGAAATGCTGCCTTTATTCTGCCCTATGCACTCATTTCTGTTCTTTTCTGAAAAGCAAGGCAGCATTGCTACAGAGTTGTAAGTTCTTTTCTGGTAATGTTGCCCTAAAAAAATGAAAAAATGCTACATTTTTGCCCCTAAAATAATCAAAGGGTTACTCACTGCCTTTTTAAAAACAAGAAGATCTATTTTTTTGCTATCAGTTTTTTGACGTTGAATAAAAAAATTTTATTTCTGTAAAGAAATCATAAAATGGAATTAAAAAACGAGGTCTCATCTAAAAATATAGTGATTGTTTGTTCTGTTGTAGTCACTGAAAATGTACCACTTTTCAAAGGTTTAGGTAGTTTTAAAAAAGTGTTACAAAATAAAATGGCAACATTTATGCTCAGAAAAGAAAACACCATTAGTTTTTGCAAAACATATTTTTATTAATATCATTGAATTAGATAGTTAACTTTTAAAAATGTTTGTTAAATCCAAAGTGCTGTTCCCCTAAATGTACTTATCATATCTGCTTAGTTTTCAAATGTTAGCTTTTTACAACGACATTCAAATATTTTTAAAAAATATGTAAAGGGACCCTTTTCAAAACTTGCCCTATTTTTAAAGGATTTGCAAAAATGATTACTGTATTGAGTAAAAGAAAAGAGCGGGGAAGTGCTGGCAAACGTGCCGCGATGTGCCGAAAAAGGGCTACTATAGTTTTGTACCTGTACAGTTGTAATTGATCTTTTATTATGTAAATATTATTACTGCCAACAAATATGGTAAATGTGCAGGCATACAAAGTGCACTTGAAAAACCACTTTGACGAAAAAAATTTTGCGCAGTTAAGTCAAAGTGCAGATAACGTTGATGTTTCTATATTAATTGTTTTAGAATGCCAAAAATTGAGGGCGATTATCTCAAAAATGCAGGTATAGAAAGCGCGCTTAAAAATTTAATTTGTATGGGCTTTCGAAGAAAAGTAATGCAGATAAACAACTTTGTATAGATAAGTCAAAAGTGCACCTAAACACAAGGCAGCTAAATCAAAACCACTAAAACAAACATTTTTTTATCATTAAAAATATACATATATTAAAATTGTTTGAATATTGATTTTCTACCATCCTAAGGAGTCATTCTTAATAAAAACGTGAAGAAAATTGTCACTTCCGTCACAATGAAGATCATCATTTCAGGTTGTTTCATGTTAAAAACTACTTTTTTATGCTTTAGTAATGTCCTCTTATATAGTAATGTACATCAAACGACCTTAAAAATATCTCCTACACCAAAAATTACATCTTGTTGTACGACTAGTACAAAAAGTTACGAAAATTTGACTAAAACCATTAAAAATATACATGTTACGTAGAGGGTCAAAAAGTTACATAAAATGTAACAAATGTAACCAAACGGCAACGCTGCCCTCTAGCCTTAATACTCTACAGTACAACACACCTTAAATATACTATTTGTATTTATGTACTCTATATACATATGTATGTACATGTATCCAATGTGTTCGGCTTAGAAGAAAACAAAAACAAGGTTCTTTCGCTTTGAAACCAAATTTTGAGCCTTTCTATATTAGCCATTGCGTGTTTACCTAAAAATATTAAAATGTTTTTAAGTTAGAATACTGTACATATATTATAACTATAATTAAAAATAGGATCCCTGAAAAATGATTTCTTTAAAAAAATATTTGTTTTAAATAGAATTGTTTTTAACATAAAAATTATGCTTAGGACTAAACTTCGAAATCTGTAAAAAATTTCTTAAATATTTGCTTTTTTCATTTTCAGTTTGTTTTGCTTTAAATGAAATTTTGCCTTTTTTGTTACTACTTTTGACGAAACTACATATAAGCACTTTGTTTCCCCGTTTTTTTTTTATAATTTTATAAGTAAAAAAGTTATCAAAAACATAAATTTTAGTACTTACAATTATCTGACGATTTGTTTTGACGATTTTTTTTCCAAAGATTTAACGATGTTGGACCAAAATTATCTGGCAACTGTGATTGCAAATCATTTTAAAAATGCAACAAGTAAACTTGGGCATGTACATATGAGTAATAAATAATTGTTGCCAATTTAATTGCGTATACGCTATGCTTATTGACAGATCCATATGTATAGAGTGACCATTATGGGTTTTCGGGAGTTCCCGGGAAATTGGTTATTTTTTTTATATTTAAATTTTCCCGACAGTAGCCGAGTGGAATGCATTTTCAGAGCCCGATACAACTCCTCATATCTCTCAACTCTTTGTTCGATACTGAGCGTTGCACAGTGGGTTCGATGACACCGAAAGTGGCGATTTATTAATGGGAGCCGTAATTTAAATTTTTTTTTCAAATCGTTAAATATGCATAAAAAGGCATATTTTGAAAAAGATACATGGAAAAAAAATTTTTTACGATTTTATAGACATTTTTATTTTTTGGAAAATTTATTTCAGAATTTTCGCCGTAATTTAAAAATGAAAAGTAATTTTTTTTAAAAATAAGAAGCAAACAAAAGTTTATATTGTCTTCTTTCTAAAAAATAAAAAAAAATAATAATATATTTTGCATAAATCATAATCTTCGCTATCATTACTCTCATTATCATGTATTTCTTGAAAAATAATAGGCGATAGCAAAAGCTGTAGTTCGGAATTTGATAATTGTTGCTTTTCTTTTCGCTCATTTTGTTTATTATTACTAGATATGAATGGATCTGAACTGGAAAAAAATCTATTTAAAATGTCTTATTTTTCTCGGCTGCATACATATATACTTTTTAAAATCCTTATTTCTGGCTTCCTAAGCTTATTCTTAAAGTTCTCCAAACGGTAAAAGGGCATATTTTATGATTTCGGGACCATGAATTAACAATTTATGTTATGTAGGAGTCATACAAAACCATTTTAACACTCTTGTGAATAAATATGACTTAAACTTGTTCACGAATGTTGAACGAATGACTATAGCAAAACAAAATACACGTTAGTTTTGTTAAATACATGACTTTGAAAAAAACACGACTTTAAACAGAAAAATTTTAATAGCAAAAAAAGGAGTAACAAAACCGCAAATTTTCTTTTTTGTATTATCAAGCTAAGATTTCATACTTTTAGGAAATATAAGACTTAAAACCCAACCTTAACTAACTTAGAAGTTATGGTACACAAAATATCAAAAATAGGCCAATTTTTATACATACATATCTTCAAAAACACTAATCATTTTTGTACACTTTAATACCTGAAGTTGAAGGTTCCATTCTTAAAATAACACTTTGTTAACGTTAAATTTGGAAATTACAGACTAGTTTAATGCAAAATTTTACTTTTTTCCCTTTTTAAAAAAATTGCAAAAAATTTTGTACTTTGACACGTCACTACGGAGTCAGCTGACAAGATAGAGGCTTGAAAAGTGATGTGGAATTTTATCTAGTTTTATCCGATGCCAAATACTAATACAAAAACTTAATTTTGAAAATTTAATTAAGCGTCACTTTCGAACCATTTCAACCCAACGTGCGTTGGTAGTAAATATCCTCTGTTTAACCCAAATTTATTTGAAATTAGAATACAGAAATATTATTTGTATTCACATTCATATATTCTATTAAATATTCTTAGGCTAGAACGAAATTTACGGCCTGCCATTTTTTCTATCATGGCAACACTTTTTCTTTTGTTTCATCTTCTTTTTTACTATATTTTTAATTTATCCATCTCTATCAACATCGAAACTAAAACAAAAAATAAAAAAGAGATAAGTTTGTAGTAACATAATGTAATTGCTTAAAGTTTTTGGAAGTTAATTTAAAACGAAATAAGAAAAGAGTCATGTTACAAGTAACATAAGCTAAGTTGATAAAAATGTTGCTATCACACATTCGGTATACTCAACTACAATATAACATAAAAAATTTGCCAATCTAAAGGCTTCGTTAGTCTTTACTTTCTGTTGCCGTTCTTTAACGTACCGTTCAGTTGTTTTATTTTAGTAGTTCCTTTTTCTGTTAAA
Source organism: Melanophora roralis (assembly GCA_963583895.1). Taxonomy (NCBI): domain Eukaryota; kingdom Metazoa; phylum Arthropoda; class Insecta; order Diptera; family Rhinophoridae; genus Melanophora; species Melanophora roralis. The sequence goes on along the minus strand of OY757187.1, from coordinate 92,394,026 downwards.
ACGTATCAAAATTTGTATGGTTTTAATGGCGGAAAAAGCAGCTGATTCTTGCTGTCACTTAACAACGTTGCAAAAATTTTGTTTTTAACAGGTTGATCCGCAACGGAACGCAACGAAACGAAAAAACTAACTACTTACACAAATTTTTTATTAACAAAAAACAATCAGCTGATTCATCACGGAACAGAAAGTAAAGACTAACTCAGGCTTAAACTAGAAAACATATGGCGTAAATAAAAGTCAGCTGATCAGTTGCTCCTACCTTGTTCAATGTACCTTAAAAATTAAAATACATAATATTTTTTAGCTGTCATATGCTAATTGAGTAAGCCTAATTAATTATGTGTGAACAGAAAACTTAACTTCTTAATTTACTTTAAATTTTCTCAATTTATGATGTATGTTTGAACATGGTATTATTTTGTAACGAAATTAGATTTTTGCTTATAAAGACTTCGCCGTTGGTGTCTTTCTACAGTGATTGGTAGTACATAATACCAAGAAAATATAATCAGATGAAACAATCAGTTCAAAACAAACAGACGCAGGCTAAGTTCCTAATCTAAAATCATCTTGTTTTTTATTTATTTTTGATATTTATAATTTTAAATTTTTTGTTTAATAAAAATATATATTTTTAAAGTTTTTAATTTCAGAAAATAAGAGCTTCATTTATTTTTGTCTTAAAAATTAAAGTTCTATGTAATACTCAAATTTATTTTCGCAGAAGCTTTCAAAGGTGTGTGTTAAAATTAGGGTTTTTTCCCGGGAGTTCCCGTCCCGAAAATTCCCGGGAAATTGCTCAATTTTCATTTCCCGATTTTCCGGGAATTTTGTGCGGGAATCCCGGGATTTACACAACCTTGGACTTCAAGTAATTTTATAACATATTCATAATTTTTTTTTATTTTTCCCTATTTTTCCCTTTGAGGATACCTTAAATGCTGCTATTAACAAAGCAAATTCAGTCTATAGTACCATGCCAAAAAGCTCATCACAATACTCAATAAAACAAGAACTTAAGTTGTATGAAGCCAGCGGAAAACAGACTAAAAATATTGAAAATCTGTACAGTGCTCTCCTAACTATTCGAGCCACTTCTGTCGAAAGCGAAAGGGTTTTTTCAGTTGCAGGGAATTTTGTGAATAAAATAAGAAATCGATTATCAGATGAAACAATTAATGCTTTAACAATTTTAAAAAGCCATTTTCAAAAAAATATATAATTTAGATTATTTATGTATGTACATTGTACACATGGAGTATTATGGACATACATATGTCTATAAAAAGAAAAAAAATATTAAAAATTTTTCTTAACATTTATTTAAACTTATTTATTTCGTTTAATTTTGTAAATGTTTTGTTCAAGTTTGTGTTAATTGTTTCTTTTACAGACTGAATTGTTAAGTTTTACTTTGAACTCATTTCTTTTTACTTTTGTTTTTTTAATTCGTAAGTGTTTATATGTACATATGTATTGCTTATATACATTTTTTATTAAAAAAATAAAACCATGAACATGTAAATTTTTCTTAATTTGAAGAGCGGGATTCCCGGGATTTCCGGGAAATTAATTTTTGATTTCCCGTTTCCCGGGAAGCAAAAAAGTCCGGGAAAAAAACCCTAGTTAAAATACATCAGATTGAATTATTTTGAATTTAAAAAAAATTGTTCAATTTTATAACACTTTATTATGATTATTTAGGATTTTATCGCAATTTTCTTTGCATATTTTCAGGGTTTGTTGTAGGTTAAGTATGTCTAAATGCATTTCATTGGTTCTTACACTAAATCATCAGTAGACTTCAACAAAATTCTTAAAAACCCTCATGAATATTTTCTGTCTTTATATAATAACCTCAATAAACAAATTGAGAATTATTATAAGCAACCCAAAACGTTCGAGTTTTTTTAAAAATCCAACAAACCAATATTCGCTATTCGCTGTTTTGATTTTTCTTTTTCCCTTTTACATTTGAATAACCATTGGTTATTACTAAATGTATTATAAGGGCAACTGAAAACAAATACTTGTTGTTTAACAACATTTTTTAAATATTATTTAGGATTTTATCCTAATTTTCTTCTGTTTTTTTTAAGAGTTTCTTTAGATCTTTCTTTATACATAAGTTATTAAATTTGCTTTTATTCTCATTATTATTGCAGATCGCTCAACAACACGTCCAAAAACATTTGATCCTGTATGGAATGAACAATTTGTGCATGATGTAATTAATGCAAAAAATATAAATTTAACGGTTTTTCATGATGCTGCCCTACCACCGGATGACTTTGTCGCCAATTGTATAATACCACTGGAAGATATTTTGCAACATGAAAGTAATGTACCAGATCTATGGGTTAATTTAGAACCTCAGGGGAAACTTCATGTTGTAATTGAATTAAAAAATAAAAATGGTAAGTAAAACTAAATAAATTAAAAAAAAAAGTTGCAATAGAATTAATGCATTAATAAAACACATTAATTAACAGATACTACGAAAGATACTACAGAAGTGGATCATGCCGTTAGTAGTGGCGCTGGCGCTAACAAAGAATTTAAGGAAAGGGCTGGTTTTAACCGTCGACGCGGTGCCATGCGACGCCGTGTACATCAGGTATGATTTGTTTTTAATTAAGGGCATACATTGAATTACGATTATTAAATATTCGATTAAATTTTTTTAAAGTTTAACTAGCAAAAACAGTTTTAAATTATATTAGGTCTGTCTGCATACTTTTCCAGTAGCAAATACTCAGTAATATTTTTTGGGAGAGTAAGACCAATTTTACTCTGTCGGCTAAAAATATATCAAAAAGTACACAGACAGTATCCAGTAATATCTTGCAAGAAAATAGCTTATCGTTGTGTAAACAATTCAAATTACAAAGCAAAAGAATTTTAGCATATGTGTACGCGGTAAATTATTTGTATATTTGGACGTTTCTAGCATGAATTCAAATGCTATGTTTATTATAATTTTTTATAAACGTTAAAAATCAACACAATTCTATCTATTGTTAAATTTCAATTTTTATTATCGTTACACAAAAATTATTTCATTCAGTTAGTAAATAAAAACAGCTGTTCAAACTAGTTGCAAAATCTTGCAAGAAGAAATTTCTCCAGTAACATTTTGCAAGTTCTCTAACTTCCAACTGTCAAAAAATACTCTTTTTGGCTCTCTCGCTGCAAGAGATTTGGAGTACGCAGACAACATTTTGCAAGATTTTGTAACATTTTGCACAAAATGATGCAAAATATGTGTACGCAGACAGACCTATTACTTTAATATTTTGTTTTTGATTACAATTAGTCCAGTAACGGCAACCTTTTTAGGGCCGTGCCTAACTATTTAATTAAAACCTTATTGTAATACTGTTTGCTGTGTTATAAAGTTGGATTTATGCATATATATAAGCGCAAAATTAATGTAATAATTAAAATTTACTGCCATTTTTGCAAATAGCACTAACTAATTGTCAACAAGCCATGCCAAATTGTTGATACTCTGTATTTGACGAGTTTTCAGTCTATTGTTTAAACGAAACATTTAATCAATTTGTCATTTTTCTTATCGCCATGTTTTATTGACTCAAACAACTAAGCGTTTGGCAGTGCGTCTTGTGAAAAGAAGTGGACGGCTCGGTTTAGTTTGTCCGACCAGGCTGTTGCCGGTTACGTCTTATCAATGAGATGACGATGTACACAATTAGGAATCAATTAGTAAAAGTTTGAAAATGTTTGCCTAGGCTAGGTTAGGACACAAAGAGTATTAAAGTCAAGCTTTTTATACATTTATATTCGGAAAACTTCTGAATCCATTGTGCGCCCCTTCAAAGAAAATAAAACATCAAGTAAACAAGACGAGAAGAAAGAACGAGACAGTCTAAGACCGAGAAAGAAAAATAACACAAGTACCCATATAAACCTCTCCTCATTGCCTAGCATCATTGTAATGATGAATCCAAATGTGCTTTCTAATTTACTCCCTGAATAATCGCATAATTCTTTTTAGAATCTTTCATCCAACGACTTGAATCTATAGTTTTGTAATCTGGAGCAGTGACAGGCAACACCTATCGTTTTTATTTTCTTTTCATCCTCACACATGCTACAATAACCTGCAATCTCATTCGCCAATACTAACTGTATTTAAACAATGTCCAGTATGGACCACAATTTCGGTCCTGAGACCTAGCCTTCCTAGGTTTATAAGAATTCTAGTATATGATATGCTCATGTCAGGCCATATAGCTTTCGATAGCCTACAGTCGGTTTTGTTTCTGCATCGAGAGCCGCAATTCCATTTTCCAATATAAACTGCATCACAAAAATGCCTAGTAATGACCACAATTGTGGTCCTGAGACCCAGCCTTCCTAGGTTTATAAAAACTCTAGTATCTGCTCTCGCATGTCAGGCCATATAGCTTTAGATAGCCTGCAGTCATTTTTGTTCCTGCACCGAAGAATCGATCCATATCCTGGCCTATCTATAATATTTACCCATTTGTGGTCACACAGTTTCCTCCTTATTTGCCAACTTAGTGCAAAAAAAGGTTGATTTCATATAAAAAAATTTAATTAGCAACGCAGACCATTTTTACTTAAATGGTTGTGTTGTAAGAAATCTAATTTCCGTTTTTGAGACAGCGAAAGTCCACATGACATAAACGAGAGGCCTCTTAAGAAAGAATGACTGTTTGGCGCGTTTTTTGCATTAAAAAACTGTTGGCTCTTAGTTCTTTGAAGACGTCGATATGCCTCGGAAACTGCAAATTGTCAGCGATACAGCAGATTCTAAACGAGTGTTTCTTTATCGGAGCTCAATCATTAAACATGAGATAACGAATTCCCGCAAACAGTTTGTTCTAACTTGTTTAAAAGAACTTTGGGGTTCAAAACTACACCTTTTTAAGTTGAAATTGAGAAAACACAAATTTACTTTGAGAAAGAACAAATTGAAAATGAGAAATGTAAACTAATATTGAGAAAAAACAAATTGAAAATGAGAAATGTAAACTAATATTGAGAAAAAACTTAAGTGGTGTAGGCGGCTGAGGAAATAGTAAAGCAATGAGGTTAAGCCCACTTAGGTCCGTTTCTTCGGTCCCTTTGTGATAATTGTTTCATCCATATATGTATGTCCAATAAAAGGTCAAAAATGTCCCCCTAAAAATTGCAAACTATTTTTAAATTGCTGTTAGCTTTCTGACATACTGTGTTAAACTCGGTACAAAAAGAAAATGTTTTTGTATAAAAAGTGTTACTGAGTGACAAAGCCCACTTTCACGTAATGTGTTGTGTTAACAAAGAAAATTTACGTTTGTGAGGCAAAGAGTTGCCACATGAGCCTCTTGTTAATTGCGGTATTTCATTGGACTTTATTTTTTATAGACTCCAGTGGCAACATCGTTAACATAAATGGTAAGCGTGTTACAGGCAGCGGCTAAACAAGTTTTTTTGCTTCAAGTTTTTGCATTGCGTCACAGTCATTATTCGTTTTAACAGGATGAAGCAACCGCCATCAATTTCCGGGTCGAGTAATCTTTCCTTTTAAAGCTTTGTACCAATTTTTTTTAATTTGAAATTTTTTTGGATCGAGCTGTTATTCAAGCAATTAAAAATGCCGTTAAATGAGTATAATTAAGCGTCGGCTTGGAAGGGGACCATTTGTTTGATTTAATTTTTTGCAGCTTATGTTATTAATGCTCCCCTTAAAAAAAAACTGCTCTTTTTTTAACAAAACAGTCGCCATTTAAATTATGACATAACTTTTATCACGCTTTACATACATAAATGCTAGTTATAAAGTGTTAAAATAATTACAAAATAAATAAAGTGTTTGTTTACATTAATACTAGATATGAATATTTTTTTTACAGGTGAATGGTCACAAATTTATGGCAACATTTTTACGGCAGCCAACATTCTGTTCACATTGCCGCGAATTTATTTGGTAAGCTTAACTCGTATTATTTAACCTTTCAAATCATCCATATTGTTAATTTCACTTACTTTATTAATCACGTTAAACAAACTAGTGTTATTAACAATCTTTTGGTTACAATTTGTTTATTGGGGTTTCTTTTGTTCATATATTTATGTAAAAAATCGTATTTTATTTTAGGATTTGTTTAGTTTTATTAAATTTTATTTTTGTAATGCTTTAAATTATTTTGTATGCTCTTTTTACTTAGATCATTTAGTTTATTTTGAAACCCTTTAAACGAAAAATGTCCTAGGATTTATTGAATTCATTCTGAAAAGTTTTATATTCTATTTTTTCTTTGTGGTGAACACAGAACATATTTTGAGTTATTTTCTGTTTCGCAATTTTTTTCGTTTTTTTTTTTTGCATACATTTAATAAAACCCTAAAAATATTATTATATTCATAAATATCTTGAGTATATACATATATACAAGCTACGGACATTTTTTGCCTTTACAGGGGGATTGGTAAACAGGGCTACCAGTGCCAAGGTATGTGTATTGTTTTTTATAAAAAATAATAATAAAAGAAGAAAAATTCAACTAAAATAGATTTGAAGAAAATATATCATGAATGTTGTTTAAATTGTGTTCGTTTATGAAAATATTTTTTTTTCTACTGTGTAATTCTTTTTTTTTAATTTTTTGTATTTGTTTTTTATTTTTTATATTGCTTTATTTTATTTTTATTGTAAAGAATTAAATCTCTACTAATTGTCTGTTGCCTATCTCTTGAAATTTTCACAATTAATAATAAATATATTTTTCCAAATTAGTTAATTGATTTTTTTTTGTTTTTAGCTGTAAAATGTTATAAGGCAGGGCAACCAAAAACTATGCCTTAATCCATAATGTTGTTATTTATCCGTTTTAAAACTTTTGCGAAATTTTGGCATTGGCTTGTTAGGGCATATTTTGCATATAGAAGCATATTTTTTTTACGCCCCGTTTTTAAGCATTTTTTTTAATTAAATTTGAAAAAACCTAACGAAAAAATATAAAAAAAAATTATATGAACTTAAGCCAAACTAAAAAGCAAAAATTTTTATTAAAAACAATTAGTTCAACAATCAATTGAAATTATCATAAAAAATATTTCATTTGGCACTTTTTGTAAGTTTTGGTTTTCTTATTTAATTACTTATTTTGAAGCATTATTATTATCATCCGTTTCAAAACTTTGGCAAAATTGTGGCATCAATATGTTAGGGCATATTTTTGCATATTTTACCTTTAAGAAGCATTTTTTTTGTATAAGCTGTTTGAAAGCATTTTTTGCATTTTTTATACAAAATTTGAAAAAACCCTAACAAAAAATATTTTGAGTATTTATTGTCAACTTTTGTTAGCTCTTTATTTTTATTATTTTTTTTTATTTTGAAGCGAAACCCATTCTGGTTTGCTTTGATTTGCCAAAAAAATCGATATTCAACTACAGTTTAACTTCAATAACTTGAACTTCTATAAATTGAAGTTTCTATAAGTTGAAGCAAATCTTATGGCAACAGCGGCAAGCATTTAAATTTTTTTCTATTACTTCAACTTTCATAATTTGAATTTCTCTCTAACTTGAAGAAAAATAACGGTACAAAGCCTTGCAAAGTCTTTTTTTTTTAATGGGCAAATACATAGCTAAAATTAACAACACTGTCGTTATGTATGTATGTGGCAATTAAGGCGAATTCACCTTGGTGGCAATATGATTTATGTTTAAAGTTTGGTAAAGTCTCGAAATGACAATATAATTACTGCATACAAGTTGTTACGATTGACTTTTACACAATTCAGAAAAAAACAGCACAATAAAAAGAAAATTATTATGGCGTCAAAACGTGTTCATAAAAATTGGTCGATTGAATAAAAGTTTCAATTAATTAATTAAAATAACAAGGTATCAAAGAAAAAAGACGTGGCTGAAAAATTTGTTATTGCACCGAATACAGTTTCAATGATTTTAAGAAATAAGATGAAAATGAGCAATTTTGTTGAATCTGGAGCTTTGCAAAAAAAAAAAAAAAAAATAAAGAAACCAGCATACGATAACATCGATAAAGCAGTTTACTCCATAACTTGAAGTTATTTGTTTGGATAATGGTGATTCAAATTACATCTAGAAGTTCAACTGTAGTTTCAAAATCGTTTAATTTTTAATTTGGTTTCACCTTGTTTTATTTTGTATCGAAATATTGGGTCAATGCTAATCCGCTTTTCCGTTAACGCAACTTAATTTTAAATGCTGCGTTTTCGGATTCTTTAGTCTGAGTTCCTAACAGTCTTATCTTCAAAGCATATATTTTTAATTTTATAAGGCATATTTTAAACTCTACCGCATATATTATGAGCATATTTTTGGTTGCCCTGATTATAAGCTATATTTATGTAAACACTGGATTGATCACTTATAACGCTTTTAAAATGTCATTGCTTTTGACATAAAAAAAAATTTCTCTAAGTAGTGTCGAATATAAAATATATACATACATATGTATATATTTATTATATATTTAATAAATATCATTATTTAAGACCACAGAATTAACGACCTTTTGTGATGAACTTAGTGACTACATTTAAGTTTTCTTCTGAAAATCAAAATTTTGCAATTAGAGGCATCATCTGCAAAAATTTCGTAGCTTTTAAATGTACGATTAAAATTTTAGAGCAAAAACAAAAAAAAAAAACTCAAGTAGAAATGGAAACTTGTTTGTGACTGTTGGATTCATATTTTTTTCTATAACTTAAACATTCGCAAGGATGGCATCTTTTTAAACGTTTAATAGAAGCTAAACCTTACAATTTTAAATTTAAAAAAATTTTGACTTTAATCGTGTTGGGTAAAATATTCTTGGACCATGTTTAATTTTTTTAGTTCAGGTGCTAGTTCAAAGTATTATTAAACGTATTTTAATTTTGTTTTTGAAAAATATAATTTTTTTATGAAATTTCGTTAAGAAAATGTGGCGGGTGTGACATTTTCATCAAAACGTAAGAAAGAGCTGATTTTTCAGTACATGATTCTTGCAAATTCTTTCCAAATAAATAAAATCTAAATAAGTAGACCTCTATGAAAAAATAGGTCTGCTCCGACCATTTTTTTAATACCCCAATGAGACTTTTGAAAGTTGTAGGTAGTAGCGGTAGTTGCGATGCAAATATCAAAATAAGTGCCATTAAAAAAATTATACTAATAATGTTTAGGTACTTTCTGTAACTTCTAAACCAATATGTATATAAACAGAAAGAGCCAAGCCCTAAAGGAAGCTAACTATTAACCCGTCCCAACCATTTTGATAAATCTTTAGTGCCAAGCCAATCAATGAAGTCTACCCTGCGCTACCCCTGTTGGAGGATCTGCAGCCTTGAACAGAGACTGACCAGATGTTTCGCAGTTTCTTTTTTCTCCTCATCCCCGTCCAACCTGTAGAATATTGGAGAATTTCTATTTTATTTACTATTCACTATCGCGGTGCCATGTGAGAGCTCTAATTATATACGTTTAGAACCCCATGAATCTCTTTTAGAATCAGGTTAGTAGAACCCTTCCTATGCAGCCCGGGCGATAGAAACCTTGAGACCTCGCAACCAGTCCTGTCCTTCCAGGCATAGACCACTTAATAATCACACCATAATAGAAACCTTTCGGTAACATAACCGGCTCTTAATCGTGCCCAATGTCCGGAGTCGATTCCTTTTTCTCCAACTCAATAGCAACTTTATCACCGACAACGTCACAATGACCCAGCACCCAACAGAGTCTTACCCTGCTTAACGCCATAATCACCCTGGAGGGCGTTTACAGTGTTTGAATTTTTTTTAATTTATGAGTATATAATTCTGAAAGAAAGGGCTACATTTCTCGATTAAGGCCGGAAGTCAACTAACTGGACAAAAGGTGCTTCTTTCATACAAGGTGGGCCAAAATAAGTCATCCGTTGTTTAGCTTCAATTTTTTTTAAATAAAAATCTTCGATTCTATTCTTTAATTATGTTTATTTGAACCTTTAGAAATTTATTGGTCAAGTCGAGAAGTTGATATCGGCCAAATGGGCGCCATCACAATTGATTGCTATATGAGCTCGTTTGATGGCATTTTTCATCACTTCGGCGAGAACTTGGGGCGACAGATTTTCGCACTTGTGTCCAATGTTGTCCTTGAGGGCGTCCAGGGTCTCGGGCGTGTTTAAGTTAGCCCGGCAATTCAAAAAACCCCACAAAAAATGTTGTAACGGTTAAATCGGGCGATCTTGCGGGCCAATGTAAATTGCCAAAACGAGAGATTGGGCGACCTGGAAATACCGACTTCAGAATATCGGTTGTGGTTTGCGCAGTGTGTGCCGTTGCTCCGTCCTGTTAGAACCACATGTCCTCTAGTCCTAATTCGTTCAATTGCGGAAGAAAAAACTCGGCTAACATGGCCTTATAGCGCACACTGTCCTATGTTGTCGTTTGGCCAGCGGCGTTCTCAAAAAAAAAAAAATGGATCGATGACTCCTCCAGCGTAAACAATGCACCATGCAGTCGTTTTGAGCGGTTGAAATTATTCCTCGTGAATCACTCGTGGAGCTTTAGTGCCCCAGAAGCAAAAGTTTTGCTTGTTGACATTTCCGCCGAGGTGGAAATCATAATGAGCCTCATTGCTCATTATGATTTCTAATTGCTAATTGGCTAATTGCGAGGCACGGCGTCTGGTCGATGTTTCTGTTGGTAGCTAAAATTCTCGTGAACAGCGGCGATATACTCGGCAAAACGGGCGCTCCGAGATCGGCCACTCTTGGCAGAGTCTCATGTGATCCCATACTCCTTAAGGTTGATGGCCAAACCGCGCAGTATTTTGCGCAGTCGGTCGACCAAGGAATCGGCGACGGAACTCACGCTGCGCCAACACCACAGACAAATTGTTACGCAAAAAAATAGACACGATTATTCCGCGTTTTTGGGGAGTGTATCGCTCCATGGCTTGTTCACTTGTATTCTAGATCTGTCTAGTTCACAAATGTCAAAACAGATTTGACGTTGGCCGCCATTTGCAAAAATAAGAGCATCTTTCAATAGGGTGATTTCTTTTGGCCCACCTTGTGTTTTTGGTACTTTTTTAGATTTTTTGGGATTATGATTCTACAAATATGAAGTCACCAACTGACCCAAATTGAGGTCGAAAATAAATTAGGTGGCCAAAAGGTACCTTTCTCCCATTTTTGTACTTTCTTGAATTTTTTGAGGTTATAAGTCTCTTTTCGTTTATACTCTTTTGCTTTTTGCGAAAAATTCAACGTCGAGAACAGAAAATGTTTTACAAGTGCCCACACTGTAACAAATTTTAGTTTTTCAAAATAACCGTAAATGCATATAAGGCCATATATGGCTTAATATTTTTTTCTTTCAAAATGTCCAGTGAATTTTAAAATTTTTTTAAAAAATACATATATTAAATCATCAAAATTTAACATGAATTTACAAAAATTAATTTTCCCTTCATTTGAAACATGCTCATGCAGTAGAAGCCTAATCCATTCTTGTGTTATTATTGGTCATGACAAAATATAAAAAGTAAAAATTAATTATTTTAGTTTAAATTTTAATTTAATATGTATGTCATCTTGTGCCTGTAACTATTTCATAACTTTTTTCGGACTAAACTAATTATAAATATTGTGTATAAATTTGGTTTTATTTTGGGTCTAAGGGTGTACGTACAGCAGCTAACTACCTCTTACTCTTATTTGGTTGTCAAAATATGTTCTAATAAAACTAGATTGTTATTAGTGTTTTTCTGCACTTAAAATACATTTTGCATGCCCTTTTTTGTTTTTATTTTTATTATTTTTTTTTTACACTAAAATTAATTTCTTTTAACTTAATTTATGAACGTGAAAACACACTCGTATTACTGTTTGTATACACGTCACTTTACCAATAACCGTTAAAAATCTATAAGAAAATATTAAAAAAAAACAACAGCTTCCTTGTGAAATTTTAAAGAATTAATTTAATAATGAATGTACATATGTATGTATGTATAAAACCAATAAATAACTTTCAAAAAACTTACAGTTTGCACCTGTGTTGTACATAAGAGATGCCATCGTTCAGTCGTTACCAAATGTCCTGGTATGCGAGAAGAGGTAAGGACTTGTTACATTTTTTTACGATTTTTTTAATTTGCCTTTTTTTTAATGTCAAAATTTACTTTTGCTTTTAGCAAAACAATTTAGAACCAGTGCCCGCTGGTCAACGTTTTAATGTTAATGTGCCACATCGTTTTGTTGTACACAATTATAAGCGCTTTACATTTTGTGATCATTGTGGATCCCTATTATACGGCCTAATTAAGCAGGGACTTCAGTGTCAAGTGTGTAATATGAATGTACACAAGCGTTGTCAAAAGAATGTGGCAAATACGTGTGGCATCAACACTAAACAAATGGCTGAAATACTTAGCTCACTGGGAATATCGCCCGACAAGCAGGCACCTAGACGATCAAAGGTTCGTTAAAAACTATTTCTAATCTAATTCGATTTAAACAATATTCAAAAATTTATTTAATTCCAGTATTTAAGTCAGCCAGGTGGGGAGGATAATTTTGGTGCCAGCATTCATGGCGATAATAGTGATTGTATCTCAACTACCACTCGTAGTTCATTAATGTCACATCAGACTTCATCGTCAGGTAGTTCTGGAGCGACTAATTTAAGTGGTGGCAGCGGTGATATGGGAATGTCTAGTTCTAATCGTTTTTATGATTCACGTCCTGGTAAAACTTGCTTGCAAGATTTTAATTTCATTAAGGTACTGGGTAAGGGTTCATTCGGCAAGGTAATGTTGGCAGAAAAGAAAGGCACCGATGAGATATACGCCATTAAAGTGTTGAAAAAAGATGCAATAATACAGGACGATGATGTGGACTGCACAATGACCGAAAAACGCATTTTAGCTTTAGCTGCTAATCATCCATTTTTAACGGCTTTACATTCCTGTTTTCAAACTCCGGTATGTCAAAAGAAAACAACTAAAAAATTTTGTTAAATTTTTATTGTACGCATTGTTTTAGGATCGTTTGTTTTTTGTTATGGAGTATGTAAATGGTGGTGACTTAATGTTTCAAATTCAAAAAGCTCGCCGTTTTGAGGCCGCTCGTGCTGCCTTTTATGCCGCTGAGGTTACTTTGGCCTTACAGTTTCTACACGCACATGGCGTTATTTATCGCGATTTAAAATTAGATAACATTCTTTTGGATCAAGAAGGTCATTGCAAATTGGCCGACTTTGGCATGTGCAAGGTATATAAAATATTTATTCATCGCATTTTTAAATAGATTTACAAAAAAATACACGTTTTAATAAAATTTAGGAGGGTATTTTGAATGGTGTCTTAACTACTACATTTTGTGGTACACCTGATTATATAGCCCCCGAAATTCTTAAGGAACAAGAGTATGGCGCTTCTGTGGATTGGTGGGCTCTTGGTGTTCTTATGTATGAAATGATGGCAGGCCAGCCACCATTTGAAGCTGATAACGAAGATGAACTATTCGATTCAATTATGCACGACGATGTCCTTTATCCGGTTTGGTTATCAAGAGAGGCTGTGTCCATTTTAAAAGGTAAGTTATTTCAAAAATTTGTTAACCAAATCGTTATTGCTAAAACAAATGTTCTTTTTGATTTCTTTATTTATTAGGTTTTCTTACTAAAAACCCTGAACAACGTTTAGGTTGTTCGGGTGACGAGAATGAAATACGACGTCATACATTCTTTAGTAAATTAGATTGGGATGAATTGGAAAAACGTAATGTAAAACCACCATTCCGACCGAAAATGGTAAGTTTGATAGATGTTTGTTTTATGAAATGTTTAAGGATGAGTTAAATTTTAAATAACCAATTTGTAACGACGTGAAAATATGGTTAAAAATATCTAGGTGAAAAGAAGCAATATTTGGTGAGCAAAAACAAGACATTTTTGCACTGAATTTTTGCCTTGTTCATTGGTTCCCTTGTTTCTTTCTTATGCGGAATAAGTTTTTGACTTTTTATTTTAGAGTCTATTAATCTAATAGTTGCATTTTTGTTTCTTGAAGTTTAAAAATTCAAATATGTCTTTGGCTTGCTTGTTCATTTTAGGGGTAGTTTTACAATCTTTCCTAGGATAGTATTTTTAATTAATAGCGTGTGGAATAATGTTGCAAACTGGCCTTTTCTTTATATACTACGGAGACAGAAAGGTTTTTTTAGGTAGGTGCCAGCGGCAGATTTTATAGGCGCGCCTTCCGTGGCTGCCTTTAGGGTTTTTTTTTCTGTGGTCCAGTTGTCTAGAACCTAAAGAAAATTCCCTGGTGTAGTCATTGAAACGTTTCTTGAAGGTGGTAATATTGTTGAAAGGCAGTTTTCACGGGGACTTCCTCCGCTCAATCGGTATGGTAAAGTTATGTATATATGCGACTCAATTAAAATATCTGGGGATAACGATGAGTGAAAGGATAATATTTTTAGTTCACCTTTCTTATGTAAGGGATAAGTTGACGATTGTGGTACTTCAGTAAGGTTAAACGTATCCTTAAAAGTAACTAAGGACTCAGCATGCGTGTATGCATCCGTATACAAGGGGGTTTGCGTTACCTCTTAAAAGTAAAGTGATTCCATGTGGGACGAAACAGTTATATCTAATAATGGCAGAAACAAGGTCTTATCATGCCAGAGGCTTACTATGCTGGCATGTATTCCGGAGGGTTTCAACTGATAATCTTCAGGTGTATCTCACCTTGACTTGGAGGAAGTGATAGGTCGTGCTCTTATTTTCAAGGTCAATTAGGGCCTACCACTTCTTGCTCTGATTCGGTAGGTAGGAAGGTTAGGCAATTGAATTTTCCTTCCGCGGAGGAGCTTAATGATAGCTGGAGAACACTCTTGACGACTAGCGACAAGGGTTTATACGTGACGTGACGTTCTTACGACTACGCCCAGACTTTAGCCTTAGCCTGGGCTTCCTTCTGCCAGGCCATGGCTCTTTCTTGCATTAAAGGGGTACGCTACTTTGGATTGCGCGTGTGGCGAGGTTACTTAACTACTTACTGATAGGCGCGATTAAGATGCAATTGGGATTTTGGAGGACAATCATACATTTATAGGTATTCAATAGAAAAAGGGCCATACTTAGTAGAGACTGGCCTTAATACGGCTCACTAGGGTTGTTCTAACTGCCTTGTTCTGTGGCTGTTAGCTGTCATCTGTCTCTGGTTTGCGGATATGCATACGGCAGTTGCTGCTGGCTGCACCTGCCATCTCCCCTTTACCGCCAACCGCTTCGTTCATCTGTTACTGCCGCCGTTTCACTTGCTGTTGATGATAATGAGGTCCTGTTGTTGCGAGTCCTGACAAAGGATGAAATTGCGAAAGGAAAATTTTGGCTCATCTAACGAACTTCAGTCTGCTTGTGCTTGACCCAGGCTTTGTCTAGTGCTAAGCAGAAGCATTACAGGTGCTTAATAGTCTCTTTCTTCTCTGCAACTTGTCAACTTCTAAAAAAATCGTTAATCGTTTCCTTGCATGGCTGCAAAATAGATCTTTACGGGTAATTGTGACCTAAGTGTCTCCTAGCCTTCGTCTATCTAGATTTATGACACTTGGAGTGTCTTGGATCCAGCAAGGGCCTATTTGCCTATTTCCATGATATATTTTACAAAACCACTTGACCCTATGCTTCTGTAATCTCAGGCAGTGACCTTTTATCGTTTTTTTTCCTCCTAATCCTTATCAAGCAGTGTCTAGTTATGCCCACATTCGTAATCATCATAATTATTCCTTATAAGCCCATGAGCAGCTTAGTGCGTGCTAAGCTTATCCCCGGTTTCTCCACTGTATATTCGTCATGTCCAGCCCTCATTGCGTGGGGTCACTGCGAGATAGTTGTCAATGAAATTTCCGACGAGATCGTCCGTAGGAGATCGGCCCTATATGTGGCATATAAGGAAAAATCTGTAAGACCGCCAATGGGCTACTATTATGGAAAGATTAGAGCATGGATGCATAACATGACGAATCTTAAGTTAGGGAACAGCATTGACTGCAGGGTAGCAAGGGCTATGTGGCCAAGGCAGAGCTCAGCAGATTTGAGAAGAATGGGCTTAAGGACCATTATTGGGGTCATAACTGGGCACCTTCTGGTTAAGAATAGGACGAACAAATGGAATCGCGGCACTCCCGATTATTGAAGGAGAAGGAAGGATAAAGATGCAGAACCATTGAATTAAGGGGTTGGGCAAAAGATTATCCAAAGATCTAGGTGATGTTTCGCAGTGTAAACTGAAAAACATCATTGGGCTCGTCATGGGAATCACGTGGCTAGAAGGCAGGCATTTTTTTTCCTTCTTGTTAGTCTTACTACTTCTTTTCCTCTTTACTTGATGTTTTATGACTGTCGACATAATTAGTGACCTCACTTTCTCTTGAAACAGATTCTACTATAAGATCCGTTGCCAGTATCTCTGCCTGAAATACACTCCAATCATCAAATAGATATAGATGCCGGCTTCGGTGCGTAAATATGTATCTATCTAAGATCTGCCAGTAAAAACTGCACACCCCTGATACAGACTATCGATTTCCAACCAACAATCCCTCGCAGGGATTATTATCGGGGTTTTATTTTTTTCGTCTTATATCCCTGACCTATACTAAGATCCTCGTTACCAATTTCCCATAATGCCAGCATGGTCAGTATTATATAAGCCTTTTGTCGCTATTTTTATCACCCAGTAGTTAATAGTTATCTGTTGGATAATGACGTCTAGTGCCGCTTGAATTGTGCTTCCCATCGCACCAGTGTTGTCAAGGGAAGCTTATCTTTTGGTCTTAGTAAAAAACTTTTTATTACCAGAGAAAGTATTAAAAAATGTGCAACTTCCGATTTTGAAAGGTACAATCCCATACCTAACAATATTTTACATTTTATTTATGCAAATGCTTGTATGCTTATGTTATCATGTTTTTTTTTATTCCTTAAACAGAAAAATGCTCGTGATGCCAATAATTTTGATACAGAATTTACTAAAGAAGAACCAGTTCTAACGCCCATTGGTAATGATGTTGTACGTTGTATTAATCAAGATGAATTTGCTGGATTTTCATTTGTTAATCCTAAATTTGGACCAGAACGTAAAGTATATTAGAATCTCAAACTAAATATTAGGTAAAATGTTTAAAAAAATGAAAAAAACTAGAACGAAAGTCAAAACGTCTTTAACTACAAAAATATAATTTCAAAATTATATTAAAAAAATTGGCAAACTAAACAAGTATAATGTTATACTTGAAAAAAAGTTTTAAAGTTGGTTGCAAACTGTGGTAACTTGTGCCGCAGTTAAATTTTGATAAATACTTATTTTTTAATCTATTTTTAATTTATGTTTAGAAAAAAAATCAAAATTTTAAATATTTTTACATGCAAACGAAAAATTAATAAGGAAAACGGATACAAAAAAAAATTCATGCAATATACGCACCAAGTCATTGCGTAAAGTTGTTCATTATTTTTTCTCCCACCACATAATTACTTAGTTTTTATGTAAACTTAACGAAATATACATCTTTTGTTTTGCAAAAATTTTTTTATCATAAAATATAATGTCAAGTTTTCTGATATTTTGTTTTAAATAAAAAAAGTAAATTTTCCGACAAAAACAAACTATGGTGGGCTTGCAGTTACTTTTGTAAATTTACGAAATTCTAGTCCAGCCACTTCATTCACCCACAATTTATAATAACATTAGGTTTAAAGTTAATTAGACAGCTTTCTAATACAAAATCTGTTTTATACTTTTCTTTGAGTTTAATAAAAGTAAATACAAAAGTTTGTTTTTAAACGCAAAGCAAAATAACGAAAGTTTTAAAAAAAATCTTTTTCTTAAAATGTTGCATGAATTTGCTTTAGCATATTGCAGTTATTGTTAAATTCAACAAGAACACGCAAAGATTTAAAGTCGTTAGTGATGACTATAAAAGTTTTGTGTAACAAATTTTCAAATTATAAATTTGGAGCTCGAATTGAAATCATAATTCCAATTTAGAAATAAAAACACAATACCAAAAATTATAACTGTAAACTAACTATTAGTCATTTTCAAATCCGATTCTGACAGCTTTTTGATTCCAAGACAACCCTGTTTACAAGATAAGCTTTGCTAGTCACATTTTTAATAAGTAATAGGTGTATTCCAGATGAATAATGAAAATGTGCGAACTTACCCAAAATTGTTGTTGTTTTTAACGGGTTTTGTGCAATTAAAATCATTTCACACGGAATGCTTTTTACATATGACTTGTCACTTTCGCAATTCATATTAAGTTGCGTATGTCTGACTAAATTGTCATTTTAAAAATGATTTATAACTTACTTGTTATTTTTCTAAAAACAGCTGTTGTAAGATGAAAATAGAACACGCCTTAATTGCAAGCTTGTCATATGACATTTACACCATTACACATGTATGTTTATCAAATAAGCAATATTTTGACACTTCATACGACACGTATCAATTTGCAATTCGACAAGTCATATGTAAAATCATCCCGTGTTAAAGCATTAAAAGAAGCGAGTAAAAGAATAATTGTTTTTCATTTCCTTTTCTTTCGGATAAGTTTGAACAAAATTTAAAAAATCATCTGGTTTTTGTTTACATTTGCAAAATAAGAAAAAGTTTTTATTTAAAATTTATTCAAAAGAAAACTTTGAAGTCCCTTTCACATTGTGAAAATAGGTTTAAACCAATTTTCATTTACTAATACAACTGCTGTCATTGTTGTATATGTTTTAATAATCTAGCGCGTTATAAACGTCTAAAATCACTTATATAAATTTAAATAAAAAAAGTAACTGTTACTAGCTTTTCAAGGTATTCAATTATGTTTTTTGTGGCAATTTGCTTTTGACTTCCATTAGTCCAAACTAGAACGAAATTTTGTCGAACACACATTATGTTTGAGATTTAAAGTCATTTAAATTAAAACATGTGTTCTAATTCGTAAAAGAATAAGCTCGTCTGTAATGTAATTTCTTGCAAAAAATTGACTGGAAATTTTTAACCTATAAAAAAAATTGAGCTGACGTGCCTACTTTTATGTCTACGTATGGCGTTATCCCGTAATTCATATTTTTTTTTTTAATTGAATTAAGGCTAAAATGCTTACATTAATATAAATACATTTAAATCATTCTCGTTTGGTACAACCGAATTAACTATTTATTTTATAATTAATTTAAATAGAAAAAAAAATAATTTTTTTTTATTTTATTTTTAAGTATTAAAAATTAGGAAGATATATTAGAGTTTAAAGAACACACAAAGTAAAAATTATGAAAATTGCCTGAAATTTAAACAAAATTACTAACAAAAGAAAAAAAAACTTAGAAAACGTAATGTTCCAAAGAAAAGTAAATAGAAATCATAACACCCATTACAAAAATAAAAGTTAAAAGAAATTTTAATAAACAAAAGTTGCATTAAACTAATAGAAAAAAAATTAAGGATTAACATAAAAACAGTTAATTTTTATGTATGTTAAATAATGAAATTACAACAAAAACAAAACTAACAACAATTAACAATTTAAATTAATATAAATTTTTATAAAACTGTTTCAATTCGTTAATATTTTTATTATAAATGTTGATTTGCCAACAAACTCGCGTAATTTACTTTTTTTTTTACTTTTTATTAGAAAATTTTTTATAATTGTTTGCTTGCTATCTGTAAGTAAAGGCATAAGTGCAAAGGCAGTTTTGAGAACACAGCCGATTATAATTTGCTCTTTATATTTAGATAAAATAAATATCAGGGGCTAAATCGTTGCATTCGATTTAAATCGAAATTTACTCGATCGATTGAGTGAATTTATAGAATTTGCCTTGACACTTCTTGTACTAAAGTACCTTGTTATACCACATTACATACAATTAGCAAAATAGCAAAAATTCTTATGAACAATTATTTAGGAATATTAAAAAAACAGTGTTCAATAACACTTAAACCTTTTTATGTTAAAAATTTTTATATATTTTTTTTTTAACTTTTTTACACAGGCTGCTTTACAAATTTGTTTTTTTTTTTTAATTTTTTTTTTTTATACTTATCAATAATTTTGTGCAAATTAAAAAATTAAAATACATACATATAAGCGTACAAAACACCGCACACTTCAATTAAAAATTTCGTTTATACAATTAAGCCATTTATTTGTTTTACATTAATGTTAATAACGCAAAAAGTTTTAAACGACTTAAAACTACCTTTTTAGCTTTTAAAAAGTATTATTTTATATTTATAAATCTGTTTAATAATTTTAATTGATCAATTGTATAATAATCCTACATACATACATATACGCAGATCTTAAAATATTATGTTTTATTGCCATTTATAGTTTTAATTTTTTACAACTTATGCGGAGTTTTTTTTCTGACAAAAAAAAAAAACTTTACTATTTTCTGTCTACTTAAGTGTAAAATGTGATGTAAAGCTGCTTTCAAACAGGTTGTATTTTACATATGACTTGTCATTTTTGCAATCCATATCTAATTGCATATACTTATATGCCAAAATTGTAATTTTACAGGTGGCTTATGTAATAATGACTGACATAACCTCCAAATAAAAATAAAAAAACTTAGGGCCTAATTACGTAAAACGCAACGCATAAAACAAAAACAATTTTATGGAAAAAACTAAAATTAAAAAAATATTTTCATACACTTTGTTTTTGTTTTAGGGCGTTGCTATGTAGGAAATAAGGGGGTTACTTTTGCTTGTTTATTTTTAACAGCTGATGTCCGATGAAAACAGAACACAGTCTAATTGAAATTTTGTTCATATGACTTTTACATATCGTCGTTTTGTTTTCTTATTTGCTTCATGGAACATTTTCAGAATAACTAAGTTATTAATTAATTTATTTCAAATCAACAATCTATTTTCTGATATCTCAATTATTTTGGCAGATATCAGACTCCAAAACATGCCTTATATTTACAATCAAACAACATGAATCGACACAAAAATAAAACTTCGTGCTTAAACAAAAATTTAGTTATTTTTCATTGAAGTATAAATAAGACTTAAATACAATTTCATTTTTTAGTCATTAATTAACTAAGGTGTTTGCTCCCTATCAAAATATGGCGACATCACAAAAAGCACAGAATAATCGGAAATTTCCCCTAAAAACAGCTGTAAAAGCAAAACAATGGAAAACGCGGGTAAACACATGTATTCTTGTTCTAAAAACACTTAACAAACTGTTAAATTCCTATGGTGTTAATAAGAGACTCAATTTTTGTTTAAACGCACATGGTTGACCACTTAATTTGTTATAAAATTTAAAAAAAAATCAGTTAAAAATCACACGACGATATACATACATGACACAAATTAAAAATTAATTGTATCATGGACGATATATACATATGTATTTTACACAACCCTGTTTCAACGCGATATGTATACATATGTATACACGATATGTATAAATTTTGCAGTGGACAATTTGACAAGTCATATTTAAAATACATCTAGTCCAAAAAGCACCTAAGTAAGCAAGACCAAAAAATAAGTCCATATCCTGAGAATTCCTGTTTTATTACATAAATAATGTTTCAGTCGTTTAAACAAGAACCATAAAGCCTTAACGAATTAATAGGATTTAGTACGTAAGTAAGCAGGCATGCCTTGCCTAATAGATAATGTTAACTATTCGGTATTTACACAGCCTCGATTTATGCAAGAAAAAAGTAGATCAGCTGTGCTGTTAACTCCACCTGATCAATGAATTCGCCTTGGTCTATTGTTTTCTCTTATGATTAGCAATAAAAAATGATTTTAATGTAAGTTGACATAAATAAAAAAACTGATCATATTATCTATAGTACATGAATGATGTTTCAGATATAGTACGTATGTTCCTTTTGCCCTCATGTGTTTGCCAATATGTCTAAAAATGGTAAACTGAAATATCATTTAAATTTTTCCTAACGTTTCCAAGTACATACATATTTATATTATTTTAAAGAAGCCGTATCATAATTTTCTCCAAGCTTCTGGCAACGCTGGTGGTAGGTCTTTACAAGATGCTTAGGTTTACATTACATTTTTTAGGTCTTATAAACATTGCTTTAAATAAAACCGTTTATATAAAAAAAGACAGAAAATGCAATTTTTTAAAGAAAAAAACCTGCTTAGTTCTTCCTCTAGTCAAATGCTCCTTTATTTAGGTAAATTAATCATTATATGTACGTGAATTATAATGGTTAGATATTTGCATTTTATTACATATTTTCTTTAGTTTTATTATTTTTTTTTATTTTATTATTATTTAAAAAAATTAAACAAAAAGTTTGTTTTATTGTATAAGTGCATACATACGTTTATAAATATATTTTTTTTGCCTAAGAATATAATTCTTATTTATTTTTAATAGCTTTAAAGTATTTTCAAATATTTGTTATTGTTACAAAAGTTAAAGAAAAAGGAACAAAATTTTTTACTACAAAAAATTTAACCCGAACTTGGCTTAACAAAGTTACTTTGCTTTTAAAATAACATTTTTTTAAGTGTCTGAATATTTTATAACAAATTAATTATAAAGAAAAATATTTTCTTACAAATCGATATATGTATTTACAAACAAATAAAACTGCAAATAATAACCATAAATTACTTACTAGTTGGCATTTAAAAAAAAGAAAGTGCCATTTCTTATTATTATTTTATTAAATGTTTTTTGTGCGCAATTTTTTATATTTATTTTTTATATTTAATAATCAGAGTTTAAGCTTAACCTATTTCTTTATGATAAATATAACAAAAATCAAATTAAAGAACAAAAACTGTATTTATATATACAAATTTTTAATTGTTTAAATATAAATTAAATATATATACTTTTTAGTTGAATCTCATAATGTTTTGTTTTTTGTTAAATTATCAAAATGTTTTTCTTCAAAAAATAAACATACATATAAATATATTTATTTGATGTTAATTAATTTAATAAAATTAAAAAATGGGAAGAAATAATTTTTATTCGCTAAATGTTTCATTTAAATTTTTAAACTCAAACCCACCAAAAGTAACAAAACAAAAAAAAAACCAAATAAAAATTTTTAAAAACAAAAAAAAATAATATAAAACTATATACATAAAGTTAAACAAAATAAATTAAAAAAAAAATATATAAATTAAAAAAAATTAGCAAACGTCACAAAAGAACAACAACAAAAAACACAAGTTTCGAACAAAGTATTAAACAAAAATATATTAAAACAGAAAAATATATTGAGAAAAAAACAAATTTGTATTTAAATAAACATATTAAAAAAAGCATTTCATACAAAACGAAACAAAAATACCAAATATTTAGGTAATGAAAAGGCAAAAAATTAAATACATTAAACAAACATTAAAAAATAAAAAAAAAAACTTTAACAAAATACATAAATGCAATAAATTATAAATGTATGTATATTAACTTAAAACAATAAAAAAAAACAACAAAAAATTGTATACATATACTAATGTATTTTAAACGCAACAAGCAACCAAAATTATATAGATTTGATTGTACTTTATTAAACAAAACAAAAAAAAAAAAAAAACATTACTGAAATGCAAAAACCTATAAGAAAATAAATGAATAAAAAAATATTAATGTGTAAAATTTTGTGTATTCTCAGTTTTTAAATCGTAAAACAAAAACAATTTCACACGTTTATAAAATTATATATCGTTTGTAACAATAATAAACTATAAAGAAACAAAAAACAAATACAAAAGAATACAATTTTAGGTAAAACACTAAAAACAATAAAATAAATTATAAAATTGTATACATAAATATATAACAAATGAATAAAGAAATCTAGTAAATATTCTATATTAAAGAAAATAAAAACAGAAATCGTAGTATTTTAACTTTCATTATAAGAATTAAAGAGAAATATTTAAAAAACAATTTAATGAATGAAAAACACAGGCTATGTTTTGCGTTTGTTAAACGTAATAAAACCGAAATAAAGAAATTAATAAAAATCCACATGCAAACACACACAAAAACAATAAGCAAATGTTTTTTTTTTAATTAACATAAATCTTTTTAGCAATGGTTATTTCTTGCTAAGTAAACTGATTTTTGGGGTTTCTTTAATCGAACAAAAACAAATTGTAAAAATAAAAGAGTACAAAAAATGAAAAATTAATTGGAGCTTGACTCAGATGACTTTTGTTCATTCTACTCTACACTTCAGCTCCATTTCTATATTGTGCTATTTGTCGATGTCTTATAAGCTTTCGATAAAGTATGGCATTAAGGCCTGTTAACCAAACTAAAGCTGAATTTTTCAGTGAATCTCTATAACCTTTTAAAAAAGTACATAACCGAATGAACATTTTTAATAAAAAAGAAAAATTACTTAAGTTTCCCTCAACCAAGAGTGGCTGACGTACCTTAAGAGGGTATTTCAGGACCAATTTTGTACTTTATTTACACAGCAGACATGTCAACAAACGGTCAACCCCACACGTCGACATTTGCTAATGATACAACTTTTTTATCATTGGCATATGAAGATCCTAATGACGCCTTGAACCAATTACAGTACCATATAATCCAAGTAAAGAAATGGGCAAATTTATAGGGAATAAAAATAAATGAACAAAAATGCACCCACGTAAGTTTCGCTTTACGCATAGAAACGTGCACCCCAATTCTTAACGGTAACGAGATGGCGCCTCAAAAGCTTGAGGCGAAACCCCTTGGCATTCATCTGGGTTGTTTACGGAATCGGTCATACATTTCAACCCAATAAGAGCACTCTGGAAGCGGTGGTAAAGATTTTTTACCAAGGACTAATGCTTTATGTTTAAAAAAATATATATGGGCAATTCCAGCAAAAAGTAACGTAACGGCAGATGGAATATGTCTTTTTTGTTCGGGAAAGACTTGAATTTTTACATACATATGTATGTATGTATATGTGTACAAACATTATATAAAAAAAGTCGCTTCTCTCATTTTGACTGTAATTGCAAAAAAGAAATTAAGCTTTTCCCTGGCTTTATATGGCGTTACATTACTTTCTGCTGAAATTGCTCATATTTTATTCAAGTTCTTTTTTTTTAAATAAAAATATTTAGTTTCAATTTTTTAAAATGAAAATATTTTTGAATATTTTTATTTATTAAAACGTTTTTTTTTTTGGATTTTAAAGTTGAATGGCAGAGGTACACAGCCACAGTGCCAGGGTGTCCCACGTTGATCCAGACAAGCGAAAGCAGTTGACCTATGTCTTCGAATAGGATGCTGTGACGGCCTGGACTTTTTGTAATTGATCGAGGTTTTTGGTAAATGTATTGTAAGCCCTATGACGCAGAGTGTACATGTATATTTTATGTTTACATATACTTATAACCGATGGGCATTGAAAAATGCCTACTTTCAAGACAATTGCTGTTTGAAACGTGCGTAAGTCTTATATCAGTTCGGATGTGTTAGCGTTCATGATGAAATCTACTTATTTAGAAAAAATTTCAATGTTGTGTGAATTTAATAATATAAAAGAATTAGAAAAATCTCTAAAAATGGTATCTCGCGACCTAATTAGATCATATTTACAATGGCTTTTATATGACGTTACATTACTTTCTAATGGAATTTACCATATTTTATTCAAGTTATTTCTAAAATACAAATATTTAGTTTTAATTTTTTAAAATAAAAATATTTTTAAACATATTTACTTATAAAAACGTTTATTATGAAATTCAGTTTTCCATGCCGTAAACTTGCGACTCTGATAGCATGCAAATTATTTAGGAAAATTTTTATATACTAAGAGATCCCTACGGCTTCAAGAATTTTTTTACGTATTTCTTATTATTACAGAATGGTTTGCAAACGAGAAATTAATTCGAAATCGAATTAAAATTTTTTGTTTTAGGATTCACAAATTTTACTATTTTTTAAACCGAGTAAACGAACATGTTTGAAAGTAAATCGGTTGTATTATTATTTTATTAAATGCCAGAAAAACAGGGAAAATCCAAATGGTACACACTTTTGAACAAGTTTGAGCTCCAAAAATACAATTTAAAAACACTCTAAAACTTGCCTGTTAATGCCTTAAGAAAAAAATCGGATTAATAAATTAATTTTTTTAAGCCAAATGTTAAGGGCATTACAGCAAAAACAATTCGGCCTATATATGTATATGTACGAATCGGGAATTTTAGTTTTATTGAACAAATAGCCTTTTTTAATTTTCGTTTTCGATTTCTTCGAGATGTTTGAGAAATCGAATACTTCTAGTTTCACCACCTGGAAACCACGTTCTCCCGGTGAAGTTAATGTAAAGGTACTTCCTAGTATTCTTCTGCAGATAGATTGCGAGATAAACCCAATCTTGGATCGAGAATTTCCAACTTGGAACGGCTGTTGTAGAATATCTTCTATTGATTTGTCTTAGCAAGTTTTTGTTGAAGGCACATCTGCCGGAGTTGTTTGAGTATTGGCAATCGTGAACAACGTGGACGTGATTCCCAAGGTATGCGATGAAGAGGACGGTCCCGTGAAATTTTCGGTATATTTGTTTATAATCCACGTTGAAGCCTCCATAGTCATATCTTGTTTCAAATACGTCATGGACCACTCGCTGTTTAATAATTCAGATACAAAAGCTTTCAATGAATACTTGCCTAGCTCTGTTTTTTGAGTTATTAATGTCTCCTGTAAATATTGAAGGAAGTCCATCAATATGTGTAGATATCTCTCCCCTTTGTGTAACTTTATTTTCAAAAAAAGACAAATCAAAGTCTCTAATGTCGTAATTATATGGAGAAGAAAGTCCTTCGTCTAAATAATGAGTAACATTGAAAGAAGAGATATATGAGTCATTCCGTCCGACATTATATATGCTTTCTTCATTTCCAGACATACATCCACTTCTTTTTTCGTCCACTTTTACTCAAAACGAGTGATTTACATAACACCAAATTGCAATGTATTCGGTTTTAAAAATTAGGTGTCTTTTAAATCTACTCTGTTTGCAGAACAGAGCCGAAAATGTCCTTAGCATGGTGGAATAGTGACCTCCTCCCTAAAACATTAACTTCCTGTAAAAATTTAGTATGTATATTTTAGGTGCTAAATTCCAGCTTAATTGTCAAAAATGTTGCTTTCACACATACATGCAGTAACCAACCATTATATAACATAAAAAATTTGGCAGGCTAAGCAAGAAAACATATGGCGGAAATTAAAGTCAGTTTATCAGTTGCTTCTACCTAGTTCAATGTACTTTGGTCCTTACACTATTATACCCTCGCAGATCGAATATTTGACATGCCGTTATACTCAGTGTAACACCTTCAAGCCACCTTGTGTGCTATTATTGCACGTCTTGACGAGAAAAATTCATGCCTAGACAAAGGTCAAACTCAGTATATAAAAAACCCAGGATAAAAATACCGGATTTTATTAATTTGGATTTTGACATTTGTCTGGGCATGATTTTGTCTCGTCAAGACGTACAATTAGTATTATCGTCTAAGCTCTGCCAAGTAACTACTTTTAAAACTGAGTACTCACTATCCAAGCACTCAGTACTCTTACAACTCGAGAATTAAAAAGAGAATGTAAACAAATATAAAAAAGAGCGAGCACATGTTTTTGATTTTTATAAAGAAATAAAATAATTTTTTAATAAAAAAATTATTTAAAAAATGCCTAAGGAACGTAGGGAAAAAAAGTCACGTGTTCACAATGATGTTCAAAAGCAAGGTATTGTATTGCAAAATAGTTAAAAGCTTGTTGTAACATTGTCTTTGCAACAGGTATTGTTTTTAACAAGGATTTTGGTCAGCACATCTTAAAAAATCCTCTGGTTATAACAAGTATGTTAGAGAAAGCCGCTTTGCGTCCAACAGATGTTGTATTGGAAATAGGACCTGGTACTGGCAACATGACAGTTCGCATATTGGAAAAATGTAAAAAGGTGGTGGCTTGTGAAATTGATACACGTCTGGCCGCCGAATTACAAAAACGTGTCCAGGGCACGCCTTTACAACCTAAGCTTCAAATGCTAATTGGGGATTTTCTTAAAGCGGAACTACCATTCTTCGATCTGTGCATTGCAAATATTCCCTATCAGATTAGCTCTCCTTTAATATTTAAACTTCTACTTCATAGACCCCTCTTTCGATGTGCCGTTCTTATGTTTCAACGTGAATTTGCTCAGCGTTTAGTTGCCAAACCTGGCGATAAACTATACTGTAGGCTAAGTATTAATACTCAACTTTTGGCTCGAGTTGATATGCTAATGAAAGTGGGAAAAAATAATTTTAAACCTCCACCAAAAGTTGAATCTAGTGTGGTGCGTTTAGAACCCAAAAATCCTCCACCACCAGTAAATTTTACCGAGTGGGATGGTTTGACTCGCATTGCGTTTTTACGAAAAAATAAAACATTGGCAGCTGCTTTTAAAACCAATTCGGTAATGGAGATGTTAGAAAAGAATTATAAACTTTATTTATCCATAAGGAATATGGTACGTTTGATATTTTTATACCCTTCACATAGTGATAAGGGATATATATTAGATTTTCATTCAGTTTGTGATTTCTTTATTATCCATTTGCGACCCCATAAAGTATATATTCTGAATCCTATTAGAGGTGGAAGTCCGTGTCTGTCAGTCTTTGTGTCTGTTGAAATCAAGAAATATCCCTGAGATGATCGCCATTTAAAATGAGCAAGATCATGTTTACTACGGACCTAGATATGTATAGGCAAAATATTGTGATTGCTTCATTCTTTTTTATAACAAAATGCAAACTTTTTAATAAAATAACATTTTTGAGGCAATTCAGGGCATTTAAATATGCTTTTTGCTACCCTAAAATAAAAATTCATGATGTAGCGCAGTATGCTGTAAATGTGTTAAATTTTCCGTTCCGAAAACTATGATAGCTATGTACTTTAATCACATAATTATACAATAATTATAATATTTACCAATGTGAATTACTGCATCAGGTGATGGTTATTCTACAACTAAATTGTGGTAAATATAATTCGTTTTTGTTGGGGTTTTCGTTGGCTCATGTGTCGAAAAAGATATGTAAAAGCAAACAACTTTGACAACCCAGCCTCGATTTATGAAAAAAGTAGATCAGATGTGCTCGTAACACTACCTGATCAATATTTACGGCTCAAAAACAACTTGCCTAGATCAGGTGACTGGGTAAACAAAAATACCAATGTGAAGGGTATATAAGATTCGGCACAGCTGAATATAGCGATCTTGTTTAATTTTTTTTTTTGTTAATTTTCTTTTTTTTCTTTTTTTAAAGCCCTTGGATGATAATTTCTCTATGCAGGAGAAAGTTATTGGCATTTTGACTAAATTAAATATGGACAGCTCTAGAGCACGAACTATGGATTTAGATGATTTTATGCGACTACTTTTAGCTTTCAATTCGGAGGGTATACATTTTAATTAGAAAATAAAAAAATCTAAATTATTTTAGGTTTGAAAAATGTTTATCAATTGTAAATAAAACAACTATGTATACATTTTTCGCGCGTATTCTTTTAGTTGTATCGCAATCTTAATATAAGATGACCCAAATTCAATAAAATTTCCTGAAATATATTTTTTGAATACATATTTCAAAAAATGTTATTCTAATGCAACGATGTTAAATAGTTGTGCTTTGACTGAATTTTGGACATTTCAAAAAAAAACTGTTAACAAAATACTGTTATAATTTCTATATTTTTAAAAACGGAAAAAATAACAAAATACTTCTATTATTTCTATATTTTCAACAACGGAGTTCGAATATGTTTTCTTTCGAATCGAGTTAAGCGGTATCCCTCTAGGTATGTTAAATATGTTAACATTTTAAAAATTAATCGCAATATGTTTTTACGTGTTTTTCGATTGGCTTGTTGCCCAGTAATTTCTGACCACCGATTGAATTGAATGGCTGTCAGATTATCACTAGGTAATTTTAGCTTCTTTTTTGATCGGGAGGAAAATTATTCGATTCGAATTAAAATTTAAAAATTCTTATTAGAATTCCTTATAGGACAATCACAATGGACAAATTGTCTCTGGGTGATGCGGTGAGCGTATATCACTGCATGTCCTTTTAACCTAACCAAACCTATTAGAATTCCTATATTTAAAGCATTGACAACTCGATCGATCGTGTAGAACTTTGATTTATTTTTACTAGCTGAATGCGAGTCATGATGATCGAGGATTATCATTTGCACATAACATGTGCTGCTGTTTCAGCTTCCCCAAACACAACGTGCAAGCATCTATCTTTGAAGAAGCTTAACAAGCCATAACTTTTTTAATGGCTTTATTCAATTTTATAAAGAGGTATTCATAAAGGGTGGCAAATTGAACCTTTATTGTGGTCAATTTCATACAAATTTGAGTAAAATTGAGATGCTTTTTGGCCTATAAAATTACCAACCTAATGATTAATTTACTCGCAAAAAAATAAACTTCAAACTAATCAAACCATAATTAAGTGTTAAAATTAAGACGTCGCAAGACGTACATTATTTAATATGCTTTGTGAGCGACTCTATTAACATTGTTAAAAAAAAAGAAGTTTCATGCAAATTAAGCTCGTTTTTTGTTCGCGTTAAATTTAATTGCAATTGTAATAAAATCAACATAGAAAATCTATTTATTAACTTTAATGCTTAAATACATTTTACCCTGAATTGTCTGTTTAACTGGATTAATTTTCTTTAATATTTGGGTCATAGTTTCGACCAAACGATCACTCGACACACCAGTTTTCTTATTTTTGAACTTTGTCAATAATTCGGTGGCGGTCATAGGTTTGCGCATAAGATAACGACGTACAGCCTCTTCAGTAATGCCATAATCACTAAAAGAAAAAAAAAATGCAATTATTACTGTTTACATACAAAAATTAATCATACTCTTTGCTGTTTGATGAAACAACACCGGCAAATGACGATAGCAATGATGGCGTGGACATTTCTGTCTTGGGTTTTTTAGCTGGGGTACTAACAGGGCTGTTACTGTTCTCCGAGGCGGTAAGATCACTCGGCATGCTGTTCATTTTGCGCTTATTAGAATCATTGTTAAATGTGGGCGTAGTAGAGCGAGAATTTTGATTACTTATGGGCTTGGTGTTGTCTTTTTTTCTTTGTTTATTATCATCTTCCGAATCACTGCTGTCAGAACTAAAGTCACTAGAAGAATCTTCGTAAGAAATCAGATTTATGTATTTAAAAAAAAATGTTAGTTTTGCAAAATCAACTTTTCACATACCTTTTTTGTCGTCTTTGGTTTTATTTTTTGATCTCTTTTTATCTTTATTATCATCTTTGCTTTTGTCTTTCTTTCTTTTCTCCTCATCATCCTTATCAGAATCATCCGATTTATTTTCTTCATCTTCCTCTTCATCGGATGTTAAAAGTTTTCGCAAAGCATCCTCTTCAGCAACAGATTTCATATCTTTGTCCAATTTTGCTTCCGGATCGGGCTCACTAGAAATAAATTAACATAATTTTGTCATAAAGTTTAACAACCTACTCCATTTTACATACTCTTCACTAGATTCTGTATCGTAGTCCATTTCCCGGCCCTCTTCATCACCATCATCAGATTCCTCAAAGGCCTCATCGTCCACATCTTTCTTCTTTTTCTTTTTTTCTGCGCCCTTGCCTTTTTTTGCTCTTTTTTTACCATCCTCATCGCTGTCGTTCTCTTTTTTCTTATCTTCGCCGTCAGTTTCCGAGTCAGATTCTTCGTCCGAATCGATCCATTCATCCATTTCACTAATTTTAAGTTCTTTTGATTTCTTCCCCGCACCCTTTACTTTGATCTCTTCCGGGTCCTTTTCCTCCTCCTCGTCACCCTTTAGACGTTTACGCAGCATAAGGGTAAAGTAGTTCATAACTTTTTTACGCCTGCCAAATTCGTGTTCTGCTTCCTCAGCTGACAAGGATTTGTAACGTTGTATGGGTTGGAAATTATACCACTCGTTTAAGGGATATGCCTCGATGGCACCATCAGGAGCGTGCGTGAATACATAAAAAGCAGCATTTTCACTTACGCCACCTTCACGTATTCCCTTAAACTTTTTGCCACTTTTTCCACCTACCTTTAAGATCCAAGGCTGAGCTTCTGGCCTATATTTCTTTGCTATGATACCGAACTTTTTGCGTCTAACCTCCTCACGCAAGTCCCGATTGTACTCGGAACCTGCACCAAATTTTGGCATATCTTCTTCAGCTCCCTTAAATTCTTTCATATTATTTTCACGTTCTAGCTTAACATTTCGCCACTGGGCAAAATCCACGTTGAGCGTGGCATTAAAACGCATTACATGGTGCTTTTTACGTAAATTTTTTGGTACGCGTATATTAAATTCCTGCACATTGGCTGACGGTGATGGAGCAGATGCAGTGTTTGACGATGTCCCTGCACTTGTGGTGGGCTAAACAACATATTGTATTACCTAATTGTAATGAGTAGATGTATTATTGTACTTACTGTTGCTTTAAAGCTCGAAGACATGCTTTAACAAATAAATTTGTTCTATTTTTCCAAGGCAAAAAAATCAATTTCACTACCCAGCATACCATTATCGGAGCGCTCTTATAAATGAGCTCATATATGAGCGATGTTATGAGCTTCTGTGAGTGTTTCCTGCGTGCATATTTCTGAGCTTATAAACGATAAATTTTATGTGCTTTTTATGAGTAATTTCTGCACGCTGACAGATAACGGCAAATTCCAGCCAAGCAGAAGAAAGAAGTTACACAAATTGATTCATTAGTGAATATTTTTGGAAGCGTAAAGACAAAATTGTGAGTTATCTTATAATAAATACAAAAATAATACATAATTGAAATAATGAAAAGAGCAAGCTTAAAAGAAAGCAAATTAATAATAAGTGAACTTCGTTCAAACAAATTAAGAAAAGAAAATCCAGCATGTAATATTAAAAATAATAGTGTTGTTGAAGAAAATAGTGACAGTGCACTGGAATAAGAGCTCAAAACGCGTTTTAAAAAATGAGTCATAAAATACTCTTTTATGCATTAAATTTAGAGCTCTTTCATGAGTGACCAGTTTAGTGGAAAAAGTCACTCAAATATGAGCGTTTTATGACTGTTTATGATTATTTTATGAACTCTTTATGAGCATCAGCGTTCCGACAAAAGAGTCTTTATGAGCTCATTTAGAGCGCATATGGTATGCTGGGTATGGACTTAACGCAAATTTCATGGCAAATTTTAAAAATCTTGTTTCTGACACAACTACAGAAAAACTACACTGAGCCAAAAAAAGAATTTTTAAATTAAAATTAAGTAAAATTTTTATAAAAACGATTTTAAAACAAGAATCAAGGCGCATGCTTAATTATTTTTTATTAAACCCTTCATTCCGATTGTAATATCCTTATTATCCATTTGCGACTCCATAAAGTATATATCGTCACAGAAAATGCAAAACGCCCTATCTAACATTTAAAAATTTTTTAAAAGGAGCAAGCATTTTTGTGTAAATGAAAAATATATTTACAATTAACACACATTTTTGCCATATATGTTAGTTAAAAAGGATCAACAAATTTATTTCTGCTGAAAAAAAAGTGTTTTGCGAGATGACGTACATATTTGAAGGCTACAATTTATAAAAAGCCAATTTAAAATTGTTTGTTAGATAGGGCGTTTTGCATTTTCTGTGACGATATATTCTGGATCCTTATAGATAGGGGAAGTCGATTTAACCATATGCGGCTGCCTGTCCGTGTTAATGGTTGAAGGTAACTTTCTGAAGCTGCGGATGTCGCATAGAACCGTAAAAGGTATCAAACTATCAAAAATATCTGCGAGAAAATCGCTATTGAAATCTATCAAAATCGTTTGATAACTGACCAAAATATAAGCCAAAAACTACTTCTGTTTATTTTTCTAAAATGTCTACATGAATGACGTCACAAAAATGTTTGTGTTCACGCTTGTGTTCAGAGTGGAGAAAACGTAAATGAGCGAGAACACAAATAAAAAATTTTTGTTGAGAGAGGTTGCTGTAAACAACAACAAAAAATGCATTATATTTATTGTTATTAACCTTTTTTTAATTTTTTTCCCCATTTATTATTTAATTAAAAATTTTTATTTGTTAATTTATTTTGTTTTTCGTTTATTTTTGTTAAAATTTTGCTTTTTTTCTTAATATTTTAGTATTTACTCAAATTTGTGCAGCAACAACAACGTAATTTGACAGTTTGTGTCCTAACATAATTGCTCAGCTCTGTGTTGGAAAAGTTATTTTCAAACTTATTTTCTAACACTAAAATTTGCGGTCCATACGGTCATATTTTGTGTTAGCAACAGATTTTGACAATTGCGAACATAAAAATTGCCAAACTTCTGTCTCGTGTAGACTATAAGTTACCCCCTTTCTCTATCACTTTAGGGGGCTGCCATACAAAATTTACAAAAAAGTAGGATAAACTCCCATAACTTCCCCAGAGTAGGCCATTAGTTTATACTCCCAAACTTATTCCTATAACATATCTCCTTTCTCCACGCCCTAAGAGGGTTGTCATACAAAATTTGAAAAGAATTGAGTAAAAACCTCTACAACTTCCCCGGAGTCGCTCCGGGAACATACTTACCGCCTATATCTATCACCTGGGGGTGAGGGGTGTGCTGTACCAAATTTTTAAAAGTTAAAGTCTCTACAAAATTTGAAAAAAATAAGGGTAAAAACCGCTACAGCCGCCATAATCACCCCAAGAGGGTTGAAACATCATAGGGGTCCTATTTAAAAATTAGAAATATTTCATTAATAAAAACACGGATAAAAATAAAAAGAGGTTCAGGGTTTTGAAAATCAAATGAGAAGGGTATCTTAGATTCGGCACAGCATCGCTCTTACTTGTTTTTAGTTTTTAAATGGTTAACTTCGTTTTAAGATCGTTTAGAGCTTGCAATAATTATGAGAAACTTTAAAACAAAAAATAATCATTTTGATTTAAAATGTTTCTGCGTAGTTTTTATATAAAATGATGTCCCGTTATATTGAGACTGCTTAAAATTAAAATTGTTTGCAAAAGGATTCAAATTGACTTTTTGGTTAAAAGTGTGAAGTTTAACAAAACAAAATATAACGTTACCTTATATAAAAAAAAAACATGTAACTTAATTTTTCAGAATTTTAAAGAAGTAGTATTATTATTGTTGAAATTACAAAAGCAGTGCTGGTAAATTAATTCTTTTTTCCAGCATTCTGTTTCAAGCTTTGTGTGTAACATTTAATTAATATAATGCCAGTTGCCTCTTAATAAAATATACTCAAATATGTTAAAATATCGATTTAAATCTTTAGTTGAAGATAAGTAAATTAAAGGATTAAATATTAAATGTATAAAGTTGTGTAGTGTATGGGCCTGATAAGATTTGAAAGTTTGGTCAGGTATAGAGACATAACTTATATTATACTGAGTTTTACACTAATTTCGTTTAGTGTAACATGCTACCATATCGCAGTGAATGACATAACAACAAATCATTCTACTAATGTCAAAGTGATAAATGTACCATGATGTCATAGGCCAACAGTATTTTTTATTTCGTTTTGCAATCTTAGAAAAATTTTTGCAGCATTTATTTTTTTAATTTTCTAAATACTTAGAAAGTTTAAACAATACTCTAATGAGTTCTTACGGTTTGTATTTAAAGAATCCTATATATCACAATTTATTTACGTTTTGCCTATAACCAACCATCTTTATGCAAAGAAAATATGTATTCTGCCGCCATAGCTAAGTACATGATTCTAGCATAATTGTTTTTTATGTTATTTAATGTATGTAAATGTTGTCTATTTTTGTTAAAAACTTCTTTTGTATTTTTAGTTTTTGTGTTACAAGTGTAAAATATTTCAAAAGAGCCAAAAAAAATCGTATAATATAAAGCAGTAGTTTGCAAAGTAAAAAAAACTTTAAAACGAAATCAAACACACCCTACTCAAAACAAGGACAACAAATTTATAAAACACACAAAACCCAAAAAAAGTTAACAAAAATCAGGAATTAATTAATAGCAAAATTTTAAAATTATTTTGCTATACAAAGACCAGTGAGAATTTAAAAACAACAAGCAAACTGAAAGCGCGCAAGCAAACCTTTCCATGCAACATGGCCAAAATGTATGGAAAGGGTAAGAGTAAGTATAATTTAACACTATAATACTACATACCTACATTAACTACGTATTGCTTAAAAAATAATCATTTTGTAGAAAATTAAAATAAGTTAAAAAAATACGGTTTAATCAAAACAAAATTTTTTGAAAAAAACTTTTGGCCCGCTTTGTTTTTGGTTTTTGCTTTTTTTTAATTGTAAACTAACAGCAATTGTTCAATAATTTCTTAAATTTTTTTTATCTCTATCTTTTTTAATAACATAGCTGCCATAGAATCTGAGGAGCAACAGAAATTACGTTTCCAAGTGGAATTAGAATTTGTTCAATGTTTGGCCAATCCAAATTATTTGAATTGTAAGTTAAACTATCATTTTTTTAATAGGTATCCATGAAAAAATCCAAATTACTTATGTACATATGTATACATATGTATGTACATACATAAGTAATTTTGATTTTTCCAAAGATTTTTAATTTTTAAGGAAATTGTTATAATATTAATGTGTTTCTAAAAAAGACTTTATTAGTCTAGTTATCGTAAAAAGCAACAAATTTTTTAAAGTTATCGGGCACGCTTTTCAATTTGAAAATAATTCATTTTATTTTGATGTTCTATAAAAGTAGCTTACTTTTTTACTTACATATGTATGTTTGAAAATAGATATTTGAACCAAAACGAAAAAGAAACGTAAAAAGTAGATTGCAGAACACCAACAATGACCAACAATTGATTTTGAAGTGATTTTATATTTAAAGTTGAATGCAAAATATGTCTACATATGTATATCTCTAAAACAAATTTATTATCAGGGCAACAAAAAATATGCAATGTCATGTTTTACGTTTATGTTTGTTCTAGTAGCCAAACGTAGAATTGATTTCCATTCCCTTTTACCTTTCGCGATTCGTCTTTAATTTCTGACAAATTTGGAGATGTCTTCCTCTACTTAATTCTTCCATCTGAGCTTAGGTCTACCGTTTCTGCGTAATCTGTCACCAGGTTAGCGTTTAAATTACTTAATAGCTGGAGCGTGGCTGTATTCCTTATCGCAGTTTGCTTTGCATCACGAAATTTTAAATTCTTCGTGACAGAAAGGGTTTTGATAATGTCTTATTAGTGTTTATAGCTATTGAAAATAGAACAATGTCAACATGGTAAAGGTTGTGTGTAGGAAAAAGTTAAAATTTCGAATTGCAAAGCAAACTGCGTTTAGGAATACAGCCCGTATTTATCAATTCTTAAAACCTGACCTTATGTATGTGTGTATGTATTTAAGTAGATATGCACAAATCAGTTTAATTATAATATTTAAAGTACGAAATCATTCGGCTGGGTACTTTAAAGATCAATGTAAAGGGTATATAATATTCGGCACAGCCGAATATAGCGCTCCTACTTGTTTTATTTTGTTGTTATTAAGTTTTTTTGTGTTGTTGATCTGATTTTTTTTATTGTAAAAACATTATTAAAAAATGGAATAAACGCTTTAAAAAAGAGTGCAACTTTTTTTTCTTAAAAACGAAAATTCTTAGCAGT
Source organism: Melanophora roralis (assembly GCA_963583895.1). Lineage (NCBI taxonomy): Eukaryota > Metazoa > Arthropoda > Insecta > Diptera > Rhinophoridae > Melanophora > Melanophora roralis. Next base: position 92,356,233 of record OY757187.1, on the reverse strand, counting down.
CACACTGGTCGCGAAACAATGTATGGAAGTGCAACATATTTATAAATTGATAGTCTTGGGTCAAATGTATTCTTTTCTATTTTAACTGAGGATTGCGTGGATTAAGGTTACCTGTAAAACCGTATTAGTTTTGCAGGGAAACCAAACTCTGACATTGATTGAAAAACCTAATATGTATATGTATATACATATACATACATACATATACATACATATATAGTATTTGAACGTATACATACATAAATATTAGGTACATGTCGACCTATATTTATGGATTTTTTCAGGATTTGGCGCTGAATGAGTACCTGGTCGATGGTTAATTTGCCACGTCTAAAACCTACTTTATATTTTAATTTTTCACACAATACGCTGAATAGTATCTTGTAGCCAGTGCGAAAGAGACTAGCAAGTTACCAGATTACTTTCTTTATCTTTGCAGATAAATGTGCCTTTACTAAAGACTTCAGATTGGTGTGTTTTACTCTTTGGTAGAGTTTTTTAAAATCATTTTGACTCTTAAACACCTCGATATGCTCACACTCACGCCTTATCGTTTCTTTTCTCTGTCTGCGGAATAGTCGTTTTTCTTCTCTCCTTTTATTTCGATAACTTTCCTTCGCAAGACGTGTTGCTACTGATTGCAGTTTCAGTAGCATTACGACACTCTCTGTCTTAGCATGAGTTCCTTGGGGAAGGCTTCTGGTACCCAAGTACAAATATTGCGGCTTCTTGCTTTGCCACTGGATTGTCTCGTTGCCTCGAATTTCTTTTTATGTGAAAATGAGGGTATGAGAGGAATTACTTTATCTTAGAGCTTTTACTTTAGAAACTATGATTTTTTGGAAAAAAAAACATTTAAAGACCTGACTGTTATATAACAGAGAGATGAATAGAAAAAAAACTAATAACACATATTTTTTGTTTAATCCCTTAGTCCTTGCTCAACGTGGCTATTTTAAAGATCAAGCCTTTATAAATTACCTCAAATATTTGCAGTATTGGAAAGAACCAGAATATGCAAAGTATTTAATGTATCCAATGTGTCTATATTTTCTCGATCTGTTACAATATGAGCATTTTCGCCGAGAAATCGTTAATTCGCAATGCTGTAAGTTCATCGATGACCAGGCCATACTACAATGGCAGCATTACACACGCAAACGTATTAAAATGTTTAATTCGGTAAATGGCAATACTCAAAACCAAATCAACGCACCGGTCAATTCGGATATGGCTGAAGCACAACAACCCCAAATGGGTGCCCAGCAACCGCAACAGCCACCGCAGCAGCAGTGTCAAACAAATATCTCAGCTTGTAATATGCAAAATGGCTTAATCGCTAACCTAAGCAGTGCTCAACCACAGGCACAGCTTGCCAGCCAACAACAAAACCAGCAACTAAATGGAAGTTCTTCGGCGACTCTAAGCCAAACTAATACTGGGGGCGTTCCTTTAATGCAGAAAATATAGTTAAAATAATTTAATAATAATGATACAGAAAGAAAAAAATTAATTGTTGAAACAATTTTTTGAAAAAAAAATATGCACGTAGTGTTAAGTTTAAAAAATATAGTGTTTAAGTTATATTAAAATGTTTAAAATTATTTGTAAAAAAAATACTTTAATAATTTATTAAAATATAAGTTTTCTAAATTAGATTAAACAAAAAAAGATTTTTTTTAAAGGTCAGTGAAGAAAAATTCTCTTGGTTGAGTTATAGGTATGAGATTTAGAAGAATAATCATAACCAAGACTCCTTCTATTACAGAATATGTCCTCAACTAAAAATATAAGATCACGTTTTTTTGGTGTCTATCTGTTATGCAGTCAAAACTCTGATAAGCGTTATAATGGTAGATGTTACGTTGGATTTACTGTAAACCCGAATCGTAGAATAAAGCAACATAATCTTGGCAAGGATTTTGGAGGTGCGAAGAGAACCAGTAATAAAGGTCCTTGGAAAATGGTCCTTATTGTCCATGGTTTTCCTAACAGCATAGCCGCTTTGCAATTTGAATGGGCCTGGCAACAGCCTTCACTATCGTCACGCCTAAAGGGATACCCAGAACTAAAAAGAAAGCTACCAGGAGAAACATTTTTTCAATACAATTTTCGGATTCTTAGTCGTATGCTAAATGTTGGTCCATGGCAAAGATTACCCTTAATAATACGTTGGTTGGAAAATGATTATGAATGCGAGTTTAGCGTGAGTTATATATAAACCCTTAATGCCCAATATGAGCGATTTTAGATATTTGATTGTTATCGAAACGGAAATTCCAAGCATTTTTTATTTTGTATTATTACGCGCATATAACAACGATTATAGGTGTTGTAAATCTTAATAACTATTTTAAATACAAAAAGCAATACGCAATAAGGAAATACAAATAGATATATCAAATGTGATTTTCAATACTTGATATTTATTTTATGTATATCGAACATCGAAGTCAGCGCATGAGGGCTATTTATTATGAAGGTTAAAACTAATTTTTTTTTTAATATCTTAACAGCCTTTGCTTACTCCGCCGAAACATATGCAAATTGTTAATGGCTCTGTTGTTCTTGAAAAGCCTCAGAAAAATTACCAACAAGCAAGGTTTCCTCTTGCTTTATGGGCTCCTGAATGTCACCTTTGTATGCAAAAAATACAGGATATTGAACAGTCACGTATTGGATGCCTTAACAGTATGTGTAAATTAACTTGTCACATAATATGTTTGGCTAACCACATGCTGTCATCTAACCCATCTCAAAAAGGCCATTACATACCCATATCCGGTGAGTGTCCGTTATGTGAAACACCTTTGCTGTGGATAGATTTATTACAGCGAAAACGTAAAATGCAAGGCATACTGGATGAAGATAATGACGTAGATGATGAGGAAGAAGCAGATGAAGACAAAGAATTTAATATTCTAAGTTGTGAATTAAGTTTAAGCCCGATCTCCGAAAATATAACTAGACCTTTAGAACCATTAGATATATATGAACTTAGTGATTAAAAATATAAACTTGCATAACAAATCTTTTTTTTTTTAATAAAATCATATTCGCTCACAGTATAACAAAAAAATTAAAAAAAATATATTTGGTTTAAAACAAGAATTTTTGATAATTTGAGGTTTTTTAATATTTGACAGAAATAATTATTGTTGTGCAAAAAAAAAACATAAATACATTTAGTGGAAAGTCTACTGATAATTTGGTGTAATCAATTACAAAATAAATTAAAAATAAATCAAGAAACGACAATCGTGCCAAAAAAATCGAAAATTAATAAAGAAATCACATTTATTGTTGCAAAAAAATTAAATCAAAAAATAACTTCGTTAAAAAAAAAATAAATAAATAAGAGAAAAAATAATTAATTATCCATAATTTTTTAGCTTCTTACCTTAGAAAGATAGAAACATTTGAACCGGGTTTTCCTTAATGCATTTTTTTAAGCTTCTACAACCAAACAAACAATATTTTAGGGAAAAAGATTAAAAATTCAATTAAAAAACATCTAATAAAGAAATTTAAGGGTAAATTTGAAAAAAAAAAACAAAGAAATGTACATAAGTTTTTAAAAACGATTAGTAACATGTACATGTCTTAGACGTTTTGACATGAAACTGTCCATTTATAAAAATATCTACTTTTATCTTTTGTTTCTAAAAAATAAAGTCACCCTTATTCTTCATTTCAATTCGAAATTTTCTCTGTTGGCCTTCTTTACTGTGGAATAGTTAGGCCACAAATAACTTTTACTTAGAATATTTTGAATTTGTTGTCTTTTCGTACTTAAATACAGTGCTTCTCAATATTAAAATTGGAAAAATAAATGCTTTATTTCTATTTTGATATGCGGCATTTACATGCGGAATCGTAATTGAAATGCAGAACAGCCCCTAGCGCAATTATTAGTTATTTTTTCACCCCAAGGCTTAGACAAGCCATCATTCTCCCCAAATAATTAAATAACTGGAATCAACACTTTTTTACAAAGTACAAAACTGTATTTTTGTAACTAAATACATATCGGTAGTTATTGATAGCATTTTGTTACGTAAGTATAGTTAATTACTGATTTGTAATTAGTTTACTTAAATATCTAAGCAGTTTAAATGCGTCTTTATTGCCTTTATGGTATGTTCCATTTTCTGTAGTTTTTTCAACAACTCCATTTTTTCATTAATATAAAAATTCTTCTGCATTTGCACATATTCTTCTCCTTTAAAAATAAAAGTGGTTACATGTTCTGGATCAACTATATCCCCTTCATTAATTTCTTTGTTGTCAACATTAAGTCTTTGCATTGCACTTAAGCTAGTTGGACTTTTTGAAATATTTTCTTGTTTAAGAAATTTTGTGTTTAGTTTTCCAATTGAGTTTTGCAAGGGAGATATTTTTAAAACTTTTATATTTGACGAAGAAGCCTGTGTTTGAATTTTTCTTTTGTAGCTATTTGTTACAGGAGTTTGTGAAACATACTTTGTCTCATCTGTATACAATATACATCCATCTGACTGCTGCTCGTCGTCTATATCGATTGAATAATGTTCCTCTGGAAAATCTTGTAGTTCGTTTAGCATTGTTGTCGATTCAATATGTAAATCTTGTTCATCTTGTTGGTTACCGACTTTTAAATCATCTTCAATGTTTATTTTGTTTATATAAAGGTCCAAATTACCATCTGTACAGTGTCTTTCATCATCATAAGTTTCCTCATTATCAGAGTCTGCGCATGGATATGGTAACGCTTCTCCAACTAATATTGTTCGTATGCTGTTTACAGCAAGATATTTTTTATCAAAATGATCGGCGCAGAAATACATTGCACTGTTTTTGTCGGATAGATTTGGTGCCACTTTTCCTAATTCTAACCATTTTTTCCGTCTTTCTGGATTTTTTGGAAAACAGAAAAGCTTGATGTGTGCGTTTATTGACCGATCTCTTAAATTGATAAAGTTTCCACAATTTTTGTAAACACAAGCTCTGAGCGACATTTTAAACAAAATTATGACAAAATGTTGAAAAAGTACCAGTGCTGCCACTTTCTGTACTATAGCAAAGAACTGTACTATTTCAAAATGTTTGTACAAATTTAGTACCATAATATATTCGTGCCATTTTTATACATATTGCTAATAACAAAACCAAAAAATTTAACAGCAAATTTAATGAACTTTAGCTTGAAAAATGTTTCCTAGTACTTGCTTTATTACTTCATTGGGCAATACTGTTCAATATTTATTTCGTTTTCTAGCACTGAAATATTTGCGTTGGTAAAGGTTTCTCACATGGTACAAATACCTCACAGGGTGGCATGGATTCAACAGCTGACTATGTTTTGATCGAGTTTTTCTACTCGTTAAATCGGTCAAAGAGTACGTTTTTTGGCATAAACGAAGATGTTTTTACAACAACTTCATAAATTTGGTATTGAGTTTGTTGTAGCTGTTTCCGTAGCGATAATACCCTGTAAAGTTATTTTACCATGGTTTCTCACATTAATTTGTATACTACAGTCATAATCATAGTTGCCAAATAAAATAAATCGAAAATTGTGACAATCTTGAGGAGAAAAAACGTCAAAATGACGGTAAAGTGAATATAAAGTTGCTATATGTACTAGACATCTGCATGACTATGTTCATTTAATTGCCTATACACAACAAAAACAATATTCATTCAAACATTTTTCATTTTATGGGAGATAAATAAAGTTAAGCCAGTAACAACACAAGAAAGAATGTATTGTGTGTTACACTCAATGATACAAGAAGAACACATTCATTTTACAGTTTTCGTTTTGAATGTGTATAAAACACACTTGAAAATATAAAAACATAGCAAAGTCTCATTGCAGTTAGAGTTTTTATAAAAACATTCAGGTGTTTTTTCGAGTTAATGAATGTTTAACAACAACAATAACGACAAATTTGCAAACACAAATGAATAATAATTTCTTACACCAATCATACAGCAATATTCACACATTCTATTCAGTATTTATTTATATGAATGTATGGGTAATATTTTGTTTTCGGTTGAAGTTGTTTTTTATTTGCTTTCGCTTGTGGGTTCATTCAGTTAGTTTGTTTAACATTGAATGAAAAACACTATGTTGTTGAAAAGCAAACGAATGTATTTAAACGGCATTTGGGTGTAGTCAAGCAGACCTCTAATATGTACCTTACATTATATTAAAAAGTGAATTAATGTATTTTATGCCCTGTTAATGGTTACATATATGAACGTAAATGTACATACATACATATTTTTAGTGTTAAACTACAAATAAAATGATATATATTTATGAATTTTAAAAAGTAGTGATTTGTTTTGATTTAAATAAAAAAATCTTTTGTCGAAATTCTTTGTACTATTTAATTTGGTTTTGTACTGTTTTTGCCCAAACTCTGCACAATTTTTTGTTTTACTGCTGGCAGCACTGAAAAGTACACACCAATGTTGCATTTTTACAAGGTGGTAGCGTAATTATTAGAATGGCAGCTCTAACAACCATATATCACTCTACATTGGGAATCCGAGGACTGACAGTGGACAGAAAGTCGAAAACTGATGGTTAGGGGTCAATGTCTCTGTACTGAACATTTTTCGTTTCTCTTTCTTATTTTTCGTGTTCTCATTTTGTTGTTTCACATCATGTTTTTTAAGTCATCGTGATTTTATTTTTTTTGGCTGTTTATTTCAAAGCACAAGCGAAATGAATAACAAATAATTCAAAAATGTTTGTCTGTCTTTTAATTTCCCAAGTATGAAAACTTACTCTACGTCTAGACGAGACAATTTCTTGCCTAGACAAATGTAAAAATCCAAATAAAAATTCCGGTATTTTCGTACTGATTTTTTTTTGTATACTGAGTTTGACGTTTGTCTAGGCATGAACTTGACTCGTCATTCTACGTCCTGACAAGCCAGAAATTAGTTTAGATAAGAACATGACGTCGGCAGAATAACTTTAAAAAATTTGCTTTTGTTTGTTACGGTGGAGAGAGCGTGTTCATGTTCAGTGCCAAAGCTTAACTTCACGATTTTGAATGTTAAATTTCATATATGTAGATATAAGAAATTTAAATAAGTAAGCCACCCCTAAACCAATAGAACCTTTAGAATTAATATTGTTTTTGACATGCAAACTGACGCTTGGTTGAGAAGCATTTTCTCTGACAACGATGGCTGAACAAGAACAACACATCAACATGAGATCGTGGCTTAATTTCTACTCACAACCGAGCACTCACTGAGGAACACAATCGAAATAATTTAGTGGGGTTTTGAACTTGGGCCTAACACAATAACAGAATTGTCTGAAAACAAATAAGTTCAACAATAAATAAAAGAACACAGTTATTTAAAATTTTTTAAAATTCAGTTTTGCACAAAAATGAAATGTATTAAAGCAGTTTTAGTAGACATTGTTTTGTGTGCGGCATTATTTGAATGATTTATTCACCGCTACATTGACTTATTAAAATAATTGTATTTTGGTATTTTTTAGTATGGCAGTATTGTTTGTATATTTATAAATTTTCTAACTTTGCTTTGCTAGTAATACAAAAGTTTTTTTTAATATGTAATTTTTATAGAGAAATTAGTTTAATAATAACAAACTATTAACAGTTTCGAAACTAGCTAGTTAAAAAATTGTATGGTAACAATAAAAATTTAAGAAAATGTTCAATGGCATGGTATACACCATACGAAACAGTGTCGTTGGAACATATCCTTCTTGTCACATAAATTCTCGTTTAGATGAACGAAAGGCAAAATCAAGAGCTTTAAGGGCAGAACGTCGACGTAAGCCAGACAAACCGGATGATTTTGTAACCTATGAAGATTCCGGTAGTGATGAAGAGACGCCTCAACAACAAGAAGAAGTATTGAATACTTCGTACAATATATTTGACTTTATAAGAAGTAGAGAAAATGGTCTAAGTGAGGTAAGGAAGAACCACAATCTTAAAAAACCACAAACGTACCTATAAATTAAAAATTACAGAGGCGAAGTTTCAATTTTGAACAAACAAGTCGTTATGTTCTAACCCATGATATGCTAAGGGAAACCCAAATTAATTTGGGTTATATAAACAAGGTTTTTTGCTCTAAATGGCTTAGCAATCGTCAAGTTATCTTTGGCACAAAATGCAATAAGGTTAGGTTTTTTCAGTAATTTACTTTTAAAGTAAGGGTTTTATAAATATTATTTGTAATAAAAAATATCCGTAACAGCTTCTCGTTTACGATGTAAATATGCGTCGTGTAGATGCAATTCCTACATTATCAACAAATCGTGCTAACCATGCAGAAGTACAAGGAGGTTTGCACGCGATAGAAATTAATCCAAGCCGAACGTATTTGGCAACTGGAGCTCGAAACTCAGCAGATATCGCCGTATATCGATTGCCAACTTTAGATTCAGTATGTGTGGGCGAGAATGGCCACCGTGATCTTATAATGGGCATGTGTTGGTTGGACGATCAGTTTTTGGTGTCTGGGTCAAAAGATTCACGTATGGCATTATGGCGTATAAATGAAGATCAAATGGAATTTCCAGATGGTGGCCAAGAATCATGCCCCACATTTGCCACGATAAGTCCATTGTGCGTACGAGACTGTCGTACAGCACAAAGGGTAAGTTTTATTACTTAACTTTTACATTAAATTTGTTTTTTTATTGGCCTTTGTTCTGTATTTCGATTACGATTCTGCGTGCAAATGTGCATTTATCAAAATAAAAAATATATTTTTCCACGCACAAGATTTAAGCACGAATAAAACAAAAAATCCAAAGTATACTAAGTAAAAGTTATTTGTGGCCAAACTATACCACAGTGAAGAAAACCGATTGAGAAAATTTCGATTCAAATCAAAATGCAGAATAGGGGTGATTAAATCAAAAAAAAAAAAATTTTTTTCCGTTTTCATTATCCGTTTAAAAATACATATGTATGTATGCACATACATACCTAAAATACAAAAAAGTTTAAATTTAAGTTTCTTGATTTTAAGGGCGACTTTAGTTTAGTTTTTTTTATTACGGGTTATGTTTTTTTAGTGTAAGCATTTAAACAAAAGCAAATTTTTTATATACAATTTTTAAGCAAAAACTACTTTCGGTTTTGCCATTACTTTTCGTAGTTCGAAAACGATGTTAATTTTGTTTGATGTGCATAAAACTTTTAACTTAAAAACTAAAATATATATATATGTAGATGTTTTTTCGAATTTCTTATTAGAATTATTAAATTTCAGATTCGTTCGCTTTGCTTTAACAAAGAATTTCGCGAAATTGCTGCTTTATCCCTTAATGGTTACATACATGTCTTCAATGCCGAAACTTTTAAGCAAAAACTTTCGCGCAAACTGCCAAACTGTCAAGACAACGTTAGCATAGCTTACCATAGCGATGGTCTCTATGCTATAGGTTGCCGCTCTTACACTATACTTTTAGATACCAGAACATTACAGGTAATTCTGCATGTAAACTAAAAATACTTTTATTAAATCATTACATCATTTATTAGACAATCAAAAAAATCACTTCGCGATATAGCGGCTGTGGCATTAGGGCCACTTCATTTGAGGGGAATCTTTTGACGGTGGGCACTGGTCTGGGTATGTTGTTGTTCTACGATATACGTGCTGGTAAATATTTGGAAAGTAGTGTTAATGCTTCACGTACAGTAACTTTAAAATGCAGTAAAGGCATTGTGGCAAGTATTTCTTTTTTCGTATGGTTAAGAATTGTTAACAACTTTATTAAGTTCTTATTAAAATTTAATTTTTAAATATTTTTGTTTTGTTTTACTAGTATCCCGAGGACGAAATGGATGGATTTAATGTTAAATATGTACCCGCAATTTATACACACTGTTACGACAGCACAGGGATGCGTTTATTTGCTGCTGGTGGTCCTTTACCAGCCACTTTGGTAGGAAATTACGCAGGTGTTTGGCAGTAGTGACAATTTTTGTATAAAAATGATTAAAAAAACAAACGCGAGAAATTAAAACTGACTAAATATTAAGTAAAAGTATAGCAATAAATATTTAAAATAATTACGAATTACATTTATGCAGCTTAAAGAGAAAAAGTTTTGATAATGTCTTTAGTAACCCAGCTAATCAAATTTTATTAATAGGCAGGTCGAACGGTTTTATTTATACCTGTTCAACCGGGGTTTGGATAATGCTGAATGAAGCCCTTGTTTTAAAATCTAAATTTTTCAAACATCGAATAAGTTTGTTATTTTTACACGAATAACCGATTATTATAAAAGTTTAAATTTAATGTAAAATTTTCCTTGCCCTTTTGCAAACACGGGAGTGTTTTTTTATAATTATTTCTTTTTTATTTTTACATATTTCATCAAAAATATAACAAATATATTAAGGGCCCTGTTGATTAAAATTAAGATTGACGGCATGGCGATGTTAATGGCGACTTTTTAAATAAGTTGTAAGATTATTTGTATTTTAACTAAATTGTAGTTCTTCATTTTTATTACAACTTTTTTTTATTTTTTGTTGAACAAATTTTTGCATTTATTATTTTGGCTCTTGTAAATATTTAATTTTCTTTTTTATTTAGTAGAAAATAATATTTTCCTTTAATGTTAAAAGAAACTTGAAAAAGCAAAGTTTTTCTACCGATACTGGCCGGGTAGAATGCATTTTCAAAACCAGCTACGAAGTTTCATCATCAGTACTCTTTGAACGGTAGTAGTGCTTTTGGAACTTGACTAACAGTTAAGCTTCATCCATCGATCAGATGAAATAAAATGCTCGGCTAGTATTGGTAGAAAAACCTGGAGTCAAATTACGGCATTCTATTCGAATCGAAATTAAATATTAAAATTAATTCTTATAAGAATTCCTTTTTTAAAAGCATTAACAACTCATTTGATGGAGTAGAATTTCGATTCGAATCGAATCCCGTTATTTGCCCCCTGCTTTTTTAAATAAAATTTCTTTCGACATTAACGGAATATATTGATTTCTTCTAAATGAAAAAAAAATTTAAATTTATCTTAAAAATAATAAGTTCAACGAAAAATTAAAGGCATATAAACTCATCATACATGGCAAGGTGCAATATATTTTAAAAATTTCAAATCATAATACTTATGTATTTTTTGTACAAAAAAATCGATTTTTAGGAAAAGTGTGTTCAGCGTTCGGTAAAGTGCGATGAAAACGCCGATTTCCGGACATCGACCTGACGCCACTTTTTACCGAACCCGAACATTCAGTCGGGCTCTACTACCAAGTTAAAAAGTAAAGAAGCATGTTCTCAAAAATATTTTCTGCAACGCGATGTTAAAGTCAACAATTTTTAAAATTTAAATTTGTAAGATAACATTTGTGGTCATGAGCAGAAATGATGTTCTTTTAGTGTCTACCAACGATAAAAAATATATAATTTTAAAATTATAGGCTTCTGAAAGTTCTGAAATTAAATTGGACACTTTTGAAGGAAAATTTAAAATATAATTGAAAATGGTGTAAACAAACACCTTATTTAACTAAATAACCATGACTGCCATATTTTACGGGTTGTGGCGATTCAAAGATTTTTTTCCTAAAATGACAGCTTTATTCAATCTTCAAAATTTGGTAACCTAAAATCTTTTTAAATTTTTATGTTTGACGTCACAAAAAATAAAAACAAACCATTATACCTTTGGAGAGTCGTTTAGGGTCAAACAATTTATCACTGCCTCTGGCATCATAGTGTCAAAAACTCAGCCAACTCTAAATTAAACAACATAATTAAATAGGTAGTTAATTCTGTTTTTTTTTTAATTTTACAATTTTTACTTAGTTTAAAAAGTAAGGCCGTATTTCGTTTAACGTTTTACGTAATAGAGTTATATAATACACATCAACAACATTATAAGTATGTTAATATATTTTTATGTATGTGTTATTAATTATATTTATAAATAAAAATTTATTTCAAAAATAATACATAGTTTTTATAAACATACATATGTATGTATGTATATGCACATAGACTGTATTGAAATAAATTTTGCAGTACACAATCTGCCATGATAAACACCGAACAACGGTTTTAAGTTGAGTTGAGGGTGTATGTGAAAATGGGCAACTTTTAATGTTGATACGGAGGCTTTAGGGTGTCATTAACCTCCGCAATCAGAAGTGTTTCATAGGTGTAATATAGTGTGTGTACATATATTTACATAACGCACTAAAAACATTTTATTTACTTCATTCTTTCTATTTATTTTTTTTTTTATTTTTACTGTTGTCAACAAAAGTGCGCTATAACACTTAAACATAATTATGTCAATGAACTTAACACAATTTTAAATACAAATGTGAGATGATCATGAACATGAAAATATTTAATTGCAACACACTTTTAACATTACAGATATTTTTAAAGTTATATAAAAATCAATTATAATGATTAAATATAGGTTTGGCATATAAGCGTGGAAATAAGTTCAATAAAATCAGAATTAATTATTTAAGCAAGAACTAATTTTTTTTGGATTCATTTCTTAAAAATCGGCCTAGTAAAGCTGGACAAATGCTGCAGGAGTGCTTAGAAAATACTCATTTCCTTTTTTGTTTGCTTTTTCTTTACACTATTTTTGAATCTTTCGACATTGCTACAGTATGTTTTAAAGCGTACATGAGTTCAGCATCAAAGTTGTATGAATCACAGAACGTTAGAGTGTAATATAATATGAGGTTGTGTTTGTGGCCATATGTGAAACGTTACTCCGTTGGAAAGACCAAGTCCAGGAAAACCTTTTCCAACTAAATGTAAAAAATTGGAGCAAAAGAGCAGAAGACCAATTCTTAGTTCGGCCAATGACTCACATGGGTTGCTTTAAATGGCCAGCTTAATATTAATATGTAAGTAAGTATGCAACCCTTCTCTCGTGCTTGTAAATTGATACAGTCTAATGTACATGTTTTATATTCACAAAAAGAAACATATATTTTTTTTTATAAAATAATAAGGTGTTATTATATACAAATAAATTCCATTCAAGTTTACACAGAAGTACTAACTAAGAAAAATTTAAAGTTTATTTGATTTTTTGCTATCTACTAAGTAAATAAGTAATTATGTACAAATTTTAAAATGAATTCCAGTAATTTTAATATTAATAAAGTAATTGGCCAGTAATTAAACTTAAATTTAATTTATTACAATTTCTCATACATAAATCTTGTAAAATAACGAATTGGCATTATTTTTCTAAACATAGACGTTCATACTCTAATGTGCGCATTTAATGTAATTTTCTTTTTTTTATTTATACATATTTTTTTAATACTAATTGTTATTAGTATTGTTGTTGCCCCACGGCAAGAAATTGCCCCAGCCTCCGGTACGTTGTGTAGCTTCTGTAACTTTTTTTTTTATAAAAAATATATATGTAATTTAATTTATAACAAGTTAATTAAAAAATAATAAGTAAATTTTTATGTGCAACAGTATTCTATCAAAAATGTCTTTAAATTGTTTTTTAAATAAAATTCGACTCAAAAATCGTATCTTCCTACGGGAAAAACTTGCCAAAACTTTTATTTTAAATTCTTGCATTTTAGGTGATTAACGCTTTTGATTTTTAAAATTTTTGTTTAAAAATTATAATTATTTTTTGATTTTTTTTTGTCAGAAAAATAATAATTATTTTTTTATTTTTTTTTGGCAGAAATAATTATTACTTTTAAATGTTGTATGCAAATCAACTATGAGAACAATCATCTTTATTTTTTTATTTTTATATTAATTAAAAATATTAAAATTATTTTTGCAAAGAATTAAAAATCTTAAAACAATTATTATTTCTTGACAAAACATTAACGGAAAATAATAATTTCTTCTAATAAAAAGAAATTATATGAACTTAAGCCAAACTAAAAATCAAAAATTTGTATTAAAGACAATTAGTTCAACAATAAATACAAATTTGCAGTTAAAAAATAATTATTATTTTTTGAGAAAAAATTAAAAAACAAAAATTTCAAGATTTAAAAAAAATAGTTTTACACCATTAAAATTGTGTACTTTACTTGACTTTACGATGTTTTCTTGTACATGACTTTTTTCAGGGGCTAGACAGAAATGGTCGACCCCCTGCACACTACACTCAGTCCTAGGGTGTTACACCCTCGCGGACCAACTGAAAGGGAGCTACACTTTTAATAAGAAGGTGGTTGGGAGCAGTGCCGAGGCCATGAATGGTTAATTAGTGTCAAAAGAGATTAGCCTTTAACAGCTCCCCTCCGACGCTAGGGCACGGGTTGGTAGTACTATTTTTCAGTCGCCTAGTCCGCGTATGCCGTCACTGCGCGCGACGGTCCTTGCTTTTACGTGCGTACTCGTGGAACTTGTATGGAAGATAAAAATAATTTAAAAGAAAAATCGGACAGCTATAGGTCGGACAGATCAGAAGTTTCAGATTCTGATTCCTTCGGACTGAACGAACTGTTGACGGTCATTGATGACAGCTTTAATGACCAAGCAGAAGATTTACGGACGCAACTAATGACGGAGGAGCATCTGCACTTCTTGGAGGAGTTAGATATCACTGTGATATCAGCTCCTGGTCGGTGTCTAGGGCCAGACTCTAAGGGCGCGGAGCAGGGGTCTTCTGGGAAACAGACAGGTGAAGAAGCCCGTCCGTCAATGTTAGTTCGGCAAGACGCCGTGGTACCTCCGATTGAGGTATCATCAGATTTAGGCACAGGTAGCCGAACAAAGAGGGAAAAGGCGTTGAGCGGTACTAGATCCTCCTTGGCCTATCTGCATAATTTTAAAACCAATATAACAAATATAACAATTAACTAAAATAACCTCCTGATGATGCCACACAACGGAGCGGCGAAATATTGAAAAAATTGTACAAAAAAATAAATATAAAAATAGACCTAAAGCTTAAAAAAATAGACTTATTTATTAATATTAAAAAGGTCAAAAAACTAGAAAAAATAGATAATATATAAAATAAATTTTACCAGTTTTTAACTATTATTTTTCTTTTCCTTTTGCCTATAGAATGCTTGTCGTTCCTTTTTTTTCTCCTCTTGACTCTTCTGAAGGGATTCCTAATGGGCCTTAGAGCTTCCAGGTGGAGGTGGCGAGTTGGACTCGCCACAACCCTTCGCAACCTAACCTAACTATTTTTTTACTATTTATTGGCACATAATTAAAAAAAAAAATTCGCGCACATTACTTGAAACAAATGTTTAGTTTTTTTTTTGCTTTTTTCAAGCTTCTGTACTAACTTAACACAGTTTCAATGGGAAAAGAAGTTTATGTAGGTTCGGTGAGCAGGTATTGCTTGGTACAAAAGATCAGACATAACTGACTGAGGGTAATCGAGCGTTGGCCTTGGCAATTTTAGCTTAAATAGTGCTCCCGGATAAGAAAGATTTAATGGGATCCGGAACACTTTTTAATGGGCGTGCAGTTTTTAGTGATGAATCAAAGATAAATATAGGTATTTATGATATGATGGTGTTTATGTATTAAGCTCGAGTGTCGTATGTCCTATATCCAGGAACGCCTTCAGTGTATATTCTCTATTATGCAGGCTCTGTGTTATATATAGTATAAAAACTACCCTGACCTCTTTTCACCTCCTAGGTATATATATTTAAAAAAAGACATGAGAAAAGATCTATAAGAAAAAGGAATACTCCAGATTTCTACAGGTTATGCGAGAATGGGAAAGACTTGGAGAAGGTGGGCCAAACCTGTAGGAACAGGGCTGATTGCAGAATCTCTAGACTTTTATGGCCCAGGACGGGCACTGACCTGCTGCTCAAGGAGAGCAGGGGAGTTCTGAGGTGCATTATTGGGACTCTAACAGGGTACTGCGATGTGAGATATTAAAGAACGAACAAATGGGGCAGGAACTCTCCAGATTTTTGCATGGTGTACGGGGACGAGGAGGAGATAGACAGTAGAACATCTTGTCTGCCACTGTCCTGGGCTGCAGATCCCTCGACAGAGGTGGTTTGGAGGTCCCTGGCTGTGGGCTGGGGAGCATCATAGGTTTCATTAAGGAGTGGCTGGGCAGATAGGTGATTCAGCGCCTATGACTACTGACTTCCTTGGACATATTGCGGACTGCACTCTTGCTCTATTTTCCTTTTACCTATTTAATGCTTGTCTTTACTTATTATGTTTTCCTCTTGATTCTTCTAAAGGAATTTACAATGGATTTGAGGGCCTCCGAACGGAGGTAGCGAATTGGGCTTGCCACTACCTAACCTTACCCTAACCTAACACAATGTCTGTCGCTGCCCGAAGTAACATTTCCCCTAAAAAAGGTGGTAAGTGAAGTACTTTTATAATGGGCTCGGTGTAAGCTATTGTACATCATTGAGTTTTTGAGGGGCGTAGGGTGGCTGGTAACAGGCAGCTTTTTATTAAAGTTGGCAACAGCGCCAAAAACGCGAACACTAATACAGTGAACTCGCGGAAACGTGAACTAATTTTTACCGAGGGTGTTCATGTTTTCGATATTGTTCACGTTTTCGATTGGATATTTTTTAATTATTTTCTAACGAATTTAATTTTTTTTTTATCAATTTATTGTTACTAGCATTGCTAATAGATCTTTTCATTGGCCCTTCACACATTAGACTAATTCTGCCAGAAAAAAATGACTGTTTGTAGGAAAAACACGTGAAGAGTATGGTTATTTGTTGGCTTAATTTTTCAAGCAGCCTCAACTCCGCACTATCAGCACAAAACCAGTATGAGCCATTTATTTTGAAAGTGACATAAGTCACGCACGAATTAATTGCAACACTAAATACAATTGAACGGTATTTTTTCATATCTTTGAATATCTCGACTTTAAAAAAAATTGACTTATGCCACTTTCAATATAAACGGCTCATATAAAACCAAACGTTAATTGAATAAAAAGACACTAGTACACAGACAAGCTTTATACACGCATACATTTTATGCCAGAAACAATCCATACCGAGTGTTACGACAAGAACAAAAATTGTTCGCTTAAATTTTAGTCTGGTTCGTGAAGGGCCATTGCAACCAGCTCAGAAAAACTAAAAACTTCTTATTAGGCAAAATAGTGTGTTTACAAAAAATAAGACATAATTTGGGGACTCCAAAAATTCATAATATTAATAAAAACAACAAAAAAACTCAGAAAAAAACTGTTCACGTTTTAAAGCTTTCAATGTTTGTTCACGTTTTAGAGTAGTTAATGTTAAATAAAAAGTGTTCGTTTCTGGGTGTTCACGATTCTGGATATTCACGTTTCCGCGAGTTCACTGTATTTTCTTTTTCTTTATATTCAGTGCTTTTCTCTTCTTCTTTTGCTGATACTGCGGAAATTCTAAACGTGCCGAAAAGTTTTTAGATAGAAGCATGGTACAATTACCTTACAAGGTAGTATCGATTAAACAGTTGACTATTTTTTGCTCGAGTTTTTCCACTCGTTATATCTGTCACACAGTACATTTTTTGGCATAAACGGGGATGCTTTTACAACAACTTCATAAATTTGGTATCGAGTTTGTTGTAGTTGTTGCCGTAGCGATAATACCTTGTAAGGTGATTGTACCATGGATAAAAGTGTCGAATATATTTTGACGCTGCCCTTCGTAAACTAACCTAACTTTTTGATAAGTTAATACATTGTTGCATAAGTGCAAAGTGGATGTATGTATGTAATATTACTTATGTAAAAATGTGCACATGTACATACCTTTTTGTCCTTTAGCTACACAATTAAGCATTTCCGCTTCCGCACGACTTAGTTTTAGTATTGTAATCAAAACAGGTACCAATCTGGTCTTTTCGTCAACATTACTTAGGGTTAAAAACTGAAAATTAAAAAAAATAAAAAGAAAATTAAAAACAAGAAAAATAATGAAAACAAACTATATTAGGCTGTGCCGAATCTTATATACCCTTCACATTAGTCTTTTTGTATACTTAGCTATCTGATCTATTCAAGTTGTTTTTGAACTCTGTGCCAGATTAAAAGTCGATAGTCACATTGGGGGCAAATTACGGCATTTGATTCGAATTAAAATTAAAAAATCTTATTAGAATTCCTATATTAAGAGGATTGAAAATTCGATCGATCGAGTAGACTTTCGATTCGAAACGAATGCCGTAATTTGCCCCCTGGTTTTTGAAATAAAAAACTTTACAAAATTCTAACGTTTGTATGGGCGGTGCTACTTTCAGGCTCCTATCCAACAAATTTTCTTTTGAATAAAAATATCATAATACAAGTAGAAATACCTTGTAGAAGGTTTGAGGTCGGTAGTTTTAACCGTTTCGACATATTTCGTATTAAAAGTTTAATAAAAATCGTTCATTTGTAGGAGGCTTCCGCTTCCGCTTCCTCTGCTTCTATTCAGTTAATTTTGTTCCAGAATGTAGGCACTGTTGAACAATTACTTCTTGTAGGATATTTGGAGTCGATAGCTGTTATTGTTTCCAAGGTATGTATAGCGTATCAAAAATTTCATAAAAATCGTTAATTTGTAAGGGGGCTTCCGCTCCCCCTATTTCTATCCAAATATTTTTTTTCCAGAATGTAGGATTTGCTGCACAATTACATTTGAAGGAAATTTTAAATCGGTGGTTGTTATGGTTCCCCAGGTAAAGCGTACCAAAAACTTCAAAAAAAAATTGTTTTATTTTTGTGGGGACTACTGCTCCCCCTGCTCCTATACAACTATTTTTGCCTAGCAAGTAGACATTGCTGTACAATTATATTTGAAATAAAAGCTAAGTAGATGAAAGATATCAAAAATTTCATTAAAATTGTTTACATGCTTCTATCTATTAATGCCACAATTGTCAAACAAGCTCTTAATAAAAATACTACAGGTATTATGAATATGGGCATTAATATATTAATAAAAAAATCAATTAACTCAATGGGTTAATCACAAAGGTATCACAGGTATCACAAAGGGACCGACGAAACGGACCCAAGTGGGCTGCACAACTATTACTTCAACATTTCCGCAGCCGCCTGTTCAACCTAACCTAACCTAATGGGTTATATTTTTAAACTTACTTTCATTATAACGTTCTTCACATATTCAGAATTATGCATATGCTGCTCCCTTTCTTCTGAACGGTCCTGTCTTCTTAACACTTCCTTTAGCATGTCGTTCATTTGTGTTAGCTTGGCGAGATCTTGTTCATTTTCCGCCAATAAGGCGGTTAAATGACGAACTCTGCTCTCTTGCTTTTGCAAACGTTCTTTAGTGGAATTTAATTCTAACTGAAGAATACTTGTGCTATCTTCTAAATTTAAAGCTTTGTCTGTTGGCTGATGCTCTAACTGTTGAGAGCTTGTTATTAAAGTTTCACTACTGATGTCATTTAAAGGAGTATTTAACAATTCATCGAGAGGCATAAACTCGTGTATCGAACGCTTGGCTGAGGAGGAATCATTTGAAATTTTACGAGATGCTGCTAAGTTGGCCAGCGTTTCGGCTGCTTCTTCAGAGCCCTCTGCATCTTGGCGTTCCATAAGTAAAAAATCCTGTTTCGTATGAGCGGGCATACTAGTCGGTTTTGTGGCTTCATTTGTTGTTGGTAAATCTGACTGGAGTACGAGTTCTTTGCGTAATTGTTCTAATTGCCTTTGATACGATGCATTTAAGGATTGTATTTGCTCTTTGTGGCAATAATCTATAGACTCGATTTGTTGATGGTGTTGTTTAAGGGTTTCATGTTGCTCTTGAATATGCTGTTGGATTTCTTGATTTAGTATTTCGTTTTGTGTACGTATATCTTCAATAAGGGTCATTAATTCTTTGGAACGTTTTTTTAAATTTGCATTATCATCTGCCAAAAAATCTTTTTGTTTTTCTAAAGCTTCCATTTTTGTTTTTAAAGTTTGTATGGTAGCATTTAGACATGTCTCCGTTGATCTCATGCTAATCAATTCCTCTTCGAGTTCTCTTTCCTTGGACGACTCATGGCTTTGATTTTTTCTCAACACGGCCTGAGCCTTAACCTTATAGTCTAAATATTCAACCTGTAAGTCCTCAGTGGCTTTTTCGGCCTGTTTAAATCTCTGCTCAACCTCTGAAAGCGTCGCTTTTGTAGAGATTAATTGTAAAGCTAACTGTTCCTTTTCATGGTTTAGGGATTTTAAGGCAGATTCCTGAATGCTGGTAGATTGCGCAAATTCCAATTTTATACTTTCCAATTCTAGTTTTAGATTCTCGACATCTTGTTCCAACAATTTTGACTTCTCATAAGCAAGCTGTTTACTATGCATTTCATCTCTAAGGGTTTTCTGCAGATGGTCAATTTGTTGTTTTAACTCTTGAGAGTGTTTAAATTCTGCCGCTTTTGAAGATTCTAATAAATCGATTTCTTTTCTTAGTTGTGCGATCATGGAATCTTTGCTTTTTATAGATTGTTTAGCTGTTTCCAGTTCGGCGGTGCGACTGGTCAGTTTTTTGGTTACTTCAGTTAAAGACTTTTCAGCTGCTTCTATTTCTAAATTTAAAACATTTGACTGTTTGCGTGTTGATTTCAACTTTTGATTTTCTGCTTTCAGAGTTTCTATATGCTTTTGTTTTTCACTTAATTGTTTTTGCAACGAGTCCATAGCGGATGTTGGGTCTTCCATTTGCGTAATCAAGTTAGTTTCATTTGCTTTTAAGTCAAGCAATTCTTTTTCTAGTGTCTGCTTAACAGCCGTTTCCTCTTGCAACTTTCTTTTTAATTTAGCCGCTAGACTTCGTAGTTTGTTGTATTTATCTTCAAATGAATCATCTACATCCTTTAGTCTTTGCAGCTCATCAGCCCGCGACATTGTAGATGTTGACATTGCATCACTTTGATTGTCACAATCATTTGAACTGGCACATGGATTGCACTTTATATTTTCCAACTCGTTACTAAGAACCCGAACTTTTTCATCACTCAGTATACTGACATGTTCCAGAGTTTCTAATTTCTGCTTGGTAAACTGCATTTCTTGTGTGATGGTCTCTAAATCCTTTTGTTTTTCGCTTATTTGCTGATCTTTTTTGCTCATTTCTTGTTGGACTTTTTTTAGATTTTCTGCATTAATCCTTAGTTCCGTTTTCATAGTTTGATATTCCTCCTGCTGGCGAGATATAAGATCTCCTCGTGCTTTAAGCGCTTCATTTAACTCCCGCATTTCATCCAGCAGTTCTTTGTGTTCGATTTCCTTTTTCATGTACATTTGCCGATATTCATCTAAAGACTGTTGGTTTGCCAACAATTGTTCTTGCAAATTGAATATGTCTTCACTTCCTCTGAAGGATTTTTTCATTTCTGCTGGATTTTTATTTAAGTTTTCTTGATTAATCGTTTGCGTTTCAGCCAATAAATTTGAATGTTCTTCTATATTCTTTTGGGTGAACTTAGTTTGTAGATTTCTCAAATCTTCTATTTGTGTTTTTAACAAATGGTTTTCTTCCTCCAAAAGTTTAATTTGCTCCAAAAGTTCAGTCTTGGCATTTTCTTGATACTTATAATTTTCCATTTTACTATTATTTTCTAAGTTTTCATAATTCTTCTTGAGTTTTTCAAACTCAATACACTGTTCTTGGTAGTCTTTATTGGCTTTATAAGCCAGGTCTTCCAATTCTTTTATTCTTTCAAAAATATTGTAATGTTTGTCAAACTCCGTGCTAGAGGTAAATTCAACTTGATTTCTATCACTTACAACTGTATCTCTTAACATAATATTATCTTCAAGTAAAGACTGATATTCTTTGGAAGCAGTTTTACTTAAATGCCAAATTTCGTCCAGCCTTTTTACTGAACTTTCTAAACTTAGGGCAAACGTTTCCGTAGTTTTCAAAGATAGATTATCCTTTAATTCAATATTTTCTTGTTGTAAATTATAATAATCTTGTTTTACCTTTTCCGATAAATGCATTAATTGATTAAGTTTATCCAAATACAAAATACTATTGCCCGTCTTTTCTAAGACCTGTACATGGTTAAGTTTTTGGTTTAAACTTTCGTTTTCATATTTCAAATCATTTAGTTCTTTACACAAGACCTTTGATGCTCTTATGATTTCATTCTGCCATTGTGATATAGAGTCTGCATATTCATGTTGCGTTTCTAATAGTATCCGTTTGCATTCCTTAAGTTTTTTCAATTTTTTATGCACCTCTATGAACCGGTCTTTAAGTGAATTAAATTTAAGTCTTTGTTCTGTATTGATATCCTTGATGAATTTATATTTTTCTTTTAGTTCTTGCAATTCTAGACATAATTCCTTATTTTTTAATTGTAGTTCCTGTCTTTTACTATCATTTTTTCTTAATTGTTCAATTTCTGTTTGAAGTGCATCTAAATGATTTTTTTGCTCTTTTTCAAATTCATTTACTTGCTTTAGTTGTTTTTCCATATTTTCTATGTCGGTCAAAAGTGATTCATTTTCTTCGGTAAAACGTTGCAACTGACGCTTTAAACTTTCATTTTCTATTGAAAGTTTTTCAAAACTTTCAATTTCAAGTTTATGTTGCTTTCGTAGTTCTGCTACTTCGGATGTTAGCTGTAGTTTATTTTCAGTATAAGCTTCTACCATCTCTTGCATGGTCATAAGGGCTTTTTTATCGGCATCTTTTTGGATATCATGTTGTTTCAATTGTTCTTTTAATTTTTGATTTTCCTCGAGAGTTTCTGAAAATGTAAATAAAAGTTAATTTTAGAATAAATAGTAGGTGCGTTCCAGAAATTTTGTTGGGACTAATGAATGTAAAAAAATAATCTCTTAATTTTTCAAAGTAGCAGCATAACATTTTTAAATATTATGCTGGTTATATTAAATGTCAAAATTTGTTTAAGTAATTTAAGAAGGTTAAACTTTGTTTATCCCCTTTTTTTTAATGTTTAGCTTTTAATTTAAGATACAACATAGCCCTAACTATCCATGAATTTTTTAAGGAGCAGTAAGCTAAATTTGATGAGTAAAACCCAGCACCTATTTACGTGAGGAGAAGTGTATTTTGGTTTATTATTTTCGAAATTGTCGAATAAAAAATCATTTATATATATAACACTAAAAGCGCTACATTAGATTGTATCGAATCTTTTCTGCCCTTCGTATTAGAATGGAAATTTTTATAAATAATTAAATAATTCCGATACTAGCTATGATTTAGCTTGTTTGCCCTAATATAACTTTTTAAACGAAGAAGGTAACCAAAATTACTTTTTAGGCATTTTTTCTAACATAATATATAGCGAACCGTTTTTACCGTTACATTAATTTCTACAACCCGACCAAACGTTTGAATTCTGAATTCCGTACAGTGTTGTTCGGCGTTTTTACCGAACACTTACCAAACTTTTTTTAAATTTATAAATGCTGTAATAAAAAAAATAGCTTTGTTTTAAGTAATTTTGAAAATTCTTAATTTTAACTAGGTTAGGTTAGGTAAGGTTATGAAGGGTAGTGACAAGTGCAACTTGCCACCTTCACCAAGAGTCCTCTAGGCCCATTGTGAGTCCTATCAAAAGAAGAAGTCAGTTATCATAGGCGCTGAGCCACCTATCTACCCAGCCACTTAACCCCTATGATAAATCCTATGATGCTCTCCAGCCCACTGCCAGAGACGCCACGAAGCCCATCTAAGAAGCGCCCCCCTAAATACTCTGTTGACGGATCTGCAGCCTAAGGCAG
The DNA here is from genome assembly GCA_963583895.1 of Melanophora roralis. Lineage (NCBI taxonomy): Eukaryota > Metazoa > Arthropoda > Insecta > Diptera > Rhinophoridae > Melanophora > Melanophora roralis. Next base: position 92,332,529 of record OY757187.1, on the reverse strand, counting down.
TGGCAGGCAAGGTGTTCTACCGCCTCTATCTCCTCCTCGTCCCCGCACAACCTGCAAACATATCTCACATCGCAGTGCCCTGTGAGAGTTCCAATAATGTACGTCAGAACCCCCTGCTCTCCTTTAGAGCAGGTCAGTGCCCATCCTAACCAGCCTGGACCACAGAAGTCTATAGCTCCCGCAACCAGCCCTGTCTCTCAAGGTTTGCCTCACCTTGTCTATTATCCAAGTCCCCATCAGTCCATAATAGAGACCCAATTGTGGCCTCATCGGCTCACAAACAAGTCCAATATCCCGGGCCGATCCCCTCCTTGTCAGTTTGTCGGCAGTCTCATTGCCGGAAACGTCACAATGACCCGGATTCCATAGAGCCTAACCCTGTGTGTCGCCATGATCACTTTAAGAGCTAGTATACAGTCGTCCACAAGTCTAGACCTGAAATAATGTCTCTCTAGAGTCTTGAGCGCAACCTGACTATCAACGTAGAACGTCACGTCCCCCTCTCTGTGAATTCTGCGGCACTCGTCACCGCCAGAATTTCAGCCTGGAAAACGCTGCACTCGTCCGGAAGTCTGTATAACATCCTTAATCCCGTTTCAATTATATAAACACCAGCCCCTGTGCCCGCCCATCTTCGACCCATCAGTAAACACTGCACTTCCCTCATACAGCCTCTCGGATCCCTTCCATGCCTCCCTACCCGGATACACTTCCTGGGGCAGGATCCCACAGTCCAACCATCCAACCTGAACACCGCAGGAGTTGACCATCCCCGACCCTTCCTAGATTGCTGGCGTGGCCATCTGAACCTGCCCTAAGCATACCTGACTTACTTAGCCTAAACAAGCTCCTTGCCGCCCTTCCAGTAACGAAATCTTCGATGGGGAAATGTAAAATAATATCCAGCGCTGCCTATGGTATACTATTCCTGCCCCCTGTTATGCTTAGAACATCACATCTCTGGAAACAAGTTATGTCGTCCCTCTCCAAGGGCCTTCACCACACGAGGCTACCGGGGTGCCCCAGTAGATCAGTGGTAAGTGCAGGAGTCCACCAGCCTGGGTGTTGTGGGTTCGATTCCCACCAGAGACCCTGGTAAGTTTGCTTCATTTTTTGTTCTCTTTTTCTTTCTTATCCTTCTCTAAATTTATTCTTTCCTTCCATCTCAACCTATTCTATCTGCCTCTCCAGGTAACACAAAGGGACCGAATTAAGCGGACCCAAGTGAGCTGTATCCTATCCTTTCCTTCAACGGCTGCCTGTTCTACCTAACCTAACCTACATATTTGTAAAACAAATAGGTAAATCTTTTTATGTTAAAATAAAAATAAAAAAAAAAGGTTAAGTTTGTCTATATGCATTTCATTGGTTATTACACCAAATCACCAGTAGACTTCAACCCAAATTCTTATAAAACCCCATGAATATTTTTTGTCTTCTTAAAAGAACCTCAATTATAAAATTGAGAATAACTATGTATAAGCAAACCAAAACGTTTAAGTTTTTTTAAGAATCCAACAAACCAATATTCGCGAACAACAACCCCTATAAATATACAAGAAAATTGGGATAAAATCCTAAATAATATTTTAAAAGTGTAATAAATAAAAAGTTTAAAACAATGTATAGGCTTATGTTCGGTGTTTATAATTTCTTATAAGCCAGATTCAAAATAATAATTACATACCTATAGGTACTTAGGGAGAACGTGCAGTTTTGCATGCATACTTGAGTAAATCTTGTTTTTTTAAGAAATTTAAACTTAAAATAATTTTAAAATTTATTAAAAGAGCAACAAAAATTTTGTGATAATACGGGGACCGTACTAGCAGATTCGTTTGTTATTCTATGTATGTATGTGATATTATATTCAATAATTTGCAATTCTTTAAATTATGTTAATTTTTATTTTAAAGAATCCAAACTGACTCTAAAGCAGCGTTGCCCAACGAGAGAGAATGATTTATACAATTGCATGGGTGTTTTTAAAATGTGTTTATTATTAAAAAAAAACAATTTAATATCCCGTGTTTTGTTACTATTATTTTTTTTTTTTTTTGCTTTTTGTAATGACTTTTTGTAGGTACTCGTGTTGTGTACATGCAAAACCCGATTGGCGTTCGTCCCCTGGGAGACACTCTTGGTTTTCATTACTCTAAAGAGAAAAATAAAGCCATTTTGAACGTTATTTTTAAAAAAGCAAATCAAAATCAATGAATTCAAAGTGTTAAGGTATGCTAAAAAAAATTTTGATTTGTTGCATAAAAAAAATGGTAGGAAAACATCAGACGTATTAATTTTTAAATTCCCTAAATACCAAATGACTTACAACGTAAGTTAAATTTAAAAAATATAGTAAAATTAAAATTACTTAGTACTTCAGCAGCTGGCCAACCATAATTGACATAGTACAAAATGGGCAACCATATCAAGAGGAGGGAGAAACTGTGCATTTGTCATACAAACAAGATAGAACAGACCAGTTACTTTATGCTGATTTGCTTAGCTGTTGTTCTTGTAAAAACAATAAAAAGCCCAACACATTAGTTTTAAGTCAAAATCCCCTGTAAATCTTTTTAACGATAAAGCACTGGTTTTCTCATTTCAAATGTTTTTTCAAAAGCCATCACTGCGATATCCACCTTTGTTTTTTGTAGTTTTCAATACTTGTTGCTTAATGATAGATGTACCATCCTCACTGATTATTTCTGCATACATACATATGTACAACAAAATTTTGGAAATGGTTTTACCCATTACACTTACCATCTTTAGCTTGTTTAGCCTTTTTCGCTATTCCTAACAGGACTTTATATTTTTGTATAATTTCATCTTTGCTAAGCGTTTCCAAAGACATTTTTTCTTAAATTAACACGTATGTATTAATTGATTTTATTTTGTTGTGTGCCACCAAATTTCATCTAACCCCATTGGAAGTTGGGTTCATTTGTTTAAACACTCTAAATTTTTTGTTATTTATGAATATTGTTCTAAACAATTTTAATTAAATTAAAGTTTGTTTGGTTATGATGTAATTAATTATTAAAATTAGTTTCCTTTTTCCATATTACACTAATTTTTATATTTTTTATTTCTTTTTCTATTCCTTATACAGTGTTAAACATTTTTGTTTTGATGCCGAATCAAGCGGGTAAAAACACTTTTTTTTTGATTACACAGTGCTACAAAAAGTGGTTCTATTATGATAAATTGTTGTAAGATTTCTTATTTATTGCAAGACACAATTTCCAACATATCGAGAAATTGATTATACCTCTATTATTTACCTTTTTTAAATTCGAAATTAATTTTTTAGTATCTAGATTAAATTTTATACCAATTCACAGTTTCCTGGAGATTTTTTTGCTTTATTATTTACTTTTTGCATGATTTATATGCAAAGTTTGACCCCAAAAAAAATCGATTTTTTGTAATCGGATTTTTGTTGACGATTTTATACGGAAATCGATTATTAAGCCCAACAAATCGATTTAACCTAAAAAATTTAAAAATGCTGTAAGTTTTAAGAATTATTCTAGTAACACATTTTTTTTCAAACTATCTGCACCGAAAACTCATGTGTTAATATGAAGCGTTAGTGTATTATTTTAAAATTTGTAATATTTGATGCCGAAAGTTAATTAAAAATGCAGTCAGATAAGGAAAAATTTTTAAACAATTAATAAATAAAAAATTGTTTAGTACACAAAAAAAAATTAAATATGTAGGTATATCTGTAGTGCGATTCAGTAACTTATTTTTGCGATATTCGCATCGTTAAAATAAGTTAACAATAAATATAACGATTTTGCGATTCAGTAAATTTTTTAACGATATTCACTTCTGTTAAAGTCAGCTGTTATTGTTAAGTAAACAGCAAAACTTTTTAGCAATTTTTACAATCGTTATACTTGATAATTTAACGGCAATAATTTTTGTGTTGTTAGTTGTATCGACAAAAGGTTATTTTGTATATTATATATTATTTTTACTATATTTATGATTTTCGCTTTCTTTAAATTTATTTTACAACTAATAAAATACAAACATAAATCAACTTGTCCACTATCGTTAAAAACGTCTTAGTGAATCACTTAACCGTAGCAGCAAACAAAAATTTCTGTCGATAAATACGACGATTGTTGAATCGTTAAAAGTTACTGAATCGCACTACTGTTGTGTGTGCGTATTTAAGTTTTCCCTTAATTAATTTTATACATTGAAATTATAATTGACATTTGCACTTAAGTATATATTTATGTATAAAGTTAAACTATCTGAATTTGTTTATGACCTGCGTTCTTTGTAATCATTTAATAGGAACGTACACCTTTTCTAATAATACCTTTCTTTGGCGAAAGTTCAATTTATTTACTTAAAAATCATTTTTGAAGGTATGTATTCATTTGAATTATAATCGATTATGAGCTTTGATTAATCGACTTTAAAAATCGAAATTAAAATAGTTGATCGTAAAATAGAAAATCGATTTTCGGCTTTGGTTACCATTCCCTAGTATATCCATCACCCGTGGTTAGCCCCAATTCGCAAGATGCAAGAAAATAAGACTGCTTATTCTCATTTTCTTATTTGAACTTTCATTGGCGTTCGCACAGTACAAGTCTTATTGCTAAAATTGTTCTGATATTTTTATGAATGTACACACACACATCTGTGTTTTTTGATATTTTATTTTGTCCATCAAATTCAAACAAGCTAAATTGCAAGTACAAGAAAGTCTGTACTCATTCAATTTTATCTCGCCCCGTTGAATACAACCTAATCAGCTCAAATACTTGCATCGTGCGAATTGGGAGTTATATATTTGTTATATATGATATATGTGTCCAGTTTTAAATCCGTAATAAACGATGACCTTTTTAAACCCTTTTGATTTATTCATTGCGTTATTAATTTAGACTTTGTTGTAATTTAATCAGAAGCATCAGAGAAGAAGAAGAAAATTACAAAATCGTTCAACTACTGAGATTTCTTTGTGCCCTTAAGGCAAAAATTATGCAAATATTCTTAAACAACTCGGTAAAAGTGCTTTCACACGATATGTATTTTACACATGATTTGTCAAATTTTGCAGTGCAAAATTGATATATGCCGTGTGAAGGTGTTTAAACATTGCATGTGTCAAATACATATGTAAAAGTCATAAGACAAATTTCAAATTAGAGCGTGCTCTATTTTCATCTGACAAAGCAGTCTAGGTGTTGGTGCAAGGCAAAATAAAAAATAAACTGCTGACGAAATAACACCACCTTATGTATTAATACACTTTGTTAAAAGTGTTGCCTTACATTATTACATTAAAAAGTGTTATGCGTTTGTTTACAACAAAAATTTATAACAAAATATTTGTTTACAACTTATTTTAAAATATATAAGATCTCAAAATTAGAAATTTACTCTAGACAAGCAATGTCTTTTTTATTGTCTACCTGTTATTAAAAATTTATAAGACTTTAAATTTTACAAAACTATTATTTACAAAACTATAGGCGTTTTATTAATAACGGATTTAAAGTTTAATGTTAGTAAAATTACCCTACATATCACAATTTTATTTATTCTATCAGCTTGAAGTAGAAAAAACTTTAATCCTCTCATGAACAAATTACTACAAATATTAAATAAAATATACTCTTTTTTAATTTGTTGTGTTTTTACTTTCATATTCTTGCTTTAATATAAAATATTTTTCATAAAAAACATTAAATAAACAAATGTTATCCTTTACTCACATTTTCATTTCATTTTTAATTTATTTCACCGAGCCTCTTATGCGCCATATATGGTAAAAAGCATGGTGTAAAAAGTTTACAAAAATGTGCTTATAATTAAAATACATAAGCAAGAAAAACATTGATGTTATATTAAAAGTATTCATTTATAACAAGATCTTACTTATGGATGCTACAATATTCATTTCAATTTAACATTATATGCATTGAGCACTAATAAAATTTGATGCTAAAAATTTTTATTTTTTAGAAATCAAATCGCTAATTTTAAATTAGAAAATTCGATATTAGAAAATTTTAGCGATAGAAATAAAAGCTTTATTTGCGGCAAATTCAACCTTAGAATATGCTAAATCAGGCGATATAAAAAACAGAATTGCACTTGTAGCTAAAATTTGCCAAAAAGCTTTTTTTAGATTTTTAGCGATAGACATTTAGCTTTAGCGAGTTACAGAATAGGACGGCAGAAGCAAAATTTTCAAATATCAGTGGTTCCATAGTTTTCGTATTTTTAAGCACATAGCACAGTTTTATACAACGCTGCTTTTAAATTAAAAAAAAGGGAAAATGTCATTTGAGGGACTTTTATAATCAAACGACGAATACTATATTAAAAAGGACACGCGTTACAACGCAGATAAAAAAAATTAGATATTTTAAAAAATGGAAATTAGTTTAATTAAAAAAATATTTCTTCATTAGAAAGTAAACGAGTATAAAAATGTTTTGCGATAAATATAAACATGTTAAAAATAATAGGTGATGGATAAACACACAAAACGACGCAAAAACTACAAAAATAAGTGAACAAAAAAAAAAAAAAATATGTTTTATTATCGAGTAGCAGACATAACAGCCGCGTTTATTATCGCTTTTGCTGTATCTTAATTAAATGGAAAAATTAATCTGTTTGCTCGGAAAAAAAATTAGTTTACCGGATTTTTAAATGTATTTGAAATCATAGAAGTGTGATTACACAAAATCAAGTTTTGGGGGGTTAAACCCTATCTAACTCGCCCTTTAGTGTTAAATAGTTTTAAGATAAGAACAAGTGTTTTGTTTCCCTGTAAATCATACTAGTACATAATATAGAAAAGAAAGTAGTGAGATATTTATCAACATAGAGCACTGGCTGCGTGTACAGTTATTGCTGCACGCACGCATAAGCTCACGACCTTATATTGTCAAAAAATAACGCGATATGTCCGAGAATAAAAACGGACAAGGAGCGCAGTGGTCGAAAGGGGCAGTAGCAGCAGCAGTTGCTGCATCACAAAAACATCAACTACAGCAGCAACAACATTTGCACCATGCTCCTATTTACAATGAAGCAGCTTTAAGTTTGACATCTGCAGCTGCTGGTGCTAATCCAACAACCTTATATGGGGGCACTGATCATTTAGGTGGTATTCATCAGTCTTCAGCAGCATATACCTCTTCTCGTTTCCATCCACCGCCAATAGATCATCGCTCTGCAACTTCTACGTCTTCCCTCATTGATCCCCATACACCATCTTCCATTACCAATGTACCTGTACCTAGTAGTTTTATACCCCCACCATTTTCACCTGCAGCAGCTGCTACGTCTGTATTAACCCCAAACCCGTATGCAGTAACTTCGCTCTCCCCTCCAGGAGCGGCACACGCTAATCTTTTACATTCTCATCCGCCTTCAACTCAACAATTTTCGGGTTCTCATTCCATATCTTCGTCGTCTCATCATGGTCACTTTGGAATAGAACATTTTCAACATTTAAATGTCCAACAACAATACGAGCTGAGCAAATTGATGGCAGCTACATTTACTACAACGCAACAGCCAATGGGCTCAACAAGTCTTTCATCAAACATAACATCATTATCATCAACAACAGCTACAAATATACCGCCTGGAGGAACCTCCAGTAATCAAACATCTACGTCAGGTCGTCATCAACCGGCACAAGCTGCACTTCTGCCTTCTGAAAATTCGACGCCAGGTAATATAAACAGCCAAATGGCTGACCAAGTTATAAGTGCCATTAGTTCTGGTACTGGTGCAACAAAACTAGCTACCACACCCGTTCATGGTCGTCTTATGGGGCTAGGAGTGCACGCACCGGATGAAGAGAAACTACGAAGAGTTGAACAAGTTGTGGAATCTGGTATTAGGTGTGTAACCAAGCGTAACAACGTATTATTGTTAAATGTCTTTGTTTTTAAACAATTCGCTTGATTTTTTTTCTTTTATAATCATTAGTGATCAAGCTAAACAACAAATAGTTCAAATATTGGATCGCATTTCAACATTAAGACCTGTAGAAAAGTTATTACTCTATTTACGTTTACCTGGCGAACAACCAGAAACAGGTAAACATTATACAATCATACACTTAATTGTTATATTTTGTTACTTAGTAATTTCTCTTGGCAATCATTTAGATCCGTTACGTCAGCCGCAAAATCCTTTGGGAACGCGCTCAGAAATCAATCATACTATAAATTGGGTTCGTACTCATTTAGAACAAGATCCTCAAGTGTCGATACCAAAACAGGATGTCTATAACGATTACCTGTAAGTAAATTTTATTAAGCTAATAGCATTTAAATTTTTTGTGATAAAAATCTAATATTTGTATATTTTTAATTTTTAATATTATACGCTTTTAGTATTTATGTTATTCCTAAGAAAATTCAAACATATAGAATAGCCAAAATATTCTTCATGTATGGAATAATTACAAAAATAGCTAAAGGAATAAGAGAGTTAAAAAAAAGGATAAATATGTACATCGGCAAATAATTAGTAACAAAGATCAGACACAATTTTAAGAACTAGCCTTAAAGAGGTCAACCGTTAATAAAATCTGTGGTATTTAATGAAATAAAATATAATGATAACTACTAAATATCACTTAATTTAATAATTATGCAAATAGTATTAGAATCAGACAAAATTGTATAGATGTGCAATATATAAATATAACTAATGTAATAATAGAAACAATCAAATTTCGTGCATTAAATATACAAGAATTTCAAAAAAGGCCTAACTTTAATGAAGTATCAATTAGTATAATGCTAGATAACTGGGGTATTCCTATAAAAAAGAAACAAATAATAAAAATTTTGAAGAATGTATGGCAAAAATTTGTTATTCACTTAATATTAGTCATGTTTCCGTAGAGCATACTTATGTGAAACTGCTATAAATTAAGTAAAAAAACAGATGGAAAAAATAGATAAACAAAGAAAAATACTAGCTGTTTTCTTAAATTTTAAAAGCGCGGTTGAGACTATGAGAGGTAAATATTAGTAAATAAGCGGAAAAAATAAGGTATAAAAGAAAACAAAAAAAAAAAAAAAAATGTTTTGAATCTTGTCTAAATGCGAGATTGCAAATAACTAAAGTTAACATTATGTAATCCACAGTTAATTAAACACAATAATATATAACTTTTAAAGAAAAATTTTATATATAATAATCAAACAGAAACACGAATTAGAAAAATATAACAAAAGGATCATTAATGAACTGAAAATTAAAACAAACGAACATTTGACAACAGAAGAGCAAGAGCAACTTTGACACAGCGAAGAACTTTCAATGGGACAATATGAACAAATAAAAGAAAGACGCAAAAACAAATTTGAAAATTTAAAGAATGCACAGTGAAAAAGCTAATTATTATTTAAAATGACAATCGAACATCCCTAATGATATTAAATAGCTTCTTTCGTTAGGCCAAAAACACACAATCCCGAATGACAAAATGATTTTCTATTACATATTTAAATTAATTGCCGACGGGGACGATTGTATTTAAATGTTAATTGACAGAGAATAACAAGAAATTGCTTAATAAAAAGAGAACCGTTCGTTTCAAACACAGTGAGACGAACCAGAACATTTTTACTCAAATACAAGAATGTGTTAATTCTAAATGCGTACAAGGGAAATGTTGCCAGTGCCTATTAATAAAACAGAATACGAAAGCAAATGAACAACATTTTAGAAGATATGAGATTAAAAAAGGACCCTACATCATCACTACAAAAGAAAAACAATGAATTGGGTCCCAGAAAAATGACGCGGCTTTCGCACCTAGAATTTTTGAATTACTAAAAATCCACAAAAAAGGTTCACCACTTAGACCAATCTGTGCATCTGTTCAATTGCCATCTACTTATACGTAATTAATCAAACATTCATGTTTACTGCAATTAGATAGAGCAAATTTGCGAAAGTAACTTCTTATGGCCGACATTCCTGTAAAATGGTTATTTAAAGAAACCCCATTACGTTCGGCTACGAATTTTGTCGCGTCTGTTGGATTGATGGCTATTTTATTAACACGGTGAGTCCTAGCCCAATCGCATATAAAATTTTGACTTAAATATTGTGCGAACGACTAAAACCAAATGTCAACAAAGTCATTTGCCAATACCAATGCGGTTTTAGGTCTGACAAATCAATTCTTGATCAGATGTTCACACTTCGCCAGATCCTGGAGAAAACCCATGAAAAACAATTTGACACGTATTCCCTATTCGTCGATAATAAAGTCGCTTTGGACATTACGATTCGCGCAAAGGTATATCAAGCCATGTCTGTATTTGGCATTCCGGCGAAATTAATAAGACTCTGAAGAATGACATTGACTGAAACAAAATCCCTATTTAAAATTCAAAATAATAAATCTGAACCGTTTAGCACCAAATAGGGATCCAGATCTCCTAGAAAAGATCGTACGTGATGCTGCAGTAAATAGAAATATGTATTACAATTTTTAACAAGATCCACACGCTGCTTTCATATGCCAATAATATTGATATCATGGGAAGAACTTTGCAAGTTGTAACTGCTGCCTTTGAAAACATTGAGAAAGAATCAAGGAAAATGGGTCTGGTGGTTAATGAGACGAAAAAAAATTAATGGCTTCAACGAACAGAAAATTTTTTAAATTGGATGGAACTGTGAACGTTGGTAACTATAATTTCGAGTTTGTTGTGGAATTTGTATACCTCGGTGCCGCCATCAATAAAATAAACGACACCAGCTTGGAAATATAAAGAAGAGTAATACTAGCAAATAGATGTTACTTGGGCCTGTGTAAACAATTAAGAAGTATAGCCCTTTCTCGTCAAACGAAAAAAAAAACACTTTACAAGACACTCGTATTACCTGTGCTATTGTATGGTGCTGAATACTGGGTACTTGCGCAAACAGATGAAGCTTTACTTGGCGTATTCGAGAGAAAGATTCTTCTTAAAATATATCGGCCGATTTGTGTTAATGGAAATTAACGGCGTTGCATGAAGTGTGAGCTGTGTGACGACATTGACGTAGTAAATCGCATAAAAATAGAACGATTGCGATGGGTCGGTCATGTTGTACAAATGGAAAAAGTTGCTCCAGCTAGAAAGAAAGGTTTTTGCACACACCTCGAAGGCATGCGAAGAAGAGGAAGATAGAAGCTCCGTTGGAAGGATCAACAACATCTAGCTAAACTCAATATCCGGAATTGGAGAAAGAGCACAGAAGATCGATGCGCTTGGGGATCAGTCTTATCTCGGCTAACACCTTACCAAGTTGTGAAAAGCCAGTCAAGAAGAGGAAGAGTCCTGGCCCGCCTGTACACGGTTTGGTAAAAATGTCGTAATGAATTTGCTTAAAATGTTGCTAAGCTAAATGAACACACGGTTACATTCGATGGCTAATAGCCGTTTTAACAAAACTTGGATATACTTATTGCAATAAGTAATTGTACTTAAACCCATATTAGTTAACGGAGCAATATGCTTTTATAGGTGGAGTTAGAAAAAACCGTGCAAGTAATGATAAACTGTCTTTATATAAAACTTTACTATAACAGTAACGTGGAGCTACATTTGCTGCTATAACTTGGAAAAAATAGTTGCTGTGCATTGGAGTGATAATTCTGTTGTCACTGTTTGGTCAAATTATGTATCTGTAGAGCCATTAAAACAAGCTGAAAGATACGACCGTAAAAAAGTTACAAATATTTCTATGTTGGAGGCATAGTTGCCAGATAAATTTGGTTCAATATCGTCAAATCTGTGGGAGAAAAATCGTCAAAACAAGTTCAGAAAACGTCAGAGAATCGTCAACACTAAAATGTATGATTTTAATTACTTTTTTAGCTAATAATAATTAAAAAAAGGGGAAAATAAAGTGCTTACAGATAGTTTCGTCAAAAGGAGTAACAAAAAAGACAAAATTTCATAATTCAAAGCAAAATAAACTGAAAATGAAAAAAACGCAAATATTTAAGAAATTTTTTACAGATTTTGTTTAAAACAAATAATTTTTTTTCCAGAAATGATTTTTTAAGGATCCTTTTTCTAATCCTTGTTATATATAGTATTCTAACTAAAAACATTTTTAATATTTTTAAATAAACACATAATAGCTAACATGGAATGGCTAAAAATTGGGTTTCAAAGCGGAAGACACTTTTTTTCTTTTTGTTCTTTTAAGCCAAATACATAAGATATACATACATATATAGTGTACATAAATACATATGGTATATTTTAGGTGTGTTGTGCCGTAGAGTATTAAGGCTGAAGGACCTTTATACACGTTTCGTTTGGTATCACTGTTTCGAGATTATATGACATTTTAGAGTCGTACTTATACAAACGAAATTTTTAGGTTTTGGCTAAACACCTTTATACAAATCGTCAAACTTAGAGCAGAAATCGTCCAATCGTCAAAACCAATGTTTTGTGGTCAAAAATCGTCAAAATGACGATAAATCGTCAAATCTGTCATCTATGGTTTGAAGTGACTTATTTGGCAATGCGACGAGTAACTACCGTATTAGAGTAAGAGGTTAAGACACTGGCCATTTTTTTAAACGCCTTATTCACAGCTCTAGAAAATGCTTGGAAATTGCATTGCCTTTTAAAAAAGGAGTTAAGAATGTTTGATGCTTATCACAAATAAAAATAATTTGCTTTAGTGTTGTTTTTTATTGTTTTTATATAAAGTAACATGAATTAGGTTTGTTTGAAAAAATTTAATTAAGATTCAGCTGAAAACATAAAAAAATACAATTCTTTTATCGTTTAGGCCCAGTGTTGCGTTTCTGCAACGTCCGATCTCTTGTCTTCCAACGATTTGATTATTTTTATATGTGGTTCACATCATATTTTGATTAAACTAATAATATCCTAAACATTTTAAGCAAATAAGCTCAACAGCATAATAGCTCGGTCCTTAATAAGTTAGGAAAAAATTAATTTCCCGACAATATTAAAACAAGCCGATAACAACACGTTACTATGAAACACGTTTCTCCAAAATATTTGGACTAATCATTTAAATATTTTACAATGAATAAATATCAATAGCAAGGTTTACATGCACTGGTGGACAGACATTGCTTAGCTACATATAATTTGAGGTTGATGTAGAAATAGTTTGATTGTAAAGATATCGGCACAAACACAAAATATTTATTCTACTTATTGTAGTATAAAATAAGTTAGTTTTTAGAAAATGTGTTTGGTTTTTTTCAATTGTAAGATAACTGGTATCAAAAATTAAAAAATTAATGAAAAAAAAACGCATTTACGGATCTAAGAATTTTTTTTTTAATTTCTTACAGAGTTTATTGTGATCGCTTGGAAATTAAACCTTTATCAACTGCAGATTTTGGCAAAGTTATGAAACAAGTTTTTCCCGGAATACGGCCAAGACGTTTAGGAACTAGAGGTCATTCACGTTATTGTTATGCTGCTATGCGTAAAACAAGTAAATTGCCAGCACCTCATTTACCAACATTATCAACAGTGAAGACAACAAAAAGTGGTGAAAAAGACGGCGGCATCAATTTATCTACCAATATAATTGATAGCACCGAAGAACAGGAAGAATCATGGAATGTTGTAAAGCAATGGGCTGAGACAATGTTGCACGTTAAAGTCGATAGTATAACCGACTTGGCAACTCATATCAAAACAAATGAATCTTTACCCATGGCAAGTGGAACACATACACCGTATACTGGAGTTGGTAGAGGGACAAGTAGTGCGGTAGGACACAAAAAACATACACAAAGAGAACCCAAAGAGAAACGAGTAATGGTGGTAAGTAGTGGCAATGTTAAAATCGTATTAATTTTGTTTTAGAAAAATTATTTTAAACTAAAATTATCTAAGTTAAAAAGACCGATGGACTCGATATTAATATTAACACCGAATGAAATAAAGCGCATAAAAACAGGATTCCATTGGGTATTTTTTTTAAGAACAACTCGAGTTAAAAACCTATAAGCACATAAGTATATATTAAACTAGTTAATTAACAACAATTACAATTTACACTGGCCTTTCAAAGCCCCGATTTTTTTTTATTTATGAAATGTTTCAAATTTTTAAATAGGGGTCTGCGTCATATTTTAACTCTTTTAGGGTGACTACGGGGATGTTATAGTGGTTTTTACCCTAATTTTTTCAAATTTTGTATGCCAACCCACTTAGGGGTTGGAGATAGGGAGTAAGTATGTTCTATGGTAAGTTTGCAGGGAATTATGAATTGGGGTCAGCCCTACATTTGACCCATCCACGGATACCCTTATAGTTGTAGGCGGAGGGGGAGGGGGGGGGGGGGGGAATTAATTAAAATTTTCCAAACTCTACATGGAGCCCCGCTAAGCGATGGAGATAGTGAGGGCTAGTATGTTTTAAGAATATGCTTGGAAGGGGAAACTAACTAAACAAAAATGTTCATAAGGAAAAATTAGTGGAAGTCAGTCTTACACTGCACTCGTATAGGGGCAATTTCGGGGCAGTTGTAGAGGTTTCTATGTAAAAATTTCAGACAAATAAACAGAGGTAGCCTTAGTTTTTGGCTTATATCTCTCTCGGTCAGTTATAGGGCATTTTTGATGGATTTCAATAGCGATTTTCTTGCAGATATTTCTGATAGTTTGATACCACTTACGCGTCTATGCGACATCGAGGGGCTTAAAAAATGATTTCAACCATAACGGAGAGACAGACATCGCTAAATCGACTGTCCTATCTATCAGAACTAAGAAAAAAAATTTAACAGTGAGTCGTTTAATGAAAAACTTGCCTTTTTTTTAAATAAGAACGTGCCACGCAAAACGTGCAAATCAAGCTTCCAGGCCGCATCGTTTATCAAATTTGCAATCAATTTTGCCCACTAAGATCGTGCTATATAATTCTGATGGACTTTTTTAGTCAGTGTCTGCGAAAACAACCTAAATTAGATGAACATATTCGCTTCTTTTACAAAACATCAAACATAAAAAGTAAACTTTTATAGCAAAAGCATTATTGAAAATGTTTGACAAAAGAATGACCCTGCGGGGTCATTTGTATAATGTTTTACTTAATTTTTTCTCCTTTTTTTTGAGTTAAAATTAAAATGTTTGCTTAACTCAAGTATGCGTTTTTATTTAAAACTAAATCCGTTGTTTTTGTTGGGACAACATTAACTTTACTTTTCCCGGAAACTGGGGTTTGAACAGTAATATTTAAATTTTACTTATTAAAAAAAAACTGGGGCCAAATCGTCGCATTCGATTCGAATCGAAATTTCACTCGATCGATCGAGTTGTCAATACTTTAAGTATAGGACTTCTAATAAGAATTTTAAAATTTCGATTCGAATCGAATGCGACGATTTGGCCCCTGAAAAAAGCTGGGTAAGCAAGGTACCTTAAAATAAAATTTATTTATTTAAAAAAAATATATACCAAATACGTCTACAATAACAAATTTAGCATCGTTGACCATTTACATTATAAAAACTAAGAAACACAAACATATTAAAAAAAAAAATTAAAAAACCTATCTAAAATCTATAAGAACATTTGTCCTCGAGTCTAAATGTAAAATTGACAAAAGCCAAAACAACATGATGCGCTTTTCACCTTTGGAAACAAAACATCCCAGTAAAAAAGGACATGCAAAAGAAGAAATAAATGAAAGGAGCATAGAGTCTAATTTATTCATTTCCAATATTATTAAAAGCTATCTTCCTTCACTTAACTCCGTCAACTCTTAAGCCAATGAATATAGCATCCGCTTGAGTAATCGTACAAATTTCAGTTTATTTATGGCTCGAGTAGGAAAAATTAAAAATTTCTATTAAATAATAATAACTAAAACAATGTACGTCGATTAATGAACTTACTTTTACTTAAGTGGCTATTACAGAATGTTTGTTCCATTTGAGGAACGTAGAGTCGATTTCCTTTCGCTTCGATCTGCAGCGCGTCTTTAATAATTGACACCAAGTCTCGAGATATCTTCCTCAAATTGATCTTCCTACCGGGGTTTCGGCTTTTCCCTTATGCGCGATCCGTTACCAGGTTCGCATACAAATGACTTCCTAGCTGGAGCATCATCATTCATTTTCACAACATGACCTAGCCGACGTAAACATTAAATTTTGACACGCGTAACTATGTCTATGTCGGCAAATAACTTGTGGTTCGTACGACATCAGAATTCTCCGTCAACGCAAATTGGTCAAAGAACTGCCTCATCTGCTTTCACAAATACCCAGTGTCGTTTAGAGAGTGATGTTTGTCTGTGGCTTTCCTTTTTTATTGCTTACCTAGGCTAAAGAAGCATCTATTGGCTAATATTGCTCTTACCTTTATCCCAAAACTGATGATGTTTGTTCTGTTTATGGCGGTTGTCTGCCTAAGTACGTCTTGTGTGTTGATACGATCAACTTAGTTTTATTTGCATATACTTCCAGGCCCACTTTGGCTGATTCTTTCTCCACTTTTTCAAAGGTGGAAGTTACTGCTCGAAATTTTTGCCCCATTATGTCGATATCGTAGGAGTAGGCGAATAACATGTGCGGTTTTGTCTATAGCGGCCAGTTCTATTCTCATGTGTGTATCGTATTATCTGTTCTAAGAGGATGTTTAAAATTTAAACGAAAAGCTGTCTACTTGTCTGAAACTTCATTTGGTACTAAAAGGCTCAAAGGCATTCTTTCCCATTTTAACTGGGGATTGTGTATCAGTTAAAGCCATCACGCAAAGTGTTGTTTGTTTTGTAGGAACACCAAACTTTGCCATAGCTTGAAACACCTTTGTCGAAAGAGGCCTCATAGTCGACAAATAGATAGCATGTGTCGCATCTATTTTTCTTAATTCTTTTCTAGAATTTAGCGTGGTGTGTATATCTAAACGATGGTGGATTTACCAGGTCTGAAGCCGAACTGATATGGGCCAATAATCTCGCCGACTTTCACACAATACGCTGGAAAGTATCTTGTAACAAACGGTAGGAGACTTATTCCGCATATACTGCATTGTCTCCCTTTTTGTGCAAAGGACATAAAACACTGATGTTTTAATCCTCGCGTATGCGTTCTTCTAGTCAGATTGTACAGACAAGCTGATGCATACGCTTTCTAATTGTTTTTTAGCGGGATCTCCCATTGCTACCTTATTCTGTCTAGGCTGTATGCACTCAATACCATCTTCTGGGATTGATTCTGTGGTATCTTAATCGTCGGTACTATTGGATACCAAGAGGCATAACAAATTATTTTTCCATGTCCTCAGCACACTATCTGTATTAGAATTTAGATTAACTTTTTCATCTTTGCAAGAGGATGTGCCTATACCTAAGATTTCAGTTTGGTGTTTTACTCTTTGGTAGAATTTTCGGGTCCTTTTGCCATATCTCTGAAATCTGCTGCGATCTTTCCATAGAATTCGCACAGTGGGGGAAAATCGAGGTAGTTACTACACTTGCATTTTTCCCACCTTATCTGCAGTTTTATTTCCAGATATCCCAGAGTGCTCCGGAATCCAGCAGAGTCTACTACTCTTGCGTCCCTGGAGCGTTGATCTAAAGTTCCAGACCGCCTTTGACCTTACCAGATTGGAACCTAGTCCTCTAAGAGCGGCTTGGCGATGCATTTTCCCATTAGATAGCTATTCCGCCGGGATAAGTGCCCATTGTCCCAAATACCTCCGCTTGGAATACACTACAGTGATCGTCTAGTCTGAATGACGTTGCAATTTTAAGTTATTCACTGAAGATACCCGCTCTAGTCCCAGTGTCCGTCTTAGACCCAACAGTGTACATAGATGTTCCTTAAAGTCGTAAGAGGCCATTTACCCACTGATTTGTCTCGAATAAGTATCTCCACGCTCGGTGTAAAATCCAAATACATATAGTGAAAAATAGTCAGACTCTCTGGCTATAATCCGCACCTGTACGATCCTTTCCATCTCAGTCAGTATGTTGTCATGCGCCGAACAGAAATCGCGCCATGTACCTGTTTTCTTAAATCGCAAAGCACAGATCCAGAGATAATTGATTCAGTGTTGTATTAAGGGCAACTTGTGTAGTACTACCAAGGGCTCCCGTAATAGAAACCGAGGCACTTCTCTGAATCTTATACAACATCCTATGGTGGCAGTCCCTTAAGACAGCATCTCGCCAGATTAAGCAACCACAGGTAGTAGAAAAGAGAACTAGGCCTTGTCCCTTAATTTTCCCAACGAAGTTCCTGCAGGCGTAGAGAGCACACAGCTCCTTCTTCACCCTTTCCCCAATATTCCTTTTTGATTTAGGCCTCCGGTACATTATTACACTAAGGTATTTCGCCTTTAGGAATCGATTAACGACATTCCTCGATTTTATGCCTTTGAGTGAGCAGTACCAACTCTGTCTTCACAGATCGCCCTGCATTATATCAGTCAATGTATACAGAAATCTGCCTCCAACATCCGCGTAGGCTACCATCCTCCTTTACTTCTCTTTAAAGGCCTAAGAATCCCTTTGATGATCAGGATCTACATTAGCGGGGACAGGACTCATCCTTATGATGTGCCCTTGGTGAAAATTCTCCTTACGGAGATCTTACCTAGGCCGGCATTGATTATCTGGTTTTGCAGCATTTTATCAATCCAGTATACGTAACTAATACAAGTGCCCGATGAATTGACTTTAGCTTAACACTATTAAAAGTCTCTTCAACATCCAAAAAGACTGCCAATGTATAGTAGGAGTTCTCCTTGCTGTACTTTTTACATTTGACGCCTCATGCAGAGCACTTTCAACTGACCTGCCCCTAATATAGGCGTGTTAGTGTGAGCTTATTAACCTGAGATCAAGTATATTTCTGATGAGGAGAAATTATAAAAAGCTGATAGGTCTAAAGTCTTTTGAATGCGAGTGACTCGGCTTCCCGCTTTCGCCGTGTTGACAGATTTTTTTACCTTTCTTGCACCACTTGAGGTTTTTGATAACAATCTCTGGTCAGCTCA
Source organism: Melanophora roralis (assembly GCA_963583895.1). Lineage (NCBI taxonomy): Eukaryota > Metazoa > Arthropoda > Insecta > Diptera > Rhinophoridae > Melanophora > Melanophora roralis. The sequence goes on along the minus strand of OY757187.1, from coordinate 92,313,493 downwards.
TCAGCATCGCAGCCAATGTGTATATTAAGCCTCCAGAGGGATAACCCTGTACTTGGATTTGAAAGAACAAACTTTCGAGTTGATATTTAAAAGCATTAAAATTTAAACAGTATTTTAATTGAATCAAACAATAGAGTTATCTCTCCCCATATTAGCCAGTGTAACATCTATGACATTATCCTTATTTGTGAATACTTGTGTGCCGCAGTTTTAGGTATGATGGCGTCTTGCCAAATTACATATAATAGACGAACCATTGTAGCCGTCTTCTTAGCCAAAGGCACTTGCTATAGAATCTAACGCTATATTCTAACCAGTTGCCGATATCATAAATAAAAAAGTCTCCACATTGGGACATGTTGGGACTCTACAACTAAACACATCGCTCTTAGATGTTTTTTTGTGTTTTAAGTAGAAGATACATTTTTTTCCTTTCAGTTGTCCGTTTCCGGTGGTAATTGGAATATGTTTAGCAATAAATTTCTTTTTATATGCTATTCGTTAGGTATAATCCTTTTAATTTTTTTTTTATTTTTTTTCAAAGGATATGGGACCTTTAAAGAAACGGCGTAAAAAGAAACGAAAAGGCTCTTCATCATCAGAATCTAGTTTTCATCAAAATGTAAATAGCAGCGGTCAACAGCAAAACCAATCACAATTATCGCCAGCCAACAGCTCAAAAAGTGGCAGTCAACATGCGGTACCCTCGCCAGCAATGGACGACGTAAAAATCAAACAAGAAGTAATGGATTCTCCTGGTTATTCACATCCTATAGGAAGTTTATCCACACGTTCACAATTGTTGGATACAAAAAATGCGGGCCAATATCAAGTGATAACAGGTGTATCACCAGCAAATACTTTACAAGCGCCGCAACATCAAGTAATGCCTATGAATTTAGCCGCTGAAACCAGAGGGGGAGCAAGTAATGTGTTAACTAGAGTACCATTAATGGCGGCCTCTTTAACGGCAAGTGCTTTTGAACATATACGACCGACGGGTGTAACGACTTCAACTTCTTCAGCAGCAGCTGTAAAGAATTTAACTCCCCAAATAATGGAGCTGTCCACAGAAAAACAAACAAGCGTTTCTTTGCCAGCAACACAAACTGTTATAAAGCAGGAGATTGAGGCTGACGATTATAATACATCAAATATTTTCTGTAAAAAAGTACGCAAAGCACAACAAACCAAGGGCTTCTGGGCTAATTCGCCCACATCTAATCGAAGCATGGGAACAGGAACAATAGGAGCTACATCAACAAATTATCCTATTATTACAACAACTGCTTCGACACCACCGCCTGTACCGGCTAGTGTTATAACAGCAGCACAAAATAATACCGATTCAGTGGTAGTCTACAACATGGGACCACCTTCACAAATGGTTCCTTCAACTAGTCCCAATAGTCAAACACTGAGCGAAGACGTTTCAACGGTGGGTCAACCAAAGGTACTTTCACGCAATCTGCAGCAGCTAAAAGCAAAGAAATTAATTGCTGCAGCAGCTGGTTGTGATCCTCCGGACTTAAGTGCAGCCAAAGATGCTGCTGATTTGCCCGAAAACTTGGGTTTACCACGCGAGCGTGTTATCAGCATTTGTAATATGGATAAGCACGAGTTAGATGATTACTTTTTACCCGTCGAGGAAGAAAATTCTGAAGACCAAGAAACTGAGTTGCTTCAATATTTTCAGATGGGAGACGCTGAGGAAAAATTAACAAAAAATTCTTCCTCTGATGCTAAGCGGAACAGTAATTCAACAGTAAATCAATTGATATCAGCAACAAGTTCAACAACCATACCTAATTTGTTAACCACAATTAAAACGACAGCGTCAATAACATCGAAAACCACAACAATAGGATCATTGATTACGACAATGTCAACAACCACCCCAACTACCATGATGATGAGCAAATGTAAGTCGAGTAACAGTACATCGTTAGCTAATGATGTGTCAAATAAAACACAATTACAAAATGGTAGTAAAACCCTACAATCCTCATCGGTAGGGCTTCAAAATTCCACAACAACATCAATAACAATATCTTCTAGTTCAATAAAATTACCTACAACAGCTACAACTTCATTATCATTGTCATGTACAAATACTGTTGGTACTGCCTCAGCGTCTCTAGCACAATTAACACAAAAGCATCAACAACAAATGCAAAAAACTTTAAATCAACCTCAAACACATGCGCGAGTTTCTATTAAACGAAAAATAAACTTAAATACTGCGTCCACATTCAGTTCGGAAATAACAGCAGCCAGAAAAAACTATAGTTTTCTGCCCATATCACCTAATATAAATACAACATCTTCTTGCAGCAACACTTCGTTCTCTTCGAATAATATTAACAACAATAGTAGGACTCCAAATACGGGATTTTTCGCCAGCCCTGGCTTGAATCGTTTACTGACCAAACAACAATCTTTAGACTGTGACACCTCTTCCGACCCCATGATTGGGGCAACACGACGCCAACGTACGTACAATTCTATAATGACATCCGCTTCAGCACCCCCCAGCCCCTCGGTTCTTAAACAACAACAAGAACAGCAACTATTCGGCCGCATGTCTCATAACATTTTAACCGATCAGTGGTCTCATTCTAGTGGCCCTTTCAATAATCCCTTAACATCAACAAATGCTGGCAATTCCCTAATTGTGGATCAAAATTCCTTGGATTTAGATTTATTTGGCGAAGCAGCGGCAGCTGCAGCATCAACAGCTACTAATGCTTCCTTTGGCAGTCGTAACAATTTTGGTATAAACGTTTATAATATCTCTGAAAGAATAATATGTCAAAATGGAGTAACATTGGCCGATCAATTGAATGATGTCACACAGCGCTCACAATCGGTGCCATTATCACAGTTACATCGTTCCCATTCGCCAAGCTTTAATAGTACATTTCATTGTGTTACAAACAATCCTACAGATATTTCGGCATCTAATTCCTTGGCTCAAACACCTGTTCCATCGGAATTTATTGATTCAATTACAATGCTGTCGGAAAACAGCTGCAGTCAACAGAGTGCTGCAACAAAACTTGAACAAGTGGCAAATGTAGTAGGTTCTGATTCAACAGCCATTTTGGATGAGGTGGATGTAAGTGAGATTTTGTCTTCGCCCGATTTTGTTGTGAAATTTTCCAGTCTTAATCAAACAGGGACCATGAAAACTAGCTGCTCGTCAGCCGGTTCATCGTCAGGCTATAGTAGTAACGGCCATTTCTCCTTGTCATCTGGCAGCTATAGTACAGGAGGGCGCGGTAACGAAGGAGGCAGTAGTGTAATGCCTTCATCGATATCACGTTCCGTTCCCTCTACACCTTTACCTCATCAAAACCCTCAAGGTATTTCGGGCTGCGGTAATAACTTTTACAAAAGGCGTTTCGTTAATCATTGTGAATCTTTGAACGACGGCGCTGTTGGCGGAGTTCTCGAAAGCCTCAATTCATTTTCCAATAACTTTACGTCGAGCAGCAAATATGGTTATAGCAATATCTCCTCATCGCTATCAAGATCAGCTTGCGATATCTCCAAGTCAATGCCATCTACCCCCATCACAACGACTCCTAGTAGTTTCCGATATAGTCCTTCAGAATTTACGAGAGATTTCCTTATTAATGGCAATACAATTGACGATAGTATAACACCTTCGTTTGGTGGAGTGGGAAATGATAATCTAATAGGCAGCGATTTAGTGGGAATGGATGCACCTTTGAGCTCTGAATCCTTGCTTAATGAGGAGGACACTTTATTAAATGGATCGTCGGCAATGACACCTGATTTTTCTGTACAAACTGATACATCAGCCGCTGGTTTAGGCGGAGTTGTAGGTGAGTCATCTGTTGTAAGTGGCGTGCATTCGGATTTATTAGATAATTTGTAGAATTCGTCTGAAGAGCAAGTTAAAAGAAAATCCCTAAGGCTTAAACAAAAGCCTCATGATACCACTTCAGAAGAACACAGGCAACTGATTTGCTTGCCACTTAAAAGTGCAGAACACAACGAGGACGTTGATAATTGCGCAGTTGGACTTTTGTTGGCTGAAGTTGGTAAATTATAAATGTGTTGAAAGACCAAAAGAACTTTATTCTTAACTTGCTCTTCAGTACAAATATACATTAGTAATTAGCATAACTAATTTAGTATACATAAAAATATTAAAATAAAATCATACACATATGTATGTGTATGTATGTCCTTAAAATTGTTACATTATATTATTGTTTTTTTTTAACTTCTAGTTTTTAACTTTCGTTTTCCGTTTTCTATCTATGTTTAAGAAATATGTATGTGTATAAAACAAAATTGTTATGTTGTATTTTTTTTTTTTTTGATTTCTGTAGTCGCTTTAATATTTTGAAAGAATTAAGTCCAGTGAAGACTATAAAAATTGTGTGCTTTAAAAGTATAAATAAGAAAAAAAAACGTGTAAAACGATAAAATATTTTCTTTAATTTTTATTACAAGCTTTTAATTAAATACTGAGAAATAATTTGAAATACATAATAACATATACATATGTACATATCTATGTTTTTAAAAGTTTTATTACAGTAATCGCTTAATTTTTTATTTAATTTGTGTTTATTTTTGAATTTCAAATTTTATGTTAATTATATTTTTGATTTTCTTTTAAATAAAATTGGTAAATTTAAATATCAAGTATTTACAAAAGTTTATTGCAATTTTTACTTATTTAGAAGAACGAATTATTTTCCTACCTTTTGAATATTTTTAAAATTTTGATTTTGTATGAAAACGTAGCTTTGTAGAGGTTTATTCGAAATGCCAAAGTTGGCTCCAGGGATTTGCCCTATTTCAAGTTGAAAAATTACCACTCAGTTTTTCTACGCACTACAAAACTACTTGGTGTTCTGCGTTGACTTGTTACTTTTGCAATCCATATATATGTAATTGCTTATATTAACTCTATGATTCCAGGTTTTTAAGTAACATAATGTTTGCTTAGCTTAACCCAAGATATATAGCCCGAGCTTTACTACAATCACTTCTGAAGAATCTTATGCTTCAATTATATGTGACTTACCATAACGCCATAACCATAACCGTTGTCATTCAAACCAAAACTCAATTAGTTTCTATGGTTAAGGATATGGCGTAATGGTAAGTCACCTATAATCAAATACAGTGTTGCCCATAAGTTTGGTTCGAACAGCTGTTAACTGTGGTATGGTTATGTCACGTATAAATGAACCTTTACTCCTGTTAAGCACCCATATCCTAATCTTCTCATATTAGTTACCCATTGGTGGTATCACAGTTTCCTTCTTCTTTGTCAACTCAAGGGCCAAGCTACTACGATCGAGCTGGCCAGCAATTTCTTTGGGCAGTGTCACGGAACTTAACATAACTAGATGTTAAGGAAGTCAATGGTCCAACAAAAAACACCTTTTTAATCCCTCACTGACCTACACTTGATGCAGTGCGTCTTCAAGGTCTATAGAAAAATCTAAAATCCTCTATTATAATGTATGTATATACCGGCTTCAATGCCCATACATTTTCAATTCGTCAGTAAAAACTGCACACATCCCACCTACAGACTTTTGGATCCCAACAAACAACCGCTAAGGAAATGCTATTGATTGTATTCTCGCAAGGTTGGCCTCTGTCGCAATATATCATCTTTAATCCCTGGCATATGCTAAGATCCCCAAGACAAATTGTCCCTTGGTCTGGCTAAGTTTGTTGCTGCCAGTAAAATCATCTAATACTCAATTGGTACTGTGTACCGTTGTGCTTTGCATTACAGCAGTAATGCAAATTGTCTTTTCCTACAACCTCCATATGCGTCCTTCAAGCATCCTAAGCAGATTGGTCTGAAATCTTTTGGTTTTTAGTGGCCAAAGTCATTTCTTTTCATCTCCTGGGCATTTACATATATGTATCTCTGCAGAACACATGCTCTAAACACGATCATCAACAGGAAGGTATTAAATGACCATTTAACTTTTTGTAATATATTTCGTAACCGTTGGTCCTTAGACAATAGAGGTCTGCTTGACTACACCCAAATGCCGTTTAAATACATTCGTTTGTTTTTCAACAACATAGTGTTTTTCATTCAATGTTAAACAAACTAAATAAATGAACCCACAAGCGAAAGCAAATAAAAAACAACTTCAACCGAAAACAAAATATTACCCATACATTCATATAAATAAATACTGAATAGAATGTGTGAATATTGCTGTATGATTGGTGTCAAAAATTATTCCTCATTTGTGTTTGCAAATTTGTCGTTATTGTTGTTGTTAAACATTCATTAACTAGAAAAAGCACCTGAATGTTTTTATAAAAACTCTAACTGTAATGAGACTTTGCTATGTTTTTGTATTTTCAAGTGTGTTTTATACACATTCAAAACGAAAACTGTAAAATGAATGTGTTCTTCTTGTATCATTGAGTGTAACACACAATACATTCTTTCTTGTGTTGTTACTGGCTTAACTTTATTTATCTCCCATAGAATGAAAAATGTTTGAATGAATATTGTTTTTGTTGTGTATAGGCAATTAAATGAATATAGTCATGCAGATGTCTATTAGACAATGGCTTGCCAGTACTTTGAACAAGAAGTCCTTTTAGCGCATCCAATACAGTTTGGATACAAACTGATCTTTCTTTAAATTTGTCAAATTATGCAACGTAATGTATAGCAAACTCTCCAAAACAGCTTTTCGAAAAACTTGATTAACTCAGTGGGCTTCACAAAGAGAGTCAGTTTCATATTGTTGTTAGTGTAATTGAACAAACAAGCACTAACCATCCGCCTTGTTTGAAAACTCATCTGAGACTGACTAAAAATTTCTAATGGTTTGTATACGTGTAGTTAAGATAAAAGAGGGAATTTGCGCGGTGTGGCAGAATGCCTGACTAGGGTTTAAGTTAACAAAAAATACTTACATGTGTATGTATGTAAGTGTGTAAATATCTTACTTTTCAATTAAATTTTTTGGTAAAAAAATTCTCTTATAGTCAAGAAAAAGAATTTATTTGGTTTAAAAAATTCCCTTCTAACCCAGAGGCAACTATATTTGCCAAGAAAAATACGGAAGAGGGCCTGGGGTCCAATTTTTTGACGCAATTATTGTATATTGAATAAATTAAATAACTGAATTGCTATTCATACATACATATACATACATATTAGAAAAAATGTTTAAACAACTTACACAAATGCCTTTGATTTAAATTTTTTTTAATCTGTATTTTATACAGTATCTAAGTATGCACAAAGATTCCAAGGACTTATGTACATAAAACAAGTTATTGAAAAATAATCAATAATAGCAAAGAGATTGTCCACGATTTTTTAACTTTTTGTTTCTTGGATCACTTACCTCCTATGACAAGCACGTGTTAAATTCATTGATGTTTCCCCAAAAATGGACTAATTCGGGTTGTCTTTCATCAATGAATTTAATAATGATTAGTAAGCTCTTTTTTCTGGGTATATGTATATACATATGTATGTATGTAGATGAGATAATTAAAATATTATTTTCAGTAAAATTATTTTGTTAAATAAAACTGTGTATATTAATTATATGTATGTATTATATTTGCATATTTATGTATGTATCATTATTAAAGTATATAGAAAAATTTTGAAATTTGAAATTTCAATTTTAGTTAAAAATTAAAAAAAAAAGTGCTGTTTATTGTAAATCAATTATTCTGTTAGTATGTTAACTTAAATCAAACTACAAGCGCAATAAAATAATTACAAAAACTTGAAACTGTTTTCTTAACGAATTTGAATAAAATATATGTACACTCAAATAAATATTTTATTCTGGTGTATTTTTAACACTTTTTAACAATTGTTTTATTGTACGCATTGAATAATTTTTTGTTAAACACATAACTTTCAAGAAAATTAAATTTAAATAAAAATTAAATTAAAAAAAAAAAAATGAAAACCGACATACTTAAACTACCCAGCAAAAAACAAAAAAAAAATTGGAAGTTGTTCTAAAACCATAGCATTTTCATTGAATACCAAAAAATTTCCGAATTTAATTTTTGTTCGTCTGTATTTTATACAATATTTAAGTATGCACAAAGATTCCAAAGACTTACATAAAACAAGTTATTGAAAAATAATTAATAATAAGTAGATTATCTACGATTTTTTCACTTTTTGTTTCTTGGATCACTTACCTCTTATGGCAAGCACGTGTTAAATTCATTGATGTTTCCCAAAAAATTTAATTACTTCGGGTTGCCTTTCATCAATGAATTTAATAATGAGTAGTAAGCTCTTTTTTTGCTGGGTATGACAGCAAACTTAGAATATGAAAAGTTAGTTAAAAAGCATGTAACAGAGTGGTGCGATTGACACTATTGTCAATTTAAAAAAAAAAAAACAAGTAAATTAAAATTAATATTTAATAGTTCATAAATATATTATTGTATATAATTATACACAATTTATAAAATTAAATAATAAAATACCATAAATAGTAACACACATTTATACAGACTACAAAAAGAAATTACAAATTCACTAGAAATCATCAGTAACAATTTTGGTTACTGATTGCTTCTTTTAATTTTTAACTCAATTAGGCGATTTTAGTCGTTAAAAGTCATAACCAAAACATGTGTATTACTGGTAACACACACTTTCTTTATGATTCAATAAAAGCAAACTCTTTTTTATTTAAAATTATAGAAACACAACACAAATGCTCTCAAATAATTTGGAAGAGTTTTCCATTATTTTTCTTTTAAAAATAAATTTTTAGCATTTTTTTTAAATTTGTCCAAATCAAAATTTTTATAAAAAAAACAGCTGATATTAATTTTCACGCACAAATTTACTCAAGGAAAAACTTTGTGCATGAAGAGAACTGAAATTACTCTCTCATTAGCTCTTTCTCTCATGCACAATTTTTGTTATCTGGAACGCTTTTTTGGTAACTTTGTGCAACTTTGGGGAAGTTTGTGCATCTTCTGGAACACACCTATTGTTAAACAACATAAACGTATGTTTACAAGTAAAGAAAACAAACAACAATTTAAATATACGATAGGACCATGGCGCAATTATGAGTATCAGGTGGTGTGTACGATTATTTCACCATGGATAGGACTTTACAGACAGCTTGTAAATTGAGCATATTTATGTACGTGAAGTTCTTTTGAATTGCATACATACACTTTTACATACTTTATATGAAAATAATATGTGCCTCAGGCTTATTGTAAAACAAAAACCATTACAAAAAGAAAAAAAATTCACACATTGCATATGTGTATTTTTACACATATTGTTATAAAATATGAAATACATTAAAATAATTTAATAAACAAACAAACAACACAAATTATTCTTGTATAAAAATTTACCATAAATATATTCTTATATATTTATACATACATTACATTTATCAATAAATATTACAAACATAATTAAAAAAACTAAAATTATTATTTTCATTTATGTATGTGTTTTTATAAACTAACCAAGTAAAATACTAGGAAGTTACGTTTAAATCAAAATTCAACTTCATCATTTATTCCTTGAAAGAGATTTCAATTAGTTTTTATTTTTTTTTATTTATTCTAAACCAGGGTACACTAATACCCTGTTCTAAACTAATAAAACATATTTGATTCCACTTTTAAATAGAATAAATATAATTTAATAATTTGCGTAGTCCGTGTTTACATACATATGTATAAACACTCCTCTTCACATTAATAGGAGAGTAAGAGAAAGCTACCTTATTGCACTCACTCTTCCGAGTCATGTGCTTCTCCATAAAATTCAATTGTATTTTTTTACGTTGCTGGATTTTTGATATTTTTTCTGTAGTATAATTTGCTCTAAGTGTTTTTTTATCCTTTTTAATGTACTTGACTAGCACTTAAACTATTTTGTTCCTGAATTATTGCAGCTGGGTCACTAGATTGGAGGATATTCTGAGAATTTTCCCATTCTTTTTTTTTGGGGGGCTTTGAATTTAACGGCCAATCATTAGATTACACTTCCAGGTTATCCCTCGTTTTTTTAATGGTCTTCACCAGCTCGACTTTCAGTCGGCCTATATCTTTATAAAGGAAGCTAGAGCTCACGAATATATTTTTCTTTTAAGTATTAATGGACTTCTCCAGGGTCTTTTTCTATTTCTTTGCTTTATTTTTTCCTTCTTTAGTATCAAAAAACTTTTCCAGGTTGATCTGTTTCTCTCTTGAGCTTCGGGTTAAATTGCTGCTATTCGCACATTGCCAGGTTATCCCTTTTAGTGTTTTAGCGTATTTATTAGTAATAAAAAAATTGTTTATTTCATTTTTATTCTTTCGATACTTAAAATAAACTAACTTAAAAACTAAACTGCAAGGATTATCAAGCAGCCCCATACCCAAATACTGCTGAGCTTGCGTCTGGTGTTCTATTACTTTATAATTGTTTACTTCAACAATGTGTGTAATATTGCTGATTGCACAACATATTAAAGTTCCATAATCTAAATATGTACCCTGTTGGAAATTCATAGTTGTGTTTAATTAAAGATTAGGCCTTCTTAACAAATATGTATTATTTTTATTATCTTACAGCACTACGCGTCGGCTTCGATTTTTTTCTTGAAGGTCAGGTCAATATACATTCTTATGTATATACATAAGTACATTTAAAATCAAAATCAGTTTATTTAAAATCATTTAAACTTTGTCACAACAAAAACGAATGCATATGCTTCAACATATCAAACGATACACCAAACAGTTATACGAACGGTACATTTAAACAATGCGAGTGAGACACAAATATCTCGAAGGCAAAACACCAACAACAAGCCTAATTGCCCTTAAAAAAAATAATGGCAATGACGCAAACGATGCTCTTTTACCCAAATCTAAATTCCCAATCTTTGTAGCAGTTGTAGCTATTGTTTGCATTCCCTTTATGCTTTTATCATATTTTTCTTTCTTAAGTAATTCCCTACAACATTAAGCCCGCGTTACACGAAATGTAAAATGGTACATAGGTATGTACACATGTAGCTGTGATGCAATTTTGTCCACTACTCATTTAAAGCGAAATGGCTTTAAAATGGCGTCAAAATTACGTCACTGCTGCATATGTATGTAGCTTTTTACATTGCGTGTACTGCAGACTTTAGCCTTTTTAAGTTTTGGTAGAAATTTCATGGCCGGACAGACAGTTTAGCCTTCACTTTTGCCGTTTACGATTTACCACGCCCTATTTTTCACTAAGATGGCTAAAAAATTATTCTTGCTTCCTGAAACTTTCAAGGTAGAGTGTGCTAAAACGGCAATTGCCAACACGCCTAAAACAGAATTGCATCCCTTCAAAATGCTTCACAGTGCCGATGTCTGGGTCTTTAACCATCAACGCCAGTGCATGCCATCCACGTACTTGCAAACAATTTACATCTTAGAGAAAGGGGTTGTTTTTGGCTGGCAAGAAATTATTAAGCCTTTATTGAAAATATGAATCCATGTGCATATAACAGTGTAACAAAACAATTGACAATAGAATTCGAGCTCAGTTTATCACGCCTACAAACACTTTTTAGAATCCCTGGAACAAAGATTACTTTTGAAAAAGTAATATACATACATGTACGATGCAATATGCTACCGGAGAAAAAGGCAATCAAAGGAAAAATAACTTTATACGATAATGGTTTGCACAGTACAACAATGATAATTCCCTTGTTTTTTTGCAGATGCCTCTTTAGGGAGGACTGTGCTGGGGTAGCCATTCTTACAATAAATTAAAACAATTTAAAATTCTATTTAAGCATTAATTTCAGGCCTTGAATTATTGTTTTTTGAGCTCTGGGGAATAAGGAAGGCGCTGGAAATTGCATGTGAGTCCAACATCAAAAAGCTTGCGATTTTCACCAATAGCATGCCTTTCTGTCAAAGTGTTCTAAAAAAGAACCCCCAAATTATAGTTTGGATGAAATCAATGAAAGTGTTTGTTATCGAGATTTAACAATTGCCATATTATTTGGCATGGTATGACTAGGGGTCATATCATTATTAAATTTCAGTGAGAAGGCTGATTGTGTGGCTGGCATGGCGTCTGCAGGTTGAACCCATTTAAACCCATCGCTTACATCTGCGAAAACACTGAGAGCCGTACACAAATAAGTAAGAGGTCGCATTTTTAAAAATTCATGAGTCGGAAAATAAATTTTCGAACAAATTTTTTATTTTACTAATACTTAATGAAATGAATCGAATGGTCACCCTATACATATTTGGGATATTCAAACGGTATGCTATCAAGTCATATTGTCTTAAAGTTTTAATATTTTACAATAGTTTTAAAAAATTGTTGTTGTGCTTAGAAGAAAAAAGTTCTAAAATAATAAGACTTTTTGAACTGTGTTTATTGTTTTGTCATAAACAGTAGAAACCTAAACCGGGCGGCCGAAACTCTTTAGTGAAGCCGTTGATATAATTAACAAGTCGCAGTCATTAATTTTGAAATATTTTAGAAATTACTTATTTTTCTGTTTTCTCCAGAAGCTGATTCAAACTTAAAATAGCACACTTAATTATGAGCGGATGCTCACAACAGTAGTATTTTTTCGTTTAATTTTTTTAAGACACATGACTTTATGACTAAGTAAGGTTATAATTTAAAAATTTTACGAAAGCAATAGTTGTGTTCAATATCTTTCCAGTAATTACTAGCAACGAGAGAGTAAAAAGAAATATTTTCAAAAATGCTCTCAAAAATATTTAAAAGTAAATGAACACTTTTACAGTCAAAACTTGCAAGCAAATGTATTTTGTTATTGTAAACTTATAAAAATTTTTTTTCAAAGCATAATGACAGAAAGACTGTTTGAATAATTTCTGATAGTAAAATTTTTACTAGCAGAAATTATCAGAAACATTTTTGTTTCTAAACATATTACGCTCTTTTTTGGCTCTCTAGCTGCTAATTTTTTGTGTACGTGAACACTTACTAGTAATAATTATCGAAAATAAGTGATAATTTTCTGTAAATGAACACACCTAATTACTGGAAAGATATTGAACACAACTATTGCTTTCGTAAAATTTTTAAATTATAACCTTACTTAGTCATAAAGTCATGTGTCTTAAAAAAATTAAACGAAAAAATACTACTGTTGTGAGCATCCGCTCATAATTAAGTGTGCTATTTTAAGTTTGAATCAGCTTCTGGAGAAAACAGAAAAATAAGTAATTTCTAAAATATTTCAAAATTAATGACTGCGACTTGTTAATTATATCAACGGCTTCACTAAAGAGTTTCGGCCGCCCGGTTTAGGTTTCTACTGTTTATGACAAAACAATAAACACAGTTCAAAAAGTCTTATTATTATAGAACTTTTTTCTTCTAAGCACAACAACAATTTTTTAAAACTATTGTAAAATATTAAAACTTTAAGACAATATGACTTGATAGCATACCGTTTGAATATCCCAAATATGTATAGGGTGACCATTCGATTCATTTCATTAAGTATTAGTAAAATAAAAAATTTTTTCGAAAATTTATTTTCCGACTCATAAATTTTTAAGCGATGGGTTTAAATGGGTTCAACCTGCAGACGCCATGCCAGCCACACAATCAGCCTTCTCACTGAAATTTAATAATGATATGACCCCTAGTCATACCATGCCAAATAATATGGCAATTGTTAAATCCCGATAACAAACACTTTCATTGATTTCATCCAAACTATAATTTGGGGGTTCTTTTTTAGAACACTTTGACAGAAAGGCATGCTATTGGTGAAAATCGCAAGATTTTTGATGTTGGACTCACATGCAATTTCCAGCGCCTTCCTTATTCCCCAGAGCTCAAAAAACAATAATTCAAGGCCTGAAATTAATGCTTAAATAGAATTTTAAATTGTTTTAATTTATTGTAAGAATGGCTACCCCAGCACAGTCCTCCCTAAAGAGGCATCTGCAAAAAAACAAGGGAATTATCATTGTTGTACTGTGCAAACCATTATCGTATAAAGTTATTTTTCCTTTGATTGCCTTTTTCTCCGGCAGCATATTGCATCGTACATGTATGTATATTACTTTTTCAAAAGTAATCTTTGTTCCAGGGATTCTAAAAAGTGTTTGTAGGCGTGATAAACTGAGCTCGAATTCTATTGTCAATTGTTTTGTTACACTGTTATATGCACATGGATTCATATTTTCAATAAAGGCTTAATAATTTCTTGCCAGCCAAAAACAACCCCTTTCTCTAAGATGTAAATTGTTTGCAAGTACGTGGATGGCATGCACTGGCGTTGATGGTTAAAGACCCAGACATCGGCACTGTGAAGCATTTTGAAGGGATGCAATTCTGTTTTAGGCGTGTTGGCAATTGCCGTTTTAGCACACTCTACCTTGAAAGTTTCAGGAAGCAAGAATAATTTTTTAGCCATCTTAGTGAAAAATAGGGCGTGGTAAATCGTAAACGGCAAAAGTGAAGGCTAAACTGTCTGTCCGGCCATGAAATTTCTACCAAAACTTAAAAAGGCTAAAGTCTGCAGTACACGCAATGTAAAAAGCTACATACATATGCAGCAGTGACGTAATTTTGACGCCATTTTAAAGCCATTTCGCTTTAAATGAGTAGTGGACAAAATTGCATCACAGCTACATGTGTACATACCTATGTACCATTTTACATTTCGTGTAACGCGGGCTTAAGGTTGTAGGGAATTACTTAAGAAAGAAAAATATGATAAAAGCATAAAGGGAATGCAAACAATAGCTACAACTGCTACAAAGATTGGGAATTTAGATTTGGGTAAAAGAGCATCGTTTGCGTCATTGCCATTATTTTTTTTAAGGGCAAATAGGCTTGTTGTTGGTGTTTTGCCTTCGAGATATTTGTGTCTCACTCGCATTGTTTAAATGTACCGTTCGTATAACTGTTTGGTGTATCGTTTGATATGTTGAAGCATATGCATTCGTTTTTGTTGTGACAAAGTTTAAATGATTTTAAATAAACTGATTTTTATTTTAAATGTACTTATGTATATACATAAGAATGTATATTGACCTGACCTTCAAGAAAAAAATCGAAGCCGACGCGTAGTGCTGTAAGATAATAAAAATAATACATATTTGTTAAGAAGGCCTAATCTTTAATTAAACACAACTATGAATTTCCAACAGGGTACATATTTAGATTATGGAACTTTAATATGTTGTGCAATCAGCAATATTACACACATTGTTGAAGTAAACAAGAAATATTTTCAAAGCATTTTTGAAAATATTTCTTTTTACTCTCTCGTTGCTAGTAATTACTGGAAAGATATTGAACACAACTATTGTAAACTTATAAAAATTTAAAACTAAAATTTTTTTTCAAAGCGTAATGACAGAAAGACTGTTTGAATAATTTTTGATAGTAAAATTTTTACTAGTAGAAATTATCAGAAACATTTTTGTTTCTAAACATATTACGCTCTTTTTTGGCTCTCTAGCTGCTAATTTTTTGGGTACGTAAGCACTTACTAGTAATAATTATCGAAAATTATTGATAATTTTCTGTTAATGAACACACCTAATGAAAACCTTTTGTAGTTTTAATTTTCGTTATATACTTTTTGAAATTTTCGTAGTTTTAAAATTAAACGAAAGTTTCGCTTCTTTTTTGAAGCCAATTTTTAAGCAAATTCTAAAAAGTAACGTTTATATTTACGAAACTTTCATTCAATTACAAAAAAATTGCAGTTTTATAAGTGTACAAAAGAAACTTTCATATTTATGCATGACTTTGTTAAATATAAAAGTTATTTCGTCAAATACATATACATATATGTAAATAAAATTCATATTTTCTACGCAAGAATTCCGTACAATGTACGAACGAATTCGTTTATATGTATGTTGCAAAGATATTTTCGAGTGCAGGGATACCATGGCAATATAACCTAACATAGTTGACCATAGAAGACGAGACAAAAAAAATATTTTTTTAAAAACAAGCTGTTATTATTTTAATGCTCTTAAAAGAAAAAAATTAAATTAAAATAAAACCCATCAATTTATTACATTACACAACTTTGCGAGATTATCCGGATACACTTATTGGTACCTACGAATCACGAACTTGATATAATGGTGTACAAATAGCAAAATTAATTGCTAAATTATTTTTTACGTTTTATTATGTATATTTGCTGTAAAAAAACTGCTTTGCAAGACTTAAATTGATGAGTGAATACTTTTTTCATAATCAAATACGATTCAGCCATTAATTTCGAAAAGTATGTTAGATATAGTGCCACTTGACTCAACATTACTTAAAGCAATAGTTGCAAGATGTGGTTCATAGCGACGCACAGTACGCTTGGCTGTAGTGGTATACGTAACTAAATTACGCAAAATCAATGAGGCAGTTAAACGTATACTCTTAGTGACTGGCCCTTCATTTTCATCCATTAGCTCTTTGGAATTCATTAAGTCGGCCGTATGTCGTTTGATGGCCTGCAAAGCTGACAAACCAGTGGCAGATTGATTCTGCGAGCTGGACGATGAGGAGTTTGAAGGTGATGGAGAGGCATTGTTAGCCCTTTGCGAAAGCTCAACGTTGCGTACTATAGTTACGGGCGGTATAGCGGGTGCTATGTTATACATGCCGGTAGCAATTCGACGTTGAACGGCTGATCTTAAACTATCCAAAGTCAAATGATGATCGATTAAATGAGTCATAAGTGAAAAGCGCTTACGAGGTACCCCATCGCACAGACCAGGACCAACCCCCCACTGGCAAAATATATCAGCTGCCGGATCTAAGTGATCAGGAGCATGAGATGTGCAAACATGATGCTGTAAGTCTCCCATAGATTTAAATTGTTTCCGGGGGCAATTGCGCCAATCGCATATGTACAGCCACTGGGCATCAATTGCAGAAATTTGTTGCGTTTGTTGTTGTTGTAATGCAGATTTTTGTGGTGTATTTTGATTATTTTGCTGCTGTGATTGATTTGTAGTTGGTGTAGCAGTAACATTACCAGATGTTGTTGCAGTTGATGTTTGCGTGGAAAGAGTCTTAGCATAACCTGTCGTTTGGGGTTTGTTTTCTTCAAATTGTCTATTTGCAACTGTTGAAGTTTGAGCTTGAGAATTTATAGCCACTGCAGTTGAAGTTGCTGTTGCATTCACATTAGTATTTGTGTTGGCTGCAGCTAGCGGAGGAGGACCTGTTGTATTTACGATTGGCGGTAATTTTACTGCTGGCTTTATTAATGTTAAAGGTTTTTTAACATTTGCTAAGCTAGGAGATTGATTAAGACCAGTTGCAATAGTTTGTGTCGTATTTTGAGATGGATGTATGTGTTTAGGTTGTATAAGAGATGACGTTGAATCTGGTAGCTAAATTATTGAATTGAAAAAAAAAATACAAAATTACCTGTAAATTTCTTTAAAACTTAAAATTAAATTAAAGTAAAACATACAGTTAGTTTTAATATTTTCTTTAAAGAAATCACTTTTAATTTATGAAAATTATCAACGTGACCTAATAAAACACTGCCTAATGTAGACCGGTGTTGGTATCTTAATATAACCATCCAACCATGCCGCTGAAGGATCCAACAATAATTTTCTTTGCGACCAAACCCCCACCTGTTTTTAATAAATGACTTTAAGCTGAAATAAATTAACACTTCATATTACGAAAACTTAGTGACAGGGGCAAACATTGCGAGCAATAGCTTTGACCTTTAAAAAAGTCGAGAAAGAATCACTCAAAGTAAGTCTGGCAGGAAATTTAGATAAAGCTAAGTGGATGGTATTAACGCAGCTTGCGCAGACAGTGGAAGTTGACAACTACAACTTTGAAATAGTCAACGATTTAATCTACCTCAGCACCGCCATAAACAGAACAAACAACATCACTTTTTTAGGTAAAGGAAAGAAAAATATTGGCCAATAGATGCTCCTTTGGACTAAGTAAGCAGTTAAAAAGCAAAGCCACCTCCCGACAAATAAAAATCACACTACCCGTCATACTACCCGTGCTTACTTATGATTCTGAAGCGTAAGTACTTTTGAAAACAGATAAGTAGTGCTTGGAGTATTCTAGAGAAAAATTCTTTAGAAAATCTATGGGCCAATTTGCGTTGACGGAGGATACTGGTGTCGTACGAACCGCGACCCGTATAAGCTGTTTGCCGATATTACATTTTTGTGTGTATCAAAATTCAACTTTTACGTTGGCTGGTCATATTGCTAGAATGAATGAAGATGATCCAACTAAGAAGTCATTGCAATGCAAACCAAGTGGCGGATCACTGATATATACCCTTAACACTATGTAAAGGGTATCATTAGCCGCCATATTCATAAACAAATTCTAATTTATTTTAGAAATACATTGAAAACTTGATAGTCAGGACCTCGCTAATCCGGATTATTTGGTAATCCGGAAATGGTTTTTTTATTGAATTGTGTATTCTATAATCCGGATTGATTGCAACTTTACAATCCGGATACAAACTGTTGTGTAGCAAAAATTACGTATATAAGTTAGTTTCGGTATAAAACATATTTTTTTTTTACTTTTAATCTCTTTAACTTAAAAAATAGTTGATTCTCTCACAGAACAAGTAACTAAAAAATATTATTATTTCTAAAACATAGAAAAGTACTATTGCATTGAAAACATTTTAATCTGTAATCTGGATAATTTAATAAAACGGATTAGGGTCTGCAATCAATTATCCGAAATATCAAGTTTTTTACTGTATAATGAATATGAGGGTAAATATATAATTTTTGTAAAAAATAAAAATAATATATAATCGATACAAACCTTTGTTGCTATAAGTGTTGGTGTTTGCTGTTGTTGCATCTTTAGCTTTGACGTAACAATATTCGTCTGTAAAATAGCTTGATTTTGAGTTTTAGGTAAACTTTTTTGCGTTTGCTGTGCGGCCGAAGATATTAAAGACTGCGGCTGCTGCTGTTGATGATGCTGAATAACAGGCAGAGAGGAAATTTTTTGTTGTATTATTGAAGGATGTTGCTGTTGTTCAATAACAGCTCTTATTTGCTGCTGTACTTGTTGCGGTAAAAGTGGTGGCGTTGTGGAAGTAGACTTTACTACCGTTGTTGTTGGCGGTGGTTGTTGCGTTGTAATTATGGTCTGGGAGTTTAATTGACACTGCTGAGGCGGTTGTTGAGCCTGGGTTATAACAGTTTCTTTTATTTCTATAGCACGCGTCCCAACCCCTCCAGTTGTGCTGCTTCCACTCAGAATAACATGGCGTTTCTCAGAAGAGCCAGATACGATGTGTTGTTGTATAATGGATTGATGTTGTTGTAGCTGAGGAATAGCCACTGGTGGGGGCGGCGTATTTGGGGACTGAACTAGCGAAATAGTTTTAGCCATACGTGTTATCGTAGCCGGTTGTTGCTGTTGCGGGGCTGTCGTGTGCTGCGCTATTGGTTGGTGTATTTTTATCGTGGCTGGTATTTGGTTTAGTTGATTAAGAAGAGAAGGCGAAATTTGTCCTGCTTGAATTTGTTGCGTCTGCTGTGTATGTTGCGGTTGTGGGCTGGACGTTTGTAGAATTTGTCTTGTTTGCGTTTGCACTGGTACATGCTGTATATGGGTGGCAGTACCGGTTTGGGGGTTAATAAAAAATTGTTGTGGTGTTTGAGGTCGTTGTGTAACCAGCACTTGTTGACCTGCCGATGTTGTCATTATCATTTTTTGTCCCTGCCCAGCAGGTCCAGTTGTAATAATCTGTTGTTGTTGCCCCGGCATGGCTTGTTGTTGTAATATAATTATGGTTTTTTGTCCCGTCGATTGTTGTTGTGGCGTTTGAGTTACCAGAACAGTTTGTGTGGGTTGTTGGGTTTGCGGCGGAGGTTGTGGCTGGTGTGGTTGAGCCACTAAATAGGTTTGTCCCTGTTGATTGGTAGCCAACACATAAGTTTGCTGTTGCTGGGCTGCAGGTTGCATCATTTGTTGTATGATTTGTGTTTGGCTCTGTTGCTGCACTTCCATCGGCTTTTGTTGCAAAATTACCGGAACAGTTTGTAGACCTTGATCTGTTTTAATGGTTGCCATAGCATTAGGCATCTGTTGTGTGGCGGCTCCAGTTACAGGTTGAAATATTATTTGCCTTTGTCCACCCTGTAGAGACGTAACTGTGGGCTGTTGTTGTACTTTAGCTGGTATAATAAGTGAAGATTGTTGAATTTGTTGCTCCAATTGTGGAGGCTGCGGGGGAGCTTGCTGCTGAGGGGAAAACTCTTCAAGATCTTCATCTTCCAATATAGAGGCAGCCATTTCAGCATATAAGTTTGCTGCATTTTTAGAGGGTGTTACTTGTACTTCTTCCTTTGTAGACATTGATGTGTCGAAGGCCAATCTTTTGTTGTTTCCAGAATGATCTTCTACTTTGCGTTTTTGAATTATAGTAGCCGGGATTGGTGGATCAGCCATTTTCTTATCCAGAATGTCTACTAACATTTGATTAGCTAAAATAATAGGACGGCCAGTAGCATCCTTGACAACATTTGCCCCGCTTAGGGGCGCCAAAGGTGGAGGTGTGGATTCAGACATTTGTGGTTTTTTTTCTAAAGTAGGCAAAGGATGGGCGTTCAAAGGTTTTATAGTTGTTTGTCCCACTTTTAAGGGGGTATGTTGCATTAGAGGATTGTTAACCAAAGCATTGATGGCGGCACTGGCCACTTTAATAGGTTGTGCTGTAGTAGATTGCACAGCAGCACTAAATAAACTGGATGTAGCAGTTGTTGTTTGGTTTGGATTGGCGGAAACATCTTTTTGTTTAAGCTGCCTTTGGTTTACTTTGTTGGCCAATAGGCTTTTTACAAAAGAAGATGGATTTTGTGCCAAAGTTGTAGGAACTGTTTGATAAACAGAAGCTGAATCAACCACTTGCATGGCTTCTGGTTCTATTGGCTGGTTTGTTTGTAGGGTTTGGTCTTCTAAATTAAGAGAGTGCTCGACTTTTTGATCTATATCCATTTTTTCTTCAGCTTTAACATTTAACTGTCGTGGTGCAGAAAGCTCCTCTGTAACCGCAGCTATTAGAGGCTGAGTTACTGCTGCATTAACATTACTTATATCCTGTTTAACTGATTCTACAGCATTTGCTCCGGTGGGATAATCTTGTGTACCTGTAGCAAGAGAATGCGAAGTTGTGATTTTTTGAGGAGTCGTAGAAACCGGAGATGATGCCGTAGCAGCAGCAGCAGTGCCAGCCATTATAGCCGTTTCAAACTGCTGCTTTAATTTTTTTTTAGTTTTTCTTGTTGGTCCAGAACTTTCATTTTGCTTGGGCGAGTTTTGACCAGCGCCAGCCAAATGAGTTGTTTTTTGCAGCGGCAATGGCTGGGCTCTTAATCTTATTGACACATAGTGCTGTCCGGGCAAATCTGTGCCATCAGCCTTTCTTACTGTAGATGGACCAATAGCGGCCGTAAAAATTAGACGTACCAACTTTGGAAACTGCATATGATTTACCACTGAGTGTTTGCCGGACTTTTGGCAGTGTGACAAATACATGCGATATAACTCCTGTGTTTCAATGTGACTCTCCACACTTGCAGTGCGTTCGAATGTGGCTCCTAGCCAAGCTAAGGCGTATTGTTCGTCGTCTTGAGTAAAATTTTGAGGCATTTGTATTGGTTGTTGTTGTTGCTGCTGCTGTATTTGGGGCTGCGGTTGTTGTTGCTGTATTGGTTCAGCTAAGGAATCGTTTACATCGGCAGACGGCATTGGATTGGGCGCAAGTACTTGTGGTTTTATTTGATTGTGACTGTTTATGCTGCTGTTGGTGGTATTGGTGGTGGTTGTGGTTGTCTGTTTTTGTATATTGGCAACATTTTGTAAATTGGCTATGTTTTGAGCCACCAAGGGCAACATATTACCAGGAACTGTTTCCACAACTCGCATTAATATAAAACCATCCGGACCATATGCCTGGGCCTCTACTGTTATTAAGGCCACCAGCTGATCAACTATGCCTTTCACCTGCATCATGGAATGACAGCTTTTGGTACCCAAAGAGGTTAGAGCATATATAGCTTCGAGAGTGAACAAAAGCAGCATCACGTCATTGAGTGATAAAAACAAAGCAATAGTATTATAGAAATTATTATTCAAACACTTTAAAATGTAATCCTCATTTTTTTCCTTTTGGCAGAGTTTGTATAAAATTTCTAAACAATTGATGATGACACCACGATCGGGACCTTCAATTCCATCACACAGAGTTGCCATAAGGCACCTTGAAACGTCATCTATAGTAGGATCTAAGATTTCCAACTCGCCTGCTATATTGCCTGCAATTTCTAAGGCCTGTATGTGAATATTACTCCAGCGTATGTTTGAGCTCATGACCAAAAATCGCACAAAAGTCTTATTTTTGACCAAGGCGATTAGGTTTTCCTCTTGAAAACTTAGATTTCGAAGTATTGACACAACCTGCAATACACGCTGGCCAACATAATCCTGGGTACCCAAGCCAGTGCGTAGATTTAAAAAATCTAATTCTTTACAGTCCTGCCATATGCCCTCCATCTCTGGTTTACCATCATCATAGTCGTTTATTAAAGCAGCTTCACGTAGTGCTTGCTCATCAGTATATAAATCCAAAATTTGTGGTTTATCACTTAACAAATCAAACCAAAAACCGTACAGAGAGTGATGTCTGACACCACTGTAAATGCTTTGAAACAGTTTACGCATGGTGTAGTCCGAAAATACTCCAGTGTGAGCTAATAGAGCATTAAGCAACTTTGGGTATTCATTTAGTTTTAAGGTGTGCTTGCTTTCATTGGCCATTAGTGTGCAAGCGTTTATGGCAAAGTCCTGCTCATTTGGTAGTGGCGAGAGCAAGGATAGCATCAACTTTTCATATGGTGAAGGCTTATGCAGATCTGTTGACAGTTTAAATTGTCTTCTTCTATCCATATTAACATTATGTTGCCTGTAGTTATAAGTCATGGCAACACTGTGTATAATCGTTGCATTAGAGCTGCTAAATGAAGAGGGATAACGAGAACCTCTACTCCGACCACCACCCATACTAAACTCATTCGTTTCTACCGCATCTAAAGCGTCGACTTTATCCGGATCTTCCCCGAAAAAATTTAAACGTTCGTATTTTTCCAACACGCGACGATATATATATTTAAGCGCCGCTGAACCATTGACAATTTTCTCTTTTAAGCCCAGTTCGGGTAAAACTTCTTCCCATTCGTCTCGCATATTCACTTTTTGAAAACCCCCTCTCTCAGTGACCTCACAATATAAACGATGAAGATCTACCTGATGTCCTGTTATTTTAGGCATATGCATAATAGGAGTGCTACAAACAAATATATATTTTTATTTTGAAACTAGAAACATTTTTTTACTTAAAAATTATTTAAATATCAATAAAAAAAATTTTTAAAAGTTGTTACCGAGTTAATAATCATGTAATGCAACAAAAAAAATTAAGTAGAACATTTATTTTTACATATGGGAATTTCCATGTACGTGACATAGTGGTAAGTGAAAAAAAATTATTTAATACCAGTTTACTCTGGTCAATTTGTTTCATTCAAAGCGTACTAAATATGTATATACTAAAAAATTGATGACTTGAGAACCTTGTCGGCCAAAAAAAAAACGGGCAATAAGTTCATATCGTATGTGACATAAAACGGAAGTGCTGTTGAGGTGCATGTACAAATATGCAAAAATCTACAAATTTTGATTTTTTTCTATTTTTTAAATTATTACAGTAAGCCAAACATTGTTTCTTTGTAATCTGTAATTTTTAAATAAAAAAAGGATTTTGTATTGAAAAACAAAATTATATCTTTCGTGACATACCGTACGTGACAGTATTCTTAAGTTATAAAATACAAATGTATATGCTTTGTAAATATATCCATTAATAAAATTAAAAACAAAAAAAATGCTTTTTTTCGATAATAAAAGCAATATTAACAATAATAAAAATAATAAATTTTCTATTACATACCACTTACGTACGTACTTGGGCGCTGCTAATGAATAGTTTTTTTTATTTTAGAATGCGCTGGATATTTTTGCCATTTTTGTTTGTTAAAAAAACAAAACTTTTTGATGTCTTTGGCAGCCACGAATAAAAAATTATTATAATTATGAGCGCATTCATAACATGAGAAAGCATCTGGCAGTATTTATTTATTTGCTTTCACAATTTGCCAGAACTTACTCTAAATAGTAGCAACTATGTCATTAACAGCACCTTTTCAATTGGATGTTGTGAACAAGTTCTATTCTAAATATTGACAGCTAATTTTTAAAAATTAATTTTTTTCTTATATGAGCGCTTGCTATTTTCACCGGAAAATATTTTATTAGATATGTCCAAATGTTCTTCTCTTATTTGAAGAATAATTTTTAACATGAAACAGTTAACATCACACTTTTAAAGGGTTAATTTGTTGCTAATAATAGCAAACGAATTACTTTTTTACGTAAAAATAGTGATCTGTTGATAACCCACTTCGATTTAAACAAGGGTCATGGATAGTTACTTATACTTTTGTATATTAATACTCTCCCTTTTTGCTGTCAAATGCGACCAATTGTTCTATTTTCTTAAAGAATGTTTCTTTGATAAACACGCTGTCTTTTAGCCAATTGTTTCGGAAATTCTTCTATTTAAATTTTTGTAAACTCTCCTAATATTTCTTTGAAGTCTCATACTTACTCTTACTCATGATTTTACAATTATCGACCTAACTCTAATGCATGCAATTGCAATTGTAGCACTTACAATATCGTACGGGACAAACCTTAGGATTATAAAATTGTCATTAAAGCATATTTACAAAAAATTCCAAACCATATTTGTTTGCGACAAATTCCTTGCTTTAAAATTTAGTTTTGAAATACTTGCGGCCGCTCAAATTCAAATGACGTAGACAAATAATGTTTTTAAACCCTTTTAAAATTTTAAAAACATACAAACATCTACAAGGCCTATTGAAAAGGTCACCGCAAGAGATAAACTGATTAATTTTTTTTAATTAAGGGGTAAATTGTTGTCGAATGAATTCGCCTCGGTGTAATTTTTAAAATTAAGTTGCAATTTTAGTAAGCTGAGCTGCTTGGAAAGTGTTTTAGTTTTCGTTTAAAGTAGTGTTTTACTCTTGCTTAGGTTTAATAGCTCTGCCTTTAGTTTCGATGCTAAGTATGTTTAACATGAGATGATTTTGAGTCCCATGATTAAAAGCCTTTTTTTAAAGGACGGGTAAATTAAAATATGATGGCAGTTAGTTTAATAAAAGGTACTTGTTGTAAAAACTAGAACAATAACCAAATATATTAATAAATGAAATGTATTGAAACCAATTAAAAACAATTGTTTACATGTGGTTATTTCCTAGCGAGTTCAACTTGGTTTTTAACCCTTTTGGAATAGTTTTAGATTTAAATAAAGTTCAATATTAAAAAATATAATTTCTATATGTTGTGTCGCACAGAATGTGATGTTAGAGAAATGCAAGAGTATATTAGTAAGGAAATATTGGCGGCTATTAATTAGCCAGTGTACCATCCGTCATTTACCATGGCGCAAATGTGGTTGATACATTAACAATTTACAGAGAAAATAAATATTAAAACAAAAAGAAAAATTAGCTACTCATTTTTAAAAATTTTAAGTTATTGCCAACATAAGCTAATTGTACGTCTTGACGAGACAAATCCATGCCTAGACAAACGTCAAAATCGGTATATAAAAACCCTGTATAAAAATACCAGATTTTTTTTTATTTGGATTTGGGTATATAAGATTCGGCACAGCCGAATAAAGTGGTCTTGTGTTTTTTCTTTTGACTGGGAAATGAATGAAATTTTGTTGTGAGTTATTTATTTTTTTTTTGGTGCCCCGGTAGATCAGTAGTAAGTACACGAGTCTACTAGTCTGGGGGCCGTAATTTAGATTCCTAACAGAGGACCTGGTAAGCCTGTTCATCTGACCTTTCTTCGTTCCTTCTATCTTTACTCTATCTGCCTCTCCGGACTGAATTAAGCGGACCCAAGTTAGCTGTATCCCTTCTTTTAACGGCTGTCTGTTTTACTTAACCTAACCTTTTTCATTTTTGTTGGTATACCAACTATAGTTATTTTATTTTTTATTATTGGGAGTTATTTAATTTTATTGATATATAGAATTTTTTGGGAGTTACTTAGGGTCTAATTACGTAAAGCGCAACGCATAATAACGCAATCAACTGTATCGAAAATTTAAAAAACTTTTCCATACATTTTGTTTTTGTTTTAGGGCGTTGCGTTTTAAAAAATAAGGGGGTTAATTTCCCTTAAGGCAAGTGTATGATACAGTACTCTGTTTTATTTGAAATGATGTTGAAAAAATGTGTTATGAATAGCCGGCCTAACACGGTCGCAAATATTGAAAACTATAGTATATATATACTGAAGGCTAAAATAATAACTTGGGGAAGTCTATTATACTTAAAAAAAATTATAGCCTGGAGAAGTCCGTTAATACTTTAAACAAAGAAATAGAAGAGCACCCTGGAGAGGTCCATTAATAAAACTGTGGATGAACTTTGGTAAACACCATTAAGACGGTGATAAGAAAATATTGTTTAGGGATTTTCAGCTTCCTGTATGAAGACATAATCGTTTAAGAGTTTTATCCTGAATCAACGAAAGATACCCTGGCAGTATAACCTATTGGTTGGCTATTAAATTCAAACACCCCAAAAATTTTTTTTGGCAAAAACACAAAATGTTGATGTTATTATTTTACATGTCTAAAGTTTTCGTAAGGTTTATACCAAGTCTCATGAAACCCAAATTTTAAATTAAGCAAAGCTAGTTCTTGGAAAGCACAAGATCTTAAAGGGCATGTGCCCAGCTGAAGGCTATAGCGAAGCTCTCGGTTTTAGTTCACTAGAAGTTATTTTTCCTGCGTCCGGCTGCTAAAAACGCTGTCCTTTTTGGGCAATTATTCCACGCAAGTAATATCTCTTAAGGAGTTATTTTATTCTGTTCGTAGTTATTTTATTTATGTTGATACTAATATCAATATTTTTCACTTAGAGGTTAATTAATTTTTGTTGGGACTTTTTCTACTTGGGAATTATTTTACAGTTCCTGTAAAAACAAATTATGACCTTTGCAATTAATTACCACTGTTAAATATAAATCATAAGACAACCTCTTATTTTTATATGAATGTAACTTTAATAAACAAATAGCTTAGCTTCAGCTAAATTAGAAATTTTATAAAAAGGATAACCTAAACATTTTAATGCATAAATGAGCTAATATTTATTTAAGCGTAACATGTTAATTGGCAAAACAAAAAAATTCGCTTACCCTCTTTTTTCGTGAAACAGTTGTAGATCTTTGTAAAATTCCTCCATTGGTTTAGGTAGATTTTTACCCTTAACATTTCCAGCATCATTTTTATCATCAGACTGCTGACGATCCTTTTGATTGCGTGCTCGAATTGGTGTTCCGGCTGTTGTCGTTGTGGACGACGCCGAAACAAAAGTGGTGCTGTTAGAAGTGACGCCAATAGTGTTTGTTGGAGCGCTGTCCTCACTCTGCTGATATTGAGTAACATTTGTTGATTTTGTGGTCTCGTTAAGTAACATTTTTCAACCATTAAAACAAACTTTAGCAAATTTTGTCAAATAATTAAGCAATTTCTATCTTTAAAAATATTAACCAATTTTAACAGAGAAACGCGAACTGCCGCCGTTTGCAGTGGTTACTATCCAGCGATTTTCTTAGTCAACTTCAAATGTAATTTTGAGCGATTATTGAGAGATAGAAAATTTACCTTAAAATTTCGATCACACGCACTAAGCGAATTCATAGAGAAGGTGGTCTCGACAGATCAGTTGACTTTTTTTTCTCGTGTAATTTCCCTTACAATATGTCAAAAGTTTGTTTGTGTGCTTCTTCTTGATTTAAAAAAATTTACCCGTTGGTTAGATTTTAAGATTAAATATTTAAAAAAGTGTTCTTAATTAAGAAATAGTAAATCCAAATGATGCGTTCTGGTGCTTTGTGCAAAAAAAACAGTGTAAAATTAGTTTAATTAACGTTTTTCTTCCGATATAATTTGTGTTTATTTTTAATGATGCCATATACAAAAAAATTTGTGTCTTTTTTAATGATGCCATAAACAATATATTTTGATAATATCTGTACCCATTTATCGCCCTGCTTTTGCTGCGTTCACCTTGTATGAATTCGCCTTGACACGCACAAAGCAAAAACGTTGAACCAAGAAAGTTGATTAAAAAATTGCTTCTTAAATCATAGAACACAAATAAAAAAGTTTTCTTAATTCGGTATTGTGCAACAATATAAATAAAATCTAAAGAGTAATCCTTTAATTTATGTATCAAGTAACAATGCTTCGTTTTGCTTATGGTAATGTTAACTTTTTTTGTAAATTTAAATATGCAGTAGACTATAAAAGAAATCTATGTCTTAACATATCGTCGGGTAGGTATATGTTTGCGACATACACATAGGAAAATGGCCTACATACATATGTACAAGCATATCAACAAATCAGAAGCGTTTCTCGGCATACGTCATGTTCATGTTTTGCTCAAAACGGTATCTAATTGTTCGTCTTGACGAGACAAATTAATGCCTAGACAAAAGTTAAATCCGGTATTTTGATATTGTTTTTTTTGGATTTTGACATTTGTCTAGGCATGAATTAAGAATTTTTTGTTATTTTGAATTTTTCCATTTGTCTAGACATGAATTGTTCTCGTCAAGCCGTACAATAATGGAGGCCAGACGAAAGGCAAATACTTCCTTAACTCTACTTATACACATGACTGCTCTTTCCTAATTTTTTTGTACTCGTTTTGTCATAAACATATATTAAAGGTCAGAACGCTGCATTTTGAGTTTTGAAACCTAAATTTTTGTTCGAAATTGGACCCCAGTACCAGGAAATTTTTTGCTTTCTAATAATTTCATATTAAACTATTCACAGCTATCTAACATCAATTTACCTCGCTAATGAGGCTATTTTAACAATTGGGCATTCCTTCGTTCAATAAATTTTGAACCGAAGATGCAGCTTAAAATTAAAAAAAGAAGTATTCTAGAAGTCCAGCCGGCGATTAGCTTTACGCACATTGTCACTGCTTCTAGCCGCCAGTCGAGCTGATAAGGCTTACTTTTCTGCTCGTGTGAATGTGACATAACTACTTATGAGTTCATTTAGAGTACGCAATTACCTGGTGTTTAGTTTTTTGCCCCAATATAGTTAAATCTGCTTTTGTTTACATCAGGGGAAATTGGCTGCATTATTTTCTTTTGAGAATTTAATGTAATTATGAATTGTAGTATTAATAATACTGCAATCGTAGGTGCAGCTTTAAATCAAAATCTGCCAGCAACATCTGCCTTGAACTCCAATGCAGCTGCAGTGGTTGCAGATGATTCTCCAGTCTCCCTACTTTCTGAAATTTCCGATATTATGCGGAGTTTTGGCGACAGCGATAAACCGCGAATAGAGAGCGTTAAATTGGTGGAACATATATTGCAACAGCAACTAAGAGGCATGTTTAACGAAGCTTCATTGATAGCTATGAAACGCAAAAATAACCCATGTCCATCTCAGGCAGATTTTGAGTTTCTTATGCGCAATCATCCAGTAAAAATTGCCAGAATGCGAAAGCATTTAAAAGATATGCGTATATTAAAAAAATTTTTGAGCATACGCACTGGTCGTCCTCAGGATTTCATTGAAGATTTAGATCAACAAGAATCAGATGAAGAATTAGGCATTGAAGTCCCAGAGATGTATGATGAAGATAGAACACGTCGTTTATTTCGCGCTGATCGCATTTCCCAAATTTTGAGTGGGCAACAATACCTAGAATTTAATGAGGCTCGTAAGACATCATTCTATTGCCGTCATGGGGAAAAAATTAAGAACAAATTCCGACGTTTTCTTGATTTGCCTGCCGATCTCAGAATACCGACCACAACTATGAACATTTTGGCCTACTTTGCTCATGAAACTATAGCTGTTATTGTGGATTACGCCATACTGACTCGACTAAATTCTTCAAATCGTGTTACCGAGCCCTATAGCCGTGTTACCTCGACTGGCGCTTCCCCCGCCATGATGCACATTTGCCCCGAAGTCACGCAGGGTCGTGGGATGGAAGTTGTAAAGCCTATTAGTGTTCAGGAGATACATGAGGCCATGCGACGTTTCCGTCAAATGACCAGTAAAAAAGTTGGTTTTTATCGAAGCTCTTGCGACACCGATTTTCGTCGTTCTTTTTTAGCTTTGTAAAAGTTTGTGGGCTCAGGTATAATATTTTTACTCAACACAATACTATTTTTTGAACATGCATACATAAATACTCATTATTTATTAAATATACTTTTAATTAACTTAACTTTATCTTAAATAAATAAACTAATGCTTAAAATTGAACGTTTAATTTGATATTTAATCTGGTAAGGTTTGGAAAGACTATGGCAATAGTACAATTTCTTTTATTTTGGAAATATGTACACGTAGGTACATAAATGTAAATTTCTGAAAACAACGACACCTCTTGGGCTTATATATTTAAATATAACTCTTTTTGGTAATATACGATTTGTTCTTTATAAGTTTAAACCTTAGCTGCAATTAGCCAGTTCGTCGTTAATTTCTTCTATAAATAAAATGTCTTCATTTAATTCATCGTCTGGTACAGATTTACCACAATTCTTAACAGCATTCTGATGTAATTTTGTCATTTCATGCTGTTTCATGTGATGCTGTAGTCGAAAATCCTTGTTACAGTATTCACAACGGTAAAGTTTAATGTCGGCGTGTATTAGCATGTGTTTTTTTAAGGCGTGAGAATAGCTAAAAGCCTTATTACAAACATCACATACGTAGGGCTTAAGACCTTCGTGGACCCTAAAACATAAGTCTTTAGAGTGTATCAAAATGAAAAAATTTTACTTACGCTTCATGAGCTTTAAGCACACTTTTATAGTAAAAAGTCCGAGAGCAAAACCCACACTTTAGTGGCTTTCCGCCGCTGTGGGAAAACATATGTTTACGCAAAAGTTCACGTGTTAAAAATTTTGCTTCGCAAATCCTAGATAATAAAAATAAAATTTTAAATTTTATTGTTTTATTTCTTTACTTGTTTGCTACTTACTCGCAAGAATATTTGCATTCTTTATTGTGCCGCTGTCTATGCTCCATCATACGTCCAAATTTGGGATAAACATTTCCGCATATATCACATATATAACCAGCTTCATTTGGTTTAGGACCTCGACGAGCTTTAAGTTTCACACTGTCTTTTGAAATATTGCTGGCTCTTTTTGCTAACACCTTTTCTTCTTTTTTGGTTCCTTTTTTCCTGCTGTTTTTTACCGATTTAGCTGTGGTTGTGTTTTTCGGGGTAGATAAAATATTTTTAACCTCAGATGTTATTTGTGTCAAGTTGTTTTTATATTCGACTTCTAAACCATTTTGAGAAACACTCTGTTCACATTCGTCATTGTCATTCTGTATTTCGTTCTGGTTATCTTGCTCTTGGTGGCCTAAACAGTTTTCATTTGCAAATCTCTCCTCTTCTTTTAAACTGTATGAATCAACTTGATTATAAAACTCATCTTCAATTTTCTCTTCATCTACGCCATATTCGTCGCCATTAGACACATCCATCGGCTTTTCTTCATGTTCTTGAGTAATATTCTGATCATTATTAGTTAAGATTTGCTTATCCCCCTCTAGGGGATCTACAAAATCAAACGATTCTAAATTCATCATGGCTTCATATTCAGTTTTAAAGTTGGTTTGTGGAGATGTGCAACTATTATCATTATTATCATCTTCAGCATCATTGATTTCGTATAATTTTTTTAAATGCTCCATAATAAGTTGTTGAGTCCTGATAGCATTTTCTCGGAACTCAAATGCCATATTAAGCGATAGTTCACAATTCCTACAAATATTTTTTGGCAACGATTCATATTCGTGCAGCTGAAAGTAATAAGTAATACATAATAAAAGAGGAAGAAAAATGAGAATAATCAGCTAACAAACCTCTTCCACCTGGATTCCAGTTATAAGATGCAGCATTTCAATTGGTGGTTCATCTCCTTCGTCTACTGGTTTGTACAAGGAACGTAGTTTTTTTGCTTGTGTCAAACAAATACGACAGCAATTAGAAACAATTTCGTTTCTCATATTTTAACTATAGCTTTTTAACAATATATATACGTATGTACAAAAGTTTTTAATTTTTTAATTTTATAGAAATTGTTTACACTCCGGTTAATTTACGGTTGTTTGACAGTTTCATATGTTTGCTTATTTTGAAAAATCAACATAGCTGCCAGATAAAATAGTTACATATCGTCATGTGGTCTCTTATTTGCCTCATTGCACATTCTCAGAAAAATTGGGTTAGAAATTCAACTTTATTGTGTTTGTGGTTGTCGTGTAGACTGTTGTCGAATTCGACACAAAAACGATAAGGGTGCTATAATCTTAGCATTGGCGTGTTGTTAGACGATACCGAAAAAGTAAAAACGACTAGTCCAACGCCAACAACAACTAGGCTGATTGACTACATATACATATGTATATCATTAGTGTGTCGTTTTTCCAAATTCACAATCCATTTGTTTGCTACCACAATTACATTGAAAGACATGTTAAATAGGGTCAAATGCAGCACAAACACTTTTGGTCTGTCTTTAGTTATATCTAATTAACTAAAATTCTTATTTTTTGTGTGTATTCAATGAATAAATAAATTATTCGAATTTGTAAACCTTTTTTATTTCAATAAGACGGGTTAGTTTGGTTTCATAAGTGCACGTTTGGTCGGAATGCGCCGCTTTAACGTAATGAATTAAAGTCAATAAAATACTACAATTTTATTATCAGTTCTTAAATTTTTGTCAGTTGATAGGTATATAATTTGCAAACGTTTTACAAATTTAAATATTTGTATAGGCAAATGTCAAATTTATTATAGTTAGCTGGGCTCCTGATATTACCTGTATGACTGTACCCTGTTAGTACTTTAATCGTCTTGACGAGTCAAATTCATGCCTAGACAAACGTCAAACTCAGTATATTAAGAACCCAGTATAAAAATACCGGAATTTTTTTTGGATTTTGACATTTGTCTAGGCATTCTAGGCCAAGACGTACAATTAAAAATATTTTTTTTAAGCTGCGATTTTAAAGATTTTAAGGTTAAAGAAATTTTATTAAAACAGAAAGAATTGTTTTAAAATATTTTATAATATTGGAGCAACTTTATTCACTAAAACGGTCCTATG
Organism: Melanophora roralis; assembly: GCA_963583895.1. Classification (NCBI taxonomy): domain Eukaryota; kingdom Metazoa; phylum Arthropoda; class Insecta; order Diptera; family Rhinophoridae; genus Melanophora; species Melanophora roralis. The sequence goes on along the minus strand of OY757187.1, from coordinate 92,280,117 downwards.
TTAAAAATAATGATTATTCTTATTTAATTTCTTTTTTGGAAACAGTTAAAAATTATCATATACTGAATATTCTGCAATTTTTGTTTGTTTTGGTAAACAAGTTTAATACTTCACATTTAAAAAAATTTCATTTTAGTTTAAAATTGTTTTTTTTTTAACCAATATTTTAATACAAAAGAAAATAATTTTAACAACCAACTTAATTAAAAAAGTAGTTCAATATATAAATGCTTAGTTAAAAAGTCTAATAAGCCACGCCAAAAATAGATTTGGGCTACATCAATAAATTTTCTTTGAAATTTATTTTTAATTTAACTTTTTAACCCATAACGGGTATACTCATAAGCAACTTAGATTTAGAATAGGGTTTTTTTAACGAAATTTTCAAACAAAATCAGTATTTATAATCTATTTTAAATTAAAAAAAAATTTTAACTGTCTCTAGGATTTTATAAGTCTCAATTTCAAAAATATTTAAAATTTATTTTATATGTATATAAAATTAATTGAATTTTGAATGCAGGTCCTCCTGCTTCCCATTTTGAGGCAATTCCGAGTTCTAGGCTGCCACTGTTGCTGGAAGTGAAAAAAATAATAAATAAATGATTTGTTTTCATTAATTCACAAAATTTTATTCAAATCGAAAACGATCGAAAAATTTTGCGTTTAAATACTCTTAAAGTACTCCTATAATAGAGGGTGCATATTTTCTTCCGTATGTATTTAGGGTTAAAACGTAGACATGTAACTTCAATTTATTGTTAATAAAATCACCATTTATGCATAAATTTACACCAAATAAAGATTTTGGTATTATGAATCAGCGTTGTTATAGGGATTTGATACCAAATTTATAGGTTTTTGCTTTTTGATTAATTTTTTTAAAAGAAATAAAAATTTTTCGATTTTGGCTTAAACAAAGAAAATTTTTCATGATTTCGGTTTGAATATTTATAAAAACTGTTTAGTATGTGAGCAAAGTTTTATAAGTTATAAGTAAAAACATGTTTATTTAAATTTTTGCAAATTTTGATGGAATCGGTTGGGCAGTCCCTAAAAAACTAATTTTTTGTTAAAATCAGGTAACTTTACTTTATTGTAAATAAAACCTTCAGTTTTTGCCCAAAAATATAAAATTTTTATCATAGCCTGCCAAATAATTGTAAAATCGTTTAGACTTAAAATTAATATTAGCACGGCTGAAATATAATTTTTACGCAAGTTTCTTGTTGTTAAAAAGCCAATAAGTCCTTCCCGAGCCATTAAGCAAACATCTGCTCCATGGTTTGCTTTTAAATGTTTTAAAAATCTCAAATTTTAGAAATTTTTTTAAACTTAGCTATGGAATTTTGAATTTCGACAGATTTTGTACTAAGGGGACCAGAACACATTAAATATAGACTGTGTTCCAAAACCCAGTTTGCTTTGCAACACAAAATTTCAAGTTTTTCCTAAAAGCAAAGATGAGGTTTTTGATAATATCTTCTACTTCCAAATGAGTGCTTACAGCTATATTGATTTCCTGGAAGCAAAAAAAGTTGTCAAAATTGTAAGGAGTGTATAAAGGAAGAAGTTGAAAATTTGTAATGCAAAGCAAACTGCGTTTAGGAATACAGCCATATAGCCATCAAACGTCACGACAAAAGTTAAAGTTTGTTGCATAGTGTAATAAGCAAAATGCGTTTTTATACAATCCATTTAAAAAACGTCTTTAATGCATATTTCCTAAAATCGCAATATGCAAAATAGTTTTTTATACACCAAGGGGAACAGGTAAACTTTTGTTGCTTTTTGGTGTTTGTCCTTTTTATCATTCCAAAATGCTCCACAACTCCAAAATTGCAATAAATTTTGGCCATATATTTTCTTTATACCTATACATTTTTAATATAAAATAAAATCAAAAGTTTTAAATAAAATTCACGTTTTAGCTGAAAATAAAGTTTAAGTTGCAACTAAGCAGATAACTTGATTATGAAAAGCTTAGTCACAATTAAAAATATTTCAAATTTAAGTATCCTCATTGTGTTAACGCAAACTTTAGTAATATCATTATAATGTCAAAAATCAACGGAAAGCTAGCCTAAAGAGAAGAACATTCAATAATATTGTAATATTTGTTTTGTTAATACCGGTATACCAACTTCGATGCAATCAAAATATCGATACCAACACCAGTATCAAAATAGTTTTTTTATTAACCGATACCGATACCAATACCGAAATAATCAGGGTTGTCATAAAAACCGATAGCTGTCGGAATTGGATTTGAAAATACGTTTTAGTATCGTGTTTTTATTTCTAAGTAAGAATACGAGTTTTAATTTAAGTTCCAAACTTATAACTTAAAAAGTCTTTACACAAAAGTTTTTATTGCTCCCTCTTAAATCCGATTCTGACAACTATCAGTTTCCATGACAGCCCCGAATAATTTTTTAATACCGATACTGTGATTCGTTTCGGTTGCCAACCTTCAGTTTTAAGCTTTATTATACTCTTCACATAAGTCATTCCGTTTGTAATTTCTTTATTATCTATTTGTGACCCCAAATAACATTTTTACTATAATATTTGCAGTACGAAATTACTCGGCTGGATCAAATGGCTTGGAATATAAAAAAACATCAATGAGAAGGATATATAAGATTCGGTAAAGCCGAATATAGCGCTTTAATTTGTTTTTTTAATAAGACCAAACATTTGTAAAATAGAATTAAAGATTAAAACAAAATCATAATCGCCGACCAAGTCCAAGACAAGGATTAAAAATATAAATGTTGAACTATAAAAGTTAATGATGATTGTTTGCCTACAAACGAATTGTTTGCGTGTATGTATGTGTGTTTGTCTATATTGCAATGACGGCAAGGGGATTCAATTCGTTGGAGCACGTTGTCTAACACAATCATACGTACGCGTGCTCCGTGCTTCTTGTATGCAACATACTTTAAAATTATAATGTAAAGTAATTTTTTAACTCTGTTTTTCGTTAACCAGTGATACATAGAAATGATTTTTAACCAACAAACAAAAACACATAACAGCAAGCCGGAAACAGATACTTCAAGTATTGGAGGACAAATTCTTACCACAATAAAAACAACACATTATGCCACAGGGTTAAAGACGGAGCATAAAGTATTATTTAAGCTGAAAACATTTAATGTAAGACAATTTGAACATGCAACATTGTTCTTACCTACCAAACATACTTGCATACATATGTATGTAAGTTAGTGTAAAAAAAAATTAAATTATATTGCAATTATGTATACTTCTACTTGTTGGTTTTGTCCTTTTTAACACTTTGTCTTGTTACGTAAAATCTTTTATAAAAATATAAAATATAAATCCATAAAAATAACTCGAGACCAATTTGGTGTTCTTTGTGCTATTTCATTTTTATCTTAAGATTTTTTAAAAAAATAATTTGCATTTAAATTGTGTTTTGTGCTATACTTTAAGCAAAAAGTGTGAATTGAAATAGTTTATACAAAAAATATATCACCCAGTGAGGATTCTTTTATGGGAACAAATCCCTCCGAAGGCATTAAATAAAAGCTTCTACTTAAACAGCATAAAAATTTCAAAAAAGTACCAAAAATTTATTTATAAAAATGTTGTAATTTTAACTTTGCTTCTCCTCTATTAACATAAAGGATATAAAATAATGGATGCAACAGCTTTTGAAAGGCGAAATATTCTTGGAAAAACTTTCAGTTTTAGTGACTCAATATACATATGGGGGATTTCATGTCAAGTGACCCAACTTTTTTTTTCGATTGGAAAGAAATTTGGATCAAAGTAAGTTCTTGCAGAGAGTAGCATAGACACAATTTTTTAACACGATCGGTCAAGAACTCTCTGAGCTAGAGGGGTTCAAAATTTGACGTTTTCGGCAAATAGGTGTTTTTTCTCATACATGTAGTTTGTTACCTTTTGCTTTTAACAAATTCGTCCCAAATACTTTCAATAGCTTTTTCTTCAATCTTCCAGAAAAAAATATTTTTAAAATTAAAAAAATTTTTTTTTTTATTTTTTTTTATAAAATAATTGGAAAAAAAAATTTTTTTTCCAAATATGCCCATTTTTTTTTATTTTTTTTTTTGCTCAAAAGAAAGCTTAGGTCTTTTGCTTGAAGAACTTGGAGGTCGCTTAGTGGGATGCGAGTGGGATATCTATAAAAATAAATGTTTTGTAACTCAAGGCAGAGGTTTTCCAATTTTCGCGTATATTCTATTTTAATTTTTTTCCTATTTATGTAAAATTATCTCTTAAGCAAAAAAAAAATTATTTAATGCTAAGAAACAAAATAATTTAACCTTTCCGACGGTATGCAAGTACCAAATAAAGTCTCATACACTCGACACTGCATTACCAACAAAATTGTAGGCCTCTGGAATAAAATCACTTTTATATGGCAATGTCTGAACACATTTTGTTAATATTTTCAATGCATACCGTCGGAAAGGTAAATTATTTTGTTTCTTAGCATTAAATAATTTTTTTTTGCTTAAGAGATAATTTTACATAAATAGGAAAAAAATTAAAATAGAATATACGCGAAAATTGGAAAACCTCTGCCTTGAGTTACAAAACATTTATTTTTATAGATATCCCACTCGCATCCCACTAAGCGACCTCCAAGTTCTTCAAGCAAAAGACCTAAGCTTTCTTTTGAGCAAAAAAAAAAATAAAAAAAAAATGGGCACATTTGGAAAAAAAAATTTTTTTTCAAATTATTTTATAAAAAAATATAAAAAAAAATTTTTTTTAATTTTAAAAATATTTTTTTCTGGAAGATTGAAAAAAAAGCTATCGAAAGTATTTGGGACGAATTTGTTAAAAGCAAAAGATAACAAACTACATGTATGAGAAAAAACACCTATTTGCCGAAAACGTCAAATTTTGAACCCCTCTAGCTCAGAGAGTTCTTGACCGATCGTGTTAAAAAATTGTGTCTATACTCCTCTCTGCAAGAACTTACTTTGGTCCAAATTTCTTTCCAATCGAAAGACATCGGTTTTAAAAGTTGGGTCACTTGACATGAAATCCCCCATATATGTAAATGTTACCCTTTTTTACTCTTTAAGGCTTAAAATTTAAAAATAGCACCAATAATTTATTCATTTTTTTTCCGAAACCTGTCAAGCAAAGTTTCAACTTTGTTTTTATTTTATATGAAAAAAAAACTAAAAAGAACAAAAAAAGTACCAATTAATATAGGCTGAATTCCAAAACGCAGTTTGCTTTGCATTACAAATTTTCAACTTCTTCCCTTATACACTCCTTACAATTTTGACAACGTTTTTTGCTTCCAGGACATTAATAATGCTGTAAACACTCATTTGGAAGTAGATGATATTATCAAAAACCTCATCTTTGCCTTCAGGAAAAACTTGGAATTTTGTGATGCAAAGCAAACTGCGTTTTGGAATTTAGCCATATTGTCATTTTACCCGCTGCTTTTCAAACGCAGTTCCGAAATAAACCAAAGAAAGAGCTAAACACGAAAATGTATTATAAGCATAACAGTATAAAATTTGCACGATTTTCTATACAATCCAAAATCCCTTATTTATCAATAATACTGTATCAAAATAAAAATGTTAAAAAAATATCTCTAGAATCAAAATCTCAAAAAAGCAAGAAATGCCAAAAATTGGAAAAAGTATTTCTTGTCTACTTAGTTGACTTTTGGCTACAATCGGGGCTAATACTTTTAATTGGGAAAAGTTATTTTCGGCTCCAACTTAGGTTAATATATCCTACTATATCAAAGAGTACAAAAACGTGAAAAAGTTAATATATGACGACCTTCTCGTTAGGATCCAATATTTCAATAAATCATTAAAAACGAATTAAAATTTTTTGAGATCTGTCAATGGTATTTGGAATTAAGTTGCTTTCTTGGTTGGCCCAATAGTAACAAAAAGTACAAAAAAAAACTCCAAAATACAATTTTTAACCTATTTTTTGACCTGTTTTACCACATAGGCTGCTAAATTTCCTAAAAGTGCCAGATAAATGTCCGCTTATTATATGAGCAGAATACAATACCTGTTAAATTGTTTTTTGTTAAATATATTTTAGGCAATATTAACATAACGATTATTTTTCTATCGACTAATTTTTACCCCCTTAAGAGTTCGAATTTCCCGAAAGCCCGTCTTAGGGAATCTAAACATTGGGAAACCCTATAATGTTTGGGGTGTAAAATGATAAACGAGTCAGTCAGTCATCAACGCTGTTTCTTTATATATATATAGATTTAACCTTTTTTATCCTTTAGGATCTAAAAATAAAAAAGGGGAAGAAAAGATATGAGGAAAAAAATATTAAATAAGATTGGATTGACTTGAGTAAAAAATTCAAATAGAACTAACGTATATGGCTGGCAATAGTCGCACCATAGTGGTACCTGTCCTTTAACCAACCGCTATCTCTGTTACAGGATGATAGATTGATTAGGCTAACCCGATAGGCTATCAAATCTGTCGGTACCAAAATGTGGCGGACAGAAAAGGTACTCAAACAGTACCAATATATAGTTTTTACCCTGTTTACCTCTTAGGGTCCAAAATTTGAAAAAAAAATGCATCACATGGATCCGTTTGTTTTTTGGGAATAATTCAACACTTTTTAAATTTCATATTTCCCGAAATCTCGTCTTGGAAGAGGTATCAGCAGTCAAAACTTGAAGTCGCTAGACTTATGATTTGGGCTAAACAATGACGAATGATATTAGCCAGTCAGTCATTAATGCTTATTCTTTATTTTTCCCTTATTAAATTTTACAAATTACCAGCCAAAGTATGTATAAGTGGTTTTGGTAGTGGTTATTAAAAGCAAATATTGTATACACACGTTCTTGTCACCTTTTAAATATCAAACCTCGGATAACAAGCAGTCAGTACTTCGGCCATAAGAACTTTAATGGAGATTAAACTTTCTATTAAAACATTTAACTACCTAAATGGCTCTAGGCTTTTATTTTTTCTTTCCTTTTAAACAAATTCTAGAGTAAATTTGTATACCTATAAAATAGTGCGTACGTATGTATGTGTTTAAAAAACAAAACATGATTTTTATTGCTTTTTGTTATTCTATAGTTGAAGTTTAAAGTTTTTTGCAAAGTGTCCTGCATAAATAAAAATATTGGCATTTGAAAAACTCCATTAAGGATTATTTGTACTTCTAATGTTACATATGTACATACTAAGGTTATAATGTGTGAACCAATATGCCTCAGGATTGTTATTGTTAAAAATATTTTTCTATTTCTAAAAACAAAAAAAAAACATTTATTTGCATTGAATTAAGACATTATCATTAGTGGCCAACGGGAGCGTATGATTTATGAGTGTGTATTAATGTTTTTTCACTTGCGTTTTATTCATAGAAAGAACAAAAAAAGTAAGAGCGCTATATTCCTTTCGAAATCCCAAACTTTTTTTTATTTTTATCCATTTTTTTACTTATGAAAAAATTTTTATTTTTAAATAGGGGTCGGTGTCATTTTCTAACGCTTCACGGGGGACTACGGGAAAGTTGTAGGGGTTTTTATCCTAACTTTTTCCAATTTTGTTTGGTAACCCCCTTAGGGCGCGGAGATAAGGGGTAAGTATGTTCTAGGAACATGTTTGGGAGAAGAAACTAATGGGGTTCGGTCATACACTTTATTGCTCTAAGGCCGACTCTGAAAAAGTTTTGTGAGCATTTGCATATCATTTTTGTAAATTTTGTATGGCAACCCCTTTAGGGCGCGGAGATAGGGGGTAAGTATGTTCTAGGAATATGTTTGGGAGAAGAAAAATAATGGGGTTCGGTCATACACTTTATTGCTTTAAGGCCGACTCTGAAGAAGTTGTGGGCATTTGCATACATTTTTTGTAAATTTTGTATGGCAACCGCCCTTGGGCGTGGCGATAGGGGTAAGTATGTTCTAGGAATATGTTTGGGAGAAGAAATTAATGGGGGTCGGTCGTACACTTTATTGCTCTAAGGCCAATAATATCAACATGACTGATTCGGTTTTTTTCTTTTTTTGTTGTTTTTTTTATTATTACATACGTAAGTATGTTCTTTGTAGTTGTTGTAGACTAAAAAAAAGGAGGTAATCTTGGTTTTTTGCTTATATCTCGGTCATTTATCGAGCGATTTTGCTGAATTTCAATACCAATTTTCTCGCGACTATCTCTGACAGTTTGATAATGATCCAGAATATATGCATATACTTTATGCGGTCCCAAATTGATAATAAAGAAATTACAAACGGAATGACAAGCTTATATATTCCCTGATCACTTATGTGAAGGGTAAATTAACCTGCGTTGTTGTTGTTGTTTACTTAAATGGTACTTAATAAGTTTTCGCTGGTACTCGTTTTAGGTACATTTAAAACCCGATTAGTGTTCGGGCTCCAGAAATCAACTTGGTCAATGTTGGTTTAGATATATTGTATATTTATAATACTTAAAAGATAAAACAGATGTTTGAGTACAGTTTGTATGTACATATGTACATATGCGTGTCAAAAAAATTCTAAAATTCAAGTTTCCCTTTTTTGTGGGTTAATTAATTGATTTGGGTTTAAAAAAAGTTGCGTATGTATGTATATAGCCGGCCGAGCGCAAGAGATAAAAGCTCCAGTGGATTCGATCCGCGGGCTTCGCTGTAGCCTTCGGCTGGGCGATGGACTTAAAGCTCTATTGCCGAAGGCTGGCTATATACTCCAATTTATTTTTAAACCCAAAATTTTGTATGTATGTACATATGTGTGTCAAAAAAAATCTAAAATTCAAGTTTCCTTTTTTTTGTGGGTTAAATAATTGATTTTGGGGATAAAAAAAAAAGTTGCGTTTGTATGTATATAGCCGGCCGAGCGCAAGGGATGGACTTAAAGCTCTATTGCTGAAAGCTGGCTATATACTCCAACTTGTTTTTAAACTCAAAATTTTTAATAAATTTTCGCCAAAGGCCGGTTGTCTACAATACCTTTTAAAATAGAACTTAAGGGTACTTTCCCTAACGAAAATGAAATAACTCCCAACACTTTTGCCTTAAAATGTGTGACGTTAGAAGCCATTAAGCCTACAAAGTTTCTAAAAAATCGGTACTGTAAAAGGCCCTGTATTCACATTTTAATCGGTGGAATAGAAGTACCTTTATTTATAATTGTTAAAATTATTTAATGTGTTTTTTCGGGCTACCAATTTGTAGCTATGGGATCGTACACATATCCAGATGTATAATGTTTGTAGAAATACATACAAAAATAAAAACATATTCACATATGTCAGTATTTTAATTAAATTTAATCAACATAACTATACATTTACAATTTAATAAATTTTTTTAAGCTATCTTTCGAATTAATTGTTAATTTTGGGCGCCCACAAAAAACTTTCAATTTTATATTGGACCAGTTGTGCTGGCAAATTAATTTAAATAAATCAATTTAAAATGGTTGTTGTATCGGATCCGTGTGGATGGTCTTGTTAAAAATGCAAACTCTGCCACTGCAACGGGAATACAAACAGTTTTTATATGCCAACAACAAATAGATGAGAACTGTTCACGCTAAAAAATTTAAGATTTTTTGTTTGCAAATTATTGTTTTTGTTGTTCTTGTTTTGTGTTTGCTAAATTAGATTACGGTAAAAATATTGGAAACAATGACACAACCGCAGATGTATTAAATAAAATGATTTTTTATACCCTTCACATAGTAATAAGGGTATAATATTATTAGTTTGTCATTCCGTTTGTAATTTTTTTATTATATACATATATTCTGGATCCTTATAGAAAGCGAAGTCGATATAACCATGTCCGTCTGTTGAAATCAAGTTTCCGGAGTCAAAAATAAATTAGTACGGACAAGTTATTGGTGTCAAACTATTAGAAATATCCTGGAGACAATCGGACAATTTAAACATACTGGCGGGAAATGTTTAAGCCGTAATATGACGTTTATAATAAAAACAGTTTCTTTATGCCTTGCAACGTAGCTCTAAAAGTATTTTGTTGCTTATTTTATAAAAACCAGTAGCTTTTTTAGCATATATGTAAATTAGCTAAAGCTTATATGACATCTAAAAATCGGTAACGTATTTCTAAATTTATAACAAAAAAGATCTCAAATATTAATGAAATGAATTATAAATTAATATAATTTTTTGTTATTGACAAATTACTTTTAAAGAAAAATAATTCATATGTAATAAACTAAATGTTATTTTAATTCTTAAAATTCTTAAAAATATTTAAGATTTTAATAGGGCATTATCAAACCAAATCATAATATTGTTGTACATAAAAATTAAATGTTTTCTTAAGTTTAACTTTGTTATAGATTAAACGCTGTAACGCATAATTTGGTGAAAACTCTTCTTAGCCACGTTAGTTTTTTTATTTGTTTAATAAATCCTTTTATTCGAAGAAGTCACGTTTTAAAATTATTCACCAATCAAATATTTCCAACGATGGCCATAACAATTACAGCAACAGTTTATTTGCGTTACAGTAACTAAAAAAGACAAACAATCAAAATCAATACGTTTGTATAAAAAAATCCGAAAAAAGATAAGATCCACGCAAACGTTTTTTTTATCAGTTCACAATTATTATTATTCAATTAATATGCATAAACTAAGATTTATTAAGTGGTGCATATAATGTGCTTTATTGACTTAAGTCAACATCAGCACCTGTGCGAAACATATCGTCGTTGTTAAGTTATTGTGTTCTATCAAACAAAGAAATCCTATACTTATTGAACACAATAACTAAACAACGACGATATGTAGCCGACTATAATGTACTTAACCAAACTTTTCCAAACTTTTCGTTAAGTTTTGTTTGCTTGAACAAAGAGCGAAACTGTCCGCAGCTTCCGTACGTAAATCAAGTTTTTTCTTTCTATGAGAGAGAAAAAGAACGATATATGATTCTTTATAGTTGTGTTTCGAACGAAATAGTCCAAACTGACATGAACTCACCCAATTTTACTCAAAAGCGTTCCAGGTAAAAATTTTTGTGCAAAAAGGAGAGCGTATGGAAGAGTAGGAAACGAAAGATTCCTGTACAAATTTACCCGAAGTTTTTCTTTGGGGAAGTTAGGACAAGAACTCTAAAATCAGCTGATTTTCTTTTACTTTTAATATTCAAGAACTAGTTGGACATTTTCCAAAAGAAATTAAGTTTGATTTTAATATTTTTCTATAATATTTAATTTGTACATAAAAATTAACATTAATTTGTAAATATTTGTTCCTTTCTTTACTATAAAAATATGCTTTAACAGATTTTTATTTTTTTTTTTCAGCTATTGCCAGTGTTGCTACTGTATGTTTGTAAAATTTTATGCGTTCTAAGCATCTTAAATCACTAAAATGATTTTTAAGCAGCATTAGTGCTTTAAAATACCATTTGCGAACCCAATAAGTATATATATTCTGGATATGGAAGTCGATTTAGCAATGCCCGTCTGCCCGTGTTATAGTTGAATTCAACTTGCTGAATCCCTCCGATGTCGTATAGACCCGTAAGCGGTATCAAACTTTTAGAAATATCTGCGAGAAAATCGCTATTGAAATCCAGCAAAATCGCTCAAAAGCCCCGGAGCTGGCACGTAAAATGTGCAACGTAAGACTGATTACCATTAATGTTTCCCCACGAATATTTTTTTTGGACATACTTACCCCCTATCACCGCCCCTGGCATGGTTGCAATACAAAGTTTCATTTATTTTTAAATTTTTTTTTAAAATCGCTCCAACAGCTTTCAGGACTCTTCTCCAAAGGCAAAATGTACGACTGACCCCAACTAATTTGTCCTCCCAAACATTCTTGTAAAACAAACTTACCCACTATATCCAGCCCCTAACATGGTTGCCATACAAAATTTGAAAAAACAGGGTAAAAACCCCTACAGCTTATCTGGAGTCGCCCCTAGAGCAATAAAATGCATCATAGAACCCCATTAGCTCTTTCTTCCCACCGTATTCCTAGAGTATATTTACCCCCTATCCCATCACCTAAGGGGGTTGCCGTACTAGGTACTTTTTCAACTTCTGTATTTAACCCAATAATTAATACTTTTTAGACGAAAGAATTTAATTTTTGCTTCTCCTTATCCCGTAGAATTCTTTAATAACTGTGTTCTCTAAATTGATTTTTCTTAAAGTGTAAAATATAATGAAATTGCAATTAGTTAGACACTTAAAAGTATTTATAAAATGCTTAGGGGTACCTTTAGACAGCATAAATTTGTGTATGTTAAAGTACATTATTAAAGAAATAAAATATCGATAAATTTTTAAAGTTATATGATGTTTTGTTTTTAATTTACTATTAAAGTTTATTTTTGATTCAAGACCTGGCCTAACCAAAGAACTACCATTTTACTAACGGCATTTTACGTTTAATTAATACATAACTATAAACAAGTAAGAGCGCTATATTCGGCTGTGCCGAATCTTATATACCTTTCACATTGATCTTTAAAGTACCCAGCCATGTGATCAAGCCGAATGATTTCGTACTTTAAATATTACAATAAAACTGCTTTGTGAGTAGATATACTCTCTATTTTTCCTTCCGCATCATGAAAAGATCGGGCAGACGAATTACAGTTGGTATAATACTAATAATAAATAAAAGAAATCATAATAAGTACATACATGCATATGTAAATATGCTTGCTGATTTCGGCACACGCCAAATTATATGTAGTATGTTTGTATGTATGTACATTTAAACGTATAAACATATGACATATGATAACACATACATACCTACGTCTAAGCATACAAGAAACTTTATTCGTACTTTATTGTTTATGCGCATCCATAATACATGTTTAACAGCGTTGCCAGTTTTCATTTGTTACAATTTTGTATAAAGTTTGTGATTTTAATTCAAAAAAACTGAGGTAATCGCAGTATTTTGCACATATCTAGGTCCCTGGTTAAGCGATCTTGGTCATTTTAAATAGCGATCATCTCGGGAATATTTCTGATAGTTTAAAATCAATACTTGTGCTTAAATTGACTCCAGAAACTTGATTTCAACAGACGTACAGACGGACATAGTAACAGATGGACATCGACTTCCCTATCTATAAGGATCCAGAATATATATACTTTATGGGGTCGCAAATGGATAATAAAGAAATTACAAACGGAATGACAAACAGATATACAAATATCCTTATCACTTATGTGAAGGGTATAAAAAAAACAGCAAATTAATAACAAACACATACCAGGCTTATGATTCTTTTGCAAATATACTCGCCATTACCAAAACAGATTTACTTTTTTACTACATGTGCTTTGAGGGGTTTCCCCTAAGTTGACAATGTTGCATGCAAACCTTAATATAATATTTTACATATGGGCCAATGGAAGTGTTTCCTATAACTAACAATTTTTGGGAAAGCTCGTGACAGCGTGGGAGACGAATATCTCTAATAAAAATTATATTCTATTAATTATTTAATAATAAACTCAAATAGATTAAGATAGCCCAGTTGAAGTGGTGTGATAAAAATATATTAATGAATTTTTGAAAATTGTTAGTTTTTGATAAAGTTTAATAACACTTTAGAAACTTGACTGAATGAATACAAAAAATGACTGAATAAATGATTTCCGTCAACAACCGGATGTTGTGGGCGGTAGTATTATTAAATTATGTTTGTTTTGCTTGTTGATATTACTATAATTTTTTGTTGTTGTGCAAATGTTGAGTACCATAAATATTTAAAATATTTAATTATTTTTGTCTATGTGCTTTACAGTACAATACGTACATACGTATGTATGTACATATACTTTAATAAATAAAAAAGAAAGTACACATATACACTCAAATGTATAAATATTTGCGTTTGTAAATATTTCAAAATGTGAGGACCAGCTAAGAAAGTTTTATTTGTGTGAATAAACCACATACACATACATACATCAAAATTTGCTGCGTTATTTTTGTACTAAAAAATTTTTTTCTATACATTTGCTTACACTTGAATTTTATGTTCATATTTAAGTTAAAAATGGTATTATTATTATTGTTTTGAATTCTTAATGACAATGATTTATGTATGTATGATATTGAAATGTTAATACATATAACTATTCTTTTCCGGATGTTATTTGTTGTTGTAAATACATACATACATTTTTTTCACATATATATTTAAGTAAATATTAAATTTTATACATATTGGGATCCGTCAAACGTTTTTTTTTTGTTTTTTTAATTGTGAGCAATAATTTCTCTATGTGAGGTATGAACCTTTGATACATATATTTACCTACATATGTACATACATTCATATATACTTTTACATATTTATAACAAAAAGTTTTTATTTTCAAATATTTGTAGCCGCCAACTTTATTTGTCTTACTTAAGTTTCAAAGCAATATTAGAAATATTTTGCCACCAACCTCCTCCAAAGTCAAACAAAAACATAATTTATGTTATGCTTGGTCTGAAAATAGATTTTGACAAAAAAAGTACCCCACGTAAAGTGAGTACAGTGTTTAAAACAATTATATATCAAATTAAAAAAAAATATAATTAAAAAAAATCGTAAGACAAAATCAAAAGTTATGATGATTTAAAGATTTTTTTCTATACAGAATGTCTCCTGCAACCGCAAAAAATAAAATATGTTTAAAAAGTTTAAAACAATTAAAGTTTATTAAATAAAACATTACTTTAATTTCCTTTTAAAATTAAACTAACAAGAGGCAGAAATTTGTGTGAAAGTAATGATAAAATTAATAATGATTATGAAAGTAATGATAATTGTGAGTTTGTTTAGATTTCAAATATTTAATGCATCTTCTTAGATTCATATAGAATTTGCGCGTCCTCAAATGAAGTATGTATGTTGTAGCAGTAAAATTTACTACATACGCATATGTATATAAGTACAAGTAGGACTTTTTATTTATAAATGTTTGTTGTTATTTTTGTTTTCTATTCTCTACTTATTACTGAAGATGCATTTCTATGTTTATTTTGTTTTACAATTGTTGTTATTGTCGAGGTCGTTATTATAATTGTAGGTAAAAACCATTACTCAGGACTTACGGTATGTGTAAAACAAAAAGTCGCAGAAAAACCAAACTTCTTCTAGAAAAAAAACGAGATTATCTCTGAATGATAATTTCACACCAGTGATGAAAACGTTGATACAATTGTACTTTTTCGATACTATAAGATGCCGAAAAATACCGTGTTACTCCTCTCAGAGGAGTATCAAGTGAGCCAGAGGAGTCCTCTGGCTTACTTGATACTCTCCTTCTTACCCAGAAAAAAAATGGCTGTGATTTTTTAAAAACCACGGGTTAAATCGCCGCATTCGATTCGAATTTGATAAGATAGCTTTGGAAAAATGATAAAGAAAGAAATTTTATATAAAATTGTTTAAAATGGGTAAAGACAAAAGTTTACTTAATAACCAAATTTTATTGTTGCTTAGCAAATTTATTCTTATAAATGTTTCCAAACGAAAGGAAAATATGTATTGAAATTATTATTTCACAATATACATAGGTAAATAGTATTAATTAACATTCATTGTAAAATATAAATTCGCTTTCTATTTTACCGTTGCAAAAGCTTAGTATGTTTTAGATTCCTATGCATACGACTTTGTGAGTTAAAATAAAAAAAAAATAAATTCTTTGTTACTATTGTGGTTAAGAAAGTAATCCTAAAATTTTTTTTCAATACCCAAATGAAAACTTCTTTTTTCATCATTGGTACGAACGTTTCTATAATATTTGGTAATGCAATAGACCTTACATACTTTTAGGCTAAAACACATTAATAAAAGTTCATACATGTGTATGTATGTATGTGGATTTTTTTGTTTTATTTTCTTTAAACAGCCAATTGTTGATTCAACCACTACTGAAACGCAAATGTATTAGTGTTAAAAATTTGTTTCGTTGTGTGAATGTTGCTACTTTAAATGTATATGTATTTGTATTTACGGCACTTGGCGCTTATTTAACAGCGCGTTACCGTTGATCTTCATGCCAGTTGTTGCATACATTTTGGCGTGTTAATATTATATAGCGAAAGCGCATAAAAAGAAAATATTAACAAGTGTTAACAAAATAAAAAATATAAAATAAAAATATAAAATAACTTGTGGCAGTTTTTCCGTGTTTTAAAAAATTTTTTAAATTATAGAAGTCATTTGCCGTATTTTTAAAATTGGTGAATAACTGATTTTATTTTCCATTGTTGATTGTAAAAATTGCACGTTATCTTTTCAAGGTAGGAACTAAATATTTTGTTATGTATTTTTTATTATTCTTACAAATGCTAATTTTTATTTTTGTTGACTTGTTTTTTTTTTTAACAAATTTTAGTTTTTTTATTCTGGCTTAAGTTCATTATATAATTTCTTTTTATTAGAAGATATTCATATTTTTTAATAATTTATTTAATAGTTTTGTGTATACATTTAAAAAATAAATTTTAAACATTAGTCTTAAAATATATAATAAAATTATTCGTATGTAGTTAGTTTAATTTACAAAGGAAAAATTATTTATTTTGCTGAAAATTTTAAGTGTTGCTCTTATCGTGTGTATTTTATGCGTAATTTTATATAAGATAAAAATGTAATTGCGTTTTTATTTGGATATTGAAATTAGAAAAAATTAATGAATATATAAATTAATAAATATTTTCGACTAATTTTTGTATGGAGGGACTCATTTGAGGAAGCTTTCAAGTAATTCAAATAAAAAGTACATAATGATAAATTAAAAAAAAAAATTGTTAAATTTTTTATAACATAATTGTTGCACTTAAAAAAAACAGAGCGCCAATTAAGATTTTAAAGTGTATTTGTAAAAATTTTTTTCGGAATTTGGAATGCCGTAAAATTGTATGAATTTAAAATAATGGATCTATGTATATGAGGTATTTTAGTTTAACTAATTCAGCTTATTTTTTTTCAGATACATATATAAAATAATTAAAGGTATTAGCCAACATATGGCATACAAAATTAGTTACAAGCTCAAAATTATTAAAATAATTTCCATTTTAGAAAACCCAAATTATATTTTATTTTTTTATTTTTTTTTATTTATATCTTTAACAAACATTAAAATTTCGTTTGCATTTAAAGTAACTCTGCTCTAAGACGGGTTTGTTACTGCTTATATCAATTTAGCAAAAAAAAAAAAAAAATATACAAAAATATCAGGAAGTCTTTCTTAAAATATATAAGTGATTTTAAGCTGTGATTCTTTTTGATTCAAAAATAAAAATATATGTATGTATATGACAACCTTTATCAAGGTTTATCTTCTCTTTACATTGTTTCTGCTTATTTATAAGCTTTAAACTATTATGTCATTCTTAAATTTACAGAAATATTATACCAAAGTAATGTTTTATAATTTTTTTTTATAACTTAAAGGCGTAATCCTCACTGATATTCCCATCCAGCAATTTTTTCATTTTTTAATCAAATTTGAGTCTTTTTTGACTCCACTGCGCGATTAAAAAGGCAAAATATGCGCGCATTTTCTGAGCATAAAAGATACTTTTGTCGGTAGAAAAAGTGAACTTCCCGTGACTCTTCTTGATAAGTCTTTTATGAGTCTTTTTTGATATCAGTTCAAAGTCATTTTCGACTACTTTTTAAGTAGTATTTGAAGTGTTTTCTGATCATATATAAGTCTAATTTTAGTTCGTTTGTGACTCTCTTTTGAGTCGTCTTCCAGTCATAACTATAGTCCCTTTCGAGTCTTTTGTAAGTCACTTTATTGTCATTTATCACACATATTTCTATTTTTTTATTTATTTTATTATTTATTATTATTGACATTTTCAAAATACATATGTATATACCATAAAAAAACAAAAAAAAAGGTAATTAAAATTGCTCCGTGTTCTTGTTTTGTCCCATATGGCTGCTTAAGTTCTTCTTCCTCTTCCAAGTTTTCTACCTGTCTTCTGCATATTTGAGCTGCAACGTTTTTCCCCTTTCTTGCTTTGCATTTCACTGTTTGATTAAAACATCTTACTTTAAGGATTTTTGGATAATTACTTAATTTAGTTACACGGTTTTATTTTTAATCCTTTAATTTCACTTTCACAGCAAAACGAATTTTATACCACGATGTTACTTTTTAAATGAACAAAAATTTAAGTGTTTGACATTTACTTAACAAGCAGTGTTCAATCCTCTATCTGGGCAAAATATGATCATAAAATACATAATTTTAATCACTTCTTAAGCGCCTGCATGATCTGTTTTTGATTAAGCATTTTTCAATCGTAAAGGTGAGCGGAAAATGATAATAAATGACGAAAAAAGTAGTCACATTTTAAACGTCTGGATGGTTAATTTGCGATTGCTATACAATTTGTTATTGTATTTAAAATTAAACTCATTTCACTCAGTAGCGCGAATCATTTTCTAGTCCTTTTTTGATCGTGTAAGTGATTAATCAGTTTTTGATCACCAAAAGTACTCTTAAAAGACTCAGAAAGGTGATTTTTCGAAAAACAATCTTCCAAATGCTATCTGGGTTTATATTGACTCTCGAAATATGCGCTTAAAATTTTCAATTAAATCTACATGTAACGCTTAATACAACAACAATTGCTTGAAACCATTATTATATTAATAATTTCTAAATGTTGAAGTGTAAAATAAGTAAAACCAATGTGAACAATCGTTATTGTTAAAAATTAACCTCTTTTTAAAATTTCAATTTTCGTAAAAAAAACAAGAAAGAAGCTGTATTTGGCTGTGCCGAATCTTATATACGCTTCACATTGGTCTTTTTTAATATACCCAGCCATCTTTTCTAGCCGAGCTGTTTTGTACAGCAAATAATATAATAAAAATACCTTGTGTCGGGCTTAAAGTCTATAGCAATCCTAGTTTTCGAACTAGAATTTTAACGTTCGTATGTAAAATGGTATTTCTACATTTTAAAGGTTTGAGGTCGGGAGTTTTAAAAGTCTTCGACATTATTCGCATTAAAAGTTTAATTAAAGACGTTGATTTGTTGATCTCCAACTATTTTTATCCAAAATGTATGAATTATTTGATCACTACTTTTAGTAGAAAATTCGAAGTCGATCGAAGTCACGGATAGCCTCATCTCTCGCTTGGACGATTTACATTGACCCACAAGATCACGCGATTGAACCGCTTTAGACTTTTTTCGTGGGGTTTTTTGAAGTTCCGTGTTTACGTGAACAAACCGTAGATCCTGGAAGCCCTCAAGGACAACATTCGACACGAGTGCGAGAATCTGTCGCCCGAAGTTCTCGCCGAAGTGATGAAAAATGCCATAAAACGAGCCCGTAGAGCAATCAATTGTGTTGACTTGACCAATAAAATTCCAATGGTTCAAATAAATATAATCCAAAAATAGAATCGAGTTTTTCATTTACCAAAAAACAAAATCGAATTACTTCTTTTGGCCCGCATTGTATATAAAATTAAACCAAAATTTTTAGTTTAACAAAATTCAGTCACTTTGATTTTTAAGCAAAAAAAAAATTAAACTCTTGTTTTCTGAAATTGAAAGCGTAAAAGAAAATACCATTAACAAACAAACATATTTAAAATAATAAATGTTGAAAATAAAATTGTAACAATAACAAAAACCAGCAAAAAAAGTTTTTCCATGATGATTAAGTTTCAAGATTAGGAATTCAGCCTCCGTCAGCTAATTCTGCATTGATAGTTTCATCTGATGATCTTTTCTTAGCATAAGTTTCAATCACTGTAGAATGAAACCAGCGGAAAAGGGTTCGTAAGGCATAAGAAATAATATATTTTTTTGTGATTAAGTTACAATTTTACCTGTAGTGCCCAACTTTTAATCCCGACACTCCCGCACAAAATTTCCGGGAAAGCGAGTAATAGAAATTGTTGAATTCCCTGTGAATTTTAGGGACGGGAACTCCCGGGAAAAGTATCCTACATAACATAGATGTAGGACTTTTTCCTTAGCGAACGTCTAATTTAAATTCAAGAAATATTGTCTCACGTGTAGTACACGTGTACGCTGTACAAGTTCAATGGTTTTCTAAACAACTGGATTTTCCGGAATTTCGAAGATGAATAATCCCGGCATTTTCGGGATCGGAATTCCGGGATTGATTTCCCTAATATAAATATGCTAGTCAACAAATGTGGCGTATAATTAATATTAAATCATAAATATTAATACGCACAAATATATAACATCAAAAACTATTCTTGGATAAACATAAATCATGTAAAAAATTAGTTAAAGTTGTAATATTTTAACAGTACCCGCTTGCATATTAGTTCTACAAATACCACATAATTAGTAATTTTAATTTTTCATTTAATTTTTAAATTATAAAAAAACATTTCACATAAATTTCAGACTTAATAATAACTCGGTCGGATTTATTTGAGTTACTTAAAAACGTTTGTGTTTAAATAAGCAAATGTTCATACATACATAAAAAACTCACACCTTATTTATGTAAAATCATATGCGAAAAACTGTGCAAAGTCAATTAATCCCAAATGATTAAGACACCTCGTACAACTACCGGTAAAATGAATTTAAAAATGAATAAAAAAAATGTAAAAAATACTCATATGTTAACCGTTAAGAACGGTAATGTTAACGTGCAATTAAGAAGTTTAATGATTTAAACGTGAGTTTAAACTTTTACAAAAATACGTGAAGATGAATACGTTAATGTAGCTGCAATATTTTTACACTTTTACACGTACACACGCTCATTAAAGAAATTTAAACAAAACAAAAAGTTTTTAAATAAATAGGAAACGAAAAACAAGTTAATTGTCTTTGATTTAAATGTTGTATTTTATAACACCTTTATTAAAGGGTTAAAAATTATTTTTTGCTACATTGTAAAGCAAAGGGTTTTTGTTTTATTTTATTATAAAAAAAGTAAAAATAGTTAAATTTAAATGACTTAAATCGAATGAAAAAGGAATGGCAAAATAATCAGGCTTTAAAAATATTTTTAATGACCTTGTTTAACAACAATGCCTATAAATTACTTTTTTTAAATTGACTTTGTGGCTCGAGATATCCTGTTATAAGGCATCTCATAATTTGCACTTAAATACAAACAAATTCTTTCATTAAATAAAAAAACAATGAAAGATCGGAAACAATATAAATTTAAATAACGTCCTGATTAATTTTGTAGCAGTTTTATGTTTTAGAGATACTCAAGAAGTTTTAGTAAAATGCAACGCAAAAAAAGCACAGAATGTCTTCACTGAAGAACTATTTAGAAGGCCTAGATGCGACTCCCCAGACAAATTATTCTCTATGGAAATCCGCCACATATCTCAAAAGACCCGTTATCGCAAAGCCCCCACTACGTAACTTGAAAGGATCCTGGCCAAGAAGTGATGAAGAAAAATGTGATCTGCTCGCAAGTGATTTGAAAAATGTATTCACTCCAAATACATGCACTGATATGAAAAAGTTACCGACGGTTGTTGCTAGATGCCCTATGGAAATACGTTTCCAACTTTTAGATTTCGTAGAGGCTATCGATAATTTAAATGCTAAAAAAGCTGCTGGCTTTGAAGGAATAAGCAACAAAATGCTTTTGGAGCTGCCTGTCATAGCAAAATGAATAATTCTTTTTTTTTCAAAGCCATACTACGGCTCGAAAATTTTCCGGCAGTATGGAAAGTCGCCTTAGTAAAGATGATTTCTAAGCCTGGGAAAGATCCCTTAAAGATGGAGTCTTACAGGCCTATAAGTCTGTTACCTACTTTGTCCAAACTTTTTGAAAAATTGCTTAAAAAGGAGGTAATCCTCGAATTAAAATAAATGCATTCCAAATCACAAATTTGGCTTTCGAAGACAAAAAAGTACCATCGAACAAACCCACAGGTTGGTACAGGTTATAAGAAAAGTCTTTGAGGAAAAGAAGTGCGCTTTTCGATAAAGTATGGCATGAAGGCCTGTTAAACAAACTAAAGCTCAACCTTCTAGTCAATATTTTTAACCTATTAGAAAATTATATAGCCGGTCGATAATTTATGATCAAAGAAGGTAACTATTTATATTGTTCTCAACCAATAGCCGCTGGTGTATACTAGGTCCAATTTTGTACTTGATTAACACAGCAGATATGCCAATTAACAATTTTACATACACGTCAACATTTGCTGATAATATCGCTTTTCTCAGTATTTATAAAGACCCTAAAGAGGCCTCGAAACAACTGCAATGTCACGTAGCCCAAGCAGAAAAATGGGCTAATTTATGGGGCATTAAAATAAATGAAATGCACCCACGTTACTTTTACTTTACGCAAGAACACGTGCCCTTCAAATTTTATTAAAAAACATACGGTGCCTCAACGAATCGAGACGAAATATCTTGGCATTCACCTGGATCGCCGCCTTACATGGAAGTCACACATAGATGCAAAGTTGACACAATTGAAACTCAAAACGGCCCAAATCCACTGGCTAATTGGTAGAAACTCTGTGCTACGTCTTGATTGTAAACTGAAACCAATTTGGTGCTATGGAGCACAGCTTCCGCCTCCAACATAGAAAAAAATTCAACGCCGTCAAAACAAAATTCTGAGAATGATAACTGGTGCTCCTTGGTATATTAAAAACAGCAACATCCACAAGGATCTCCAAGTTCCACTAGTTAAATACGAAACCCTAAACTATGTGGACAAGTACTTAAATAAGCTTGAAAGTCATCCAAATCCTCTCGCTCAAAACATGTTGCAGCAAAGTGGACACACACTCGTCTAAAAAGGAGGGATACTATTGCGCTTAGACGAAGTTAATTAATTATATTATGAGAACTTAAATTTTAGTCTGGCACTGGCTGGACTAATATAAATTTCTTAGTTTTAAGATTTGAATACTTATTGTTAGTTCGCCAAAGGCGAAAATTCCATAATAAAATATAATAAAAAAAGAATAAAAACAAATTTCTTGCTTTGAAAAGGCACAAATTAAAAAAATCTAAGTAATTTTGTTTTTGACGTTGCGTTTTAGAAAATAAAGTGATAATTTTTTTTGGAGGAATTTAAAATTTTAAGCTGAAAAAAATTTTAAATTTTATTTTTAATTGTAATAACTTTAACAACTTTTTTTATTTTGTAAGTCAGTGAATAAAAAAAATGTAAATTTGTGAGTGGTACTCAGAATTTATGAAATGATTTTGAATTATTTTAGCTAATTTTATTTGCCACATTACAGTTAAGAATTAAATTTTCAGTTGAAACTACTTTATAGGGTTCTTAAAAATATTAATTTTTTTTATATTTAATCAAAGTGCTAGCTTTTGAATAATAGCCAATTATGTGAAAGCTTCAGCCGTTTATTTCAAACCGGGAAATCTCTAGATGCAGTCAATTTAAAATAAGTAATTTATAAGCCTGGGTGGGCGATAGGCTATAGTTTTTTTTAGAAAAAGAGTCGGTACCACACCCAGAGAACTACCGGTGCTTCTACTGAAAAAAATAAAGTCCTTTATGCTTGTACTTTTACCGCACCCTTTATTTTTCACTTTAATATCATATATAAGGCTTCTGCCACCAACATTTTTAAGGCAACAAAGTAGGCGGTGCCAAGCCAACAAAAACTTAAATACTTAATAAAAGCGCTTCTATCTGACTGACTTTTTTGAAACTTTGTTTTTATGTTAACGGCTTCTAGAGCCAAAATTTTGTAGACAAAAAAAAGGCGGTGTCACGCCAAGCAAAACTAAAGTCAATATTTTGTATTTGTTTTTATATTGGTTTTTATGAGATTTCAATTTGACTGGTTATGCATAACATTAACTTTCAAGGAAATGGTGGGCGTTGTACACCCAATGCAGTCAAACACTTTTTATGTCATACATATATTTCAAACGGTCACATCTAAATTCTTTGAATTTCGTAAGATGAATTTCAATATTAATAATTTTTTGTACTGATTTTTGGTTTAGTGTACTGATTGAAAATCTGTGTACTGAAATGTACTGATATTTGAGAAAAAGTACTGATTTGATTACTAGTTTTTTAATTAAATATTTTATTTTAGGTCTTTCCTTAAAAAAACTTGTTAAGCTACAATCAAACTACATAGTTAACCCTTCATATATGCATGAAGTGACTTAGATGGATTTAAACGTTTATTTGAAGGGAGCGATTATTTCGCCCCACTTTTTGATCGCCCAGACGATTGCTGTTTGGCTCTTGAACATAATGCTCGTACGAGTAATTTTGACGATTGCTAAACAAGCAAATTTTCGTTTATGTAGTTCCAAAATCATTGGACGATTGTTATTAAACAACAATTGTATTTACTTTTTCAATTAATATTTTTCCGCAACATTTTGACACTTTTTATACGAAGGCTTTTTTTAACCGTCGGCGTTTAAACATTCAAACGGTTTTTAAAAGACTGCTGTTTACCGACAATACGATTAGCTGAAAGTTTTTTGTGAATTTTTGGGCTCTTATCGCCTTTTGCGTTTTCTGGCGTTGAAAATTCGACTTTGAGTTTTGTTTAAGTTTCCTTAATAAAAAAAATGCATTTAAGATATAAACGTTTTAATGCTGCTATCGATTTAAGAAATATTATTAAATTATTTATTTTTATTATTTAAAATATTCAAGGAAGAGCGCGAAATATCCTTACAGCCAAATAAAGAAGAAAATTGTTTGTTTTGACGGTAAAATTAACAAACAAATCCTATTTGTTTTTGGAAATATACCATGGAGAAGGAATGTTGTACATTTATGTTAAAAGAGCTAATGACAAACTAGTTCATTAGTCAATTAAAATTTAATAATTTTATGTGTCGATTATGTACAGCCTCCCAACTCCTGTTGCATTAACCAACGGCAACAAAGACTTCTCGGTTGTCACATTGTAATTAAAATTAATTAAAATTAGCAACAGTTGGTCGTCAGTTGGCATCTGCAGTATAACTTCGGCAACTGGCCACCGAACTAAAGTTGGGTTGCCATACATAACCGACACATTAAACGGATTATAAAAAACAAAAACAAAATATAAGGGATTTTATATCGCTTGTGACTTTTTGGATAAAAAGTCTAGCCATTTTAATTAATTAATTTTTTTTATTTTTATTTATTGTTTAAGCTGTCATTGATATTTTTTTATTTTTCTTACAAAGTCAACCTGCACTTTGGTTACAAAAATACAAGATGGACGGGCATGCTTAAATCAACTTAGCAAGTCTTTTAACTAAAAGTGGTTCTTTAACTATCAAAACCGAAAAAACCTTATCCTTAAAAAAAAAGTGTACTGAATGGTCACCCTAACTATGACATCTATCTTCGAAAAAGTTATTTTTATGTTAGTTTATTTCTTTAAAAATGTCAAAGGTTTTGTATATCACTTAAATTCTATAAGCAGAAGGGACGGGTCCAGCAGAGTGGGTATTTTTTGGTGCTTTTTTGTTTATGAAACACTTGAAATTTTTTTAAATACATGTTTTTTAAAAGGGGTTATTAGAGTGTTTTTAAAAATTTTTGACAGTGCTCTTAAGTGCCCTTTCAGTAACAAAAAAAATAATTTTTTTTAAAATATGGGCAAAAAAATTTTTTTTTTAATTTTTTTAGAATAATAAATTTTTAAATAAAATAGTCAAAATTTAAAAAAAATTATGAAATAGAGTCTTAGGAACAATACCGCTGATTATTGGTTGGATTTTAATTAAGCTGACTATAGACTGTTATTGCAATTTGATAGTAAAATTGAACCTAAACCTATAAATAAATTAATGTTGTCAAGTTGTTGAGCTTTGTGATGGCTACTATTTTTCCGAATATTGTTAGTAATTATTTTACTGCAAATTATCAAAAAAAATAATAAAAATAAAAAAAATATTGACTGTATTTTTAAGTAAAAAAATTTTTAAAAATAATTTTTTCCCATAAAATGTTAAAATATTTTAAACAAAACCTGATGCCATTATTTTTGTGGGGTCCACTGATTTTTAGACTTTTGAGGCCCATAAAAAACCTGCCAAATTGAGGCTTTACCCTTTGTTAGTAGAATCAAGTATATACTATTCGGTCCCTGCCTTTTTTTCACTGTTTCACAGTGTCATAGAATGTTTTTATTTGTTTTATTTAAACAAAGATGAACCGGCCTCAATAAAAAAATCATGCATGTATGGACCAACCCATAAAGAATTAGTAGAACTCCTCTAAAAGAACTAAATTGTAACAAAAAAAAACATGGCCAAGGACATTATGATGTCCTAGGGTCGGTCCCCACAACCAATCTTTGTATTACATCGAAATAGTTTTAAACTACTCTGTGGTACACCGTAAAGGATGAGTTTTACAACTACAACAACTCAAGGGGCGATCAATTAAACACTAACACCTGTCGTTTAATTACAAGTTCATGTTACACAATGACATGACCCATGACTGCGTTACATAGGACCGTGTTGTAACTAGTCCAGTTCAACTAAATGTTGGTGCTTTTTTACCCGTAATTTTTTAAATTTTTATCCTTTTTTGACCGTATGTCCTCACAGTGATTTTGATGATGCAAGCGATGGCACCACTGTTAAAAAGACTCTTTCCTTTTTTGCTTGTCAACTTAAAGGCAGCTTAAGTTTTAATTAGTTTTACCTGCATACACGTTTGTTTATCCATAGTGACTACATTGTTTCTTAAAAAGTAATACTTACCCATTGTAACGGTAAAATATACATGTGATGCCTTTATTAAATGAGTGTTGTAAAGTAAACGATTACAATGCGATTAAACAAAATGTAAAGAACTCGTCAAAGTACATATTTTTTCATAAAGTTTTTTGTAGGATAAGTTTCTCTACATGCATTTCATTGGTTTCTTACCTCAAATCATTAGAAGATTTCAATCAAATTATTACAAACACCTCATAAATATTTTCTGTTTTTTTATCAAAACTAATAAACTTTTTGAGAATTATTATAAACAAAGCAAACCATTCAAGAGTTCTTTTAAAATCCCAACAAACAACTTTCCACTATTAGATGTTTTAATTTTCTTTTTTTTATAGTGATTCTTAATAAGCATATTGACCCTACCAGAACAGTGACAGTCATTTGATCGGTCATATGACCGACACAGATGACCGGTCATTCGGTCATTATTTTCTATCATTTTCTTAAGGGCGATGTGAAAAAATTACCAAACTTTGTGTACGTGTAATCTTGCATCTCTCTCGCACCTTCAGATGTGATAGAACTATTGGTCACAAATGACCGAAAAAAAATGTTTCAGTGTTAGTTTCGGTCACAAATTTCTTGCAGGGTGAATTTATTGTTTAAAGGCAGACAATATTTATGAGGGTTTTCAATTTTGTTGAAGTCTCCTGATGATTTGATGTAAAACAAAGAATTGCGTATATACAAACTTAGCCTACAACAAACTTTAAAAATGAACTAAAGAAATTTGAATCAAATCCTAAATAGTATTTGGAAACTTTACATGTTTTTTGTTATGTAATACATTTTCTTAAAAAATAGTTTTTTTTTTTTAAATTGTACCTAAAATTATACAAATATTGTATAGCTCTAAGATCCTTTAATGCTAGAAACATATCTTAAACACATTAAAATATGTAACTTAAATAATCGATTAATCGTTCAACTAAGCTTATGACTTACCACTAAGAAATACACCAATTAGTTTGTTGGCATTAAGACCTTTTGTTAATGGACAATGTTACACATGTGTCTATTTTTTCTTGTAAACAAAAAAAGAAACAAGTGGGGCAAATGCTTCATTCATATCGTGAGAGATACTTACCTACATGTTTACTTATACACATGTATATTTGACATTTTTTAAGGAAAAACCATGAGTTAAGGCGTTTTTAAATTGTTGTTAAAGATGCTAAGACATTGTTTTATACATTTAATTTTCTTTTTGCGAAAGCAACGTAAGTGCCTCAGGGTGGCCAAATACAAAAACTGTTTGGAACAAAAAAATCTTGGTTTACAAAATCTGCCTGCTTTTAAAAAGCTTGAACTTTTACATGTATGTGTGTTTGTATACATTACCCCAATACAAGAAAAAAAATCTGCCGTTCACCTTAAAATAAAAATAATTTTTGTATGAAAACTTTGAAACAATTTTTATATTTTTTATACCCTTCACATAGTGATAAGAGTATACATCAGTTTGCCATTCCGTTTGTAATATCTTTACTATCCATTTGCGATCCCATAAAGTATATATATTCTGGATCCTTATAGATAGGGAAGTCGATATAGCCATGCCCGTCTGTTGAAATCAAGTTTCCGAGGTCAAATAAAGCAATGCGGACCAGTTATTGGTGTTAAACTATTATAAATATCAGAGGTATTAACGAAAACCCAAAATAACCCATTTTTTTAGGGCAAAATCTGTGCATATATTCCTATATATCTCAGTAAATATAGTCATTCTTGTCACAAAACTTGGCATGGATACTCTGAAAATAGGAACCTAAACAAGGAAAATATTTTTTCAGATAGGATCAGGAAAAGTGGTATTTCCCCTACAATTGCATAAATTTTGTGAAATATTTTATGCGCTAAATCTTAGAAACTATAACAGCTATCGACTTCAAATGTACAAAAAAAAATATTTAGGGGTAGCTCCCATAAAAATTAACAGTTTTTTATGAAATTTTCGATACGCTATATCTCGGAAACTATAGAAGCTATCGACTTCAAATGTTCTTCAAAAAGTAACTGGATAAAAATCCGTACATTTTGGAAAAATAATTTTTGGGTATAGGCAGAGGAAGGGGTAGCTGTCATACAAATTAACAATTGTTATGAAATTTTCAATTCGCTATATCTCAGAAACTATAACAGCTATCGAATTTATTTGTTCAAAAATACTATTTGGACAATAAGACCAACACTTTTGGGAAGAACTTGTGGGTAGGGGCAGGAAAAGGGGTAGGGGCAGGGAAAGGGGTAGGGGCAGAGAAAGGGGTAGGGGCAGGGAAAGGGGTACCTCCCATACAAATTAACAATTTTTATGAAGTTTTTGATACGCTATATCTCGGAAACCTTAACAGCTATCGACATCAAAGGCTCTACAAAAAGTAATTGAACAATAGGGCTAACATTGTGAAAAAATTTTTTGGATAAAAGCAGAAGGAGGGAGCCCCCCATATAATTGAACAATTTTCATAAGATTTTTGATACGCTATATATGAAAAACTAAACTGCTATCGACTTCAAATGTTCTAAAAAAAGTAATGATTAAATAATTTATACATTTTGGATAAAAGTAGATGGAGAGGAACATTGGGGCTACAAGCCCCTAGTCAGTTAAACAACTTTTATTAAACTTTTAATACGAATAATGTCGGAGACTTTTAAAACTCTTGACCTCAAACCTTCCACGTGGTATTTCTATTATGCATACGAACGTTAAAATTTTGTAAAGTTTTCAATATATTTCGAAAACTAGGATTCCCAGGAAGAAAAAAACAATCAAAACGATTATGTCCCTACGTTGGGAGAGGACTCTCAATATCAAAATAACGCAAATTTTACAAGTTAACAATGCTGTCTCGATATTAAAATGATAACGATAAATCGGCGTCTTTTGACTCTTGATTTTTATGTTGAAGCAATACTGTAAGTTTAAATTTACGGTATTGCAATAACAATTTTATCTTTTCTGTCTTAGGAGTTAGACTTGCTTTTGTTAAAATGGTGGACATTGTTACTTAAGGCTTTTGAATAAGAGATTTTTTTTAAAAAAATATGTTTATACATATGTAGCAAAATAAAGCAAGCAAAAGATTTTTCAACGCATCTTAAGATTTTTTTAATTTTTTCTTACGTTTATCCATTTTAATTTAATTAAAAATATAAATATTTTTTATTTTAAAATCAAGCTTGACATTTACAATCTAGGGTTGCGATTTTGTATATACAGTACTGTAATGGTACAATATTTTGAAAGAGTCGAAATTTTGTGTTTACAGGGATGTGGTGGTACAACATTTTTGGACCATCGTTTTAGAATCGTGTATTTATGCCTGGACTGCTATGGGCTTTAGTCCCGGCACAAGGTATTTTTATTATAATATTTGCAGTACAAAATTACTCGGATAGAAAAGATATTTCCTTGATTTTGAGTTTTTTAAAAATTAAAAACAATATTTTTTCCCTAATAATAATTTTATAATGAAGTTTTGACAAAAAAAATATTATTAATTTTGCATGAAAAATACTTTTTTGCCACTAATCTCTGAATAACTCCTAAACATTTGAAATTATTTTACGTTTATTGTATGTCTTGACGAGACAAACTCATGCCTAGACAAATGTCAAAATTCAACTAAAAAAATCCGGTATTTTTATACTGGGTTTTTTATATTTTGAGTTTGACGTTTGTCTAAGCATGAATTTGTCTGGCCAAGACGTACAATTATCGAGACAAGTTCATTCCTAGACAAACGTCTGACTCTATATATAGAAAAACCTGTTTAAAAATATCAGATTTTTTTTAGTTGAATTTTGACATTTGCTTAGGCACTGGATCCGATGGCTGTAATTAAAAAATTATTATAGTAACTGACTGTAAGTTATTTCGAAAGTATTCCGTAAAGTTGTTTTTAAATGAAAAATCAGTTAAATTTTAATACAATATTTATTTTTAACTGTTTTGAAGGGTTATTCAAAGCCTCAACTAAACAAAAATACAAATTTTCAGTTTAAGTAATTTTTGTCAGTTATTTTTTAGTAATATTTAAGTTTGTTATTTTTTGTGATACGTTGTATTTTGCTGCAAATGACAGAAAATCTAGTTCATTTTAGACGAATATATAACTTAATTTTTTGATGTCTGAATTTAAATGAAATATTTCGTTAATTTCAATGATCATCTTGTTGGAAGGTTTTTAAATAAATATTCAGTTATTTTAAATAGATTCCCAGTTGATTTTACCTTAATAATTTTTTGAGTGTGGGCATATAAAAAGACCAATTTAAAGGGTATATAAGATTCGGCACAGCCAAATATAGCGCTCTTAATTGTTTAAGCAGAATTTCTTAATTTTGCTCATCGTACGTACAAAAGTTAATAAAAAAGAAGCGTACGATCCTGCTAATAAGCCACAATCGGAAAGGGGAATCTAAATCGATATCAGCCCTAACGGCTCACTGTCATGGCCTTTTTCTCTGCAAATGTCTTACCCTAGCTGACAGGGAGCATAGGTAGTCATATATCAGATGGCCTTAGTGGGGAATAAAATTAAAGGTTAAATGACCAAAAGTTTTATCTGGTGTTTTGAGTCTTAATCTAAGTACAGATTTTAAGAAATCTGTATGGCTGTGTAAAAAACTGAAGCTGTTTTTTTGTCTACGGGATAAAAAGAAAAACAAAAGTGGTATTTGGGAAGCTCTGAATAATTTTTTTTTAATTTGGCTATAAATTGCGTTTAACCCATTTGAGCTTTATATACTTAAGGTATTTACTGGTTCCAAATAAACAACTAAAAAAAAACATTAAATTTTGTTTTATTTATTAAAACTTATTTCTAAAAACATAAAAAATCCCTTAACATAATCGTTAATAATAATTAAAATTATTTAATAATTATTTAATAGAAAAATCTTACTAAATGCGCACACTAAACTCTTTATTTTTTGCTACTTCCAAGATTAGGTTGATCCGATAAGGAGATTTCACTCGACGGGGAGGCACGTTGATATTCGATAAGTACAATATTATTAACACCAACCTTAAGTACTTCAGCAGGTACATATAGAGTTATTTGAGGGCCAACCAGCGGCCAGTAACGACCAAGATTTTCACCATTTACAAAAAGTAAACCTTTACTCCAGCCTGACGTATCGACGTATGTATCGTACGGCCTCGAATCCTGAATTGAAAAAGAGCCATAGAAAATAGTGGGACCATGTTGTAACATTTTCAGTGAATCGATTTCGTTTAGTTTAAGATCCTCTTTTTCGATTAGAGCTTCAATGTCCTCATAAGATTCTAAAGGATATTTTGTCATATTCCAATTTTTCAAAATGTTATTATCGAATCTAACATCATCTGTGATACCCTTAAAATCAATAATGGGGCCATAGTTAATGCGGCCTTGATTTTCCACAAATATTTGCAACTTTTTACCAGCACTTATCGATATAGATAGATCGTAGATGGGAACTTCTCGTGACAGTATTCCAACAAATTCATCATCCACATAAACATAGGCACGATCATGTAAACCTGGTACATGTAAAATTGCTGGGTCATGTTTGGTAACAGGCAAAAAGGTTTCATAAAGAACTAGGCCCGAATATTGATTTAAGGCCTCAAAAGTTTTTGGCTTTTCAGCTGTAATAATGCCAGTCGATAAATGTTTACGAGCTTCAGCTGAAAGTAAAGTACAACATTGTTGTAATGTGATTGTGCCGTATTTCTTTTTGGGCAAAGGCTCAGGGACGGGTATATTTGGCAAAGGCAAATAGCGCGCTATAACTTCTCTTAAAGCAAAAAACTTTGTTGTCGGATCACCAGACTCAGTCATTGGAGCATCGTAGTCGTATGAGGTAATATCGGGCTTATAACGGCCGGGGCCTATATCATTGGCGCCGGCGGTAAAACCAAAATTGGTGCCGCCATAGTACATATAAAAGTTTACGCTAGCGCCAGCGTCCAGCATTTCACTGCAAAAATTGCAATAAAATGAATTGATTTAAAATATTTAAAATAACTAAAAATTTAATAATAATATTAATTACAATTTTAAAGAGATTTAAAACTAATAAAAAATTAAATCAACTTACATTAAAGTTTTCTTTAGGGGATTCACTGGCACTTCTGCTATATTTTCACCCCAATGCGTCAACCAACCAGGATAGTATTCAGCATTTACAAGAGGTCCCTTAGGTTGCATTCTTCGTAATTTATTCCAATAACTTGTTATATTACTTGAGGCACCAAAATCCAAAGTTGCTAAAACACCATCAATATGCCCACAGAAAAGCACACTGGGTCCGTCGTTGGTAAATAAAACTGCATTATCTTTAACATGAGCCAAAGTTTCATTGCGCAACCAAGTACGATATTTTTTATCGCAAGCATAATATGAACCGTATTCATTTTCCACCTGTACCATAATAATGGGCCCACCATTGCCATACAAGTAAGGAGCCATCTTGGCCATTAATTGAGCATACCAAAGGCGGACTTCAAATAAGTAGTCTAAAAAATAAATTAATTTAAATATAAATTTTATATGTTATTTTTTTTAATTTTAAGTTTTAATTTTCTTCTTCTATAATAATCAAATTCTCGTTTCACAGTGTTTCTAAATAAACTCCTTCGAAACGTCTTGGCCGATTTTTATCAAATTTTGTATGTGTATTTGTTAGGTATGACAATTGCTCGCAAGGTATATTTTGTATTGATAGAGGGCGTAAAATAGGGCAAAAGAGGTAAAACTTTTCCCTCCCTATAACTTTTCAACTAATAAACCGATTTGCTTAAAAATTTGGAACGTAATTACCCCTAAGCATGGAAAGTGCGAAAGGCTACACTTTTTCATAGAAAAAGGGGCGGTGCCGCTCCCACAATACCTTTATTATAAATGCACCCTTACTGCACCGGTTTTTAATGCACATATAAGGCTTATAACAGAACTTTTTTTGAGCTGCAAAGAAGGCGGTGCCACGCTTATATACCCTATAATTTCAATACACTTTATTAAACCTGACTGACTTTTATAAGGTAAAAATGTGGACGGTGCCACGTTCACAAAAATTCAACTCATTATACTGGCCCTTTTACTGCACAGATTTTTTTGAAGCTTTGCATTGATATGTATATTAAAATTCTTAAGGCCATAAATCTATCCCAATGTGCTTTGTAGGTATATTGGTGTCATCCATAGTTCAGTTACCTTACAAGGTACAGTCGATTCAACAGCTGACTATTTTTTTCTCGAGTTTATTTATGCTGTCAAAACAGTATGTTTTCTTAAATTTTAGGCAAAGTTTTTACAACAGCTTCATCAATCTGGTATCGTGTTTGTTGTTGTTAATGCCGTAGTGACTATAACTCGTAAGGTTATTGTAACATGGCGCCTTCTTATGTGGAAATTTTTAAAGAAGAAAAGTGGATTGTACCACGCCTACAAAAATTTAATCAGTTATTTTGTATTTTTACTTTATCGATAGACATGAGATTTCGTATTCATACTTAAAGCTTTTGCCGTTACATTTTTAAACAAAAATTAAACACTTGCATAATACAAGGACTTACGCTGCATTGTTTTTTTAAGACAATTTGTGAACGTGGGGGAAACTTCTAATGACAAAGTTTTTAAGTCAAAAACAAGGTACCACACCTGTAACAAATTGATTTTCCGTTAAAATACTTTTGTTCGACTGATTTTTATAGTTTTTTAAAAACTTCTTACACAAAATTTAAAGACTTAGAACAGGTTCTTTCTTATACTGTATTAAAACTTCTTCTAATGTAAAAATTTCAAAATAAAAAATATGTAGTGCCGAAGTTTTGTGGGAAAGCAAATAAGCAGTGTCACGACAGCAAAAGTTAAACTCATTATTTTGTATTTTTACTGAATTAACTTTTTTGAGATTTCAATAACTTATTAGGCTTAGAATGCCCTTTAATCTTAGGAGATAAAATGAGGAATAATTGTAGCTATAACAAAAATAGCTTTGACTAATAAATTTAAAATAATAAAGTTCAATACTACCTGGATTATTTGAGCAAAAGGCATTAATTTAAAATAAAGACGTATGTATGTATATTTCGAACATTTACATACATAGACTCAAAATTTTGTATGCATAGCTGTGATATCTATAGTTTTGGGTAAGGGTATAAAGGGAGAGGGTTAAGGCGAGGGGTGTACTACCCCCCTACAATCGAAAACCATTAAATGAGGTAACCGCAGCTTTGATTAACTAACTTCACATGGGCCACTTTCATTTAAATGGCTTACTTGAGAAAAAAACCAACAAGTTATCGAAGCGCAGCAATTTTCATAAGACTAAAACAAACTTTAACTCATATATTTCCAACAGCTAAAGACTCAAAATTTTCTCAAATTAAATCTTGACCTTTATTTATACTGCAAATGGAGATGTGTAGTGCCACCATGCAATCGAAAACCTTTAAATACGATTATAATATCATCTTCGCAAATATAATTTTAATGTATGTTTAACTAATTTTTAATTACTTAAAGGTTTAATGTATATATATTTAGTTTTATAAGCAGTAGGATCACGTCCAGCAGAGCGGGCCAGATTAAGCTAGTCTATATGTAAAGTAATACCGTTGCTGACTGACTGACGGACTGACTGATTCATCCTCATACAGCTTCAACACGAAAAGCTAGAGATTTTAAATATGTAATGTGGGTACCTCTTTAGATGTATAACTCCACCAAGAAGGAAAAATTCGAAACCCAAGGAGATAAAATGGGTCAAAAAGGAAAAATCGGTAATTTGCTATATCTTAAACTAAACACAACTAAAAAATATAAAAAGTGTGGGGTTCTAACCAAAAGAATAAACGGACCCGTATGTGTTATTTTTTTTGACCTTAAGGGTTAAAAAGGGTGAACATTGGATCCTTTAGACTCAAAATAACTTTTATTTTTATAACCTTTTTTACGAACCTTATAAAAGCAAGTAACTTGGCTTACTTGTTTCTTACTCCAAATATTTTAATAAAATTACCTTGGGTCGGGCTTAAGGTCGAAAGCAATTCCAGTTTTTGAAACAGAAAACTTCACAAAATTTGAACGCTGGTATAAATGATGCTACTTCTAAGCTCCTATCCAATTTATTTTTCTTAAAATAATTCAAATCATAATAGAAATACCTTGCAGACGGTTTGAGGTCGATAGTTTTTACAACTTTCGAAATATTTCGTAACTAAAGTTGAATAAAAATAGTTCATTTGTATGGGGGCTACTACTTCCCCTGATCCTATTCAATTAATTTTTTATCCAAATTGCAAGCATTGTTGTGCAATTACTTTTTGTGGGGTATTTGAAGCCGATAGCTGTGACAGTTTTCGAAGTATTTCGTATCAAAAATTTAGTAAAAGTTTTTAATTTGTATTGGGGGCTACCGCTCCTCTGCTCCTATCCAACTAATTTTTTTAACAAAATGTAGGCACTATTCTACATAAAAATGTTTATTTGTATGGAGCCTACCGCACCCTCTACTCCTATTCAATTAATTTTTCGAAATAATTTGTATCAAAATATTCTTTAAAATAGTTTTTTTGTACCGGGCTTTTACTTGCCCTGCTACTATCAAACTAATTTTTTCCCAACA
This sequence comes from Melanophora roralis, assembly GCA_963583895.1. NCBI lineage: Eukaryota > Metazoa > Arthropoda > Insecta > Diptera > Rhinophoridae > Melanophora > Melanophora roralis. Next base: position 92,243,741 of record OY757187.1, on the reverse strand, counting down.
TGTTAGCATTTTTGTAAAAGTAATTTTTTTTTGACATTTGAAGTCGATTGCTGTTGCTCCTGTTCAACTATTTTTTAAATGCAAGTGTCATACTGGAACTACTTTAAAGCAGGTTTAAAGTCAATATCTGTTAGTAGGGGAATACCCTTTCCCTGCTCCTTTTAAAAAAAATGTTCCCCAATTTAGGTCACCGCTTTTAAAGTATCAGTGCGTAGTTTTATGGCAATAGTAAAAATGCTTTCTGAGATATATGGGGATATATGCATGAATTTTGTTTTAAAAAAAAATTGGAAATCGCATTATTTTGCCCATATCTGGTCTTGCTGATTTTAGATAACGATTGTCCAAGAAATACTTCTGATAGTTTGACCAATACCTGGTACGTGCTACTTTACTTGATTTCAAAAACACTCAGATGGAAAGACGGACATAGTTATTTTGACTTTCCTATTTATAGGGATCCAGAATACATCGCCCGATGAAATACAAAACCACGTAACTACATTTTTTAAAGTTTACAGGAAAAGCAAAAATATTTTTTAAATTGCAAAGGCATCGTTTTCAAATTATTCATTTTTTTCAGCCATTCTCTTTTAAGTTTTGTTTCTAACTTAAACAAATTTATTGTTATGAGGCTTTAAATGAAATACAATCAAATGTTTTAAAATATCGATTTGGGGCATTTTGTTAGTTACGTGGTTTTGCATTTTACCTTAAGATATGCACTTAATGAATATGTATTGTAGAAATAACAAACGGAATGACAAACTGCTATATACCCTTATCACTATTTGAAAGGTATAAATAATAAATGCACTTAAATAACTTCACTTACTTATGTCAGCAGTGCGTAGTTGTATTCCTGGATATTTGGTTAAAAGCCAGTATGGAAAACCACCCTATAAAATAACGTTCTTTATTTCATATACATATAAATTTGGATTAGAACTTACAAAATCACGCTCGGCACAGATGTATGGACCGGGTCTTAGAATCACCAGTAAGTCTTCATCAATAGCAAGTTTTATAAAACGTTCCAAATTGGCGATACCATCCCAAACATACACACCCTCTTTAGGGTTATGCAGAGACCACTCAACGTAGCTTTAAAATTAATTTTGTAAAAAATACATTATACACAAAAATTTTATTAAATAAAATTTGCATTTAAAACAGAGCCGGCAATATTTAATTACATATATGTATGATGTTGTATAATATGTGCTGATAGACATTTAACATTTGCCTGTCATTAAGAATGCATTACTGTCATTGGTACTAATGACAAGCTAGTTCTTTTGGGGTCCTAGGTAGACTCTGAAACCAGTGTTTTATTAGTACCTTTCAGCAATTTTAGTCTGCAGTACTACTGAGTAGCAAACACCAGTGGGCAAATTACGGCATTCGATTTGAATCGAAATTCTACTCGATCGATCGAGTTGTTAATGCTTTTAATATAGGAATTCTAATAAGAATTTTTAAATTTTGATTTTTGATTTATATTTAAGATGTGTGGGACATTAAGTATGGATTGTGATTGTAAATTGCTTTAATAGCACAACTGAACCAAATTAAAGATTAATAAAGACCATTATGTCGCCGATGCATCATTGTGTTTGGCAGTGAACTGAAGCTTTCATTTGCTGCTGACAGTTATGTTTTTTTCATATCAAAGCTAAGTATAAAAATGTAGACGCATTGTTGACAATGTCGCCAAAAAGGCACCAAGAAGTCGAAAAAGATGGTGGGGATACTTGCCCCCACGTTTCCTTCAGGGTAACAACTATGTAAATGATTGTGTATTTATATGCTTACATGTATGTATGTTTGTACTTATATGCATACATGTATGTATGTATGTTTGTACTTACGTTGTAACTGCATTCAAGCCACCAGCTCGCATTGTTCGCAATTTCCGTTGCCAAGTGTCCGGATGGGCGCGAAAATAATGAAATGAACCCGATATAAACCGGAAAGGTTCACCATCTTTTAAAAATCTATCTTGACTCCAGTCTATTTCAAATGTGCGTTTACTATCAGCGATTTGAAACAACATCACATGTAGGCAAACAACAGCAAATAACCAATGGAATACATTGTAATATATCATTTTCATACTTAACGCTTATCAAAACTTAAATCACAAAAAGAAACAGATAAAATGTTATAATATTTTATTGTATTGTATTTCTTCAGGTATTTTTATGAAACTAAAGCAAATCATATAAATAACTTATTTATATAGAAAAGATCTAAACGTCTTAATGTTTTGAAAGAAAAAGAAAAACACGGAAACGGAAATATAGGAAGAGTTTAGTAAGTGTCATGAATTTCTTTAGTATTGTTACACAAATATCACAGCAAAAATAGTTTTACACGTACATAAATATTTAGAAATATATTTTATTTACTTTAATTAATTTAAATAATCTGTTTTTAGCTTCTGTTTCTTTCTTTTCTCAATCTGACCAAATGTAGGTACATATGCATATATGTATGTATGTAGATCAAATAACATTAGATTTTTATACATTTTTGTGTGGAAAAACTTATGTCTGACAATTTTAAATTGTCGTTTAAATCATCACATCACAACAAATCATTTGAAAACAAAATTTTATTCTTTTAAAATGTCAAGTTCATGATCACAATAAAGAGGCGGCACATAGCTTTCATATAAAAAAAAGTCAAACAAATCAAGATGTTTAAATATATTTAAGTTCAAATATTTTTTTTTCCACACAAATTTAATTCGCTACACTAATTGACGCTAGTTATTTTACAAAATATAAAGCATAACAAATTATCAATTAAATTTAAGTTGTTTGTTGTCAAGAGAAAATTGAAAATTCGATTTAAGTTGTTTGTTCAAATGTCTGCAAATTTATTTATTTTTTGTTGTACTATTTTTAGAGGACTGAAGAAATGATTTTTATGATCTTGAAAGTTTAATAAACCCATAACGTTACAAGCGGTTTTTTTTATTACGAAAGTTTATTAAGTCTATACTATTTAATTTAAAATATAAAACAAGTCTGTGGCTGTGTCATGTTTTATATATCACTAGCAGACCCGACAGACGTTGTACTGCCAAAATATCAATAAATCTGTTTGCAAATTTGTAAAAAGCTATTGGAAATGCGCAGACAAGTTAAACGTGTGAAAAGCCGGGGGGGGGGGGGGGGGGGACTTATTGCATTTATGTTGGCCTATCTACACATTTATTTTAATTTAAGTATCATTTTCTTTACAAAGATAATGGTTGTGCATGTGTGATAGCAATATTTTTGACTACTTAGCTAGAATTTAGCAACAACAAAATACATGCTAAATTTTTACTGGAAAAGGCCGTTATTTTTATATATTTGCATTGTTAATGCCTTCAATAAATAATTGTATGCATTAAACAAAAATTTGGTTCAGTAGTTTTGATTCAGCTGCCTTATGTTTGAGTGCGCTTTTGACTAGATAAGTGCCCCCAATCTGGCATTCTAAAATTATTAGCAAGTATTGGCACAAGAACTTGTAGTTTTTTCTTGTAGTATTTTTTATTTACGTTCACTTTTTAAAGATATACATATTTACACTACCTGAGTTATCATCTGAGTTTCACAACTCAAACTCATTTGTATAGTGTAATAACATGTCTGTTTTTATTTGTTATTATTTTTGTCTAATTTAATAGAAATTATTTAAATGCGAGACCAAAAACAATTACAAGCAATCTAAGTTCAAGTGCGCCTAATTTAGATAAATGTAGTGAACAAGGGACTAATTTAGCCCAATCTTTATTTAATAATTATAAAAAAAATTCTGAGGTACCATCTTTGTCGCGGTCACCATTATCAAATTCTGGAATTGAACCTGCAGCTGCTACAGCCGCATCAAGCTTAATTTCTGCACCGGCACCTAAGATCCAGGTAGGGATGGACCGCTATGTGACAGTTCTTAAAAGGGAAAGAAGCCCTAAATCGGCAGAAGCATCTCAACCTGCAAAAATTTTAAAAGACGATGAAAGGCCAACCTCATCGCAAAATCGTTTTGCAATTTTACAAGAGGATAATGAGGCCCCCGTTAGTGAAAGAAAGTCCTTTAAGCCACCTCCCATTTATTTGAGGGAAAAAAACTCAAATGATCTCGTAAAGTTTTTAGTCGGTTTGATTGGGGAAAATAACTTTTATGTTTCAAACGTTAAACGCGGTAACATATTTGAGACAAAAATTCAAGTGAACGATGAAAACGCCTACCGCGCTACGGTTTCGGAGCTCGAAAAACTTAACAAAAACTTCTATACCTACCAACTCAAGACCGCAAAAGGCCTTCAGGTAGTCATTAAAGGCATTGATTCTAATGTTGACCCAGAAGAGGTCAAGACCAGTTTATTAAGCAAAGGGTTTATGGTCAGGAGGGTATCCAATATGAGAAACAGGGAAAAACACCCCCAACCATTATTCAGAGTGGAGCTTCAGCCTGGTGATATCAAATTGAAAAAAAGTGAAACTCACCCCATCTATGATTTAAAATATATTATGCACCGACGAGTTACTGTGGAAGTGCCACATAAGCGATCTGGGCCCGTACAGTGCTTAAACTGCCAGGAGTATGGCCACACTAAAGCTTATTGTAAGCTGCCTACTGTTTGTGTTGTGTGTGGGGATCTGCACGATACGACCAAGTGCGACAAGCCAAAAGATGATCCTAGGATGAAGAAATGCAGCAACTGCGGGGGAAACCACACTGCCAACTATAGAGGTTGCCCTGTTTTTAATTCGGTTATGCGCTCAACTAAGCCGAAAATAGTTCCTGCCCCTCCCCAGCCTTTAGATATACCAACTACAAATATGCCTCCGTTAGCACAACCAACTACAAATCAAGTTTCTTACGCCGCTGCATTAAAGTCTAACCAGCCTAATGCACGTAAGTCTACCGAGCCTACAACACAACAACAAGTGCCAACAAGTGAACCAACTGGTCCCAATTTAAGCCGCCTGGAAGCCGTAATTGACAATATGGTCAAACAATTTACGCAGGTAATGGCGCAAATGGCTAGCATGATGCAGGAGATGCAGAAAATGCAGTCTGCTCTCCTGCAGGCCATACTTAAAAGACCATGAACTGCCTAAGGGTTTGTTTCTGGAACGCAAACGGCATCCGCCAACACAAAAATGAGCTCGAATGCTTTTTAACACACCAAAAAATCGATGTCATGTTGATTTCCGAAACTCATATGACATCTAGAAGCACTTTCAAAATAAGTGGCTATACTTTTTATGATTCAAAAGATCCCAGAGATAGGTCATGTGGTGGTTCAGCTATATTAATTAAATCAAGAATCAAACACCAATGGATGGGTGGTCTCTCCGAAAGTTATATACAAGCAACAAACGTCTGCATCGATGAATTTTACCATAATCTCGTTATTTCGTCAGTTTATTGTCCACCCAGATTTTCCATAACGAAGGATCAGTACAACAGTTTTTACAAATCTTTAGGTCCTCACTTTATAGCTGCTGGGGACTACAACGCTAAACACACATACTGGGGCTCCCGCCTAATAAGTCCCAGAGGTCGTGTCTTGTATGGTTCTGTATCGGAAATGAGACTTCACGTTATTTCAACTGGGCAACCAACATATTGGCCAACTGACCACAATAAAATACCAGACGTAATAGATTTTGGCGTAGCAAAAGGCATATCCCCTGAGCTTATTGAGGCTCAACCCTCCTTGGATTTATCTTCTGATCACTCACCCACAATTTTTACTATTTGCAGTCCTCACCAAATTGCAACTAGTGATATTTTTCTGTCAAAAAGAATAAACTGGTTAAAATACAGAAAATTTATCAGCACGCACTGTTCGGAACACCAATCTTTAAAAACTTCCGAGGAAATCGATGAGTGCCTTAGTAGCCTCAATGAAAATATTAAAAAAGCCGTTGAAAATGCTTCTTCTACCTACCGTCAGGCCAGATACAACAAAATTTACTCAACCGATGTTGAAAAGCTCCTATCTGAAAAAAGGAGAGCCCGAAGAGAATGGCAAAAGTATAGATCGCCCCTACTTAAAAATAAGCTGAAGGAATGTACAAACCGATTAAAAAACATGCTGGAAGTACATAGAATGTCATCAATGAAGGAATACCTTGAAGGTCTAGACGCGACTCCTCAAACAAACTATTCTCTATGGCGAACAGCCAGACGTCTTAAAAGACCCGTAATCGCAAAACCACCACTGCGTAACCTGAGAGGATCCTGGGCTAGAAATGACGAAGAAAAATGCGATCTGTTCGCAAGCCATTTAAGGAACGTCTTCACTCCCAATTCATGCACTGACGTGAGAGAATTACCGCCTGTTGTTTCTAGGCGTCCTATAGAAATACGTTTCCGATATTCAGATGTGGTAGAAGCTATTTCTAACCTTAATGATAAAAAAGCTCCTGGCGTTGATAAAATAAGCAACAAAATGCTCATTGAGCTGCCTTTTACAGCAAAAAGAATAATTCTTTTTATTTTTAATGCCATAATACGGCTTGAACATTTTCCACCAATATGGAAAGTTGCCTTAGTTAAGATGATTCCTAAGCCTGGTAAAGATCCTTCTAAGGTAGAGTCTTATAGGCCTATAAGTTTGTTACCAACTTTGGCGAAACTATTCGAAAAGCTGCTTAAAAACAAGCTGAGTCCGATCCTTAATGATAACAACTGCATCCCAGATCACCAATTTGGTTTTAGAAGTCAACATAGCACAATCGAACAAACTCACAGACTGGTGCAGGTTATAAGAAAAGCCTTTGAGGAAAAGAAGTACTGCTCCGCGCTTTTTATCGATGTCTTTCAAGCATTCGATAAAGTATGGCACGAAGGCCTGTTAGTCAAACTAAAACTCTATCTACCAGCTAATATTTCAAGCCTGCTAGAAAAATACTTAACCGGCAGACAATTTATGATCAAAGAGGGAAACCAAATAAGTTGTTCCCAACCAATAGAGGCTGGTGTACCTCAAGGGAGTATACTAGGTCCAATTTTGTACTTGCTTTACACAGCAGATATGCCAACCAACTGTTTTACGCACACGTCCACATTTGCTGATGATACTGCTTTTCTCAGTATTGATAAAGACCCTAAAGAGGCTTCGAGTCAACTGCAACAACACGTTAGCCAAGTTGAGAAATGGGCAAGGTTATGGGGAATAAAAATAAATGAACAAAAATGTACTCACATAACTTTTACCTTACGCAAAGAAACGTGCCCTCCAATCACTATTAACAACCATTTGGTGCCTCAACGATCCGAGACAAAATATCTTGGTATTCACCTGGATCGCCGCCTCACATGGAAGCCTCATATAGATGCAAAGCTGACGCAAATGAAACTTAAAGCTGCACAAATCCACTGGCTTATGGGTAGAAACTCTGTGCTTCATCTGGATTGTAAACTTCTACTATACAACTCAATTTTAAAATCAATTTGGTGCTACGGTATACAATTATGGGGCACTGCTTCCGCCTCTAACATAGAAAAAATACAACGCCGTCAAAATAAAATCCTAAGAATGATAACTGGTGCTCCGTGGTATGTCAAAAACAGCAACATCCATAAGGATCTAAAAGTTCCACTAGTTAAATGCGAAATCCTGAAATATGTGGACAAGTATTTAAATAAGCTGGAAACACATCCAAACCCGCTCGCTCGAAGTATCTTGCAACATAGTGGACACTCCCGTCTAAAAAGGAGGGATACTATTGCGCTTAGATGAAGATAACTATTTATATTATGAGAACGTAAATTTTAGTTTGGCACTGGCTGGACTAATATTATTTCCTTAGTCTTAAGATTTGAAAACTTATTGTTAGTTCGCTAAAGCGAAGATTCAATAATTAAAAATTATGCAAAAAAAAAAAAAAAAAAAAAAAAAATTTTTGTCTAATCTCAGTTGAAAATAGAACGTATTCTATTTTAAAACTATTTAACGTCTAAGTTTTCAATATAAATTTTTTAAAGCTACCGGATTAAATGCTTTTTGTTGTATTGCCATACACTTTGTGCCAGTTTAATAACTTTTATAATTAGCGGACTAAAACTAATTTCTTAGACGTAATGTAATAATAAAAATAAGAAAATTAAATTGAATATAATTGAAAATTTTTATGAGTGTCAAATACAAATTTTCAATTTCAAATTTGACACTCAACTCAGATGAGAACTTAGGTAGTGTAAATATAGCTTAAGATATTTTCAGGGTACACGTATATCAGATAGCCTCATATAAACAGCTGAGTAACGGTATTTCGTTATATTAATGTCAAATTTTGTTTATGTATTTTCTTCCTTTTTTACAAACAACAACTTTAGTATTGTAAGAAAAGCTCAAAAAGAAGAAGAAAGATTTTGTGAGTTTTTGTTATTTGTCTTAGACATTCTTATGACGGTTTAGTTGTTATTGTAGAATCGCTCCTACCTGATATGGGTATTTTGTGCCAAATTCTTAAATTAAATTTGACAAACTACTGTTAAGTTATCTTCCGTAAGATCACACTGCGAGCGAATACAAGTGCATACTCCCTTTTACGTAAAATTTTAAAAGTTTTTTGGAGACTTATCCGCTGCAGACCTCTAATACATGTATATGTATGTATGCACTTGATACGAAAATTAAATATAAAATGCAGACATTTAGTTTAAACTTTTGTCCAAATTCTAATAATGATTTTATGTCGCATTAAACACATTTTATGTTAAAGACATGTACATATTAATTAATTTAATGCAAAATCTTTCTTATACATAAGAAACGTTTAAATTTAAATCAAAGGGGAACAAAATAAAATAAAATTTAAAAAACAAGGATTAGGGAATCACAATAACATAAAATTGTGGTTTATAGTTAAAGTAAGAAAAGGGCTTACTTCTTTAAAATGATTTCCGAATTTTAATAAATAAGGCAATTTGTGTGCAATATAGTAAAATACTATTATATACGTAGTCATGACACTGTTTTTAAAAAGACACTATTTTCAATATCAAATTTGGGTTATCGTGCTTAAGTTTTTAGCGCGTTCTGTTTAAAATGCAAATAGAATTTTTGTTACAATGCCAACATTGATATAAATTCTAAAAAAAAACACTTTTCCATAGAAATTTTGTAATTTAATGCTTTTTTGCAATTAGTATGCAGCACGTTTAAAGAAAAGTATACAAAAAAAATAAACATGAGCGCTAACATATATAAGAATTTAAACTTCAAAAATCACATGGATCGTTGATCTAGCGGTAGAGTTTTAGTCTTGCAACCAGATGGTGCCAGGTTCAATGCCAGACTAGGTCAATAATTTTTTTGTTTTACTTTTTGTTTTTTAGTTCTTTTTGCATTTTTCTTTCTATTTTTTTTTCAAGAAAAAAAAATTTAACTTACTAATTCATTGAAGTAATAAAATTGTTTAAACTTAAGCTATATTTACACCACCTAAATTGTCATCTGAGTTTCACAACTGAGACTTATTTTTATAGTGTAATAACATGTCTATTTTCATTTGTTAATATTTTTGTCAAACCTCAGTTGAAAATAGAACGTTTTCTATTTTCAAATTATTTAACGTCTAAGTTTTAAATTTAAGTTTTTAAAAGTTACTGTACCATTTTAACAACTTTTAGAATTAGCGAACTTATTATAATTTCTCAGATGTAATGTAATACTAAAAATAAAAATTTCAAATTGTTTTTTGACACTCATAAAAATTTAAACTTATTTTTTTGACACTCAACTCAGATGAGAACTTAGGTAGTGTAAATAAAGCTTTAGCATTTTTTTACTCATTTCAGTAATCAAAAATTTAAAAGGGTTTGATTGGGAATGTACGATAATGTTTGTGGAATAAATATTTATAGTAACAAATGCGGTGTATTTTAACACGTTGGTATGGCGCAGTAGTTAGCCAGCCGAGCCAAAAAAATACAGTAAACTCGCGGAAACGTGAATATCCAGAATCGTGAACATCCAGAAACGTGAACACTTTTTATTTAACATTAACTACTCTAAAACGTGAACAAACATTGAAAGATTTAAAACGTGAACAGTTTTTTTCTGAGATTTTTTTTGTTTACATTAATTTTATTAGTTTTGGGAGTCCCCGAATCATGCAATAAGAGGATCTATAAGCGATATACATAGTTTTATTTGCAAAATATTGATTTTTGTGGTCAGATTAATAAGACAATTATATATTACCCAAAAAACTTAGGTTTTAAAATTTTAAAATTGGACTTTTCGGGTTAAAGCATTGTTAAAATTTGACTAGGTTTGGATGTTTTTGTACTAGTAACAATAAATTGATAAAAAAATTAAATTCGTTAGAAAATAATTAGAATATATTCAATCGAAAACGTGAACAAAATCGAAAACATGAACACCCTTGGTAAAAATTAGTTCACGTTTCCGCGAGTTCACTGTATCACTTTTATTATTTTTCTTTTAGCTTTCATGAAGCAATTGAAGTGTTTGAAGTAAGCTTTAATTTTGATTATTTCAGTAGTCAAAACCTTAAAAATTATTAACTGGATAAAATTCGATATTTTCAGTTTTTGTTATTAAGGTATGATTGTTGGCATTAAATTTTGAAATACAAGTACAAGTGTTTTTTAAACAAAATGGTTTATTTTTTTTTCAAATAATTAGTTAATTGAAAAGAATATGTTCTGTGCTATTTTTGCATATATTCCTTAAAAAAAAGTTATTAATAAGACCTTTACCAAAAGGTCATTATTCCATTGTATCTGTACCTGTGATTTTATACCTGTCACTTAAAAAACACTGGAAAATTCAGTGACATAAAATCTGAAGTAACTGTTACTGCGATTTACAGGGTGTCCGCCGGCAAGGTATACTCCTTTTTTTTCCGCCATTTTGGTAAACATTAGTCTTGACATATTTGACAGTCGTAAAGTGGAGACGTAGCAAACTTATTAAGGATAAATATTTGGTAAACCAACTTATTTTAATCGTTAAAACATGACAATTACGATTTTTATGAAAAAATCATAACGAGTGACGAGGCACATTTTCATTTGAATGAATGAATGGATGGGGATATTTGAAAAGCAGGGTTTATGCAAACAAACCAGAAACGCTGGAGCAATTCAAACAAAATATACGTGAGGACATTATGAAATGCCGCGTGAAATGCGTGCGAATGTAATGATAAATGTGTTTAAAAGGGCTTGCATTTGTGAGGCTAACAGAGACGAACATTTATCTGATATTTTATCTCATACATAATTGCCGACATTAAAAACAAAATTTTTTAATATAAGATCCAATCTCTTTCATTTATACAAAAATTATAAGTAAACAAAGTAGTATTCCCGCGGACACACTGTAGTTACTTTAATATGTTATGAAAACAAATATTTTTGGGATTTTCTGGAAAGTAATTATTTACTGCGATGTTGCTACCAGACTTAGTTAAATTTTGCCAACAGCCTCGTTCACTCAATTTTTAATCCCGATATACATAAATTACATTGTGGTTCATGAAAAAAATAAGAAATGTTTCTGAGTAGCTGTAACTGTTAACTGCAGTGTCGATACTTAAAATTTCATATGTCATTTAAAGTAACATTTTTGGGCCTTCCTGTAAAGTAACTATTATCCGCAATGCTGTTACTGTTAACTTGATATATTATTTAAAGTAACATAGTTGTTTGTAAAAAATAAGCGATCACCGTCGCTGTTTTAGATTAATGTTATTTAAAAATCACGTTCACTGTTTACAGTGTTCTTCAAAAATCACGGGATCGCTCATACCTAGTTGAAACGAACTCATTTATCTGCAGTCTATTAAATATAAAGAGCCAATTACTTAAATTCAATTAGATTTTACTGGGTATTTAAATAAAATAAAAATCTTGGAAATCGAAAAATTAGCAAAGCTTTGTTAAAATATTACAATTTAAATTTTTTATTTAGAATATCTTCTTAACTGTAAGAGATAGTCCATACTTGTCGCGGATTTTTTTAGTCCTTAGTTAGTGAAATCAACCTGTGGTAAAAATTTTTTAATTAAAATTAACAATAAAAATTTCTTATTTGATTAAAACTTGCATGGATCCGAGGTTCCCTATTTTGTGGCTTTATGCGACTGCTCCCTTTTACATTATTTTTGGGCAGGAGCGGTTTTAACTTCAAATGGGATGATAAAAAGTCATTTAGAAAACGCGGCAGGTTATTTGGTAAGCAAAAAATTTAGCATATTTTATGTCACTGTCCGGCGTTTGTGCGGTCCAGAGGAAACTGCCCAACACCTTGAGTAAATAGCGCGGATGGGTAAGACAAAACTGCTGGTACTCACCAGGAGAGTGTGGATCAGCTTTGATTTTATTTCATCACTATTTCACATTATTTAAATTAAAATCAAGGCGTTATCGTTTTTTTTTGTGTGATAGCACTAAGTTCCCAAAAGGTCAATGTAGGCTCTTTACGGCTAGCAAGTATTTGCAACACTTAAAAAATTATTACAGTAACTGACTGTAAGTTATTTAGGAAGTAATCCGTAAAGTTGTTTTTAAATTAAAAAGCAGTTAAATTTCAATATAATATTTGTTTTTAACTGGTTTGAAGAGTTATTCAAAGCTCCAACTGCACAAAAATACTGATTTTCCGTTGCAGTTAGTTTTGCCAGTTATTTTTTAGTAATATTTAGTCCCTTATTTCCTAAAACGCAACGCCCTGAAACAAAAACAAAATGTATGGAAAAGTTTTTAAATTTTAGTATTTTTCCATACAATTGTTTTTGTTATAATGCGTTGCGTTTTATGTAATTAAGCCCTTAATTTTGTTATTTTTTTCCGATACTTTGTGTTTAGCTGTAAATAGCAGAAAATCTAGTTAACTTTAGACGAATATGTAAGTTAATTTTTTGATGTCTGAATTTTAATGAAATATTTTGTTGATTTTAATGAATATCTAGTTGGAGGGTTTTTAAATGAATATCCAGTTATTTTAAATACCATTTCCAGTAGATTTTACATAAATACTTTTTTGAGTGAACTATTGAAGCCGCCTATTTGACTTAAACAATATTTTTTTCTTATGTTTGTATTCGTTAGTATTGAATTAATTTATTAAATAAAAAATTCGCATTTTTACCCCGTGATTTTTGTTTATATTCTTATGGGTTAAAGGGAAAGAGTTTTAAGAAAGTACTGAATAAATATCACGAAGACCCATTTTGCACAACTTTTACCAGACAGACTAACGAATGGCTAAGCCATCAACATAAATAATTTATGTAATGAAGTATTCAGTCAAAGAATCGACATGTAGACTGAATTTTTTTATTTTAAATTTACTGATAGTAATTATAAGCATTTTTGGTGTGTGATTTAAATATTAAAACGATTGAAAGTAAAAGTATTTAAAACAAATTTTGGTAGCTCCAGTTGTTTAAACAATATAATATACGTATGGCTTATTTGCCTGAACAACGTCATAATTCAAAAAAGAAAACATTTCTAAAAAACCCGGGTTTTAATTTTTAATTTGCTTTCATTTACTAGAAAAGACAAGCTGCAATTTCTTTTTAAATGTAAAAAGTAGAAATAATTAAAATATTAAATTTGTTTGTACACAGTATAAAGCATAACATGACCCACGATTCCGCATTGTTAACTTCAAAAATGCATTTTTTGAGTTATGCCGTTTTTTGAGCAAAAGAGCGATATGTAAATATTTAGTTTTTTTTTGCTTTAAATATTTGAATAATTTTTTTATCGTAAACGCAAAAAAAAAATATATAAAAACACTAAGCCAAAAAATTGTTAGTTTAAGTTTGATTCCAAACTTAATTAAAACTAAGAAAAAATTAAATTTAGCTTCAAAGAGAGAGAAAGAGAGAGAGAGAGAGAGCCGTAAGGTTTTCATTACGGTTTGATAAAGGCAAAGGTCTTGAATAAGGCAGCGCGTATCTAGAGAGATAGGACGAAAAACGATATTTATAGACTTCTGTAACGCGGACTGATCAGTAGGAATATAAGGTGCAGGAATAGGACTCTCTGGATAAATTCAATGTTAAAAGTCTCCAAAATCGCCAAGTCTTCTTGTTTTAGTTTTTGATAATAAAATATATATAGGTATATATAAAAAAATATTTTTGTTAAATCCTAAAAAATAAATTAGACCTGAATTGCTAAAAATCGCAAAAAACAGAAAAAGAAAAAAAACCTAATTTTTGAATTAACCATTTGTTACATATGTATGTACGTAGTTTCAATCCTATTATATGTATATCGAAAACGATATACACTTAATCGTCAAGGCATTCCTCGTTGTCTTCTTGTTTGGAATACATTGGGTGAGAATTAAATTTATTCAACATATCTTGCGAAGGTACAAAAGAAGTGCAACATGTTCCATTTATATTCACATAATTTTTAACTCGTAATAACATGTCAAGGAGTTCGTATTGCTTTCTGTTTCGAAAACGAGTACCGAGTTCATTATTGAAAATACTCTTTTAACACAGGCATTACTATGTAGTTGGAATATAATAATATAATAATTTGTTTGTATATATGTATACCTCAAACTTTATATATAAAAATACCAGAAAAAATTTTTATTTGTTCGTATTAAATTTAACTACATTTGAAGCAAATTTGTGACTATAAAAGTAGCCAGCAAAATCGCCAACTATTTTTTAAATTGCCAAAAAAAATTGCCATATCGACAAATTGAAAATTAGGACGCCAAACAAGTTTTTAAATCGCCACGCTAGGCGAGAAATCGCCAGATCTGACATCCCTGCCAGTAAGTAGTGGGCTTCTGTACACTCAAAAAAGTATTTATGTAAAATCGGCTGGAAATGGTATTTAAAATAACTGGATATTCATTTAAAAACCCTCCAACTAGATATTCATTAAAATCAACAAAATATTTCATTCAAATTCAGACATCAAAAAAATAACCTTCATATTAGTCAAAAATTAACTAGATTTTTTGTCATTTACAGCAAAACACAAAGTATCGGAAAAAAATTAACAAAATTAAATATTACTAAAAAATAACTGACAAAATTAACTGCAACGGAAAATCAGTGTTTTTGTTGAGTTGAAGCTTTGAATAACTCTTCAAACCAGTTAAAAACAAATATTATATTGAAATTTAACTGTTTTTTGATTTAAAAACAACTTTACGGATAACTTCCTAAATAAACTACAGTCAGTTACTGTAATAATTTTTTAAGTGTAGGAATTTGAAAGATACGAGAAACTAATGACGGAGAAACGCATTGGTTTTCGCTAGGAGACATCAAAGGATTTATCGATAGGATAGGCTGGCTGGGTGTAAATAGGACGCTTTGTACAGGGCTTGGCGCACGAAGCGTCAGACACTATATTTTTTCTCTTAAACCCTATTTAGTAGTACGGTTTAATTTTTCAGTAGCATCATCTTGCTTTTACTTTACTGTTTTTTCTCTTTCTTTTCTGAAGGAATTTATAATGAGAAAGAGTGGAAAGCAAAAATCATATTCAGTTACTTCTATCACAACCTAACCTAACCTAACCTAACCTAACCTAACCTAACCTAACCTAACCTAACCTAACCTAACCTAACCTAACCTAACCTAACCTAACCTAACCTAACCTAACCTAACCTAACCTAACCTAACCTAACCTAACCTAACCTAACCTAACCTAACCTAACCTAACCTAACCTAACCTAACCTAACCTAACCTAACCTAACCTAACCTAACCTAACCTAACCTAACCTAACCTAACCTAACCTAACCTAACCTAACCTAACCTAACCTAACCTAACCTAACCTAACCTAACCTAACCTAACCTAACCTAACCTAACCTAACCTAACCTAACCTAACCTAACCTAACCTTACCTAACCTAACATAGTTCGAGTCGTGATTAAATTTTAAAGTGCAGTTATTAAGTAAATTCCTAATTGTAAACGTTTTTTTTCCTGTGTATATGGGTATGAAATATAAGTTTGTAGAACCATTACGGCTTTATTTTGTTTAATTATTTATTAAATATATATTTATTCTTACTCATATAATTTATAGGTAAATAATAATATTTGCTTTTGTAGTTCATGTAAACACATCAGACAACTGGCAAATATGCGCAACGTACCACACATGTTGTTTACTTTCGTACAGTAAAAAAATTTCCGTTGAATTAATTCAACTAAAGTCTGTATTATTTTTAAAATTTAGTATAACAGTTTGTGACATTTAGGCAATATTCGTGGAATTAGGCATGATAGTTCATGGTGTCAGACCTTTCATTAATGCAACATTTTTTTACCCTAAATTGATTTTCGTAGCAGTTATATCTCAAAATAATTATTATTGGAGGGCATTTTTATGGAAACTATGTAAAACAATGAGCTGATCATCACCCATTTCAATTAGGTTAGGGAGTAAGTCAAAAAGAACTTATACACACTATGTCAGCCAAAACTTATCCTGGGCCCAACAAATTATTATTTTTTTTTAAAACACCATAGCTTTAAAAAAATATCTCAGATATTATCTTTTTAAAGTCATTGATTGAATAATTATTAACACTTTAAAAAAAATGGCAAAAAATTTAAAGGTTCATGATCATATTTTTTCAAAAGCCACTCAGCAGTATAAGGAAAACTTGCTCATTGAATGAAAGCCTGGATCAGGACAAAAAAGACCTAACAGATATGTGGCTGATGGGCGAGGTAATGTTCAACAACAATACTGGCCTTGTGTGGCAAGAAGTTTAAAGTCGTGGCAAAGAAGGCCAATTATTTGTAATACCGGCACAATTACAACACAAAAACTAATTTTTCGGACTGTCTGAAAAAACGGAATTTTCTCTTCTAAAAAGCACAGAGTGCCTTTATATTTCTGTCCCATTTTGGTGTCATGACCTAATGCAGAAAACGCCTTGGTCAATTTTGTATCACGGGAGGCATATCCACCCAACTCTATAGAACTTCGGCCTGTGAAAAGGTATTGGGCAGGACATGCTCAATTTTAAACGTAAGTGGACCCCCTCGTCCAAAAAGTTAACGGAAACTATAAAATATGTAATGAAGGATTTTGGAAAAAAATAAATAAAATTATTAATAAAGAGTAATATGACAATATTTTATTGTTAATTGAATTTTTACAATATTTGAATATATTAACTTCTTTATGATTTTTATTTTAAATGGTTTAAGTTTTATTTAACTTAATATAAGTATAAATTTTTTTTCGACTCACTTTTAGTCCATGTGTCAAAAATATATCTTTGTCAAATTTCATCAAAATATCTTTAACAAGTTAGCTACAGTTAATTATGTTATTCATCACATTAGGCACAACGTGTGCGCACGTAAAGGTTTTCTTGAGTGGGGCTAATTTAATCTTCAGGTACGCTCAATAAAAGACCATACAATTTTTTTGGCTAATATCTATTTGAACAAGTAAAAGCGCTATAATCGGCTGTGTCGAATCTTAGATATTCTCACATTGGGCTTTCGAATATCCATTTTTTTTGTTTTAACCCTCTTAGGGTGTTTAGGGTAGCTGCAGGGGTTTTTACTCTAACTTTTTCAAATTTTGTATGGCAGCTCCCTTAGGTGATAGAGATAGGGGGTAAGTAGGCTCTAGAAATATGCTTGAGGGGGAAAATAAATCGGGGTCTTTGATACATTTGATTCCTTCAGGGGCGACTCCAGGGAGGTTGTAAGGGGTAATTATGTTCAAGGAACATGTTAGGAAAGGAAATTGTGGGCATTCTTACACCATTTTTGTAAATTATGTATGGCAACCCCATTAGGTGATGGAGATAGGGGGTAAGTTTTCGAGGAAAAACTAATGGAGGTCTGTAATACATTTTTATCTTTAACGAACGACTCCAGAAAATTTGTAGGGTTTTTTTTCAAATTTTGTATGGAAACTATGTTAGGGGCTGGAGATAGAGGGTAAGTATGTTCCACAAAAATATTTGGGAGAACAAATTAGTTGGGGTCGGTCTTATATTTTACCTTTTTAATAGAACTCTGAAAGCTGTGGGAGCGATTTAAAAAAATGAAAATTTCCTGGGGGCCGGAGATAGGGTGTAATTTTGTTCCAAAAAATGTTCGAGGTTACAAATTAATGGGAATCGGTCTTCTATTGCACATTGTACGGGGCCAATCCGGGGCATTTGCTGAAGTTTTTATATTAAAATTTTACAGAAATAAACAGAGGTAGTCTTGCTTTTTTGCTTATATATTGGTCAGTTATCGGGCGATTTTTTTCGGAATTTAACAGCAATTTTTTCGCAAATATTTCTGATAGTTTAATACTACTTACGGGTCTATGCGACATCGGGAAGCTTCAGAAAGTTGATTCCAACCATAACACGGACAGACATACATGGCTTAATCGACTTTCCTATCTATAATGATCCAGAATATATATAATAAATAATAAAGAAATTACAAACGGAGTGGCAAACTTATATATACCCTTATCACTTATGTTAAGGGTATAAAAATACTGTCGAATGTGTTAATATAAATAAAAATAGCATTTTTTATTTCGCAAATTGTGAGGTTAAATTTTATTTCTGGCAGTTGGACTTATTTGGCACCCATGGTAAATTTTGGATTGTTAATGATATGCATACGCAAACTTTTGTGTCCTCCGGGAGGACATTTTTATGGAGGCTATGCCAAAAAATAAACCAAACATATTATGTATATTAAAATATTTGTTGGCATAAATATAAACAGTGTGCAAAAAACGGGCCAGTGAATTGGTAACCAGTAAATTAGTTGCTGGCATAAAGTTAGACGCCTGTGCAAAATTTTGTAAAGATATATTCAGTTTTAACCCAAAATGTTTTTTTCGGAGGAATACTTGTATGAAGGTTTTGTCAAAAAACCGTCATCAAAAACAATAGCCTTTGTGCTAAAGCCAAAAAAACTTATCTCTGCCAAATTTCATTAAACTTTATTTAAAACTGCACTTTTTTCCCAAGAATGTATGGCACCCAGACGAACGGACGGATGTACACACTTTAATCGACTCAGAAAGTGATTTTGAGTCGATCGGTATTCTTATAAATGGGCCTAAGACCTCTGATTTTGGACGCTACAAACATCTCTACAAACGCATACAACCACTACAACACATGTGGCGTGGATATTGAAATACTTCCACCTTAAAGTCGTGTAATTGGGTTTTGGCAAAAATTTTAAAACCTGTACCTCTTCATTTCCATAAATTTGTTAATCTTAAGCTTTCAAAGTTATGGTTTTTTTAATTAAGCCATAAATACCCTTTGTAATAAATACTACCAATTATGGTGCAAACATGAAAAAACGGACAGTCAAATTTTTATTAGGTAATATCCTTTGTAACTCCGTGAATTTTTGAAGGCCTTCTCAATTTAATTGGAAAAATTGGCAAAAAAAAAACACATGTCTGCTAATGGAGTAGCACTCAATAAATTTTTTTATTATTTTTTTTAATAAAAGTCATATGTATCACCCTTCGTTATGGAGAAAATTATTTTGTGTGTGGGGTACCCCTTCCCCTGCTCCGGTCCTAACAATATGTGGTTCAAATAGAAAAGTTGGAGTGATTTTCATAAAATTTTAAGCAGATATTAATTATAGTTCTTAAGATATAAGTACGCCCACTTAAAGAAAAACAAATTAGCCCATATACGGTCAACCAAAATGGGTTTCGCTTGAAAGTAAATAATTTAATAGAAAACAAAAGCTAAAAAGGGCGACAAGAACAGTTAAAAGATTTTTTGTTGTTGCTTTAAAAACTATTATATAAATTTCAAAAAGTGCTTTAAAACAGGTAATCCAAAAAAATTTGATCTTAAAAGAAAAATATGCCAAAATATGCTGTTATTTACAAAATAAGCCCTGACAATTTTGCGAAAGTTCTGAAACGCACAATATTAATAATGGGTTTTGCCTAAAAATAAATAAATAAATAAAAAAACAAAAGCTGACAAAAGGCGACAATGAACAGTCGAAAGATTTATTTGGGATTTTTTTTCGTTAAATATACAAAACAAATATGCCCTTAAAATATATTCCAAAATATGCTGTTAGTTACAAAATGTGCTAAAATATGCCCTGACAAATTGATGCCAAAATTTCGCGAAAGTTCTTAAACGGATGAATAACAACATTATAGGTCAATGCGACGCACAGAAATATATGTATATGAGTTTGAATATTTTTGGTTGCCCTGCTGATTACATTTAGCGCCCAAACTTTTACATTAATGGGTTGTTGTCTTGGCTTTGTTTGTCCATAGCTGCTTCTACATAAAAATAAAATCAAGTTTATGCCAAAAACATGCAGTGTAAACGATATAGATTTGGAAAAAAAATTTCTAATTAACTTTAATATATTTCGAGGCAATGTTAATGCACTATTATAATAAACATTTTTTAACGAGTTACATATTTAAGTTTCCTCAAAATCAAAATTTTTGTTTAATTCTATTGTCTGGAACGGCTTCAGTCAGATTTAAAAAAAAACATTCTCTAGGTTCAACAATATAAGGTTTTTAATAAAGTGGTTAAAAAAAAACTGATTTAATTTTCTTTGGTAGCACATACCGATTTTAGATAATATATTGTCTAAAATTCCAAAAATAAAATCCGGTTTAAGAAACCTCAATGTATACTTATTCAAAAGTTAGAGTAATTTAACAGTTTGCGACCAATATCGGGCGTTATGGTAAAAATTAAAAAAAAGTAAAAATTATTGTGGGCATACACGCACAAAATTTTATCTTAATATCCTTGGCATTATTGGCAATTTTCATATTTGTGGCTTCTTCAAAAAACTTATGTTAGTTTAGCAAAATTTGAAATTTCTAGATATATCTTAAGCGCTTTAGGTCAGCTTTAAAAAAGCATTAAGGATTTGAAGAAACCCACTTTTATTAAAAAAAGAATTGTTGGGTCTAAAAAAGGAAATCTACGGCACGTTTTTACAGAAATGAATATATTGCTAAAAGTTTTTATAATACTTTAGTTCATTAAACAAATTTGCATATACGTATAAGTATGTACCTAAAAACTAATTATTTTAAGTAAAAGAATGGTGATTAATTTTTATTTATTTACACATTTAGTTATTTATGTTTTTCTCTAGTAATACGCATAATTTATAGTAATAATAAATAATATGAGTAATTAAAATAATTATTTGTGTATATTTTTATTTGTGTTGCATTTTCTATTATTTAATTTTTTATGTTAAATTTAAAAAAATATTTTTTTAATTTAAAAAAATCTTGTCTAATGTATTTTTTTTATATAATAAAAAGCATTTTGATAGAATTTTTTAGAAAAATTTTAGATCAATAAATAGAAAAAGGCTAAGTCGCAAATAGAGTTTTGTTAAAACATGAACTTAAATAACATATGGACAAAACTGTGTAGTTTATGGAATTATGTATCTTCAATTTTTTAGTTGTTGAAAACAATTAGTTTTTTCTCTGACACTTAGTTATTATTATTATTTTAGTAAAGAAGATGAAATCCTTATATGGTTAAATTTACCTTAAATGGTAAAGTTTCTAAAACTAAAATTTTATATATATTTTTGTAGGTATTTTTTTTACTTTACTTATTTTTTGCCGTTTTTAGTTGTCCTGTTTAATTAATTTTTTATAAAAACGATCTTCAAGTAATATCAAGTAACAAACACTTTAGTAAAATTACTTTTTGTTTATTCCTAAACAACTTTTTGTTTTCGTAGTAAAGACAACCGTACGATCCCTCAGATAGATCACAACTGTTATTTTAAAAATAAAAATATTTGTATTCAACCGGCTCTTTGACAGTGTTGACTGAAACTGAGTACATTTTTTGTTTAATTTAATAAACAAGACCATGGTGTTATATTCCATTAAGAACTAAGGAAAATCAACAACAAGGTTTGGTAAGTGGTATTATAATGTACGTATTTATTACTAGCAATTAACCTGCTACTTCGTAAGCGCAAAAAAGAACTTTATGTCCACTTGATTAATTTTCAACCTAAATATGGCTTATTAGTCCTCAATTTAATATTTCTAGACTCTTCATTTTAAAATATGTAAAAAAGTATCAAAAATAAGAAAATTACCTTTTTCTACTAAATTTACTTCTGATCTAAATCTGGGTTAAACTTCCTTAGTTTCATATTTCTAGACTTATATTCTTTCAAACTGCAAAAAAGGACCATTTATTTTTGTAAGTTGATCTGGGCCTATTGTCCTTAATTTCACATTCCTTGACTCATAATCTCAAAATTAAAAAAAAATTACAAAAGGGTAAAATAAAGTTTTCATAATCTCAAAAAATGCAAACAGTACCTGAAAAGAGCCAAAGTGCAAGTTTTACCTTTTTTTACCTCTAAGGGTATTAGTTTTGAAAAAAGGGCAAAGACATATTAATTTTTTTCTCTCTTGGTTAATTACTAGGTTAAAAAGTATCTTAAAATGCCGATGTGTAATTTTAACCCTTTTTTTTACATCTTACGGTAAAAATTTCCAAAAAGTACTAAAGTGGTGCCTTTATTTTTTAAGACCTGTCTAACGAAGTTTAAAAAAATATTTCGATTTTTATTGATTTAGGTGCTACATAATGAACCTAAATATTATTTTTACTCTTTTTTACTTTTACGGGTCCAAAATATCATTTTTTTCTCTTTTTAACCCCTTAGGGCCCAAAATTTCAAAAGACTGACAGACCGGTTTCTGGTAATTTAATTTTTGAATTTTTAAATATATTTTTTTTTAATTTTGTATTTTTACTTTTTAAATTTTTTTCTATCGTGTATATTTTAGAAGATAGCGACTTATTTATTTTTCCACATTTGAGACTTTTTAGCACTCTTAGGTTCCCAATTTACTTAGTATAGAAAGAGACACCAGCAATCCGGATTTCAAGTCTCTAGCCTCACGCATTTACCCCGCACGGTGATGAATCAGACAGTCATTCTGTCAGTTACTCAGCCAGTCAGTAAAGCTGGTTCTTAAGTATGCGTACATATATTATCAGCTGATGGCAAAAGAAGCTAATTATCTGATCCTGTACTTTTTGAGTAAAGTTTGCTTGAAGAGAAATTAACTAAAATTACTATTTTAAAGCAATGTTAACGCACAAAAGCACGGTAAAACAAAAAATACAACAAATCTGAACTCGTAAAATGTGATTGATCCATAATTTACTTAATCTTAATTACATCAAATCACATGTAATCGCATTTGCCGCGAAATGCTATCAGTATTGGAGTGAAATATGCAATAAAATTCATATTTTTATACCCTTTAAATAATGATAAGGGTGTATATCTGTTTGTCATTCTATTTGTAATTTTTACAAAACACTTTGCTAACCCATAAAGTATATATATTCTCAATTTTGAAATCCAAAAATGCTACTTGAACGCTTCAAAAGAAAAAAATTTTGCAGCAGATCATAACTTGTAACAAATAATGGATCAGCTATGGCATCATCTACTCGAAAAGACTGATAAGGTCATATCAAATGTAATACTTTACTATGTACCTGTTAGGGAGTTTATGCGGTCCAAAAAATTTGTCTAGTCCTTATTGGAATCTTCTGCCTTCTTTATTGACAATAGTTGCCTTAAAAATTACCTCACACATGCCTGCATATCTTCATGGATTTGAGGATGTCGTCTTTATCTTACTGACTCTTGTTGTGATAGATCCATAATTTACTTACAAATTTCCAACTGCCATAAATCACATATCACCGCGAAATGATATCATTATTGGAATGTTATTCGCTTACATATATTTTTTGCATAGTGATATTAGTTTGTCATTCTATATTTTGGGCGCTATGTGGAAAAATGGGGTCTGAGTCCAAAAATGATACAATGGCTATACAGTCTAAATATGACTAATACTTACTTTCTCTTTAGTGGTTTGGTGGACATCTATTGATAGAAAGTACAACATTGCCATCCTACAAAAGGTCCAACGTACATGTTGCCTTGGAATAAGCGCCATAAATAGGACTACTCCGATGACAGGTTTGGAGACAATTTTAAGTACCCAACCTACTAAAACACGCCTATGCCCCAAAGCGGCACCTGCGCCGAAATGTCTTTAGGCGACGGGGAATGGATTGATGGCGGCTTTAAATCTAATCATCAATGTTTTTGGAGACATTGGAGGGTTATACGGGCACAGTGGAGTTGTCCGATCGTATATTTTTAGTAAAGGTAAAGAATATCTGCACTTCGCTTATACAAGATCAGTAGTTTTGGCTGGGCGGGGTTCTGGGACAGATGTCCGAAGGCATGCGTTGTTTTACGGTTGTCTCTATAGTCGGGGAAAAAACAGGACCGGACATCCTTCTTGAAAATCCGGAAACCATGATTTACTTCCACCTCCATGACCAAAATACTGTCCTACAAGCGTAGGTCCAAGCAATTACAGAATTTCTGTTCCTTTACAGTGCATACGAAGATCCATCGGATTAATGACGGTGTTGCAGTGCAAGGGGATGATGGATGATTACTCGCAACACGGGCAGGTTCGCATATAATGGTTAAATTAAAGGATTGGCCGGAAAATGCCCACAGGGTGCAATTGAACAACGAGCAAATGGCAGAATGACTATAATCTTTCGGGGCAATCTACATGAGGTAAGAACTAGGAGCATTCTGAAACTTGGGAAGCCTGAACTGATCAAGATGCTCAATGTGCTGACCGGTTTTTCAAACTAACGAGCACACCTCCTTTGGATGGAAGTTGCGTGCAGCATCGAGTGCAGGGCATCCGGGAAGGACATCGAAACGATCGAGCATTTCCTGTGTTACGGCTTGCGTAATTCGAGAGGATCCTTGGCAAGAAATGACAAAAAAAATGTGGCCTTTTTGCAAATAAATTTAGGAACATGTTCATTGGAAATGCAAGTATTGCCTTAATGGAATTAATGAATGTTGTGGTTAGACAATCTATGGAAATACGATTTCGATTTCTAGGTGTAAGAGAGGCTATACATAACTTTAACAATGAAAAAGCTTCTTAATTTAAAAAAAATGGTAAATGAAGTGCTTTTAGAGCTACTTTTCACAACAAAAATAAAAATTATTTTTTTCTTTTCTAAGCATTGAAAAAGCCTGCGCAGGTTAACTCTTATAGGCCTATAAGTTTATTAACCAACTATGTCAAAATTATTTGAGAAATTGATTAAAAACATTTTTACTGCGACAATAAGGTAACAAGTACATTTATAACCAGCGTGACCGTTCGTTGACCAAAGTGGCAATTTGTAATGTACCATAATTCCTTATTTCGATTAAAAGTACTTTCATTCTTAATGCTTAAAAACATTAAAAGTTTAAATTTCACAAAAACTACTAAACCGATTTTTAACCCAAAAATGTAAATTTATGCTTTAATTTAGAAATAAAAAGGCTGCTTCCTCACTATTGGTAAATGAATAACCGAAAATTGATTTCCCAAAACAACAAGAATACACAAAATTAGGGAAGCTAAAAAAGAAATGCTTTTAAAATTCCAAAAAATTAATTTCAAGAAAATAAATTTTTTGGATTAAAATCTGCCAGTTTTTGCATGTTTCTTAAGAACTTAAATTGCTGTCGTCAACATAGGCTGAATTCCAAAACGCAGTTTGCTTTGCATTACAAATTTTTTTTGCTTCCAGGACATTAATATAGCCGTAAACACTCATTTGGAAGTAGAAGATATTATCAAAGACATCATCTTTGCTTTTAGGAAAAACTTGAAATTTTGTGATGCAAAGCAAACTGCATTTTAGAATTCAGCCATATTTCCCAGACAAGTAATAACTTTTTATTAGTTTTTTCAAACAGCTGATTGTTAGAAAATTTTCCAAATGAACACGAAAAAAGTACGGGCGGCTTTGTGCTGAAAAATAAAAAATATTTCTCATAGGATCCCGAATGTTGAGTATGGGAACACAACGTTGTTTAGTCAAATTAATAAAAACAGTAAGAAACATCAAATTAAATCTTCAAAAAGTGACTATTTTTTTTAAACACCCACTTTATGCGACTTTTTTGGCTTTAAAGCGGTCACCCTGTTTAAAACCACCTATTTGGTTTTAGAGCTGCACAAATTAATTGGTCTAGATTTTAAATTTCTACCTTACAACTCCATTTTGAAACCAATTTGGTGGGCGTAGTGTTAAAGGGTAGGTAGGGAGATTGATTTGACTTTTTTCAAAAGCCGGGTTTCGAATGCATAGTTCAAAAATTAGCAGTTAAAAAGACCGGTAATAGATAAATAATTATAAAAAACAACGAAATAAAAACAAAGCGGGCATTCCCTTCTCGGCAATACAACGAGCCAATATTTTATTCAAGCGATTTACTTCTGGCACTGTTTCCAAAAGTGAATTATTGATCGGCACTTTGGAACTACTTTAAAAATTATTAAGTTTTTCTTACCGCTTCATTATGTCTACTTTATAGACATATTTAAGATTGTTAATAAGTCTCAATGTCGAAGAGCCTTTGCATATTAGTATTTTGGGACACTTAGTCTTATCATATCCATCGCTCCTAATACACCTTCACACTTCAAATGACATCTGTATGAAAATATATGTTTATATACATTTATGGGTGTATAATACTCTCAAGATTTTTAAACAAATTTTGCTCATCTTCTTAATCTTTACTTTTTGCTAACAATTGCAGTTAAAATTTCTAAATTTAAAAGAAAAAACATGTTTATAATCCTTCTTATTTTAATAGTACTGAAAGGGGTTACTAAACTTCCTTTTGAAATTTTTCATGAAACGGTTTTGGATATCGAATATAAAGTTATAACAGTTTGCAAAGTATATAACAAACGTTTCGGTTATTTTTTTCCCGGTTTCCTCAAGGGCGTTTTCAATCCGTTTTTAAGAACTTTATTGGAACTTAAATTATAATGTTATTAATTAAAATCAATCCCCTAAAACATTAAAGAAAAACTCTTTTTAAATTGTGAATATTTACAATACAACCAGGGAAAATATAAAAATTATTCTTGCCTTAAGAACCGGTTATGCGTGTTTAAATAACAGGTCTACTCGTTATTTGAAAAATTACAACTTTAAAATAACAATTTTAGTAAAACCCCGGCAACCAAACATTTTTTGAACCGAACCTAGCCCGATCCCGAACTTCGGTCAAATTTCTAATGTTCGGCCAAACCCGAACATAAACCGAACTCAAATCGTTGAATTAAATTTAAAGAGGTTTACATGTGAGAATAATGTATTTAATTTTTTAATACAAACCAATGTAGTAATTTTATAAAACCAACGTAAGTCCGTTTGTTTTTACTTCAAAAAATTAAATAATAATAATAAATAATATACGATAATACATTCAGGGCAAATAAAAATTAATACACCAGCAGCTACAAGTTAGAATTTTTACAATTTAATAAAAAAAAAATTTTCCTTATACCCAGCAAAAACTTTACTTACACAATAAGTAGAAAAATAAGTAGAATTCTCGCTAAGCACTACTTCCGATGTCCCAAAACGAATCCGACATTATTTAGGTAGTCATACCCCAAAAAATAATTAATTTAAAAAATAAAAAGTCGCAAATAGTTTCAAAAATAAGAAGAAGACTTTTGTCTTTTTTTTTAATTTTATATACTTAATATTTTTAATTTAAAAATTAAATTTTTTTGAACTGAACGTAGATGAGATTCGAACCAGGGACTTTCCGCACTCAAGCATCAGCGCGCTACCTCTAGGCCAACGAGACACTTTGTTTTTAACTGTATTTAGTTAAACATAAAAACCGGTTATAAACAGCCGATTTCCCTAGTAAATAGGGTTTGGAACAACCGATTTTAGCGGTACCTTGTGTTACTAAAATGTAGTTATTCACAAAAAAATATTTTCTTAGTACAACACACTAAATAAATGGGCATAGTTCAGTATATATATATTTCAATGTCATTTGAATGGCCAACATAATTAATAATCAAATAAAAAAATTTAATTATCTACAGAGTTACGCTTGTTTAAGATTGTATTAAAATGTTCGTTTTTTAGATTTCGATTTTATGATTATTTTCCTGGAATCGAACTTGTTGATTCAATTCAATTGAATTGTCGCCGTGTCAATTAAACTGTTTGGTTGTTGCAAAAAGTTATGATAAAATATTTTATTTAAAGAAGGAATTTGTTGTGATTTACATCTCTTTTTTCCTGTTTCATCTCCCGTTTCTGGTTGCTTAAGAAAAATAGATGATAAATCAATTTAAATATTTATGTTTGCATGTGCATCAAAATGCAGTGTTGTTCGCTGCATATCTACAGGTGCCCACACAGTTTTTCAAAATACTGACAAACATTCAATATGCCAATGCAAATTGTATACAAACGTATGTCTGTATGTTTGTATACCGCCGTGTTAAAATAATATTGGAAAATTTTCCTATTAAATTGGAGCCCAATAACTTGTTACAAGGCACTGCAGCATCAGCTTTTGCTAACGAAATAAATTTATTTTTTTTAGTTTTTTTATTGATTTTGTAGCACACTTTCTTAACCCAGAATTGGTTTCTGTTTTTATTTATGAACGTTTTATACTCAACAACATTTTTTCTATTTACAAGACACGTTTTTCTTACAATTACTTTTGTGATTTATATTTTTTTAGTAAAAAAAGTCGGTTAAATTTACTTAACGCTATGAGCTATTTCAATTAATGTTTGATTTTATAAAGCGGTTATGGACAAATGCCTGATATGTTAATGGTTGCCATCCGCACTATTTTTCCCGGCAGTCCTAATGTCCAAAGTTGTCCTCCTTTACGAAGTCTTCATAACTATACCCTTCACATAGTGATGATGGTGTATATTCACTTGTCATCCCATTTGTAAATCTACAAGATTCATTTGAGACCCAATAAACTATATTTTGGATCCTTATAGATTGAGCAGTCGTTATAAGCACGTCCGTCTGTTAAAATCAAGTTTTCGGAGCTTAGTCAAATCTAAGGAAATACGTTGTCAAACTATTAATTTTTATTTCTAGGTAGATTGCTGTTTAAATCTGCAAGATCAGTTGACTATGGACCGAGATACAAGCAAAAACCTAAAATAACCTTTTTTGACGAACAGAAAAGCCAAAACCGATGCACATCTTCTTCTACTGTGTGTGTGTGTGTTTGAGAGGCAAATATTGGCCAAATTGGAAAAATCGAGGGGCTTATATCTGCTAAATAACATGCCAAAGAAACAAAATTTAAAAAATTAAAAAAAAATATAAACACATTTTGGCCGCTTTTTTCTAAATTTCGTTTGGCAGTTTTTAAAAATATTTATTTTTTTAAAACATTGAATCCCAAGCGACAAGACAGGGGAAAATATATGTATATTTTGATATCGCTTAGGTCCATTTTTTAACTTCCTAAGCAATAAAGATAGAAATATAATTTAAATTGCGTTCGACAGATAACATAAAAATATATAAACGTATTCTTAGTGCATTTTTAAAATATTGCATCCTAACGGGTACGAATAAGACAGGGTAAAAGCTATATGTATTTTGAAACTGCTTAAGTCCATTCTGATTGTTAAAAAAATATATTTCAATACCTCTCATATAAATGATAAGGGTATATACAAGTTTGTCATTCCGTTTGTAATTTCTTTATTATCCATTTGCGACCCCATAAAGTGTATATATTCTGGATCCTTATAGATAGGGAAGTCGATTTAGCCATGTCCGTCTGTCCGTGTTATGGTTGAAATCAACCTTCTGAATTCCCCCGATGTCGCATAGACCCGATAGTGGTATCAAACTGTCAGTAAAATCTGCGAGGAAATCGGTATTGAAATTCAGAAAAATCGCCCGATAACTGACCGCGATAATCCAAAAACCAATACTACCTCCTATTTTTTACTCAAAAAAAAAAAAGGAAAGTACAAACATACATATATATATAATAATAAAAAACAACAGAAACAGAAAAAACGCGAATTAGTCATGGTAATATTATTGAACCACATCCATAAAAGGCTTACTTAACTTTTTTTATCGCTTCTACAGCTTCCAGGGTTCTCCTACAAAGGTAAAATGTAAGACCGACCCCAATTAGTTTTTTATCCCAAACATTTTTGTGGAACATACTTACCCTCTATCTCCAGTCCCTAACATGGTCGCCATACAAAATTCGAAAAAATAGGGTAAAAACCGCTGCAACTCTTCCGGAGTCGCCCTTAGAGGAATAAAATGTATTACATACCCCCATTAGTTTTTCCTCCCAAACGTATTCCTAGAGTCTACTTACCCTCTATCTGCATCACTAAAGGGGGTTGCCACACAAAATTTACAAAAATGATGTAAAAACCCTTACAACTTCCCCGGAGCTCCCCCTAGAGGAATAAAATATATCACAGACCACCATTCATTTTCCCTCCAAAACATATTCCTTAAACATACTTACCCCCTATCACCATCACCCAAAGGAGTTTCCATACAAAATTTTAAGAAATTAGAGTAAAACTCAATACAAAATTTGAAAAAAATTAGGGTAGAAACCTTTGCAGCTGCCCTAATCACCCTAAGAGGGTTTATATATGGCGCCGACCCCTATTTAAAAATTAAAAATATTTCATAAATAAAAAAACGGATAAAAATAAAAAAAGTTTTGGATTTCGAAAGTCCAATATGAAGGGTATCTAAAATTTGGCACAGCCGGATATAGCGCTCGTACTTGTTAGAGCTCAGAAACATAAAGGGCCAATTTAGTAAGTTAATTTATACCAAAACTACATTATCTCATAATCCTTAGTGTTACAAATTTTATGAAGTAAAATATATTGAAAATTGTGACTACAATTTTGGCAAACAAATTAGTATCACTTTAATTTTATCACCTTTATTAGTAAGAATATAATTAACAAGATAAATTCCGTTCGAACGAAATTTAGTTTAAAGGTCACTCTACTACTCGGCTACTGTAAAGACGAATTTTGTAGGAAAATTATATTAAAAGCCCAAGGTCACCGTACTTTGTCTCAAAAATATTGTCAGTATTTGTTTATTCATCCATTTGTTTGTTTCTTTAGTTGTTTAGGCTTAGGTTTATTGCAGTAAACACACGGCTTTTACAATTGTTTGTTTTTCCTGTTTGCCTTTTCTATGGCATTTATTTCACTTGGCAAACAAAGGTATTAGGTACCTGCATACTAAAATTTAATTTAAAGTGTTTTCAATACTTTTTGCATAACGCTCTTTGAAGAAAATAAACCTACAGACAGACAAAAATTTCGTGAACCCTTGCGCTTATGTATGCATATCCATAACAAGCAATTAACCTGCTACGTCTTAAATGCAGTTTTAAATATTAACTAAAGAACTAATGTGAAAGGTACCCTGCAGGAAATAGGTGTCAATTGGTCGGCGTACTCGTCCTGTAACAGGTACAAAACATTAATTGGACAAAAGTTATTGGTCGTGATCGGTTAAAAGGGCAAGTAACTGGTTAAAAGGTATTAAAGAGGTTTGGGGAAAAAATAGAAATACTATTCCATCCACATAAATATAAATCTGTTGAAGACAATTTTATTTTCTTTATCAGGCTCAAGTTCAATACTTTACTAAATTCTCATTTAATTGCAAATGAAGAAATTAATATTTTTAGTTTTTACTACTTTATTAGCGTTAGTTAAGAAAGGAAAATTTTTATTGAAAAATCAAGATTTTTACCGATACTAGCCGAGTAGAATGCATTTTCGAAAAACAGCTACGATTTTCATCATCAGCACTCTTTGTTCGGTTGTTAGTTATTAATTTGGTTGTAAACATCAGCCATTAACCCATTGATCCATGTGGCGAGGTGAGTCGGCACGAAGTTTTTTCCACTTAAACCAACTAAACCAAATCTTTTTCTTTTTTCCATTTTCTATTACTATACTAACGCCATCTATATCTTAGTTACAACACTAAGTTAGCGTAGCGTAGCCTTAACCATCTATCAGATGGTATTAAGAGGCTACCATATTTTGTATATGTACAATTTTTTTCAAATTGTTATATATCACCGTGCCATGTGTGCTTTATGTGTTTTCTGTTTATATAAGTAAACACATACTCACGCGTTAATACAAACAAGGTTGATTGAACAGGATCTTAAACAATTAATGCAAAATTTGCTTATATAGGATTGGCCTGTAACCCGTTCTGAGGTGTTAGTTTTAAACCAATTGCCCCCTCCAATGACAACTAAATGTAAAAGTGACAGGTTCTCTTCATATAAAGTGCAAAAACTAGAACCGGTCCCTCCCTAAGGAACCGTTCACGTCAATAGTCTTGGACAGTCCATTTCCCCGTAGGGTAACTATGCTCATCAAAATGTAAAGTTTAGATATGCAAATATGTAATAAGACTACATTCTTAGGGTTAGATATGTCAAATATTTGCCCTAAAAAGCGTGACTACTAAATATTATAGTTTTTTTTAAATATGTATGTATTTATCTTTAACATTATAAAAATAATAATCGATATTTTTCTTTTCGTTTTTTTTGACCGCGTCACCTTAAAAAACTTATTTAAGGGCGAAAAACATAAAACAATTTTTGCTTAAAATAGTCGTCACGCTTTCCTGGGGAAATATTTGGCAAATGTGTATGACCGAAGCCTTATATAACAAAAAACAAAAATAAATTCTTAAATTTACATTGAATTAACCCCCTTTTTTCCTAACACAAAAACAAAATGTATGGAAAAGTTTTTTTAAATTTTAATTTTTTCCATACAATTGTTGGCGCTGCGTTTTACGTAATTAGGCCTAAATGTAGTGTTTAATTTAATAAAAATAATCAAATATAAGATAAAAATAAACATGAAATATCAAATATTTTAATACAGGGTGTCTGGTGGCAGATTTGTGTTTCTAAACAAACGTAGTAATTGACACAAAGTTTTTTAAAAGCATTGAACGATAGAATGGAAATGCGGATTTTATTTTTTAAATAGTATGTCATCCAGATGCTTTCCGTCGAGTTGAACACACTGTTCAAAACGGAGCCCTGTGTTCTGCACCACACGCTGCAGTTAACTTGGTTTAATTGAGCTGATTTCTCGACGAATATTTTCCTTTAAAGTCACAAGAGATTGGAAACTGTCATTATAAATTCTCTTTGAGGTGTCCCCATAAAAATCCTCGGTAGCCATGGGATGTCCATCAATCAAATTCATTGAAGTTCTGGTTGTGTGTGCAGTCGCCCCATTATGTTGAAACCGCGTGTGTGAAGAGTTCGATGGATAAGCTCACAGGTTTGGCAAGAAAATGCCTTAATCATGCGTTGATAATTTTCACCGTTAACATTCGTCACATGGCTTTGAGAGTTTTCGAAAAAAAAAATTATCTCATGTGTGGATAAGGCACACCAAACAGTTACCCTGGGGCAATGCAATGGTTTTTTATGTTAAAATCGAGGTTAGCGGGTTATTGGAGGCCAGTAATCGCAGGTTTGCTTGTTGACGTGGCCGTTTAAGTGAAAGCGAGCCTCGTCGCTCCAAAAAATGGGATTTACACTGCGAAAACGATCTTTAATCGTTTCACAAAAATGTTTGCTTAAATCAAAGTCACTTTCTTTTAGTTCTTTAACGATTTGAATTTTATAAAGATGGAACTTCAGATCCTTTTTAAAATTTTACCAATAATCGCTTTTAGAAGTCCCAGTGAGGCTATTTTTATCCGTATTAAAAGTCGCATATTTTTACGTAAACTGCTTTCAACTAGTTTAATGTTTCAAGAGCCTTGAAGGTCGACTGGGCCCTGGCCGTGAGAAATTAATAGCCGAAGCAGTTGCGCGGAAACTTCGCACGCACGAACGAATTAAATTTACACTCGGTAAATCACGTAGTCGCCGAAGAGTATCGCAAAATGTATTTAAAAATTACCAAGGCCACTTTGATCGCTTTACTTTATTTTTATAATTGGGTAACTTACAAAGCTTCTTAAATTCATATGTCTTAAAATTATAATGCAAAAAATAAGACTGCTGTGAACATTCTTCATAACTAGGTGTGCTTTTTACAATTAAAGTCTGTTGATGTATTTAAACACATATTTAATATCTAGTGTTGGCAATAGAATTTAAATTTTTCCACAGCAATAGTTTCCGTGCTCATTGCTCGTGTGGTTGGGTATTTTGATCCCTTTGTAAGGGATCAAACTAGAGTTGGGTCAATCGGTTACTTTAGTTCGTTTTTGCCAACAACCTCGTTCGTTTTTTCCACGAACCACAATGTAATTTAAATAGGGTTTGGAGATTAAATGAACTAGGTTGTTGGCAAAAACGAACTAAAGTAACGAGTCGGGCACAACTCTAGATCAAACAGTCAAAATTGCAAGCATTTAGCTTTACGCGTCTGGGTTGTACGATGATGCTAGGAACAGAACTCAGACGTACGACGAATTTTCTCTATCACGGCTAGTTAGTCGGCAAAAGTTCGTTGCGTAAATTTGTCATATGAAGCATAAAAACAAAAACAAAAAAAATTATATCAGATAAGGGCGTTTTTTCTGACAGCTGATAGTGTGTGTGAAGGTGATAATGTCAAAAAATATCATGCAAAATTAAATATTTGTAGTAGTGAATGTAAAATTTGTTATAGTTAGCCGGGCTCTTGATATTACCTGTATGGGCGTACCCTGTATACAAATATATTTTTTACATAACGACAAATATTCGCGGCGAAAAATGGGTCATTCGCACGTGTTGTGTTTCTTGCATTTGTCATTCAAGCTATTCCCTTATATATACATATGTATTTGCATACAAATAAGTCCGCTTAGATTTGCCAAAAATAGAATAGCAACTGGAATTCCTATGTTTGGTCTTAAACAGCATTTACAGTTTCAAGATTTTGTTGTCCTAAAAACTCCACACGTTGTCATTTTTGAGTTTATAAAAATTCCTAGAATAAACATCCTTTGGTTTATAAAAAAACATCTTGAAGCTATAAATGCAAAGCACATACGACACGTAGGAGTATAAAGCAAATCTAAATGGGACAAAATGTTGAACGTTTATGAATTCATTATGAAGTGTTTATGTACGTAAACAAACATTATGATACAGTCAACGCACACATATCGTGACCTTAAATATAAAAAGTCGAATCATACAGTCATTTCATTTGTTGAGTAAACGGAGCATGATTACTATCAAGGCGCATTAATGCATCAGGTGGTGGTGATTCTACAACAACAAAATTGTGGTGAATAACGTTTTCGTTGGCATAGGTGTCAAAAAAGATATGTAAAACTAAACAGCTTTGACAACACAGCCTCGATTTAAGCATTAAATACATTCCTCGCTACAGGCTACCAAACACAACCAGTCAAAAATAGAATACACGTGTTCTTATGAGAATAATTTTTTAATTGCTACAATGCAACACAACTACGGGTTGCTGTCAATGCTAATTTTGTGGCGTGGTCGAAATTAAACTAATTTCTATTTTTATTAGCGACAGATAACAGATTAGTGCTGCCAATATGGTAAGATGCAAAAAATATAGCTTAAACAGTACAAAAAGACTTTAGGTGGCACCACAGAAAGTTATATTGCTTATATGTTTATTTTGTAGTGGTAGTCTAGTAAATATTTCAGTAGCAGCCAGTCGGACACAAATTTAGCAAGAAACGTTTGTGTTCGTGTGTTCCTGTGTTCTTGTTGCTTGAATGTGTTTAATGCATAATGCATTCATAAAGTAGATCAGCTGTGCTGTGTGATAATTTCACCATGATAACTATGAAATAAAATCTCACCTTCTTTTAATGATTAAATAAAATAAAAGAGTTTTTTAATTCTTAGAAAATATATTCTTTTTATATAATATATTTTGTATTCACGGCTTAGTATTTTTTTAACAAAGGTACGCCTTTTTCACGTGCAGGATACGATATTTTTTTTTACCTACCAATGTACGTAAGTATGTATGTATATGCGTGTGCACATTGCATTTACATATACAACCATTTAAATATTCACAAAAGTATGATTATTAGGCCCATACACTTCTACAAACAATCAAAGTTATCCCTAAAAGCCTGCAATTATATTTTAGTTTTGTAAATGTCATTTTACACTTATTTAAAAATTAACTGAAAAAGGGACACTAGATATCCTTGTTGCCTAAAGGAGTTTGTTTGACTACTGTACACATTGAGAATTTTTAAATCCATAAACACTTTGAAATATATATATGTATGTATGTACATATGTATGCATGTTTATACATGGTTAACCACATCCATAAGTAATTTTTTTGGGATAAAATCAATTGATATATCCCTATACTATACATCTTAGTAACTATCGCTACTATTATCACATAACTTAGCATTAAGGCCGTAAAGACGGCAAACGTATTTAGATTTACCATTGCTTCGAAGAGGAGCGAAGAAAGTGGTAGCCCTCTCACAAATTTATAAATATTATGAAATTTTCGACACGCTATAATTCAGAAGCTGTATCAGCTATTAACTTCAAACCTGCTACAAAATTATTTGTATACCCTTCACATAAGGGATAAGGGTATATATAAGTTTGTAATTTCTTTAATATCCACCTGCGACTCCATAAAGTATGTATACTTTCTTGGTCCTTACAGATAGCAAAGTAGATTTAGCGATGCCCGTCTGCCAGTGTTATGGTCGAAATCAACTTTTTGAAGCCCCCCGATGTCACGTAGACCCGTAAAATGTATCAAACTAACAGAAATATCTGCGAGCAAATCACTATTGAAATCCAGCAAAACCGCCCGATAACTGACCAAGATATAAGCCAAAACCAAAGACCACCTCTGTTTATTTCTCTAAAATTTGTACATAAAAACCTCTACCATTGCCCCGGAGTTGCCCCGTACAACGTGCAATACTTTCCCAGAGTCGGCCTTAGAAAAGAAAAGTGTTGGGCTAACCCCCATTATTTTCCCTCTTAAACATATTCCTAGAATATACTTACCCCCTATTACCATCGCCTAGGGTGGATCCCATACAAAGTTTGGTAAAATTGTAATAAATCCCCTCCTACAGCTTCCAGGGTACCCGTGGATAGGTTAAATGTAGGACTGACCCCAACTAATTTTTCCTCACAAACATTTTTCTAGAACATTCTTACTTTCTATTTCGAAAGGAAAATTTAAGGGCTAAATAAGATTCGGCACAGCCGAATATAGCGCTCTTACTTGTTTTACTTATAATACTACATTCTGAAAAAAATGCTAGAAGGGGTACTGGCCAAACGGGCTAACTTTGTGAAATTTCGAAAGCCATATTTTTCTGGAAGTATTACAGCTATAACTTAAATCCTGGTTCTTAAACCCTTATAATAATATTCATTTTACTAAATTTGTAATATATGTAACAAGGACCGCAAAGATTAATAAAGGATTTTTTAAAGAATAAAAAACACAAGCACAAGGAAACATCGGCGAGTTAAATAAAGTACACCATCTTGATGATGTTAAACTACACCATTTCCAATTGTATTTCAGAACTTTCTAATTGTATTTCAGAAATTTCTAATTCAATTTCAGAAATTTCTAATTCAATTTCAGAAATTTCTAATTCAATTTCAGAAATTTCTAATTCAATTTCAGAAATTTCTAATTCAATTTCAGAACTTTCTAATTGTATTTCAGAAATTTCTAATTCAATTTCAGAAATTTCTATTTGTATTTCAGAATATTCTATTTGAATTTCAGAATTTTCTAATTGTATTTCAGAATTTTCCATTTGTATTTCAGAAATTTCTATTTGTATTTCAGAATTTTTCATTTGAAATTCAAATAGAAATTTCTGAAATACAAATGGAAAATTCTGAAATACAATTAGAAAATTCTGAAATACAAATAGAAAATTCTGAAATACAAATAGAAAATTCTGAAATACAAATAGAAATTTCTGAAATTGAATTAGAAATTTCTGAAATACAATTAGAAAGTTCTGAAATTGAATTAGAAATTTCTGAAATTGAATTAGAAATTTCTGAAATTGAATTAGAAATTTCTGAAATTGAATTAGAAATTTCTGAAATTGAATTAGAAATTTCTGAAATACAATTAGAAAGTTCTGAAATACAATTGGAAATGGTGTAGATTATTTTTGAAAATTAAACGCTTTTAAATTTTTGTTTTTTCTTAAAAAATAGTTATGGTTTTGATTTACATATATTTTTTTACTAAAAAAATTTTTTTTTAATTGATAAAAATAGAAATAAAAAGTAGCTATTCTTTCTGTTATTATTGATTATCGGTTTGTTAACCCGTTTGTAATTCCTCTAATATCGATTTGGGACCTCATAACGTCGTCCTTCGTCCGACTTTATTTGGCTCCGAAACCTTAAACAGATGGACAGATATGGCTAAATGGATTTACCTTTCTATAGTCGACAACTGCAGTGGTATTACTATAAATTTGATATGTTATTTAAAGTAACATTTTTCGGTGTTACTGTGAAATGACTACGGGTGTCCGCCGGCAAGTTTACTACTTTGGTGAACATTAGTTTTGACAGTTCATATTTGGCAGTCGTGAAGTAGAGACGTGGCAAATTTATTATGGAAAAATATTTAGTAAGCCAACGTGTTTTAATCGTTAAAACACGACAACCTATGGCAACCCCGGTTTTCATGAAAAAATCATAATGATTGACGAGGCACATTTTCATTTAAATGGATACATATGTGAATAAACAGAATAGTTGGCTCTAGGCAATGGAAAACCCTCAAATTATTTATGAGTTACCTTTACATCCATTAAAAGTGACAGTCTGGTGTGCAATTTGGTCAGAAGGAATCATTGGACCTTACTTTTTTTAAACTGAAAACGGCGTAACGGTAACTGTCAATGGGGAGCGATATCGTGATATGATTGAAAACTTTTTAATGCCACAACTGCATGCTTTGGGATTGGTTAACATGAGGTATCAACAAGACGGTAACATATCGCATACAGCCAGGATTAGGTGCAATGGAATTACTGCGAGACCTCTTTGCACAACAAGTTATTTTATTTCAAAAAATAGTAATGATGATTGACCTCCACGGTAGCCTGATGTGACTGCTTGGGTTTTTTCTTTGTCGGGATATCTGAAAAGCAAGGTTTATGCAAACAAGCCAAAAGAGCTGGAGCAACTCAAACAAAATATTCGTGATGAAATTCATGAAATACCGCGTGAAATGTATTAGAATGTAATAAAAAATATAATCAAAAAGGCTTGCATTTGTTAGGCTAGCAAAGGCGGACATTTATCTGATATTGTTATATAAGATCCATTCTCTTTCATTTAATCAAAAATTATAAACCAACAAATCAGTATACCTTGCCGGCGGACACCCTGTATTAACTGCGCCATAAAACTTATCTGCGCCAAATTTTATCAACATATCTTTAAAAATGCGAACTGTATTTTCTTCACAAGATATCCTTTAATTGATTTAGGAAGTGATTCTGGGTCGATCAGTATTCTTGAAGGTGGGTCTCTCACTATTATTTTTGGGCATTAAAAACGTCTGCATAAACGCATAAAATTCCCACCACGTACATACATACATATGTATCTGATATTTATTCGTGATTTTTAAAGGGCAATACTTTTTGAACAAATACATACAAAAGTATGTAAGTATCAGGGTTTGAATAATTTAATTTTATTATTTTTTTTTTCAATTTCTAATTGAAATTTTATTTACAACTTAAAATTTATCAATCTCATTTATACTATTCACCAATACTTGTTTCCTCTAAAAAATTTACAATTAAAATAAGGAGACTATTAAAGCAACAAATGTGTATTTGAATTATATTTTTACAGCTGCCTACTTAAAAGCTTTTATGCATAAGTACTAATGAAAATATAATAAAATGTTAAACTCTATTATCTCTCTATATATAAGAAAATTACAAACTAAACATACATATTAAGATATAAATGTTTTTACATATATTTACCAAAAGTTCATTTAAAATAAAGTTTCAAATTTAGCGTTCTTTTTTTTTTTAGATCGGCTAAATAAGTTTCATACCATTTTTAAAGAATTAAAAAACCTGCCCACACACAAGGAGATTGTTATATACATGCACACGTAACAAAAACGCCTAGTGGTACACTACATATTTTCCCTCATTAGACGAGATACAAGAATAATAACAACAATTGAACATTTTGCGCCTCAAGTGGTAGACACAACTAAATGGCCAAGACGAAACAGCAACAATTACAAGTAATTTATTTGACAATATGTTTGGTCGTTGTAATCTTACTAATGAAAATGGATAGTGTGAGTACTGCGAGTATTTCACTAGACGATAATGGAAATATATTGCAGCAACAACAACAGCAGCATCAGCAGGAACAGGAAGAGTCAATTGATAACGATGTACAAAAACATAATTATTTTATAGTTCCTAAGTAATAATAACTTTTTGTACGCACACCACATTCATGGTACATTTGTAGCGCCCAAAAAAATTTTCTAGGGTCCACTCTTTTATATATCGATTATATATGTATACCGTTCGTCCGTACAGCTAGATCTCCACGTATTTATGGTAATTAAATTTATTATGATTTTTAGGCTCCTTTACAAAAATGTCCTCACGAAATAAGCTTTACGACCTATACCTTCCTAAGTATTGCCAAAAAAATGCATTAATGTTCAGGATCTAATGGCTAAAGCCCGGTGGTTTTATTGCTGACTTTAATTGAGATCAGTTCAAAATTTACCATAGCTTTTATGTAAGTCCCACTTCCGGAAATCGAATGCGATTAAATGCATGCATTTGCTTTCTTAAATAGAAATTGTCCTACAATTTTTTTTTAATTTGTCCATTATTGATCGTACCCTCTATTGAAAACTTTTGGCGGAAATCATGTTACAAATTGGAGCAAAGTTCGACTTAAAAAAATATCAAAAATAAAGTGAAATATTTGTACAAAATATCCCAACTATGGATACGTAATTTACCATGCATCCATGCATAAGTCTATGCATAACTCCCGTAAATAACATTTAACCTCATAAATTTAGACTTAATGTGGTTTTCAGGATTTTTGACAGAAACGGTTAAAAATGAAAAAAATATTTTAAGAATTTGTCCGTTATTGTTGCTATCTTTCATAGTACGAAATTACCCGGAAATCGCTTTAATCCTCATGGAAGAAAGACTTCTTCCAGAAAGCCATTTCAACCTGCATATAGTTTTTACAGATGCTGGCACTTAGGCTAGATAAGGCAGAACAGGCAGAGGGGCCCCTATTAAGGCCTCTTGTATAACCTGCAGAGAAAGACTGGTAAACTTACGCACTTACTGACTGGTTTACCAGGACTCTATATACAGTTAAAATTGTGGTGTAGAGTACATTTTAGTCGGGTTTGGCCGACTAGAATATTCGCATTTAATATTTTTTTTTTAATATTTATGTTGATGTTAAAGATTTGCTGTATTCATGGAAATATTTTTCTGCTTTAAGGATGAATTAAAACAAGTTACCACAAAGCATAACACATTAGAAAGCGATGCCACTGACAGTTTAAAGGGGGACTGTTTACGTGAGGATATAAGCAGAAATCCATTAGATTTTGGGTATTAAAGAATATAAAATGACAAAAAATAACTTTCCCTCTTTAAAAAATCTTGTAATTCTAGCGATCGGTACGAACCACCTATAACCAATGTCAAAAGAACACCTGGTGGCTTTGTAGGTATGCGTGGCAAAAAACTTAGTTTAGATAACGATGATGACGACGGCAGTTATGATATTCTCTGGAATCACTTACAACAAAGTTCTGGTGAAGACATTAGTTGGGATGATTATGCCCAACCAAATGTAAAACGTTACAAGAAAACGCCCACAGCTTTTTATGGTGTACGCGGCAAAAAGTTTGCCTTTGTGAATGGTGTCAATCCCAGCCATGATAATTATCGTTGGCAGGAGTTTCTACAAAGACTCGAAGAAGAACGAGTACGGGAAGCAACGCTACAGGATTTCCTTAACCATCTAAGGTATGCCAAAAACTACCTTGCAAATGACATGTCAAAGAGAACACCAACTGGTTTTACGGGTGTAAGAGGCAAAAGACCTATTCTAAATGAGATTGACTCTTCAATGGAGACTCTAACAAAACGTGGTTTTGGTAATAATGCATTCATTGGTGTAAGGGGCAAAAAAGATGTATCACATCAGAAACTTAAGAGATCACCATCGGAAGTAGGGGTAAATAAACAGCCATACACTAAAGTTAAAGTTCTAAGCTTTGAAATATATAAAAATTTTAAAAAATATTTATCATAAAACATTTCTTTTCTTCTTAAGCAAAGTCACTATCTTCCTGCAGTTAAATTAATACACGATAACAATTTTATCTACCTTTCAAAACAGCCTTATTTCAGAAAAGCTTATCGTTTTTAGTGCAATTATTAGTGCAAGTTAGTAAAAAAAGTAGGTATTTAAAGTCCCCATTTTATAGCAAAAAGAGCTTATTCAATGTGCAAACTTTTACAGTTTAAGCAGCATTTTAAGACAAATTTTAAACAAAACCTACATTTTTGAGAAAAAAAAACTTTACAAATAAATAGGGGGTTACAACTCTAAATATTATGATGCAGTGCAGTGATGCATTTACAAACCGGTCCGATATTTCTCTTAGGCGATTGAGCGGGATTTTAGACAGTTAAATCACTGTTCCAGACAATTTGAATTTACAAAAAACTAAGAATATAATGATAACAAGAAAATTCTACGCTATTAACTTCAAAAGAAAATAAAAAGACCTTAAAAATTTTACCAAAATCATTATTTAAAACAACAAAAATCTGGGGGCAAATGACGATAAGTCGAAATTTAAAAATTCTTATTATAATTCCTATATTAAAAGCATTGACAGCTCCATCAATCGAGTAGAATTTCGATTCGAATCGAATGAAATAAAATATAAAAGAATTGACAATTATAAATAAGAGTATGTGTAAAATACAAATTAGTATTTCCGTATTCAAATTTCAATAAAAATTTGGGTTAAATAGAAGATATTTACTACCAATGCTCAGTACCGAACAAAGAGTGCTGATGAGGAGTTGTAGCGGGCTCTGAAAATGCATTCCACTCGGCTAGTATCGGGAAACTAAACTTTTTCAAAAATAATTCTTCAATTAAATCTTATCACAATAAAATTGAACCAATTAGCCTAATAAACAAAAAGGAAATTTTATAAAAATAAAAATTGTTCAAAAATACGCTAAAAATAAATTTGTATTAAATGACACTAGGTATGGTGTAAGAAAATACGTCCGCAATATTAAAACATGTCAACAACTCGCTGACGACTAATGATCAGCAAATTTAAATTTAAAAACATAACTAAAAAGCGAGACAAAACTAAAGCATGCAAAAGCATGCTGCCTTCATACTCATCTAAATAGAGATGAATAAGGCAAAAATA
The DNA here is from genome assembly GCA_963583895.1 of Melanophora roralis. NCBI lineage: Eukaryota > Metazoa > Arthropoda > Insecta > Diptera > Rhinophoridae > Melanophora > Melanophora roralis. Next base: position 92,200,253 of record OY757187.1, on the reverse strand, counting down.
AAGTGGTGAGATGAAGAATATATAAAAGAAAAGGTGTCGCCATGATGTGGAAAAATGAATGGCAGGCCGTAAATTTCGTTCTAACCCAAGAATTGACAATTATAAATAAGAGTATGTGTAAAATACAAATTAGTATTTCCGTATTCAAATTTCAATAAAAACTTGGGTTAAATAGAAGATATTTACTACCAATGCTCAGTACCGAACAAAGAGTGCTGATGAGGAGTTGTAGCGGGCTCTGAAAATGCATTCCACTCGGCTAGTATCGGGAAACTAAACTTTTTCAAAAATAATTCTTCAATTAAATCTTATCACAATAAAATTGAACCAATTAGCCTAATAAACAAAAAGGAAATTTTATAAAAATAAAAATTGTTCAAAAATACGCTAAAAATAAATTTGTATTAAATGACACTAGGTATGGTGTAAGAAAATACGTCCGCAATATTAAAACATGTCAACAACTCGCTGACGACTAATGATCAGCAAATTTAAATTTAAAAACATAACTAAAAAGCGAGACAAAACTAAAGCATGCAAAAGCATGCTGCCTTCATACTCATCTAAATAGAGATGAATAAGGCAAAAATAAAGTGGTAAGATGAAGAATATATAAAAGAAAAGGTGTTGCCATGATGTGGAAAAATGAATGGCAGGCCGTAAATTTCGTTCTAACCCAAGAATTGACAATTATAAATAAGAGTATGTGTAAAATACAAATTAGTATTTCCGTATTCAAATTTCAATAAAAACTTGGGTTAAATAGAAGATATTTACTACCAATGCTCAGTACCGAACAAAGAGTGCTGATGAGGAGTTGTAGCGGGCTCTGAAAATGCATTCCACTCGGCTAGTATCGGGAAACTAAACTTTTTCAAAAATAATTCTTCAATTAAATCTTATCACAATAAAATTGAACCAATTAGCCTAATAAACAAAAAGGAAATAATATAAAAATGTTTTTGGACTTGGTTTTTCCAAAGAAGTTTTGGTTGGCCCATTGAACGTTTTTTCTGGGAATCATATTCAATCGAATTTTTCGCTTAAGCGTCTTCCTTCATTCTCGCAACATGTCCAGGCCAGTGCAGTCTTTGGATTTTTACGCGCTTCACTACATCGATGTTGGTATATAGATTGTACAGCTCTTCAACATAAAATGGAAAGACCTTAAAAATTTTACCAAAATCTTTTTCTAAACAACAAAATCTGGTCAGGGGGTAATATTCACGCACAAAAGTATTCGATGTTATGCCCAGTAATAAATAGCGAGAACCTGATTTTATATTCACAATTTTTTTGACAAGTATGTGGGTTATTTTTATTAAAAACCCAACAACTCAACTTTTTCGGTCCTCATTCCTTTCGAATTAAATAAAATTTGATACATAGAATCTCTTTAAAGCAACTAAAGTAAGTTCAAGTAAGTAAGTGTAAGTAAGTGTTGTATAATTGGTCCAACTTTCAACTAGACTAGACTTTTTATTGCGAAAGTTGCTGTCGACGTTACCGTCCATTTTCAGTTACCATCAATTTTAATTCGCTGTCGCTAACCCAACCCAAAATCTGTGTATAGAAGACAACATCTATCGCAGATTGCAAGCGCGAATATGTAGATACTTGAAACTTGGAATGCGGGTACCTCTCCCTATATCCTTATTAACTGACTAAGTTGACCATTTAAAACAACCCATGGCCAAATTGAGAATGGATTTCCTCTCACTTCGAGCTTGGAAAAATGTTTTTGGACTTGTTTTTTTTAAAGGAGTTTTGGTTGGCCCATTGGGCGTTTTCTCTGGGAATCACATTCAATCGCATTTTTCCAGGCCAGGCCAGCGCAGTCCTTGGATTGTTACACGCTTCACTACATCGATGCCGGTATTTAGATTGTACAGCTCTTGTTTTATACGATACCGATATTTTCCGCCTGCATAAATTGACCCAAATAATTTGCAAAGTATTTTTCTATGAAACACTTCAAGAGTACCTTCATCAGCTTGAGTAAGTGCCCAAGCTTCCGTTCCGTATATTTGTACGGGTAAAATAAGTGTCTATTATCTGCCGGTCCGGTGCCTAATTTGTTTATTTAGCCCTAAATAACATCTGCTGTTTATTTGGTTTTTCGTTTTATTTTTAAATTGATGCCGTCCGTTTTTAAAAATCGTAGTCGTTTCTTTCACTTTCTCTAAATATATATTAATACTGCTAAAGTCTACTTCTTACCAAATAGCGGTGTTGAAAATATCTTAAAGTAATCCTTGAGAGTTAGCTGTCATGGAAGAGGAACATTCAGGAAAGGTCGAAAAACAGTTTTATTGCTAACTACTGTACATGCAGAAATTCTATAGGTAAACTGGAGTTACAGGGGCTGCTATAGGAAGCTTCTTGCCAGGGTCCAAGGATATGCTTTACTAGGAGTCAGGGTTAGGAGTCAGGATTAGGAAAACTTCTGGTTACTTGATATTATGGGATATTAGTTTGGGTCCCGTGACGGACTATATGGTCACGGAGTTAAATTTTGAGAAAACGCGACCAATAATAATCCCTAAAAGAGATTGTTTTTGGTATCCGATAGTCTGTATGAGGGGCGAGCAGTTTTTGCTGACAGATTTGAGATGAATAAAACGACCGAAACCGTGGCCTATATCATAGGAGAGAAGTTCAGATTGACATACAGACTATCTGATGAGTGTAGTCTGCTCCAGGCGGAGATACTGGTCATTTTAAAAGCGACGGTTCTTAAAAGGCTTTGAAGGCACATTGCGTTAGGCCTAGGCTGGTAAAGGATTGAAGAAAGGCTTTTGGAGGGATTGTAAATACCTTCGACTTCAGACTTTGTTGGGTTCCGGGACACTGCGACATGGTTAGCAATAAAACTTCCAAAAAGTATGGTGTTAGTGGTTCGAATCTGTATGTGACAAATATGGACGAAGCTGTGAGACCACCAATGGGCAATAATTATGGGAAGATTAGGATATGGATGTTTGACATGACAAATTTTCAGCAGGGGACAGGAGTGACTGCAGGGTGGCTATGGCTATGTGGTCGGGGTGAGCTCAGCAGGCACTCGGTTGCTCATAATTGGGTCAAAAACTTGGCACTGTCTGGTTACTTAGGAATATAACGAGCGAATAGGATTGTGCCACTCCAAATTATTGTAGAATGTGTGAGGACAAGAATATTTTAGAGGCGATATAACTATTTGTCTGTTACTGCCCGAGTTTGCAGAGCCATAGGGTCAAGTGATTGGGTAAAAGATTCCACAAAGAACTTAACGTTGTTTCGCAGCTCAATCTGAAAAACATAATTTTGTTAATCATGGGAGTTGAGTGGCTAGGAGATAGGAGGGGAGATATTTGCACGAGTATTTGAATTGTTTCCTCTTTTTCGACATTTTTCCTTTTCGTTGTCTTTACCACTTCTTTTCTGTTTTACTTTTGGTATAATGTTAGCAAAATGGTCTCACCTGCCACAATGGAATTGCGCATATATGTATAATGTTTTTTGCATCTTTAAGATTATGCGTATATAATAAAGCTATTGACCCCTATCAAGACCGGAAGACTACTAGGTAGACAAACACTTTTTTTTCTATTTTTTGGTATAAGGGGTCTAGAAATATCAAGTTAACGACTATTGATCCAAATTAAAGTCACAAGTCAATTTGAGGACCAACAAGTATTTTTCGCCAAATTTTTTCTACTTTTTTGCAGATTATGCGTCTTGAAATATAAAGCTAAGACCAATTAACCCAGCTTCTGGGTAAAACCCAATTAGATGATTAAAAAGTACTTTCTTAAGATACTTGGTACGAGTATATTTTGCAATTTGTACGACTTTGAATCTAGAATTATGAAATTAAATTCTATTAGACGTTCAGAAAGCATATGGTACTTATTTTGCATTAATGTGCCCACAACTATTTCTTACACCAATAGCATAACTTTATTATCACATTTTCCTGTGCACTCAATTTCAATTTGGAGTTCCTCGCTTCTAGCGGTGGAACCAGTGTGACCGCTGAGAATTTTGAAAAAGTGGCACAAATAGTCGTTTTAGGAAAAAAAAGTCGCATAAAAAAGTCGTTTTTGGAAAAAAAAGTTGCACTCATTTTTAAAGCGTTTATTTAACTTTTTATTAGTATTTTTACAACTAATAAAAACAAAAACAGATCAGCAATTCAACAATACAAAAAAAAATTGATAACAACACATTAAAAATAAGAAATGTATCAAAAAGAAAACATTCATTAAAAAAGAATTTTTGTACGTAGACCCAAAAAAGTAATAAATTTGAAATTGCAAAAAAATTTTAAATTATTATATCGTTTTAATATGAAAATTCAAATGAACTGTTTAATAATTTACTTTAGACAAGTTGTCTTTATGTTCTTCTTCAAACATTGAAATATCGTTTTTTAAATTTGGTTGAAACAAGGACAGATAGACAACTAGTCTAAGTGAAAAGCAAATAGTACATTTTAACTTTCTACTGGTTTTTTATCTGTAGGGATTAATGAAATAATACATAAGTGCATAAATATTTTTATTTTTTTTATATTTTTTTTTTTTGAAACTGCGTTTCTGCACTTGAGTTTTAGTTTATATCTGAAACCCAGTTCAGTATTTAATAATTTTAAAGCTGACAGCATTGAGTTGCAGGTCGTAACTTTTAAATTGTTTGCCAATTTATTTTTCATCAGCCCTAACAAAGAAAAAAATCTTTCAGCACATGCGCTGTTGTGGGCTCGGTTAAATCATAAACCAACTGTATGCCAAAAGCTTTCAGCATTTTTAATTTTAAAAAATGATGGCATGCGACTTTTGGGAATAAAAAAATGTCTGCATATGCCAGGTATTTTTATATGTATGCACATATGCAAACACATAATAGAAATTGTTTAACTTTCGAAACAAAAAAGGAGCAAAAGTTGCAAAAGTTTTAAAAAGTGTCAAAATAGTGTCAGCATAAAGAAGTCGCACAAAAAGTCACAGGTCCTTGAAAAGGTTGCAAAATGCAACTTTAGTCGACGAGCGGTCACTCTGGGTGGAACACTTTGCTTTGACATACTTTTAAAGCGTTTTTTTCTCTCTCTTTCTCTCTATTTCTCTTACATTTTAATTGAATTTTTGCCCCTTTTCAATGATGAAACAGAATTCGGGCAAGACGATTTTCCCATACAATTTGACTTAAAATCACGCTGCTGAATGCAGACATAAAATAGAATCTATTTTATTCCGACAGCGATATTTCTTATGTCCTCAATTTGAAAAAGAATTTCCCTCAACAATCCAGCCTCACTTTTATTAAATTTCATACATTTTGTAAAAAGAAAATTAAAAAACATTTAAAATAGTAATTACATATATCGAGCCTTTGGTGCAATACCATAGTAATTCAAAAAATCGTGAACTGAGAAAAATGCATTTGAAGTTTTGAACCATCTTTTTGATAGTATTTTCGTTTACTAAAGTTATTTTTTTACAAGTTTTTAAATAAAAAGGAATGTTTTTAAATAAAAAAAGGCCAAAAATTATTAAAAATATGAGATATTTATTTATATTTAAGTACTTTGTATTAACCTATCAATGATGTATCGCTATGACAAACGTAAAAATTAATTCGAAATATATCGTTATAGCAAATAAACTTTAAAGTATTTTTTTTCTAACAAAGTTGTAATATGAAATAATACGAACAAGTTAAAAAAGAAATCAAATTATGCAGTTGTGTTTTTGTGCCTAAAACGTAGCAAAAAAAAATATTGCTTTATACTTTTTTCGTAAATTGCTTTCTGTTAGTAAATTTCTTGTCATAAAGGAAATATTTCATTATTGCAAATAAATATTGTTGGAAATACCTAGAGGCAATAAAGACATTTTTAGCTGTAGAATTTTGAACAGTTAGAGGTGGAATCATAATCTTTTTTTCTTTAGATAGATATTTCCCCAAAGATAATTTCTGCATACCCAGCTCAAAAAATTCAAATTTTGAGTTACTACGGTATTGCACCAAAGGCTCGATATGTATCTAAAATGTTGTAAGTTTATTAAAAAAATTACTAATATTGCTGAAAAATTAGTTAAAGAAATACAAAAGCATGACAATTTGCAGTCGCCACCGCACAAAAACTTTTATTTAAAGGAATACTTGTGAATAAAAGTTTTTGTGCATTGACGACTGCTGTTGTATTTCTTTAACTACGTTTTCAACAATATTAGTAATTTTATTCATATATATTGTTATTCTTTAAAAATTTAACGGTATATTTTATTGTAGTGAACAATTTTATTTTAAAAACCAAGTTTTTCTTTCTATAATTATTTTTCAACTGAAATATGTATTTTTACATTAAAACCAAAGAACAAAATATTTTCCGAAAAACATAAAATAATTACAAAGTGTATTTCAGACAAGTACATACTTCAACACCCCCTCTCAATTAAATAATTTAAGTGAATTTTTAATTGTATTGAAATTAGTAGCATCAAGTGATTTTGTAAAAATATCAGCAATCTGATGTTTTGTTGAAATTGATTTGACAACTAAATTTCCTTTCATTATATGGTCTCTGATAAAGTGGTGGCGGATGTCAATGTGTTTTGAACGTTTACACTCTGCATTTTGAGCCATTGAAATGCACCCAGCATTGTCCTCAAAAATTGTAATAGGGTACGAATAATCAATAACTTTAAGGTCTTGTAGTATTCCACGTATCCATAATCCTTCAGAAGTTGCATTGCTCAAAGCAATATACTCCGCTTCACTGGACGATGTAGCTACCGTTGATTGTTTTTTACTTGACCATGATACGGGATTTCCAAAAACATAATAAATATAACCACTTGTTGATTTGCGATCATCTTGGCATGATGCCCAATCTGCGTCAGCGTATCCAATTAAAGCATTTTCGTTAAGATTTTTGTTATAGACTAATTTTAAGGCTTTTGTACCTTTAAGATACCGGAGTACTCTTTTTAGTGTTATCCAATGCAACTCAGTAGGATTTTGTTGAAATCTGCCCATATAACCAATTGAATAGCAGATGTCAGGACGAACACTAAGCATAACATACATAAGACTGCCTAGCAGTTCACGATAGGGCTGGTTACACTCGTTTCCAATAGTCGTAGTTAGTTGTAGACCTTTCTCCATAGGAGTTCTAATATCATTACACTCAGTCATACCAAATCTGTTAAGTATTTTGTTTATTAAACATTCTTGCGACATTTTCATTATACCCTCTTTTTGATAATATTCAAATTTGATTCCAAGAAAATGTTTAAGTTTTCCACAATCAGACATTTCAAAACACTTTGATAATTTTATCTTCAGTTTGACAATTTCTTCTTCATTATTTCCAGCAATTAATATATCATCTACATACAACAGCAAAAACATCGTATTATTTTTTGTAAATGTCGTATATAAGCAATAATCATGTTGACTACGAATAAAACCTAATTCTATTAATTTGGCATTCAGTTTTTCGTTCCAACACCTCGGAGCTTGCTTAAGTCCATACAAGGATTTTTGAAGTTTTAAAACATATCCGGGGTTACATTTCATACCTTCTGGAATTTCCATATATAACTCTTCTTTAAGTTCTCCATACAAGAAAGCAGTTTTTATATCCAAGTGATGAAAATAAAAATTTTTGAACACTCCAACTGCAACAATTATTCTTATTGTTGATAATTTTGCCACAGGAGCATAAATCTCATCATAGTCGACACCAAATTTTTGTAAATATCCTTTTGCTACTAATCTGGCTTTATATCTTTTTGGATTTCCGTCAGAATCTTTCTTGACTGTAAAAACCCACTTTGACTTAAGGACTTTGATATTCGGAGGGCGCTCTATTAACTTCCACACACCATTTCTATTCATTGATTGAAGTTCTTCTTCGACAGCAGCTAACCACATCTTCCGATCACTGCATTTTTCAATTTCTGCAAATGTGGTTGGGGTAGATATTTCATAAAACACAGCTTGAAATAAAGTTGAATAGAATTCAGTAAATTTACGATTTGGTTTTGGAATTCTTTCACTTCGTCTAGGTGCATCAGCTACTGGCTCTTCCAACTGAGACTCCTCGATGCTAATTTCTTGATTTTGAGTAAAAATCACGTCTTCATTTCCACTCTGATTGTTTGAAATATTAGTTATTTCATCTTCTCGAACTTTTGTTTCATCATCATGTTCAACATCAGGATGTACATCAGTATTTTCGATAGAAACATCATCCTCGCTTTCCCCCTCTTGATTGTTTCTAATCACAGTTGCTTTATTTTTATCTTTTTTCTTGCATTTGAAGGGAAAAACGGTTTCATTAAATTTTACATCTCTAGCTAACACCACTTTTTGTTTTTTATTATTCCATAACCGATAACCATTAGGACAATAACCAATCATCGTGTATTTATTACTTTTGGCATCTAACTTTTTCCGTTTTTGATCAGCTACCCAAGCATAAGCTACACATCCAAAAACTCTTAGTTTTGATAGGTTAGGTTTGTCACCGAACCACATCTCTGCTGGGGTTTTCTTTGTCAGTAATGCTCTGGTTGAACTTCTATTCAAAATATATACACTTGCATAGACGGCTTCACCCCACAAAAATTTCGGATCACCTGCTTCAAGTAACAATGCTCTTACACGCTCAACTATAGTGCGATTTAATCTTTCAGCAACACCGTTTTGTTGCGGAGAATATGCCATTGTTTCAGAAATTTGTACACCCTTTTCTTTACAGAATTGCAACATTGAATTAGACTTATATTCACGTCCTTGATCAATGGTTAGTTCAGAAATTTTCCCACCAAATTTGGATGTCACCATAGCTTCATATTGCTTGAACATGTCGAACACTTCTGATTTTCTTTTTATTAAATACACCACAACAAAATGTGTAAAATCGTCAATAAAAGTTACAAAATATCGAGAACCATCCCAAGCAGTAGGAGTAATTGGACCACATACATCGGAATGAATACGTTCAAGGGGCCTGGATGATTTTCTTCGAGTTCCATCAAATGGTTCCCGGCACTGCTTACTTTTAACACAAATTTCACAAAAACTAGTTTTACATACCTTTGGTAAACCACTAACCATGTCGTTATTAACCAATTCATCAAAGCCTTGATTGCTTATATGTCCCATACGTTTATGCCATAATTCACTTTCTTCGGTTTTGCTTAAATTTGCGGAAAGAAAATATTTGTACTTTAATTTCACAACAAACAAATTTCCACACCGATTGGCCTTCATTATAGTCTTATCTTCTTGTTTTATGTTGGCATAATTTCTTTGAAAAACAACTTTAAGTCCAGCTTCCACCATCTTACTAACGGATAATAAGTTTTCTCGAAACTCGGAACTATACAGCACATTCTTTAAATTAATTTTGACACCAGTTTCACTTATTAGGTCAATTTCACCAATCATAAACACCGCAATCTTTTCAGAATCCTTTGCAATACTTATTAGCTGCGGTTTTTCCAATTTTCTTAAATTTTTAAACACATTTTTGTTATTTACAAAATGATCTGTTGCACCAGAATCCAAAGCAAATAAAATTTCACTTTCAGAAATGTTTGATGATGTTCCACCATTAGCATCTGCCATAAAGCTCACTCCTGTTTCTTTAAATTGTGCAACTTTAGCACTTTTACATCTACAATCTTTTTTCATGTGGCCAAACTTTCCACATTTATGGCATTTTCCATTAAAACGAAAAGTATTTTTCTTTTTAAATTGAAATGCTGTTGCCTTCTGGTCAATTTCATCTTCGTTTCTGTTTTTTCTCTTTAATTCTTCTGCCAACAGTCTTGGTTTCACAACAGCTAACGTTAAATCTTCTGTTTTAAGATTCTCTAAGGCTGTGACGACGGGATCATATGACTCAGGCAAAGTCAAAAACAATTGCGAAACTAAATCCGCTTCTTCTGGTTTGGCTCCAGCGCTTTTAAGTTGCCTTATCAGCGAGTCAAACTTTTGAAAATGTTTGCTGAGGCTTTCATTTTCTTTAAATCTCAAATTAGCTAGCTCCTTACGTATAATTGTTTGATTTTGTGAGGACTTACTTGCAAATGTTGATTTTAAACTGTCCCACATCTCTTTAGCTGTTGACTTATCCCTTATGTATTCTAAATAGTCATCACTAATTAAACTGGTTATAATATCCTGAGCTTTTGTATCCAATTTTGTAAAGATCTGCTGATTTTGAACCATGTCTTGAGTTGACGTTACAGCTTCAAGAACTCCTGCAGCAGCCAAATGCTTTTCAACACGAAACTTCCAGTTTTCAAAATTGTTACCACAAAATTGTGCAATACCCGTTTTTTCAACAGAGCCCATAACCTATTGTTATTCTTTAAAAATTTAACGGTATATTTTATTGTAGTGAACAATTTTATTTTAAAAACCAAGTTTTTCTTTCTATAATTATTTTTCAACTGAAATATGTATTTTTACATTAAAACCAAAGAACAAAATATTTTCCGAAAAACATAAAATAATTACAAAGTGTATTTCAGACAAGTACATACTTCAACAATATAATTACAAAATTTTAAATTTGATTGCATTTTAAAATGTTTTATTTTATTTTGTTTTAGTTTTATTCTTCTCCAAAACATGTTTTGCTTACAAAATGTATGAAATTTAATAAAAGTGTGGTAATATTGTTCAGAGAATTCCTTTTTCAAAGTATGAGCCAGGGTTAGGGGGCACTAATACAGATAATATCAAGAGCCCTGCTGACTATGAATATTTGAGGCAGGGTTCACTAATACAGGTTGTATCAAGGCGATACAAAATTAAAAATTTCGTACAAAATAATGAATTTGGTATTTATTTTATCAAAAATTCATAGTCGGATGGGCTCTTAATGTTACATGTATTAGCGTACCCTGCTGAGAGCATAAGAAAAATCGCTGTCAGGAAAAATATATTTTATATTATTACTACTTTCAGCAGCGTAATTTTACGTCAAATTGTTCGAAAAAAATGTTATGCCCGAGTTCTGTTCACTTGTTTATTGAAACTTTTTTCCAGCACTAGGATTTCCTAAAATTTACCTGCACTCCTGCATATTAAGTAATGTTTATATTTAAAAGCCAAATAATTTAAAGAAAACAGTTAAAAAAATACTAACTGATATTTTAGCGTTCTTTCTTTGTCTTTTGGAAAAAGTCTGTGCCAGGCGTAAGTGGAAAACGTCAACGTTTTGTCGACTTCAATAACAAATTTGTAGCTGTTCGAGGCAAGAAGAGCTCCTTTGAGGGCATTAATACATTAAACAACAACAACATGCTACCGGCAGAAGCTGAGAATTTACTCTATGGTAAACGCATGCCCAACGGGTTTCTCGGTGTGAGAGGAAAACGTCCGCTTGAAACTGGTAAGTTCAAAAAACAAAAGCGACAGAAGATTTTAGTTTCATTTTGGAAGTTCTTTTATTTCTGTTTTCTTTAGCTGAAGGACGTGTGTGTGGCTGTGTGCACACAAATATGTCGCTGGCTTAACATAGAAAGGACGTAACTTGTTTTTTAAATAGCGTTTTTTCTTATTCTGGCAAACAAATGTCAAGTTCATTTTAACTTTTCTTTTCATTCAAAGTAAAATATTTATGTATTTAAAATTGTATTAAAACTTTTTTTATGCTAAATTTTACCAATCTTCGTTAGGTAACAAAAATTAAATCGAGTTACGCCCTTTCTTTATTAAGCAATCGACGTGCATACTTTGTAAAAAGGTACTTCCTCTTTTATAACAGTCTCTGTAAAGCACAATATGCATTTTCACTTAAATATCTGTAAATAAATCGTAACAAAAAAATTTTGCCTTATGCTATAAACACATAGGCCACAGAAGGCTACCAACTACATTCTCTCAAAATTAAAATACATGCATTTATTTATGTGTACACAATTATTTTGACAACATAATAGATACACGGCAACATAACTACAGTTGCAGCTGTGGCCAGATTAAATTAATTTATATTTTAGTAGGCGGAAAATATATAAGAGTGTTAAACAGTGCTGCCAATCGAGTTTTTATTTTACTCAGCCGTAGCGACTTAAATTTTTTAAATAATTTTGTAACTACAAATAAAACAAAAAAAAGGAACTTTTTATTTAAGATAATAAACTAACTTGTATTAAAAGATTTTTTTCTGCATTGTTTAGTTTTAATTTGCTAAATATTTTTTAAATTGCAAAATTACAAAATACAAATTTATCACAGATTTTAATCTTAGAAACTATTGACTTATAACACTGTCTGAAACAAATTAAGCTTTTTATGTATACACTATATGTATTTAAATGTGTTTAAATTAAAGGTTTTATTTACTCGCTTTCCAGATAAATGAAACTACATATATTTTTCAATCGTAAAAAAGCAAAAAACACCAAATTTTAAATTGTACCATGATAGAAATTAACAACACTGGTATATGTATGCAGCCGCCGCCTTCAATATAATTAAGTAGATAACTGCATGGGAATGATTCAGCCAGCTGCATATGTAGCCGTGTAGCTGTGTTGCTTGCTGTCGTCTATATGTTTAAGGCATCAGGCTTAAAACTTATTTTTTTATACCTGGAAAGATTTTTATATTAAGGGCCCAGCTGATTAAAATAAATTTGACATTTTCACGTTACAAATATTCAATTTTGTATAAAACTTTTAATTTTTCTGACATTCCACCGTTCAAACACAAAAATGAAATGCAAAGGGCGAATTTTTTTAATTCGCCTTGCTGTTACCTTGTTTAGTGTACCCTGGTAAAGTTTCAAAATGTAATTGTTTGTTTTCTTTATCAACACTTTGTATCTACGTAGTAGGGGTATTATGTGTTTGTGCAGATGCTTGTAACCTATAATTATAATATTACTCTCGGGACTCACAATAATAAAAGAAAATTACAAAACTAGGGATTATTTAATTCATTACTACAGGCCCGTGTCTGGCTCTCCAAAAGTATAATCTGCCTTTTTGTGGTTGGCGTAGTCGATTTTAATTTTTTGGCACCATCTGACAAATACGCTAATGTTAAATGAATAACACCCTTGTCAACAATCGAAACGGCAACGCCAAACGCCACAAGGCTGAATATATTTTTGGCCCTATTTTTTTAAATCTAGCATTTCGGGGTAAAATAGTGTCAAATTTATAATTTGGTACTTGAGTTCAGAAATATAAAAGAAAGGGATAAGAACCCTGATTAAGGCCGAAAGTCAAATTAGTGGACAAAAAGTACTTTTCCATATTCTGGGTACCATCAACCCAGATTTAGTCTTAAGTCAATGATTCCTTTTTGGTCCTTTTTTGCATTTTTAGCGATTATAAGTATAAATATGTGCATGCAATTAGGGTATATTTACCCCGGTCTAGTGAATCAAAAGTACCTTTTCACAATTTTGGTAGTTTTTACATTTACGAGATTATGAGTTTACAAATTAAGATCGAAATTCAAGTCAGAACGCATCTGCTTTTATATTTTGGAGCTTTTTGCGATTTTTAGGTTTTAAATCTTCATATGTATGTAAGAGAAATTGGATAAGGATTGTACCGATTTTTGTTACAATTTTAGTTTAGCCGCATATGATATATTTTTACATTTACAAACAAAGCGTCTCGATACCCTAGCGCGATGGTGTTGCAGTTCTGAGAGCTCCAGGTTTAAATCGCAGCTACGGCAGTTAAAGAAAAATAAATCTTGAAATGCTAAATATTAAATATGTATAAAATAAAAGTAAAATACACAACCCTCCTTCCAAGGCGCATGTATATCAATCAGTTAACCACGGCTAATCAGATGAGTAACGGCAGTATTTTGTTATTTTAATGTCAAATTCTGTTTTTGTTTATGTATTTTTTTCTTTTTTTTACAAACAACAACTGTAGTATTAGGTGTGTTCATTTACAGAAAATTATCAATAATTTTTGATAATTATTACTAGTAAGTGTTCACGTACACAAAAAATTAGCAGTTAGAGGGCAAAAAAAGAGCGTAATATGTAAAAATTTTACTATCAGAAATTATTCAAGCAGTCTATCTGTCATTATGCTTTTGAAAAAAATTAAAGTTTTAAATTTTTATAAGTTTACAACAACAAAATACATTTGCTTGCAAGTTTTGACTGTAAAAGTGTTCATTTACTTTTAAATATTTTTGAGAGCAATTTTAAAAAAATTTCTTTTTACTCTCTCATTGCTAGTAATTACCATAAAATAATTGAAATCAACTATTATAAGAAAAGCTCAAAAAGGAAAAAAAAATTTTAGAGTTTTTGTTATCTGTCTATTGACATTCCTATGACGATTTAGTTGTTTTTGTAGAACCGTTCCCGGACATGCGCCTTGTCTCCTTAAATAAAGCTCCGTTAGTCAAAAAAAATTAGTTTACATTTTTGGATTAATCCCATTTACGCTTATATCCAATCCCTTTAAGCGTACTTCAAGTACGATTTCAAACTTAAATCAATAATGTTTTGGCTTAAATGTGGCTAAAAGTAAGAAATTTGTACAAGATAAATCGTATTTGGTTTAAGAAAATCCACACTCACGTACTTTTTGAAACCGCTATGGTTTGATTTAAGTAAAGATTACTTTGTCTATTCTTGTGTGTACCCAAGGTATACTCTTATTCCACCATGGTGTTGACCGATGTAGCACGATATAAATCTGTACGAATTCCCTATAAGGAATTTTGCGCCGATAATGGGATCTTTAAATGATATTTAAATGAAAATGTATAATAAATTTTACATAAGACATTAGTAAGTTTTTGATTTAAAATGTTAAAAAGATTTGGCCAGCCAAAACTAGCGCTTTAACTTGTTTAATTTAGTTTTAATCCTTTCTTATTAAAAAAATCGCACTTAAGCAGTTTCGGGATAATATTTTCTTTAAAATATCTTTTCAGATGACATTTAAGCTGTAAACTTTACTTTGGAACCCAATATGTTTTAACCATCATTTTGTTAATAAATTTTGTGTATTTATGTATGCTTAAACTTAAAAGCCTAAGACGAATTATGTATATAAAATTAATTTAAATATTAAAAAAAAATTGAATTTATTAAATTAAAAAAATATTTAAACAAAAGAAACACTGTAAATGCATTCTAAATAATAAAAAAAATGGGCTGGTATTATTTAGAGTGTTATTCAACCTATTACATTATTACAACAAATTTTATATTATTAAAATTTAAAAAAATATTATTATATTTATTAAAATCGATATATAATGTACATATATACTAATGTATTAGAACAAACCACACTTGAAGTTTCCTATAAAATGCATAAAATGCAAAAAAAACTTAATTACTTTACGACTAAAAAGAAAAAAAAAATTAATTATTTTTAAATAAATATTACAAACCAACTACAATGTATACCCCAAAATGTATTTTAAAAACAAAATTAAACATAAACATCAAATAAATTCTAAATAAATTTAAAGTATGTAGTACTTCTGTTAGTGCATAGAAGTGGTATAATTTAATTTATCAGGTATGTTCTGGAAATCACCTTTTGTGAAAGAAGTTTGAAATCACAAGAAACATACACAACTTTTTAAGTTTTTGTGACTTTAAACTGACCAGCTAAATGCTATAAGATACAGAATCTCTTGGTTATATTTTCAATAACCTTATTTTGAATATTGCAACAAATTAATAAAATAAATAACTTAAAATCACAATTGTGATTTTGAAATTACAAGTGATTTGATATCATGTAATTTTCAGAACATGCCCGCATAATTTTAATTTAATACAATATGTAAAAAAATTGATGTCACCTTTAAGTATTTGTTTAAAATATAAAACAAAATAAAGAACAAATAATGTTAAAATATTTATTTATTTATTTATATATAATATATTTTACAAATTAATTTATAAAATATATACAAAAAGGCGCCGGTAACCAGACCATATGCGCTCGTATTGTTATTAATTATAATAATTAAAAGTTTCTAAACATCTTGAATGCCGTGCTTCTGAAGACTTCTTATTATTCGCTGTAAATTGTCAGATCTTGTACAGTCAAGTATTTCGTCCAGTGGGTAGCCAATTTTTGACAAAGGACAAACGGTAAGAAGATGAGATATAGTTAGCGTTTCATTACAGTTGGAACATCTGGGTGGATCAGTTTTTTCAAAGTAATGTTTGGAGTTAAAAATGCATTTTCCCACTCTAAGTCGGGCCAACATAATACATTGGGATCGAGTTAAATTTATGTTATATTTTAATCTATTGGTATTTGGATTTCGTTGCCTTCGGATCATTTTGAATGGATTGCTTATAGCCCTAGGAAGACAAGGGACTTCCGTAACATGAAGTATCTCTAAGGCTTTTTTAGCGCCATAGTCTGCACTTTCGTTACCAGGGATTCCACTATGAGATGGGATCCACAGCAACAAAATTGTTTCTGATTCATCTTGCAGTCGTAATATATCATCGTAGATACCGTTGAAGTTTTTCTTTAAAGCCCTAATCGCACTAAGGCTATCAGTACAGATTAGTCTTTTTGCAGAGCGACCAATAGCGAGATGAATTGCTGTTCTTATAGCTGCCATTTCTGCCGTAAAAATTCCTGTGTGGTCAGGAAGCCTAGCTTTTCGAATGGTTTCGAACTGTGTACTTGTAATTTGCTTACTAATAGAATAAGACGTCAACCCGTTTTGATACGATCCAATAGTATAATAAATTTCGTCGGGGGAAAATTCAGAAATCTTATTAGAAAGCAATCTTTTGAAACATGTAGGTTCTGTGTTGTTTTTAGCTAGGCAGCTTAAACTGTCATCAGCTTTAACGAAATTGTTACACGATATAATAATGTTTGGTTTTTGTGGTATAACTATTTTAAATTTTCACAGAATTGAGATTACATTTCTTATTGCCGACGACCGATGAGCGGTTTTAGAACTTAGAACTTTCCAAAATGATTCATGTAGACCATCAGATGAAATAGTAATACTTTTAGATGCCAAGCTGGGTTAAAGTTTTCATAATTTTGTTGTACATTTTTTTTCTGTTGACCCTTAATAGAAGAAAGGAAGATTTTTCAAGAAACCTAATTAGTAATTTATTTGTCGTAATTAATATAGATCATCCCAGTTTTTTTTTAATAAAAAACTCCCCTGATTGAAAAAGTAATCCTTATCCTAATATATATTATAAAAATAAGGTGTTCGTTTGTCTGTTTGTCACGCAATCACGCCTAAACTACTAGACCGATGAAATTCATAAAATATGGAACATAAATACTTCTAATTCTAGGGTGTACGATAGGCTATAGTTTTTTGGTAAAAGTGGCGGTGTCACGCCCACAAAAAAATTAGATTTTATACTGGCCCTTTTACTGTTTATTTTAAACTTTATACGGCTATACAAGGCCCTTAACATCGAAATTCTCAAGGCAAAAAATTGGGCGGTGCCATGCCCACAAAAATTCAAATCTAAATATAGGTACATATTTCTATTCCATCAATTTTTGCAGCTTTGAACAGATGTGTATACAAAGCATCATTTGCAATATTTTTAAGGTTATACGGTAGGCAATGCCATTCAAAATTTTGTATGCAAAAAAGTGGTAAGTGCCACGCCCCGAAAAATTAAACTTTACTGCACAAACTTACTAAATTTTTTTTAACGCCTTTTACGCCAAAAATTTAAAACGTAATAAAGTAGGCAACGCCACGCCCACAAAAAACTTAAATTTCAACTTTAAATATACATATGTCTGTAGATTTTTATTTTGAAGGAAAAACAAATTGGCAATGCCACACCCACAAATATTTAACTCACTACGTGGAACTTTTACCGCGTCGATTTTCATAAGCGGTGTCATTCATACTTAAAGCCTTTTATGTCAAAATTCGCATAAGTCACTCAAAGGCTTAAAATTTGGTAAAATTAGGGTGAAAAGGAGAGAGTTGTAATGGGGACTATAGCTCTCCAATGCAATCGAAAATAGCTCAACGCCGTGTTTCCCCATATGTAATTATCAAATATTGTATATGATTAAAATGGCTCATTTGAGAAAAAAAAAACCAAATAGTTGGAGCATACTCCCTGCTCCAACTGTTCTCGTATTATTGAAATACTTTTATGTTCTATATTTTTGACAGACAAGACCGGAAACTATGTATGATTAACCCTTATTACTTGCTTCTTTCAAGCAGATAATGCAATACGAGTTTGGACTTTGTCATTTCGTTGGTAATTTTTTTAAGATCAGTTTGCTATCCTTTAGAGTATATATGTATGTATATTTTGGATCCTTTCCGATAAGAAATCCAATTTAGCCATGTCCATCTGTAAATATCAAGTTTCCGGAGCCAAATCAAGTCGCACGAAAACGATAAACCCTGGGTAACTGGGAATATCCGTAACACTGGCAAGATTATCCGTAGACTATTCAACAAAACACGCCGAAATTAACTTGCAGTATACTGGGAACCTTATCATAAGAAGCGAAATTCTGGAAACTATTCTGTAAGCAGGTTGGCAGCGTAAATGACGCTTCAAAGATTACAAAGTTATTTAAAACCCAACCGAAACTCTGGTGAATGATACGGGAAAAAGGATGGAAACTATTGAGGAAACCCTGAGATTCTTGATGAAGGACTACTTTCCTACCGACATGGCAGGTTGTTCGGAGAAACGGCGACAGGATGGAGAAATACGTCATAATGGACCTGTCATTACGAATGAAATGGTTACGGAGGCAAAAAGAAGCTTCTCTCCCTTAAGGCTGCAGGACCGAATGATACCTCAAACGCTCTCCTATAGAATGAGATTGACCTGGTATCAACTGATTCTGCTTGTCTAACTTTTGCATATACCGCTTAAGACTGGAGGAAAGCCGGCAAGGAGAGCTACGTGAACCCTAAAGCTTTTTGACCCATTAGCCTAACTTCCTTTCTGCTCAAGGTCATGAAGCAGATAGTCGATGACATGGGTAAAAGTAAAATACCACAGGATAGGCTGGTTTTGAGTAATATGCCTACATATCGGGAAGATCTGTGGAAACATCTTTACATGAGGTGGCACACTAAATTAAAAAATCTTTCATTGACAAACTGTATACCTTGGCAGTATGCATTGAAATTAAGGGAGCTTTCGATAATGTACGAACCGATACCCTTATCCAATCCTTAGACCAGTTTTAAGTTAATCCAGCACTAAGAGACCAGACCAAACACATTATAGAGACAGTGTGGAACGTAAAACCCAACAAAGCGGCACTCTTTCGCACCTTCTGTGGGTTAGTTACTTCAATACAGTCTACAAGAGATCTTGACTGTGGGAAGTATTGTGCATTACAGTGCTCAGCCTAAAGGGCTGAGTGGACACTCGAACAGAACTGAGATTTTTTTTCACCACAAAAACGAAGATTGCGTACTCTGACGAGTCTCGTCTCTTGGGTAAGACGATCATGATACCCGAGAGGGTCAAATGCCTGGGAGTAATCCTGAATCAGAAATCGAATTGTAAGCACCCCAAGAGAAAAGGACAGTGAATGCCCAGCGACGTTGGGCGCTATGTAAAATGACTATAGGCTCAAAATGGCGCAATTAGACCGATAGTTACACAGACTGATTATTTTTGTATTTAGTATTAAAATTGGTGAAATAAAAATAAACCGGTGTGCAAAATTTTCAGACAGTAATGTAATAGTCGAGCAATTTATAGCCCCAAATGCTTATTACGGGAGGACATTTGTATGAGGCTTTTTTTTAAAAAATGGGCCGGCTATATTTTCGTTCTGGATAGTATTTAGTGGCATCAAGTAAAATATATGTGTAAAATATTGTCAAAATTTAGTAATAATGAAGCCATTTATAGTCAAAAATGTTTACTCCGGGAGTATTTCTAAATATTGTTGAGCTTAAGGCCAGAGATTTATAAATAAAAGTTTTAGCAATTTTTTATTTTAATTAAGTTTTTATTTTTATTTATAATTTTAGGCCTCAAGCTCAAAATGTTTTGATATACATATTTTAAATTTTAACTAAAAACAAGTATGTAAGAGCGCTACATTTGGCTGTGCCGAATCTTATAAACTCTTCACACTGGTCTTTTTATACGACCAGACATCTAATCCAGCCGAATTATTTCTTACTGCAAATATTATAATAAAACTGCTTTTTATATGTATGTTTTTATGTTTGTACATTTAAACACATGTATATACATGTATATGTACATACCCAGCAAAAACTTGGAAGTAATTAGTCATTACAAATTTCTTACTTTACGTACCGTCTGTGTTACTTAGCAGTTGTTAGATAATGAGTTATTTTTTATCTAAAATTTAGGCAGATAGTTTCAGTTTGACAATTTCTTTACTTATTCTAGCTTAAGATTTTAGGCCAGTTTTAACCAAAACATCAATGTGAGTCTATCGACTCCGTGAACGAGATGTCAAGATTCAGGAGAATACTATCCAAGCGGACTTGGGTACATTCAGAAAACGGATGGGTCGTGGACGGAGACTGGCTCGGAGACCCTGGAATTGTTGATGGGTTCACACTTCCCAGAGTGCAGGGTACCGACTGCAGTGGAGCTATCGGGTGACGTGGATCCACGTCACTGAGGGATAGCGGATATGACAGGGGTGGCAGGGGACCTTGTAACGATCGATAGGGTAAAATGGGCGGTTGATACCTTCAAGCCCTTTAAGTCACCGGGACTGGACGGTGTCTACCCGTGTATGCTACAGAATCTTTCGACGCAGGGATTGCTACTCCTGACGAGGGTGTTTGCTGCTAGCATCACACTAGGTTACATACCCTTGAGGTGGAAAGAGGTGAGGGTGATTTTCATACCCAAGGCTGGGAAGGCCAGCCACTCGAAGCCAGGGGATTTTAGACCGATCAGTCTATCGTCTTTCCTATTGAAGACGCTGGAACGGCTGATCGATCTTTATCTTAGGAACACGATTGATACGTACGTCATTAGTAATGCTCAGCATGCTTACCTTAGGGGTAAATCTGTTGAGAGTGCGCTTCATGATGTGGTGGGGTTCATGGAGTGCGGGTTGTACAGGAAGGAGTACACACTGGGCGCGTTTTTGAACATTGAGGGAGCCTTTTACAATTTTTCGATGGAGGCCATTGGGAACGCACTCAGGGAAGTAGGAGTTCAGGGTATCCTTATTGAGAGGAGAGGTGACGTAACAATATACGTGGATAGTCAGGGTGCGCTTAAGGCTCTATAGGGACATTTTGTCAGGTCTAGACTCGTAGGCGACTGCAGACGTGCTCTTAGAGCGATTATGGGTACACGCAGGGTCAGGCTCTGCTGGGTTCCGGTTCATTTTGACATTTCCGGGAACGAGATTGCCGATGAGTTGGCGAGGAAGGGATCGGCCCGGAATATTGAACTTAGTTGTGAGCCGGTGAGGCCACCACTAAGTTTCTGTTATGGACTGATAGGGACTTGGATAACGGACAAGGTGGGCCAAACCTGGAGGGACAGGGCCGATTGCAGGATCTCCAGGCTTTTATGGCCCAGGCTGGTCAGGATGGGCACTGACCTGCTGCTCAAGGAGAGCAGGGGGTTTCTGAGGCGCATTATTGGGACTCTTACAGGGCACAGCGATGTGAGATACAGGACGAACAAATGGGACAGGAACTCTTCAGATTTCTGCAGGGTATGCGGTGACGAGGAGGAGTTAGAGACGGTGGAACATCTTCTCTGCCACTGCCCTGGGCTGCAGATTCGCCGACAGAGGTGGTTTGGAGGACGCTTTCTAGATGGACTTGGTGAGGTCCCTGGCAGTGGGCTAGGGAGCATCATAGGCTTCATTAAGGAGGTTGGATGGCTGGGCAGCTAGGTGATTCCTAGGACTACTGACTTTCTTAGACATCTGCGGACGGTACTCTTGCTTCTTTATCCTTTTTTTTCTTTTCTTACCTATGAATCGCTGGACTTACTGTTTTTTTTTCGTTTCTTTTTCTTCCCGACTCCTCTGAAGGGATTCAAAATGGGCTTAAGGGCCTCCGAGTGGAGGTGGCGGACTCGCCACTACCCTTCGTAACCTAACCTAACCTAACCAAAACATCAAAGAAAAAACTTTAAATGCAACAATGCGTAACTGGGGTCCCCAGGAAAAGGTTATTTCAATGCCAATAAAATAATAGCTCTTGTAAGTCCCTCTGTCGCGTAAAACCATTAACTATTTGGAAAACGAATTAAAATTTATACGCGAGAATGTTTTTGTATTAATCTTCACTTTATTACTTTTCAAGAACAACTATACTTAAAATTAACAAAATATGAATTTGGACCACAAAGAATGCAAATGTAACTGTAACAAATGGTCCGTTATTATTAATCTAAAATAACAAATAATTTTACTTATTAAATATGTACATAAATGTAAGTACATGCTCCTGTTTATCTACATAGGAATGGAATGTATGTATGCAAATATGGGCATAACAAAAAGAGTAACAAGAAAGAATTTGTACTAACAACAATGCATTGATATTAGGTATGCTCATAAATTGAGTTTTAAGTTCATTAGGGGTGTACAAAAATTTTAAGTTGAAAACAAATGAAAAATAATTGATCTTTATAATTTAATATTATTGTGATCGTAACCGACATACTCTCCCCGTTGAAAGGTCTCTCTTTCAAGACTTCTCTAGTGAAGGTAAAGGAGCAACCTTATGAATAGGACGATGGTAAGAACCGTTTTTTGATTTAAGCTCTACAACTCGAACTCGTCCATCAGGACCAAGTATAGCCTTTAATACTCGAGCTAGCTGCCACTGTTGAGGTGGAGTATTATCTTCATGAACTATAACAAGTTGTCCTTCAATGATGTTTGGTTGCGATTTTAACCATTTTGTTCGTCCTTGGAGTGACAAAAGATAGTCTCTGGACCACGCTTTCCAAAATTGCTGCTTTAGAAATGAAATGCGTTGGTAATGAGTAAGAGATCCTGGTTTACTTATATCGAAAGTTTCGTTAGGAAGTGCCACTAAAGCTGAACCAATTAGCAAGTGACCTGGTGTCAACGCTTCGCCATCATTAGGATCATCGGACATTGGAGCGATGGGACGAGAATTAAAAAAAGCTTCTACTTCACTTACAAGTGTCTGCAATTCTTCAAATGTAAGATGCGGCTGGCTCAGATTTTTAAGTAGTAACGTTTTGGCTGATTTTACGGCGGCTTCCCACAAGCCACCAAAGTGTGGCGCACGAGGGGGAATAAAACAAAATACAAATCCCATTTGTGTGGAATACCTTTCGATGTCATCTCTATTGGTTTTTTGAAACCACTCCTTTTTGAGATCCTTAAGTTTGTTGTAAGCTCCAACAAAATTTGTAGCGTTGTCACAATAAATTTTTTGGGGAATTCCTCTTCGAGCAACAAATCGTTTGAGACACAAAAGAAAGTTGTTTGTAGATAGATCAGATACCAGTTCCAAATGTACAGCCTTTGAACTGAAGCAGATAAAAACTGCAATGTAAGTCTTGTAAAGTATCTTGCCGCGAATGCGATGCGTAGTTAAAAATGGACCACAAAAATCAACACCTGTTACCAAAAACGGCCGATGAGCTCGAAGTCGATCAGCTGGTAAATTGCCCATAATTTGTTCCATTAACTTGGGCTTATAACGAAAACAGTGTACGCAATTACGGACCACTTTTCGAACCACATCTCTGGCGTTTACAATCCAAATTTTTTGACGAATGATACCCAGTAGAACCTTTGACCCAGCATGCAAATGTAGGCAATGTAGATATTCGATATACAGCAAAATAAAACGATGATTTTTGGGAACCAATGCTGGAAATCGGGCATCAGAAGGTATAGGGGCCTTCGATAGACGACCACCAACACGAAGTATTGTCACAGAATCATTGCCCACATTGGTCTCATGTAGAAATGGTGTTAATTTCTGCAATGATGGATTAACCAATTTTCCTTTAGACATGGCCTCGATGTCGTCTTTTAAATGGGATCGTTGGATGTGTGCAATTATACGCCAAAAAATAAAGCCTAATTCTATTGACTCTATTTGGGCAGCATACTTGGGCTTCAAACCACGGTTTACTGGGCATCTGTACGAAAAATAAAAGAGATTATTCGAATTATTTTATAATAAGAAGAATGCTTCTTGATTATCTCCTCTAGTATTGAAGTTGTGACTTCAGTATATTTAAATACAGCCGCTTTTCGTCTTTCCAAAATTTCTGAGTAATTTTCGCCATCAGTTTGGGGCCAAGCTGTATGATGATATTGAAGAAATGTGGGACCATTAAACCAAATTGTTGTTGATAACTCTTTTGCACTGCATCCCCGCGAGACGATATCTGCTGGGTTATTTTTAGACGATACGTGTCTCCAACGAATACCTTTTGTGTTTTCCTGAAGTTCGGAGACACGATTGGCTACGAAACAATTTAAAGTTGATGAGTGTATCTTAAGCCATTGGAGAACAATTTTAGAATCCGTCCAAAACCATATAAAAGATACAAAATTTGTCATTTTTAATTTTATTTTATCCCATGTTTTACTAAGCAACACAGCAGCACACAGTTCAAGACGAGGTAATGATTGTGCCTTTACTGGAGCCACTTTGGATTTGGCAATTAATAAGGTTGTTTTGTATTTGCCTTCAATCAAAACTCGAAAGTAAATACAACATCCATATGCGCGTTGGGATGCATCTGCAAAACCATGGATTTCACCACGTACTTCTAACGATGTAAACACATATCGAGGAATTTCGATGGTCTTAATGAAATTAAGGTCTTCTTTTATTTGGAACCACGAAGATTTGAGCTGACCAGTTAAGTTTTCGTCCCAGTCAAAATTTTGGATCCATATTTCTTGAAGCAAAATTTTACATCAAATTACGATTGGGCTCAAAATTCCGAATAAGTCGTAGATTTTAGAAACGAGAGACAACACTGACCTTTTGGTTGGTTCAATGACGTCAGGCAAGTCAAAACGATAGCAAAATGTATCCTGTTTGGTTTTCCAGGACATACCCAAAGTTTTAGTAACGTCGTCTTCTGACGTTTTTATCGTGACTTCGGCCTCGTGATTTGATGTAATTTCCGCCCGGTTGCTGCTCCATTTTGCCAACTCAAGCCCATGCAAAGTTAAGATATGAACCAGCTCAGACTTTTTTACTAATAGCGTCTCGACATCATTTGCACCAGTAAGGATGTCGTCTACATAGAGATCTTCCCGCAGGACCTTGGAGCCGAGAGGGAACGATAAACAATATTTATCTGCAATGAAAATAAACTACGAATTGCTAGAAAAGGAGCTGAGGACAAACCATATGTGACTGTGTTAAGCTGGAACACTTTTAGTTTTTCTTCCTTCTTGTTTCTCCACAAAACCAATTGATATTTACGATCTCGTTCATCAATTTCGAATTGCCGATACATTTTTGAAATATCAGCTGTGAGAGCGAATTTGTTCAGCCGAAACGAAAAAAGCGTAGTAATCAGGTCCTGTTGAATAGTGGGCCCAACCATGAGAATCTCATTTAACGAAATATTTGATGAACTGCGAGCTGAGCCGTCAAAAACCACACGAAGTTTTGTTGTAGTGCTCTGAGGCCGAAGTACACAATGATGAGGGATGAAAAAATTCGAACCAGATAGCAGATGATTATAGGGCGACATATGTCCAAGTGACATATATTCTTCCATAAACTGAACGTACATGAGTTTAAGTGATGGATCGCGGTCTAAGCGCCTTTCAACTGACAAGAAACGCTTTCGGGCCATTTCAAAAGAATTGCCAAGGACTGTAGGTGAATTTTTGAATGGCAGACGAAGTTGAATTTTTCCATTGTTTTTTACAATGACATTTTGAACGAAATGCTGTTCACATGCTTCCTCTTCTTCAGTGAATTTTGAAGGCGTGTTGACATAATCTTCAATTTCCCAAAACTTCTTCAATGTGGAGTCAAGGGGATCTGTGATGGTTCCAATAGCTAAATTGCATGTAAGTGGAACCGCATTAGGTTGGGACGTAAATTTTCCACCAACAATCCAACCAAAAACAGTGTTTTTCCATGTGGGCCCTTCATTTCCCAAGGAGATTTGACCTTCGACTAACAAGTTCAGAAACACTTCCGTACCAATAAGTAAATCGACCCTCTGAGGCTTATAGAATAACGGATCGGCCAATTGAAGTGTTTTTAGGATTTCCCATTGGGACGTTTCAATGTACTCACCAGGCTGTCTTGAAGAGATTGACTTGGTGACTGCAAAAACTGCAGACCATTCGAACGAATTAAGACGAGATTTAACCGTGGCATCAAGAAACGATTTAATTTTTGTGCGTACTTCACCGATACCAGAAACTTCTTGGGTATATGGCTGGAACCCTAACTTGAGCATCTTAGCGGTTTCTGCAGAAATAAAGTTAATTTCGGAACACGAATCGAGCAGGGCTCTTACCGGTTGGAACACGCCACAAGAATCTTTAATTAAAACTACAGCAGTTGGGATGAGAGCTCTTTTGAAGGCTCGTGTAACAAATGTAGCGGGATTTTTATTATTTTCTACCTGGCCTTGAGTGCTTGTCGAAGAACTATTATCATGACTTTGATGAACATGATGATTTGTTGAACTACCAGCATATTCAGGGCTACTGAAGATATGTAGCATGGTGTGATGGGCTGACTTACATACCCTGCAGCGAGATTTTGATGGACATTTCGAAACAAGGTGCCCTTTATTTAGGCAGTTGATGCAATGACTATTGCGCTTTACGAAATTAAAGCGTTCTGAAACGGCAAGTGACGAAAACGACGAACATGTTGTAATATTGTGCTCCGATGAACTACAATATGCACAAGTTGAACTTGAGTGAACGAAAGCATGCGATGAACGATTAAAATTTGATTTTGGCTTAGCACCCTTTGATTTTTCAGACGCCTCAACCTTTTTTCCATGGCTTTCTAAGAATTGGCAGCGATTGCTTAAAACATCATAGAACGTATCCCAAGAAGGCAACGATTTAAAATCTTGTTTCTCATCATAATTTAACTTACTATCAGAATCTAATTTGGATAGTACGATATGACTTAAAATTCCATTAAGCACATCCATTTCTGAACCAAGGGACAATAGTGAGCCGCGAATCGCAGAAATGGTATCTATGATTTTTCGTAATGAGCCACCATCACCTTTTGCCATATTAGGAACGGCGAATAAGGTATTAACATGTTCCAAGAATATTAGCACCTTATTATCATACCGCTCATTTAGTCTTTTCACAGCCTTTGGATAATTGTATTCAGTTACCTGATATGGTTCAACTACAGCTAGCGCCGGGCCCGATAGACAATTTAGCAAATAATTAAATTTATCTACCCCAGTAATTGTAGGATTTTCGTGAACCAGATTATTAAATGTAGCAATAAATCTTTCATATTCAGCATATTTGCCATCGAATTTTGGTAATTTTAATGAAGGAAGACGAGACGAATGTGATGCGCCGGCAAATGGGGCGCTTATGTGACTAACATCCATTGATATAGAGCCACGATGGGTTTTGAGAATGTCCAATATTTTTACCTTTGTGTTGATAAATAAATCCTTATTGTCACTTCGTGTATTATCGGCAGGACAAAGCTGTTCAATTTTACCTTGGATGTGACTCAGTTGCTTAAAATACGATTCTAGAATTTCTAGACGGCATTCTAGAATCGCAGCGTCTACTCTTTCACCATCTTTTTCAACCTTTTTCTGAAGATTTGTAATATTTTTCTTCATATTGCCACGCTCTTGTTTGAGTGACGCCAATTCTGAGCCACTTGGACCATCGCCATCTTCTTTTGTCATTTTAAAGTTTTACACAATTAATTACCACCTATTGATTGAACCACTTGACACACTTATTAAATTATTTGTGTAGCAATAAATTTCAATTTGTTCAAATCTAAATATGTTTTTAGTGAGCTACAAAATAATGTTCAATGGAAATTAAAATGTTTATTTGTTTCACCAAACACAGCAGCGCTTAAAGGTGGTTCCAAGAATTTTTCGAACGAAATGCACAGCAGTATCACGAACTGTTGCACCAACCAAAATGTTTATTTCTTGTGTATTTATTTTTCACAATTCAACGAAAGTTTTTTTTTTGTTGCAGCTCTACGGCCTAAAATTCTTTTCACCAATTTAAAATAATTTAAATTTTTATTTTAAACACTTTAACACTACTGTCCTGTCACGGTCGCCAAAAATGTCGCGTAAAACCATTAACTATTTGGAAAACGAATTAAAATTTATACGCGAGAATGTTTTTGTATTAATCTTCACTTTATTACTTTTCAAGAACAACTATACTTAAAATTAACAATATATGAATTTGGACCACAAAGAATGCAAATGTAACTGTAACAAATGGTCCGTTATTATTAATCTAAAATAACAAATAATTTTACTTATTAAATATGTACATAAATGTAAGTACATGCTCCTGTTTATTTACATAGGAATGGAATGTATGTATGCAAATATGGGCATAACAAAAAGAGTAACAAGAAAGAATTTGTACTAACAACAATGCATTGATATTAGGTATGCTAATAAATTGAGTTTTAAGTTCATTAGGGGTGTACAAAAATTTTAAGTTGAAAACAAATGAAAAATAATTGATCTTTATAATTTAATATTATTGTGATCGTAACCGACACCCTCCTTGTAAGCGAGCATGGTAAGTACTTTTTAACTCCCTCTTTGTAAGCGAGAATGGTAAGTACTTGCCTTCAATGTCATCGCCATGTTAAAATAATGGGTTAACATGCTAATGAGTAAGAGTTTTTTTTTTTTGATTTTAACTCATTACAAAGCAATGTCAGTTTTTTCTGGGTATGTATGTAAATACTTACTTATCTACGTCCAAGCATACAAAAAAATTTTTGCATATTTTTTTATGCCCATCCATATACATATATGTTTAACAGCGTTGCCAGTTGAAAACATTTGTTATATTTTTTGTATGGATTTTGTAATTTTGCTCTAAAAAGACTAAGACAATGGCAGAATTTTGCCTCTATCTAGGTCCGTGGTTTACCGATCTTGCTGATTTTAAATAGTGATCATCTCAGGGATATTTCTGATAGTTTGGTACCAATACCTGGTCCGTAGTACTTAAATTGGCTCCGGAAACTTGATTTCAACAGACGGACAGAACTACAGACGGAAATGGTTATATCGACTTCCCTATTTTTATAATTATCCAGCATATATACAATTTATGGGGTCGCGAGTGAAAGTTGTAGAAATTACAAACGGAATGATCCTTATCACTTATGTGAAGGGTATTAAAATCAAAAAAACAATAAAATCTATTGTATTAGGTTTATTTTTAAATAAAAAAAATACTTACATATATCGGATTAGTCCGTATTTTACAAATTTATAAAAAAAAGTGGCTTTTATTACGAGTAACGTTTCTTATATGGTTATAATAATAAAATATAATCGGATTTTAAAAAAAGTTTAACTTAAAAGTGAAATGTATTATTTATTAGTTCTAAAGATTTTATCATA
Organism: Melanophora roralis; assembly: GCA_963583895.1. Classification (NCBI taxonomy): domain Eukaryota; kingdom Metazoa; phylum Arthropoda; class Insecta; order Diptera; family Rhinophoridae; genus Melanophora; species Melanophora roralis. The sequence continues at coordinate 92,170,681 of OY757187.1, read as the reverse complement.
TACCTCTTAAAGACTTTAAGATAAAAGGCAGATATACGTTGTGTAACGTTGTGATTCAGCTGCAAAGGATCTTGCACTATAACTGCTTTGTTAAGTTCTAAAGCAGTACCTTTATTGGCTCTAACATACCTTTTATAGCTTTGTAAAAAAGAGAAAAAAAAGTAACAATTTTATATTAAAAAAAAAAAAAACAGAGAACATACCTTTTTGGCATTAGTTCCCCCACATCAGATCTATCAATGGGCTTGCCCAAATAAGGACATACTACATATTTATTAAAGTTGAATGCCGTATAAAATACAAAAAGTTCTCTTAAAAATTTTAATAAGTTTTGTTGTTCTGTATCCTCTTTAGGTATTTTAAGTTCGTTTAAAGTTAATTCAACATACGAACATTTCCAGGCTGTGAAAAAAGTCCTTGGTTAATTGCCGTTTTGTATATGGGTAATTCCAGGAAAAAAGTAACGTAACGCCAGATTTTATATATCTTTTTTCAGGGGAATGCTTATATTTTTTTTTGTTGCAATTATAGTTTAAATGTTAATATAAAATTTTAAGTATATCTCTAACAAACAAGAATAGTCCGTTCTGGCGTTAAGTTAAAATTTTCTGGAACTACCCATATACATACATACATATATGTATGTATGTACATATGAGCGATTTAAGCCAATTCCCTGATAGTTTAAAATTTAAGGAAAATAAAACTCGTGTGATCTCTAAAACATGTTCTCCTACACAAATATGATAATGAATTTCTGTTTTACATATTTAAAAATACTTACGCCCAATATTTTCATTTTTAACATTTTCTTGTAAAATCCGGAAAGATGGCAGTAACTTCTTAGTTTGTAAATAAAATATTACCATTAAATTCATGGAATAAGTAGTGATTTCGGTTTTGAGGTTAGTTCGAATAAGCCATTTTTTCAAAAGGATGCATAACGAACGAGCTGTAATTGAAAAAAAAAAATTCATGTCAGATAATTAAGATACATCCAAAACCTTTTAAAAGTATCAATATGTACATAATTAAGGCAATGCAGCACATTCAATATATAAACATATGTATATATGTATCTAAGATATGAATCACTTTTTACGCAATCAAAATTTAACGCTTAGGAAGCTTTGTGATATTATTTTGTGATATTTTAAAAAAACAAATACAAAATTTTGTCTAAAGATTTTCACAAACTCAGTCATAATCTGGTGATTAAAAAACAGGTAAGAGCGATATATTCGGCTGTGCCGAATCTTACATTGGTGTTTTTATATACCCAGTCATCTGATCTAGCCGAGTTAATTCGTACTTAAAATATTGGAATGAAAATATTTCTTTCAACATTAACGGAAAAAATATTGACTTCTTCTAATAAAAAGCTATTATAAGAACTTAAGCCAAACTAAAAAGCATAAATTTGTATTAAAAATAAATTAGTTCAACAATAAATAAAAATTAGCATTTCGAGCCTTTGGTGCAATACCGTAGTAACTCAAAATTTGAATTTTTTGAGCTGGGTATGCAGAAATTATCTTTGGGGAAATATCTATCTAAAGAAAAAAAGATTATGATTCCACCTCTAACTGTTCAGATTCTACAGCTAAAAATGTCTTTATTGGCTCTAGGTATTTCCAACAATATTTATTTGCAATAATGAAATATTTCCTTTATGACAAGAAATTTACTGACAGAAAGCAATTTACGAAAAAAGTATAAAGCATTATTATTTTTTGCTACGTTTTAGGCACAGAAACACAACTGCATAATTTGATTTCTTTTTTTACTTGTTCGTATTATTTCATATTACAACTTTGTTAGAAAAAAAAATAGTTAAAAGTTTATTTGCTATAACGATATATTTCGAATTAATTTTTAAGTTTGTCATAGGTTTTGTGACAATAACGATACATCATTGATAGGTTGATACAAAGTACTTAAATATAAATAAATATTTCATATTTTTAATAACTTTTGGCCTTTTTTTATTTAAAACATTCCTTTTTATTTAAAAACTTGTAAAAAAATAACTTTAGTAAACGAAAATACTATCAAAAAGATGGTTCAAAACTTCAAATGCATTTTTCTCAGTTCACGATTTTTCGGATTACCACGGTATTGCACCAAAGGCTCGATATAGCTTACACATGGCACGGTGCGAAATGATCTTTAATAATTTCTGCCCATTTCTCGTAAACAAAAAAAAAAAAAAAGAAATGAAAATGATTTACCCCCCTATTGTGCAATATACAATAATTCCAATCATTCCATCTGAGAGATTGATGATGCTCGGCCGTTAGTCAAGTGTTGCCGAAGAGACTTTTAATACAAAAAAAGCATAGTGTATATGAAAAATAAACTTCGTCCTAACTTACTTACAAAACAAGTAAGAACGCTATATTCGGCTGTGCTTAATCTTATATACCCTTCACATTGGCCTTTCGAAATCCCAAACTTTTCTTATTTTTATCCATTTTTTTACCTTTGAAATATTTTTATACCCTTCAAATAGTGATAAGGGTATATATCACTTTGTCATTCCCCATAAAGTATATATATTCTGGATCCTTATAGATAGGTAAGCCGATTTAGCGATGTCCGTCTGTTGAAATCAAGTTTCCGGAGTCAAATAAAAAGATGCAGACCAGTTAATGGTGTCAAACTATCAGAAATATCGTGGAGACAATCGCTATTTAAAATCAGCAAAATCGGTTCACTATTGACCGAGATATAAGCCAAAAACCCAGAGTAACCCATTTTTTTAGGACAAAATCCGTGCATATATCCCTATATATCTCAGTAAGTATAGTCACTCTTGCCACAAAACTTGGCACGGATACTCCTAAAAAAAGGACATAAATAATGGAAAAAGTTTTTTCAGATAGGACCAGGGGAAGGGGTATTTTTCCTACAATTGCACAAATTTGGTGAAATATTTTATGCGCTATATCTCGTAAACTATAACAGCTATCGACTTAAAATGTTCTACAAAAAGTAATTGTACAACAAGACCTACACTTTAAAGAAAAAATTTTTTGAGTGGGGGCAAAAAAAGGGGTAGCTCCCATACAAATCGACAATTATTATAAAATATTCGATACGCTATATCTGGGAAACTATAACAGATATCGAAATGAAATGTTCTACAAAAAGTAATTGGGCAAGAATGCCTACGCTTTAAAGAAAAAATTTTTTGAGTGGGGGCAAAAAAAGGGTAGCTCCCATAGAAATCGACAATTATTATAAAATGTTCGATACGCTACTTCTGGAAAACTATTACAGCTATCGACTTCGAATATTCTACAAAAAGTAATAATCAAGTAATTCATACATTTTGGAGAAAAAGTTGGAGAAGAGCAGGGGAACTAGAACATTTAATAAGTTTTATTAACCTTTAAATATGAATAATGTCGAAAACTTTTAAAACTCTCGACCTCAAATATTCTTCATCTATTTCTATTATTCATACGAACGTTAAAATTTTGTTATTTTTTCTATGGGCTTTAAAACTCGCACAAGGTTTTTTATTATATTATTTGCAGAACAAAATTACTCGGCTGGGTATATTTAAAGACCAATGTGAAGGGTATATAAGATTCGGCACAGCCGAATATAGCGCTCTTACTTGTTTATTTTTAAATAGGGGTCGGTGTCATTTTCTAACGCTCCACGGGCGACTACGGGGAAGTTGTAGGGGTTTTTATCCAAATTTTTTATTTTTTTTTATGTTCTAGGAATATGTTTGGGAGAAGAAACTAGTGGGGGTCGGTCGTACACTTTATTGCTCTAAGACCAACTCTGAAGAGTTGTGGGCATTTGCATATCATTTTTGTAAATTTTGTATGGCAACCCCCTTAGGGCGCGGAAATAGGGGGTAAGAATGTTCTAGGAATATATTTGGGAGAAGAAATTAATGGGGGTCGGTCGGACACTTTATTGCTCTAAGCCCAACTCTGAAGAAGTGGGCATTTTCATATCATTATTGTAAATTTTGTATGGCAACCCCCTTAGGGCGTGGAGATAGAGGGTAAGTATATTCTAGGAATATGTTTGGGAGGGCAAACTAATTGGGGTCGGTCGTACACTTTATTGCTCTAAGGGCCGACTCTGAAGAAGTTGTGGGCATTTTTACATCATTTTGTAAATTTTGTATGGCAACCCCCTTAGGGCGTGGAGAAAGGGGGTAAGTATGTTCTAAGAATATGTTTGAGAGAAGAAACTAATGGGGGTCGGTCGTACACTTTATTGCTCTAAGGCCAACTTTAAAAAAGTTGTGGGCATTTTTACATCATTTTTGTAAATTTTGTATGGCAACCCCCTTAGGGCGTGGAGATAAGGGGTAAGTATACTCTAGGAATACGTTTGGGGATATGTGATACATTTTTTTCCTCTAGGGGCGATTCCGGGGAAGTTGTAGCGGTTTTTACTTTATTTTTTAAAATTTTGTATGGCAATCATGTTAGGGGCTGCAGATAGAGGGTAAGTATGTTCCACAAAAATGTTTGGATGGATAAAATAATTCGGGTTGGTCTGACATTTTACCTTTGGGGGAGAACTCTGGAAGCCGTAGGAGCGATTTTGAAAATGTTTAAATTAAGCTTTGTATGGCAACCCTGGTATATGTATAAACACTAATACTAATAAAATTTTCGTTTTGGGTTTGGTTCAATAATATCAACATGATTACTGATTCTGTTTTTTTCTTTTTTATACCCTTTACATAAGTGATAAGGGTATATTTAAGTTTGTCATTCCGTTTGTAATTTCTTTATTATCCATTTGGGACCTTAAAAAGTATATATATTCTGGATCCTTATAGATAGGGAAGCCGATTTAGCGTTGTCCGTCTGTCTATCTATCCGTCTGTCCGTGCTATGGTTGAAATCAACTTCTGAAGCCCCCGATGTCGCATAGACCCGTAAGTGGTATCAAACTGTCAGAGATATTCGCGAGAAAATCGGTATTGAAATTCACCAAAATTCCCCCATAAATGACCGAGATATAAGAAAAAAACCAAGACTACCTCCTTTTTTTTCAGTCTACAACAACAACAAAGAACATACTTATGTATGTAATAATAAAAAAACAACAAAAAAAGAAAAAAACAGAATCAGTCATGTTAATATTATTGAACCACACCCAAAACGAAAATTTAATTAGTATTAGTGTTCATACATATAACAGCGTTGCCATACAAAGCTTAATTTAAACATTTTTAAAATCGCTCCTACGACTTCCAGGGTTCTCCTACAAAGGTAAAATGTAAGACCGACCCGAATTATTTTATCCATCAAAAAATATTTACCCTCTACATCCACGCCCTAAGGGCGACCTTAGAGCAATAAAGTGTACGACTGACCCCTATTAGTTTCTTCTCCCAAACATATTCTTAGAACATACTTACCCTCTATCCCCACGCCCTAAGGGGGTTGCCATACAAAATTCACAAAAATGATATGAAAATGCCTACAACTTCTTCAGAGTTGGCCTTAGAGCAATAAAGTTTACGACTGACCCCTATTAGTTTCTCCTCCCAAACATATTCCTAGAACATACTTACCCTCTATCTCCACGCCCTAAGGGGGTTGCCATACAAAATTCACAAAAATGATATGAAAATGCCCACAACTTCTTCAGAGTTGGCCTTAGATCAATAAAGTGTACGACCGACCCCTATTAGTTTCTTCTCCCAAACATATTCCTAGAACATACTTACCCCCTATCACCACGCCCTAAAGGGGTTGCCATACAAAATTTACAAAAAAAGATATGGAAATGCCCACAACCACAGCCTTAGAGCAAAAATGTGTACGACCGACACCCCTTAGTTTGCCCTCCCAAACATATTCCTAGAATATACTTACCCCCTATCTCCACCCTCTAAGTGGGTTGCCATAAAAAATTTTTAAAAATTAGGATAAAAACCCCTACAAGTTCCCCCTCACCCGTGGAGCGTTAAAAAATGACACCGACCCCTATTTAAATTACGAATTATTTGATAAGTAAAAAAATGGATAAAAATAAAAAAAGTTTGGGAATTCGAGAGGTCAATGTGAAGGGTATATAAGATTTGGCACAGCCGAATATAGCGTCTTACTTGTTTGCTGTTTTTTTTTTTATTATTACATACATAAGTATGTTCTTTGTTGTTCTTGTAGACTAAAAAAAAAGGTAGTCTTGGCTTTTTGCTTACATCTCGGTCATTTATCGGGCGATTTTGCTGAATTTCAATACCGATTTTCTCGCGACTATCTCTGACAGTTTGATACCACTTACGGATCTACGCGATATCGGGGGGCTTCAGAAAGTTGATTTCAACCATAACACGGACAGACGGACATCGCTAAATCGACTTCCTTATCTATAAGGATCCAGAATATATATATACTTTATGGGGTTCCAAATCGATAGTAAAGAAATCACAAACAGAATGACAAACTTATATATACCCTTATCACTTATGTGAAGGGTATAATAAAAAAGATGAAAAACAGTCATGCCGTTTCCCTTTCTCTGTTACATGTAATTTAAAAAAGTGATGTTTACAACCATAAGACACTACTACCTTTTAAAGAGTACAGATGATGAAATTCCGTAGCTGCTTTCGAAAATGCATTTTACTCGACTAGTATCGGCAGAAAAATCTGCTTTTTTCAAATTAGTTTCTTTCAACATTAACGGAAAAATATAAATTTCTTCTAATAAAAAAAAATTATATAAACTTAAGCAAACTAAAAAGCAAAAATTTGTATTAAAAACAATTATTTCACAACAATTCATAAAAGTTAGCATAATCGTTTTTTAAAAATTGTTAACCAAAAAATCGAAAGCTAGTTTTAAAGCCATTATAACAAATACATATAGCAATTAATTGAAATAACCTCCTGATGATGCAATACAACGGAGTGGCGATATATTAAAAAATTTTTATAAAAAATAAATATAAAAATAGGCCTAAGGTTAAAAAAATTGACTTATTTATTAAAGAAAATTTTTGTTTTAAAAACGATTTCATAAAAATGCTACAATATAAAAAAACAAGAACGCAAAATTTTTAATTTTAAAATGTTTTTTTTTTTTTTGATGTGTATTTGCTATTAAAAAAATAAAAGCTTACCTATTGGTTGAAGATCAAAAAAATATTTCAATAACGTTGTATTAACAACGCCCAAGCTGTTGGAAAAGTTGATATCGCATGCAATTTTGGTAGAAACGTGTATAGCTTTTAAAATAGGAACACGCGCCCCTGAAATTTTAATAACCTTTTTCCACAATCTTGGATGACTGTCCAGAGATTTTCCAACCATATCCAGCTTTAAAAGTACATCGTGATTGGCACGATTCATAAAACTATGGAACGTATCACCAATATCAATGAATATGTCCAAATCGGATTCGCTATTGCCAATTCCAGCTATCCGAGAACCAAACTCATAGATTTGTACATTTTTGCCAGGAAATAAAGCAGTAACAAGGTCCTTTAAATCCGTTTGAATTAATTTATATTCTGGTATGCTTTTGAGTTTTAAGGCAAGAGGTAAATGGTCGGCAAGGAAGAGCTTCAACTCGGTCGTCAAAAAAGACCGTGTCTCTGTAAAGAGTTGAAATTAATGTTGTGAAAAACAAAATTATCTTTGAAATTACTTTTCGTTATTTTAACAGATTTATCTAAGCGCTTTTCTACTTCTATGGATTCTTCTTCTTTGTTTCTGTGACTGCCCCGAATTTCGGGCTCTTTTAGAGCATCTGATTCACTAGTTGAATCATTACTGAATTCATCAGAACTCTCTTCACCATCGCTACTATTCTCAACACATTGCTCAATTAGGTGTAAAGCGACATTTTCTGTAGAAATACCCAAATCCGTGTTGCATTTTAAACATCGATAACCTCGTTGAATGTGGCTCAAATCATCACATTCCACTAGTTTTATATTTTCCGTAGCTAATATTTCGCTTGCATTTGAATCCAAAAATGTTTCGATTGTAGCCATTACCTTTTCTAATGAACTTATTAGCACTGCATCAAAGTGTCTGTGCGTTTTAGATAGATTTTTAAGATTTTTTACGAACATTTCTGATTCGAACGTTATGGGATTAATCTTAAATATGTGAAAAACTAAAACATTAATATTTAATTTTTTAGACATCCGAGCATACATACATATATTATGTACATACATAAGTAGCGCCCTGCAGCTAAATTTATAACCAGTAGCGTTTTGTAAAAAACAAAATTTAACTATGTAGTATATTTTAAAGCACATACTAGTTATATTATCTGAGGGTATGTTAAAATGTATACACATATATGTATATGTGCTTATATATCGTCACCTTAAAAACAAACCGACGTAAGTACACTACAATTCAAAGTCGACTTTTTGTTTGAATTTCGTTCGTTCAATAAAACTATACATTCACTTAAAACTGAAGACCCCTACGACCAACAACTGCGACTTCATTAAAGAAATTTAAACGGACCGAATGTTTTATTATTATTGAATTTTTTTGTAATGTTTTCTATTAAGCTGTTCGCAATGAAGGTGACGATATGTATCTATAAGCCATGTTTAAAACGTACGTATTTTTGTTGTTTAATATAGTCGTCAATGCTATCAAAAATTAAATCCTTTTGTGTGTCTTCTTTGTCGGTTATTTTCTCCGCGTTATTGTTTTTTATTTCCGTAATCTTGGGCACTTCGTTTGAAGTTTTATTCCCGGGAACTGATGTGGCTTGTGATGCAGGTCCATTTGCGGTCATATAAGCAGGGTCTATATCCTTTTTGCTTTTACCACAATTGGCATCAGCACGTGCAATTAGTGCTGGATCAACTACGCTTGACTTGATTAAAAGATTTTTAGCCGATTTGTCTTGAGCTGCAGATGTTGCATGCATTGTTTGATTCCAATGTATACCATTCCACTGTGCAGAAGCAGGACCATCGGGTCTAGATGGGAAACCACCGGGTACAGTTGGGAAACCACCGGGTACAGTTGGGAAACAACTGTGACCATATGGTCCGTTTGGGAAACCACTGGGACCACGGGGTCCATTTGGAAAACCACCAGGGGCACTAGGAAAGCCACCGCTATAGAACGGGTGTGGCATACCATATTGAGGTTGGTTAAAATTTGATGGATACATATTATTACTGTAAAATGGAGCATGCTGTTGATATAGCCCTGACGGATGTTCATATGGAGGCCTACCGCTCCATGGACTATTAGGAGGTTGTTGAGGAAATGGTTGATTATAGTTCGATGGCAGATACTGGGATATATTTGTTTCATTTTGTGCAGTCGCTGCACTTTTTATATAATTTTCCTTACCATCAACATCGCTGCTAGCATTGTGAAGTTTGGTTCCATTTTCTTTTTTCTTTTCTTTTCTTTTTCTTTCCGTGTGATGGTGCTCTTTTTCTAAATAATAATTCATTGTCTTAGATAAAACCTTAATATTGGGACCCTCTGGCTTTACCATCGAAGTTTCTTTTAAAACATGGTAATAAAAAGGTTTGCCATCTTCAGTGTTAGCTTCTATCCACAACTCAAACTCTGGATCTACAGGTGGTCCTTTAACATTGTGATCTGATTGGCCAAGTGATTTAGGTGAGCCACCGTCATGTTCATCGAACGGAACATTTGTTTTTTTAGTACTAATTTTGAAATCAGGTTTTTCTTCAGTATTAGCATTTTCTTCTCGCTCCGGAATAGTTGTTTTGTTAACATCCGTGTTAGTTTCCATTATAAGCTATATTTACTGCTGTTTGTGGAAATAAAATTCGTTTAATAAACAATACTTTGTCAAGGCCCTATTCTTAGCACTATTACTATGTATATAAAAAAGCCCCGATTATCGCAAAAACTGAGGCGATGATTTTCAACGGCTATTAAAAATACCAAGAAATAAGAAAATCTCCAAGCCGGCAAGCTAATGGTAAAGCTCAACACGCGTTTCTTGCGCTCTCGCGCTATTCGCGGCCGTTAATATAGTTGTATACATGATACAACTAATCAGGTAATCTCGTCCCTGCAACAACTACAAATTCGTACCAGCCTGTCAAACAAAACTTCATAGAAAAAAAAACGACGAGTAATTATTTTTGTTGTTTTATTTCCACAGGGAGAGCATAATTTTGACATTTTGGCACTAATCAGCTGGGCGGACGAGACTACCTTATTCTTTGTATCATGGTTGTATAGGTGAATTTTAATGCTAAAGCATTAAATACATTCCTCCATGGCGCAATAATTTATCAGGTGGTGTTGATTTCACAACAACAAAATTTGGTGAATAAAATCTTCGTTTTTGTTGTAGTTTTCGTTGGCTCTGTTGTCAAAAAAATGTATGTAAATGTAAACAGCTTTGACTACCCAGCCTCGATTTATGCAAGAAAAAAGTAGATCAGCTGTGCTTGTAACACCACCTGGTACGATTATTTCACCATGCATTCCTCGCTACAGGCTACCGAACACAACCAGTCAAAAATAGAATACACGTGTGCTTATGAGAATAATTTTTTAATTGCTACCAGAGCTGTAAAAAGCTGCAATCAATTGACATTGAAATCAAAGTGATTTCAACCAAACTGATTTCATTCTTTGATTTCTAAATGATTTCAGATTTCAAAATGAAATCTTGTCAAAATTGCAATATTTTTTGATTGCAATCATTTTGAAATCATTTTTTTTAGAAATCATTGAATGCAATTAATTTAATTGCAATCATTCCGATTGCAATCAAATTTTTGTTGAAATCATGTGATTTCAACAAGTTCCCTTGAAATCATGTGATTTCAATAAATTCCCTTGAAATCACAACTATAGTAAAAGTCCAATGAAATAATTTACATTTCATTACTTTAAGCATTTGTAGCAATTTGCTACAATGCAACACAACTACGGGTTGCTGTCAATGCTAATTTTGTGGCGTGGTCGAAATTAAACTAATTTCTATTTTTATACGCGACAGTTAACAGATTAGTGCTGCCAATACGTTTAGATGCAAGTAATATAGCTAAAACAATACAAAAAGGTTTTAGGTGGCACCACTGAAAGTGATATTGCTCATATGTTTATTTTGTAGTCTAGTAAATATTTCAGTAGCAGCCAGTCGGACACAAATTTAGCAAGCAACTTTTGTGTTCGTGTGTTCCTGTGTTCTTGTATCTTGAATGTGTTTAATGCATATGAGCACAAAAACCACAGCAGGCTACCGACAAATTTCTCTCAAAAATAAAACACATGCATTCATATCAGCGTTGCCAGTTGGTTACATTTGTTACATTTTATGTAACTTTTTGACCCCATATCGTCTAAAAGTACTTTAAAATATCAGAAAACACCAAATATTTTACTGTATACAAATCGGTACCGTGAAATAACTCCCAAATGAAATAACTCCCAATGGAAAAAATGAAATAACTCCCAAATGAAATAACTCCCAACGAAAATGAAATAACTCCCAATCGAAAAAAATTAAATAACTCCCAACAGTAAAAATGAAATAGCTCCCAATGTTTGGGAGTTATTTCATAAAAGTCACAAAAAAGTGAAATAACTCCCAAATGAAATAACTCCCAATGAAAAAATGAAATAACTCCAAATTTTTTTCCATACAAATTTCAATATGAAATAACTCCCAATGAAATTTTGTTGGGAGTTATTTCATTTTTTCAAAGTGTTGGGAGTTATTTCATTCTTGTTGGGAGTTATTTCATTTGCTATCATTGGGAGTTATTTCCTTTTTATTGGGAGTTATTTAATTTTTATTGGGAGCTATTTCATTTTTGTTGGGAGTTATTTCATTATTATTGGGAGTTATTTCATTTTTCTAAAAGCAAGTGTATATACCAGAGCATTTAAAAAAATTTAATCACGCTAGTATAAAAGGTGACATTTATTTAAAAGTTTTGGGGTTTTAAAACCGTGGGTATATAGCCGGCCTTCGGCCGGGCGTAAGAAAAAAAAACTCCAGTGGATTCGATCCGCCGGCTTCGCAGTAGCCTTCGGCCGGGGAATATACTCTAAACTGTAGTGCATTGGAAGTATTTGCAGCTTCATAACTAAAGTGTCATAAAATTCATGTTTTATTTGGCGAAGCTTTATATGGAAAGCAGTAGAGCTTAAAGTACACTGCCCGGCCGAAGGCTACTGCGAAGCCGGCGGATCGAATGCACTGGAGTCTTTTTTCCTTGCGCACGGCCGAAGGCCGGCTATCTAAATAACTCCTTTTTATTAAAAAAATTATTTAACCAAAAAGGTGCTTAAAGTTCACGCGCCTGTCCTAAAGCTGTAACGAAGCTAGCGGTTTGATCCACGAGAGTTTACTTATCCTGCGTCCAGACGGAGGCCGCCAGTAATTTGGTTTGTTTGTTTAGAAAATAATTTTACGTTAGTGATATCTAATTTATGGATACAAAAGGTGACAATGAATTGAAAATTTTGGGTTTAAAAAAAAGTGGCATATATAGACGGCCTTCGGCCGGGCGCAACGAAAAAAAACTCCAGTGGATTCGATCCGCCGGCTTCGCAGTAGCCTTCGGCCGGGGAATATACTTTAAACTGTAGTGCATCGGAAGTATTTGCAGCTTCATAACTAAAGTGTCATAAAATTCAGGTTTTATTTGGCGAAGCTTTATATGGAAAGCAGTAGAGCTTAAAGTCCATTGCCCGGCCGAAGACTACTGCGAAGCCGGCGGATCGAATGCGCTGGAGTTTTTTTTTTCCTTGCGCCCGGCCGAAGGCCGGCTATCTAAATAACTCCTTTTTATTAAAAAAATTATTTAACCAAAAAGGTGCTTAAAGTCCACGCGCCTGTCCTAAAGCTGTAACGAAGCTGGCGGTTTGATCCACGAGAGTTTACTTATCCTGCGTCCAGACGGAGGCCGGCAGTAATTTGGTTTGTTTGCTTAGAAAATAATTTTACGTTAGTAACATCTAATTTATGGATACGGTTTTCGCATTATATATATTTTAAATTGGGAGTTATTTCGTTTTCGTTGGGAGTTATTTCATTTTCGTTGGGAGTTATTTCAGGTACCGTGAAATAACTCCCAATGGAAAAAATGAAATAACTCCCAAATGAAATAACTCCCAACGAAAATGAAATAACTCCCAATCGAAAAAAATTAAATAACTCCCAACGGTAAAAATAAAATAACTCCCAATGTTTGGGAGTTATTTCATAAAAGTCACAAAAAAGTGAAATAACTCCCAAATGAAATAACTCCCAACAAAAATGAAATAACCCCCAATTACAAAAAAAATAATTGTTTTATGAAATAAGTCCCAACGGAAATGAAATAACTCCCAACAATAATGAAATATTTCCCAACGAAAATGAAATAACTCCCAACGAAAACGAAATAACTCCCAATTAAAATACATATATATAATGCGAAAACCTTTTGTATCCATAAATTAAATGTTACTAACGTAAAATTATTTTCTAAACAAACAAACCAAATGACTGCCGGCCTTTGTCTGGACGCAGGATAAGTTAACTCTCGTGGATCGAACCGCCGGCTTTGTTACAGCTTTAGGACAGGCGCGTGGACTTGAGGCACCTTTTTGTTTAAATAATTTTTTAATAAAAAAGAGTTATTTAGATAGCCGGCCTTCGGCCGGGCGCAAGGAAAGAAACATCCAGTGGATTCGAACCGCCGGCTTCGCAGTAGCCTTCGGCCGGGCAATGGACTTTAAGCTCTACTGCTTTCCATATAAAGCTTCGCCAAATAAAACCTGAATTTTATGACACTTTAGTTATGAAGCTGCAAATACTTCCAATGTACTACAGTTTAAAGTATATTCCCCGGCCGAAGGCTACTGCGAAGCCGGCGGATCGAATCCAATGGAGTTTTTTTTCCTTGCGCCCGGCCGAAGGCCGGCTATATATGCCACTTATTTTGAAACCCAAAATTTTCAATTCATTGTCACCTTTTGTATCCATAAATTAGATATCACTAACGTAAAATTATTTTCTAAACAAACAAACCAAATGACTGGCGGCCTCCGTCTGGACGCAGGATAAGTAAACTCTCGTGGATCAAACCGCCAGCTTCGTTACAGCTTTAGGACATGCGCGTGGACTTTAAGCACCTTTTTGGTTAAATAATTTTTTTAATAAAAAGGAGTTATTTAGATAGCCGGCCTTCGGCCGGGCGCAAGGAAAAAAACTCCAGTGCATTCGATCCGCCGGCTTCGCAGTAGCCTTCGGCCGGGCAATGGACTTTAAGCTCTACTGCTTTCCATATAAAGCTTCGCCAAATAAAACATGAATTTTATGACACTTTAGTTATGAAGCTGCAAATACTTCCGATGCACTACAGTATAAAGTATATTCCCCGGCCGAAGGCTACTGCGAAGCCGGCGGATCGAATCCACTAAAGTTTTTTTCCTTGCGCCCGGCCGAAGGCCGGTTATATACCCACGGTTTTAAAACCCCAAAACTTTTAAATAAATGTCACCTTGTATACTAGCGTGATTAAATTTTTTAAATGCTCTGGTATATACACTTGCTTTTAGTAAAATGAAATAACTCCCAATAAAAATGAAATAACTCCCAACAAAAATGAAATAGCTCCCAATAAAAATGAAATAACTCCCAATGATAGAAAATGAAATAACTCCCAACACTTTGAAAAAATGAAATAACTCCCAACAAAATTTCATTGGGGGTTATTTCATTTGGGAGTTATTTCATTATGAAATAACTCCCAATGAAAAATAATGAAATAACTCCCAACGCATTGGGAGTTATTTCATTATGAAATAACTCCCAATTTGTATGGAAAAAAATTGGGAGTTATTTCATTTTTTCATTGGGAGTTATTTCATTTGGGAGTTATTTCACGGTACCGTTATTTCACGGTACCTACCATACAAATCAGGGTACACTTATCAGGTAGGAGCGGTTCTACATAAACAACTAAAACCGTCATAAGAAAGTCAGAGACAAATAACAAAAACTCACAAAATCTTTCTTCTTCTTTTTAAACTTTTCTTACGATATTACAGTTGTTGTTTGTATAAAAGGAAGAAAATACATAAACATAAACAAAATTTGACATTAATATATTATATAATATAGTTCTTAAATTTTTTTGTATTACAATAATAATTCCCATTAATATTTTCCTACGGACATTTTTTTGGAACATATTTACACCCTTTCTGGGCCCTGTAGCAGGGCTGCCATACAAAGTTTTTTTAAGATCTTTAAATCGCTCCCAAACATTTTTGAGGAACGTACTAAGCGTCTATTTCCAATCCCTAACATGGTTGCCATACAAAATTTGTCCCTTAGAGGAATAAAATGTATCACAGACCCCCATTAGTTCTTTTCTCCCAAACGTATACCACATAAGGAGGTTGCCATACAAAAATGATGTAAAAATGCCCACAAATTCCTCGGCGTCGGCCTTAGAGAAATAAAGTGCATGACCGACCCTCATTAGTTTTCCCTCCCAAACATATTCCAACAAAACATTTTTGCCCCCTATTCCCACACCCTAATTGGGTTGTCATACAAAATTTTAAAAAAATAAAGTAAAACCCCTACAACTTCCCCGAAGTCGCCCCTAGAGGAATAAAAAGTATTACACACCCCCATTAATTTCCCTTCCCAAAATGATTCCTAGAACAAAAATACTTACCCCCTGTCTCTATCACCTAAGGGCATTGCCATACAAAATTTTGAAAAATTAGAAAAAAGTCCCTACAAAATTTGAAAAAATAGGTTAGAAAGCCCTACAGACGACCTAATCACCCTAAGAGGGTTAAAATATGACACAGAACCCTATTTAAAAATAAATAAATAAAAAAACGGATAAAATAAAAAAAAGGTTCGGGGTTTCGAAAGTCCAATGTGAAGGGTATCTAAGACTCGGCACAGCCGAATATAGCGCTCATACTTGTTAATAGAGCTGTGTAGCTCATGAACGAACGGGTCAAAATGAACGGATCACCGAATTGAACGAAGTGATCCGGTTATTTTACTGAGCGCTTTTCGTTCAATTGTGTTCCGTTCAATGTTTGTTTCTTCAGGTCTTTTTTATGTCACAATTTCGTTCGTTCAGATGTGTTTTTTATGTTTTGTTCTTTTGTTTCAGTTGATTGTTTGTGTATTGATAAGAGTTGCTTTAAAAAGTTTGCGAATGTGCGTACATATTTCTTTCGAGCATCGCTGTGGCACTGCCATAATTTTTTTAAATTTGGTTTAACAGTCTTTTTCTAAGAAGTTTGATTTATTATAGTGTTTGTGTTTTTATGGATTACTATACACTTTTTACACAATTTTTATATATGGATTATTTAAATTTTATTTCACAAAAAGTTTTTTCTATTTTGAATCTCAAAACCACAAGATATGTCAAAACAAATCTTTAAAAAAACATGTTGCCGTACTGTCGTTCAGAAGTGAACGATTGAACGAACGGGTTAATTTTTGTAAATTGAACGAAACAGCGATCACTGAAATGAACGATTTGGCACAGCTCTACTTGTTAACATTACCAATGATAGCAACGTATCCACTTAGTAGATACTTGGCTTAACTTCATAGATTTTTGTTTAAACTGCTAAATAATTTTAGTTTTATGATCTACTGAAAATTTTTTTGCCAATACATAGCAAAATGTTAAAAAAGAGTATAAAATGTAAATGTGATCGGCGGCTGAGCTTGAGCAGATTTTTAGCGGCAAAAGTGCCGGCGGCGCACAGTGCTGTGTCCCATAGACAAAAATACAATAAAAAAAAGTTTTATATTGTAGATAAAAATATATAGGTCGACAGATAACAATAATTTTTAAATAAATTTTAAAGAATTTTTTAATTTTAGCTCTTTTTGGTGGCGCTAGGGGGCGCCAAAGTCAAAGAATTTGAAGTAAAAATGGCTAAACAAATACCCGAGTATTACGTGCCTCAGGAAAGCAATTGTAAAATAAAAATTTTTTAGAGTATGAGATTGAAATTTTTTTCTGTAACTAACTATATTTTCAACTAACTGTACAAAATTTTGTGATTTCTTTTTTTATAAGTACATATTTCTTATTGGTTTGAAAAATGCTTATTATTCACTTAAACTCTAAAAATTTTTTAACTTTGATGGAAAATTAAAAAAAAAGAAAAATATGGTCTATGGGGTTTTTTCTGTTTTCAAAAATCCATACTGTTTTCTAATAAATACAAGAAAAAAAATTTAAAAAATTAACCACAACTTTGAAAAAAAATTATTTTTAAAAATGACTATTTTGCTAATTTTTTTCTCAAATTTCGACAGTTTTCTGGAGTTAAAAATAAAAAAAACTTACAATATAATAACGTTTTAAACCAAATTGATGCCATTAGATTAGATAAATTAACGATATAAATTAAAAAAATAAGTATAAAATGGTGTTTGCCTCTTTTTGACGCTACAAGATGCCGCTAAATTAACAGATTGACGTTGGTGTTTCATTGTTTACCTCCCACCACTGCTGCTAACTTTTTTCCCAAAAATATAGATAAGTAAGTATAAAAATCACTAGAAATTAGCTAAATTTTTAAAGTGTTTAAAATGTGAGCTATGAATCCCAAAAAAATTTGTTTTTTTCAGTTCTGTTGTTTGTGACTACTTATAACAAAAACTAGATCAAAATATGACAAAAATTTAATGTAATTCATAAATCTTTTAAAACTTTGCATCACAACAAACTAATACAGCAATTGAAAATCGCTAGATTTGACTCCCACCTACAAATATTATTTACTGTTATTTTTTTATTTAAATTGAAGATGGGTACGTGACAGAAGTTTTTTGCAACATCCTTTGTTTGTAGTAAGCAAAATTGTTTGGTGGAGTGTTCGCAAATATTGCACACAGACATTTCAGTTAAGGAAAAAATTAAAATTTTCTAATAATATATTAAGCTAAAGGTCCATACCGCACGTTCTATGCGTATCATATTTCTGTACGTTTTGTGCGAAAAGTTATTTGTTTGGATCAGCTGTTTTGTAAAAAAAAACTGTGTAAAATATAAACAAACTAAAGCAAAATGAAAAGTAAAATTGTGTTTTTTACAGAACTTATGGAATTTATTGGATTAATACGTATAATCTTTTGTGTTACAAGGTTTTTGGTCCATCCCTTACATCTAGAGCGGGAAGTCAGTGGAATTTTTGCGGCAACTTTCAAAAAATTAAAAAGCCGTGATCAAGAGCAATCAGGTTTTCTTCATTACACTTACATAAATAAAAACACAACAGAGATGACACTACTTTAATATTAGTCGATAAAAACAATATTAACTTTGGGTACAAAATACTTGTGTTGAAAATTAATTTTAAGGTAATTTATTCTTAAAATTATTTGCAAAATTTATATTAAAGCATTTTCTTTCATAACATACTGTTTTTAACACAAAATATTACAAAAATAAAGTCTACCACACACACATGTTTTTTGATGGCATTGAAAATTTGTCATCACTGTATAACAAAACCATCTATCATTTTTTCATTTCGCATGTGACGTATGAAAAAGTAGAAAGTAAACCTATTTTATACGTTACTTGCGCAAATGCGTTCTATGCAATTTGTTATGTTTCTTGCCACATACAACTACACTGATCCTACTTTTTTGAGAGGCGGAGAGAACGCACAGCGCATAGAACGTATGGTATGGACCTCCAGCTTTAACGTGCACATCTCTAATCATAGTGTAAACAAAGATTTTAATAAAACATCAAGTAATTTGTCAAAACAAATAATTTAAAGTAATGGCTTTTATTTTATATAATTCAGATATAGTTGACTGCTGTATAAAAGCAACTTCTGAAAATAAAGGACCAGAGGTATATAAATATGTTGAAAGAAAAATAGGCGAGACAAAGCGTTTATTTCTTCCACATCAAAATAAAAAATTTTTGGAAAGAAAGCAGAGGCGACTTAATGCATTTAAAAAAGAAACATTCTTCGTGGGTTAACAATATTTTTTTTGATGCTGATGATGTAAGTTTTATAATTTTTTAATTGCTATTCTAAAATAAAGATATTATTAAATATATTTAATTTGAATTCTTAGCAACCAAGCACGAGAAAAATTGCTTATGAAAATTTGCTGCTTCCAACTCCAGAATTTGATACAACAGTGGCTTTACATGCAAAAGTAACTTCATGTAGAAAACGTGGTAGACCGACGAAAGATTTTGGTAGTACTACAGTCAAAACTAGACACCGAAGAGTGACAGAGTTAGTATTAAAATGTTCCCTTGAGGAACTAGAATTTGCAGTAGAAAATTTAAAACGGGAATCTAATTCTGTTTTGCAAATCCCAATGTCAAATTCAAAATGCTTACCAGCAACAAAAGCTTTATTTGACCGAAGGAAAATATAGTGTGCTACGTAACACAATAAATGAAATACACCCAAATTGTTTTCTAACTCTGTATGCGTTACAAACTGAGAAAAAAAATTATTCCGTCTATTTTGGTATCTGAAAATTAATTTCAGGGTGCTTGTCTAAAGAAGCATTGGAAGCCAACCACAAAATCGTGTGAAAAGCAATACTGTCCCATACGAGAAAAACGTCACGAAAAGACACTCATAAAGATTAAATGACTTATTTAATACTATCTTCATATCCGTTTTCGACTTCAAAAAGAATTCCAAAGACCAAAATAAATTTATTATTTGCAGAAATTGATAAATATATTATAAGAGAAAATGCTAATGAGCCAGTTGAAGACGACGAGACAAATGTTTAATTGAACGGCAATATTTTTCAGGAAGAGTCCAATACTGAAAATGATTTATTGTTAATTAAAATATATATAAATTATTAAAAAAATAATATCTTAAATTAAATTTTAATATAAGTAGTATATTTGTGGGGATTCTGGAACAATAGGATTGCGCCGTACACGTTTTCCATAAGGAGTAATCCGTAGACGTTTTCCATAAGGAGAAATCCGTAGACGTTTTACATAAGGAGTAATCCGTAGACGTTTTCCATAAGGAGTGGGGTGGGGTGGCGAGAAAATTTTTCCAATTAGAATCTAATTAGAACCCAATTGGAATACAATTAATGTATTTTCCAATTAGAATTCAATAAGAATCTAATTAGAACTCAAATAGAATTTTTTAGCGTTTGTAATTAGAGTTCTATTTGAGATCAATACGATTTCAATTAGAAGGCAATTGGAACCCAACTTTAATCCAATTAGAACTCAATTAGGATTGATGTGTGTATGCGTTCCTTTAAGCATTGATCTGTATAGGTTTAGCAATACCAGTGCATATATTTATCCAATAGGATTATCATATATCAATTTCCCCATAAGAAATAATGTGTATTTGTACACAACACCCATAATTTTTATTTTTAATGTGTGTTTTTCTCTTAAATAACAATCATTTATTCTATATGAATTCATTTAAACATTGAGTTTTTAATGCTTAGTTAATTGAGAGTTTTATTGTCTATTATAAACTTGATATAAAAGGCTGTAAAGTGGTTTACTTAAGTTATTTCTGTTATCATCGCTTCAAAGTACACGTAATAGAATGGTAAGAATAAAATTTCTTAAAATAAAGGTTTTCGTTTATTTATATACATACATTAATTTTCAGATGTATCAACAAATAATTAATATTGCCCAAGGTATAAAGCCAGAGTACACCAGAATTGATGATATTCCATTGAATCAAACTTACGAAATTATAAATTTCGAGTGGAAGGTCACACAGCATGGATCAAAAGTTATTGTATATTTAGAAAATAATAAATGGTTTTATCTTCCACAAAGGATTGTAAAATATTTGAACAAAGAGGATCCTTACTTAGCCAAAATAAATGAAAAAACCTGGACAGTTATTTACAAAGGACGTCAATCACCGAATGGTTTTGCAATATTTGAACTTAAATATAACTAACATTTTTAGGAGCCTGTACTTTATATATAGAAAATAAAAAATTTTTTACAAAGGAAAAGTCTACCATTTTTTTTTTTAAATGTAAGAATTTCAAGGTAAGGTTTTACTTAAAACGCAACTAATTCAAGGTCACAGTTATATATTCTTTTAAGAACAAATTACATCAAAAATTTAAGACAGGCATAAACATGCAAAACTCTTAATGATCTTTTACATTTAACACCTGCAAAAAATTAAAAATATCTCCTGTTGCTTATTCGATATCTTTGTTTTATTAATAAATGCATATACAAAACTATAAATGACCTTTTTTAGGTTTAACAGACACTTTCTATGCATTCCTTAATACAATAGTTAATAAAGGAATTGAAAAAATTTTCTCAAACAAAGCAATGCTTTCATATAATGTTAATTGAAAAAAGGTAGGTGTGTTTTTCTAGTTTTTGGTTACACTCATTAACCGAGAGGATCATAAATTTATTTGTTTTCTATTTATTGCTTCAAAAGGATATTGAAAATTCCTTTGTTAAGTAGCTTTGTTTTAGGGATAAAATATACATTTAAAACTATAAATGACCTTCATAGATTTAACACCTGCAAAAAATTAAAAATATCTCCTGCTGCTTATTCGGTATCTTTGTTTTATTAATGAATGCATACACAAAACTATAAATGACCTTTTTAGATTTAACACCTGAAAAAAAAATTTTAAATATCTAAGGTTCTACTTAAAACGCAACTAACTCAATGTCACAGTTATATATTCTTTTAAGAACAAATTACATCAAAAATATAAGACAGGCATAAACATGCAAAACTCTTAATGATCTTTTACATTTAACACCTGCAAAAAATTAAAAATATCTCCTGTTGCTTATTCGGTATCTTTGTTTTATTAATGAATGCATATACAAAACTAAAAATGACCTTTTTAGATTTAACAAATACCTACTATGTATCCCTTAATACAATAGTTAATAAAGGAATTGAAAAAATTTTCTCAAACAAAGCAATGCTTTCATATAACGTTAGTTGAAAAAAGGTAGCAGTGTTTTTGCTAGTTTTTGGTTACATTCGTGAACTGAGACGGTCATAAATTTATTTCTTTTCTATTTATTGTTTCAAAAGGATATTGAAAATTCCTTTGTTAAGTACCTTTTGTTTTAGGGATAAAATATACATTTAAACTATAAATGACCTTCATAGATTTAACACCTGCAAAAAATTAAAAATATCTCCTGTTGCTTATTCGGTATCTTTGTTTTATTAATGAATGCATACACAAAACTATAAATGACCTTTTTTAGGTTTAACAGATACCTGCTGTGCATCCCTTAATACAATAGTTAACAAAGGCATTGATAAATTTTCTCAAATAAAGGAATGCAGAATGCATTCATATTATTGTACTTATGTATGTAGTAGTGCACTTAGAAAAATGTATATAAACTCTACTCTTTTAGAGCAGTGATTCAGTATTCTGTGCTAAACAGTTAAAAAAACAATTTAGTATTCTGGGCTAAACATTTAAAAAATCAATTCAGAGTTTTGTGCTAAACATTTAAAAAATCAATTCAGTGTTCTAAACATTTAAAAAACAATTCAGTATTTTGTGCTAACTAAACATTTAAAAAAAAACAATTCAGTGTTCTGTGCTAAATATTAAAAAAAAAAATAAACAATTCAGTGTTCTGTGCTAAATATTAAAAAAAATAAACAATTCAGTATTTTGTGCTAACTAAGCATTTAAAAAAAAAAACAATTCAGTATTCTGTGCTCAACTAAGTATTAAAAAAAAAACAATTCAGTATTCTGTGCTCAACTAAGTATTAAAACAATCTTATTTGGTAAGTAAAAACTATTTAGTGTATATTATTTAAATATTTAGTCAAACCAAAAAATAATCATAGCATTAGTGCTTAAAAAAAATTTATTTTATGTTTGTATTCATAATAATTAAAGTAGGCTTACTAAGAGCTTATTTAATAATTAATTAAAAACATCTGTCGAAAAAGCCTTTAATAAGCCCATTTTAATTATTATGTATATGATGGCTAGTTTATAAGTATGTTATTTTGATTATTTTTAGATCATATAAAAAATATAATAGAAAAAATGGAGTCAAAAATAGTCTGCCCCGAATGCAAAAAAAGTTTTTTTAATCAAGAATTTTTAAAAATGCATGAGATGTCTCATTCTTCGGGTTCGAATAAAAGTGCAATGAAAGTGGTACAAAGGGCATTTAAGAATAGAATAATGACCTATTCATATAAAAATACGAATGAAGAATGTCTACTACCAGAGTTATTTTTGGAGGAAGCTAAGAAGCCGTTCGAAAAAGAAGTGTTTTCATTTTTAAATTGCAATTTAGCTTTAAAGTTTAACATAGAGTTGTTTGGTTTATATGCTAAAGGGGACCTAAATGATATGGAAAATAGTGCGATAGAGGTGAAGCATTTTCAAACCAAAATGAAGGAAATTTTTCACATTGATGGTTTTAATGATGAATATAATAACAATGTTGATAATATTAAAAGTAAAATGGAAGAGTTTCAAGAACGAGATAGTGGATGGACCCTTATTCAACTCATTAAAATCCATCTAAATTTAAATAAATATCAACCATTAAAAGGTTCAACATATATTCCGCTTCCACCTAAACTCACACTGAAAAAAGCATGCATAAATGTGCAGAATAATGACGATTTCTGCTTCAAATGGTCTCTTCTTTCTGCTGTTTCAAATCAAGCTAATAGTCACAGACCAAATAACTATGCTGTTAACATATCAGATGCAGTAATTGACTTTAATGGATATTCTTTTAATTTCAATGGTTTATGCTTCCCCCTTAAATTAAAAGATATAAATTTATTTGAAAAAAATAATGCAAATATAAGCATTAATGTATTTGGATATGATGATGACAAAGATTTGATTGTCGGACCTTATTATAAAACTAAAGAAATCAAGCCACTTCATATTAATTTGATGTTTATACAAAAAAATATAATGGACACAACTATATCACACTATGTCTGGATAAAAAATATGTCAAGGTAAAATTTATTATAAATTTATATTTAATGTGTGTTTTAATTAATTGTAATTTTTATATTTTTTTTTTTTTTTTTAATTAACAGATTAATAAGGTCACAACAAAGTAAAACTAAGAATAGTATTTTCGTTTGTGATTTTTGTATTCACCATTTCCAGGAAAAGCAAGATTTGGAAAAACATGTGAAAAATTGTAGTAGAAAGATAAGTTATGTACCCCAAGCAAATAAGGTAAAACTAGAATTTAAGAATTATAATAATTGTATGAATGTACCATTTGTGGTATATGCAGACTCGGAATGCATATTTGAAAATATTCAAACATGTGTTCCGAGAGGGGATATTTCATCGACAACATTAGTTGACAAACATATCCCCTATGCTTTTTCTTATTATATTAAGTGTAGTTTTAATAATGATTTAAATAAGCTATGTAGCTTTAAAGGATTAGATTCACCGAAACAGTTTATAGAGGGTTTGGTTAAAGATATTAAATATTTACAGGATAAATATTTATCTTTGGTAAAACCCATGATACCCTTAACCGAACAGGAAAATTTAGAATTTCTTTTGAACAATATATGTCATATTTGTTCTAAAGATATTTTACATGAATTAAAGGTGAAAGATCATTGTCATTTAAGTGGCAAATATAGAGGACCTGCTCATAATTCATGTAATCTTAATTATAAAATACCAAAATTCTTTCCAATAATTTTCCATAACTTTTCGGCATACGATTGTCATTTATTTGTTAAAGAGCTTAACCAAATTGATGATGGTCCTATTAATATAATTCCTCTTAATAAGGAACTATACATATCCCTTTCAAAAACCATTAAAGGTGATAAAGGGGATAATATTGAATTACGATTTTTAGACTCATATCGATTTATGTCATCTAGTTTGGACAACTTGGTTAAAAATTTAACAAACAGTGATTTAAAGTTAGTTAAATCAATATATTCTAATGAAAGCCAATTTAATTTATTGGTAAGAAAAGGTGTGTTTCCTTATAGTTATTTAAATTCTATAGGAAAACTTAATGAGTCTAGTTTACCAAGCATTGAACATTTTTATAATAAATTGACAGACACAAAATGTTCTTCTGAAGATTATAACCACGCTCAAAAAGTTTGGAAAACATTTGATTGCAAAACTTTGGATGACTATTTAATGTTATATCTAAAGACTGATGTTTTATTGTTAGCTGATGTTTTCGAAAACTTTAGGACAATTTGTAAAAACATTTATCATTTGGATCCCTGTCACTATTACACAGCTCCGGGACTTTCATGGGATGCCATGCTTAAATTTACAGGCATCAAATTAGATTTACTGACGGACATAGACATGATAACATTTCTTCAAAAGGGCATTAGGGGAGGTATTGTGCAATGTTCTAAAAGGCATTCTATCGCAAATAATAAATATTTATCGAACTATAATAATGAATTGCCTTCTAAATATTTAATGTATTTAGATGCAAACAATCTATATGGTTGGGCAATGTCTGAAGCTTTGCCCGAAGGTGATTTTCAGTGGGTAGAAGATGTTGATAGTTTTTGTTTGGATTCAGTTTCAAACGATTCAAATATTGGATATATATTAGAAGTTGATCTGATATACCCAGCTGAAGTTCATGACATCCACAATAATTTACCATTTTGCTCAGAAAATAAAAATCCTCCAAACTCTAAAGAAAAGAAGTTAATTACTGACTTAAATGATAAATATGAATACATAATTTATTATAAAAATTTGCAACAATGCTTAAAACATGGGTTAAAATTAAAAAAAATTCATAGAATATTAAAGTTTAAGCAGTCTGCTTGGTTAAAAACATATATCTCATTAAACAATTCTCATAGAATCAATGCTCAAAATACTTTTGAAAAAAACTTCTTCAAATTACTAAATAACGCAGTATATGGTAAAACCATGGAAAACGTAGACAAGCGAAAGAATGTTAAAATAGTAAACAGTTGGGAAAGTGTTGGAAGGAAAATTGGAGCTCGTTTCCTTATTGCAAAACCAGAATTTCATTCCTACAGCATATTTGAAGAAAACATGATAGCAGTAGAACTTAATCAAAGTTATTCACTTTATAATAAGCCTATATATCTCGGATTTACAATTCTAGAACTTTCAAAGTGGAAAATGTATGACTTTCATTACGATTACATACTTCCTAAATATAATTTGAAAGCAGAACTAAATTATATGGATACAGATTCATTTATATACACAATAGAAACTAACGACTTTTATAAAGATATCGTTAACGATATTGATGAAAAATTTGATACGTCAGAATATGAAGCTAATAATAAATTTAGTATTCCACAAAAAAATAAAAAAATATTAGGTATGATGAAGGATGAAAATAATGGTAAGGTTATGAAGGAATTTGTAGGATTACGAGCAAAAATGTATTCATTTAAAACTGAAGATTTGAAAGAAGTCAAAAAAGCTAAGGGTATCAAAAGTAATATATCCAGAAATTTAAGTTTATCCGATTATAAAGACTGTTTATATAATAAGAAAATATTCTATGGAAGTATGTATATTTTTAAATCAAAATTACATACTATATATACATCCCTTATTAATAAGATATCTTTAAGTTATTTAGATAATAAGAGATATGTATGTAGTGACAATATTAATACATTAGCTTGGGGTCATTATAATGAAAAATTTTTAAATGATGATGATAATTTTTTCATACAAATTGATAATGATGCAGAATTTCAAAATTATAAAGATCGATTTATGAATGAAAATGATGAAGATGATATTTTTATGGAAATAGATAACGATCAGGAATTTATAAATTGTAGAGATCAATTTATGAATGACAATGATGGAGATGATATTTTAATGCAAGTTGAATAAAAATTATCATCATTATTTATTAATATTTATAATATGTTAGTGAATAATAAGTCTAGTAGATATAATAATAATAATATAAGCTTTGTACTATGTAAATAATGAATAACAATAAGAAGAAAGAAAAAAAATTAGGTAGGTTTCGGTCACTAGATTTGTTAAGTGTAATCTAACATATTAATTAACATTTTAATTAACACGTTGGATTATACTTAATCAAACTAGTAAGCATAAGCTAAAATGCTACCGAACGCGTCCACAGGTTGCGGATAGTGGAACGCCCAGTAAATATATTGGGTAGCTGCGAATAAAATAAAATAAGCAGTCGCGGACAATTTTAGTAGTTTTTAGTAATTACTAATAACAATTCGCAATGTATAAAGGCGAATGAATAATCTTAAACAACAAATTTCAAATTTTTGTAAATAATTAAGAACACAATATTGTAAAATCTTTAGTTATTTATTTATTTATTTCAAATTATATTTATTAAATAAAAATTTAAGACATAAATGTCCGCAATTAAACGTATTAAACTTTTGTTTTTGTTCATAGTTATATTTGATAGGAGTTTTTAAATAGTTTACTAGTTCTAGAGGTGGCTGTAAGTTTCCAAAACTATCAAAATATTCTTTATAGTTGTGATTTTTAAAGTAGGCTACCCAATGTGTTCCAGGACCACTAGAATTATCTAAGTTAATTATACCACATTCTTGAACTAATGGTTTTTTAGGTAAACTGTCACGCATAAAAACACCTCTGAAATGTTTTAGGTGTTTACCATATTTTATTAAATGTAGATGATTTAATGGCTGATTGGGTAGATTATTTAAAAGTTTTTTGGAGTTGATTTATAGTAAAGTCCAAATCCAGATTTATATGGTTTCAGATATAAACCTTTCCCCATAGCAATTGATTCCATATATCTATTATGACGAGTTGCTTCTGCTAGTTGCTCTTTTCCTTTTTTTATATCATTAACTGCTTTAACAATAGCTGATCCTCCTGTTGCTAAGCCTCCAAGTGCAGACAATGCTGTCAGAATTGGAATTAATGGTAGGAATCCGCCAATTTTTGGCATTGGTATTACCCTTGGAATAACTACATTTGATTTTTTATTCTTCTTGAATTTTGAGTTTATGATTTTTTGCGCCATTTTAATAGCAGAATTGATACTTTCAGGTTTTTCTTTTTTTAATATCTTCAATGCATTTTTAACAGTAGTAGAAAATAATTTTTTGTTATATTTGTTTCTCTTTTTTAACTTTTTCTTCGATTTGCTTTTTTTCTGAATTTTGTATTTCTTCATACCTAATCCTAATTTAACTTTTGCTTTCATCGTGTTTGTCACAAGCCAGGCGTGCGCTCGTTCTTTGAAACTACTATCGTTGGATATAACTCGCTGCCAAGATTTTTCCGCCAATATTTTATCGGCTTGATGTCTTTTGTTT
Organism: Melanophora roralis; assembly: GCA_963583895.1. NCBI lineage: Eukaryota > Metazoa > Arthropoda > Insecta > Diptera > Rhinophoridae > Melanophora > Melanophora roralis. The sequence continues at coordinate 92,142,366 of OY757187.1, read as the reverse complement.
ATATTGTTTGTTTTTGAATATGTAATATCGTGTTGTCTACAAGCTGCATCTAATAAATTGATCCCTTTATCTCCTCTTGCTAAACGTTTTTCAAGTTTTGTTCCAGGTCCGCAAAACTCATAACCAGGTAAATGTAATTCAATAGGCAATTTGTTTATTAAGTTGTTTACTAAACCGATACCAGTTTTATACTGATTATGTTCAGATCTGTTGTTGTAGCTTATACCCATTTTATACTTTAATTATTTAAAGATGTGTCAATGTTTAATCCTATTGATATTCTAAATTCAAATGATAAGTTTTTATTATAAAAGAGGAATAATATAGCAAAACAAATTAGTTTTAAATATGCGATTGGTAAAGCAAGCAAAAGAAATCGTAGTAAGAAATGCGGACGAGGAACAACATAAGCAATTTCAAATTAATCATAGTGTATTGCTACCAAATACAATACGAGCATTAATTGTTGGGCCCTCCAACTGTGGTAAAACAAATGTTATGATCAGTCTAATAGAAAGCCCTAATGGTCTTCGCTTTAAAAATATTTACATATATTCTAAATCTTTATATCAACCAAAATATTGTTATCTCAAAAATTTAATTACTCCAATCAAAGAAATCAACCTTTTTACATTTGCGGAAAACGAAAAAGTTCTAAGCCCAGCTGAAGCAAATCCCCATTCAATAATAATATTCGACGATGTTATTTGTGGAAAGCAAGATACTATAAGAGACTACTTTTGTATGGGTAGACATAGACATATAGATTGTTTTTACTTATGTCAAACTTATACAAAGATTCCCAAGCATCTCATACGCGATAATTCAAACATGATAGTACTATTTAAACAGGATGAAATGAATTTACGACATATATATAATGATCATGTTATCGGTGATATGTCATTTAAAGAATTTACAAACATATGTAGTGAGTGTTGGAAAGATAAGTATGGGTTTGTTGTTATTAGTAAGGATAACTCAACCAATAATGGTCGATATAGAAAAGGTTTTGATAAATATATTCAGTTGTAAGGTTATAATTTAATATCTGTTGACCGCAGTCAGAAAGAAAGCAGATTATTAAAAAAAAAAAAAACAAATCATCATTAGATATAAAGCAGATCATCATCAGATATAAAGCAGATCATAAGCAGATATAAAGCAGATCATAAGCAGATATAAAGCAGATCATCATCAGATATAAAGCAGATCACAAGCAAATAGAAAACAGATCATAAGCAGATATAAAGAAGGTCATAAGCAGTTAGAAAGTAGATTGCTTTTAGGTATAGAGTTGATCAGTTCATATTGAAACGTCTAAATATGGATAATAAATTTTTGGGTGATATTGTTAAGACAAGAGAGATATTAAAAGAAAAGTTTAAAAAAATTAAATTAAATAACGAAGATAGAGTTCAAGTGTTAGAAGAAACACTTAAACCTATAACAAGACCTTTAAAACACATTATAAAAAAAATTGATAGTTATCAACAGGATGACTTATCAGAAAAAAACTTTAAACCTTCAACAACAAAGTCATACATTATAAATAAACAAACTAATGAAGGGATGAAAAATAACAAAATAGATGATTATGAATTAAAGAATGATACTTCAGTAACACAAGTTCCACCACTATCATCAGAGGGTAGCTCTGATAATTATGATGATGCTGAGAGTTATGAATCCATATCTGAAAATAAAAAACTCCCACTAGTTGAAAATATAAAATTACTCCTAAAAAACAATACGATTGACAAAGTTTATGGCTTTAACATTGATAAATATGGTAATTGGCGATATGCCAATAATGAACTTAAATTTAGTAGAGATAATAAAGTTCAAATAGGAGAACCAATGTGGGAAATGACTCCAGGATTATTTGAATTAGTTTTTCATTCGAAACCTATTCATTATACTAAAACTGATTTAAAAAAATACAAAGAACTTTTAATTTATACAAACGCACATAAGCGTTGCTATCAATCAAATGATCAAATTAAGGGTACACGAGCGTATAAATATCTTCATATCATAAAAAACTTATTTAATACAAAACCAGATGATTTAACGAAAGGTTGGGGTATTTCATTAAAATCTGTTAACAACCGAAAACCTAACTATATATATTGGAATGATCCGAATGAGTTAGTCGATAGATTACATTTACTTATTTCATCAGAGGCAGCTGGTCATAATAACCATAAGAACGAAATAATTTCTATTGTGGAAGAACTTAGAGAAGCTAACGTAATATATTAAAAAAAATTAAATAAAATAAAATAAATAAAATGAATTATATAAATAAATTTGGAGAAAGTTCAATTAAACATAAAATAAGTAATCCCACATTTAGGGTCTGCTCCCATAATATACAAATTCAAAATATTAAGAAGGACGTAGACTATATAAACAATATAATAAAGGCTTTTCAAAATAAATTAGATAATGTGGATATAAGTGTTTTAACTAAAATACAACAAAAGCTCAATGAAATAGAAAATTATATATTTGGAATAGAAAATATCAAAAACGAATATGATTATAAATTAAATATTATAAGAAGCGATATAAAAAAATCAATTACAACAGAAATTGTTAGAGATGTTGAAGTTATTAGAAAGATCGTTGTTGAACAAATGCACTTTGTAAATAAGAATTTAATAAAGAATATTGAAGAAAGGTTTAAAAAAATTGATGGTTTTATTTCTAAATGGAATGTAGAAAATCAACAAACTGATGTAAAAAAACGAAAAATTGAATTCCCTAGAATTAAAGTAGCAAAATAAAAAAATTCAATATATTTAAAAAGATAAAAAAAGGAACCAGTCGATTGTATGCATACATATTAATAACATGATTGCGGATACTGATAAGAAAAAAATAGTTGACGAGCTACACAAACAAGCTAGAAAAAATTTTAAAAGAAGACGAGTAGTTATGAAGGGAATTGATGATTTGTGGCAAGCTGATCTAGTTGAAATGGGAAATTATGCTAAATATAACAAGGGATATTGTTATCTTCTAACTGTAATAGATACTTTTTCAAAAAAAGCATGGACTGCAGCCATAAAAAAAAAAACTGCAGCTTGTGTAGCTAACGCATTAAAAAATATCTTTCAAATCAATAAGCGAAAACCCAAAAACTTGCAGACAGATGATGGCAAAGAGTTCTTCAATAATCAATTTAGGCAATTAATGGATAATAATCAAATAAATCATTACTCAACATATAGTATTCTGAAAGCATCAATAGTAGAACGATTTAATAGAACATTAAAAGGACTGATGTGGAAAGAGTTTAGTTATCAAGGAACATATAAATGGATTAACAAACATGAAGAACTTGTTACCAAATATAATAATACATTTCATAGAACAATAAAGATGACTCCTAACGAAGTAAACCATTCAAATGAAAAAAATTTACTTAACACAGTATACAGCAATTTAAAGATATTTAAAAGACCTAAGTTTAAAGTTAACGATTTTGTTCGAATAAGTAAATATAAACATACTTTCGAAAAAGGATATACACCAAATTGGACTACAGAAATATTCAAAATTAAAACTATTAAAAACACCAATCCTAATACATTTTTATTGGAAGATTATCAAGGACATGAAATCAAAGGCGCTTTTTATGAATATGAGATTATGAAAACTAAATTTCCAGAATCATATTTGATTGAAAAAATTTTAAAAAGAAAAAAAAATAAGGTCTTTGTTAAATGGTTGGGGTTTTCATCACAACACAACTCTTGGATAAACGTAAACACTGCATAATAAAAAACTATTACAAAATTGTAGATCTTTTATTCATTCGCCAGCGGTTACAATGTCAATAACATTAACATTAAACGGAGATTCTTCTTTACTGATTGCAAACTATTTTCCATCAATTGAACTTAAAGAAAATTATGTTTGTGGTCTAATAAGTTTTGATACTTATCACTCAATTCCTAATATCGATATAGAAAATAATTTGTTTCATATTGGTAATTATGAAATAGAGATTCCCGTTGGATCATATGAATTTTCAGATATAGCGAGACTACTCACTAAAAGATATCAAATTCTAAATGAAAATGGTCTTCTTTCTCTGGAAGCAAATCATAACACACTTCAGACATATATTAAAAGCAGTTTAGACCCAGTTTTATTTAACAAAACGAGGTCAATTGGATCTTTGCTAGGTTTTAGCAAAAGAGTGTTAAACGCAGGTGTGGAACATTATTCTGATAAAACAATAGATATAACGAAAATAAATACTATAGGCATTGAATGTAACATTGTATGTGGGTCATATATAAATAACACGTCTGCACATATTTTGCATCAGTTTTCACTTAACGTTAGCCCAGGATATAAAATAACTGAAGCTCCGGCTAATGTTATATATTTACCGGTAAATTCGAGAACTATTAGTAGTATTGTTTTGAAAGTTGTCGATCAAGACGGAAATCTTATAAATTTTCGTGGTGAAAAAATTACTGTTCGATTACATTTAAAACCTATTTGAGTATGATCATATTTAACAAAAACGAGTTGCAAAAAGATTCGGCATTCATTCTTTCTTCATCAACTGAAGGTGAAATAGAAAAACCTTTATACTTTAAAAATCGCTTCAAAGAAAACAATAAAAAAAATTTTACAGCCCTTAAAAAACAGGCTAGCATTCTTAATAAGACCAATAAGGAGATTCTAATTAATCTAGGATTCAAATTAAAAAATTAAAAATTATTACACAGTGTAATACAAAACAATTATAATAAAATGAGTAGTATTATAAATATTTTACAAAAACCTCAATTTGATAACTCAATCATCAAAAAAGAGTATCACAGCTATAACTCTTACTTACAATCATTTAAAAACAATGATGAAATACGTATCACAATTCAAAACCAGGATTTATATGTTTTACCACATGAAAGTCTCTTATATATTGAAGGACGTGCAACAAAGGAAGATTCAACGGCTTCATCTTCTATACATCTGTTAAATAACTGTATGGCACACCTTTTTGATGAAATTCGATATGAAATTAATGGTGTAGAAATTGATCGTACACGACATTTAGGAATTGCAACAGAATTGAAAAACTATGTATCGCTTAATAAATCTGAAAGCGATAATTTATTAAATGCGGGGTGGTCACCATTTAATAATACTGATCTTAAACTTATAAATGGATATTTCAATTTTTGTGTACCATTAAAGTTATTACTTGGATTTGCTGAAGATTTTAATAAAGTAATAGTTAACTCTAAGCATGAGTTGATTCTTTTACGATCCAAGGATGATAAACAAGTTTTAAGTTCTGATGTTCTAACTGAAAATATTAAAATTAACATTTTAAATATTACTTGGAAAGTACCACATGTACAACTCTCTGATTCGTATAAATTAAAAATATATAAAACTGTAAATAATCGTCATCCACTAAGTGTAGCATTTAGAAGTTGGGATATGTATTTTTACCCTTCACTTCCAGAAAGTACAACAGTTTTATGGAATGTTAAACTTGCAAATGAAAATGAAAGACCTCGTTTTCTACTCTTGGGACTTCGAAATAATGAAAATATATATAAACATTGTGATTTGACTGATATAAAAGTACACCTTAACTCTAATACATATCCTTATGATGATCTAAATCTTAAATTTGATTCTAATCGGTTTGCTCTACTATACGATATGTATTTAAAATTTCAGCAGAGTTATTATTCACGAGATCCACAACCATTATTAACACGAGAAAATTTCAAAAGTATAGCGCCAATTATTGTTTTGGATGTTACACATCAAAATGAATCAGTAAAAACAGGACCGATAGATATTCGTATTGAACTTAAAACTTTAAAGAACATACCAGCTAACACATCTGCATATTGTTTAATAATACATGATAAAATGTTTGAATATATTCCTCTTACAAACGAAATAAAAAAACTCATATAGACAAATTTTTGAAATAATATAAATGCTGAAACTATTGCTTTATATGATTATTAACAAACATTTCGTTGTAGCAAAGAGTCATACTTTTAGTGAAAAATGATAATAAAAGATATATACGATTTTTTCAAAAAATGTTCCCATATTGTTTCTGATGAAGACAAATTTAAGCTTATCAATATTCAGTCACATCTTGAGTATGAAAACAATTTAAAAACCTTCAAAAATAAGTTTGGTGAACACTATGAAGACTGCTCTTGGTCAGACGAAAATGCTAAATGTGGACCAGACACCTGCTCATGTTCTCAATATAGGAAAAGAAAATTAGCAGTCGAAGAAGAAGCAAAACAGCTTATGCAAACATACTACAACATTTATAATATTACCAAATGTAAAAATTGTAATTTCCATAAGACTTAATAAATAAAGAAACAAAAATATTATTATATAAAATTAAACTTTTATTGTTATTATTTAATATTTTTATACTTATATATATATATACATAATTATAAAAAAAAACAAAAAAAAAATATTATAAATTTTCTTCAATTTTTTTTAATGCTTCTAATAAAAGCTCATCCTGACCGTCGTTCATGGCCAAGAATGTTACCACATCTATCGGTGGTAACTCTTCAATTTTTATTATTTTAATAGGGTCTTCCTGTGCTAATGTATGCATAAATAAATCATCATCTTCTTCCATGAATTGCTGAAGCACTGCTTCATATGATGTTGTTGTTGTTTCTGTTGAGGATGGTGCTGATGATGTTGTTGTTGTTTCTGTTGAGGATGGTGCTGATGATGTTGTTGTTGTTTCTCTTGACGATGATGCTGTTGATGATGATGCTGATGATGTTGATGATGTTGTTGTTTCTGTTGAAGATGATGCTGATGATGTTGCTGTTGACGAAGTGTCTTCTATTATACGTTTTTTGTTGTGATACGTCTTTAACTTATAATATAAAGGGGTTCTCCCCGTCATATATAAGTTATATGCCTCATTGTGTTGTTTTCGAATGTGTCTTCTCTGATTCGACACATTCGAAAAGGTTACAATTTTACATATAGGGCACAATATTTTTGACTCCATTTTTTCCATTATATTTTTATATGATCTAAAAATAAACAAAATAACATACTTATAAACTAGCCATCATATACATAATAATTAAAATGGGCTTATTAAGGGCTTTTTTGACAGATGTTTTTAGCATAATTGTCAAATAAGCTCTTAGTAAGCCTACTTTAATTATTATGAATACAAACATAAAATAAATTTTTTTAAACACTAATGCTATGATTATTTTTTGGTTTGACTAAATATTTAAATAATATACACTAAATAGTTTTTACTTACCAAATAAGATTGTTTTAATACTTAGTTGAACACAGAATACTAAATTGTTTTTTTAACTGTTTAGCACAGAATACTGAATCACTGCTCTAAAAGAGTAGAGTTTATATACATTTTTCTAAGTGCACTACTACATACATAAGTACAATAATATGAATGCATTCTGCATTCCTTTATTTGAGAAAATTTATCAATGCCTTTGTTAACTATTGTATTAAGGGATGCACAGCAGGTATCTGTTAAACCTAAAAAAGGTCATTTATAGTTTTGTGTATGCATTCATTAATAAAACAAAGATACCGAATAAGCAACAGGAGATATTTTTAATTTTTTGCAGGTGTTAAATCTATGAAGGTCATTTATAGTTTAAATGTATATTTTATCCCTAAAACAAAAGGTACTTAACAAAGGAATTTTCAATATCCTTTTGAAACAATAAATAGAAAAGAAATAAATTTATGACCGTCTCAGTTCACGAATGTAACCAAAAACTAGCAAAAACACTGCTACCTTTTTTCAACTAACGTTATATGAAAGCATTGCTTTGTTTGAGAAAATTTTTTCAATTCCTTTATTAACTATTGTATTAAGGGATACATAGTAGGTATTTGTTAAATCTAAAAAGGTCATTTTTAGTTTTGTATATGCATTCATTAATAAAACAAAGATACCGAATAAGCAACAGGAGATATTTTTAATTTTTTGCAGGTGTTAAATGTAAAAGATCATTAAGAGTTTTGCATGTTTATGCCTGTCTTATATTTTTGATGTAATTTGTTCTTAAAAGAATATATAACTGTGACATTGAGTTAGTTGCGTTTTAAGTAGAACCTTAGATATTTAAAATTTTTTTTTCAGGTGTTAAATCTAAAAAGGTCATTTATAGTTTTGTGTATGCATTCATTAATAAAACAAAGATACCGAATAAGCAGCAGGAGATATTTTTAATTTTTTGCAGGTGTTAAATCTATGAAGGTCATTTATAGTTTTAAATGTATATTTTATCCCTAAAACAAAGCTACTTAACAAAGGAATTTTCAATATCCTTTTGAAGCAATAAATAGAAAACAAATAAATTTATGATCCTCTCGGTTAATGAGTGTAACCAAAAACTAGAAAAACACACCTACCTTTTTTCAATTAACATTATATGAAAGCATTGCTTTGTTTGAGAAAATTTTTTCAATTCCTTTATTAACTATTGTATTAAGGAATGCATAGAAAGTGTCTGTTAAACCTAAAAAAGGTCATTTATAGTTTTGTATATGCATTTATTAATAAAACAAAGATATCGAATAAGCAACAGGAGATATTTTTAATTTTTTGCAGGTGTTAAATGTAAAAGATCATTAAGAGTTTTGCATGTTTATGCCTGTCTTAAATTTTTGATGTAATTTGTTCTTAAAAGAATATATAACTGTGACCTTGAATTAGTTGCGTTTTAAGTAAAACCTTACCTTGAAATTCTTACATTTAAAAAAAAAAATGGTAGACTTTTCCTTTGTAAAAAATTTTTTATTTTCTATATATAAAGTACAGGCTCCTAAAAATGTTAGTTATATTTAAGTTCAAATATTGCAAAACCATTCGGTGATTGACGTCCTTTGTAAATAACTGTCCAGGTTTTTTCATTTATTTTGGCTAAGTAAGGATCCTCTTTGTTCAAATATTTTACAATCCTTTGTGGAAGATAAAACCATTTATTATTTTCTAAATATACAATAACTTTTGATCCATGCTGTGTGACCTTCCACTCGAAATTTATAATTTCGTAAGTTTGATTCAATGGAATATCATCAATTCTGGTGTACTCTGGCTTTATACCTTGGGCAATATTAATTATTTGTTGATACATCTGAAAATTAATGTATGTATATAAATAAACGAAAACCTTTATTTTAAGAAATTTTATTCTTACCATTCTATTACGTGTACTTTGAAGCGATGATAACAGAAATAACTTAAGTAAACCACTTTACAGCCTTTTATATCAAGTTTATAATAGACAATAAAACTCTCAATTAACTAAGCATTAAAAACTCAATGTTTAAATGAATTCATATAGAATAAATGATTGTTATTTAAGAGAAAAACACACATTAAAAATAAAAATTATGGGTGTTGTGTACAAATACACATTATTTCTTATGGGGAAATTGATATATGATAATCCTATTGGATAAATATATGCACTGGTATTGCTAAACCTATACAGATCAATGCTTAAAGGAACGCATACACACATCAATCCTAATTGAGTTCTAATTGGATTAAAGTTGGGTTCCAATTGCCTTCTAATTGAAATCGTATTGATCTCAAATAGAACTCTAATTACAAACGCTAAAAAATTCTATTTGAGTTCTAATTAGATTCTTATTGAATTCTAATTGGAAAATACATTAATTGTATTCCAATTGGGTTCTAATTAGATTCTAATTGGAAAAATTTTCTCGCCACCCCACCCCACTCCTTATGGAAAACGTCTACGGATTACTCCTTATGTAAAACGTCTACGGATTTCTCCTTATGGAAAACGTCTACGGATTACTCCTTATGGAAAACGTGTACGGCGCAATCCTATTGTTCCAGAATCCCCACAAATATACTACTAATATAGAAAGATTGTAATTTTGTACCTTCACGTTGTCGTCAAAATCATAATGTAGAAGATTTTTAGCCAATTTGTTTTTTATTTTCTATTTTTATAAATAAATTTTAATGTAATTTGGCACTAACATTTGTTTAACACATAATAATAACCATACCACCCAATTTAATGATAATCGGATAACTTTTGTAACAGTCTTAGCATTTTTGCGAAAAAGGATATATGCCAGGACCTAGAGTCCTTGCGTCAATCCCAATAAAAATTATCACAAAAGTTACTAGCACGGGATGTAAATGATCTACGGACTATTGTAACTTTCTGTGCTGTTATTTAGTCAAAATGAAAAATTTCGTCCTTTCTATATATGGGCAGTAGGCGTGTCCTTTGCCCGATTTTTTCAAAAAATTAAATTTTTCTCAATCTAAGTATTTTATACTAGTGTACCAAATTTCAAAAATCTCGGGGATCACTCCTTCTTTTTTTGTTCCATCACTATATTGGATCAAAGCACTGTGCAGCGGCTGCTATGGAAAATGTTCGTCGGCTTGGTTTAGTCGGCTCTTAGCCGTTCGGCGCAGGTCTTTCTGGTTGTTGCTGCTTCCAAGGCCATGTTATATCAGGTGGGATAAGTTCTACATAAACAACGAAATCGTGACACGAATGTCAGAGACGGATAACAAAAAAACACAAATTCTTTCTTCTTATATTTTAGCTTTTCTTAGAACATTGAAGTTCTTGTTTGTAAAAATAAATAAAAATTAAACATAAAAAATATTGACTTTTAAATAGCGAAATACTGTTACACAGCTCTTTATCTAAAGCCACCTGATATATATGCGCTAGGGACTGGTATATCGACTTTAATTATAGTCGAAAATCGATTTTTTTGTAATCGGCTTTTTATGATATTGTACTGAAATCGATTATTGAGCCAAAAAAATCGATTTTACCTAAAAAATTTTAAAATGTTATAAATTTTAAGAATTAATCAATTAACACAATTTATTTCAAACTATCTGCACCGAAAACTCAAGTGTTAATATGAAGCGTTAGTGTATTATTTGAAATTTGTAATATATGACGTCGAATTATAATTAAAATTATTAAACAATTAAAAAAAAAATAGTTCAGTACACTAAATATAACTTACCGTCTTTAAAAATTAAATATGTATATCTGTTGTGTGTGCGTGTTTAAATTTGCACTTATTTAACTTTATACATTGATATATAATGAATATTTGCACTTAAGTATATAAATACGTATTAAGTTAAACTATCTGAATTTGTTTATGACCTGCGTTCTTTGTAATCATTAAATAGGTACGTACGTACACCTTCTCCAATAATACCTTTCTTTGGGAAAAGTTCAATTTGCTTACTTAAAAATTTTTGAGGGCATCTATTCATTTTAATATATCATCAAATTAAAGTCGACTATGAATTATAATTGATTATGGGCTTCGATTAGTCCACTTTGAATATCGAGATTAAAATAGTTGATCGTAAAATAGAAAATCGATTTTCGGCTTTGCTTATTATTTTCTAAAGGTTGTTTTATACGAGATGTATTTTACATATGACCTGTCAAATTTTTCACTGCAAAATTGATACATGTCGTGTGAACGCGTGGAACCATTGTTTGTGTAAAACACATATGAAAAAGTCACATTACAAATTTTCAATTAGATCGCGTTCTATTTCCATCTGACAAAGCATGTGTCATCAGCTGTTTTTAGAGCAACGACAAGGAAAAGTAAGTTGTTTATTTTGGTTTGGAGGTTATGTCAGATGTAATTACATGCTAACGTGTTAAAGCAAAAATTGTAAACCATCTGTAAAATGACAATTTTGACAGACATACGCAATTACATGTTGTTCTCAAAAGTCACAAGTCATGTGTAAAATACATCTCGTATTAAACCACCTTTATATGCGGCTTGGCTGCTTCTTTGCTGCGAACTCCGCCGTTAAAAATTATCGGCTCAGTTTTCTTTTTGCAGTATAAAAAATTTTCTGAAAAAAATTTTATTGTACAAAAATTGAAATAATTAGCTGCAAAATGGAAGATAGTACTGATGTTGGCAGAAATAATATTTTAGAGCCTATACAAAATGCTATTAGTGTAGAAAACGGTGGGGACGAAAATGGTTCTAGCCTAAAATCATCAGTGCAGGTAAGCAACGCCATTAATGGGTCGACAAATGAAAATTTGACTGAGACAGCTAGTGCTGATTCCATTGGGGATACAAATAAGGATAATTGGTAAGTTTTATTACACATTTTTTTATGAAAAACCAAACATTGTTCAATAATGTTAAAATTTTGAATGACTAACAAGGACACCAACATCAAATACTGTCCCCTTTGGTGGGCATGGGGGTGGTCCGCCTGGATCATTTAGGGGTCGTGGTAATTTAATAATGCACTTTAATCGTGGGGGCAGAGGTGGTTCTACCAATTTTGGAAGTAGGCCCTTTGATCCCAATTTACAAAATAATGCATCTCACAACTCCAGCGGACCACCTGGAGGACCTCAGTTAGAGTTGTGGGTAGAAACAAAAACGGAAGATGGTAAATCATATTATTACCATGCATTAACAAGAGAAACTACATGGACAAAACCAGATGGTCTCAATATTAAAGTTATGACGCAGGCAGAAATTGAAGAAATGAATAAAAAACAGCAGCAAATGCAACAAAACCAGCAGCAACAAATGCTTGGAGGACAACAACTAGCAAGTGGAATAAAACTAGCTAATGGTAGCAGCGAGAATGATGGTAAGGAAAAATCTGATGGTACATCAACTGCGCCAGAGAAAACCATTACATCCCAGCCTCCTCCTGGATTGTTGTCTCAGCCACCTCCCGTTCAGCAAGCATTGTCTCAACCACCTCCGAATTTGGCACCGGCAGGTATGCCACCAGGCGTTCCGCATCAGCATCCGCCAAGCTTACATCAGCAGCCCCCACCATTTTTTGGAGCTAGTATGCATCCACCTAACTTCAATCAACCACCATTTGGTATGCCTCCCCCAGGATATGGCGGTGGTTTTCCAGGTGGTCCCGGTGGTCCAGGTACTGCACCGTGGGCTGCTGTGCATTGGAATCAACATATGCATCCCCCATCTGTTGCTCAAGACAAACCGGCTAAAAATCTTATAATAAAGCCAGGCGTTATTGATCCTGCTGTAATAGCTCGTGCTGCAGAATGGTCTGAACATAGGGCTCCAGATGGCAGGCCTTATTATTATCATGCTAATAGAGGTGAAAGTGTTTGGGAAAAACCACAAGCGCTACGTGATATGGAGGCTGCTCGCATGGCCGCACATGGAGCTACACCACTACCTACTCCTGCGGTTCCACCAACTCCAGCTTTGGTGCCAGGTATGCCTCCCCATATGATGCCAAATCCTTTAATGCACATGCCAGGCCCAAATCCCGCATTTTCCGCAGATTCTGCCATTGCCTATGCTCAGGCTGCTGTTGCAGCAACGGCGTCTAGTGGCATTAAGACTATAAAAGAATCGACAAAGGCAGCGGCAATCGAAAAGGAAGCCAAAAAGAACGCAGAAGAAAAGCGCAAAAAAGAAGAAGACCAAAAGAAGGCAGCAACAGCTGCAACTAAACCAATAGACAAATCGAGACCTATTTCTAGTACCCCTATTCCGGGTACTCCTTGGTGCGTTGTATGGACGGGCGACGCACGAGTTTTCTTTTACAATCCCTCTACACGCACCTCTGTTTGGGAACGTCCCGAAGAACTTCTTGAACGTGAAGAAGTTGACAAAGCTATAAACAATCCACCGGAACAACTAAAAGGTATAATGGCTTCTAAAGCTGATAAAGCCGATAAAGCCGAGGTCGAAAAAGCAAAGGCGACCGTTATTTTGAGCCAACCTAAAGCGGTTAGTGATGATGATATGCAAGAGGATGATGACGATGAGGTTATTAAGATACGTACAGAATCCGAATCCGATGTTGAAGAAATACCTGCTAAGAAATCTCGTTTAAGTAAGTGTTAAATTACATTTTCTGGCAAAAACCAACATAACGTATAAATTTTTTTTTTTGTTGTTTTAGCCAAATCAAAAAAAGCTGACGCCAGTGAAGCTGCTGTTGAGGCAGAGGTTAGAGCCGCTAGAGAACGGGCTTTAGTGCCACTGGAGACACGAGTTAAACAGTTCAAGGAAATGTTACGTGAAAAAGATGTAAGTCTATTTAAAATGGGACATTTTTTTAAATAACTTTTTACAAAAAAAATAAATTAAATTTTAGGTCTCGGCTTTTAGCACATGGGAGAAAGAACTGCATAAAATTGTATTTGATCCCCGGTATCTATTGTTGACATCTAAGGAGCGCAAACAAGTATTTGAAAAGTATGTCAAGGATCGAGCCGAAGAGGAACGCAAGGAGAAGCGCAACAAAATGAGACAAAAAAGGGAAGATTTTCGAAAGCTTTTGGAGGATGCCAAGCTCCATGGAAAGTAAGTTTTTTTAGATATATAAAATCTTTAAAAATGATAATATGTAGAAGGAATTTAAGGGTCATAATTGGAATTTTTATGGGGCACTGCGAAGTGAGATATATGGCCAGTAAATGTGATAGGGTTCATACGATTTACGCAGTTTATGCGGGGATGAAGAATGTGAGATTGAAATACCTTGTTTGCCAGTCTCAAGGCTGCGAATCTGCCATCAGGGGTTTTAGAAACCCGCTACTGCAATAAGTTTGATAATTTCTCTGGATGTAGACTGGTAGATTATTAGATTTATCAAAGCTTTCCATTATGAAAAGTGATAGCGGAGAATTCGATGGGCACTGACTTATTCTTTTTTTCATATCGCCTTGCAAACTTTTTTTACATTGCAGTATTTCACGGTTTTATTATTTTTTTTTTCTAAAGGGACTCGTAATAGGCCACTGGGTGAAAGTGACTTTTTTTCAACTTATTTTGTTTTGTGCACACATCTATTTATATATGGTGTTTAAAAAAAATCCACCATGTCTCTGCCTCTTGGCCTCCTGTTGCTGATGGTGAAGTGTATTTTAATCCAAAATTTTATTTTTAGGTCGTCATTTAGTGACTTTTGTCAACGTTTTGGTAAAGAAGAGCGTTATAAAGCAATCGAAAAGGTGCGTGAACGTGAATCCCTTTTTAATGAATATCTCTTGGATGTTAGGCGGCAAGAGAAAGAAGAAAAACAACAAAAGAAAGAACAGGTATGTCTAATATTTGTTTGTAACAAGATTGGATCTTAGCTCGCAATTCAATCTTTCTTTAACATTTTTTTTAATATTACGTATCATACAGCTCGATTGTGATTTGTGTAAATAAATTTATAAACATTTACATGTTTAAATAAACTTTAGAAAACAATTATTTACTAAATTTGTGCACAAACATAAATTATATAACAAATATATTTATTTTATTATATATTATACTTTACTATTTACCTTTTAATATTCCTACAAAAAAATCAAATTTATATAGATTTCAGCCTTTCTATCACAATATCCAACCACTTCGTGTGAGTTTGTGTTAAGATTGAATTTTTTTTAACCACATATACTTGTGCATTTTGATATGCCAATAATAGAGGTATTGAGACTTAAAGGGATGTGATTAAAAGACAACTACTTACCACTCCTTCTAATTTTCTGTAAATATACATAAGTACAAGTGTATAAATATGTTTATGAAAATGTTGATGTGGGTGTGCAAGAGCAAACTCCAAATTCAAATTGATTGATTGACAGTGGTTCATAAACCAAACAGACCAAATAGAAAGTTAAAAGAAATCTAAACACATATTGTGAGATAGAGTAAGTTAAGCGATTAAACGCTTTAGTAAAACAATTAACAAAATCTTGTTTAGCAAACAATATATTTTTTTTGTTATCAAACATTTTTTTACACAACAACCAACTGAACTGAACTGAATCAACAAAACCAACTGCATTTGTTGAACTCTGCAACACCAAAAAAACCAACTTACCAACAATTCTAGCAGTGTCCTGAGAAGAAACACAGGAATCTGAATTTGTTTCAACAATGTTTGATGGTACAAACTAGTATAACGAGAGCCGAGAAATCAACCCATCTGTTAGGCATAACAAAAACCTTCCTAACCTTAGTGCTTTAATTTTCCACAACCAGTGTGGTGAGTTATCCAATGATATCAAAAACATAAAAAATTATATTCTAACAGAATCAATTGAATGTTGATCCATAAAAAAATACAAACACTAAAAAATATAAGTTGATAAATGTATCTCGTTGGTGATTTACCCCCCTCTGTTAGGCTTGATAATGGATTACGGATCACAATCAAAGATGGAGACTGAAATTTCAACAACTTCATGGATTTTTAACGTGCATGTTGTGCCATTGTTTATAGTAAAAGTTTTCTAGTTATTTGGTTTGATTGCTGCTTCTTTTTCCATGTTTGCCAGCTTGAACCGATTGTCGTCGTGTCTTTTGCATTGCGAAGCTGCCGTTTTGCTGTACGATTGATTCTCAAAACAAAAAACAGTATGAAAACATAATAAATATTTATGTTTAAAACAAATAATAATTTATAAAAATCTCTTTCAGCATATTATTATTATTTAATTAAAATTTATACCTGTGTGTGTGTAAATAATATTTCCCTCTTATGGCAAACACCTTTAAAATTTTTATTTTGTTGTACGTATTCTGGTTCAATTAAATTTAATATAAAAAAACTAGTTTTTAAAGCATCTAAATATCTTTACAAACACCGAAAATGTTATTTTTGATTTAAATCGATTTTAAAAAATGTTACCTAAATATTTAGGAATTATAAACAATAATAATTTATGAATTGTCATGGATAATTGGATCGCAGTTAGGTGCCCCGGTAGATCAATGGTAAGTTCAGAAGTCTACTTGTCTGAGGGCCATGGCTTCGATTCCCACCGGAGACCCTGGTAGGTCTGCTTCATCCTACTTTTCTTTCTTATCCTTCTCTCAATTTATTCTTTTCTTCTATCTCCACCATTTCTATCTGCCTCTCCAGGTAACACAAAGGGACCGAATTAAGCGGACCCAAGTGAGCTGTATCCTTATCTTCTGTTCTAAATAACTTAACCTTACCTAAGGAATACACAAGCAAGACCCAAAATGGTCATTAACGCCTTCTATACATACAAAAATTCTATAGGAAAGCTGAGGCTTGCAACTAAAGGTGGTAAACTGGATTTACATTCTAAGGTATGGTTGAGCTGTGGGGTGAAAGGCGGTAAAAAAGGGCTCATCACATGGCATTAAACGTCATTCTCCACATGGTACCTATTGTGTATTGAGAAATAGCGGCAAACAATTCAGTCGGGCTAGACAAATAAGGATAAGGGAAATTTCTTAATACTGCCTACATTAGGATGTTGTCGGACATTAGTTCTGAGGGTCTTAGTATAGGACGAGGATCTTATACCACCCACTATATGGGCACAGAGGTCAGTTTCAAAAAAAACACCAATAATAATTTTTGAGAGGTATTGTTGTTTAAGCTCCAAAAGTCTATATAAGAGGTGTGCATTTTTCGCTGACGGATCTAGAATAGATATGGGTACTTTTTGCCGGGGTCTATAAATATAATGGGAGAGATCATAAGGTTATCCTATGGATCATCTGACGAGTGTAGTGTGTTACTGGTGGAAATAGGAAGGAATAGTGAGGTCACTTTATGTTAACAGGCAGCTCTTATAACTTTTGAGCCGCATTGCGTCAAGTCTAGGTTAGAGAGAGACTGTAGGAAGTCTATTGGTAAAGTTATGGTCATTTTCAACGTCAGACTATGTTAGGTTCCGGGACACTGTGGCAATCAAATTGCCGACGAGCTCGCTCGTAGTGGCTTATCTCATGGGTTGACTTGTAGGAAGGAAACTGTTCGGCATATAGGACCGTGGCATTATCCATTGTTGTGGGAAGTGTGAGGATGAGAAGTTGGTGACAACTGAGTACGTTGTCTTCCACTGCCCGAGATTGCAGAACTATAGGATCAAATTAGATTAGGTACGATTAAAAGGAGGAGACCTTCAAAGACCTCTAGTCTCACAGCACACAGGCCTAAGCCAGTGATAACCTTATTGTGCGCTCCTAGAAGGGCTTCACAAGTTCCAGAAAGCCTGACCTCATTTTGGTCGCCACAGAGGATCTTCGTCGTTTTTTTACTGTCCTGCTGTTCCACAGCACCCTGTCGGCACTTGCCACCTACTTTTTAAACTCGGCCTTCAACGCGCCAAAGCGCTAACCAGGTCAACCTCCATCTGTCTGTCTGTCCCCTTGCCCTAATCGCCACATCATTTGCCTCTTCATTTCCAATGGCCCCCATTAAAAACGAACTTTATAATCATTTATCATCTTCTTGCATTCAATATTGCCCATAATCGGGTGTTCCTGGACATAATTGCCCTAATAGACGCTTGGCTATCTGTGTGGAAGGTCAAATTTGTTGTATCTTCGTGTGCCCTTAGCCAAGACATCGGTTCCGTTATTGCCCAGACCTTCGCTTATGGGACAATGTTGTCAGGGAGGAGAAAGTAGATTTCACGTTTCTTGGGGCATCTGCTCCAGAGTCCGGTTGAACCATGAATGCCGATTCGGTATCAGCGTAGTACAGTTAGCCTTTACCTTCACTAAAGTTATACGATTAGGCAAATCCACTCTGCCCGTTTAACTCTCCAGCACCTCCCCAGTAGCCCCCATTCATTCCCCCGTCGCCTCAAGGCGTTTCGTCACAAGTGCTGGATAATCAAAATAGTCTCCAAAACCCCTTTTTGGAGTAGTCCTAATTGAATAATAATAAAGTACTTCAGCAAAATATTTCACAAATAAAAAGGCGATGTGGCGGAGTGCAAACTGGAAAGCATGGGTGGGTTAGGGGATAGGCAATGGAGACGAAGTTTTTACACGATTATTTTAATTGGTTTCTTCTTTTTCAGTCTTAGACTTTTCTTGCTTTTTGCTAGTCGTACAACTTTTTTTCTTTTTTATTTGATGTCCTAATTTTCTTATTTTTTTCCCCCAGAGGTTTTCGAGTGTTAATGTATGAGAAGATGTTATTTTTTTTATCCTTTGCAACCTAACATAACCTAGTTAGGTAGCTAAGAAGGGCCAGTGATGGTGCCCGTTGTATTGCCTTGAGAAACAAAGAAAAAAAAATAAGATTAGTTATAAACAGGGTCTTAGCGTACCCTAGCATATAATAAAGGTCTCAGACCGAAAGAGTCGATAAGTGGTTCACGAAGTATTCGCCAAAGTGACGACATTGTTCTGCGTTCTCACACAAGCGGCAGCATTCAACCGTACCTAGTTGCCACTTAACCGACAGTGACCTGATGTTGCAGTGACCGGTGAGAATACCAGTGAGCAGTCTCAATGCAAATATCACAACAAGTAAATCATAAAGCAAAAAAATGTTAGGTTATCTGTGATCCTATGGAATTGAATTCGGGATACTGACAAATTGATAACGAATTTGGAAAAAGGATACATTCATCATATACCATTTTCTAACTCAAATTTGTTTTTATTTGTCGTATCGCAAACAAATTATAACCCAACGATATTTTTTCGTGTAACTTTTTATTGGATGATAAGTGATGAATGTGCCCCTTTTTCAAATACGTTATAATTTTCTGGTTCCTCAATTTTATTGGAAGATAATAAACTAAACTTTTTTCATATCTACAATTTAACCGTTTACTGAAGATTGTTTTACTTAATTATACAATTTAAGCGATTTAAATAACGTAAATCAACACCAAAATATATGAAAAATATAATACGGCGTACAATAATAAAAAAAGAGCCAACAAGTTCTTTCTTAATAATTTGAAACAGGTATTGCAATTTGTGACCGAACGCTGTCATGATGCAAGGTGGGCCAAAAGAAGTCATCCGATGTTGTTTGCGATGCGTTTGGCGGTCGACAGACAGAAGCTGATGCACGAACTAGACTTTGACCTTAATTCGTCTTAGGGACGACCGGCTGATGGCTAATTGCGAGGCACGGCGCCTGGTCGATGTTTCTGGCGACAGCTCGACATCCCTGGCAATTGTGGCGATATTTTCGGCAGAACGGGCGCTCCGGGGCCGGCGACTCCTGGCAGTGTTAGTGTTGGGCCATACTCTTAAAGGTGTTTGCGCAGTCGGTGCCGGACGACCGGGCAATCTGCAACGGAATTTGCGCTGCGCCAACACTACAGACGAATTGTTTCGCAAAAAAATAGACACGATATGTTCGCGTTCTTGGGGAGTGTATCGCTCCATGGCATGTTCACTTGTATTCTACATCTGTCTAGTTCACAAATGCCAAAACAGATTTGACATTGGCCTCCATTTGCAAAAATAAGAGCATCTTCCGATAGTGTGATTTCTTTTTGCCCACCTTGTACAATCAGTGCCAGATTTTACCAGTTTAAAACCGATAGAACCCTCTTAGTCCCAAAAAAAAAAAACGAATTTTTTTCCTTAGTTCCATGTATATTTAAAGTTGGCGGTAACTAAGCTAGTTGTCCAGGCTTAACATACGATCACTTATGCCTGGGGTTGTCATTGGTGACTCACTTTACCTTTTTAGCAAGAAGTGATTTGGTGCAAATATGGTTTTCTTTTATGGTGTTTAAGCAGCATTTTAGACATATACAATTGTCAATCAAGGTCTTTTGGCTTTTATTCATATGGTATCTAATTTCCTTGCTTTAAGATTAAGTCAGCTACTCGCAACTATTTTGAAATTGTTGCTTGAGTAGCTTCCAATAACTTTGCAAGCAATTGTTGTGTATGGTATTCCCGAAAAGCGTTATTGGCGAGGCGAATGTATTTTTGGTGGTCTCAGTTAATCAGCTGAGTAACGGTATTTCGTTATTTAAATGTCAAATTTTGTTTATGTATATGTATTTTTTTCTTTTTTACAAACAACAAACAACTAGTATTCGTAGAAAAGCTCAAAAAGAACGAGAAAGAATTTGTGAGTTTTTGTTATCTGTCTTTGACATTCGTATTTAGTTGTTTTGGTAGAAATAATCCCATCTGATAAAATGCACACTAGTTATTGGCCTTTTAAAAGCTGATATTAACAGTTACACATACTTACATGGCCAATTCGCCATCCTTATCAATAACAATCCAAAATATTGCATGTAAGTACTCTGCTGGGTTTCCAATGGCTTCCCAAAAGTTACCAGAAAAATACGTTCGAAAGCAAGTGTATTATAGACTTTTGATTACTTAACACGCGCATTTTCTAATTATTCTTAACGAGATGAAGGAAAGAAGAAATTAAGAGAATGATAAGAAAAAAATAAAATAAGAATGAAGCAGACTTACCAGAGTTTTTGGTGGGAATCGAACTCGTGCACTTACCACTGATCTACCGGGGCACACGTCATTGATAATTTGACATTTTGACAAAGAATTCGGAACTTGTCCATGAAGTATTAGTTTTAAACGGTGGTGTTTTTTTTTTTAAATTTATCTTAATGAAATATTATTTACACTTACATACATACCATTTTACATTTTCTTTGGCATTTTAAATTGTATTTATTATTGTGTACGTCTGTCCGTCCTTCCGCTAAAAAAAAGGATTTACTTGAATATAAACCTGGCGTATACAATTTATTTAATCTATTTTATCTATTTTACTTCTTGTTTAAGTATTCAATGTTAAGATTAATTTTAGCCAAAAACTAATTAATGCAACTTCTTTTTCAGCCAAAAAAAAAACGTAAATAATAATTTTAAGTTTAATTTTAAATATTAAGGTTGTTTTTAAGAATCTTTAAACAAATAAGATATTATTTCTCCATAATAACCGCTGCCAATTCTGTTAAAAAAAGCTAAAAATTGTGTTTTTCTTCTCTATCTCTTCCTTTTATTTAAATATTTATTTGGGCTGGTTGTCATAACTACTATAATTGGTTGCAAATAGATACGTAAAGATTTTATTGAAATGTTGCGGGAAAGGGGAGATTCATTGGATCGTCATAGCCGTTGGCATGAAGTTAAGAAAAAGTTCGAATCGGATTCACGTTATCGTGCTGTGGAGAATTCTATGTATCGTGAGGACTACTTCCATTATTTTATGCGCATACAGAAGGAAGAAAAGCGCAAGGAAAAAGATCGTAAGAAAGAACGAGAGCGTGAAGAGATGGAAAGAAAATCGGAACGTAAAAGTGATCGACGTGATAAGGAGCGTCGTGATCGTAGCCGTAGCCGTGATAAGGATCGCTCGGACAGAGATGGAAAGGACAAGGAGCACAAGGAAAAAGAGAGAGACAAGGATCGAAAAGATAAAGATGGCAAGGAGAAGGAGAAGGTCACCAAAGATAAAGATGATAAAAAGAAGATTAATGATTATGTTAGTTGAAACTAAACAAAAATTGATAAAAATGTGAAATTAACTTTGTAACCATTGTACGTATTTGCAGGAAGAGGGTGAACAAGCTACCGAAGAGGAAAATTTTGGCAGTGATCAGGAACAAGAAGCGGAACGTTTACAAAAGGATCGCGAACGTCAACTAAGAGCTGAACAGAGTATACGTGAGCGAGAAAAGGAAGTGCAACGGACTTTGGCTGGCCATTTGCGTGATCGCGATAAGGAACGTGAATTGCACAAACGCGAAGAAGCTGTTGGCCATTTTAATGCTTTACTTACAGACCTAGTACGTAATGCCGATCTCACCTGGAAGGAAGTCAAGCGACAACTGCGCAAAGATCATCGCTGGGAATTGGTTGAATATCTTGATCGCGATGAACGCGAAAGGTAAAAATTATTTTGCAACAACAATAAAAAACTATGAAAAATCTGCTTATAATTATATATTCTTACATATCTATCATCCTAACAGAACGTTCAATGAACATATTGATAATTTAATGAAAAAGAAGCGTGAAAAGTTCCGTGAAATGTTGGACGAAATAACCAGTTTAGAATTGACTAGTTCATGGAAAGATATCAAAAAACAAATCAAGGAAGATCCACGTTATCTGAAATATAGTAATTCGGACAAGTGTGAACGTGAGTTTAGGGATTATATTGTGGACAAGACTTTATCTGCCAAGGGTGCCCTTAAGGAATTGCTTAAAGAATGTAAACTTATTACTCACAAAAGTCACGAACTTGTTAAAGAAAATCCAAACCATTTAAAAGAGATACAAGATATTCTTAAAATGGACAAAAGGTTTGTAATTAAAAATAATTATCTTCTTTTAACTCTTTAAAATGCAATTAAATATTTTGCAGATATTTAATACTTGAACATTTAGCGGAAGAACGTACTACTATTGTCGTCAACTACTTAGAGGAACTAAACAAACGAGGACCACCCCCACCACCAACGGCTTCAGATTCTACACGCCGCACTAAATAAAAGGCAGTACTAACTGCCTAAACAAAAGCGAAATACATATATTTTTTCTTATCTTAAAACACGTTTTATATTTATCTACCTACGCCCTATCACTCTATTTACATATATGCATAGCTTGCAATGTATTTTTTTAACATAAATACAAACAATACACTACATTCATATACAAAAAACTCAGCAAAATAATGTCGCTAAAAAATTATAATGACAAGGCATTGAAAATAATGTTTGTTAATTTTACTTATTGCAGAGTATTTGGCTACAATGGATTTTAGATTTTAAAATGCAAAAAAATACATTTTACATACATTAATTTAAAACTATTAATAAATACAAAATTTTAATATATTGGTTACTTTAAATGCCCAGTAACAGCTGGGGCGGATTTCAACTCAAAGAATATATATTGAATTTCGCTAACACCAGTTGATTCACTTTTACTCGCTGGTGCAACGAGAACTCACCAAAATGGTGATGTTACATTTGGATTTTGTTCATCAAATTTTCGTATTAATTTTTTAAAAATTATGTCATTGTCATCAATAATAAAGGAGTTTCAGGATGTAACGATCTTTTAACAAAATAGTTTATGTTTTGTGTTAACAGCTAATTTAGTTTCTACGTCGCAGTCACTTTAACGGCCAGCATTTTAAGTCGGTAAAACTTTGAATCCGTTTTTCTTATACCTTGAAAATATCGCGTAATGTGGTTGCGGAAATAGCCACTTAATAGGGATGTCCTGAAAATAATATTTTGGAAAGTGATTTATTTGAAATTACAGGAAAGGTGTTCTGCAGACGAAACTTTTTAAACTTTTGTGATTTTAAACCGGCCAGCTAAAATGCCTGCTGATTTAAAATCACTTGGCTATTTGTTCAACCACCTTTTTTGGAAATTTGCAATAAATTAATAAAATAATATATAAATTAAAATCACAAGTGAAATGAAACCACATGAATTTTACAACATGCCTGTTAATTTCATTTCCAAGGTATTAAATTTCTAAATCGGGAATGCACTTTAGACATGTTTCCAAGATACGAGATACTTAAAATATATAAATTTTTTTTCCTTTTGTTTTTATTTGATCCTGTTAAAAGGTAATATTTAAACGTATATAAATATGTTCTTACGTGTGTTTTATTTAATTGTTCAACTGTTCTGTTAACCGAGTCGATTTTAAATCATAGCTGTAAGTTGTGAATATGTTTACCCAAAATATTTGGAAAAACTTATTTTTTTCTTTAATTCAAGTTATGTTTTCGAAATATCATAATAATTTACATTTGTTTATTCAAAATGTAAAGTTCAAAATTTACTCTATTTCATTCATTTTTTTGCTGGGGGATATTGTTTAATTTGATGTTAAATTAATTTCCAAGTCAATGCCAATTTTGTTGTTGACATTAAAATTTTGTTAAATAAAAATATCTTTAAACATTTGTTTGAATAGCTTTCTACTCTCATTTTTTCAATTGAATATTATTTCCTTAGGTTTTTAAACATTTTATTTGATTTTTTGATATTCATATAAATAACGTTTAAATTTTATTTAGATTGATTTTGTTTAAATTTCTAAAGCTATATTACATCATCTGAGTTGCACAACTAAAGCTATATTTACAACGCCTGATTTATCATCTGAGTTTCACAACTAAGGCTCAATTGTATAGTGTAATAACATGTATGCTTTTATTTGTTAATATTTTTTTCTAATCTCAGTTGAAAATAGAACGTATTCTATTTTTAAACAATTTAACGTCTGAGTTTTAACTGTAAAAATATAGCCACAGATTCAAATGTTTTGTTAATAAATAACAAAGAAATTAATTAAAAGTGATTTCAAGCATAAAAAATTATTTTTTTTCATAATTTATTTCAGTTAAAGAAAACAAATGAAACAAAATTTATAATTAATTTTTTTTAAATAATAAGCGTAAATATTTGATTCAACAAAAAACTTTTTAAAATTATTAAATAAATGAAAAAAAAAAATTATCAAATATTTTCATATAATTATTCTTATCACAACTTAACGATTTACTGAATTTAAACAGGTTTGTTAACTCTTTTTAAAATCGAGGAAATCTGTGAAATCGGCTTGAAATTAGAGAAATTTACGCGGATCCGGCTTAAGGAACAGGGCCGGTTATTTTTTATGTAAAAATTATGTTTAAAATATCAGAGGCCGGAAACATTATTTTTGTTTCAGGCATATGTATTTTGAAGATCACATGGTTTTAAGTCACTTGTGATTTTAAAATAACAGTTGTGATTTTGGTTATCAATTTAACAAATTTATTGCGAATTTCAAAACAAGGTTATTGAAGAAATAACTAAGTGATTCTTGATCGACAGGCATTCAGCTGACTGGTGAAAATTACAAAAAACCAAAAACATTTGGTGTGAAAAATACCAATCTTGTGATTTCAAATCACTTTCAGAACAGGCCTGTTTATCCGAATTTTCAAATAAAAAAAGCACACTAATTGGTATTTTAGAAAAATTTCTGAAAATAAAATGAATTTAAAATTTTTAAAGCCCGATAAAGCGTCTTGTCACTACTATTTTTTATTTGGTATTGGTACTAGCAAATTTCTTCTATTTAACTTAAATTGAACTCAAAAAAAGTTTTTCTTTGTATTAATTTATACCTATCTTTAATTTTTTTTGGGCATTACAGAATGTGCATTTTTGAAATCGATGCGATTAAAAAAATCCGCAAATAAAACATATGTATGTATTATATAGGTATGTACCTGTGGATATTAAACTGTTTATAATTTGGTTTAACGTTAGGACATAAACATCATTTACCTAGTAGGTATCAGCTACATATGTATATAGTATATACATATGTATGTACATATGTATTTTTAGACAGTTACAATCAAATGTTAATATTTTAATTGCCAAACGTATGAAACAAAGTACATAAGTACATAATTTTGTTAAAGTTAAAAAAAATTGTTCTTTGTTTAATTTTTCATTCATTTAAATATTTTGTAGCTTTGGAATAATTATTTAGGGGTAACGTTAAAATACATACATATGTATTATGTACATACATACCTACATACATATGTACAAATGTATCTTCTTTGTCTCTAATCATAGTACATACATATATACATACATACCTACATATGTATGAATATACAATAATCTACATACATACATAAATGCATATCTATTAATTTTTCTATAATGTGGAAAACCAAAAATAAATAAGCTTTAAATAGTACATAACCCACATAGATAAGCGTGTAAATAAGTTTGTACATACTAATGTATGTATGTGTATATAAACATGCCTAAACACTAATGTGTACACATTCATATGTATTCTTGTATTTACATACATATGTGTATATATCTACATACATACTATGTAGAAATCTACATAGGAAAATCTAAAATATTAATATTAATTAATAAAAAAAAACCCGCTACCAAGCAATATAAATTAAGATAAAACCATTTGTCATTTTTATTAGCAAAACAGTTCCTAGATATTTTTAATTTAACGATGAACGTTAAAAACTAACTGAAACAAAAATGTATGTATGTACATATGTATGTATGTTTGTATATAAATACAAACACGTTTTCGTGTGCTTAGCTTTAACAAATTGCCGATGAACATGGGGCTGCCATCCCATAGTTTTGAAATTGCTGAATTGCCGTTATTTTAATTTTACAAAAATGTTTAATGTTTTTGTACTTTTACAAATGTATAAAATACAAGGTATGCTTAAAAAACAATTTGAGAAAACTAAGACAATATGATATATAATTAGAGTGGCCAATCGTACCGATTTATCGTTTGGTGCACTAAATAAAAAAATTTTTACTGTACGGATTTTTGAAAATAAGTACTGAATGTTAATTTTATTTTTCTTTATTTTTCATAAAAGGAATTGCTATGTTTAAACACAACCTAACTTAATATTTTAGTATTTTTTCCTGAAATAAAATAATTTGTTTTAAATTCAGATTGTTTTTTTAAAAAACTGTCCTTTGACAGCTGTATAGACCAAGGGATATGCTCTATTTGTCTTAAAGAAAAATGCTTTTAGGTCGGTCGTTATAATTAAAGGTGGATCTTAGGCTATAAAAATAAACACTATTCCTTTTCTTTACAAAAAATATGAAAAGCATACTGATTTCGAACCAGAAATGAACGGTCGCCGTACATATGTATGCTATATAAGCCATGACAAGATGTGATTTTTTAAAAACCAAATTTTAAATATATTCATCAATGCTAGTGTACATATTTTGCTTTTTCTTTTAATAAAATTGATTTTTCTTACATCTAAATGGCAAAACTTAAGTAAGTGACATGGAAGTATGTAAATTTTTCAGCATCAAAAATGTAAACTACACGTATATTGTTAACATTTGACTAAAAAGAATAACATTCATCCAATAACAAGCCTACATAAAATCCAACGGTTTTCGCCAAAACTTGAAGTGAATGTTAGCTGCTTCTTTGTTTTTTCTAGTTCTTTTTTTTAATGGAAAATATTTGAGTAATATTGCACAAAGTTACATATTAACCGGGATTTGGAAAGGAACATAGATCTGGCATCTCTAAACCAACAATAAACTACCGTCAACACTATTTTTTTATTTTTAGATATTTTTTTCTCCCGTTTCTTATTTGTTCAATGAATTTTGTTTTTTTTTTTAATCGGGTTCATATTTGTTGTAAATAACAATTTACGTAAATACAAACTGTGTTTGTTTTGCAGTGGCAGTGACATTCAAACTTAAGAGAACAACTGTTGGATTATTGCTTCTAATTCTTTTTATTTCAATATTTTCGGAGTATATTCGGCTTTTATAACATTTTGTGAAGATTTAAAGTACATACATATTCATCGCCACCAACATCAATTCGTTTGGTACAAAAACTAAAATATTGCAATTAGTTTTTGTGCTTGTAAATAAAATTCACGTGTATAAAGAGTAGATATGTCAAATACGGAAAGAAGGAGTCAAGGTTCCTTTATGTACAAAGTGGTTCTAATAGTCCAGCTGTGTGTAAGCAAAACAAGAAATTGTTTATCATGCCGACAAATATTAAATATTCTAACAATGTTTGGCTTTATGCTAAACTATGCCCTGCGTGTAAATTTAACCATTGCAATTGTGGAAATGGTACGGCCAGAAAATCTGACAATTTCCGACAATACAAACACATCATCAACAGTGCTTTTAGAGAATTCCACATCATCTTCAGGCTCTGCACTTATAGCTGACGAATTAACGATAAATAATAAAAAATCTGATGGGAAGTTTCCCTGGGATTCATATCAGCAAAATTTTGTACTTGGCTGTTTTTTTTGGGGATATATTCTAACAGAGTTGCCTGGTGGCCGTTTGGCAGAGTTAATAGGTGGCCGTCGTGTATTTGGCCATTCAATGCTATGGGCTAGCTTATTGACATTAATTACACCAATAGCAGCACATTTAAATTATGTTGTGCTTATAATTGTGCGTGTAGTTTTGGGATTTATGTTGGGTGCTTCGTGGCCAGCTATTCATCCCTTAGCTGCCGTATGGATACCACCAATGGAGAGGTCAAAATTTATGTCTAATATGATGGCTTCCTCTTTGGGTGCAGCTATAACAATGCCTGTCTGCGGTTACCTACTTTCAGTAGCTGGATGGGCTAGTGTTTTCTATTTGACTGGTGCCGTAGGTCTTTTGTGGTCGATTTGTTGGTTCACCCTCGTTTACGAAACACCAGCCAGCCATCCACGAATCTCAGTTGAGGAAAGGCAAGAAATAGAGGAAGCAATTGGAACAACAACCTCAAAGAAACGTCCCAGCTATGTGCCATGGGGTGATTTGTTGCGTTCTCCCGCTGTTTGGGCGATTATTGTCACACACGGCTTATCGGTGTTTGGTTTTTTTACTGTTATAAATCAATTGCCCACATTTATGAAGCAAATATTACATTTCGACATTAAAGAAAACGGACTATTTTCCTCTCTTCCATACCTGGGAAAGTATATCATGGCACTTGGTTCGTCAGTATTTGCTGATTATTTGCGCAAAAAAGGAACATTAAGCACAACGGCAACGAGAAAAATTTTTACAGCTTTTGCTCTCACAACTCCCGGCCTGCTAATGGTGGCTCAAGTTTTTCTTGGAAGTGAAGCTGCGTGGTCAGTGACGATATTCACTTTGGCCTTGTTTACCCATGGAGCTGTTACACCAGGGTATTTGGGAAACGGCTTGGATATTGCTCCTAATTTTAGTGGTACCATATTTGGGTTAGCTAATACTCTATCGTCATTTGGAGGTTTTCTGTCAGCATGGATGGTGGGAGCCTTAACATATGAAGATAAATCCTATCATCAGTGGCAGATTGTTTTTTGGATTTTAGCTGCTACTTACATTTCCGGCGCCTTGGTATATTTGATTTTAGGCACTGGAGAATTGCAGCCCTGGAATAACCCGCCAGAACGTACAAAAATTTCTGATGTACATGCTGAAGAAGGGGTACCCTTAAAAAACGAAAAAAATACTGATTAATTTTATGTTAAAATACTATTAATTTTTGCAATTAATCTTTAATTTGTTTACCGCCAATCTTTACTTGTTTTTTAATATTGTTACATCACTCAAATATTTATTTTCAACAAAGCACTGCGTGCACTTTACTTCGAATACCTAACTTATACACATGTACCTTCAGCGAGAGGTAATATTTTTAGAAAAATAAAGAAAAGGATCTTTATATTTTTATTAAATATTTGTGTTTTTTTTAAAGTATGTACATATATTAAATAAATAGGGTACATTTTTATGGCGTTAATATTTTGTATAATAAGTTATTTAAGTTAACATCACGGTTTCGTATGTTGACAAAAAATAACTTTTGAATATGTGTGTAGTTTTAAGTTCTCGATTGGAGCATAGAATTGGAATTTCAATAGCATTCTGTCACTGAGAGGACCCTGTTCACTAACTAAATTAAAATTATTCCAATATTAGTATTGAGGAACTTAAATCAAAAACTATTCTATATTGAAGATAGATAGAAAACATTTAAAATCGAAGCGAATCTTTTAAGTGGTCAGAGAGTTAAAATGAAAATATTTTTTAATAACATATTTTGCTTTAAAATAATAAATTTTTTTGTGTTTTTGCGAAATTATGTAGCCAAATACATTTAATTTAATGCAATTTTAAAAATTTTTAAGGTGCCTTCTATTGTTTTCAATGCTCAAACTTGGTATTACCTGACATTTTCCTGGATAATACGGAAAGTTTTTTTAAAAAACTGATCCAAAATTATATTAAAGAATTGCAATTATTTCCTTATTGCACATCTTAACGAGACAAATTCATGCCTAGACTAATGTCAAACTCAGTGCATATATAAAAAAACTCAGTATAAAAACACCGGATATTTTTATTTGGATTTTCAGATATGTATAAGCATGAATTTGTCTCGTCAAGACGTACAAATAGGCTATTCTCAATTAATCTGAATAAATCGTTGCTAAGACATGAGAATTAAGATTTGCACTAGTAATGGTGTTAATACGTTAAAAAAAACAGATATAAACAACACCAACCCATTTAGAAATAAAATGCACACAATTTCGAAAATCTATCAGTTAACGTACTTCAAAATTCAGCAGCCGAAATGTGTGCGGAACTTTTAGTCTCAACTGTTAAACGCACCTAATGTCATTAATGTGCTGTTGTTAAATCGAACAGCTGTTCCATGTGCTATTGTGAATTACTCATTATTTGTCGGTTTGTTGGTGTGAGGATTTGGTTAACAGAAGTGGAATTATTTAATTATTTTCACAAAAATTATAAATAAAGTTTCCTCTAAAAATGTCTATACTAACAAATTATATAAAAACGACACTCAACAGTATCACCCAAATAGGCAAATCATCAGTAACCTATAGACTTATGCCGTGTGCCACAAGTAATCTTACATTTGCGAAGCAGCTATCGTATGAAGAGAAGAAAGCTCGAGGTCCCTTGTTACGTCGTTATGGCTACAAGGATCGAATTTTGCAAGGTGGCTTACTGCCTCACTGGGACAATGGACAAAAATTGCCCATGCCGGACTATCGCCCTAAAAATGCCTGGAGTACTAAACGGGCACTATTTGGTCAAAATGATTACATTGATATTTTGGGTAATGATCGTTTGCACCCAACAAGAGTTCTGTATTCAGTACCTTCTTGGCTGCGAGGTGTTTCCGGCAACGAATATCAAGTTTTGTTGCGAAAACGTAAGATGCTCACGAAGACAGTATACCCAGTTGCGCGCCCAACAAAATGGAAGCATCTACAGAAACGTATTTTATATTTGTACAAGTTTTTAAATCGTAAAACTAAAACGGGATACTGCAAGCAATAAATACGTTTTGGTTTATCTGCGATACCAAAGTGTTTTAAAAAAGTATACAGTAGAAACATTTATATTATTTATATATATTTTGAGTAGAAAACTCAATATTTAAATCAGAATAAATAATGATTTTCTTAATTAATTTAATTTTTTTTAATAAAATAATCCTGCTTATTCTGTAAACTAAATCGATCGATTTGCGGCATTTAAACGGGTTTTTCTCCATATAAAATCGAGAAACTTACTCTGTAGAATATTAATTTTATAACGCAAAACTTATTTGAAAACTGGTAAGTAGCTATTGACTTCAAAACTGCTACAACGTCATTCTAGCTTGATCGAAAAAAGTTCGTTTGATAGGAATAAGGAGACCCAAATTGTCAAACTTTTAATGCGTTATACCTCGAAAACTATTAGAGCTATCGACTTCAAATTCCGCTAAAAGGTAATTCTAGTGTAACTTGTACATTTTGAAAAAAAAAATTAGTAGAAGAAAGGGGAATGTTAGCAGAATGTTTAAAAAGCTATAAGTATATATTTAAAATAGGGAAAACTAGTTGGGTAAGAGCAGAAAAAATGACAGCCCCATGCAAACAAACAACTTTTTAAATTTGTTATACGCTATATGTATTTCAAAAACTTAGAGCTATCAACTTCAAGTCATCTGCAGTTAGCCGAGTATAAACTTAACTTTTTGGGGGAAAAACTAGTTAGGTAGGAGGGAAAGTTATAGTAGCCCCCTACGAGCAGAAGATTTTGCGGAGCTTTTAACGCTATAACTCAAAAATATTTCTGCTACAAGCTTTCTACAAAGTTATTCAGCCTTATTGTGTTTGGCGTTGTCGTGTCGAAAGTTGTCGAATTCGACACAAAAACGACAAGGGTGCTATTTTTTCAACATTGGCGTATTTGTTAGACGGTACCAAAAAACTAAAAACGACTACGCCAACGACAATATGGGTGATTATACTGTGATTTGTACTTTAAAAAAAAAAAAAAAAAAAAAACATTTTGTTTGGTATGAGCAAGGGAAATGGTAACCCCCATACAAACAGACATCTTAAAAGTTGTTAGAGGCTAAGTATGTGGTATATAAGTTATTTACCTTTCTTAAGAAAAATAATCTATAGAACTTTTTGTGTGTGAATACGGAGTATTGGCCAAAACTACACCGTTTCCAACTGTACCCAGCAAAAAAAAATTGATGCGATTTTTTACATACCACATTTAAATCACATCTAAAGATGCTATTGCATATTTTCTGGTTTTGTTGCATTTAATTAAATGCAGAAATAAAAACTGGCATTATAAATGAATCGCCGATTTCATTGTTTTGTTTGTATTGAGCAACGATTTACACTTGGTTGAAGTGTTGTAATAAATTTTAAATTTTTAATAAATCACATAAAAAGCTAGATTTAAAAAGAACATTAAAATCGCATTTTAGATCAGAAAATTCCTTCCTTATTGGGAGTGTTTTTTCCCCACATATTAAATGCAGAAAAAGTCAAGTTTCACATCTACTTCAAAATAACACCTTAGTATGGAAATTTTGTAGCATCAAAAATGTTGATTATATGCGGTTTAAATTTGGCAAAAATGAATAGCATCCCTCCAATGACAACCCTATGTAAAATTCATTGGTTTTTCCTCAAAATTTGAAGTGATTCAAGTAAGCTAGTTCTGGGTTTTTTCTACTTCTTTTTCCTCACTTTTTTTACTGGGTATTTTAGAGATTTTAAATTCAATTTCCGCAATTTTAAATTTATTTTAGGAATTTTCTAATTACATTTAAGAATTTTCAATTTGTATTTTAGAGGTTTCTGATTGTATTTCAGAACTCTTTAATTTTTAATTCAATTTTAAGAGTTTCTAAATGTATTTTGTATAAATAAAACTGTTATACAATTATAAAATACTGAAATTCAAATGGGAAATTCTGAAATACAAATGCAAAATTCTGAAATACAAATTGATTTCTACTCAAGGGATTGTCCAAGCCTTTCCATGACAACATTTTGTTGCGCCAACCTATTTTTTACGACTTTTAATATGTGGAATATGCAGGGATGGAGTTTTATAATAAGCATCTGAAAATATACCCTTCCTTAGAATATCTTTGTACTTATTCTTATCCATTATGCCGCATATTTTGTATAGAGGTCCTGAGCCTGTGAACAAAAGTTAGGGTCACACCACAAATAAATACATTTTTTTTTACTACAATTTTATTAATCATTTTTATTTATTAAAAATAAGTCTCAAGTAAAAATATTAAAGAAATCAATGTAATTAGAATGAAAAAAAAGAAGCATTTTAAATGCTTGTTATTAATATTTTTATTACAATTAAAACATCTGATATAAAATATTCATATAATTAAACTTAAATAATAAATAAATGATGACAAAGTTTGGTTTGTCATTTAAAGAAGAGAATAATTAAAAGGATACAAATTAAAAAAATTAAATGTTGAAAAAAAAAAGAAATGCTTTACAGTTGTATAGTAAGAAATGCCGGCTGTTTTAATACAACTGAATTGTGTAACAAAAAACAGGAGAGGCGACAAAAAATTTAACAAAAGAAGCAAAAGATTATATACTTAGATTGTTGGGATTATACTAAAGGATGCATTACTTTTCTTGGTTCTTATTTTTAAAACTATTATTACTGCTTTGTTTTTATCTTTTCTTTAATACATGGTGTTCAACGCCGTTATGTTTTAATATTATTATTTTGTTTTTATACTTTTAGAATTAGAATTTATAATTTTTAATGTGTATATATATAGCTATAAATATATATGTTTGTTTATATGTTCTATATGCAATAATATAATTAAAGTAATTATTCATTTTGTTGTTGTTGATTTCGGTTTTGCCTGTCTCGTTAAACGTTAATCATAATAATTTTAATAATAGTTAATAAATGTTTTCTTTTGTTTTATTGTTACTTTTTTTTTAATAATAAAAAGATTTTTGTTATTGTTTAATTGTCTGTTTCTTTCAATATAATTTCTATTCATTTAATTTTTGTATTCGTTACTGTTTATTTTCTTTTACTATTTCTCCTTCTCTTTTATTATACATATGTATATAATAACTGTATTCATATTCATATATGTATGTATGAATGTATATAATAATAATTATACGTAAATATGTATGTGTTTAATCATAAAGGTGTTCTTGTTTCTGTTTTCTTATTGTTGTTTTTTTCCTATTATTTAATTAACGAAATTAAAAAAATTCTGAAAATTAATATTAAGAAATATAAAAAACGAATTTAATTTTCAAATTTTCTTTTTTTTCAGTTTCTTTTGCTTTAAAACTAAAACATACGAGGACTTACGAAAATAATTTCAACATAAATCAATGATGTTGTAGCTTTAATCAGTTGTTTTTAGTGGCTTCTTTCGCCGCCATAATAAGCGGAGTTAAACTGGCCAAAGGGCGAGCCAGTTTTAAGAATGGATGCTGTAAAAGTTAAAATGTTTTATTTTAAGTTTTTATTTTCGGTAATTTTTTTGTTTTAGCTAAATCTACATACCTTAAGCAATTCCATTGCACTGGCACGACGATCAACTTCTACTTCTAGACATTGATCGAGGAAATCTTGAAATACTGTTGAGAGTTTTTCTTTTTCTTTAATCTCAGGCTTGCCATTAGTAGCAATGAGGTACAAAGCTTTCAATGGATTTTCATTAAGATAAGGAGGTTCACCCTCAACCATTTCAATGGCCATAATACCAAGAGACCACAAATCGACCTGAAATATTTGGATTTGAATTTAAAGTTTATTTTTACTACACTAAAATATTATATATCAGGTGGTATCATTTCGAAGAGAATTTTGTTTCGCACTCTTATTTTTTTTAATTTTTATTTTTGGAGTTTGAAAATGTCCTCATCGTTAAAAAGAAAATTTCAAACGTGACTGTTTGAAAATACCGGATTTTTTTTATTTGAATTTGGACATTTGTCTAGGCATGAATTTGTCTCGTCAAGACGTACAACAACAAAACAAACTTATAAGAAATTCATTCGTTTACTCAACATTTTCAAAAAGTTTTAAATATTTTTTTACTAAATTGTGATCTTTTACAAAAAAATATTTACTAGAGAAAACAAATTGAGAGCGTAAAATGACAGTTATTCAACTGGGTATTTTTATTTATTTTATTTATTTATTTATTTATTTATTTATTTCTTTGAACTATTTTCTGTACAACAAGACTTAGTCTTATATTTATAGTACAGAAACGGAAGGCGTCAAACTTAAAAAAAAAAACATTTATAGTTTTAAAAGCTAATTTAAGCAAAACAAATAAAACAAGAAAAATTAAATAATAATAAAAATAAAAATTAAAATAATAATAATTAAAATACGAAACATATATGTATATTACAATTTTGCACATAATAAATTGAAAAAGTAACCTCCAAATTTATTTTAAAATTTTATTTAAAAAGAAAAAAAAAAAATTAAAAATTAAAAAAAATTATTTAAAAAAATTAACTACAAATTGTTTAAAGCTACTAGCATTGCTATTTAATTGTTGACATAGTGGAAGATTATTCCAAAGTCTAGCGGCATGTACATAAAATTGCCATTCTGAAACTAGGGATTGATATCTAGGTATTATAATGTTCCGGTTTCGTTGCGATTGAGAAAATCGTATATTTTCAAATATGTATTTTGGAGTTTGATTATGTATTATTTTATGTATGAAAATCAAAACGCGAATTTTTAGTAGGCTATCCAAACTGACTCCAAAAAGGTTTTTGGACACAGAGGAAATATGATCAGATCTTCTCAGTCCGTACACATACCTTGTAATATTGTTAAACAACACATTCAATTTTCTTCGACTAATAGAGTCACAGTTTGCAAATAATTCACACCCGTACAATAAGGAAGGGACCAAGTATGACTTGGCAAGCAAGATTCTAATTCTGATGGGTGTAAAATATTGTGTAGGCCATAGCGATCTTAACTTTAAATACGATAGGCCAACCAATGAGTTTATATGATCTTCCCAGGTTAAATGGTTATTAAAGATTATACCTAGGTTTTTCGCTCTATTAACGATTTCAATTTTCTCACCATTTAAAACTATATCCCTAGAAATAAACGGAACTATTCGTTTTTTGCAAATAACCATACATTTAGATTTTTTAGGGTTAAGGCAGAGGCCATTTGCATTAGCCCATAGATAAATTTGATTAAGTTCGTCATTCAACTGTGAGATACCATTATCGATGTTTTCGGCTGCAATACCTAGAGTAAGTTGTATGTCATCTGCATAAAGATGGATGTTACACTTTGACAATACTTTTGGCAAGTCATTTGCATATATAGAAAATAAGAGCGGACCTAAAATGGAGCCCTGAGGCACTCCCCTTTTAAGCGTCAGCTCATCAGACCAAGCATTGTTTATAAGAACTGATTGCCTTCGATTTGATAGGTATGATGAAATAAGGCTAACTGGTGTTGCAGAAAATCTGAAAAACTGTCTCAGTTTATTAATTAATGTGGCATGGTCGACAGTATCAAATGCCTTTGAATGGTCCAGTAGTACTAAGAAATTTATATTCCCATTTTCCAAGCCCTGCCGAAGGTGCTCACTTACTTCAACAAGCGCCGTTACGCAGCTATGGCTCTCGCGGAACCCAGATTGTTTACTAAAAAGCATGTTGTTAATGTTAATATATGAAATCATTTGCTTATATAAAATTTTTTCCAGTACTTTCGAAAGAAAACACAAAATGGCTATTGGTCTATATTCACCATTTTCTTTCAAAAATGGAATAATTTTTGCATGTTTCCAATTTAAAGGAAACGTGGAAGACATAATAATATTGTTAAAAAGGTAAGTGACGTAGGGGAGAATTAGTGGCATAAGTATTCTAATAAATTTGGGATGTAGATTATCTGATCCCACTGCATCTGATTTTATTAGTAAGCACGTTGACATAACATCAAATTGTGTTATACATGAAAAACGAAAAAAATTACCGTTTACATCTGTGTCTGTATTTATTGCGGGTGAGGAAAAATTGTAAAAGAACGGATTTGTGTGAATTACGGGAGCATTAGTAAATGTTTTATTAAGTACGTTTGGATCTACATCCATATCTATGTTGTTCAACTGCTTGCCAATACCTATTTTACGAATAGTATTCGAGAATCCATTGCAGTGCTAAATCGTGTGGAATAATATTCGGTTTTAGCAAGTCTTATTTGTTTATTAACATTTTTCCTAGCAGTTGTGTATTGCAATTTTAGTTCAAAAGTTTTGTACCTTTTCCACCTGGCGTATGCTAAGTCCCTTTGACATATAGCTTGTTTTATAATGTTCGAAAACCTAAGTAGGTTTATGTGCTATCTTCTTGTGTTTGATTGGTACTGTTAGATTAAAAAGGTTTTGAATGCTGTGTTCTAGGAAATAAGACTGCTCGTCAATAGACGGCATGAAATAGATATTACTCCAGGAAATGTGTGATGAATACTCACATAAGTTGTTAAAATCTAGTCCCTTAAAGTCCCGGTAACTGAAACTCTGCTCAATATCGCTAACGGCAAAGTTGTAGTTTAAAAATATAAGGTCATGTTTGGAAAAACAGGACGCAGAAATCTGATCGTATAAGTTTATACATTCACTATTAGATACGAAATAAAGATCAATGAGCGTACTAGTAGTGGATGTGTGATGTGTTGGACTTGAAATGTTAACGGGAAAAAGCCCAAATGACAACATATTGTCGACAAGATTCGTCTCCCTTAATATGTCTGAATTAAAGTCGCCTGTAATGATAATATCATCATATTGTGGGGCAAGCGTTTCAAATGTAGAATACAAAGGCAAAAATTGTATTCTCTTATTAGGCCGGTACACACCAGAGACTGGCTTACTCAGAATAAAATTTGCTCATGATTTAATCATGATACGAAAACCTATTCAGTTTGGCTATTTTGTTCAAACGTATCACATGACACAAACCAATGCATGATTTAAAATCATTTCATTCAATCTGTTGTTGTTGGATTTTTGATTTTATTCAACGTTCAAAAAAATCAACATAAATTCAATCGTATCAGCATCAGTGAATGAAACTGAACAAAAAATTCTAGCATTTAAGGGATGTTGCTTTTAATGAGAATAACAGACAAAAAAATGGCGCCATGCTCATGGTTTAACGTTAGGTCACGTAGTCGTTTCTCTTTAACATTGCCAGCAGTGTATAACGACGGCTTGCCATAGTTCTTGTCATATTTCTTGTTTGGCACTAAAGGTTTCAAAAACAGTGCTAAGTGTTAGTAAAAACTTCTCTTTTGGCTAAAAATGATTGAATAATTGTGTTAAAATTTTCAAAAATTAAATGTTTATACTTTTTAATATTAAATTGATTCACCATTATGCATAATTAACGTCAAGTTAATAGTATTTTAAACGTTTATGCATATAAAAACACTTATTTTTATGTGTAAAATTTTAATTAGCTGATGTAATGTGATTTGTTTTCCAAATATGTTTTTAAACAATTAAACATTTTGTAATATCAACTTAGAGCAACACTGATAAAGCTTTGACAAAAGTACAAAAAACACCAGCGGGCAAATTAGGGCATTCAACTCGATTAAAAATTCTACTCGATCGATCGAGTTGTCACTGCTTGCATTAACAAACTTTTTAAAAGGTTAATTTTTATTTTATATGCATAGCTTTGGTTTGTTTTTAAAATAAACAGAAAGCGTTCACGTCGACGATAATAATTAAATAAAAAAATTCATTATGTAATTCTGGAAATAGTTAAAAAAAAGTTTATAATTTCTCCTTTCTGAACTTACAGTTTTCAATTCAAAATGAGTAAAAAATTATAACTACTTATTTTAGCTGTTATTTGTATAAAAAAGTATCCTTAAAAATTTGCTAAATATATGTTACGTTCAAAACTTATACAACGGCAACTCTGCTTCTTTCACAGTTTTGTTTACTCTGATTTATTCACTAGCAACCGTTTATTTGTTAAATTCAATCATGTGAGTAAAACTCACACAATGAATAAATTCACAATGAATAAATTCATGCTTTGACCAAATGAAGCTGATTTTATTCAAGGCAGATTTTTATTCAACTCATTCTAATCACTTAAAATTTTAGCATCAGATTAAATCAAGAGAAAATGTGATTTTGCTATTCTCTGGTACACACATCCCAATAAGAGTTTCCTTCCAAATGACAAAATTTCAACAAAAATAAACTCAATTCCCAGTTCATTCGAATTAGGTCCAAGAGATGACTTGCAGCATATTTTACACGAAATACTTTTTCTTACGAATAAAGCAACACCACCACCATGGCTTGCTCTATCGCTCCTAAAAACCTTAAAGCCATATGGACATAACAGGCTATCAGGTGTTGATTTTGAGAGCCATGTTTCCGAAACACAAACTACATCAATGCCAGAGTTCTCAAAAATAAATTTAAATTCGTCAACTTTATTATTTATGCTTTGCGCATTTATATGCACAACTTTAAAACCCTTTTTATGTTTAGAAAGAACTCTGACCATATGCATAGTCATTTCTTTGGAACTTCCACGTTCGTTACCGTTAAATGTCATTATATCGAGTTTTAATAAGAGCAATGCTAATGGAAACACAATTTGTAGTGTACAATGTAGTATTTAAAACATAAACAAAATATAATATTAAAAACAAATACACAAGAAATATTAGAACAGTTAAAATAATTGGGATTAAAAAAGAGTTTATTATGAATTTTAAAATGTTAACACTGATGAGAAAAATTAGTAGGACGAAAAAACTGTTCCAGTTGCTCTGGAAAAAGAATTTTGATGGGTTCATCATTTTCATCTTTCTTGACATAGACAATACCACGCGAAGTGTATACAGTCTTCAAAAGCTTATCTTTCTTGAGACTAATACCTGTTTTGAAAATCCCATAAGTGTGTGGTGTGAGATTTTCATTGATGTAGAACGGAACATTACTCTGAAATCCAGCGTTGGATAATAGTAACGAAGATTTAGTTTTACGGCGATAAGCTGCAACAATTTTAAGAAAATGATTTTTGTCGTACGGCGTATTGAATTTTACGACAATTGGTGGGTCGTTCACATTACGATGACTTTTAAAGTGCTTTACTCGAAAAATAGATGTAACTAGTGGTACATTAGTGTGCAAAGTATTACAAATATTTTCAAAAATTTCGTTTAAATTTTCATCATTATAAAGGGGTATGCCAGTGATTCGAACATCCCGCGCTACTGTAGAGTTTTCCTGATTAAGGCATTTGATTTGTAGCTTTTCAACATCATTTCTTAGTTTATCAATATCCATGTTGGCAGTCTCTAGTTTTATTACTCGATCATTTAATTGCTTTACTTCTCTACTAAGATCATTTATAATCTCATCTTTCAAGGCTTTAAATTTTTTTTCGATTTCTTTTAAAAATTTTTAATGGACATTGTTCTGCTGTAAAAAAGTTCAGTAAAGGAACATAGTATGTATAAACAAAAATAACAAAATCAATTTTTATTGGCTAAAATTTTTTTAAAAATTGTGAAATTGGAAAAAGAAATTTAAATAAATGGATTTTTTTTGAAATAACTACTATATTTGTATCTTTTAAAACATTATGTGTGCTGTTTTGATTAAGTTAAAATTTGTTTAAATCAGTGATAGGCACACGCATACATTCTTATTAGAGGCCAGCTCAAGACGACACTAAATAAGGCATCATCTCGTATATTCAATTTATTTCATATACCTTACGTGTGCACACACAACAATAAGTTCTGCGTTGTATTGTTCGCTATCTCTTTTGTTTACTTAACTTAACTTAAATGAAAAATACATTTACACTTAAGCACGCTTAAGTAAACAACAACGGCACATTAATTCATCATGATCACACACTTCAATTTCAATTCATCTCGAAACTTTACTGTTAACGGGATGTTCCTGGTGTGTAAGTTTTAAAAACGGGGGTTAATTTTTAATGTATGTATGTAATGTAATGTAATTACGTATGAATTTTATATTGATTTGCCTGCTTGTATATATGTTTGTTTATGTATTTATTCAACATCCCTGCAAAAAATCTTGGACCACATGGTCCGTTTTAGCTGAAATGGACTAGTTACAACATGGTACTTGTGTAATGCAGTCATGGACCATGTCATTGTCAAACAAGAACTTGTAGTTACTTAAGTGATATGCGTTCGTGTTTTAACGATTGCGTACAAAAAACACGAACGCATATCACTTAAGTAACTACAAGTTCTTGTTTGACAATGATATGGTCCATGACTGCATTACACAAGGACCATGTTGTAACTAGTCCATTTCAGCTAAAACGGACCATGCGGTCCAAGTTGTTTGTAGGTAGGATGAAGTAGTTTTAAAACTACTCCGACGTAATGCAAATCTGGGTTAAGTGGTCCGGCCCTAGGACATCATAATGCTAAAAAGACCATGTTTTTTACATGCATTTGGGTTAGTTTTGGAGTAATCCTACTCCTTTATGGACTATTCCATACACGCATGTATGGACTAGTCCTGTATTCTGCAGGGATTGTGTGTAATACACACAGTTTTGTTGTTGTTGACCACACATCATCACAGTAATTTTCTTTATCGACCACACATCACGACAGTATTTAAGTTGTATCAACAACAGTGCATGACACCACTCTTTATTCTTAACTACACTACATTGTATCAAAGAAACTGTGGCAGCTACACTACATTACAGCACTTAAATAGTTTAGCCGCACAACAACACAAAAATTAGAAAATTATGCGGTTCTTGAATTAGCTTAAATAGGACTTGATGCAGGTCACTAATTCTTATGTGTTGATAATGTTGATTGTTTGTTTATGAGCGTAATTATTTGTCTCTTATGGTACTAGAGTGACCATAGTTGAAAGTTTAAAATATGATAGAATTGTATTGAAAAAGTTTTCGAATGAAATATTAAAAATTAAGCCGCTTATGTTAAAGTAAAATGTTCACAATTGCGAAATAATTTTGCCATACTACTCTCATGTATATTGACAATATTTTATGCGGATAAGACCTTTGACATGTTTATTACTTGGTTTATTTCTGATTTTGGTTTTAAGTATTTTTTATAACGAGGATGAAGCCTCGCAGATTTAAGTTAAACCAAGCATTGATTTTAATTTAAAAATTTGTCTATTCAACATTTTGAAAATCTTAGCTGGACACACTGGTCGTCTGGCAGAAGAGACTACAAAACCAATTTTTGTATTCATACTCTCTTCAATGCCAGGAGAGCACGCACGCGCGTGTGGGGGTTTGCCGTTCATTGGTTTAAATTATCCGTAATCGCAGTTTTATATACATATTAACTTAAACAAAGTATTAAATGCAAAAACGTACTATAAACAGAAAAAAAAGCTAAACTTTTTTAATTTTTTACGCAATCTTAGTCGTCCAGAATTCCAGTTATATATTTTTAAAATATGCAATAATGTATACAAAAATAAGAAGAAAGTACTCTTTTTTTACCGCAATTTAATATTTCTTGATTAAAATGTTTAAGACAATGCAAAAAACTACCAGAAATGTGAAAAAATTACTTTTTTGTCCACTTAGTTGATTTCTAGCCTTAACCGGGGTAAACAGATCTTTAATTCATATTTTTAGAATCAATATGTCAAAACAATGCAAAAAGGATCAACATATACAAACGAAGATCTTTTTGTCTACTTTGCTGACTTCCGACCTTAATCTGGTTTAAAAATATAATATAATAATTTTATATTAAATGTAAAAAAGTACTTTTTGATCACTTTATAGACTTTGGACTTCAATCTTGGCCAATAGTCGTTAAAAAAGTACCAACTATGTGAAAGATATAATTCTTGCATACTTAGGTGACTTTTGGCCTTTAACAGCGTCCACAGCCCTTTATTGACTTAAAAGTTACAAAAAGTACCTAAAAAGCAGCAATAGGTAATAAGTACCCTTTTTCCTACCCCTTACGATTTCTAACAAGTACCAAAAACATATTATTATTTTGTCCAGACCTGTCGAACGCAATGAGAACTATGTTTCAATCTTAATTGGTTAAGATGAAACAAACAGTATGTAAAAAGCAACAATATATAACTTGTACTCTTTCTTTCTAACCTAAAAAGTACAAAGAACATAGTATACATATTTTTTTCTAGACCTACCGAGCTCAATTTGAATTATGTTTCTACCTTTATTGAATTAGAAGTTTCAGTATCTAATTTTTAC
Source organism: Melanophora roralis (assembly GCA_963583895.1). Lineage (NCBI taxonomy): Eukaryota > Metazoa > Arthropoda > Insecta > Diptera > Rhinophoridae > Melanophora > Melanophora roralis. The sequence continues at coordinate 92,098,343 of OY757187.1, read as the reverse complement.
AAAATAAAAAAAGGACCATATATCCATATATATATCCATAATTCTTTAAGGCCTGTCGAATAAAATTTCAATTATGTTTCTAACTTTATTGACTTAGAAGTTAAAAACTACCTTAAAGGCACTAATATGTAATAAGTATCTTTTTTTTACCCCTAAAAATACATACTTTAAAAACAAGTACCAAAAGCATATTCATATTTTGTCGATACCGGTTTGCTGTAAGTTAAAAAAAGCAGGTTAACAAAGTCAAAAACTTTCACAATTTATATAAATTCGATGATGTGTATTAATTTCCTGAAACTTTCCCATTTGAAACCTTTCAAAGTGAGTTAAATCTGGGGCCAAATTCTCGTAACAGTTTTTTAGGCTTTTATCTTAAGAATTCAGATTTATTGATTTAAATAGCTATCGAGTGCGGTTATTTGCTTCTCGGTGTAACATTTGGCATAAAACACCAGACTCTTGCTTTTGCAAAAGCTGGGAAAAAACATAAGGAATGCTCTATTGAATCAATTTTCTCCGCGTGCCCTGCAATTTCTTCCGATGAAGGTGTGCTTGAGTGACCTGTTAATTACCACACTTATCATTGTATTTAATTAAGGCTTCCATTAATAAAGGAATTCTTTAGTTTTACACTCATCGGGGTCCTTTCAAAAGGCTTTTTAGACCTTGTTGTTAAAAAAGTATTTAAGTTTCTTAGGCCTACTACCTAAAGCTCTCTACCTTAAATCGCCAGATAGTTTACAAGTTAATTTTTGAACATCCAGCAATGACTAGGCAATCATAAAATGCGTACTTGGCTATATTTTAATTTAACATTGTCTTGCATTGCAGCTCTGCTTCAGATTTCGTACTCTCGAACATTGTTTTTGATGCTTGGCTATCCGTACAGCTGTCGGACCTACAGTGCCAGCCAGGACAAACAGTTTACGGTTGCTTTGACCCTGTTATACCCTACTGTGAATACACTAAAAAGGCGGTTATTTACGTACCTCATCGGAAACATATGTAAGTACTTCCATTCTGTCAGGTATATTGAAAACTATCGTTTTTGGAACCTACGTTGTTCTTTGATTCGTTTCGGAGTTCTACGACATTGTGGGCAACAAAATTTGAAAAGAAGTGCCGAGACGACCAATATGTCATATTATTGTGGATTGATGGCTGTAAGACAAGCTCAATATGACATGGAGGAACAAAAGTGACAGGAGGTTATATCGAGCCTTTTAGCCGACTCTGAGCTCAGGAAACAATTAGATACTCCAAGACCTAAATACGAATAACTTAAGAGCTATGGATAGGAAACGGCGAGATAATTTTAGTTGAGGACTATTAAAGTGTAAAAATAATAGGCAGATGGTCTGCCCGAAAATCAGTTGGGTATGCGTTTTCACAACTTGCATCCTGATGGGTATCGAAATTTAAAGGACTATAAGGAAGGCAAAGGTATTTCTCTAATTTTAGCCAAATTTTACTTTTACTCTTCTAGGCAAGCATCTCCCTATTTTTCTCCTTTTTATACTTAGTTGGCGGTAAGGGCAAAGGTTATTTTAGGGGTGTCTTTCTTCCAAAGCCTTAACTTAAGAGTGATCTGCTTCATCAAGGTTTTTTGTGACATGCTGAGGATTTAAAAAAAAACTAAACAAAATTCTAAGACCGTTAAAACATAAGAGAGCGAGAAAGTAAATGTAGTAATTTTGAGCATTCAAAAGCATCGTCTTCTGAGATTCCTATTGAAACAATTTGCATTCAAGTTTGTAGTTAATCGAATGGCCACGGATATAAATTTAAGATCTGTTTCTGCTGTGAATGGCCAATTTGTTTTTCAAACTTTAAACGATGATTAAAAATGTAAAAAAGTGTTTAAAAACTTACCTTTGGCCCATATTGTTTTCGCGTAACAACTTCTGGTGCCATCCAATATGGTGTACCAACCATTGTTGTACGTTTTGACTGCTCCGGTGATATTTGAGCACAAAAACCGAAATCAGTTAATTTAACTGAGCCGTCAAGACCCAGTAAAATATTATCACTTTTTATGTCACGATGAATAACTTGATTGGAGTGTAAAAATTCCAGAGCTTGAAGAACTTCACGACAAACGGCCGCAATTTGACCTTCGTCCATGCACGTCTCTGTTACAACGTCGGTCAGCGAGCCGCCCGGTAAATATTCCATAACCACCCACAGTTCTTCCGATACTAAATAACTGTCCAGATAATTGACAACATTTGGATGTTTGTTCTCTCGCATAACAAGTATTTCATTGATGATCAGTTCTTTTTTGGGTTGCTGCGAAAGATTCATTTGCTTGATTGCTACTTCCATGCCAGTGGAAGATTCAATTGCCGTATAAACGGTGCCCGATGCACCCTGACCGATTTTCTCCATTTTCGTGTATTTACGATTAGGATCACCTACCGAGACAATTGTACGCAATTTTTCCAAAATCTCTTCATCGGACATTTTTTTCTTTTTCGTAGCTCCTGATCGTTGTTGTGTTGTGGTAGTTGTTGCCGACGTCGTAGTAGCGGAGGCGGCCCCAGTGGTAGACGCTTGAACAGGAGAGGATGCATTGGACGATGCCGCCACAGCATTAGTTCCGGCAGCAGAGTTTGCAGTCAAATTATTTGTCTCGTGAAAATACAAATCTGTTGTAGTCATCACAAATGATGTTGCCGTTGGAGCAGGTTCAGTTTTGTCAGGTGTTGCCGGTGTTATGGTTGTTATAGTAGGAATATCCACAACAGTTGCCGCACCAGTATCGGAACATGCAATTATATCCATTGTTTGTAGTATTGTCGCAGAAGTAGGTGTAGGTAAGGGCGGTGTTGGCATCGTAATTGAATCAAGAATGGATGACGTCGCAGATGGACAATAAATTGGAGGTAATGTTGTCATATCATCATGGTATGATGGAAACGATGAAAAGGAGGAAGCAGAAGAATCATGATTAGTTGTTGTGGTTGCGATTGTTGTTGTCGTTGTAGCATTACAATCAATAAATTGCAATTGATTACTAGTACAAGGAGTTGCATAAAGAGCTGCTGCAGTAGCAGTGTTAAAAGTAGCAGTGGTCGTAGTCATTAGTAGGAGATTAGTAGTCGTAGTGTCAGTTTGAGAAGCTGCTGTTAGACCAGCCTCATAACCAGCTGCTGCGTTAGCAGTGGACGATTTTTTATTTAATATTTAATTTTTTTAAGTTTTTAGTAGTTGTTGGTGGTAATATACAATATTTTTTTTAAATTTTATTTTTATTGTAAGCGTTAGCGTTAGCGTTAGCAGTTGTTAAATTAGTAATAAACAAAATACAATATAATACGAAAAAAATATTGATTTAAGTCAATAAACATGTAATATTTGTATAATGTAATATTGTAATTGAAATTAAAAAAATATAGGTAAACAATAACCAAAAGGCATTGTGGTTTATAAAGACATAAAAGGAAGGACAAAAACAGAATAGAATTGACACTGGGATACAACCTTTAGGGACGCCATCACCTATTGGTTAAAGGAAACTTAAGTCGTCCCCCTTTTTGACTATAAATTGTCAGCCGGTACTTTTCACAGGTAAGTTTAAGTTTAATGTCATATTTTATCAAATGCTTGGGAGACATTAATAAAAAGCGAGTTTTCAATATTTCTTCTTCCCCAAAGGCTTTTCTTATAACTTGTACCGATCTGTTGGTTTGCTGAATGGTACTATGTTTTTGCCTAATTGGTGATTATGAGTTCAGTCGTTGTCCTTTAAGATCCAAAGAAGCTTGATTTTTTAGCAACTTCTTGAAACAATTTGACATAGTTGATAACAGACATATAGGCCTGTAAGACTGTATCTTTAAAGGATGTTTCCAGCTTTTTGTAATCATCCTCACCCAACCAATTATCGTTATTGACGAGAAGTACTCAACAAAATCAATTGCATTAAATGAGACAAAAACTGCATGGGCATAGGACTTCTCTCAATCCTATAAATTATCTGGTCCAGTTAGCACTATCCCAACCATTAAACAAATGGTAGGACCAAGTTCTATTGTTAACTAGGACTTTCAAGTCTTGCCTTAGTCTGACAGACATAACGCCAACATGTCAAGAAGTCAGGACTGCCTTCATTACGAAGGCGGAAATCCTGGGTCAATCGACTCCAAAACCATCACACTTATTAGCCTTTCATGCTATTTTGAGCTAAGCAAACAGTTTTGATAAACATGGTTTTTGAATTTGGTAAGAAACGCCTAAGGAGACAAGAGCTGATCACAACATCATCAGACTTTTTTGATCCGAGCTGAATAAAAAGGTGTATAATTGGCACTCACAGGGGCACTGCAAAATGAGATATATGTCCAGTAAATGGAATAGAAATATTTTGGACTTTTGCAGGCTGTCCGAAGATAAAAATGAAATAGAGACCGTGAAACAGCTTGCCTTCCACTGAATACAAAGGTGGAAAGGTCTCTGGTTGTAGGCTAAGTGACATTATATGATTTATCAAGGGTATGGGATAGTTAGGTAGAAAACTATCTACAGAGTTTAAACGCTTGCGCACGATTCACCGAACACTCCCCCTTTTTTGTTTTACATCTTTTTTACTTTCATAATGTACTAGTATAAGGTGGGCCAAAAGAAGTCATTCGATGTTGTTTGGCTCTAATTTTTTTCTAAATGAAAAACTTTGATTCTGTTTTTTGATTAAGTTAATTTGAACCTTTAGAATTTTATTGTTCAGAACGAGAAGATGACATCGGCCAAATGGGCGCCGTCACAATTGATTGGTATACAAGCTCGTTTTATGGCATTTTTCACCACTTCGGCAAAAACTTCGGGCGACAGATTCTTGCACTCGTGTCAATGTTGTCCTTGAGGGGTTCCAGGTTCGCTTGCTTGTTTACTTAAATACGGGACTTCAAAACCCCCCAAAAAAGGCCTGGAACAGTTAAATCTTGCAGGCCAATGTAAATCGCCAAAACGAGAGATGAGGCAACCCGGGAACGCCAGAATATCGGTTGTGGCTCACGCAGTGTGTACCATTACTCCGTCCTGTTGAAACCACATGCCCCCCAGTCCTAATTCGTTTAATTGTAGCAGAAAAAAACTCGGCCAACATGGCTCTATAGCGCGCACCGTCCACTATTGTCGTTTGACAAGCGACGTCTTCGAAAAAAATGGTCCGATTACTCCTCCAGCGGGAACAGCGCACCGTGTAGTCACTGTGAGCGGGTGTAATGGCTCTTCGTGCATCACTCGTGGATTTCGGTGCCCCAAAAGCGATAGTTTTGCTTGTTTACGTACCCGCTAAGGTGGAAATGAGCCTAATCGCTCATTATGATTTTGGTCGAAAAAACGTCAACTTCGGCCTCCAGGTTGAGGATGTCTTGGGCATAGGTTACACGCGTTTGGCGGTCAACAGGGAGCAGCTGATGCACGGACTGGACTTTGTACGGGAGCATGCGCAGGTCTTTGAACAAAATTCGCCTAAGGGACGACCGGCTGATGGTCAATTGCCAGGCACGGCATCTGGTCGATGTTTCTGGCGATAGCTCGATATTCTGGCGGCTATGTTTTAGGCAGAACTGGCGCTCTGGCAAAAATAAGAGCATCTTCCAATAGGAAGATTTCTTTTGGCCCACCGTGTACTAATTCAAAAGACAGTCCTGTTTTTATATATGTTAGTATGTAACTATTAAGCAAGTTTATTTAAAATAGCTTTTTATTAACCATTTGCCTTTTGGAATGTGCACTTTTTTTTGACATAAAACATGCTGTAAATATTTTCTCAGGAGTAACAAATATACTAGAAAATTTTATTAAAATTAATTTAGAAACAAGCATAACATCTTTTGAATTTTTAATACATTTTTTCCTCTAGTTAAATTTTTTACGAATTTGGAAAAAAATAAAGTGAAAACTTTAGCAAATTCAAATACATATGTATATAATTCAATAATAATAATAGGCTATTAAATTCAAGGAACCGACACAAATATATTTATTACTCAACCTCAAAAATACGTATCTTTTTGCAAAGAAAGAAAATAAAATGTTGATAAAATAAAAAAAAAAAATAGAACATTCAACTTACTCGCATTATTTTTATTCTTATCTAAAGTCGAAGTAGCCATATGTGTTGGAGTCTTAAATTGAGGCTGAGCCACATTGTTGTGTTGTGGTGTTGTTGGTGTGGTGGCAGGTGCCGCTGTTGGTGGTGGTATTATAGGAGTTACAGCAGGTTGTAAGACTTCTTCAATGGGACGTGTATAAATTGATTTCGTACGTTCTGGACGTGAGGCTATAGGAGGTGGTGGTGGTTGAGGAGTACCGAGTATATCATCCTCATTTGCCGACGAATGCTGTGAGGATGATGATGCTGTGTTTCCACCGAAATTATATGAATGCGATTGACTAATTGTAGCAGGTAGATGTTGTTGCTGTATCTGACCATAATGTTGCTGCTGAAAATGATGCTGATGATGATTTTGCTGTTGATGTTGCTGCAAATGTTGAGGTGCATGAAACTGATGATTGCCTAAGCCACTAGATATAAGACCAGATGAATTATTTAAGCCAACATGATTGGAATTGGAACCACCACCAATTGATAAATTGCCAATATTGACACCGATTAAATTGCCACCGCTATTAGAGTTATGTAATTCTGAGTCGGTTGGTGTACTACTGGGACTACTGCTACTAACACGACTCAAAGATGAACCTAAAAAGACACATTAAAAATATTAAAGTTTTTACATTCTTCTTTCAGTTTCCATTAAAACGTAATTACTACCTGAATGTGTTGTTATGGCATTTGTCATGTACTTGGAACTTGGCCTCTGTTTGGTTGTATTGTCAAACCATTTGAGTACATCTAATACGGCTTGAGGATTTTTCTTTTGTTCCTGCTTGCTTATGTTTGAGTTCATAAGCAGACGTGCCCAAGCCTCTGGCATACCCTATAAAGATTAACAAGAGTGTATGGAAAAATGGTTAATATAATAAAATCATGGCAAAAAGATATAAAAATGTAGCTAGAAAAATTCTATGAAAACAGTTAAAATCAAATAGGGCCTTCGTTACAGGACGTATATGATTGATAAAATTTCGCACGCGACATAAGTAATCTACATCAATATATAGATTGCTTTATAAGTTTAATTAAAACTTTTAATGTCTTTACAGGGGTAGAAAAACACTTAATAAAATTTTTACAATTTTGAATATACGCCAAATACGTATTTTTCATATTAAGCCATCGATGTGTACATATCGTTAACTAAAATGCAAAATCACGTAGCTACGAAAAATTCCCAAATCGATCTTTTTAAAATTTTAACATATTTTTTTAAAAGGCACGTGACAATAAATTTATTAAATGTTACAAACAAAACTTGAAACATAATGCGGCAAAAAGAACAGTTTTCAAGTACTACCTTTGTAATTAAGAAAAAATTTTTGCTTCTTCTGTAAAATATTTGAAAACTGTAGCTACGTGGTTTTTTTACTTAAGCTGACGATATGTTATATATAAACATGAATGTATGGATGTTAGAATAAATAAATATGGGCACGTCCACATGTATTTTTGATAACACTTTCTCTTTGGATTTATGTACTGTAAGAAGTCCACCGAATACTCTGACCTAACGTTGACAGGTTTTTGACAGCCAGCATTTAAACTTCATTTTTTTTAAAAAGGTTTTCGTACTTATAATTATGGAATGGGAAGATATTGAAAACTGTTTTGTAGTAATATCCTTACTTATCGTGCTGTGAAACTGTTTGAGGATACTGATGGAGCAACAGATCGTTTTAGATCTGGTCGTCAGCGCAGTGTGCAAACTCTCAGATCTGTCAAAGCTGTGCAGAATCGACTTAGGGCTTTGAGCTTACAAAAGACGCACGGGGCATCTACTTATAGCAGCGCTTAAGCAGAAACGCAAGCAAATATCAAACGCTATAATTCGCCAATACGCTAATAGGTAGAACAGGCAGCTACGGAAAATAGTGAAAGAATGAGGTGCTGCCCGCTTGGGTTAATTTTTTCGGCTCCTTTGTGATAATCTTAACACCAATAACGGCCACGTTTCCCTGCGAAAATAGTGAGACTTAGTTAAGGGCAGCAATATCTCTAAACCTTTCAGTACTAAATGAATTTTTAGACAAGGAGACTGCATTTTGTGTGATCTTTTTAACATCCTTTTAAAAAAGATTATACGAGACGAAAAGGAAAAGAAAACTGCCAAAATATACACAAAACAGCACATGTTGCTCGCTTACGCCAACGACCATGTCGATATCGGGAAAACATTGCGAGAAATAACTTCTACCTTTAAAAAGGTTGACAAAGATTTAGCCAATTTGAGGCTGGCAGTAAATGCAGACAGTGGAAGTTGAAAACTACAACTGTGAAACAGCCAACGATTTTATCTACCTCGGCACTGCCATAGACAAAACAAACAACATCACTTTTGAGAAAAAAGGAAAAACAATATTGGCTAATAGAAACAGTTTAAAAGCAAATCCGCTTCTCGACAGACAAAAATAACTTTCCAACAGGCATTGAAGTATGGGTACTTACAAAAGCCGATAAGGCAGTGCTTAGTTTTCGAGGAAATTCTTCGGAAGAACTATGGACCGGTCTGCGTTGATGGGGAATATCGGTGTCGTATGAATCTTGAGCTCTAATAGCTGTTTGCCGACCTTGGCTCGTCATGTTGTGAGAATAAATAAAGATGGTAATCAGGAAATCATTTAAATCCGAACCAGCTTAGGGGATAAAATGAAGTAAGACATCTCGAAACTTGGTGTTAGAAATTGTGGAGCGCCTAGAAATTCATTTTACGTTCGGATAATGGAACAAGCGTTCTGTAATTGCCGCTCAAGTAAGTAACATTCTACTGGATTTTATAATTAAAACGTACAAGCGTCAAGTACATTACCGTGGAAGTGTCCACATCAATATTGATATTAATGAAAATAATTTGTTTCTAATACACATTTAATTTCCAAATATGTATTACCATTTTTGAAGGTGTTTAACAATTATTTTTATTTTTTGTTATCTATACATTCCAGGTTTGTCATTTCGTTTCTTATTTCTACAATCCTAAACATAATCCTAGAGCATACTTACCTCCTATCACAATCACCTAAGGGGGTTGCCATATAAAATTTACAAAAATTATGTAAAAACCCCCATAACATCCCTAAATTCGGCCTGAGAGAAATAAAGTGTACGACCGACCCCTGTTAGTTTCTTGCCCCAAACATATTCCTGAAACATACCCCCATCGCGTAAGGGGGCTCCCATACAAAGTTTGGGAAATTGTAAAAAATCCCCCCTACAGCTTCCAGAGTGCCCGTGGATAGGTCAAGTTTAGGACTGACCCCAACTCATTTTTCCTGGAAAACATTTTTCTAAAAACATACGCCCCTTAAGGGGGTTGCCATACAAAATTTGAAAAAAAATAGGATAAAAACCCCTACAACTTCCCCGTAGTTACCCGTAGAGTGTTATAATATGATACTGACCCCTATTTAAAATTTAGAAATATTTCATAAGTTAAAAAAATGGATGAAAAAAGTTCGCGGCTTCGAAAGGCCAATGTGAAGGGTATATAAGATTCGTCGCAGCCGAATACAGCGCTCTCACTTGTTTTTAAATGGAAAAAAACTCATACGACAAACCTATGAAAATTAAGGCAACGAATTTAGTATTTAAAAAAATTTAATTTTGTAAAAACCTACATAAAATCATGTTATATTTAGGCAATTTATGTATGTTATCTGTCGTATTGTCTTATTTTCAAGAAATATTATTTTGGCTTAAAAATTTTATTCCAAACGAATATTGTATTTTTGAACCATTTTATACAATTATGCATAATAACATACTATGTGAATTACCCAATTTATTTCAGAGTTTTGGTATTTTAATTAACAATATATAATACACTTATAACAAATTAACTGCCATTATTATACCCTTCACATAAGTGATAAGGGTATATATAAGTTTGTCATTCCGTTTGTAATTCCTTTATTATTCATTTGGGACCCCATAAAGTATATATATTCTGGATCCTTATAGATAGGGAAACCGATTTAGCGATGTCCGTCTGTCCGTCTGCATGTCTGTCCGTGTTATGGTTGAAATCAACTTTCGGAAGCCCCCCGATATCGCATAGACCCGAATGTGGTATCAAACTGTCACAGATAGTCGCGAGAAAATCGGTATTGAAATTCAGCAAAATCGCCCGATAAATGACCGAGATATAAGCAAAAAACCACGACTACCTCGGTTTTTTGAGTCTACAACAACAACAAAGAACATACTTTTACATGTAATAATATAAAAACAACAAAAAAACAACAAAAAAAGAAAACAAGTAAGAGCGCTATATTCGGCTGTGCCGAATCTTATATACCCTTCACATTGACCTTTCGCAATCCCAAACTTTTTTTATTTTTAACCATTTTTTTTACTTATGAAATATTTCTAATTTTTAAATAGGCTCTAAGGCCAACTCTAAAGAAGTTGTGGGCATTTTCATATCATTTTTGTAAATTTTGTATGGCAACCCCCTCAGGGCGTGGAGATAGGGGGTAAGTATATTCTAGGAATATGTTTGGGAGGGCAAACTAATAGGGGTCGGTCGTACACTTTATTGCTCTAAGGCCAACTCTGAAGAAGTTGTGGGCATTTCATCATTTTTGTAAATTTTGTATGGCAACCCTATTAGGGCGTGGAGATAGGGGGTAAGTATGTTCTAGGAATAGATTTGGGAGGGCAAACTAATAGGGGTCGGTCGTACACTTTATTGCTCTAAGGCCAACTATGAAGAAGTTGTGGGCATTTTATCATTTTTGTAAATTTTGTATGGCAACCCCATTAGGGCGTGGAGATAGGGGGTAAGTATGTTCTAGGAATATGTTTGAGAGGGCAAACTAATAGAGGTCGGTCGTACACTTTATTGCTCTAAGGCCAACTCTGAAGAAGTTGTGGGCATTTTATCATTTTTGTAAATTTTGTATGGCAACCCCATTAGGGCGTGGAGATAGGGGGTAAGTATGTTCTAGGAATATGTTTAGGAGGGCAAACTAATGGGGGTCGGTCGTACACTTTATTGCTCTAAGGCCAACTCTGAAGAAGTTGTGGGCTTTTTATCATTTTTGTAAAGTTTGTATGGCAACCCCATTAGGGCATGGAGATAGGGGGTAAGTATGTTGTAGGCATATGTTTGGGAGGGCAAACTAATAGAGGTCGGTCGTACACTTTATTGCTCTAAGGCCAACTCTGAAGAAGTTGTGGGCATTTTATCATTTTTGTAAATTTTGTATGGCAACCCCATTAGGGCGTGGAGATAGGGGGTAAGTATGTTCTAGGAATATGTTTAGGAGGGCAAACTAATGGGGGTCGGTCGTACACTTTATTGCTCTAAGGCCAACTCTGAAGAAGTTGTAGGTATTTTATAATTTTTGTAAATTTTGTATGGCAACCCCATTAGGGCGTGGAGATAGGGGGTAAGTATGTTCTAGAAATATGTTTGGGCGAAGAAACTAATAGGGGTCGGTCGTACACTTTATTGCTCTAAGGCCAACTCTGAAGAAGTTGTGGGCATTTTATCATTTTTGTAAATTTTGTATGGCAACCCCATTAGGGCGTGGGGATAGGGGGTAAGTATGTTCTAGGAATATGTTTGGGAGGGCAAACTAATAGGGGTCGGTCGGACACTTTATTGCTCTAAGGCCAACTCTAAAGAAGTTTTGGGCATTTTTACATCATTTTTGTAAATTTTGTATGGCAACCCCCTTAGGGCGTGGAGATAGGGGGTAAGTATGTTCTAGAAATATGTTTGGGAGAGGAAACTAATAGGGGTCAGTCGTACACTTTATTGCTCTAAGACCAACTCTGAAGAAGTTGTGGGCATTTTTACATAATTTTTGTAAATTTTGTATGGCAACCCCCTTAGGGCGTAGAGATAGGGGGTAAGTATGTTCTAGGAATATGTTTGGGAGGGAAAACTAATGGGGGTCAGTCGTACACTTTATTGCTCTAAGGCCAACTCTGAAGAAGTTGTGGGCATTTTATCATTTTTGTTAATTTTGTATGGCAACCCCATTAGGGCGTGGAGATAGGGGGTAAGTATGTTCTAGGAATATATTTGGGAGGGCAAACTAATGGGGGTTTGTCGTACACTTTATTGCTCTAAGGCCAACTCTAAAGAAGTTGTGGGCATTTTATCATTTTTGTAAATTTTGTATGGCAACCCCATTAGGGGGTGGAGATAGGGGGTAAGTATGTTCTAGGAATATGTTTGGGAGAAGAAACTAATAGGGGTCGGTCCTACACTTTATTGCTCTAAGGCCAACTCTGAAGAAGTTGTGGGCATTTTCATATCATTTTTGTAAATTTTGTATGGCAACCCCCTCAGGGCGTGGAGATAGGGGTTAAGTATATTCTAGGAATATGTTTGGGAGTAGAAATTAATGGGGGTCTGTGATACATTTTTTTCCTCTACGGGCAAGTCCGGGGAAGTTATAGCGGTTTTTACCTTATTTTTTAAAATTTTGTATGGCAACCATGTCAGGGGCTAGAGATAGAGGGTAAGTATGTTCCACAAAAATGTTTGGATGGAAAAAATAATTCGGGTCGGTCTTACATTTTACCTTTGTAGGAGAACCCTGGAAGCCGTAGGAGCGATTTTAAAAATGTTTAAATTAAGCTTTGTATGGCAACGCTGTTATATGTATGAACACTAATACTAATAAAATTTTTGTTTTGGGTGTGTTTCAATAATATAGACATGACTGATTCTGTTTTTTTCTTTTTTTGTTGTTTTTTTGTTGTTTTTTTATTATTACATGTAAAAGTTTGTTCTTTGTTGTTGTTGTAGACTCAAAAAACCGAGGTAGTCGTGGTTTTTAGCTTATATCTCGGTTATTTATCGGGCGATTTTGCTGAATTTCAATACCGATTTTCTCGAGACTATCTGTGACAGTTTGATACCACATTCGGGTCTATGCGATATCGGGGGGCTTCAGAAAGTTGATTTCAACCATAACACGGACAGACGGTCAGACGGACAGACGGACATCGCTAAATCGGTTTCCCTATCTATAAGGATCCAGAATATATATACTTTATGGGGTCCCAAATGGATAATAAAGGAATTACAAACGGAATGACAAACTTATATCGTCACAGAAAATGCAAAACGCCCTATCTAACAAACAATTTAAAATTGACTTTTTTTCAATTCTAGCCTTATAATATTTACGACATCTCTTAAAATTCTTTTTTTCCAGCAGAAATATATTTATTGATCCTTTTTAACTCACATATATGACAAAAATTTGTGTTAACTGCAAATATTTATTTTATTAATACAAAAATACTTTCCTCTCCTAACATGTTTTTAAATGTTAGATAGGGCGTTTTGCATTTCCTGTGACGATATATACCCTTATCACTTATGTGAAGGGTATAAAAACAGAATCAGTCATGTTGATGTTATTGAAACACACCCAAACCAAAAATTATATTAGTATAAGTGTTCATACATATAACAGCGTTGCCATACAAAGCTTAATTTAAACATTTTTAAAATCGCTCCTACGGCTTCCAGGGTTCTCCTACAAAGGTAAAATGTAAGACCGACCCAAATTATTTTTTCCATCCAAACATTTTTGTGGAACATACTTACTCTCTATCTCCAGCCCCTGACATGGTTGCCATACAAAATTTTAAAAAATAAGGTAAAAACCGCTACAACTTCCCCGGAGTCGCCCGTAGAGGAAAAAAATGTATCACAGACCCCCATTAGTTTTTCCTCCCAAACGTATTCCTAGAGCATACTTACCCCCTATCTCCACGCCCTGAGGGGGTTGCCATACAAAATTTACAAAAATGATGTAAAAATGCCCACAACTTCTTTAGAGTTGGCCTTAGAGCAATAAAGTGTACGACCGACCCCTATTATTTTAACCTCCCAAACATATTCCTAGAACATACTTTCCCCTATCTCCACGCCATAATGGGGTTGCCATACAAAATTTACAAAAATGATAAAATGCCCACAACTTCTTCAGAGTTGGCCTTAGACCAATAAAGTGTACGACCGACCCCCATTAGTTTGCCCTCCCAAACATATTCCTAGAACATACTTACCCCCTATCTCCACGCCCTGAGGGGGTTGCCATACAAAATTTACAAAAATTATATGAAAATGCCCACAACTTCTTCAGAGTTGGCCTTAGAGCAATAAAGTGTACGACCGACCCCTATTAGTTTCTTCTCCCAAACATATTCCTAGAACATACTTACCCCCTATCTCCACGCCCTAATGGGGTTGCCATACAAAATTTACAAAAATGATGTAAAAATGCCCACAACTTCTTTAGAGTTGGCCTTAGAGCAATAAAGTGTACGACCGACCCCCATTAGTTTCTTCTCCCAAATATATTCCTAGAACATACTTACCCCCTATCTCCACGCCCTAATGGGGTTGCCACACAAAATTTACAAAATGATAAAATGCCCACAACTTCTTCAGAGTTGGCCTTAGAGCAATAAAGTGTACGACCGACCCCTATTAGTTTCTTCTCCCAAACATGTTCCTAGAACATACTTACCCCCTATCTCCACGACCTAATGGGGTTGCCATACAAAATTTACAAAAATGATGTAAAAATGCCCACAACTTCTTTAGAGTTGGCCTTAGAGCAATAAAGTGTACGACCGACCCCTATTAGTTTCTTCTCCCAAACATATTCCTAGAACATACTTACCCCCTATCTCAACGCCCTAAGGGGGTTGCCATACAAAATTTACAAAAATGATATGAAAATGCCCACAACTCCTTTAGAGTTGGCCTTAGAGCCTATTTAAAAATTAGAAATATTTCATAAGTAAAAAAATGGTTAAAAATAAAAAAAGTTTGGGATTGCGAAAGGTCAATGTGAAGGGTATATAAGATTCGGCACAGCCGAATATAGCGCTCTTACTTGTTATAAACTTGGGTTATTAAACATGTAAAACAAAGTTTTGTTTGTTCTATTATTAAGCTACACAGTTTAAACACAACAAAAAAACATTTAAACAAAAATATAAAAATTAGCGGGTTTTTGTGTGGGTGAGAATAAATGTATACTGAGGTCTAGGAAGATTTTACAGAAGGCCTGATTAATGACGACCTTCAAAAGTTCGCCGCTGGGATATAGTAAGTTTTGTACAATATGTTTGTGTGAGTCTTTCAGTAAAATTAATTTTTTACCTTTGTAAAAGAAAAACTAAATATCATTAAACAAAAAATTATATGGTTTATATTAAAGTGTATGCATGTGGCATATACCGGGAAAGTGTGAATAAAGTTGTAAGGGATAGAGTACAAACTGAAAGGGATTTTTTTGATAAGAGATTAAAACATGTTATACCAAATACTTACTTTCAGTGGCAGCTTAAATATTTTTTTTAAGTTTTTTTTAACATATTGTTTTGTTAATTATTGTAGAGAAAAGTTGTTGAAAAAATAGAAAGAAAATATAAATAAAAATAATATACAAGTAACAAAGAAATATCCTTGTCTTTTTTTAATGTTTGTGTGTTTTTTGTTTAAGTTTTGTTTTGGCATGTATTTTTAATGTTGCAAACATTTGTTGTTGAAATAATTTTAAATAAAAAACGTTTTTATTTAGTGAAAGGCAGTCAGTTAAAAAAAAAAGAACTGTTTTCGAGGGGCAAAAAATGAAGCATGCGGGTGCGCATGCAGTACAAGAATATGTGGTTATAATGTATTATGCGTAAGCACACTTTTATATGTATAAATGTATGTACATACATATGCACAATGTGCATATGCAAAATAAGGATTTAAAATGAAAAGAAAAAAACATAATGTAAAAATTTTCACTTATGTATGGCTTCAAAATCTATAAAAAAAATAATATTTAATCCTTGTTAATCATTAATAATCAATATAGTTGGTTTTAAAATTATATCTTAATGCTGACTATTTCAACAAAGAATTTATTTGATTTTAAAAGAAATTTTTATTTAAAAAAGTCTTGTGCCAGGTGTGAATTAGATTCCACTTATGCTAAGTACACTCTAAGCTGTTTTTTACATCATAATACTGTGTACCGATGGCAATGTCTGTCATTTTCGCTGTTATTCGGTGTATGACATTGCACTTTAAACCATTTGGCACATTTGATGTAGATGATTTTCGAAATGCAATGCAGGTACAATTTAAAAAAAAATGACGATGTATCATTTTGTTGCACAAATAGTTAAAATGTGACGTCACACAAAGACGCAACTAAAAGTTCCTAGTGTGTACTAAGCACTACTTAACGTTTTCAAGAGATAAATTCATGTGTTGACAAACGTCAAACTGGAAAAAATGGTATTTTTAATTTGGTTTTTTATATATTGAGTTTGACATTTTTCAAGACATGGATTTCCATCATCAAGACGTACGTTAAGGCTTTCATAATATGTTTATTTATATGTACATACGTATGTTTGCCTTAAAATTAACTAATTTTAATTGAATTTAGCAGCTTCTATACTTCGATTAGAAAAAAATGTTTGCCGACAAGCTAACAGTTTCGAGACATATAATTTTGGGTGTATAAAAGGTTACAGCCCTCTAACCTGACCTGACCCATTTTTCCATATTATCTGAAGTTTAAAATATATGTGTTCAATTTATTTCTTAACATGGGGATACCAGACCCCTTAGGGTAACCATTTTGGATTGATGTTTTCATTTAAAGGCAAATAAATAATCTTTGTTGCCATGGCGTTTGATTAAATAAACATAAATATTTTTGAAAAATTAAATATTTATAAAAAAATTTTTGTCTAAAATATAGTGGCAGATTAAGTTAAATTTCTTTATATATTTGTTTTCTTTAGTGTAGGGGGTGTTGGACACAAACGGCCCTGATTGGCTGCAGCTTCATGGTTATCCTTCAGCTTAAGTTAACACATGTCTGCACGAGATACCACTCGCATAGCTGTCTCTAACACCCATTGGAGATGTTCTCCCATGAACTTAAAAAAACGAACAAGGACAGTGGATTGTGCACCCCATGAAAATACAAGGGAATGGAAAAACGGCCACCGCCACCGATTTAAGGACCATAATTTAGGGATCTTCACGTGGAATGCACGGACGCTCTTTAGAACAGGTGCATTTATCTAACTGTCGGAAGTACTGGATAAGTACAAGTCAGGGGGGCAAATTACGACGTTCGATTCGAATCGAAATTCTATTCGATCGATCAAGTTGTCAATCCTTTTAATATAGGAATTCTAATAAGAATTTTTAAATTTCGATTCGAATCAAAAGCTGTAATTTGCCCCCAGATACTATTGGCATCCACGCGGTGCGATGGAATGAGCATGGTGCCCCCAGAACAGACAAAGGTAGCATTTACTGCATGATACAACAAATCAGGTAATCTCGTCCCTGCCACAACTACAAATTAGTACACAAGTGCCAAACAACAGGGGCCAAATCGTCGCATTCGATTCGAATCGAAATTAAAAAATTCTTATTAGAATTCCTATGCTCAAAGCATTGACAATTCGATCGATCGAATGAAATTTCGATTCGAATCGAATGCGACGATTTGGCCTCAGCTCATAGAAAAAAAACGATGAGTAATAATTTTTGTTGCTTTATTTTCACATGCAGAACATAATTTTGATATTTTCGCACTAATCAGCTGGGCGGACGAGACTACCTGGTTCTTTGTATCATGATTTACTGCAGTTGTCATTCAACCAGGCATTCGGGGGCAGATATTTTGTAAGCAGAACAATTGGTCTCTCGATTCACTTCAGGGAGTAAGCGAAATGCTTCAATCAAAATACTTTTGTATCAGCAAAATTTATGCTAACGCCCTGTCAGAGAAAAGGAGCAAAACATCAAGGATGCTTTTACCTAGAAGAGGTGTACGATCGCTGCCCCAACAAAAACAAAAATAGGAAGGGAGAGCATCTTTGATCCCACAATTGAAAAGTTTAGTCTCTACGAACATACAACCGAGTCTTATATCGTGACAGATCTCCTTTGCCACAGCTTGCAATATGACAATCTGGTGCTGAGATTTCAAAATCGCGATCTACATAAGGCGATCGAATAACAAGAAATCAAATTAATCACGTTGTTCTGGATGGGCGGCACTCTTTAAGCATGCTAGATGTCCGGACTATCCGTGGAGCCAACACCGACAGGGATCACTACATTGCTGCAGCTAAAGTATAAGCGCTATTAAACGTTTTACGCAACGCACAAGCCACTGAACGCAGGAAAAAAGATGTCGCGAAGCTCCAAACAAACAAAATTTCAACTTCTACTCCACGCGATTAACCCAACTTAGGACTTTGAGATGTGCAAGCGTAGAAACGATGCCAGAAAATTCAACCAACGTGTCAAACAACAAACTGAGGACTATGGTAGAGGCACCCATAGGAACACCTTTTTAGTGCACGATGAAGGTGTAGAGTGCTTACCTCCCAGCCAAGAGATGAAAACATCAATAACCCGGATGAAAATAAATCGGCAGAAGTCGATTGCTTATCGGCGGACCTGTTTAAGACCAGAGAAGATGAGTTGGTAAGGAACATGCATCAAGATTTGGCTATAAGAACACAAGCCCGATGCTTTAAAAAAGCAGATAAAGCTATCTGTGCCAATTATAGAGGCATGTGTCTCCTACCCATCGCTTAAAAGATACTGTTATAAAACTAAAAACAGTCGACGAAATAATGGGCCCTAATAAATCAGGTTTAAGACCTACTGAATTCACCACCGACTAGATATAGAAACGGCAAAATTTTCACCAAGCGACATATGTTTCCATTATACATGCTAATAGATGTTAATATCGGCCATCCAAAGAATTTAAAAACAGGGCCCTTTTCGGCAGACAAAGCTCACAATAAACAAGACGCTTATTTAACCTGTACTACTACTAGAGAAAAATACTTCGCAGGTATGTAAACTTATCTGCAAAGGCATGAATATCTGGATCGAACGTTCAGCTCATCTTACTGAACTAGGTCGGTCTTTTAGTTCAGTAGTTTAATAAGCTCAATTGTTCAGTTGACTTGGTAGGTCAACATAAAATTTTTATTGCAACCCTCTGAGCGAAACCGTGTTATATAAGAAATATTTAAATCGTAAAATGTGCAAAATATGCGAATTTTGGTAATAAAATGATAATAAATTTACTTTGAAAAAATTTAACTATTGTAGGACTCAGTAATGAGGGTAAACGAAATAAAAAATAACTCAAAGAAACATGAACGAAAATACACATAAATCAAAATGAACGATTGACTGCTGAACTACGGAGCTAAAAGCGCTCAGTTAACTAATCCGCTGACATAGTTCAGTTTACTTAATAGTTCAATTGAACTAGTTCGTTTATGAACTATAAAACTCTAAACCAAGAGTTGTATTAGCTATATGAGGGTATAGAAGTAGTCTAGCGGGTAAAACCCACATGCTGTTCGAATAGAGAAATATATTCCAACGAAAAAGGCATTTAAATATGATTTCAAAGAAAGACGAAAAAAAGGGACTATTGACACTCCGTTGGGAAGACCAAGTTTAGGAAATCCTTTTCAAATTCAACGTGAGAAACTGGAAAAGAAGCGCAAAAGATCAGAGTGCTTGGAAATCAAATGACATAAATGAGTTACTGTAAAAGATCAACTAAGTTTCTTTGTGAATGTATGTATGTATATTAATGTAAATAGTAAAATTAAAAAATCTTGCTAGAGATTTGCGATTAAATTTAACGATTAATAGTTTTTTGGAAAAAAAAAATTAATTTTATTTGTGAGCGAGCAAATTTTTACATTTTTTAAACTGGGCTATGTTGTATTAAAATGTATTTATGTACATACATATATGCACATATAATTGGAAAGTCCTTTTCGTTTGTTGCAAAACAACAACAAAATTATGTAAAACAAAAAAAAATTCACGAAATGAGTGCAATAAATTTTGATTATCTTTTAAAACTTTAACACATTGCAGGATAATTTTAAAAAACTTAATGTTAAAAAATACTTTAAAAAAATTTAAAAAAAGTTTTTAATTTTTAGAAAAAGGTTAAAAATATTTAAACATAACTGGGTGATTTACAAGTTTATTTTTGTAAGAAAATATAAACGTTATAATATTATTTATTATAATATTAATATCTTTTTGTTTCGATAATTTTTCACAAACTGACAAACATAAAACAATATTGAACATATAAAAAATAACTATTATGATTAAGAATTTATATTGAAAATAAAGTAGAAAACGTTCAAGTATTTCTAACAAACACCCCTTCAATGTAAATTCATCATATAAATAAATTTAAATTACAAATTGTTTAACATCTCAAGTTCAATAAACTACAACATTTCATATGACTTTGATTAGGCAAACATTTCGTCAAAATATCAGCTACATTAGACTCGGTAGGCACATACTTCAATTCTATTTCATTTTCATTGTATTTCTCCTTGATATAATGATAACGTATATCAATGTGCTTACTCATCTTTAACGTCATATGGCTTTTTGTCAAAAATTGGGCTCCTTGATTATCACAACATAAGATAGTTGGTTCCTTCAATAAGTTTTGAAATCCAAGTTCATTTATAATACTACGGTAAAAACTGATTTCTTTTGCTGCTTGACACATCGCAATGTATTCAGCCTCCATTGAACTTAAAGCAACTATATTTTGCTTTTTCGATTCCCATGAAATCGGCCCATCAGCGAAAAAGAGAACAAACCCACTGTAAGATTTTCGATCAATTATATTAGATCCCCAATCTGCGTCAGAATAGCATATCAATTCGCTTCCTTCTTGCTCATAATTAAGAGAATATTCTTTGCATTTTAAATATCTTAACACATGCTTTGCTGCAGTCATATGTTCTTTGTGCGGATGTGAGCTGAACTGTGCTAAACTTGAGACTGTATGTGAAATATCAGGCCTTGAAATAGTTGATAAATACATTAAACTCCCAATTATTGATTGATACTGCTTTACATCTACCTCTTCATTACAATATTCTTTTTCACATTTTAACAAAACAGTTCCAGTAACAAAAGGTGTCTTAGCAGGTTTACAATCTTGCATATTCCACTGCTCTAGAAGTTTCTTTACAAAATTGTTTTGGTGTACCTTGATATTGCCTCTTGGATCATTTCTAAAGTTTGCCTGGTTACGATCAACAATTTCAATATGCTCCTTTAATTTGTCCACTATGTTCTCCATAGTTTTGCTCGATGTACAAGCTAGTAAAATATCGTCAACATAGAGAGCAATTATATTAATTTCATTTTTATCACGATTAATAAAAACGCAAGTATCAGTTTTGCATTGCACAAACCCTATGTTTAATAAAATTTCATTGATTTTATGGTTCCATGATCTTCCAGCTTGTTTAAGACCGTATAATGATTTCTTTAATTTGCATACTAATTTACATACTAAACTAAAGTTAATACTAAAACATCAACAACAACAATATTAATAAACAAGAATTTTGTGCTTATTCAAATTATTTAAATCAAAAACATCAAAATCATCTACAACAAACGCTAAATTCAAAATTACAAAACAGCAGTACTAAATAACAAACTACATTAAATAAATAGCAAGTTAAATATTAAACTTTTTTTCTTTTAAATAATAAAGTAAATGGCAATGTCAACACGTAAAACTAAAAGATCAGTAGACGAAGTTGAGCTTAATCTGTCTGATCAGTGTAATTCACCTGCTAGTCTAATTTTTTCTAATATAAATGAATCTTGCTCACGCAGTCGCTTGTGGAACTGGCTAGATGCCAAATTCGCAAAACATGATGAACATATAAAAGAACATATAAGAGAGCAATCGGAGTTAATACAAAATATGATCGCGGATGTTAAGAGAAGTTTATTAGGTGAAATTGAAAAAAAATTTAAAGTCTTAAAAGATGAGATTATAAATGATGTCAAAAGAGAATTAAATGATTTAAATAATAGAGTATTCGAACTAGAGACTGCCAACACGGAAATTGAAAAATTAAAAAGTGATGTTGAAAATTTAAAAATCAGTTGCCTAAATCAAGAGAACTCTATAGTGGCACAAGATGTTCGAATCACCGGTATACCCCATTATAAGGATGAGAATTTAAATGAAATTTTCGAAAACATCTGTAATACCTTGCATATTAATATACCATCAGTTAAATCCATTTTCCGGGTAAAACACTTTAAAAGACATCGTAACGTAAACGACCCACCAATTGTAGTAAAATTTAATACGCCGTACGACAGAAATCATTTTTTGAAAATTGTTGCAGTGCATCGCCGTAAAACCAAATCATCGTTACTTCTATCATACGCTGGTTTTCAGAGTAATGTTCCGTTTTACATTAATGAAAATCTCACACCACACAACTATGGGATTTTTAAAACAGGTCTTAGTCTCAAGAAAGACATGCTCCTGAAGGCAGTATACACATTGCGTGGTATTGTCTACGTCAAGAAAAATGAAAATGATGAACCGATCAAAATTCACTTTCCAGAGCAACTGGAACAGTTTTTTCGTCCTACTAATCTGGCTGAATAGTTTAAATATTTTAAAATTTTTAAAAAACTCCTATTTAATACAAATTATTTTAATTGTTCTAATATTTTTTGTTTATTTGACTTCAATATTATATTTCCTTTTTGTTTTCAATATTATATTGTTAATAGTTTTCACTTTCAATAACCTGTTGTACACTACATTTTTTGTTTCTATTGGCGTTGTCCTTCTTAAAATTCGATTTGATGACATTTAACGGTAATGAACGTGGAAGTTCCAAAGACATAACAATGCATATGGTCAGAATTTTCGCTAATTATGAAAAGGGTTTTAAAGTTGTGCATATAAATGCGCAGAGCATAAACAATAAGGTTGACGAGTTTAAATTTATTTTTGAGAACTCTGGCATTGATGTAATTTGTGTTTCGGAAACATGGCTTTCAGAGTCAACACCTGACAGTTTGATATGTCCATATGGCTTTAAAGTTTTTAGATGTGATAGAGCAAGCCATGGTGGTGGTGTTGCTTTATTCGTAAAAAATAGTATTTCGTGCAAAATATGTTGCAAATCATCTTTTGAACTTAATTCAAATGGACTGGGAATTGAGTTTATCTTTATTGAAATTTTATCGTTTGGCAAGAAACTTTTATTGGGTTGTGTGTATCGGCCTAATAAGAGAATACAATTTCTGCCATTGTACTCTATACTTGAAACGCTTGCCTCACAATATGATGATATTATCATTACTGGCGACTTTAATTCCAATATACTAATGGAGACGAATCTTGTTGACAATATGTTGTCATTTGGGCTTTCTCCCGTTAATACTACATGTCCGACACATCATACATCCACAACTAGTACACTCATTGATCTTTACTTTGTATCTAATACTGTGAAAACAAATTTATATGATCAGATATCTGCGTCATGTTTTTCCAAACATGACCTTATATTTTTAGATTACAATTTTGTCGTTCATGATGCTGAGCAGAGTTTTAGTTACCGTGACTTTAACAGACTAGATTTTAATAAGTTGTGTGAATACTCGTCACAAATTACCTGGAGTAATATTTATTTTATGCCAACTATTGATGAACAGTCTTACTTTCTGGAACACAACATCCAAAACCTTTTTGATTTGACGGTACCAATCAAACATAAAAAGATAGCACATAAACATAGACCATGGTTTTCGAACAGTGTAAAACAGGCTATACGTCATAGGGACTTAGCATATGCTAGGTGGAAAAGGTATAAAACTTTCGATCTAAAATTACAATTCACAACTGCTAGGAAGAACGTTAATAGACAAATAAGGCTTGCTAAAACTGAATATTACTCCACACGATTCGGTGCTGCAATAGATTCTCGGCAAACCTGGAATACTATTCGTGGAATAGGTATTGGTAAGCAGTTCAACAGCGCAGACATACATGTAGATGCAAACATACTTAATAAAACGTTCACTAATGCTCCTTTGATCCAAACAAACCCGTCTTTTTATAATTTTTCCTCATCCGCGATAAATACAAATTCTGATGTGATCGGTAATTATTTTCGATTTTCATGTATAACACAATTTGATGTTATGTCCACGTGTTTACTAATGAAATCAAACGCAGTGGGAACTGATAACTTACATCCTAAATTTATTAGAATGCTTATGCCACTAATTCTCCCATACGTCACTTACCTTTTGAACAATATTATTATGTCCTCTACGTTTCCTTCAAATTGGAAACATGCAAAAATTATACCATTACCAAAAGAGAATGGTGAATATAGGCCAATAGCCATCTTGTGTTTTTTTTCGAAAATACTGGAGAAAATTTTGTATAAGCAGATAATTTCGTATATAAATATTAATAACATGCTTTCTAGTAAACAATCTGGTTTCCGCGAGAATCATAGCTGCGTAACGGCTCTTGTTGAAGTAGGCGAACACATACGGCAGGGATTGGAAAATGGGTTTATAAATTTCTTAGTACTGTTGGACCACTCCAAGGCATTTGACACTGTAGACCATGCCACATTGATTGATAAATTGAAACACTTTTTCAGATTTTCTGTACCATCAACTAACCTTATTTCGTCATACCTTTCAAATCGAACACAATCGGTTCTTGTGAACAATGTTTGGTCTGATGAGCTGCCACTTAAAAGGGGAGTGCCTCAGGGTTCCATCTTAGGCCCGCTTTTATTTTCTATGTATGCAAATGACTTACCAAGTATACTTTCAAAGTGTAACATCCATCTTTATGCAGATGACATACAACTTACTTTAAGTATAGCAGCTGAGAACATTGCCACTGGTATCTCTCAGTTGAATCACGAGCTAGATCAAGTTTATCTTTGGGCTACTGCAAATGGCCTCTGTTTGAACCCTAGAAAATCTAAATGTTTGGTAATTTGCAAGAAAAGTATAGTTCCGTTTATTTCTGGGAATATCGTTTTGAATGGTGAGGAAATTGAGATCGTCGATAGAGCGAAGAATTTAGGTATAGTTTTTAATAACCATTTAACTTGGACGGATCATGTGAACTCACTGGTTGGTCAGTCGTATTTTAAGTTACGGTCGCTCTGGTCTACACAATACTTTACACCTATCAGAATTAGAATCTTGCTTGCCAAGTCATACTTGGTTCCTTCCTTATTGTATGGGTGTGAATTATTCGCAAACTGCGACTCCGTTAGTCGAAGGAAACTAAATGTGCTATTTAACAATATTATACGGTATGTGTATGGATTAAGGAGATCTGATCATGTTTCCTCTGTGTCTAAGAACCTTTATGGAGTAAGTTTCGATAGCCTATTAAAGATACGTACTTTGGTTTTTCTGCATAAAATAATACAAACTCAAACTCCCAGTTACATATTTGAAAATTTGCGTTTTTTTCAATCGCCGCGAAACCGGAACATTATAATACCTCGACATCAATGCCTAGTATCAGATTGGCAATTTTATGTACATGCCGCTAGACTTTGGAATAATCTTCCACTTTGTCAACAATTAAATGGCAACGCTAGTAGTTTCAAAAAATTTGTAGTTGATTCTTTTAAATGAAATCCTAGTAAAATGTTTAAATGAAAATGTGTAGGTTATTTTTTTTATATACTTTGTGCAATTTAATTATATACATATATGTTTCTTATTTTTTTTTATTTTTATTTTATTTTTTCTTATTTAATTTAATTAACTTTTAATTTAAATTTAATAATTAAAAATGTTTTTTGTTTTGTTTTTTTCTAATGTTTAACGCATACCGTTTCTGTACTATAATTATAAGATTAAGTCTTGTTGTACAGAAAATAATCCAATAAATAAATAATAATAATAATAATAATAATAAATTTTCTTCACCTTTCTTTACAAACATTTCTGGCTGTTTCATGTACACTTCCTCTTTTAAATTTCCATTCAGATATGCAGCAACTACATCGACATGTTTAATCAACAGTTTGTATTTTACAGCCATTGACAAAATCAACCGGATTGTGGGATGACGAATAACTGGCGCATATGTTTCACAGTAATCTTCATTATACTTTTGAAAACATCCCTGAGCTACTAAACGTGCTTTGTATTTTTCAACAGTGCCATCTGCCAAACGTTTTTTGGTAAAAATCCATTTGCATCCAATTATATTTCTATCTGTAGGTTTCTTAACTAATTCCCAAGTATGATTTTTTATTAAAGATGAATATTCTTTGTTCATGGCTTCTTGCCATTTTTCTGCTTCGCCACTATTAATAGCTTGCTTTAAATTTTCAGGATCAAAACTAAAATTATTAACCAGATTCAATTCTTCTGTGCCCATTTTATAAATTTTCCGTGGTCTTCCAGGTTTTCCAGTTCTTAATATTCTAGGTCTACCCCCTTTTCGTTTTCCATCAGAATCGGCATTTCTTTCAAATATTTCCTCATTTTCTGATTCTTGGTTGTCAAAACCCAAGAAATCTGATTCCTCAGTTGAAAGCGATAAATCACTTTCATTCACACTTTGAAACTCCACAAAGTTTCCATTATCACCACATAACAAATGATCGCTATTTTCAATATACTCGTCTGAACTTGTGTTTCGAGTATTAACAATGTCGAAACAGTCCAAAACATCAGAAGAATTTTTCCAAGATCAATACTGTTGTTTTCAAATTCATTTTCAAAAAATTTGACGTCTCTTGAAACAACTATTTTATGAGTCTTTATATCAAACAATATATAACCTTTTGTATTTAACTGATAGCCAATAAATGTATAGATTTTACCTTTTGGTTCCAATTTGGATCGACCAGGTTTCTTTTCCAAAACAACAGCTTTACAACCAAATGCTTTAAAATACGACACATTTGGTTTTCTTCCTGTCCACCGCTCATACGGGGTTACATTTTCCAAAACCTTGGTAGGCGATCTATTTTTTATGTAAACACTCGTATTGATGGCTTCGGCCCACAAAGCTTTAGGCAATTTTGACTCTTCTAGCATGCATCTAGTCATTTCAACTAACGTTCTGTTAGCTCTTTCAGAAACACCATTTTGCTGAGGTGTGTAGCTAACCGTTGTCTCATACAATACCACGATCCTTCAAAAAATCTTCGAAATTTGTATTAATGTATTCTCGCCCATTATCACTTCGTAATCGCTTCAATTTACAACCTGATTGTTTTTCAGCCATACTTAGATATTCTCTAAATGCGTTAAAAGCATCGGATTTATTTTTCAAGACATAAACTGTAATGTATCGAGAAAAATCATCAATGAATGTTATAAAATATAAGGCACCACCATAAGACTTAATTCTCATCGGGCCACAAATATCGGTATGCACTAACTCAAGTACATTATTTGACGCCGTTGTACCAATTGATTTAAACAGTTTTGTTGACATTTTACACAATGAACAAGTAACACAATTAAATTCATTTAAGTTACCTTTCAACCCACGAACCATATCTTTACTTGCCAATTTCTTTAAATCATTAAAGTTTAGATGACCAAAACGCCTATGCCAAATGGTATTTGTACAATTTTCAACATTGTTAATATATGGCTTCTTTAAAGTTGATTTTATTTTATAAACACCATTCAAAACTTTTAACTGAAACTGAAACTTGTTCTTTTTAAAGACTTCACCGTTATCATCTTTAAATTTTATTGTATAACCTTTCTCAGTCATTTTACTAACCGACAAAAAATTTTACTTCATATTAGGAATATACAACACATCTTTTAAGTCATAGCAATTGTTATTGAATTCCACTTTCACATCACCAATTCCTTTAACATTAAATTTGTCCCCAGAAGCTAATATTACATCACTGTTGTATTCCTGAAAACAATTCTTTTTCTCTACATACATGAGAAGATGCTCCACTATCTAACAGCCATTCATTTAGGTTCTCATCATTTATACAGGAATTGATAATAAACATTGCACTTTTTTGATCAACACCAGCCTTGTTTTTGAATCGACATTGTGAACGCAAGTGTCCTTTTTTACCGCAACCATAGCATTTTACATTTTTTAATTTATTTTGAATACTTGCGTCTTTATTGAAGATAT
Organism: Melanophora roralis; assembly: GCA_963583895.1. Lineage (NCBI taxonomy): Eukaryota > Metazoa > Arthropoda > Insecta > Diptera > Rhinophoridae > Melanophora > Melanophora roralis. The sequence goes on along the minus strand of OY757187.1, from coordinate 92,070,179 downwards.
TCTTATTTTTTCCCTTAATTGCAAAAACTTGATCTTTACTTTCATGGCAGTATTCACTCCTTCGTTGTTCTTCTTCTAATATTTTGTTCTTCAATTGTTCTAAATTCGGAATTGTATCACGGCTTTCAATTGCAATTACAAAATTTTCCAATTCTGGAGGCAAACTACACAGAAGAAAAATAGAAAGTAATTCATTTGGAATACATATATCAGCATCCTTTAAATCATCCGCTATTGAACAAAACTTATTTATTTGAGCACTATATTTTTCATTTGACACAAACTTGAATCGCACAAATTTCTTAAATAAATGCACTTTTCTTGCAGGATCTTTTGCTTTATAAATACTTTCCAGCTTGCACCAAGCTTCTCTTGAACTTTTGCTATCTTTTATATTAATTAGTTCAGACGTTCTCACTGATAAGGTTATTGATGCCAACGCTTTATTATCCCTTATTTTCCAAGCAATTTTTTCTTGTGGGCTTGCAGATTCACTTAACGGGGTTTCAATTACATCCCAATAATCTTGCGTTATCAATAAACTTCGCATCTGTATCGACCATGATGCATAATTATCTGTGTGCAACTTATCTATTTGAAAACTCGAGTTTGACATCTTAAAATTATCTTTCTTCCGGTTATATTTAATAAAACAGGATACGCAATTTTATTATACTCTAAAATTCTTAAGCAATCCTGGGCCCATAACCAATGTAAGAAAATATAAACGTTATGATATTATTTATTATAATATTAATATCTTTTTGTTTCGATAATTTTTCACAAACTGACAAACATAAAACAATATTGAACATATAAAAAATAACTATTATGATTAAGAATTTATATTGAAAATAAAGTAGAAAACGTTCAAGTATTTCTAACAAACACCCCTTCAATGTAAATTCATCATATAAATAAATTTAAATTACAAATTGTTTAACATCTCAAGTTCAATAAACTACAACATTTCATATGACTTTGATTAGGCAAACATTTCGTCAAAATATCAGCTACATTAGACTCGGTAGGCACATACTTCAATTCTATTTCATTTTCATTGTATTTCTCCTTGATATAATGATAACGTATATCAATGTGCTTACTCATCTTTAACGTCATATGGCTTTTTGTCAAAAATTGGGCTCCTTGATTATCACAACATAAGATAGTTGGTTCCTTCAATAAGTTTTGAAATCCAAGTTCATTTATAATACTACGGTAAAAACTGATTTCTTTTGCTGCTTGACACATCGCAATGTATTCAGCCTCCATTGAACTTAAAGCAACTATATTTTGCTTTTTCGATTCCCATGAAATCGGCCCATCAGCGAAAAAGAGAACAAACCCACTGTAAGATTTTCGATCAATTATATTAGATCCCCAATCTGCGTCAGAATAGCATATCAATTCGCTTCCTTCTTGCTCATAATTAAGAGAATATTCTTTGCATTTTAAATATCTTAACACATGCTTTGCTGCAGTCATATGTTCTTTGTGCGGATGTGAGCTGAACTGTGCTAAACTTGAGACTGTATGTGAAATATCAGGCCTTGAAATAGTTGATAAATACATTAAACTCCCAATTATTGATTGATACTGCTTTACATCTACCTCTTCATTACAATATTCTTTTTCACATTTTAACAAAACAGTTCCAGTAACAAAAGGTGTCTTAGCAGGTTTACAATCTTGCATATTCCACTGCTCTAGAAGTTTCTTTACAAAATTGTTTTGGTGTACCTTGATATTGCCTCTTGGATCATTTCTAAAGTTTGCCTGGTTACGATCAACAATTTCAATATGCTCCTTTAATTTGTCCACTATGTTCTCCATAGTTTTGCTCGATGTACAAGCTAGTAAAATATCGTCAACATAGAGAGCAATTATATTAATTTCATTTTTATCACGATTAATAAAAACGCAAGTATCAGTTTTGCATTGCACAAACCCTATGTTTAATAAAATTTCATTGATTTTATGGTTCCATGATCTTCCAGCTTGTTTAAGACCGTATAATGATTTCTTTAATTTGCATACTAAATTTTCTTCACCTTTCTTTACAAACATTTCTGGCTGTTTCATGTACACTTCCTCTTTTAAATTTCCATTCAGATATGCAGCAACTACATCGACATGTTTAATCAACAGTTTGTATTTTACAGCCATTGACAAAATCAACCGGATTGTGGGATGACGAATAACTGGCGCATATGTTTCACAGTAATCTTCATTATACTTTTGAAAACATCCCTGAGCTACTAAACGTGCTTTGTATTTTTCAACAGTGCCATCTGCCAAACGTTTTTTGGTAAAAATCCATTTGCATCCAATTATATTTCTATCTGTAGGTTTCTTAACTAATTCCCAAGTATGATTTTTTATTAAAGATGAATATTCTTTGTTCATGGCTTCTTGCCATTTTTCTGCTTCGCCACTATTAATAGCTTGCTTTAAATTTTCAGGATCAAAACTAAAATTATTAACCAGATTCAATTCTTCTGTGCCCATTTTATAAATTTTCCGTGGTCTTCCAGGTTTTCCAGTTCTTAATATTCTAGGTCTACCCCCTTTTCGTTTTCCATCAGAATCGGCATTTCTTTCAAATATTTCCTCATTTTCTGATTCTTGGTTGTCAAAACCCAAGAAATCTGATTCCTCAGTTGAAAGCGATAAATCACTTTCATTCACACTTTGAAACTCCACAAAGTTTCCATTATCACCACATAACAAATGATCGCTATTTTCAATATACTCGTCTGAACTTGTGTTTCGAGTATTAACAATGTCGAAACAGTCCAAAACATCAGAAGAATTTTTCCAAGATCAATACTGTTGTTTTCAAATTCATTTTCAAAAAATTTGACGTCTCTTGAAACAACTATTTTATGAGTCTTTATATCAAACAATATATAACCTTTTGTATTTAACTGATAGCCAATAAATGTATAGATTTTACCTTTTGGTTCCAATTTGGATCGACCAGGTTTCTTTTCCAAAACAACAGCTTTACAACCAAATGCTTTAAAATACGACACATTTGGTTTTCTTCCTGTCCACCGCTCATACGGGGTTACATTTTCCAAAACCTTGGTAGGCGATCTATTTTTTATGTAAACACTCGTATTGATGGCTTCGGCCCACAAAGCTTTAGGCAATTTTGACTCTTCTAGCATGCATCTAGTCATTTCAACTAACGTTCTGTTAGCTCTTTCAGAAACACCATTTTGCTGAGGTGTGTAGCTAACCGTTGTCTCATACAATACCACGATCCTTCAAAAAATCTTCGAAATTTGTATTAATGTATTCTCGCCCATTATCACTTCGTAATCGCTTCAATTTACAACCTGATTGTTTTTCAGCCATACTTAGATATTCTCTAAATGCGTTAAAAGCATCGGATTTATTTTTCAAGACATAAACTGTAATGTATCGAGAAAAATCATCAATGAATGTTATAAAATATAAGGCACCACCATAAGACTTAATTCTCATCGGGCCACAAATATCGGTATGCACTAACTCAAGTACATTATTTGACGCCGTTGTACCAATTGATTTAAACAGTTTTGTTGACATTTTACACAATGAACAAGTAACACAATTAAATTCATTTAAGTTACCTTTCAACCCACGAACCATATCTTTACTTGCCAATTTCTTTAAATCATTAAAGTTTAGATGACCAAAACGCCTATGCCAAATGGTATTTGTACAATTTTCAACATTGTTAATATATGGCTTCTTTAAAGTTGATTTTATTTTATAAACACCATTCAAAACTTTTAACTGAAACTGAAACTTGTTCTTTTTAAAGACTTCACCGTTATCATCTTTAAATTTTATTGTATAACCTTTCTCAGTCATTTTACTAACCGACAAAAAATTTTACTTCATATTAGGAATATACAACACATCTTTTAAGTCATAGCAATTGTTATTGAATTCCACTTTCACATCACCAATTCCTTTAACATTAAATTTGTCCCCAGAAGCTAATATTACATCACTGTTGTATTCCTGAAAACAATTCTTTTTCTCTACATACATGAGAAGATGCTCCACTATCTAACATCCATTCATTTAGGTTCTCATCATTTATACAGGAATTGATAATAAACATTGCACTTTTTTGATCAACACCAGCCTTGTTTTTGAATCGACATTGTGAACGCAAGTGTCCTTTTTTACCGCAACCATAGCATTTTACATTTTTTAATTTATTTTGAATACTTGCGTCTTTATTGAAGATATTCTTATTTTTTCCCTTAATTGCAAAAACTTGATCTTTACTTTCATGGCAGTATTCACTCCTTCGTTGTTCTTCTTCTAATATTTTGTTCTTCAATTGTTCTAAATTCGGAATTGTATCACGGCTTTCAATTGCAATTACAAAATTTTCCAATTCTGGAGGCAAACTACACAGAAGAAAAATAGAAAGTAATTCATTTGGAATACATATATCAGCATCCTTTAAATCATCCGCTATTGAACAAAACTTATTTATTTGAGCACTATATTTTTCATTTGACACAAACTTGAATCGCACAAATTTCTTAAATAAATGCACTTTTCTTGCAGGATCTTTTGCTTTATAAATACTTTCCAGCTTGCACCAAGCTTCTCTTGAACTTTTGCTATCTTTTATATTAATTAGTTCAGACGTTCTCACTGATAAGGTTATTGATGCCAACGCTTTATTATCCCTTATTTTCCAAGCAATTTTTTCTTGTGGGCTTGCAGATTCACTTAACGGGGTTTCAATTACATCCCAATAATCTTGCGTTATCAATAAACTTCGCATCTGTATCGACCATGATGCATAATTATCTGTGTGCAACTTATCTATTTGAAAACTCGAGTTTGACATCTTAAAATTATCTTTCTTCCGGTTATATTTAATAAAACAGGATACGCAATTTTATTATACTCTAAAATTCTTAAGCAATCCTGGGCCCATAACCAATGTAAGAAAATATAAACGTTATGATATTATTTATTATAATATTAATATATTTTTGTTTCGATAATTTTTCACAAACTGACAAACATAAAACAATATTGAACATATAAAAAATAACTATTATGATTAAGAATTTATATTGAAAATAAAGTAGAAAACGTTCAAGTATTTCTAACAATTTTAACTGTCCTATTGTTTTATTTTTTAAAAATATGATATCGATTTGACCTTTTCCACAAGAAAATTATTTTTTAAATTAAAATAGTTTTTTATAATATTGTGCTAATAGGATGATAACATACCTTGTGAACTACCCAAATATGTATCGTATATAAATAAATATGTTTAGGTATTCCGCAAGGTATGCTATATGTCGTCTTAATGTCTTATTTTTAAAAATATATTTGTTTGGGAAAATTTTTTTTAAGAGAAAAATGCTTTTTTAAAATATTTAACCTTTTTCAATAAATAAAATAATATGACAGTATTTAAGACATGATAAACATACTTTGCGAATTACCCAATCATATAAATTTCCTAACCTTAATCATTAATTCAATTTGAAAGAAAAAACGCGGCTTTTACGCTTGGTAGTTAAGTAGAGTTGTACTTTCTTTTAATAAATGTACAAAAGCAAAGTACAAAAATTAAAAAAAAAAATCCTAGTAAATCGAGCGTGAAAACCGCTAAGGACATTTGATAATTGAGTTCGAATTACATGTAGCCTAAATGTTCTAGTGATTTAAAAAATTAACTTACGCAATACAAAAAAGTAAGGGGCGTGATAAATTTAAATCTAAAAAAAGGCATTCCAATGCAATGATGCAATTTTGATATAATATACATACATATGCATGTATATTAAGGGTATGTATATAAGAGATGCTTTTAAAGTGCAAAAGTTTAACATACCGTAAATTCTCCTGTAACAGCATCGAAGCCAACATGTACAGTATGTTCAAAGTTTGTAGGATATGAAATGTTAGGCTTGGAATCTTGATGTGATGGCTTGGAACCTTTAATTTTATTTTTTAACGTTTTCTTCTTGCGATCCGGATCATCTGGTTCTAATTTAGGTATGAAAAAAAACAAATATTTTTTATTGTTAAAGAAAGTAAATATTTAAATTTAGGAAAAACCTTTAGGTAAAGGCCTCATATCCACCGGTGGTCCATCACCAGAACCAGTTACTGAACCCAAGCTATTACCAACACGATCACCGCCTCGATTACTGGTCAGACGTACAGGTGGAGCTGGTGGTTTATCTTCTTCACTGGACATTTTGCTTATATTATTATGTGGGGATGGTATGATGTAAAATGTTTACTTTGTTTTTGGATCTAAAAGAAAAATAGTTTAAAGTGCATTTTGTAAAAAAATAAGTTATTAAAAATTTGTCGGGAGAAATAAAGAAAAAATATTAAGTTGTTCTAATAAAAACAAATAACTTAACAACCAACCTATTTTAAAAACTATTGAAGTTCACACCACATACAATCAATTTTTAACAATTATTAACATTTCATTCATAAATTTACAAAATTGTAAATTAAATTGCATTTTTAAATGTTTTGTGGTTTTGTTAACAAAATACAAAAGTTTAATAAAAGTGTGGCAATATTAATTAAAGAATTTCTATTTCAAAGTAAGAGCATAAGAAACATCGCTGTCAGAATAAAATAGATTTTTTTATAGCCGCATTCAGCAGCGTGATTTTACGTCAAATTGTATGAAAAAAAAACGTCCATGCCGAAATTCTGTTTCATCATTAAATCAAAAACAGCCAACAAAAAAAATCATTAGTTTTTGTGAGAGTACTCGTTTTGCTTCTAAGGACATGGCATAAAACCCGTCTTAAAATAGAGTTTACTAAAATTCAAACGAAATTGTCGTGTTCGTTAAAGATTATTACATGTACTTGGTGAGGTCTCTGGCTGTGGGCGGAGGAAACTCATAAGATTCATTAAAGGTGGCTGAGTAAATATGTGGTTTCAGCGCTTGCGCGCGATTGAAAACACTGACTTCTTTTAATTTTTCGCTGAGAGCGTTTTTGCTTTCTTTTTTGGACGACTGTAGACATGCTCTCAGGGTGATCATGGCAACCCGCAGGGTTAGGCTCTGTTGGGTGCGGGTCATTATGACGTGGCCGGTAATAAGGCTTATGAATTGGCAAGAAGGGAATTGGCTTGAGATACCGATTGGACCACCGAAAGGTTTCTATTATAGTTTAATAGGGATTAGGGTTATGGACAAAGTAAACCAAGCGTAAAGGGATAGGACCGATTGCAAGGTAACCTGTGTGACCTGTGTTAAATAGGAAGGGCACCTGCTGTTCAAGGAAAACAGGGGGTTCTGAGGCGTGTGATTGGGACTTTACAAGGCACTGCGATGTGAAATATATGATTAGTAAAAGAAATGGGAGCTTTGCGGACTTCTGCAAGTTGGACGGGGATAAGGAGGAGATAAAGACTTTGACACTATTTGTCTGCAACTACCCAAGGCAGCAAATCCGCCAACAGAGGTGGTTGTGGGGGCGCTTGTTAGATGGGCTTGGTCTCTGGTAACAGTAAAAAAATAACGGTAAGTACGGATTTTCAAGAACAAGACAACCAAAGTAAACTGAATTAATGGCTGCCAATATGACCGCTATTAACTGTCAAAGGTCAAATGCCCCAATAAGAATACCCTTTATTACGATGGAAATTTATTTTAAATAAACTTTAAAAATATTATTAAAAATGTTAAGTCTGTCTATATATTTGTTTATTACTGTGTACAAACAAGCTGGTGCATGTACTTTTTGGGATGTTCTATATTTATTTCCCATTTAAAACATGTAGACTTTGACCAGCAAAAAGTTTATATTTTGTTGCTCTTCTACTCTATACTTGTTTAAAAAAAAACACTGGAACCCAAGTAACGTTAAGCAACTAACCATACTACGAAACGACTCTGTATGAATCATCATACTTTTGGTGGTTATAAAGTTAAATATTAAAATAATACGAATAGACGAACAGACTTTTAAAATGTCTAGGAATGAATGTATGTACGTACATATGTATGCTTATTCTTGAAGGCACTTACAAGTACTTTTTGTATAATATAAATAAGTAAATCTTTTTAAAGATTTACAAAAACGAAATTAAATTATCGATTTCAAAAACAACGCTTTAAGAACTAAATCGTTTTATTAATGTTTTATCATTTTTCTCAATCGATTTTTTATATCCTTAATATACATAAGTACATATATTTAAAAATAAGTATACAAATTGAATTATAGACTTCAATTTTTTTGAGAATTGTGCAGTAGTGTTGTCAACGTTTGCAAAAACAATTTTTTCTCTAACCGAATGTAAATAAAAATAAAAAAACAAGAGCGCTTTATTCGGATGTGCCGAATCTTATATACCCTTCATATTACGATTACAACCAAGCCTGTGAAAATAATGTTTATCTTTTACAACATTGTATTAATTCTGTTGACAAAAACATCAAAAAATTATAACTCGTCAGTAGCAGTTGTTTGGTTTGGTTGTCAGAGCTTCGCCGAATTTGCTTCGGGAAAATTTCCCCAAAAAAACTGATCAGTCGCTTTGGGAACATCCCATGGCCACTGAGGTCGCCCGATCTAACTCCCATGTATTTCTTTTACGGGGATACCTCAAAGAGAGGGTTTACAATGACAATCCCCAATCTCTTGCGTCTTTAAAGGAAAATATTCGTAGAGAAATCAGCTCAATTCAACCAAGTTTACTGCAGCGTGTGGCGCAGAACACAAGGCTCTGTTTTGAACAGTTTGTTCAACTCGACGGAAGACATCTGGATGACTTACTCTTTAAAAAAATAAAATCCGCATTTCCATTCTATCGTTCAATCCTCTTAATAAAACTTTGTGTCAATTATTACGTTTTCAATTTAAGTTTAAAAATATAAATCTGCCACCGGACACCCTGTATTTGTTTAGTACAAATAAACATTTACGCACTAAGCCACAAAGTTAATGACCATATTTGCAAATTACTAACTTTATATGTATTTATGTTTATGCCTCTATGTTCACATGCTTTTATTTTCAAATGCTCATATACATACATGCATATGTACATCCTTGAAGTAAAGTTTTGGAATGGGTTAGATTATTAAGTATAAAACCATAATGTTTTTAAAGACAAATCCTAAAATAAAATTAATGAATAAAAAAATATTCACAAGCACGCATGCAAGTGTTTTTCTTTTGCTATTTTTTTCAGGTACAAATACATATGTATGTAAATGTGTATGCATGTATAGAAATGAATAATATGTTTTATAAATTATTATAACAAGAAGATACCTGTGCTCAAGTACCCAAAGAAATTAAATACATCAGGGAAACACAATAAACTACTTGCATACATTGACAATTGCAGTACTGCCCTGTATCACCTGTTAACAAACGAAAAACCAGGCTCCTATGAAAGTAAAAAAGTAATCTGTTATCTCTGAAATTAATATTAATATTTGGGGGATTCACAAGGTGTTCTATTTGTCCTATTGCCATATTGTTATGAAATTTCACAATGTTTTAAACACCTTTACCAACTATTGGATACTCGGCGCAGGTGTATGTGGAGTTGTTGTGACAATTTAATAAGCATATTAAATGACGTAGTTTTTTTTAGAACTATTTTCGTATGAAAGACAACAAAACCATTATGAAATTTTATAACAATTTGACAATAGGGCAAATAGAACACCTTGTGAATCCCCCAATTAAATAATTAATTCATCAGCTTCGGATATTGCAGAGCTAATACAGAGATAAAAGGACTTTATATATTTACAACTTATGGGGCCGAAAATAAATATTGTAGAGCTTACAAACGAAATTATGAACCCACAAGTATAGGGTTGTCCATTTGTAACTTAATTTTAAGAATACTTAAGATTGAACTTGCACAAATTTACATTACACATTACAAACTGTAAACAATGCTGTGTTGAAGAAAATAGTTTTTTCACTCTGTTGCATTCTTTGCATAGTTTTTACTAGCCTTTGTGGTTACCCCTTTTATATAAATATTTAGAAATTGTATAATGAAACTACTAAGCGTGATAGTGGGCCTTAGGTTAGGTCAAGGTAAAACTTCTCATACATCAACACTCGGGTCCTCTTAGCATCCCTTTAGGAAAAAAAAATTCAAAGAGAATAACAAGTAAAGAGGAAAAGAAATTGTAAGACCAACAAAAGGGAAAAATAATGAAAAAGAAGAAAACCATTCATTTGCTTTTCAAAGCCCTAATTGGACAGTGTCCAGGTATGACCCCAATTATGGTTCTTAGCCCCATTCTCCCTAAGTCCATTAGCAACTCAGTGCCTGCTCACCTTAGCCCCACCCACATAGCCCTGGGCACTAGAGCTGTGCCAAATCGTTCATTTCAGTGATCGCTCAGTTTCGTTCAATTTACAAAAATTAACCCGTTCGTTCAATCGTTCACTTCTGAACGACAGTACGGCAACATGTTTTTTTAAAGATTTGTTTTGACATAGCTTGTGGTTTTGACATTCAAAATAGAAAAAACTTTTTGTGAAATAAAATTTAAATAATCCATATATAAAAATTGTGTAAAAAGTGTATAGTAATCCATAAAAACACAAACACTATATTAAATCAAACTTCTTAGAAAAAGACTGTTAAACCAAATTTAAAAAAATTATGGCAGTGCCACAGCGATGCTCAAAAGAAATATGTACGCACATTCGCAAACTTTTTAAAGCAACTCTTATCAATACACAAACAATCAACTGAAACAAAAGAACATAACATAAAAAACACATCTGAACGAACGAAATAGTGACATAAAAAAGACCTGAAGAAACAAACATTGAACGGAACACAATTGAACGAAAAGCGCTCAGTAAAATAACCGGATCACTTCGTTCAATTCGGTGATCCGTTCATTTTGACCCGTTCGTTCATGAGCTACACAGCTCTACTGGGCACCCTGAAGTCAGTTATTTCGTTGTTCTTAAAATAGCCAGTGTCTCAGTCTGGAACACACTTAACTTATCAGATAGTATGTAGGACAATCTAATGTTCTCTCCCGTGATATAGACCCCGGATTTAGTGCCTGTATGCATCTTAGATCCGTCAGTACGAACTGCTAACCCCTCATACAGACTATCGAGTCCCAACCAACAATCCCTTTCATCGATTGTTATCGGGGGTGTTCTCTTAAAACCGACTTCTGTGACCATAAAGCCCATCCTAGATGCCCGGCCTCGACTAAGATGCACAAAATCAATATTCAATAATATCCTTGTGTAGGCAGCATTTAGAAATTTACCCAACCCTGACTCGCATGATTTTCAAACTTCTTACTGCTATTTCTATCACCCAGTACTCAATAGGTATTATGTGGAGAATGATGTCTAGTGCCGTACTTTTCATTGCACTATTAATGTCAAGTGAAACACATCTTTGAATCTTGGTACAAAGCTTTCTATTATCGGGGTTGTCATGGAAGCCGATAGCTGTCGGAATCGAATTGAAAAATGCCCAATAGATATTTTAGAGTTATAAGTTTTAGTATTTTTATTTGTTAATAAGAATACTGGTTTTATTTCGAGCTCCAAACTTATAACTTGAAAAAAAGGGTTTTAAAGGTTGTTTTTAAATCCAATTCTGACAGCTATTGGTTTTCATGACAACCCCACTATACAGTGCAATCAAAGGTCAGAATAGGGTTTACAATTGTGTAGCTGCCATGCAGCTAAAAATTGCCTCTTTTTCTACAGGAAAAATTTTTATGAAAATAAATGTAATGAAAATTTTATTTGTGTAAGTGTTAAAAATACTTTTTTTTATTTTTAAAGTCCAAAAAACTGCAGGGTAAGATACTTATTTACACTCAAACATGCAAGCAGTATATGCATGCGTATGTATATACGTGTGAATGTATGCACTAGGTTGTCAAAAAAAGCAAAAACTGAAGTAAACAAAACACATAAAGGTGCATCAACATCGTCGGCAATAACAACAATGTTGTTTCTAAAATAAAACTAATTTTGTTGGTGCTGGTGTTGGTGGTGGCTCCTCCATTCATATTTACAAAACCCAAACCAACAGTATTTACATTGAAAAATAAACTAAAATAAAAAAAAAAGAAGGCAATCAGCGAAAAAATAATACAAGACGCTACTTATGCTTTAAGTGTTCTGCTCTATTCTCGTCTGTTTCGCTTATCTTTTGTGTTAAGTATTCCTAACAAAAAAAAGAAAAAACAGAGAATTGAAAGTGCATTTCATATACAGGGTGGCGTGGCCGCCGGCAAGGTATACATACTACTTTGTTTGTTTATAAATTTTGATTAAATGAAACAGAATGGATCTTATATTGATAAATGTTTCATTAAATATCGGCAATTATGTATGAAATATAATATCAGATATGTGTTCGCCTCTGTTAGCCTTGCAATTCGACCCTTTTAAACACATTTTTTATTACATTCTCACACATTGCAGTTGTGGCATTAAAAAGCTTTCAATTATATTACGATATCGCTTCCCATTTGCAGTTACCGTTACGCCGTTTTCAGTTTCAAAAAAATAAGGTTCAATGATTCCTTCTGATCAAATTGCACACCAGACTGTCATTTTTAATGGATGCGAAGGTGACTGATCAATAATTCGAGGGTTTTCCATTGCCCAAAACCGACTATTCTGTTTATGTCCGTTCAAATGAAAATGAGCCTCGTCATTCATTATGATTTTTTCATGAAAATGGGGGTTGTCATGGGCGACCTGTAACATCCGATTGACATATGTACGGCGGCGTTACTGGTCTTCTGGAAGAATCTCACGGCGTCAAATTAAAGTTGACGGATTGTTTTGAATACTTTCTTGAGCAGCAGTAATGTTTTCAGCCGATTTCTACTCCTATAATGTCAAAATTCTCAAGACAATAAAGTAGGCAGTATCACGCGCACAATAATTGGTACCTTCTTATGCCAAAATTTTAAAAGTAGAAAAGTGGGCTGTGCTCACAAAAATAAACAGTTTTTTCTACTGTATCGATATACATATGTTTATGAGATTTCGTATTCATGTACTTTTCTGCTTCAAACTTTTTTCTTTGGAAAATTTGTATTTATTTATTTAAAACTAATATTTAAGGGTATCTTTTCTTTTAAATGTAAAATCAAAATAGAGATCGACTTTAAAATAAGAGATTATCAGCTTCGATTAATCGATTATAATAATCTAATCAAATAAGTTAATCGTAAAACCTTACTCGTTAGACTATAACTATTTAAATGAAAAAAACATTAAACTAAAATTCTTAAAGTTGATCTCGGGCTTAACAAAAAAAATTGACTTAAGCACATTTTCCTTGTTGCAACAGATATGTATGCACATCTGTATGTGCATACATGTCGAAATACAAACTTCCCAAGAAGAGGAGGTGGTGTACCACAAAAGACAGACAAACATTCATTCACACGAAGAAAACTCTAAATCATACAACATAATAAAGACAAGACAATATAAAACGAAAACATATTAATGTGTAACTAAGACGCAAAGAAGGCAAGTGTAAGCAACAACATATGAATGTAATTGCTTGTTGCTGTTGCTGCCACTAAATTGTTTCTTTTCTTACTTTTATTTATGTCTTGGGCATTGTGCTGCAGTTCAGGGTAGTTCATACGTGTGTGTTAAGACACTTTGAAAAAGAATTAAAAAAAGAGAAAACAAAAACCCTAAAAAAGAATATAATGTGGAAAAGCAACAATTAAAATAAATTTAAAAATAGCGAAAAATTATTATTTTTTCTATGCACATAAATGCATACATACATACATACATACAAACCTTATGATGTCGCTTAATTTACCTTAAACTGACATACAAAACCTAACACGGAAGGACAGTTTTTTTTTAAACTAAGCGACACGTTATTTGGTAGCTAATGGAAAAAGGCGTGGAGGTGTCCACTTTGGTAGTAAAAGTACGTTTTTAAATAATAAAACTTTTGTTTTTGCTTTTATTTTTAACTTAATATGTATAAGAAAACAAGAGTTAAAAATCTAAAAACTAAAACAACTTAAAAATATTAAAAAATACATAGCAGCAACATATTGTTAAAGTAGAGAAAATTATAGGCAAAAGTAGCGCTGGATATACATTCAATATCTGCATATAAGAGCCATTACAGGCTATAAATGTGTGTTTCGAAACATGTTTGTGCGAAATCATTTATGCAGTTGCAATTAAATTGTTTTTTTACAACTCAAAGAAATCTTAAAAACAAAGTTAAACAAATTGATTTGAAGATTATTTATTGGGTTCATTTAAACTAATTATTACTTATACACGATTATTATACATTATTATGTTTACTCGATTTAAAAACGAGCAGAATTTGAATTCGGTTGGAAATCGAGAAATATACTCGCATTCTGTTTACAGAACCAATAGGATCACCGCAATATTCATAATTGTCTTCCAAACTGAACTATTGAATTTGCAATGCAAATATTTATTTAAACATTATTTGATTGTTTTTATTATAAAATTATATACTTCGTTAAAAAGTTGATATGAATGTTACTTAGATTTGTCAACCAACTTCACAGTATTTAGACTTAAAATTTTGAATGAGTCATCCAGATAATGTACGTATGTACGTACAATTTTTAAAGCAGTCATTGATAAGACTTGAACAGTGGCATACAAATGAAATCGAATTTAAAATTTTTGATAACTGAAAACAGTCTAAGAGGGAAAAAAGTACACAGGAAACAATAAAACAATGTGGTTCATTTAAATTTTATATAAAGCTTTTTTTTATTTTAATATTTAACATTCTAATTTGACTTAAAATAAATGCACTTTAGAACAAACTTTTTTAACATGACTAATGTTTATGTTTTGGGTGTTGGTTATTTATAACAACCAAACCTAAGTTTTGCCGATAAAGAAGTAAAAATAAATCACCACAGGCAGACAAATATAAACGGTAAAGCCCGACTATTTTAAAGGTATGGAAGGAAGGGTAAACAATGGATCTATCTTAACAACATGTGGAAGGAGCGTTTCTGTTATTATTACTTATTACAATAAATAATCAAAAGGATAAAAAAGCACTAGCATCTAAGGCTATCGTCTTACCAGTTCTTTTAAAAATTTTTTTAAAAGTCCGTGTATTGAAATTGTAGTTTTTTTGTGAGTGGCCTCGCTAACTTTGTAGCTTAAAAAAATTTTTCATCAAAAGCCGAATATATGTATGCATCAAAGCCTTAAAAATCAGTGCATTAATAGTACCCGTATTTGAAATTTTGCAGTAAAAGAAGAGTATAGGTTTTGACTCCATGCTTAGGATTATTTACGTCCTAATTAAAAAAAAAATCTGTTGATTAGGTAAGAAGATGTAGTAAGGAAGAGCTTTTACTCCTTTTGCCCTATTTTACACCATCTACGGATAGGTATAAAATATACCTTAAAACCTATTCTCATACTAAAAAATGCACATGAAAAAATTTTATAAAAATCGGTTAAGCCGTTGGGGAGGAGTTTAATTACAAACATGATGTCATGTGAAAAACTGGGAGCAAATTACGGCATTCGATTCGAATGGAAAGTTAAAAATTCTTATTAGAATTCCTATATTAAAATCATTGACAACTTGATCGATCGAGTAGGATCTCGATTCGAATGCCGTAGAACACCTTTGGATTTTTGGCAGATTTGTTGAGAGGTCTGTTCAATATTCAAATTACCAAAAAAATTTGAAAATAAAAACAGCCATGCAACCGGAGTTGCATTTCTTTTTTTTTTTGTTCATATATTTTATTATTGAATCTTCGCTTAAGCGAACTAACAATAAGTATTCAAATCTTAAAACTAAGTAGTTAATACTAGTCCAGTCAGTACCAGACTAAAATTTTAGTTCTCACAATAAAATTAACTAATTTCAAAGGTTTCATCTAAGAGCAATTGTATCCCTTCTTTTTAGGCGGGTGTGCCCACTATGTTGCAGGATGCTTCGAGCGAGCGGATTTGGATGTGATTCCAGCTTATTTAAATACTTGTCCACATATTTCAGGATTTCGCATTTTACAAGTGGAACTTCTAGATCCTTGTGGATGTTGCTGTTTTTGATATACCAAAGAGCACCAGTTATCATTCTTAGAATTTTGTTTTGACGGCGTTGGATTTTTTCGATGTTAGAGGCGGAAGCAGTACCCCATAATTGTATACCGTAGCACCAAATTGGTTTTAAAATCGAGTTGTAGAGTAGAAGCTTACAATCAAGACGTAGCACAGAGTTTCTACCAATTAGCCAGTGGATTTGAGCAGCTTTAAGTTTCATTTGCGTCAGCTTCGTATTTATATAAGGCTTTCGCGTGAAGCGCCGATCCAAGTGAATACCGAGCCATGTTGTCTCGGATCGTCGAGGCACCATATGGTTGTTAATAGTGATTGGAGGGCACGTTTCTTTGCGTAAGGTAAAAGTTACGTGGGTACATTTTTGTTCATTTATTTTGATTCCCCATAACTTTGCGCATTTCACAACTTGGGTTACGTGTTGTTGCAGCTGGTTCGAAACCTCTTAAGGGTCTTTATGAATACTAACAGTAGCGCTGTCGTCAGCAAATGTCGACGTGTTTGTGAAGCTATTGATTTGCATATCTGCTGTGTAAAGCAAGTACAGAATTGGACCTAGTATACTCCCTTAAGGTACACCAGCCCCTATTGGCTGAGAGGAACTTATTTGGTCTCCCGATTTGTTCATAAATTGTCTGCCAGTTAAGTATTTTTCTAGCAGGTTGGAAATATAAGCTGATAGATTGAGTTTTAGTTTGGTTAACAGGCCTTCATGCCATACTTTATCGAATGCTTAAGATACATCGATAAAAAGCGTGAAGCAGTACTTCTTTTCCTCAAAGGCTTTTCTTATAACCTGTACCATCCTGTGGATTTATTCGATGGTATTATGTTGACTTCTAAAGCCGAATTGGTTATTTGGAATGCAGTTGTTTCCATTCAAGATCGGACCTAACTCGTTCTTTAACAGTTTCTCAAACAATTTTGACATGTGGGTAATAGACTTATGGGCCTATAAGATTCTACCTTCGAGGGATCTTTGCCAGGCTTAGGAATCATCTTTACTAAGGCAACTTTCCATATAGGCGGAATATGTTCAAGCCGAATTATCGCGTTAAAAATAAAAAGAATGATTCTTTTAGCAGTAAGAGGCAGCTCTATGAGCATTTTGTTGCTTATTTTGTCAACGCCAGGAGCTTTTTTACCATTAAGGTTAGCGATAGCCTCTACAACATCTGCAAATCGGAAACGTATTTCTAAAGGACGTCTAGTCATTTCTAAAAGCGTTTTTTTTGCGTGGTATGGCACCGAAAACACAAGTAGTTGTAATAGTTTCTAAACTTTTTAATTACATACATATGTCGAAAATCTTGGCTTTTAGTATAATTTTTTGAGTTCATCCATCGTAATAAGATATGAACGAAACGTTTTGTCACCATTCAAGATAATATATGTACCTACCTACAGGTAAATAGTTCTTTTGTCTTATTTTGGAGTAAAAAAGTTTCAAAAACATTTTCGAACGTCTCTCTATTAACATTATTCGCAATTGTATTTTTTACAAATTATTTTTTTAGCCTGTATTTTACCAGATTTTTAGCTGGTCACTGTCAGAAAGATTGACAGTTTAAAAGGCAGCAAGTTTTATTTAAACGGAAGTAGGTAGGTATAAAAGCTATAAAAAAATTAAAATTGAAAAAGCTAAAGTATACTTAGAAGTATATTAAACATTGACAATCACCTCACATTTAATAAAACAACATACACGCACTACATGCTAGCAAAGAAAAGGTAAAATGCAAAACTATCTACCAGAAAAAGCGGATGGTAAAAAAATACTTTTAGAATTCGATGTGTGTGTGGGTGGTTCCAAAAAGCAACTAAGGACTATAGACTGTTTGACTTGTCTATTTTGTACCATTTTATTTTTATGACTGTTTATTTTATAAAAACTAATACAGTGCGTTTAGAGGTTCTAAAAAAATTCAAATACCCATATAAAATATTTTTAATAAGAGAGACTACGAAATTAACTGAAAACTATAAGGAAAAATCAATTTAAATTGACCTAACACTTTCCTTAAGCAAATATTCATATAGAAAAAATAATCGAAACAAAACTACCTACAAATCAAATAAACATACAAACATGCTTATAAAGACAGCTGTTTAACATACAAAAAATAAATTGCAAATAGTAGGGGGTGTAAAAAGGATATTCATTACAAGATCCACGGCACCAAAAGGAAATTTAAATTTTATAACTCTACTTATCTACACAAACTTCAATACTCAAAAAACAAAAATTCTAATTAGAAATTCGTATATACATATGCATATATACATGTGTTGTGTATGTAGATATGTAAAAAATGTATCAAATTTTGTTATACTGTTTAAACATTTTTTTACTACTTGCTTTTTTACCTGTTTCAAATTGATCTTTATTGGGTTAAAATTATTAAAAACATTTGCTTTTTTAAACAAACTATTTTTTTAGTTAGTTAAACAACAGAAACTTTAATTTTTTATTTCTTAACTTAAATCACATTCATTGTTTTTCTTCACCGATTTTTCATTCTTTATGCACTTTTCATCTTTTTTATTCTTTAATGGCGTTTGCTTTAAAATATTTTCTGTATGTGGAATTGGTTTTATTAACTAAATAATATAGTTTTATATACTTTTTCTAGTTCTATTTATTGTAATACCCTTTTAATACTATATAACTTCATATTGCATTTATTATAAAATAAAACACTTTTTATCACTAATTTTTCTTTAACAAATCCCCGTATTGGAAAAAAAGTGCAGCAGCCATTTCTTTATGTCTTCTCCTTTTTCATTTGACATTTTAGTCGTTTCACGTTTTTTACCCATTCACAATATTTAAAATGTCAAATAATATTCGGTCAATCACAATGACTTATGTTATTTGCACTATTCACAATGTTAAAAAGCAGAGAGCCTTAAGTTTTTAAAAAAATATTAGGGCGCGGTAATATAAAACGATGTTGTAACAATATATAAGAATAAGTATAATAATACAGCTAATAAAGCGCAAATAACACGAAAACTCTTATCAAATATTGCTAACTAACCAACCACACTCGCAAAAATTGCGGCAATTATTATTGTATGTAGATATGTACATCATATTCAGCAATAAATGTTATTATATGTTACTAAAAAATAATCTTTTAATGTGAACAATCAGATTTGTATGTGTTTTGTACAAAAACAAAATAAATAAACAAGATCAATACAAAACAAGTAAGAGCTCCGAATCTTATATACCCTTCACATTAGTATTTTTGTATACCCAGCCATCTGACCAAGCCGAGTTATTTCATACTGAAAATATTGTAATAAAAATATTTTGTGCCAGGTTTGAAGTAAATAGCTATTCTAGATTTTGAAATAGAAAATTTGAGATAATTTTAACGTGTATATGTACAATAGAAATACAATGTAGAAGGTTTGAGGTCAAGAGTTTTAACAGTTTTCGACATTAGATTATATATTCGTATTAAAAGTTTTATAAAAGTTGTTTTTTTGTGTGGGGGGGTTCCCCTCCCCTGCTCCTATTCAACTATTTTTTCCAAAATGTAGCAATTATTGTACCATTTTTTTTTTGTAGAGCTGTCATAGTTTCCTAGTTATAGCGTATCAAAAATTGGTTCAACAAAATATTAAAGCATTGATGGAATGCTTTTAACATTACCTGTAGCGCATATAGTAGGAAGTTTAAAAAATATTACTTACTCACTTAGATGGCTTTTGCAGAACGTTTGTTCCATTAACCGAATTTAGAATCGATTTCCAGGCGCTCTGATCTTCCTTATTTCTTCTTTAATTTCTGACACCAAGTTCCGGTTTCCTCTTTTGCGTAATCCGTCACCAGTATGGTGGAATAATAAGGTGGCCTCGTCCCTACAGCAACAACTTCCCGTAACTTTAAAACGTTTGCGGGGGTCATCAGCATTAGAAGGGTCTGTTAATCTTTTTCTTAGTTTTTCCATAGTACACAAATTTTTACAAGGGTGGGTTCTTATGGGTCAACGCATGGCACTTTTTAGCTCACTACCTTTAATGGGTATTAAAGGCAGCTACCGCAGGTGACACCACGGAGAGGTCAGTGTCCGCAGTTGAGGGACCAAGATTGGTCTGGGCTTTGCCAGGTTAAAGCCAATCAGAGACCGTTACTAGGTATCCAACTTCTCCAACGCTACCCTTACCAATTACAGAGTACAAATTTGGTGGTTTGTTTCGTATTTTAACTTCTGCTTAGTGATACGGCACTTAATTATGAGACATTTCCTCTGCTTCCAACAAATTTAACGTCGACAATGCAAAATGCTGCTTGCTACATAGGTATATATGTATATTAAAAACTGCAACGTCCACAAATATCTTCGAGTTTACTTTAACTTAAAATCTAAAACTATGTGGACAAATAAGCTGGAAACATTATTATCTACAATAGTTTCGCTCACCCGAAACATTTTACAACAATTTTAATTTGAGAACTTAAATTTGAGTCTGGCACTGGCTGGACTGACACAATTGATTTATATTTAAGATTTGAATACTGTTAGTTCATGAAACTGAAGATTAGGCAATAAAATAAAAAAAAATTAAAAATATAAGTTTTTCAAGAGACACCAAAAATTTAATTTTTATATGCAACAAAATTATATTGAAAAAAATTTAGTTCGACTGTATTTCTTTGTATTAACTAAATATTTTGTGCAAATTCGTGGCATTTTAATTTCTTTTGTCTAATTTTAACATTTTTGTTGAAAAGTGAAATTAATTTCAATTTAGTATTCTTAGTCGTTATTTGTTTAACGCAATGCGTAGAAAAAAAATTGTGGGTTAAATCTAGGTCTCTCGACTACTTACTATGCAATGTGTGACTAAGACACAGTAAATTTTAAAATAGACAAAAATATTTTTTGTACAACAATCCACTAACATAACTTTTTCTACACTTTATTTTGTGTATATTTTAAGTCTGTTCAGCGTGACCTATTTTTCTGTTTTTGGTAGTTTAAATTGCCTATAACCGTTCTTAACCAACCTGTTTTATGTTTATGTTTCCACCGAATACTGTTGCTTTTGTTTTAAAGTCTGTAAGTAATATTTGGTTGCTGTATATGTATCCATGTGTTATTAAAAGTTAATCATCATTATCAAAAAATTAAAAAAAAAGTCATGTGAAACGTTAAATACATAAAGAAGTTTTAACAAAAAACTTGTTGGTTATGATTATCTTATTTTAATAAAACGATAAATAGTGTCATCGGGAATATACTAAAAAACTGCTTGAATCTTAAAAGGGTGTTTTGCAGCAAATTTACCTAAATTTTTCAAATTTATGCTAGGAGCACAACTCGCAACATAACGAATTCGTCGGCAATAGTTCACTGTGTAAATTTGTCGAATAACGCACAATAACGACGAAAAAAATAAATATTTATAAAGCTCTAAACACAACTGGGACGAATTTCGCACTACACGACGATTTGGTCTATTCTAATTCGTTGCGTAAATTCGTCAACTGAAAATTCGTCATGCGTAGAAAACTCTGCGATAGGTTTATTTCTATTTCTTACGCCGACGATAGCCTGTGATCAAGGTACATTGAATAAGGTAGGAGCAACTGTTTAGATGACTTTTATATCTACTATATGGCTTCTAGTTATCCTGTGAAATTTATATAGAGATTTTTAGACAAGATAGTACTAAGTATACATTGCAGGCGCTTTCGATAATGTTGCCATAGAAGCAATCATTAAAAGCGAGGCACGAGAGGAAACTGACCAGCTGATTATAAAATACATATCTACTTTCCTAGAGCGCAGGGTTATATGTGCGATAGGGGAAAATGGAAAGAGAGAGTGTGGATCTAAGAGGTAATTCCCACCCCGTACACCGCATTAAGTACAGTGAACTCGCGAAAACGTGAATACCCGGAAGCATGAACAACTCGGAAACACGAACATTTTTATTTATACATTGACTACTCCAAAACGTGAACAAGGTGCAATAGCTCTAAAACGTGAACAATTTTTCTGAACTTTTTTTTGAATTTTTTTTCGTTTTTTTCCTTGAATTATTATTAATTTGGGGATTCCAGCATAAGTAAACATATCTTGCAGGTTATTTAAACAAAACACATATGTACAACTTTTCTAATTCAGTTGTACTTTGACATTTTATCTCTAAACGTGAGCGGTGTAAGTGTAATAAAGTGAAATTCATATTGCATAGATATTTTTAAAAAACAAACTAAAGCAGTTAAAGTAAAATTAAATAGTTTATCAAAATGTCTTGCAAAAAACCAAAATTTCTTAATCTGAAGAACAAAGCTGATATTATTGATCTTTTGCAAAAAGGTTGCAGCGTAACTTCCTTGGCCAAAAAATACCAGGTTGCTAAGTCAACCATTTGCTCGATTAGAAAGAAGGACACATCAATAAAGAAATGTGAAAATAATACATTTTGTGGGCCAGGAAATCGCAAAACTCTACACATGTCTGAGCTCCCTAGAATGGAGAAAATCCTTTATAAATGGTTCGTCAATATGAGAAATAAAAAAATGTCTGTGAGTGGACTTATGCTTAAAGCCAAGGCCAAACAAATTCATGACCAAATTGATGAAAGCAGTCGGGGGTTTAATGCCAGCGATGGATGGCTACAAAATTTTAAAAAAAGATACGGTATCCGGCTTCTTAAAAACAGTGGAGAAAAGCTTTCTGCCCAGCCGGATCTGGTTGATCCATTTAAAATCAAGTTAAAAGCTAAAATGGATGAACTAGGCTTATGCGAAGACCAGCTATATAATGCTGACGAATCTGGCTTATATTGGAAGCAATTACCGGAAAAAACCTTTGTTTCTTCATTGGAGAAAACTGCACCAGGTGCTAAAATAGAGAAACAGCGATTAACTCATACGTGCTGCTCGAATGCGTCAGGATCACATAAGCTTAAGCTTTTGGTAGTCGGGAAAGCAAAGAAACCGAGATGCTTTAAAAACTATGTGTGTCCCATAAGCTACAAGAGCTCCAAGTCTGCTTGGATGACGTCAGCTTTATTCAAGGACTGGTTTCATTACTCCTTCGTACCTGAGGAAAGTCTGTTATTAATGCAATTGTTTTTAATTTACAAATTTTTATTTAGGTTTCGGAATTTTTAAAAAAAGTAGGACTGCCAGTAAAAGCACTTTTATTATTAGACAACGCCCCGTCGCATCCTCCAGAGAGTGAGCTAATTTCTCAAGATGGCTCCATTTGCACAATGTTTTTGCCCCCAAACGTTACGTCATTAATCCAGCCCATGGACCAGAATGTTTTTAAAATAACAAAGCTGCATTATCGAAACAGTCTTCTATCTTTAATTGCAGAAAAAAAGTTAAATTTGTTGGAATCGGTTAAAACAATTTCATTAAGAGATGCAATAAATCTTCTGGACTCGGCCTGGGATCGCATTTCACAAGATATATTGCGCAAATGCTGGAAAAATATTTTGGATTTAGTATCGGACCATGACGATACTGAAGAAAATATTCCTTTGAGTAATTTAAGAGTAATTTGGCAAGCAGAACTATTACAGCTGGAAGAAAGAGCGGTTGGTCTTCTTCAGGAATCGAGTCCCCAGGTTTGTTTTATAAAAAAAGTTTCCTTATGTTATTAAAACTTAAAACAATTTTCACAGGTCGAAGTCACTATTGCTCTTATAAAAGAATGGAATAACAATTTATCGGAGAATCAAACAGAATGTGAAATTTTTGAAATTTATGATGAATCGGAGGGTGAGAAAGATAGCGACTCTATGGTAGATCAGCCAGAAGTCACAATAAGACCAAGGGAAGCAGTGGAAGCTTTAAACAAAGTTTTAACATGGGCCGAAGCTGAAAGAGTTGACCAAAGAGAAATAAGAGTGCTAAGAAATCTTAAGGAAAAAGCCATATTAAGGATGATTGAAAAAAACACATATCAAAGAAAGATAAGCGATTTCTTCCAATAAAAATACTATTTGGGAGAAAATCCGTACTTTTTTCAAAGCACCGAATTTTTGTTTAAATTGATTTTTTTTTTGTTTTGTTTTAGTAAAGCGAATATGAAAATGTTACAAATTACAAATAAAATTGAATAAAATGTTATTTGATAAATTTTTTATAAAATTTTAAAAATCTAACTTGGTGTTATTTGTAGTGAATCAATATCTATTGCTAAAACACATATTTTTGTTGTAAAATGCTCACTATCGAAAACACGAACAAATTTGAAAATGTGAACACCCTTGGTAAAAATTAGTTCACGTTTTCGCGAGTTCACTGTATATACATATTTGCTTCCTTATAGAGGGGGAAGTCGATCTAGCGATGTTTGCCTGTCCGTGTTATTGTTGAAATCAACTTTTTGAAGCCACCTGATGTGGCATTAACCTGCTAGTAGTTTTAAACTATCAGAAATATCTGCAAAAAATCGCTATTGAAATCCATTAAAATTGCCCGGTAACTGACCGAGATGTAAGCCAAAAACCAAGACTACCTTTGTTTATTTCTCTAAAATTTGTACATAAAAACCTTTAGAGCTGCCCCGAAGGTGCCCGTACACGGTTGCAATATAAGACCGACTCCCATTAATTTTTTTTCACAAACATTTTTGTGGAACAAAATTACACTTTATCTCCGTCCCCTAACAGGGTTGCCACACAAAGTTTAATTTTTTTTAATTTTTTTTTAAAAGCTCCACCAGCCCCTAACAGGGTTGCCATACAAAATTTTAAAAAAATTATGTTAAAAAATAAAATGTATTACAGACACTCATTAGTTTTCACAAACACATTCTTTAAACATACCTATCTCCTATCTTCATCAAATTTACAAAAATTATGTAAAAAAGCCCATAATTTCCTTAGGGAAATAAAGTGTACGACCAACGCCCACTAGTTTACCCTTCCAAACTTTTTTTTAGAACATATTTACCCCATATCTCAATCGCCTAAGGGGGCTCCCAAACAAAGTTTTGATAATTGTAACAAATTATTAAAGTTATACATACCTTTTTACACTTCCAAAAAATTTCACATAATATGGTATATGCCATGTTTCGGGACGATTTTTTCAATATATAATGCTACGATTAAATACCTAGAGAACATTTTTTATGAACTTGTAAAACGAATTGCCTTTTTTTCATTGGTTACAAAGTAATAAGTAGTCATTACGAATATCTTTATTTTAAATAACAAAATAATTACCTTTTGCTTAGGGCTTTGGTAGTTACATTTATATTTACTTAATATGCAAAAAAAGCCTTTGCCCACCGTTTTGGTTATAAAAATCTAAACATTTTATTTACTTAATTAGCATATTTGTAAGCGGAGCTCCTGAATTCGGGGTCAAGTAAGATAGAAGTAACTACAAAATAAGAATAAGAGTAAGTCTAATTGGATCAAAAAAGTATACTCGTATCATCTTTTCCATCACTGATTTGCAAACAATCAGTCCTTTGATAGAGGCTTCATTGGCTAGAATTGCCAGTGGGCAAAGAAAGTGGAGCTGAGTGTGAACTCCGAGAAAACGGACTTAAATCTTTTTACCAGGAAGACTAAGATTCGTCCTTGGACTATAGCGAGACTGGGCAAAACCCAGCTAGTACTTAAGGGTGGCAAAAAGTACCTAGGATTAATACAGGACAGTGGGCTGCCAGGGAGGCTCAATGTAGAGGAAAGGGTCAAGAAGACTACCAATAAATTCTATGCATGCAGAAAATTTGTAGGCAAAACATGAGGCCTTACACCAAGCAAGTCAACCGCAGGTGCCTAGAGTGAACGTAGGGGCAGGACTGTGTATAACAAGCACTCTTACAGAGGCGCTGGATGTTTTCTGGATTTAAAACCAATTAACATGGCCACAGAGGATGTTGCAAAGTGATATGCGACTCAATCGGGCTCAACCGAAAAATTTACTCGGGTGAAATTGGGTTTATTGAAAGTGTAGAATGTAGCAGGAACTTGATCCTGAAACAGATCTTAATTAGGAAGCCGGGTGTAACTATGGAAGAATATGGCTGACTGGCAGGCCTTCGCCTAGACCACATGACTTGTAAAGTCTTTACAAATGGGTCCAAAGTGGAGGGGGACCTTTCTGATCACTGCAGTATTTTCCAGGCCCAGACTCTGGCAGCTTAATTGGCCGCCGATCCTGCCTTATCCTCTAAAAATGAGAATTCTCATGTGAATCCATTTATTTACAGTCAGGCGGCAATCAATGCAAACTCCGCAAACCTTGCCTGTTACTCAATTGTTTAGGCGTGCAAGAAATCTATTGGTGGACTGTGTGCCGAGAGGGAAGTGCACATCTGCTGGGTTCGGGACACAGTGATATTGAAAGGAAGAAGAGCTGGCGAAGGAAGGAGTCCATTTGTGTATAAATAAACCAATAGACATTCGTGCTCCATTTCAGTTCTACAATAGAGGTGGAGAATCTGCTGGAGGTCTGGGTAGTACCCCTTCGTGTGGAGTCTCCAGGGTAATGAGGGGATCTCACGACCCGAGGGGTAATAAAATTTCTTCTGTCCTTTGTAAGAAGCAATAATATATTCCTTTAAGGGATGAAGACAGGTTATTATAGGAAAGCGGTTCATGTCAAAAGAGCAGGACAACTATCCAGCAATGTTTGAAGGTCCTGTGCTGCGCAAGTAAAATATGGCCGTCTGAATTAAGTTTTAGCCTAAAATTCAATTGCTGAAAGAAATCTACAAGAACAAGTACAAATGTTTGATATGGAGACAAACTTAAGGGTCACGCACAATATAATTATAGTCATTTATTTACTTTGAACTTAACAAATATAGTAAACTTGCCAGAGATTTCTTTAAACGTTTTCTTGTCACTGTAGGCGTATTTCGATTAGGCTCAAATAAAACATGCGCAATTTAAATAAATTTTTCATTTTATTAAATGAACAACACGTGTTAAACTGTTTTAATAATATAATAAAAAAAATAAAAATATAAAAAAGAAACATTAACTTTGTAAAATATTTGAAACAAAAACAGTTTAATAAAACAACTTAAGTCTGAAATACGGCTTAATACAGTTCTCAAAGTATAAAATAATCAATTTCTGGCCTAAAAATTTAAATCATTTAAGATGAAATGGTCTTATTATGATAATTTAATTGGGCTTTTTGTTTTCTTCAGCAAATTGCGTTTTATTTTTTTTGGAAAAGGTGTGATATTAAAACAAAATACATTTTAATAAATGTTAAACATTAAGGGCCATTATTACAACTTGGCGACAAAGTTGGCGGTAGTAAATGGTAGCGTTAACAGAACATGGCGATAAAGTGGCCGTTAGCAAATTTCCATTATTACAACTTGCCGGTAAAGTTAAATACATATTTCTTATTGTGTGGCAATACCGTTAGCAATTACCGACTACTTTTGAAGGAGTAATAAAATTGTAGTGGCAACGACGCACTTTTGTTTACATTTTGAAAAGCAAAAATTGTTTAACGGATAGTGCTACCACATTCAAATAAGAAAATATGGTAACTTAAACATAAATCCTCCTTGTAAAACTTACCGCCAAGACGAACTTGCCTTTAATTTATCGCTCATTTTTAGGTTAAAATAAAGTTGTAATAATGAAAATGTTTTTATTAGACCGATAAAATCTCACTTTAAGCTAACGCCAAGTTGTAATAATGGCCCTAAGTCGGCTAATGAAAGCAGCCGTTACAATTTAAACCAACTTGTAGGGAGGATGTAAAAAAGTCATACATTTTATTTTATAAAAATAATCTTAAAAATAAATGCAGTTAAAATTTAAATGTTTTATGTTATAACAGCTCTACTTGCTATAAAAAAATGACCCCGCTGCAATTAGAGCTTGACAATATTAATCAAATCTACACCTTAATAATTGATTGAATT
The DNA here is from genome assembly GCA_963583895.1 of Melanophora roralis. Taxonomy (NCBI): domain Eukaryota; kingdom Metazoa; phylum Arthropoda; class Insecta; order Diptera; family Rhinophoridae; genus Melanophora; species Melanophora roralis. Next base: position 92,042,170 of record OY757187.1, on the reverse strand, counting down.
ATAATTTAATTTAATTTTAATAAAGTTTCTCTTAAATGTTCTTGGCCATAAAAATATTTTAGCATTTCAATAGTTTTATGCAATAACGGAAATATTAATTTGCCTTAAAAAAATTAAACAACAACTTAATTCAATGGTTACCATCTATATGTCGCAATATCTTATTGCAGAACAAATGCTCATAACCCAGAACTTCAAAGCCAATATTTTTGATGTTCAAATTAGCAGCGTTAATATAACTAACAAGAACAACACTTTTTTGTGTGTTTTTCTTTAAAGAATAAAACAAACAGTAGATAAATGTTAAAATATTAAATTAATTTTTTACAGTTGGTTAATTAGCCAAAATAAAAAAAAATAAAATTAAAAGAAGGAAAATATTTAAAAATGTATTATATGGTCGGTCAAGTACGCTAACGTAACACCATACATTAAAATTATTTTTCAAGTGTAATAAATATATCTTCCACTTCGGGTTTGGCAAGACATCATGTTGGTACAAGGTTTTCAAAATTGTGAAGTTTTCTTTGAGGAAAATAAATCTTTTTGCGAAATTTGTCCAAGTTACGGCAAAAAAAATCGGCCCTTACCATTGGAGGAAATTCAAAACAGGAAAAGTCACCATGAGTTAATTTTCACTTTTGGCACCAAAACCCCACTGTGTGGAGGGTGCCTTCTTAAACAAAATTTGCTTTGCTTTTCTAAATCCAGGCGTGCTATCTTTAAGAATTAAAACAAAACAGTTGTGATAGTGAAGTGACTCAGACAGGCTTGCATACCCCTTAAATTTATATCGAGTGGAGCTTGGATTTTTATTTTCAATATTTTTAAACAAACTCATGGTAGCTCCACCATTTGCAGTGGTGTAGGGTTCAGAAATTTTAAAATAAACTTGACAAACAATTTCAAGTTAAAATTTAATATACATTTGTATTAATATTTAATAATGTTATTCATTCTATTAGTAAACTAAACAAAATTTTCATGTATTGCAAAATCGTTATAACACTTCTTAAATGTAAAGATTGTGTAAAATTTGATTACAGTGGAATCTTCTTAAAAATAGTAAACGATATTGGATGGCCTACAAGGTAAGTGATGACACTACTCTCGTCTTACTTGTACTATTTATAAGTATTATTGGCACAATGCACCGGTACCAAGACTAAGTAATTTGTTCAGCCACTTGAATCGCCTACAATCCGAGGCTCTGTATAAAGTCTAATAGCTTTCGCAGCGTTGAGTTCAAAACGCATGCAGGTGTGGAAAACCTGTCATCCAAGAAGCGCAGTCTCATACCACAGAGTGCTGGGAATTGGCAGAGTACATGCTCTGAGAGGTATCATTCTCTTTACATCCACGACAGATCAATGTATCGGCCCTGCCGATGTTGTGCTATTGGTATCTGAGATTACAGTGATCAGTTAGAAAACGGGTGAGGACCCTTAAATCCTTTCTTCAAAGGTGTAGAAGCCCCATAGATTTGCCTTAAGATAGAGTTAAGAAGCTCTTAGCCTGTCGCTGTCCCTGGGCATCACTCATGTGGGTATCAAATTCAGCGTCCCTTAGAGCAGCCGCGAGAAACACCGAAAAACGGATTCGGGCCAACAAGAAAGCGGTTTGCCACGAAGTTGGGGAGACAGACGGCCGGTTCGTTGCCAATTGGACTCGTAAAACATACCAGCATTACGTCACTGCGCGCCAAGAGCCTACTTAGAGTGTCCACGCACTCCACTGCGAATTAAATATCATAAGCCGAAAGGGCCTTTAAGGCCGCCCGAAAGAATGTAAATTCAGGTTCTCCTACATTCCTTTTAACGCACTTACCCATGCGTATGTGTAAATATAGCGTAGAACTCATCCTGGAGTAGCGATGGTCCAAATATTCAAGTGGCAGTGTTGCTTCGACCCATCGGTATAACAGATTTGAGACCCCTCCTTAGGCTCCCAGAACTCATTGGTCCAAGTAGTACGCTCGCATATCTCCATATCAAAGTGTCTAGCAAAGACCAGTATCTTCGGAATCTCGTCGTTAGTCCTTGAAATGGGAACATGAACCATATCTTTTGCTATCCTATATGTCCACTTAAGTCTCCACTCTTTGGGAAGTTTATATCCTGAGGTCGGAAGGCGCCTGACTCCCCATATCATCTGTTAGACAAGACGTTCTGGCACCAGTAACACCAATACGTATAAGCCGCCCCAACCCTAAACCTGCTTAACTTTCGGCCACCACACAAAAGCCGCGTAGGTGATCATCTATCTTTTAATGGTGTTAAGCGACCACTTTGTCATACTTCATCATACATAGTCGGAAACCCCATTTCCTACCAAAAAGTCTCTGACAGGCTCAAACGACTATATACTCTTGTAATATTTTTATAATTTCACATTATTTTAGTTTAAAAGGAAAAAATTATTTTAAAGCATTTAATATTAAAAGAAAAATTTTACAATATGGTAAAATGGTATCTTAACGCGTCATGTAAATCATGTAAATCCCTCATATGTAAATTTTTTTTAATATAAAATCAGGCTTATATAGAACAAAAACTAAATATTTTAAATTATACTTACACCACATACGTGGTAGGGGCATTATGTGTTTGTGCACACGTTTGTAACGCCCAAAAATAATGGTCTGACATCCACCTTGAAGTATAGCGATCGACTCAGAAACACTATCTAATCGATTTAAGCATGTCTGTCCTTCCGTCCGTTTGGCTGCGTGGCCATGTATTCTTGTGATGAAAAGACAGGTGGCAATTTTAAAGATATTGTGACGAAATTTTGCACAAAGCTTTCTGACAATTGTACGAAGCCTATTGTTTGTGGTAATGATGTCTTCCCGGAATAATCATTTTGAGCTACAAATGGTTGGAATATTACTTTACCTTTTAAAAATTTTTCACACATGTTTATCTTTATGCCACCAACTATCATACTGAATACAAAATCTACAAACCTTTCTTATATGTATGTATATGCCCCATGCAAATGTGGTGTAGGGTGTAATATGGTTGGGTTAGACCGACTATAATATGCTTAGTAGTTTTTAATTTAAGGAGTTTTAAGTACAGAATAAAATTAGCATCTAAAAACACTATAAAATTTCTTTTTTTTTCAGTATATAATAATAACAGATTGTTTATAATTTTCAATAGTTTCCACTGTAACCAGCCGTTTAAAATATAAATACATATAAAAATATAATTAATTAAGCAAAAAAATTATATCTATAAACATACATACCTATATACATACATACATACATACATACATACACACACACACATATACATACATCCACACATACATGCATACAAGGCGAATTCATTGATCAGGCGGTGTTACGAGCACAGCTGATCTACTTTTGTTTTGCATAATTCGAGGCTGGGCTGTCAAAGTTGTTTACTTTTACATATCTTTTTTGACATAGCAGCCAGCGAAAATCACAGCAAAAATGAAAATTTTTTTCGCCGCAAATTAGTTATTGTGAAATCACCACCACCTGATACATTAACTCCCATGTACACATACATACATACATAATTGTGCGAGTATTTTTTGCAAATATAAAAAAAATATTAAATAAACTTCAATTAACTGAGAAAATAATTAGAGCTCATCGTTAATCGTTACGAAATCTTTTTTTATATTCTTGAAAGATTCTAAAACTAAAGTTATGTTTTTTTTAAATACGAATTAATTATTCTTACGGATTGGTTTTTACTGGTAATGGTTAAACAAGAGCAACAACAACAAAAACTATCTGCAACAACCAAAATGAATTTAATTAACTTTGACTTTGCTTTAAGTTTAAACATTTTTTTAACGTTTTTCAAAGTACAGCCAAATAATAAGGATAAATTTAATTACCTGCCAATAGTTGTATATTTATATGTATGTATGTGCAAATGTAGATTTACAATTGAATTTATTGCAAACGAAAATCTTGATTTACATTACCTTTCAATAAGGCAAGCCTAGAGTTACATATACAGGGGCACACTGACTGACAACTTTTACATTGGGGTCACAACTTAAGCTCACTGGCAATGGACGGTTATGGGTTCCAGATTAGGGAGGACTAATGCATGACCATTTTGTGTCAGTGTGACCACGGACGAACAAGGCCTTTCGTAAGAGGCTTGGCATACCAAGTAAAGTTACCCCGCCCATAAACCGTAAAAACAGCTGTCATATTGGCTACCCTACGGATTGATTAACAAGTTATTGATAAATCACCACTTTTTTTAATTCCACTTTAGAATAAAATGTTATTTTGGTGAAGATATGTACTGGTCACTAGAATGAAAATTATGACAGGTATACAAATTACGGATTTTTCAAGTATTCCCAGGGGTGTAACGTTGAATAACGTAAATAGAGTGCCCAATTGCCGGTGAGCCTTATGCCATTGCCATTAAAAATTTTTAAAATTTGTTTTTGATGTCATATTTCGACTATTTGTAATGTGCGACATGATGACCATACTTTGTCAGTTGTTTTGATTTTCGTGCAATGCATTTCCACAAACGCCCACAATAAATGCGTAAAATTTGTTAAAACGCAATGCCAAACATCAAATAATAACGAGAATGACAGACGTTGCCATCAGTACACACTATTTTCATTGCTTAAGATGTTAAAAAAGGCATAGTGTGCACTCATCATTTCTTTTTGCTTCAGCAAAGTCAAGGTGATATTGCCATTTGATTTCAGCATCAGTACGTCGTTTAATCAACTACCAGAAAAAAATTTTTATTGTATACTCTCCTTGTTTTTACTGATTTTTTTTACCTAATGCTGCCTTCTGTTATGAATAACAACAAAAACGATTGTTAGTGGTCATAAGTCTATAATACGTTTAAGTGACAAAAGTACAAACCCGTATGTACTTATACAGTGAACTCGCGGAAACGTGAACTAATTTTTACCAAGGGTGTTCATGTTTTCGATTTTGTTCACGTTTCCGATTGAATATGTTCTAATTATTTTCTAACAAATTAAATGTTTTTTTATCAATTTATTGTTACTAGTTCAAAAACATCCAAATCTAGTCAAAACTTAACAACGCTGTAACCCGAAAAACCCAATTTAAAAATTTTAAAACCTAAGTTTTTTGGGTAATACATAATTGTCTTATTAATCTGACCACAAAAATCAACCTTTTGCAAATAAAACTATGTATGTCGCTTATAGATCCTTTTATTGCATAATTCGGGGACTCCAAAAACTAATAAAATTAATGTAAACAAAAAAAAACGCAGAAAAAACTGTTCACGTTTTAAAGCTTTCAATGTTTGGTCACGTTTTAGAGTAGTTAATGTTAAATAAAAAGTGTTCACGTTTCTGGATGTTCACGATTCTGGATATTCACGTTTCCGCGAGTTCACTGTATTAACCATTGGATATCTCATAAAGTACTTATATGTAATATTTGGGATTGTTATTGATAGGGAAACCGAATCAACCATGTAAGTCTGGAAAAATTATTTTTTTAAGGAGCAATATTGATCCATTTATAACACAAACATGCCAATCGATCACAAATATTTTTAAGAAAATGTCTGGTACAAGAAAACATGAAATATCATTGGAAACTCATAGATTGCAATTTTAAAACGATTGGAATTTAGAGAATTCATCTAAAAGCTAGTAAATTGGGTACAATACGAGGAGAAGTAGAGATATTTCAACAGTTATTTTTATTATGCTTGAACCGGATCATATCATGCAATAAAAGGTCGATGACCTAAAGAGTAAAGGTTCATTTATACGTGACTTAACCATACCACAGTAAACAGCTGTTCGAACCAAACTTATGGGCAACACTGTATTTGATTATAAATGACTTACCATTAAGCCATAAGCATAACCTTAGAAACCAATTGAGTTTTAGTTTTTATGGAAACGGTTATGGTAATGGCGTTATGGTAAGTCACATATAATTGAACCTTAAGCTGGCATATATGAAGCTCGGCCATTCTGCTGAATCAACAACTAAGTGCAATATCCATGGCGGTATGGTTATAGTCTGTATTTAGTGGGACTAAAAGGTTCCAATTTAATATAAGCCAGAACTTGTGCTAAATGCAGTTTATTTGTTTGAAGTTAGTATTGCCTGAAAAACGCTAAGATTTTGCTGTCAAATATTACAATACTTTTAAAAAACAATTAAGAAAAAAGTTTGAAGAAGTTTTACTGGACTAGTTGTTTTGGCAGATGCAGATCGCCCTCCATGGGATTCGTTTCGCTTCAAAGTAGGGTATTCAAAATTGGTTTGAAAAAATAGAAAAATGATTTTAAATTATTTTATTTTTTTTTGAATCTCAGCCTGCGAACAAATTAATAGTATCAATTTGATTAAGTTTGCTCCTATATTAGATTCAATTAAGAAATTTAATTAAAATGCAACAAAATTGTTAATCATCTTTTTAATTGATTTAATTTAAAGTATTTGATGAGTTTTTATAAATTAAAAGTATATATTTATTTATTTGTGTTTATTTCTAATTACTTAGTTTTATTAAATTATTTACTTCAAATGAATTGCTATTTTTAATACCCACAACCCTACTGTGCGTTGTCTCCATTTTGCGTACATAGTTATGCCCGTGTTCATAATAATTACAGTAGGGTTATTGGGGGAATTTTTTTTAACCAATTTGGTCAAAAAAAAGACTGAGGCTCTTGATGTTCTGGGCATGAAAATCCAGTGCGATGTCCGCTGGACGGAACACATTTTTTCTTGTGTCGAAGGAAGCATCGAAGTGTCTTGGTTTCCTTGAACGGTGTAGGAATTACTTTACACCATCTATCTATATCCGACCGAAAATGGAATACAACTCTCATGTATGGGCTGGTGCCCTAAAGTCTATTTTAGGGCTACTTGACCGCGTACAGGAACGAGCGAAGATACTCATCGGCGACGTTGTGGTATCTAGTCGTCTTGATTCACTCGGACACCGTCGTGATGTGGGGTGTGTTTCGCTGTTCTATCGATACTATAATGGAATGTGCTCTGAGGAAATCAAGGAACTTGTTCCCGAAACCCGTCACTTTTTGCGTGGTACACGTTTTTTTAGAAGTGCACACCCATACGTAGTCGACTGGCCAGTGAATCGCACCACGCATTACAGGGAGAATTCCTTCTTCGGTCGCACAGTTCGTATGTGGAATAAACTTCATAGTGATATCTTTCCTGTCACAGTAAATATCGAGAAATTTAAATCAAATGTCCACAAACACCTTTATCTTCCTACCCATAACCTAATTTTCTGATATCAATACAATGCAATGCATGTAGAGGGGCCATCCCCTGAGTGCTGGTTATTATTAAAAAAAAGGTAAGTTTGCAAAAATACAAGTTTACCCTAAGCTTTTTCCCTTAAAAACAACAGCTTAAAACACACCTACGAGTTTTTTTTTCAGATGTATGCAGTTGTGAATGCCCCTAGTTTGCTAACAATTTCCTTTTTTTTTATTATAAATAAATCAAATAGAGAGACAAATCAGTAACTTTTGCATGTTCGATGTCAATAGAAACGAAGTAAAATAAAATGCGCCAAGTGCAAAATTATGTGACAATGAACGTGATGGCCAACATAATAGACGTCACTTGCAGGCAAATCACGTATTAACATTTTGCCGTTGTTTTTAAAATAAAGACAAAGTCAAAAAGTGCTTTTTTTAAAACAAAATTTCAAGTGGCACTGCGAAATTGCAATCGATTGACAAAATTACAAGTGATCAGTGTTGCCACCGATGTTATTGAAAATTACATCAGTTTAAACAAAACTACTACTACTGCTATAATAAAACGCTATTTATAAAAATGTGGCCTTTACTACTCATAGGAACTACAGGACATAATATAATATACTTATTGGCGTAAGTAATTTTGGCTTAATAAAAAAAGGCATATCTTGATTTTTTTCAAATAATCGACCGACAGTTTTTAATTAAAGTGGGCGATCGATGAAGTTTTCCTTAACAATTTGGGGTTGGTGTGATATCGGCCAAATGGGCGCCGTCACCATTGATTTCTATACGAGCTCGTTTTATGGCATTTTTCATCATTTCGGCGAGAACTTCGGGCAAAAGATGCTCGCACTCGTGTCGAATGTTTTCCTTGAGGGCTTTAAGAGTCTCGGGTTTTTTCACGTAAGCACGGGACTTCAGAAAACCCCAGAAAAAAAGTCTGAAATGGTCGAATCGGAGGATCTTGCGGGCCAATGTAAATCGCCGAAATAAAGAATGAGGTGACCCGGGAATGCCGCCTTCAGAATATCGGTTGTGGCTCACGCATTGTGTGCCGTTTCACCGCCCTGTTGGAACCACATGTCCTATAGTTCGAATTCATTCAATTGCGATAGAAAAAACTCGGCTAACATGACCCTATATCCTCAATGTTTCTGGCGACAGTTCGACATCCTCGCAAACAGCGGCGACATTCTCGCCAAAACGGGCGGCCACTCTTGGCAGCGTCTTGTGTGGTCTCATAAATTTTAAGGTTGGTGGCCAAACTGGGCAGTGTTTGCGCATTCGGTGCCGGATGACCGGGAACTCGGCGATGGAATTCGGGCTGCGGCAACACTACAAACAAATTTTAACGCAAAAAAATAGCAACGATTACTCCGTGTTCTTGGAAATTGTAGCGCTCTATGGCTTGTTCACTTGTAGAATTCATCTGTCTAGTTCACATATGTCAAAAAAGATTGAAAATCGACCACCATTGGCAAAAATAAGAGCATCTTCCAGTAGGGTGATTTCTTTTAGCCCACCTTGTATAAACGTTTATGTTTGTTTTTATACCCTTCACATAGTGATAGGGTATATATCACTTTGTCATTCCGTTTGTAATTTCTTTATTATTCATTTGCGACCCCATAAAGTATATATATTCTGGATCCTTATAGATAGGGAAGCCGATTTAGCGATGTCCGTCTGTCCGTCTGTCCGTCTGTCCGTCTGTTGAAATCAAGTTTCCGGAGTCAAATAAAAAGATACAGACCAGTTAATGGTGTCAAACTATTACAAATATCCTGGAGACAATCGCTATTTAAAATCAGCAAAATCGGTTTACTATTGACCGAGATATAAGCGAAAACCCAGAGCAACCCATTTTTTTTAGGACAAAATCCGTGCATATATCCCTATATATCTCAGTAAGTATAGTCACTTTTGCCACAAAACTTGGCACGAATACTCCTAAAGAAGGGACCTAAATAATAAAAAAAATTTTTTCAGATAGGACCAGGGGAAGGGGTATTTTTCCTACAATTGCACAAATTTGGTGAAATATTTTATGCGCTATATCTCGGAAACTATAACAGATATCGAAATGAAATGTTCTACAAAAAGTAATTGGGTCCATAAGGGCTACGCTTTAAAGAAAAAATTTTTTGGTTGGGGGCAAAAAAAGGGGTAGCTCCCATACAAATCGACAATTATTATCAAATATTCGATACGCTATATCTTAGAAACTATAATAGATATCGAAATGAAATGTTCTACAAAAAGTAATTTCACGCTAAGGGCTACGCTTTAAAGAAAAAAATTTTCGAGTGGGGGCAAAAAAAGGGGTAGCTCCCATACAAATCGACAATTATTATAAAATATTATATTAGCTATATCTCGGAAACTATAATAGATATCGAAATGAAATGTTCTACAAAAAGTAATTGCACGCTAAGGGCTACGCTTTAAAGAAAAAATTTTTTGGGTGGGGGCAAAAAAAGGGGTAGCTCCCATACAAATCGACAATTATTATAAAATATTCGATAAGCTATATCTCGGAAACTATAACAGATACCGAAATGAAATGTTCTACAAAAAGTAATTGCACGCCAAGGACTACGCTTTAAAGAAAAAACTTTTCGAGTGGGGGCAAAAAAAGGGGTAGCTCCCATACAAATCGACAATTATTATAAAATATTCTATAAGCTATATCTCGGAAACTATAACAGATATCGAAATGAAATGTTCTACAAAAAGTAATTGCACGCTAAGGGCTACGCTTTAAAGAAAAAAATTTTTGGGTGGGGGCAAAAAAAGGGGTAGCTCCCATACAAATCGACAATTATTATAAAATATTCTATAAGCTATATCTCGGAAACTATAACAGATATCGAAATGAAATGTTCTACAAAAAGTAATTGCACGCTAAGGGCTACGTTTTAAAGAAAAAATTTTTTGGGTGGGGGCAAAAAAAGGGGTAGCTCCCATACAAATCGACAATTATTATAAAATATTCTATAAGCTATATCTCGGAAACTATAACAGATATCGAAATGAAATGTTCTACAAAAAGTAATTGCACGCTAAGGGCTACGCTTTAAAGAAAAAAATTTTCGAGTGGGGGCAAAAAAAGGGGTAGCTCCCATACAAATCGACAATTATTATAAAATACTCGATACGCTATATCTCGGAAACTATAACAGATATCCACATCAAATGTTCTACAAAAAGTAATTGGAACACAAGGCCTACGCTTTAAAGAAAAAAATTTCGGATGGGGGGTGAAGAAGGGTAGCTCCCATACAAATTAACAATTTTTATAAAATTTTTCCATACGCTTCTTCTGGAAAACTATTACAGCTATCGACTTCGAATATTCTACAAAAAGTAATAATCAAATAATTCATACATTTTGGAGAAAAAGTTGGAGAAGAGCAGAGGGACTAGAACATTTAATAAGTTTTATTAACCTTAAAATATGAATAATGTCGAAAACTTTTAAAACTCCCGGCCTCAAACCTTCTTCATCTATTTATATTATTCATACGAACGTTAAAATTTTGTTATTTTTTCTATGGACTTTAAAACTCGCACAAGGTTTTTTATTATATTATTTGCAGTACAAATTTACTCGGCTGGGTATATTTAAAGACCAATGTGAAGGGTATATAAGATTCGGCACAGCCGAATATAGCGCTCTTACTTGTTTTATTTCTGTTTACTCAACTTAAAGTGCTGCGAATGATATTTGCTGCTTTCAGGTATATCAAAAACATCAACAATTATAAAGATCTTTAAATTCGAATAGTTATATGCGAAATTTTAAACTGTGTGGAAAAGTATTCGAGTAGGCTAGAAGCGGAACACTCGTTTAAGGAGGAGATTCACAGTTGCCCTCAGAAAACACTATCGAAATTGACGTTTACTGTCTGACACTCACTGAACTAATATTAATCATTTTTATTCAAAATTTGAATACTTTTTGCTAGATCGAAAATAACGAAATAAATACATACATACATACATATGTATGTACATTTCAAAAAAACTGGAAACCCGTGTTTTCCTTTATTGCTTTTTTGTGGATAAATGTGATACCTGAAATTCTTTCCCCCTGTCCTTTTCTCACATCCTCATGTCAGTTACTACGATCACCGTTACTAGTGCAACATTTACATGTTGCTTTATCACAATGCTGATTAGATTTATTTTGGCTGTCTGTTAGCCCATCCGTCTGTCTTTCAGTTTTGTTTGGTCGTAATAAACAAATGATGATGTTAATGATCACTATGATGGTGATGGTGGGTTAGTAGGTACTCAGATAAACACTCTTATTTAGATACAATTGAACATTTTTTTTTGATTTTTATTAAAAAAACGTGTTGTTTTTGTAGTTGTTGCTTCATGCAACTATAACTACTGCTGTAGTCGTGATCGCCACATTGACTAGAGTTTTGCACACAAATCAGCTACAACAACAACATAATCAGTTAAAGCAGCAACAACAACTCAACATGGCGCAGTTAAAGACACAATGACCTTGGGTGAAAGTTGTTCTCCATTTTTATATATTTAGTTGTGATTTTGTGTTTTTTTTTATTTCTAATGTTTGTTTTTGTGTTGTTGTTTTTGTTAAAAAATTTGCTATTTTCTGCTGATGGTAGTTGTTGTTTCTGCTGTATTGTTTGTTAGCCACCACTATTCTTGCCAACATGTTATTGTTGCTGCTTTAAAGCAAGTAGTCAGTTAGTTTTTTATTTATCTATCATTTCATTTTCAGTACAATATTTTTCCTAGTATTTTGTATATTTTATTACTTTGATAGGTATAAAATGTTTTTTATGTTTTTTGTTGTAATAATATACCAAAAAAGTGTATTGAATAAACGCTAACACAAGATCATACAACATATGTATTTCAATTACAAATTTATCAATAGACGGTAATATTTTTTATTTAGACCATGAGTTATGGATCTTTTTTTTGGGTCTTTGGAAAATTTTATACCCTTCACATAGTGATAAGGGTATGTATATGCATCTTAGTTTGTTGTACCGTTTCTAATTACTATTAGATAAGCAGGCGCGGATGCAGCTTAAGCTTTTGTGGGGTGGGTGGAATTTTAAATGAAGAACACAATTTAAAAACTAGCTTTTAGCAGTTTATAAAAACAAGTTGTTAACAAAAAAGTTTTATATATTTAAAATAATTTAAATTACATAAAAGGCCAAAAAACATATTTATTAAATTAATATTTCATGGTTTCCATTATGCAATTACCTTACACGGTATTATCGCTACGGCAACAACTACAACAAACTCTATACCAAATTTATGAAGTTTTTGTAAAATCATCCTCGTTTATGTCAAAAAACGTACTGTGTGACAAATTTAACGAGTGGAAAAACTCGAGCAAAAAATAGTCAGCTGTTGAATCGATACTACCTTGTAAGGTTATTGTACCATGATGGTTTCCTGTTGAAGCAAATTCATTAGGCCTGACATTTGCGTCTATTGAAATTTTATGCAACATTGCAAACCCGTTAGCCTGTCCTCTGCCATTGTTAATCTCAACCATGTTTTAATACGGAGGAGGGCGGAAAATTACCTTTTAGCCGTAGCATTATTCACCGGCATTGAAGAAGAAATGATTAATATTTTTTGCAAGTTTGGGTTAATATCTGGGTCATACCTAGCTAAAGCATTATATTTTCTAGGCGGCCTTTATAAATTTTCCATTTTTGTTTTCAATTAAAAATTTCAGCCTTAATTTAAATAAATCTGCAAGTTGTGGAAATAAAATTTCTAAGTCAGTGAATGTAGTAATATTCTGAGGCAGAAGTTGAGGGATGTTAAACAAATAAAGGACGTCCTTTGATAAACTTGGTTTTAAGTCCTGTAAAACAGATGCAATTAAAGGTATGTATAGGGTGACCATTCGTACTGATTTTTCATATGGTGTATTGGTTTAAAATGTGTGTACTGGATTGTACTGATTTAAAAAAAAAACACACTGAATGTACTGGCTTTCAAGGCAGCTTAATATTTAAAATTGCTAACGTACAAGAAATCATTAATCTGTGGCAAATCTAGGTATGTTTACAGATGCTAAAGATTACTCAAAACTCTTCAATTTAGTCTTTACTTAACTGACAGCTGTTTATAAATTTTTTTAAGGTTATTTTTCCAAACAAAAACTTGTTCAAAAATTTAACACAATTTTTTTTATGAATTATATTTGAAAGAAGAGTCAACCAATGTAAATACTGTTACAAGGCACATTCAACAAGGTAATATAAAGAGAGCAGCTGATTAAAATCAATTTGGCATTCATACGAAATAAAAATTAATTTTATATGGAATTTTTAATTTTTCTGACATTTTACCGTTCAAACACAAAAAGGAAATGCAGAGGGCGAATTTTTTGAATTCGCCTTGAGTTTACCTTGTTGAATGTGCCTTGTGCTTTTACAAGTTTTTTGTTAGGGTTTTTTTAACCAAGTGTAAAAAAAGATTGTCATGCTAAATAATGTTCGAAGGACCAAAAACGTTCTGTCATTTTAAGACCAACACTAAAATTAACTTTTGTTCACAAATAATAAATAGTTGTTTACTTAAAATCATACAAATCATTTAGAAGCGAAATGGAAAGAGTATTACCATTAAAAAAAAATAACCAAAAAGCGTACTGATTTGAAATCAGAAATTAATGGTCACCCTGGGTATGTAGCCCTCAATGCGGTAGTATATTTCTACATCTTCAAAATGATTTTTTCTTTCATATCTAGGCTTTTCAACTAAAAATCACATAACATTTTTTTCATATTTTTATTTTTGAATCTTCGCTTAAGCGAACTAACAATAAGTATTCAAATCTTAAAACTAAGTATGCTTAATATTAGTCCAGTCAGTACCAGACTAAAATTTAAGTTTTAACAATAAAATTAATCAATTTAAAAGGCTTCATCTAAGCGCAGTAGTATCCCTTCTTTTTAGACGGGTGTGCCTACTTTGTTGCAAGATGCTTCGAGCGAGTGGATAAGGATGTATTTCCAGCTTTTGTAAATACTTGTCCACATAGTTTAACTTTTCCCATTTCTCAAGTTGGGTTAGGTGTTGTTGCAGCTGGTTCGAAGCCTCTTTACGGTCCTTATGAATACTAAGGAAAACAGTATCATCAACAAATGTCGACGTGTGTGTAAAACTATTGGTTGGCATATATGCTGTGTAAAGCAAGTACAGAATTGGACCTAGTATACTACCTTGAGGTACACCAGCCCCTACTGGTTGAGAAGAACTTATTTAGTTTCCCTCTTTGATCATAAATTGTCGACCGGTTATATATTTTTCTAATAGGTTGAAAATATTAGCTGGAAGGTTGAACTTTAGTTTGTTTAATAGGCCTTAATGCCATACTTTGTCAAAAGTTAGTAAGACATTGATATATTGCGCGGATCAGTACTTCTTTTCCTCAAAGGATTTCCTTATGACCTGCACCAGTCTGTGAGTTTGTTCGATGGTACTATGTTGACTTCTAAAGCCGAATTGGTGATTTGGAATACAGTTGTCATTCAAGATCGGATTCAGCTTATTTTTAAGAAATTTTTCTCTAACTTCGAAAGATCTTTGCCAGGCTTAGGAATCATTTTTACTAGGCGGGAAATGTTCAAGCCGAATTATCGCGTTAAAAATAAAAAGAATTATTCTTTTAGCTGTAAAAGGTAGCTCTAAGAACATTTTGTTGCTTATTTTGTCAACGTCAGAAGCTTTTTTTACCATTAAGGTTAGCGACAGCCTCTACAACATCTGTAAATCGGAAACATATTTCTAAAGGACGTCTGGCAATAACAGGTGGTAATTCCCTCACGTCTGTGCATGTATTTGCAAACAGATCGCATATTTCTTCGTCGGGTCTTTTAACACGTCTGGCTGATCGCCTTGGGGAATAATATGTCTGAGGAGTCGCGTCTAGACCTTCCAGGTACTCTTTCAGTGATGCCATTCTGTGAATCTCCAGCAAGCTTTTTTATTGGTTTGTGCATTCTTCAGCTTAGTTTTAAGTTGGGACGATCTATGTTTTTACCATTCCCTGCGGGTTCTCCTTTTTTTAGTTAAAAGCTTTTTCACATTGTCAGAAAAATTTTTGTTGTAGCTGTCCTTCCGGTAGGTAGAAGACGCATGTTCAACGGCTTTTTAATGTTTTCATTTAGGACGCTCAGACAATCATCTATGTCTCTGGGAGTTTAACGCGGTTGGTTCTCCGAGCAGTACGTACTAATATATTTTTTATATTTTAATCAATTTACTTTTTTAGATAAGAAAAAATCACTAGTTGCTATTTGTTCAGGACTTCAAATAGTGATTATTGTGGGTGAGTGGTCAGGAGATAAATCCAAGGAGGCCTGAGCTTAAATAAGCTCCAGGGATATATCTTTTGCTACGCCAAAATCGATTACGTCTGGAAAAAAATCGGAGGATTACGAAAAAATAAAAGTTAGACCCTTTCTATAGATATTAAGATAAAAATATGCATTTATGAATGTATTTTATTATTATTTGATTTAAGCTTAAGTCACACCGCGCAAGTTAACAATAAAGAATGACATTAATTTTAATAACTTAGACCCACTTTGGTATGATTGAAGTGGTAAGAGACGTATGTATGTATGTATGTATGTATGTATGTGTGTTTGTGAGTATTACTGTTTTCAATACTATTTTCTTCTTTTTTTACACGTCATTCTTCTTTTTTTTAATTAGCTGCAGTTTCAGATTTAAACACTTACCTAAATAACAAACAGACAGACATACAGACATCTATTCACCTTTCCTTTTATAACTCATAATTGTTTTCACTACAAACTTACTTATTGTTTCTGTCATTCTATAGGATGTTACCCAAGTTTTAATAATTATTTCTTAATATTTTTTTTATTAAATATGTTTTTACCATAAACTTACAATAATATTTTTAAATATTAAAAACTCACAAATAAGTATTAGTTTAGCCAGTGTTAGACTTAAATTCTTAAATTAAAGAAAACAATAACTGCAATTGTTTCACCAATGAATGAACCAATACACATCTCGTGTGTTGAAGGGGCACCAAAATAATACTCTCGACCTTTTTCTCACTTCACACCCCGAAAACTACGAAGTAAATGTTCTTGCACCTCTCGGCAACTCGGACCATTGCACCATTTCCACCATTTCCACCTCCTTTTTGTTTTCTGGATTTCGCAACGCTATAATCACAGCCCAGTGTTAAATTTTTATTTACAAAAAGGCTCGTTGGGCAGATCTTAACGATTTTTTTCCCCAATTTAACTGGAAGCTATGCATCTTGAAAAACGATGTCTAAGCTATGGCGAAAATGGTTTAAAGTATAATTTTACTCGGAGTGAAATTCCTTATTCCGGTTAAAATGATCTCCAACAGACCTGGACAGAGTGTTTTGTTTAATGAGGCTTGTAGAACTGCAGTCAGGTTCAGAGAGGAAGGATCTATTCGAGCAGCCTTTTGCGTGCCAAGGTTTTTGCTGCTCTCAAAGGTAGTAAGATCTTTTGGTAATTTGTTAACAGATTAAGGGGTGACGCTGGTTTCTCAATCCCTGCTCTATTAAGAAATGACACATTGATCACTGATCTGGTTGTGTAAAGCTAGCCTCTTGGCTGTAATATTTGCAGGCAATTAATATTTGCCGGAAAGCGAACAAACACTGCCCGAGCTTCAACGAGTGCCTGGAACTACGCCTGGCATATTATTTCGAGCTTCTGTAGTTAAAAGCAATGCTCTTCGACGCTGACGCGTCCATTAGATAGCATTTTTGGCAGCGTATACCGTGCCGGGGTATTCCCCATATGCTGGAAGGTAGCTAATATTATGCCGATTTCCTTAAGGGGAAAGGCGGAAACCCCTGAAAACCACTGCCGGGTAGCTCTTTGTTCAGCTCTCTCTAAGGGTGTGGAGGTTATGATTAATTTTAACCCTGTCAACTATTTAGAGTCCAACGGTTTAATAAGCGACCGCCAGTACGGCTTTCATAAAGGATGCTCTACGCAGGACCTACTGGCCTTTCTAACGAAAAAATAGTGTGCCTCCATTCACAAATTTGGAGAAGTGGTGGCTCTTGATATCTCAAAGGCGTTTGATAGAGATGCCCTTTTATCTAAACTTGCCGTTTTTGGTGTCGGTTGCAAACCTTCTCGATTTATATCAAGTTTTCGGGTTGTTATAGATGGGATCTATTCCAATGAGTTTAAGATCAATTCAGGAGTATCGTAAGGCTCTTTCCTTTCTTCTTCTCTATTTCTTATCTTTCTTAATGACCTTCTATCTATAAAATCCTATCTATTCATTTGCAGACGACAGCAGCATAGGCCATTCATAATCATTTGGCTACAGGCCTGCCTATTTGGAGATTGGAGCTATGAGACAGAGTATGAATGACACTCTTAACTGTAATCTGATGCTAATCTCCGATGAGGGCTGTTGAATAGGGCCAACTTTAATGCCGGTGAGACCTAATGTTGTCTTTTTACACACAAACGCTAACTGAACCACACTGCGTCGTCTGTATAAATAGATGGTATAAATATTGGGGAAACAAAAACTCTTGATGTTATGGGCATGAAAATAGAGTGTGATGTCCGCTGCGCGAAACATTTTTTTTCTGCCGAAGGAAGCGTCTAAGTGTCTGGGTTTTTTTGAGACGGTATATGAATTACTTTACGCCATCTGATCTCCTTAAGATCCCCTATATCCAACCGAAAATGAAATAAAATTCTTATGTATAGGCAGGTGCTCCAAAGTCTATTTTGAAGCTTCTTGACCGCATAAAGGAACCTATCGACTCATTTGAACATCGTCGCAATGTGGGGTGTGTTTTACTTTTCTATCGATACTATAATAGAATGTGCCCCGAAGAAATCAGGGAACTTGTTCCTGAAACCGATGCTTTTTCACGTCATACACGTCTTCCAAGAAGAGCACACCAATTTGTGGTCGATTGGCCAGTGAATGGCACTACGCATTACAGAGAAAATTCGTTCCTTAGTCGCACATTGCATATGTGAAACAAACTACCTAAATATGTATTTCCGGTCACAGAAAACGAGTGTGTCTGCAATGTTTTAAGATGTTTTAAGCTTATTTAAATAGTTGTTCACATAGTTTCAGATATCGTTTTTTACCTAGCAGAACTCTTTGGAGAACGATCTCCATGCCCTCAGGTGGTCACAAATCGATCTTTATAGGAGAAAATTCGATTTTTTTGGCCGAACATGATTTCGAACACGTAATTATAGGAAAGATGAAACAAAGCTGAAAAAAAGTGGAAGTGGAGGATCAGCCCATGCTTAGGCAAAACTGACAATACCTTGGAACCCCAAGGCAGAAGAAGACCTGATAATACCTTGAAAACACAAATAGAGACGGAAGATGGCTCACTAGAAGCGGCCTGATTAGAAATGATGCTTAAGACATCAGATAGGTCAAGCTAATTTAGCTTTGTTCCTGCGCTCTGTTACACACTGAAAATAGGACTTAGTAAATTTGTGGGAGTTGCTGGAGCGGCAGTTACCATTTGTAAGCTTTTGTTTTGAGGCCGTTGAATTTTCTCTATGTTGGAGCGGGCAGTGCCCTATATTGGTATACCATAATACAAAGCTAGATTTTAAAATCAAGATGTTAAGAAGAAGTTAGCTTTTAAGAAATAGAGTTTTTACCAATGAGCTAGTGAACTGCTTTAAGTTTTATTTATATTAACTTCCCATTTCTGATTACCATCTGATTGCTAATAAGGACTGGGGATAGAAACTGGTTTTTGTTTAGATCTATGCTTTACTAAATCGAAAAACAGGGCAACCTCAATAGTTGGCAGTGTGATTTTCAACAGAATTGTTGCATTTCCTAACCCTGGGATTGGTGCCCCGGTAGATCAGTGGTAAGTGCACGGCTCTACCAGTCTAGGAGTTTAGGGTTCGATTCCCTCCAGAGACCATGGTAACTCTGCTTCTTTTTTCTGTTCTCTCTTTCTTTCTTATCCTTCTCTTAGTTTCTTCTTTCCTTCCATCTCAACCTAATATATCTGCCTCTCCAGGTAACACAAAGGGACCGAATTAAGCGGACTCAAGTGAGCTATATCCTTTCCTTTAAAGGCTGCCTGTTCTACTTAACCTAACCCTGGGATTATTGTAATTCTTATAGCACAAGGCCTAGATCATTTATGTAGCACTTCTGCTGCAACTCTATGGTGAAAAATAAGTTTAAGATCATAAATAAGACAAGTTTAATTTTTCTTTAAATTAAGATAACTAGGCTCAAGCTCCACTCGGAATAAGGGTTGAGAGTACTTTTTTTTTTTTAAATATTTGAGGCAAATCAGCTTTTAAAGCTTTTGCTGCACAAACTTGTCCTAATATCTTCCAGGCCAACATTAGAATCAACACCCTAAGTAATGATGTGAAGGTGTTTTTAGTTTATTGTTTATTAAGTTGAGTCAAATAGGAAAATAACCCCAAAATAATTTCAAAATTTTTAAACTGTCTACAAACAAACGATCACAAAGCGAAGGGTATTAAAGATTCGCCGCGACTGAAACATCATTCTTATTAGTTTTTTTTTTTGTTTTTTTTTAAAGGTTAATCTTGGTGGTATGAGTGACGGACGACTGACTTATGATGTTTTATTTTTCGTTGTTTTTTATATTTAAGTTTTTATTTTTGTTTTTTTCGTCATAATATTTTTCTTTTTACAATTCTCATTGTTAATCACCTTTTAACGAGATTTAAAAGTAAAACAAAAAAAAAAATTAATAAACTTTTAATATTACAAAATATTTTTCTGTTTGACTGCGTGTGAGAACTTTCTTGTAAAGAGTGTTTTATAATGATTTTTTTAAATTTATTGCTGATATTCCTTTATTAATTTAATATTTTGTTTGATTCTTTAAGACAATAAAAGTTTGTTCCGGCTTTTCTTTAATTAAATTTTACAAGTTTGGGAACTATTAATTATGGTTAATGCGATTTGAGTAAAAGGAAAAAATAAAAAAAGTAAGAGGGCTATATTCGGCTGTTCTGAATTTTATATAACCTACACATTAGCATTTTTGTATACCCAGCCATCTGATCCAGCCAAGTTGTTTTCGAGCAGCAAATATTGACGGGTCTGAAGTCGATGGCTTTCGTAGATATTAAAATAGAAAACTTGGCAAACATTTAACGTTTGTATGGCCGATGCTACTTCCAGGCTCCTTAAAATTTGTTTTTTCTTTTAAATTAATAAATCATAATAGAAATACCTTGTAGAAGGTTAGAGGTCGATAGTTTTTACAGTTTTCGAGATACTTCGTATCAAAACCTACTTTGTATCAGGGCTTCCACTCCTCTACTTCTATTCAACTAAATTTTTCCAACATGTAGGCATTACTGCACCATCACTTTTTGAGGAAATTTTAAATCAAGATAAAAATTTTTCATTTTTATGGGGGCTATCCCATCTCTGCTCCTTTCCAATTATTTGTTTTAAGCATGTTAACGTTGGTGCACAATTATAGGTACTTTTTTAAGAAATTTTAAATCAAAATTTGTTATAGGTTTTTAGATAAGGCATATCAAATTTTTTATAAAAATTATTTATATGTATGAAGGCCGCCCCTCCCCATGCTTCTTTCTAACTAATTTTTTTCCAGCATTGTTGTACAATTAATTTTTGTGGCACATTTAAAGTCGGACAGCTATCGACCGTTATAGTTTCTGAAATAAAGCGTATCAAATATTTTATTTTTTTGTGTGGTGCTACTCCTCCTCTTTCCCCTGCTTCATTTCACTAATTTCTTTAATCATGTAAGCATTGTTGCACAATTACTTTTTTTAAACTTTGAACCGATATCTGTTATAGGTTTCGAGGAAAGGCTCTTTTGGCTCCTACCGAACAATTTTTTTTCCAAAATGTAGGCATTTCACTGGAACTACTTTGTATCTGGTGTCAAGTTGATAGATTTTATAGTTTTTTAGATTAAGTGCATGAAAGATTTTACAAAATTAATGCAATTGTAAGAGGAATACCACTTCCCCTTCTTCTATCTGAACTTAAGACAAAAGGGCAAATTTAGATTTTTGCTTATATCTCGATATTGCTTAAACTTGATTTCAACAGACGGAAGAGAAAAAAGACAAGAGAAAGCCCATATAAGACCAAACAGGGAAAACAACTCAAGTACCCATATAAACCCCTTTCTACTTAAGTTTTGAGTCGATGTCGGTTATAGTTTCCGGGATGTAGCGATCAATTTTTCCTAGCCACACAAAACCTCTTAGTTCTGTAAGCTCGGGCAGTAACATGCAACCTGCTTTATCATTTCCATTTTTTACTATAATTTTAAGTGCTACGATCCCATTTGATTGTCGTATTCAGTAATGTCCCCTAACGGCCACCATCATACTCAACCTTACCTGGTTTGTGAATAACTTATTGTCTGCTTAATTCCCGCTCTTCAACTGAAGATTCGAGATGATAACCCCCTATATACATATGTACTTATCTTTCAATACGCTATGTGCCTTTAGTACCCAAGGGCTGCCTGGCTGCCCACATAAGTAATAACTTCACTACCCCTTATAACAAGATCTGTTTCCCTTAAAATGGTTAGTATTTCTTTATAAATATTTTTCTCAACCCTTTTTTCGTACTTTTTCTTACTTACTAAAATCCAAAAATACTTAAAAATATTTTCCTTGTGTTTGATTTTAGTAGAGATAAAGGAGTGAATCACATTTTCCTTGCTATTTTGAGCCGATTTTGTATATTGGCTACAACTATGAGACTCATTGACAAGAAAAGAAAGCAAATAACAAATTATGAATTGAGGCGAAGAAGTATGACCACAAATTCTTTTACTCTTCTTTCCAAACATCATTTACACAACAGCTGTTAAGTTTGGCAAAAAGTCAACACAGCGGGTATGAACGTTTATAGTACCATACAAAAGTTTACGTACCAGGGATACCAAACGGAACAAGTTTTTTAAAACCCCGAGATTTTTGGGATAGGGATCACAGATCGGGTACCCTAATATTTACTATATAATTAATTTATTTTGACTGTGGCTGTTGTCCGGTAGCCAGATTTTTTTTTTACCTATTTTTCAAAATTTTATATCAAAATTCGCCAAACATATAATTTCTTAGCTTTTTTTTAACTGTATTGAAACACTCCAAAGAAAAATATATAAAAATATTTAGTAGCTTTGGTAAATAGAACACGTCAAACTAAATAGACCAGATATATAATACTGTTATTTTTTTTGTATTCATTAATACACTAAAATTTTTAGAACTTATGATAATACGTGTTTCAAAATTTCATAAAAGTGCTGTCGTGTGTAAAGGTATGGTAAGCAGTGAGTAAAAATTGGAAAATCGCCAAAAACCCTTTGCGTCGTCTAGTCGAAAATTAGAAAGCTCGATAAAGTAGACAAATCGACACACCTGACAAGCCTGGCAGTTGCTGAATTGTTTTGCTAATACATGCTTACATTTCTATTAGTGTATTTACTAACTAGCAACTAGCTCGCTACTTCGAAAGTGCATTTTTAATTATCACCTAAAACAAAGTACTAAATGTAAAAAGTGATTTAGCATTAAAAAGAGAATTTGAATTAGTCTGTTTTCAAAATATGCAAAAATGTATACAAAATCATGCAATAAGTACTTTTTATTTAACTTAATTTTAAATATCAGGAATCAAAATCTTAAAATAATTTTTTAAAGAACCGAAAATGTCAATAACATCTTTTTGTCCACTTTGCTGACTTTCGACTTTAATCTGGGTCAAAAGCCATTAATTTTATAACTCTAAATTAAAAATCTCAATATGTATATGCAAAAAAGTACCAAAAATGTTTTCTTTGACTTCTAAATGACTTTTTATCTCAATCTGGGTTAAGAATCCTTAATGTAATTTTTTAAGACTAATAATATCAAAAATGCAGAAAGTACTAAATACGTGAAAAAAATTAATTTTTAACCACTTAGTAGACTTTTGGCTTCATTCTGGACCAATCCAACACCGACAAAATTAAAAAAGTACCACAAATGTGATATTTATTATTTAAGCCAACTAAGTTGGCTTCTGACCTTTATGGGCATCCGCAGCCTTTTTTTCATATTTCTATTCTTAAAAACTAAAAAAACGTCTTCTTACGCTTTTGGGTCAACAATTTTTACCCGCTTTTTTTTACTAATAAGCCAAAAGTACTAACAGCATATTCATGTTTTGTCGAACGCAAATTGAATTATATATCTACCTCTATTAGTTAATATGTTACAAAAAGTACCTTAAAAGTACTAGTATATAATTTGTACATTTTTTTCTATCCCTTAAGTTACATAATTTCAAAACAAGTACCAAAATTATATTCTATAAAATGTATCAATATATATAATTTTTCCCTTTTTGCTTTCTTAAAGTACCAAAATTATCCCCCTTTTCTATCGCTTAAGGTACACAACTATTAAAAAAAATACACAAAACTTAATATATTATTTTTAGAGACCTGAAAAACTCAATTTAAATAATGTTTCTGCCTTTTTTGGTCCAAAAGTTACAAAAACTACATAAAAAAGAACCAGTACAAAATTTGCAACTTTGCTTGCACCCTTTAAGGTCAAACACTTAAAAAAAGTACCAAAACCATATTTGTATTGCTTCAAGACCTTTCGAACGCAATTAAAATTATGTTTTTATCCGTATTGGCTTTGAAGTAACAACAAGCACCATAAAAGTACCAATATATAATATAGGACTTTTAGGGTCCAAGATGTTTAAAAGGTAACAAAAACATATTTGAATTATGTTTCTAGCCAAACCTTAAAAAATTTCCAAAAACATATTCGTATTTTGTCGAGACCTGTCGAAAGCAATTTTAATTATGTTATTACGTGTATTGGTTAAAATGCTACAAAAAGTACCTAATAAGTACCAGTATAGAATTTTTAATCTTTTTGAAGGGTCGAATTTTTAAACCACAAACCAATCTTTATTTTTTTGAGACCTGTCGATTGCATTTCGATTTATATTTCTATCTTTATTCGTTCAGAAGTTACAAAGTAGACCTAGACACTATCAACCCCTTAGGGTCGAAAATTTCAAAAAAGGACTCGGGGCTGCTTATTTTGTAAGCAAAACACGTTACTTTTTAATATTTGTTTCTATCGTTTACTTTTAGATATTTCCATATATGACCTGTTCTTACCCCCTTTGAAATCCGGATTCCCAAAATCCCGGCCCTCTGGATCTAGACATATGAAAAGTTTACCACAGTTTGAAATTCAAGTCTCTACGCGTTTGGCTGTGCGATGATGAATCAGTCAGTCAGTCATTACCGTTGTTCCTTTATATATAGAAGATATACACGAATACATTTTCATACATACAAATGTAGATATTTATTGTAGTTGTTGCATTCGAAAGCTTTTCTTGGAGCTGTTGTTGTAAAAAATATCTAAAAAGCTGCTGGCTTTGTATGCTAAAGCCATGACTTTGCCGCAATATTTTGTATGTTCGTTTGGGTGTGTTTGCTTAAGCCGGAGTTAGTCTGTTTGTGGATTTAAAAAATGACTCGGCATGGGAATGTAGGTCAGTGGGACATTACTATAATGATTGTTTGTGGGCATAAGTAAATAAGTATTTGTGTAAATGTGTATGTGTGTTATTTTTAGTTTATTAGTATGTCGGTATGTAGGTATCTATTTATCTTTCTTTTCTGTTATTTTCTATCTCCGTTTACCTTAATTCTACTAAACTGAAGCTTTCAATAGAGCTCTTGTTACTGCTTTCTTTGTGGCAATTGTGGTTGGTTAGTAATAATTCTTGTTTTGTAAGTTTCTTCTTTATATTTTTAATCTTTGAACGTAGATATACTTACGTATTCGTTTAAATGTACATATGTATGTTTGTATTATCTACATAAGTTTATTTTTTAAGCTTATATAATTAAAATTTTTGTTAAAATTCTGTTTCTAGGCAATATTCTTGGTTGCTGGGTAAAATATTAATATGAAAAGTTAAGATTATCGGATTATTTTCAAACACAATTTACTATTTTATTAAATAAATTTGAATTATTTACTGAATTAAAGAAAATAGAAACAATTTTTTAGGAGTGGAGTGGAAAAAAATGTTTTTCGTGCTTTGTATTAAAAAAACTTACAACTCGTACAACATATTTCTCTACGTTGTTCAAATGTGGTAAATTTTAAATTATTATACAAGTTGTGAATTGGGCAAATATTAATACATTGCAATTTCAAACATGTATTTTTGTAAAAGTTAATAACAAAAATGTCTGAAAGATTTTAGTCACTTATTATATCTTTTAATTTTTAAATTTAATTACTTTAAACTTTTGAATTAAGGGCGATTTATTTGCATATTTTTGTTTTGTACTTCGGAATATTAAATACCTTATTATTTAAATTTGACTTAAAGTTTCTTAGCTGGAAACGTTTTTGGTAGGAGAGGCTGAAACAACAAATAAAGTGTCAACTTTGAATTGACTATAAATTAGAATTTAAAAAATGAATTTAGCCAGATAATCGATATAAAAAAATTTCTTTAATTTTTAAAATCACATAAGAAGCTGCAGTATATTGGGGGTTTTAGGTCAATTATTGTATCCACAGACAAACTTTTTGCTTTCATATAACTTGTAGTTTTAACAAAAAACCGAATGGCTTTCGAATACATTGTGAATTAAATCATTCGATTTTTAGTTAGAGGTGATATTTTTTTTTTGTGGAATATAAGGTGTAATCTTTTGAACCACAATTCTAAAAAAGTTGAGTACCACCACCAATACCGATTGGCGACGATTCCAGTTATCTTTCAAAAAGTTGTGATAGGTAGGTAGGTAGAATAGGCAGCCGTCAAAAGATATACAGCTCACTTGGGTCCATTTAATTCCGTCACTTCGTGTTACCTAGAAAGGCAGATAGAAAGGGTGGAGGTAAAAGGAAATAATAAATTTAGAGAAGGATGGGAAAGAAAGAAAAACAAGGGGGAAGCAGACTTACCAGGGTCTCTGGTGAGAGTCTAACCTATAACCCCCAGACTGGTTGACTTTCACAATTCCCACTGATCTTATTAAAATAGCCAGAAACATAGTAGGCTTAGTCCAAATATAGGGGCCGAATATTTAACGGGCAGTTGAAGAAATAAATATATTATCTACGTGGATTTTTAAGGCAAGAAGTGATCTGATTAAACTTAAAGAATAACAGTATCAATACAAGTGTATAAAATGCTTTGCAGTTTGAAAAGAAAAATGGGACATTAATTATTGTATTTCATAGGCCATTCTCACACCTTAGAAGAATTTAGGTTTTTATATTTTGGAAAAGCTGTGCTAACAAAAAAAGAAATAGTTGAGGTTTGGATGGAAAAATTGTAAACTGGCATTCACTTGCAAAATATATCAAGACTTGTTTGGCATATAGAAACTATCAAGTTTTTTATTTATGGGTTCGAGGTCATAAATACAAATTGTATTTAATAACAGAATTTAATGTTTAAAGCAAATTTGTTACTACTAACGGCAAAAGTCAACGATGATGTTACTGATACAGTACAAGCTCGATTTTCGCGACTAATTAAAAACCAGACTTAAAGAACCAAAAATTTTATTGAAAAATTTCTGTAACTTTTGAAATTAGATTAATTTTTATTGATATGTTTACATTTTAAACGTTTTTAAAGAAATTTGAGATTTTAAGTTATTTTTTAAAATAACAGCTGAATCGCATAGTTTATATAGTGCTGTTGTCAGCTTATAATTTTCCAAAGCTATTGTGTACATACGTTTATCGATGTTATAGCATCGTCCACTTTAATCCTGTTTTTTTTTTCATGGCAACTACCATATAAATCCTCCGATTCCGTGTCTGATAATTCCATTTGCTCCTTATTGCTATTCACAGGAAGTTCTTCTTGAATCCAGTTGTTTATGTCAGCATCTGTGAAAAAATGTTCTATACAAATTTTAGCTACAAGTGTACTAGTAGCTGAAAGATCTTCGTTTTTTTCCTGAATTATATTTTGTAAAATTTTTAACGGTATTTTATCCACTTCACTCCATTCACTACCGAATTTGGGCAATGCGTTCCAGGATTTTCCGATATTGGACTTTGATATTTTATCCCAGGAAGTAACTAAGATCTGAACTAAATTTTAATGATTGAAGTTATTTAGCTTGATCTCTAAATTTGTTCCCTTCTCTCCAAGTAAATGGGTGAGCAGTTGTGTTTTGTAATTTAATTTGACCAAGTTGATAACGTTTAGATCTAGCGGTCAAGTAATTTATTTTTTATATTTTATTATTGTCACTCTTTAGTTTTCCAACTGGGTGGGACGTTGCGTTATCTAAAGTAAGAACTGCTTTTTGCGGCAGACCCTTTAAAGTCAAAAATTCTTGGACATAAAACTTTTAACATATTAAAAACTTACTTTAATTAATTCTAACAACTATCTTACATGAAGAACAAATTTGTGATGAAACCAGTTCCTGAATATAAATGACGTCATCCAGGCGGCATTACTGGACATGTATAATACGGGATTATAGGCGAGTGGATTCTTTGATTTTCCAACAACCAACAGTTTTGGTTTGTCTCTGTCATTTGCATTTGAACAGGGCAGAAAAATTATTCGATTTTTAGCTATTTTTCTTCCTAAAGCCGTATTCCCATTACATGTGACAACAGTGTGTTTTGAAAATATCCTATAATATAAACCGGGTTCGTCGGCATTGTAGATCTGGTGAAGACTCCACCCATGCTCATTAACATAGTCCTCAAATTCTTGCGCAAGCTGAATAATAAGATGAGGTTTGAAAGACCATTTCTCGGCCGTGTCGACGCTTAAAAAACTTCAACCATACATCACTGGCATTTAAACCTGAATTGGTTTTGTAAACTTTGGAATACAAATGACTGGCTTTTGTTCGTAAATCTTTGCTGGTATTGAAACATTTTTTTCCTTTTGTTTAAAAACCACTTGTTAAGCATTTTTCCCATTCAGCTTTCCGTAAGGTATAAGATTTGCCAGGTCTACTTTCTGTTGTGCGTACAAACTTTTTAATTAATCTTATTGCTTCATAATGCGATACACCAAAGGGTTATGCAACTTGTAGTTTACGCAAATTAAACTTATGGAATCTCCACTTTAATTTTTTTTTTAATCTCCATTTTTTGAGAAATTGTAGGCTTTTCAGTCAACTATGACGGTTTAGAGTGCTTACTTCTAAGATAGGACAGCCAATCCTGGGATTCCAAAACCGATTATCCTGGGATTCTTCGAAATCAATGTATCTCGAATCCCGGGATCCAATCCTGAAAATTCCACAAAATCCGGGTTTTTTTTAAATCATTGTTATTCTCTAAAAGAGAAATATGCAGCTTGTACTACACGTAAGGCAATATGTACTTTTTAAGTTTAAATTTAACGCTTGCTAAATTAAAGAATCCTGAATCCCAGGATTAAAAACAAGTAGTCCCGTTTGGCATCCCTTCTTCTAACAATTATATGGGGGATTTCATGTCAAGTGACCCAACTTTTTTTTTCGATTGGAAAGAAATTTGGACCAAAGTAAGTTCTTGCAGAGAGTAGTTTAGACACAATTTTTTAATACGATCGGTCAAGAACTCTCTGAGCTAGAGGGGTTCAAAATTTGACGTTTTCGGCATATAGGTGTTTTTTCTCATACATGTAGTTTATTACCTTTTGCTTTTAAAAAAATTCGTCCAAAATACTTTCGATAGATTTTTTTTCAATCTTTCAGAAAAAAATATTTTTAATATTAAAAAAAATTTTTTTTTTATTTTTTTTTATAAAATAATTAGAAAAAAATTTTTTTTTTCCAAAAGTGCCCAATTTTTTTTTTTTTTTTTTTGCTCAAAAGAAAGCTTAGGTCTTTTGCTTGAAGAACTTGGAGGTCGCTTAGTGGGATGCGAGTGGGATATCTATAAAAATTAATGTTTTGTAACTCAAGGTAGGGATTTTCCAATTTTCGCGTATATTCTATTTTGATTTTTATCCTATTTATGTAAAATTATCTCTTAAGCAAAAAAAAAAAATATTTATGCTAAGAAACAAAATAATTTAACCTTTCCGTTGGTATGCAAGTACCAAATAAAGTCTCATACACTCGACACTGTATTACCAACAAAATGGTAGTCCTTTGGAATAAAATCACTTTTATATGGCAATGTCTGAACACATTTTGTTAATATTTTCAATGCATACCGTCGGAAAGGTTAAATTGTTTTGTTTCTTAGCATAAAATATATTTTTTTTTTGCTTAAGAGATAATTTTACATAAATAGGATAAAAATCAAAATAGAATATACGCGAAAATTGGAAAATCCCTACCTTGAGTTACAAAACATTAATTTTTATAGATATCCCACTCGCATCCCACTAAGCGACCTCCAAGTTCTTCAAGCAAAAGACCTAAGCTTTCTTTTGAGCAAAAAAAAAAAAAAAAAAATTGGGCACTTTTGGAAAAAAAAAATTTTTTTCTAATTATTTTATAAAAAAAAATAAAAAAAAAATTTTTTTTAATATTAAAAATATTTTTTTCTGAAAGATTGAAAAAAAATCTATCGAAAGTATTTTGGACGAATTTTGTTAAAAGCAAAAGGTAATAAACTACATGTATGAGAAAAAACATCTATATGCCGAAAACGTCAAATTTTGAACCCCTCTAGCTCAAAGAGTTCTTGACCGATCGTGCTAAAAAATTGTGTCTAAGCTACTTTCTGCAAGAACTTACTTTGGTCCAAATTTCTTTCCAATCGAAAGACATCGGTTTTAAAAGTTGGGTCACTTGACATGAAATCCCCCATATATTTAAAACAAATCAATACCTTGAGTTAAAAATAACAGAGCGGCAGGAGTTGATGGTCTAGCAGCCCTAATCAGTCTTGTTTTAGACCTGGTAAATCTACCCTCGACAAAATTTTGGAGAAAAACCATGGACAACAGATCAGTAGATACCAACAATTCGTTGATAACAAGACCACTTTTGATAGTCCAATTAATGCAAAGGTGTTTTAGGCCAGGTCTTAATACAGCATACCTGGTAAGCTGCTAGCTGACTTAATAGAAAATCAAAAGTAAAGATCGGAGAAGGTCCTACCAGGCTGTTCACAACCAACTTGGCCTTAAACATGGCGAAGAAACATAATAATTGGTACCACGAGCCAAATGCTACTTAATTATGCCGATGTTGCCGACAGAATGGGACAGAATTTCGGGATGTCACTGCTTCCTTACTTACATACTTATTTGGCCACCTTTACCAGCCCATGTGGTTATTGGCCGAACTTAGGATGAATTTTAAAGACCTCCAAGCTTCTAGGTTTTTTTTATAAATTTAGCGTTGATTTCGAAGCAGTTTTCTTGGACTTGGTCTTTTTAACGATGTTTCTGCCGTCTTCTTTTGCATCTTTCTTCGCGAGCGCACTTTAACGTCCTTTTCGCTGGAGCATCTTTGTTCACTTACACAATATGTTTCAATCAGTGCAGTTTTTGGATTTTTATAAGGATTTTTATACTACATCGATGTTGGCATATAACTCATACAGCTCTTCGTTTGTACGATGAGATGACACTGTTGCGTTTTCTAATAAAGAAAAAGAATTAGAAAGCATGGGCTTGATAGTAAGTGAAGACAAGACTACACTTTTGATGTTGAGGAATAGAGAGTCGACGAGATAAGAACAATCTGTAAACGTTGGTAGCTTCCAGCTCAAGGTTGTTGAGGAATTCGTGTACTTTGAAATCGTCATAAATAAAACGAACGACATCTGTTGGAATTATAGCGGAGAACTATACTGGCTTACAGATTTTTCTAAGTAAACAATGTAAAAACAGGGCCGTTTCTCGGTAGACAAGACACTTATTTTACCCGTATTACTACACGAGTCGGACGCATTGACATTAGCTCAAGCTGATGAAAGTGTTCTTAGAGTGTTTGGAAGAAAAATACTTTGAAAGCTATATGGAGCAATCACTGTAGGTAGAGAATGTCGGAAGCGTACGAACCAAGGAATAAAAAAGCTATATGCTGATAAATAAGCTATATGCGCGTTAAATTCCAGAGACAACGTCGGTTTGATCATTTTGTGCAAATGAATGAAGACGCTTCAGCGAAAAAGGTTTTTAATAATAATCCCAAAGGAAAACGCAAAAGTAAATGATCGAAATTCCGTTGGAAAACCCAAGTCCAGAAAAACCCATCCAAACCTTTCTTTGGAGAAGAAGCGCAGAAGTCTGAACTACTCGATATCCATTCTTAGTTCATCCAATTACCCACATGGGTTTTCATAACTCGGGTAATAATTGTATCAACTATCTAGTTCGCTTTAAAGATGCATTTGGGAATTGGAATTTCAATTTCCACTTGAGAACAGAATAAAACATTTATTTATTTTTTTAATTTTTTCAAAAAATAAAATTTTAAACAATGTTTATTATTATTTTTTTTTAATTTAGCCAAAGAATTATAAGAACATTTTAACTTATGAATACAATATGCAGTTTTGAATAAAACAAAAATATTTACAAACATTATATTGAAAAACAAAATAAAAAAATAAATAAAAACTAAAAAAAAGACTTAAAAAAATTTTACATAAATAATTGCACAATATTTGAATTACAAATGGAATATTACACATAAATTAATTTTATAGACAAAGTGCTAAGGAAGCTTAAGGTTGTTATTATTTGCAACTTAAAAAAAATTAACTAACTTAAAGTGAAACAAATAAATACATTTATATATTATAAATAATTTATAATAACTATTTTAATAATTACAAAAATAAAATTTTACAATATTTTTTTAAAATTTTTATTATTAAAAGAGACATATTTATTTATTTTATTTATACATAATTTCTTTTACTAAAGAAAAACATTTATATTGTTTATCATTTTTTTTAAATAAAACAGTAACAATTAATTTGATAAATTAATAAAACTTATGATTATCATAAATTATAAATTAATTTAATAATTAAGAAAAATTATTTCCAAAACCTTTTTTTAATTTATTTGTACATGTTTGATTATTATTTTTTTAATGTCTCAATGTATATTTAATTATTATTTTTCAATTTATTTAATTAACAATTAATTTGACAATAAATAATTAATTTTAATTTTTTTATATTTTTTAATATTTGAGGTACTTTTCTACGCATTTAATGTTTTTGAAGTTTCTTTAAAATATTAATTTACAAAATGTACTTAAAAATATTTAAAAGTGTTTTTTGTTCTGTGTTATAATGATTTTTGTAATGTTATTTCACAGTGTATCTCATGTTGTAGTTGTGCTTTATTTACCGTTTCGACAGAGGCTCACAGAGTTGCATCAAAACGGAACAACAGTTGCAAAAAGACAATTGGACGCTCCGTTGTTCTTACATTGCTTGTGCTCTCTTTGGGAGTTATAGGAGTATTTGTTGTTATTTTTTATTCGAAAAAGTTTGTGGAATAAAAAGCTTTCTTTATTATGACAATATAATATCAATTATAATATCAATTACACTACAAGTAAAACTGGATACGCATACAAAAAAGTATCTAATTTTGTTTGCAACTACATATATAAAGTATAGTTTAAGTATTGTAGAGTCCTTGTAGAAAGTAGAGTCGATTAAGCTATGTTTATCTATTTGTTTTTTGAAATAAGAGTAAACAGTCGGCTAATATTCTGAGGTCAAATTAGAACTTACGGACCCGTTTGTAAACGCTTTTTTCAGATTAGCAATATTGGCTACCAAATACTGAGGTAGAAGCTTAAGCCCGCAACTGTGATTATTTTTTATCTCAGTAACTAGGATTTCATAAATTGTAGGCTGCAGGCTTTAAAGGAGTATGGGGGTGAGTTGTACCTTCCATGCAAAAGAAAAGATTAAAAAAAATTGCATTATTTCATATTTCGGAAACTGTAAAAGCTTTCAAGTATAAGCTAACTAAACACAGAATTATTCACCTAAAGTGTTACATTGGATCGTGAATCGGAAGTAGGCAGACTTTTACCTACAAACGCTTCAAATTTATACAATTTGGTAAACGCAAGTTTTTTGGAACTATAAAAGCTCATGACCTTATATGTACCTGGTACTTAGAAATTGCTTTAAAATGTTCACATTTTAGGGAAAACTCTTTAACTCCCAAAAAAATTATTGCAATAAACATATGCAACAATATTTTAATCTAAAAACTTTTCAAAGATATGTTACCCGTATTCGCCTTTGAGTTTTGAAAAAATTTCAGTAAATTAAGGAATATCTAAGAGATCAAAAGCAACAAACAACAACGAATAACAATTGATAGTTATTGATCTTTTAACATATTTAGTTGGCATGTAAAATGGTTTTATTTAGGCTTTATAACTAAATCGTGTAGCAATCAAAGATTAAACCAAATTTCCCAATTGATCGTATGAAGCACTTTAAGTTAGTTTAGCTCGAACATGAATCGGGCAAACAAGTTAAAGCTTTAAGCAATAAAAAAAGAAAAGCTTTTGTTCTCTTAAAGAAAATCCGTTCGAAAAGAAATTTCTTTTAAACTTTTTTTTTCCTTTTTGCAAAAGTGCTGCATCCATTCAATATGTTGGTATACCTTGAGCTGCCTTAGAAATAAATAAAACCAATTTACAGAAGTTTGTAAAATATTTGTAAATAAATTGAATTAAAACAAGAATTAAATTTTTGCTTCAACAACTATTTGCAAAGATTTTCTTTTAAACCATTCACCAAACATACTACAAATGGGTGGCGTTTCAGATTATGGATGAAGAAATACTTTGGGTTTTTGTAGTATGATCGGTTTAAAACGAAACTCCTCATTGTCCATTCGTATGGAGTGAAAATTTGTTGGAGTTTTCATTGAGGCTTGATTCTGATGTCAGTCACGCCCAATTCTCTTATGTATCTGTTGATGTTTGAGCAAATGAGCCTTTTGTCGAAAGGCCTTAGCACACACTTCACAACGGAACGGTTTCTCACCGGTATGCGTTCGCAAATGTACCTTAATGTTACTTTTGTTCAGAAAGCCACGATTACAAATGCTACATCGATGAACAGGTTTCTCTTTCCCTAACAGGCCCGTCAGATCGTTGGCATTAAAGTTGACTGAGGAGGGTGATGTAATGGAGTTCATTTGTTGCGGCTGCTGCAAGCCGTTTGGCTGGCCATTGCTGAGCGAGGCTGATGCCGAAGAGGATGATGAGGATTTTTTGTGTGATCTAGATCTTTTGGTTTTTGGTGTGCCGTTGGGTGTTATTGTGGTCGTATGCGGATAGTTACCCATCATATCTGGACTGCAGATGCCATCAGATTTCATTGAAATCTGATAGTGAGCAGGATTTGTAAGATAGCGGGGATTTATCATAAGATTATCTGTGGTTGAGACCACTGAGCCGGGAGGACTGGCCGAGGTTGATGTCGCCGACGATAGTTCATTACAAAACGAGGTAGAACTCGGCGCTTCACCTTTTATATTACCCGAAGGTGGACCATTTTGTAGACGATTCTGCAACAAAGGCATATAGCCATGTGTCAGCAGACTTTGCAGTGTAGAACTGCTAGGGTGTATGGGCGATTCGGGTAAAATAAATTCACTCAAAGAGTCCTGTTGAGAAACCACCAATTTACCCTCTTGTTGTATACAATTACCCTCTATCCAGGCATCCAAATCAATCCAAGAATCACGTGTATCGTTTCCATCATCTTTGTCCAGTTGATTAGGTACCGTAGTATCGGCTATTGCGCTGCCGATTATTGCCGCTATGTCATCAATGGAATTCATATCCACATATTCCGTTAGATCCTTGGCATCGGCATATATTCTAACGCCAGCTGAATCAGGATCTTGGCCACCATTTAAAAGTGCCGCTGTTGTGCCATTATTAGAGGGATTGGACATCACACAACTATCGGCCAAGGAGTAAAGCTTACTATCTAATTGACTATCGGCAAAGAGTTTAACATCGTTTAGGCAGGCATCGGCATCCGAACTAAGAACACTTTCTGGCAGGCAAGTGGAGGAGGAAACTATATTGTGATCAGCTGTTGAATTATGACTATTCGATAAACTCAAACCTCCTCCCCCGTTACCATTTGGTGAGGCTCCCGTTGAGGAGGCTGCTAAATGTATTGTCGTGGCTCCCAGTATACCCGTTGACGTAGGATTTGTATTCGTCGATCCCGTATGATAAGCTGATTGCATATAATTGTTATTGCTTTCGTCCGGCAGCCTCTGTGCTATAGCATGATAATGATGACCGGATATGCCATTTATTGACAAATGCCCTGTATAGCCTGTAAACGGTGGCAGAGGTTTCAAGTCAGACAGTCCGTTCAAGGACGACGAATTCATTAGTAAATTATCCAAAACATCGAGCGAATTTTTTTGTTCCGTATCACTGGGCAAAGAATCAAGATCATGTTCTAACAATAATTTATGGCCATCTAGTAAATATTGATCTTGACTGCCGTTCTGTGTGGGACCCCAGCAGGGACTCATTAAAAGACTTTCAACTTCTGATTCTGTTGGTCCGTTCATATTGCAAAACTTCATGGTATTTTCGGACGTTTTCTTTGAGTTGAATTTTGGTGGCTCTTCTTTTCTCCTTAAAGCTGGAAATAGTTTTTGTTTATTTTTCTATTTAGAAAGTTATATTAACTTAGGGAAATAGTAGGGAATATATTTTTTATTTATGAAAAACTATTCCAATGAAGGGGGTAATCAATTTAGCTCACTTTTGTTGCTGCTTTTTTTTTTTATTTTTAATTGAAGGTTTTTATAAATAAAAAACGTTTATTGAAACGCAAATTCATTTTAATCTGTAAATAGAAAAAGAAAAAGGAAATGATTTTTAATTTAGTAAAGGTAGGGTTTTAAATAAAATACTAAAATGTATTAAAAGTAAAATTTAAAAATGAATAAAATATTTTGCTTTAAAAATTTTTAATTCTTAAATTTAACAGGGACCACAGGTCTTCTTAATTTAGAGTTTTGGTAACTTTAAATATTTAATTAAAAGAACAAAAACATTTTATTTGTGTTTCATAAAGATGATTTCTAAACCTGGAAAGAAGCCTTCGAAGGTTTAGTCTTATAAGCCTAAAAGTTTGTTACCAACCTTGTCGAAATCGTTCGAGAAATCGCTCAGAAACAAGTTAACTCCGTTCCAAAATGATAATAACAACTGAATTTTTAATCACTACTTTGGTTTTGGGCGACCATTAAGCAAAGACCCACAGGTTGGTACAAGTTGAAAGACAAGCGAATAAAAAGAAGAAATATTGCTCTGCGCTATTTATAGATGCCTTTAAAGCTTTCGATAAAGTATTGCGCTAAGGCCTGTTAACCAAGCAAAAGCTGAACTTGCTTATGAATCTCTATAAAACTTAAAAGAAAATTAAATACCCAATTGGCAGCTTATGATCGAAGAGGGGGCAAGAGCACTTAAAGGTAGCATTCTGGGACCAATTATGAACCTGGATTACACTGCGGACATTAGCCAAACACTATCGTCTCTGTTTTTGTCAGTACTCATAAAGAAGATCCTTAAGAAGTCTCATAACACAAATATCATCATATTATTCAGGCAGAGAAATGGGCAAAGCTATGGGGAAACGTGCTCCCAACTCTTATTGTTAAGCACATAGTGCCTCAACGCCTTGAAGAGAAATGCCTTGGCATTAACCTGAAATCTTTAATGAAACTTTATCAGTTCAAATTCATTGGATTGGTAAAAAGTTACTTCCATAAGAATCTACAAGTTCCACTAGTTAAATGCGAAATCTTCAACTTTTGAATGAGTATTTAAATAAGTTGGAGACACATCTAATTCCGCTTGCTCGAAGCATCTTACTACATGGGTGACACACTCGTTTGAAGAGAAGGGATACTGTAGAATTTTTATAAACTTTAATTTGAGAACTGATATTTTAGTCTGCCGCTGGATGGACTGCAACAGATAAAAAAATATGTGGTAGACAAGTTGAGGAAAATCCAGAGGTCGGTTTTTAGATACACTCCAAAAGGATATGGATTTCGATGAGAGGTTTTGGGTTGTTTGTACCCTTCAGAAGTAAGCCGCTTGAGGGTAATCTTGATTTCAAATTGAACTAGGGTGTAGATTCTGGCATCTAATCGGAGGATCTAAAGATAAGTTCATCATATCGTTAGCAGACGGATGCAGTATATTGCAAGCCAAAATATTTGCTTTCGATTAGGTATGAGGCTGTTGTGAGATAATATTATATTCACTCATATTGTTAAGTTTGTATATAAGGATCATCATCATATCATCATATAAACATTATTAACACAATTGCCCGCAAGCTTAGGGCCTGTATAAATTCTAATTACTTGCGCAGCGATGAATTTTAAATGCCAACTGGTGTAGGAGAACTGCCGACCAGAAAGCACAGTCTCTGCCTGGGCATTCGCAATATAAATGCTTTAAGGTCTCATTCTTCATACAGTATAAGCGACAAGTTCATGTGTCGGCACTGCCGATGTTGTGCAGACAGTATCTTAAATTACAGTGGCTAGTTATGAACCCAGTAAGGATGTTTAGATCCTTCGTTCCAAAAGGCAGAAACTGCTCATATATATTCAACGTCCCTGAGAGCAGCCATGAGAAAACCGCAAAATGGCTTCGGCATACTAGGATGGCCGTCTATCTAATATTTCTTTAGTCTGGGTCCCGACGCGATGATCAGGCAGATGACTTAGCTAAAGTTAGATACACTCTTTATACCTCTAATCCGGAGTCGGTTGCAGTTTTGCTGGAAAATATAAAGAGCAAAATCTTCAGACAATTAGCGTAGCGTAACCTGACTAGGTGAAGGGTTTTTAGGGCAGTGCAGGCCAACTGTGTTTATTAAAAAAAGCGATGCAATATCCCAATATGTTGTTGTTGTTGCTGTTCTTTCATTTTGTTATCCTTGTTATTTTTTTTATATGCACTCGTGTTGTGTACATATAAGACCCAATTGGTGTTCGTCCCCCAGATACCCCCTGGGCTTACATTGGTCTAGGGAGATGTAGCCTTTTTTCGATAGTAAGCATATGCTCCGGTTGTTAAGCCGGATCGGCGTATAAGTATGAGGCTGATATCGATTTTTGTGGGTCATGGATTGTGGGTAAATACCTAAGTAAATTCGGAATAACTTATAACGGTACTGTCGTAGCTTTGGGAATTGGAAAAGAACATTTTTGCAGCTTTGTATTTGTGCATTGTGCGAAGTGTAGCTAAAAAGTGTTTGACTAAGTCATCAACAAAGTCTTTAACTGTGCGATAGCTACAAGCTATGACTATAGAAAAAGGAAACAACATCGTTCATAAGCCTCTGATAAGTGAAAAAAAATTAACTTTTTACTGCAATATATGCAACTTAAACTTTATAAATTGATCGTGAGAGCTTTAAATATGAACGGAGATTGCCTTAAAAATATTTGCAAAATTTAAACACTTGTAAAAAAACGCAGAAATCACACAACATATGAATCAGTTGTATTTGCAAAAATGGACATGATTTTTATCAGTTGTAAAGAATTTGCTTAGGAATAAAAAAAGCAAAACAAATATCCTTAATCAGTTAGAAAAATAATTAAAGAATTCCAACGACTAGAACCGCAGTCATCTATATAAATTTTCTAAAAGTCTAGTTGATTATGTTGTAGAAAAGTGTAAACGTATTTACAAAAATATTAAAACCATGAATAAAAGATAACAATGCCGATCCCCATATATTGACAGACGACTGCTGGTGCTTACAAAAAGATTGCCTAAAGGTAAAATATAATCGAAAATCTCGTTCAAAATAATTTCATCAACCTTCTTTTCTTAATTTTGGTAGCTAGTTTGAAACCCCAAACTTTGGAAACCCCAAACATTTTTTATTTTTATCCGTTTTTATTAATAAAATATTTTAACACTCTTAGGGAGGTCAGGGCAGCTGCAAGGATTTTTACCCCAATCTTTTTCAAATATTTATGGACTTTTAATCTAATTTTTTAAAAATTTGTATGGCAATCCCCTTGGGTGATGGTGATAGGGGGTAAGTATATTCTAGAAATATCATTGGTAGGGAAAATTAATGGCAGTCTGTGATACATTTTTTCCTCAAGAGGCGACTCCAGGGAAGTTGTAAAGGTTTTCAAATAATTTTTTTTAATTTTTTTTTTTTTAATTTTGTATGGCAACCCTGTTAGGGGCTGGAGAAAGAGGCAAGTATGTTCTAGGAATATGTTTGAGAAGAGAAACTAATGGGGGTCGGTCGTATATTTTATTTCTCTAAGGCCGACTTTGTAGAAGTTATGGGCCTTTTTAAATCATTTTTATAAATTTTATATGGCAACCCCGTAACTGCGTGGAGATATGGGGTAAGTATATTCTAGGAATACGTTTGGTAGGAAAAAATAATTGGGCGTATGTGATACATTTTATTCCTCTAGGGACGACTCCGGAAAAGTTGTAGCGGTTTTTACCCTATTTTTTTTAAATTTGTATGGCAAACTTCTTAACGCATGTAGATGGGGGCAAGTATGCTTAAAGAATATGTTTGGTAGTAAAAACTAATAGGGGTCAGTCGTATGCTTTATTTCTCGAAGGCCGACTCTGTAAAAGTAATGGGTGTTTTTACATCATTTTTGAACATTTTGTATGGCAGCCCCCTTAGGTGATGGTGATAGGGGGTAAGTATGCTCTAAGATAACGTTTGGGAGGAAAAACTAATGGGGGTCGGTGCTACATTTTATTCCTCTAGTGGCGACTCCGGAGAAGTTGTAGGGGGTTTTACCCTATTTTTTTTAAATTTTGTATGTCAACCATGTAAGGGCTGGAGATAGAGGGTAAGTATGTTCCACAAAAATATTTAGTAGGAAATTAATTAATTTTTATTTTCACAAATTTTTACAAAGTTCTCTAAACTTCTCAATGTGCTATAAGGTAAAGAGTCCAAAAATTAAAAATCTTTATAAATGTTAAAAAGAATAAAACAAGAAAATTGTTAGGTACAAGGTAATAAAAAAGGAGACAAGCACACGTGAGCTGGCGTGAGCGTTAGTGATTAATATTGAAAATTATAAAGTATTCCAAAGCAATAATCCAAAAAAAAAAAAAAATAACTAAATCATCCGAGACGTTTGAATGAAATTAATTTGCGCTAATAAAAGAACAGCTAAAATTACCTACTGTGCACTGGCTAATTTTGAATTTTTTATTACAGGATTATTTTTAACGTTTGGTGGCATATGGTAATAAGCAAAGAGGGTTTTTAATAGGGATATAAAGTTTTAAGCTGGCAACACTTATTTAACTGGCCGCTATTTTCAGCTGTCAAGTAATTTTGATTAAGTTTGGTTTGGGGTTTTTAATGCAAATAGTTTAAGCCTTAACAGCAAGTTTGAAAAATCTTGGTTTTTCCGAAATACGTATCGTGCAGTAAAGCTCACTTTTGTTTGAATGGATATGTCAATAAACAAAACTGCCATATTCGGAGTTTAGACACTGTATCCATTCAGAAAACCTGATGTGTTTAGTGTGTTCTTTCGGCTGGTGGCATCATTGGTCAATGGTTCTGTAAAAATTACGTTGTTCAGAACGTTATAGTCAATGGTGACTGCCATATAGCCATGATTACTCATTTTTTTGTTCCTTTGTTGAACAATCTGTGGTTTCAACAAGACGGCATATCTCAAAGTTCGTGCCACAATTGATTTACTGAAGGAAAAGTTTGGCAACTATGGGGTTTCGGACCCGTGAATGGTCCCAAAATTGTGCAATTTTTCTACGCTAAACTATTTTCTTTGGGGATATGTAAAGTCGCTAGTCTACGCCGATAAACCCGAGATGATTGACCACTTGGAGAAAAACATTTTCCGCGTTATTTTATGGCCACAA
The DNA here is from genome assembly GCA_963583895.1 of Melanophora roralis. Taxonomy (NCBI): domain Eukaryota; kingdom Metazoa; phylum Arthropoda; class Insecta; order Diptera; family Rhinophoridae; genus Melanophora; species Melanophora roralis. The sequence goes on along the minus strand of OY757187.1, from coordinate 92,000,931 downwards.
ATGTTGAAAAAAGGCATCAAAAGTTGAACCTTCTGGTTAGACTACGTCTGAGACAGCCGTGGCGGTCATATACTAGGAGTCATATTAAAATTATAATGCCAGAAGATTGTCTTTGAAATAAACTATTTTTCATTCGAAAAAAATATCACGTTTGTTTTATTTCATGTCAAAGCTCTATATCTATCTATGAGGATTTTACCTGAAATTTCTTATTTTGAGAGGACATTTGTATTAAATCGGTTAAAGAAATGTTACAAGGGTGTGGCAAACATCTGTACAAACACAGAATACAAAATCAAAAGACTTAAGAACGAAACGCTTTAAGAAGTATTTTCCTTTAGCATTTTGATATTCAAAAGTCCAGTGTTACCAATGCAATATACTTAACATTGCGTATTGTAATTATGCTATGTTGTTAAAAATGTTTATTTTCTGAGTAAGTTAATCTAAGCTGATTGGTTTAGTTTTAATTAAATTTAAGTACTGACCTGTGCCATTTTAACAAATTAACTAAAATTCGGTTTAAGAAAAGATCGTAATTAATAAAGCTGACGTTGTTAAAAGGCTTCAATAAGAATTTTTAACTTACAAAATTTTGGATTAAAACTTTTTATTAGACATGAAAATGAGATAAATATTTCAAAGATTAAAAAAATTACGCAGAGACGCAAAGACACAAGATATCATATGTATGACAAATCAATATTTTATAAGACACATATACTTGCACACATAAAATCAAACGGTATTTGGGTCAAAAGCATTAATAATCCATAAAAAAAGCAGCAGAAACAACAACAAATAAAGAGGAGAATTTAAAATAAACATAAAAAATTAGCATTTAAATTATTATTGTTGCTGTTGTTTATAAAAGTGTAGTTGTTGGTTTTATATTCTTATAATGATTGTGTGAATGAGTGCTCAGCGGTGTTGCTGTAAAATGTTGTGCTTGAGTGGTAACGAATAAATTTCATATTGATAGGGCCACCCTGGCAGACGTACATTTTGCCTACATTACAGGTGTAAAGCTTAAAAACCCCAAAGATAACAACAAATCAAAAAAATTATTAAACTTAAGAATGTTAAAGGGAGTCTTGCAGCTACACTCCCAAAAGCTTTTAAGTTTTGAATGTTTTTATTGTTATCAATGATTTAAGATCGTTTTATAAATGAAGATTTTTTTTAATAAACAGGTTTTTTAAAACAAAAGTCCTATAAAACTAGAAGATATATCTACAATATTAAAGATACAATAATATATATGTAGATTATCTAAGTAAAGAGTAATAGTAGGGGGTATTGGAGAAAAACACTCAAATCTATTAATTGGAATTGATTTGAAAACAAAAAAAGTATTTACATACTTAGATACATACATTGACGTATATACGCACATACATAGCTACATACATCCACATAAAGATTTATTTTAGAAAAAACGCTCACGCACTAAAGCAACAAAAAGAATATGTTTGTGTAATGGCAACTACCAAAAGGCAAGTCAAGAAAGAAAGCTATTGTACAGGTTAAAGAAACAAATTTAGAAAAAAAACTCACACACAGTCCAGCTAAAGTAGAATTGAGGTTACTAACAGCCATAAAAAAAATAACCGCAATTATAGAAACAACAACTACAACGGTAGTTATACTTAAAAAAAACTTTACAAATTTCGCTTTCAACAGGTTTGCGGACACAACCAACACTGGCTCTCACACACACACACATCTACATGCACATATGAAAAAGGCAAGAAGACGTCATAGAAAACAAAATGTATAAAAACGCCATAAAAATCATAGAAATTAATAGAAACATATAACTCACTGCACTAAAGTCTAACAACAATTTTTTTTATACAACAAATGTTTCTAAACATTTTCAAAGAGATAACAACAAATAAATTCTCTTTTTCTCTTGGCCCAATAGCAAAAATGGAGAGTTTAAGAAAAACAGATAGAAAGATATGACCAAAAATATGGTGGCAACATAATAATTATGTTCAGCCAAGCTTGGAAAAACTACACTGAAACCCACTTGTTAACAAATACAAATGTAAACTGTGCTGTATGTGAAAAAGTTTAATTAATAAGTGTATCGAACAGTAACAAAACAATCTGTAAACCGGGTTCTTGTTGCCGGTATCTCATATTTATAGCTCCTCTGCTATAGATAGAGTTAGTATTGCCAGCACCGAGTTTTAATTTAAAGGTAATGTTTTAAAAAAGGAGCAATAAACAGATATACATATATACACACATACCGACCCTACGGGGAAGTTGACTGGCTCAAGACTATTAACGTAAACGGTTTCTTATGGTAGGGACTGGTTCTAGTTCTTGAACTTTATATGAAAAGAACCAGTAACTTTTACATTGCGTTGTCATTGGAGGTGGTAATTGGTTCATAAACTAACACCTCAAAACGGGTTACAGGCCAATCCTATATAAGTAAATTTTGAATTAATTGTTTAAGATCCTGTTCAATCTTCTTTGTTTGTAGTTACGCGTGTGTGTGTGTATATATAAACAGATGCATGTTTATATGTAGGGAACTGTATTTCTATTTTTTCCTTTTTACTTGATGTGTGCCAAAATCTCATTTCTCAAATTTGAATATTTTTAATTGCGATAGTTTGATCTAAAAGGAAAAATTTTCCTTCTCTCAAGGCAAGTATGTCCGTCATATGGAAATATATTTCCAGCGAGCGGATTCAACTGTGCTTCCAGCTTATTGGGTCACCTAGTATAAGATTTTGTATTTAAATAGTGGATCTTGAAGATCTCTGTGGACGTTGCTGTTTTTTACATACCAAGGAGCGGCAAATATATTTCAAAGAATTTTGTTTAGATGACGCCAAATAGTTTTATGGTAGAGGCGGAGGCAGTGTCCCATAACAGTATCCTGTAGCAAAAAATTGATTGCGTTGTAGGGCTAAAGTTTACCATTCAGGCGACTTCAGGTGAGGCGACGAGTGCCAAGGTATTTCGCCTTAAAGCATTAAATACATTCTTCGCTACAGGCTACCGAACACAACCAGTCAAAAATAGAATACACGTGTGCTTATGAGAATAATTTTTTTAAGGGCTACAATGCAACACGACTACGGGTTGCTGTCAATGCTAATTTTGTGGCGTGGTCGAAATTAAACTAATATCTATTTTTATGCGCGACAGTTAACAGATTAGTGCTGCCAATACGGTAAGATGCTTCAATGTGTTTAATGTATAAGATGTTCAGGCACCATCTGTTTAATGATAAAGATTAGGGAGCACGTTTCTTTGTGTAAAGTAAAAGTAACGCGGGTCTATTTTTGTAGAATTTACTTTTTCTTCTTCGATAATATGATGCTGTAGTTTTTTCGAATTCTCTTAAGAATCTTCATGAGGAGTCATCTATTTCAAGGCGTTTTTCCATATTAGCTGGAAGCATTCAAGCCTAGAATCTTAAAGTCCATAACATGCGTTTCTTCGTTCGTGTGGTGTATGCTCTTAGCTGTTTAAATTTTCTTTTTCCGTTATATATTTGGATAAATTTTTGTTATCACTAAATGTTTTATGGGGGCAACCAAAAGTAAAACCGTTTCTTACTACTACTATTTCCAATTGTTATTCATAATATTTTTTAAAAATATTGTTTAAATCTAATGATGATTTGGGGTGAGAACCAATGAAATGCCTTCAAACAAAATTAACCAACAACAAACCCTATAAATAAAGTAAGAAATTTTTGATGAAATTCTGAATAATATTTGGAAACTATAGTAATATGAAATTATTTTATTTTCAGTTGTTCTTATAATACATTTAGTGAGCGCCAAAAGTTATCCAAATATATAATGGAAAAAGAAAATCAAAACAGCTAATAGCGAAAAATAGTTTTATTGTGTTTGTAAAAGAATAATATTTTGATTTAGTTATAGTAATTCTTAATAAGTTTATTAAAGTTACTATATAAAAGCAAAATATTATTATGAGGTTTTTCAAGAACTTGGTTAAAGCCTAATGATGATTTGGTGTAAGAATCAATGAAATGCATATAAAAAAACTTAACTTACAATAAAATCCATAAGCAAAGTAAGAGAATTCGAATCAAATCCAAAAAAAATATTTTAAAGTTATTAATAAAATGTTTGAAAAATTTTATTGTAAAAATAGTAGCCGCTTATTAAATTTTTAAAAATCTGATTTCTGTGGCCAAAAATCACTAAGTGTGCATTTCAACATTTTTAAAGGGTTAAATTTAGTAAAATGCAAATAAATCTGCACTTTTGGATATAGTGGTTCCATATCTCCAGCAAATATCTTTGTTTTGTTTGACAGTAAGGCATGCTCAACGGCTTCTTACATACTTTCTTCAGTGGTTAAGGGTTTTAGAAGTGGTTGAGAAGTCTAAAAACAGATCCAGTGGAGATTAAACCTAAAAATGTTAATGGAATATAGTTTTCAATTTACTGAAATCATTTCCATTAACCAGGGTGTCTGTAAGTTAGTTTTTCAGTTAAAAAAAAACGTTTAGTCTAATTAGAGACAAAGAATCATACGTCGCGTTTTGTAGGGTTTTCTAAAAAGCCTTATTATTGCAAAAAATAATAACAAATTATAATAAAGTTTGGCGTAAATACTTTTACAGCTTAATTATTATGAAAAAATAATACTTCAAACTCATCAAACTTATTTAAAAATACTTTTTTAAAAATATTTTTAAAATTTGCAAAGTCATGCTAAATGGTGAAAGTGTAAAAATTCAAAAATATTTCTTTTATGTTTTGAAGCAAAAAAAAAAAAAACAAACAAAAAAAAAATTCAAAAACAGTAAAATTTTATATTAAGCTTTGAAGTTAGTTCTTAGAGTAAATTTGTAGTTATTTTAGCTGGGATCACATTTGTATATGAATCATTTGTTTTAAATGAATGTCACTAGTTTGTTGGAAGCTGTTTGCCCTTTAAAGAGTTTATGAAAGGCAAGTATTTTCAAAATCTTAACAAAATAAAGGATTATATAAACATATTTACTGCTTATTGATAATTTTTTTTTGGTTAAATCCGTTTAAGTGTGACTTCAGCTTTAGTCTCTTTTAAACTTAGCTAGATTTTTAAAAGACTTGCAAAGCGAACTTTACATTGTTATCAAAAGACTTAAGAAACGAACTTGTTGTACTGCATACATACATACATACATGAAGGAGAGAGAAAAACATCTAAGCAGACATCATGAAAATGTTTGCCGTCTGAAAATATTATTTTACTTGTTTATAGAGAAAATTGTTTTATTTTAATATATTAAAACCATTGAAAAGAACGACCATGTTTTGAAAATTTTCTTAAAAATTATGAATACTTTCGTTAGGTGAGAGGTGGATCTGGTACCTTAATTATAATACTGTTAATGCTTCTTATTTAAAAAAAAAAAAATACACCGCTTATTTACCATCTTAACGGCAAAACATAATTTCTAAATGCTCTGACTTACAGCGGTAAATGTACGTTCGCCCTTCCTTATATATTTTTACATTTTTGAGTCGTCTGTTTGTTTTTTAATTTTTTGTTGCCTCAAATTTTATTCAAAAATCAATCAAAACGTTAAATAAAATTGCTTAATTAAAGACCAAAAATATTTAAAAAGTGCAAGAAAAAAGAAATTGTAAGACTTAGAAGAAAGCAAGAGAGGGTCTTAGACCGTCTTCTAGTCAATTGATTTCGTGATGTTTTCTAGTTTACATTGCAAAACACCACTTAGATTTTTGTGGAACTTTAAACTTTTGAATTGGCTCTTGAACAAAGAACTAAAATTTCGTCATGTCTAGCAAAATATGCTTATACTACCATAATAATAATCCAAGTGGTGTGACAGTTCCTTATTCATGTCGAACTCAATGTTTTAAGCATAAGGAGCAAAATCATGGACAATTTCTTTGAAACTGTGTTGGTGTGCATCGAAAACACCACATAGTCGTAATTGAAGAGGTAAGATATCTTACCAAGGACTCTCTCATATTTCCTTACTAAAATATAACTAGCGGAGCTTGCCTTTAAGGCCCTAAGGGCTGGCTGATTATTTTAATTTTTTATACGAAAGTATATGCTGACATAACAAAAATAGTTGTCTTTACCAAAAAGCATAAGGTTGGAGCTTTTAAAATCCCAATCCCCATGGGAGTTGAAGTAAGCATTTCATGGTTATTATTTTGAAGAGTCCTTAATTACAAACTATCATGGAAAAGGAATACACAGAAACGGATAAAGAGGGCCTTAAGGCCTACATTACTTGTATAAATTCTATAGGAAAGGGCTGGGGCTTGCAACCAAGAGCTATAAGTAAGAGTTTGCACAATAATTGTAAGATTTTAACACCTAACGTGTGAATGCACTGTGTGGCGGAAAGTGGGGAAAAAGGGCTGCTAAAAAAAGCTTCCTACTAAGGTAAAAAGATGGCTTTCATTAGCATTGTTGGTGCTAAGAGAAGATCACGTCAAGTGGAACTAGACGCAAACTAGACATGAAGTGTAGTCAGACTAGGCGAGTAAGATTAAGGAGAATTTCTCAATATTGGCCACACTAGAATACTCTAGGAAATTGATTTTGAGAATATTAACTAAGGCCGAAGAACTAAAACCGACTACAAAGGTTGTTAGTTGTGATCCGACATTTCTCGCTTGTTGTGAGTCAGCCCTTGGATTGACATATAAAGAAAAAAACTGTCAGACCGCCCATGGGTGACTACTATGTGACAAGGATATGGATGCTCAACGTGACAAATCTTCAGTGGGGGAAGAGGAGTGACTTAAGGGAACGCTGGCTGGAGTTGAGCTCATTAGGTACTAGGCTAGTCATGGACTTGGAAAGATTGAGTTTATGGACATCCAAATCAAGAATTTTATTCTTGAATTTATCCAAAATCTTTCTTGAAATTTTTAAGTACGATCCATACTTACATTTTCTTAAATCAAACTTATTCGGATTGCTTCAACAAATCAAACAGAAAAAAGTTGGTTGTTTTAATATATTTTTTTACATTTGAAAACAAAGTGTCTCGGTAGCCTAGAGGTAACGCGCTTGTGCTGCAGTGCAGAAATCCTTGGTTCGAATCCCAGCTTCGGTAAGAACAAAAAATGAAATTTTTAAATTGTAAATTTCAAGTGTCTATAAAATAAAAATAAAATATAAAATTCTTCTTCTTAAATAAAGCTCCATAAGTCAAAAAAAATGACATTTCATTTTCAAAATAATCCCGTTTACGGTTTAAATCAATCTTTTTCACGCTTACATTAAGTACGGTTTCGAACTTAAATCAATCCTTTTTTGGCTTAATTGTGGCTAAAAGTAAGAAATTCGTACTAGAAAAATCGTACCTGAAAATTTCGTACTTGGTTTAAGAAAAACCGTATTTACCGTACTTTTGACACCGCTATGGCTTGATTTAAGTAAAATTTTCTTAGATAATTTTTTGTGTGAAGTGATTGGGAAAAATATTTCACGAATAAATAAAGTAAAAACTAGAATTCATATTTCGGGATATAATGGGAGTCAGGTAGCTAGCAGATAGGCCCTAAATATTCACTAAAGAAGAGGTTTCACATAGCTAGTTGAGCTTATTTCTTCTTTTACGATTTTATACTAGTCGATAAAGAATATTTTTTTAAGCTGTAGAAGTTAAAAATCTTGACTTTTACAACAACTTTTTTCTTAGTGATTAAAAATTTTCCTAGAAAGTTTCCAAACAACTGGCAACCCTTAATAAACCATTACTGCTGTCTACCTCTTTTCTTCTTCACTATTTTTATTGTATTCATTACTCGTATTCGTATCATTTAGTTTTTATTCAAAACTTATGTATTTAAGTCATGCATGTTAATGACGATGACTACTAACACTACGGCAATGACAATGATCATCGTCAGATACTTCCACTTATGGAAAGATAAAAAAACAACAACAGCAACAACGACATTTAAAAAATATTTCTACTACTACATAGTAAATATACCGTTATACGAAAAGACCTGCTGACACACTTCCGTGATCTTCGTACCAAACAAAAACAGAAAAAAGTGTAATAAAAACGAGTAAATTTTTTATTAAAAAAGCAGAGAACAACTTTGTTTTTAAGCAGTGATGCCAACTTTTTGGAAAACAAAAGCACATAAAAAATGCATTATAATTCTTATGTAAAAATAAAGCAAAACAGCACTAGGCTTATTGTAATCACACCGCGGTATTAAGCGTTTGTGGAGATGCTTTTAACGCCTAAAAGTAATTGCCTACGACCCAGCTTTAATCATACCGATTTATTTAGAAACATTTCCTGAGTCCATGCGTTGGTCTGTCCAACTTCCTGGCTAGATAGATATACATATATGTATTTATTGAGATCGAAGTAATATCGCATTTCGAAATGTTTTATTAATTTTCGTTATGATCAATCCATCATTAAAAACCTTATGTGACAAACTAATAACTTAAACCTTTTGTGACCAATCTACGTGTAATATACCATAGATCCTCTATAAGTGGGATGACTATTCGTACTGACATTTTTTTATATGGTGTTCTGACTAAAAATGTTGCTGAATGGTATTGATTTTTAGAAAAATGAACTGATTGTAATAATTTAATAATTTGACAGTTTAGAATTGTAGAATACAAACGTTTTAATGTCAGATGGGAAAGTATTTTCTAATTGCAGAAAGAGTATAAGTTATTTGAGTCACTCCATTCTTTTATGGAATTTGCTCAACATTGTCCTAAGACTATTGACTTTTTATACCCTTCACATATGTAACAAGGGTATATATAAGGTTGTCATTCCGTTTGTAGCTTCTTAACAATCCATTTGCGACCCCATAAAGTACATATATTCTGGATCTTTATAGATAGGGAAGTCAATTTAGCCATGTGCATCTGTCCGTCTGTCTGCGTTATAGTTGAAATTGACTTTCTGAAGCCGACCGATGTCGCATAGATCCGTAGGTGGTATTAAACTATTCGAAATATCTGCAAAAAAGCGCTATTAAAATTCAGCAAAATTGCCTGATAACTGACCGAGATATACGCCAAAAACCAAGACTTCCCCTGTTTATTTCCCTAAAACTTGTTCATAAAAACCCCTAAAACTGCCCCGGAGTAGCCCCGTACAATGTGCAATATAGACCGATTCCCATTAATTCTTCTTTGCGAACATTTTTATGGAACATACTTACACCCTATATCCGCCTCCTAGCAGGCTTGACATACAAAGTTTAATTTTTTTTAAAATCGCTTCCACAGCTTCCAGGGTTCTCCTTCAAAAGTGAAATGTAAGACCGACCCCAATTAATCTGTCCTCCCAAACATTTTTGTGAAACATTCTTACCCTCTATCTTCAGCCCCTAACATGGTTGCCATATAAAATTTGAAAAAATAGGGTAAACACCCATACAACTTTTCCGGAGTCGCCCCTGTAGAAATAAAATGTATCACAGACCCGCATTAATTTTTCTTCCCAAACGTGTTTCTAGAGTATACTTACCCTCTATCTCCATCACTTAAGGGAGTTGCCATACAAATATTACAAAAATGATGTTAAAACGCCCATAGCTTCCCCAGAGTCGGCCTTAGAGAAATAAAGTGTACGACCCCCTTAGTTTTTACTCGCAACCATATTCCTAGAACATACTTACACCCTATCTCCACACCCTAAGAGGGGTGCCATAAAAAATTTGAAAAAAATTAGAAAAAAAACCTTTTGACTTCCCCGGAGTCGCCCCATTAGTTTTCCCTCCCAAATATATCGTTAGAGCGCTTTTGCCCCATATCTTTATTACCTAAGGGGGTTACCATACAAAATTTTAAAAAATAAGAGTAAACAGCCCTACAAATTTAAACAAAATTAGGACTAAAACCCCTACTGCTGCCCTAATCACCCTTAGAGGATTAAAATATGACAACGACCCCCTTTTAAAAATTAGAAATATTTCATAAATAAAAAACGAATAAAAATAATAAAAGGTTCGGGGTTTCGAAAGTCCAATGTGAAATATAGCGCTCTTACATGGTTAAAATAAGTTTTTCTAAACAAATTGAAATTGATAAAATTATATATTGATATCTTAATATGAAAAAGGCGTAACTTAATTTTTTTATAAGTTTCAGGAGAAAAAAACATTTGGAAAATTAAAAATGAGATCTAAAATTTTGCATATTAAAAGTTTGAATGCAGTTTTTAATAAAAAAGAAAGCCATTATAATTCTAGTTAAATAAAAGATATGATGAGAGTGACATTTGCTTTTAAGTATTTTGAAAAAATCGATTTGATTTCTTGACTAATATTTTCTCTTAAAGCCATAAGAGATTGGGGATTGTCATTATAAATCCTTTCTTTCAGATAGCCCTATTTAAAATCCACGAGAGCCGGAAAGGGCAACCTCATTGGTCATGGGATGTCCCCAAAGCGACTGATCAGTTTTTTTGGAGAATTTTTCCCCAAGAAAATTCATCGAAACTTTGGCTGTGTGGTGCAGTCGCCCAATCCTGTGGAAAGCACGTATGTGAAGAGAACGATAGATGAGCTCGCAGGTTTGGCAAAAGGAATTCCGTAATCATACGCTGACAACTTTAACTGTTGACAATCGTAGCCTGACCTCGAAAATTTTGGGAAAAAAAACGGTCTCATGCCTGGATAAGGCACACCAAACAGTTACCCTGGGGAAGTGCAAGGGTTTTTGATGTTTCAATCGATTGTTGTGGGTTTTTGGAGACCAGTAACGACAGTTTTGCTTGTTGACGTGACCGTTTTAGTGAAAATGAACCTTGTCGCTCCAAAAAATCGGATTTACAGTGCGAAAACGCCCTAACATTGTTTCACAAAAATGTTTGCGTAATTCAAAGTCACTTTCTTTCAGTTCTTAAATTGTGAACAAAATTGTCGACGAGCAATTACGAAAGAGTAATTACTCCCTAAAATTTTTCCATAGCGAACGCGCGATGGTCATTCGACCACTATATATATCATCGTTACTAACAAATTCGCACAAACGATAATTTCAACGGCACCGTTTTTCCTCCGTAAAGTTTATTAGTTTTTGAAATAATCGTATTTAAAAATACAAATTTGCCTCCAGACACCCTGTAGAACTGTTTAATTGTTTTTAATTATTTAAGTAAAATAAACAATTTCACTTTGAAATTAATCAAAAACATTACGTTTTTATATAAAAAATTAAAAAGATAAAAAACATTAACATACACCTATTAAGCTCAGTTTAGTAGACAAGATAAATTTTGGGCTTAATTTGGTCATATAGCGGCATTAAAACTGTGCTTAAAAATAAACGTTTCCTAAGTTGACAAGCCGATGTGAAAGCCACTTGTTTATGGAGTGGTAAGTACAATGTCAAAAAGAGTTTCTAAGCTAAAAAAAAACATTCTTAGTACTTGCAAAAACATACTCTACATATATTTATTGATAAAAAGTTTTATAGTTTTAACCCTTAAATGCATGATTTGCCATATATGGGACATAAAAAAGGGGAAACACCAAATTAACGGTACAAAACTTGGCGAAAATAACTTTAAATTTAAAACAAATTCTAATATATACGAGACGCTTACATTCCTAGACAAAAAATAATGTTATAAGTACTTTTCTCACCAAACAAATTTACTTTTAAAATTATAAGCAAAAAGCACCTCCGTCCAGTTTGCCAGCTGATTGTCAACTTAAATAAATTGCAAGCGAGACGAAGTGGTATTCAAATAAATATTTATATCGTATTATTTTTTTAAGTCTTTTATACTCAACTTTAGTTTAACTGATAAGAATTACATGAATCATAAATCGTGCACCATATATGGTACAATATGCGTTTAAGGGTAAAAGCTTGTAAAAATCACTAAAAGCGCAGTCGAAAAATCCAGAAAGCACCAGCTTAATGTTGTTTCTTAGCTGATAATTTGGTATTTTGAGGTAATTAAAAGCACCAAAAACAGCGACAAAAAGCACTTAATTGGCATCGCTGTTTTAAAAAGATGTTGAGTGAGTGAGAGAGAGAAAAAAGAGTTTGGGGGCAACACTTTTTTTAAAGTGAAAAAATGTTTTATAAAAAGAGGCTCATTTAAGATGAAGTTGAATTAACAAGCTTTTTCTTATAGGTAGAAGATGTAAACTGAATATTTTTGAAAAATGCCGGTTTTAGTTGGAACAATTGAGGTTTGTGTAAGTATGTTAGAGAATAAAAAAATTGGAAAATTATTATTTGTGAGTGTTTTTATGAAGTTTGAAAAAATGCATATCAATGTACCTTTGGTATGTAATGGTTCGGTATGAGTACCCTAAAGGTAATATGGGGGAAAATGTCCCAATACCACCACTATTGTCGACTACACTGGTTTCAATGTCTACATATGACCCCAAAAGAACTACCTTATCAGTATTACCAATGCCAGTAGTAGATTTTCTGTAGTAAAACGCATTGCCAGGGGTATAGCTTGTCAGCAGTACTAGTGACAACGTCAATAGTGAACTCTTCAGTTTTACTATTGACATTTCCTGCAGGGTAGATAGAAGTAGTAGGTTGTGTCCCTTAAGTTTGTATCTTTAACCAGAATAAATAAATAATTTTCTGTTGTTCGCTTTACCATTGTTTATATTTAAACAAATTTGTGGCTTTTGTTTTGTTTGTTTTTAGATTAAAAAATTTGTTTTCGAAGTTCTGTAGGCGTTTTTGCCATTATTTTCTTTCTGTCTATTTTAACTAATTTTTCAAAGTGTTCAATTGTTATGAATTTTTAATTTTTTTACAGCCGGGGTTTTTATGCTTTTTTTCTGGGTGGGAGATTTCCAACTAAACAATTGCCATTAATATTGTAGAAATTGTAGGGGAAGTATTGAAAAAAGTATTTTTTAGCTTTTGTTGTTATTTTTTGTGTGAATTTAACGGGGATTTTCAATTAAAAATTTTTTTTTGGTTACAATTAAAGTTGGTGTCTGAAACTGTGCTTAACCACAATGTTGGAGGTTGTAGATACATATGGTTTTTGTGATTGTTTGAACTTTTATTACTCTGAGTAAATATCAAGTTCAATGTTTTTTTACTTTAGTTTTAGCTTTCATTGTATTTTGTTAATTTTACAGCAATAATTTTTTAATGCTTAAATTTAATTTTGTTAGTTTTGAAGTTTTAAATTAAATGTAATTTTTTTGATAAATAAAGTAAAAATTACATTAAATTTAGTTTAATCGATTTATAGGACCTGTTAATGGAAAAAGGATTGCAATTAACCTGATGCTAGAGTGTAGAGACTAGAAAGGATTTAAAGTAACAGAAGGCAATTTCGGGAGGCAAATAAATCCATTACCTACAGATCTATTTAAATTCGTTAGCTTTTATTCCATTATCTTAAGTAAGCAACTAAAGACGATAGGAATTTGAATAACATTGATCATGTTACTTTAATATAAATTATAGTTTCTTTTATAAGGCGTTTTTGTCACTGATGCCACACCCAAATAATTATTACAGATACAGAGTTGAAGTCATTTACGCAATATACCGTAAATTTATTCTTAAATGAAGAAACAACACGTGTTCATACATACCTACGTTCAAACATACATACAGAAACTTAATGCGTATTTATTCACATCCATAAGTATGCTTAACAGCGTTGCCAGTTGGTTACATTTGTTACAATTTTTGTATGGTTTTTGGCTAAATGGACTTCCCTATCTACAAGAATCGAGAATATATATATACTTTATGGGGTCGCAAATGAATAATAAAAAAAATTACAAACAGAATGACAAACTGATAGGTATATGCCCTTAGTACTTTGTGAAGGGTAAAATTACATGTTAACGCAGGCAACTGTTGGATGCCAGTCTGTTGCTGGCACACGTCAAACGAATAAAAATTCCAAAACATTACTTCTACTTACAAATATGTATAAATGTATGTATGTACTTATGTACAAAATTAAACATAATTTTTAGAAAAATCATTAAAGAATCTTTAAATATATCAACATTTATCACAGATTTATCATTATTAAAGAGAAATTCATTTATTACTTTTAGCATTTATCTTAAGATAAACTCTTGTAAAACGCAGAATAAAATTAAAAAACTTAAAAGGAAATACAAAAACTTAACAAATTGTCAAACGTACGTACATGGACATATACAGTGTGTGTTTGGAAAAGTGGAGACACAATACAATGTGAAATAAAGTCAACTTATGGTTTAAAGCTCAGTTATAAACGATTAACAAACTTGTTACATATATTTATATTAAGAGTATAAATAAACTACACCACAAGTTATTTAAACTTCTATGATGTTTGGCTTTAAAAAAAAAACAATGTAAATAAAGTAATAAGTAAGTAATATTGAAGCAATTACGGATTGGGAAATAAAAATATTCGGAAACAATTTATTCAAATCAAGTAGGTAGACGTATACAAAAATTGGACCTACCATTCTGACTTTGTATCACAAGATCGGAAAAGTAAGCGCCCGGAGAACTTCTAGTTCCAGTTAAGGTAAGGGAGGAAAGCCGGTACTTAAATAAAAAGAGATGAAGTCAACATGGGTCTGCTACGTTGATGATTTGTGATGCTTGCTCTCGCCATGACAAAAAGTAAGGGCAATAGTGGTAATCCTTGGCTCCCACCACCGTTTACTTTTGTGGGATCGCTTGTTTTATCATCGTGTATCCAATCTTCTGAAGTTTAGAAAAACACTAGTGGAATAGAGGAATGCAAAAACACAAAAAGTGACTCTTAGAGGAACTTTACAAGAAGAGAATTATTCTCCCTACTTCTTGGGTCACTTGCCGTCTACAAGCTTCTCACTAGACTTGAGAACGGAGCCAAAAAAAAATATCATGTTTGATATCCGACCGAAAATGGAATACAACTCTCATGTATGGGCTGGTGCCCCGAAGTCTATTTTGGGGCTACTTGGCCGCGTACAGGAACGAGCAAAGATACTCATCGGCGACGTTGTGGTATCTAGTCGTCTTGATTCACTTGGACACCGTCGTGATGTGGGGTGTGTTTCGCTGTTCTATCGATACTATAATAGAATGTGCTCTGAGGAAATCCGGGAACTTGTTCCCGAAACCCGGAACTTTTTGCGTGATACACGTTTTTCTAGAAGTGCACACCCATACGTATTCGACTGGCCAGCACCACTCATTACAGGGAGAACTCCTTCTTCGATCGAACAGTTCATATGTGGAATAAGCTTTCTAGTGATGTCTTTCCTGTCACAGTAAATATCGAGAAATTTAAATCAAATGTCCAGAAACACTACTCATTTTATCCTCCTTCCCATAACCTATTTTCCTGACACCAACACAATGCAATGCATGTATAGGGGCCATCCCCTGAGTGCTGGTTATTATTAAAAAAAAATGTGGTGGTTATTGCCCCTGCAAAGTTCTTGGGTACAATCAGCTCAACAATGAAAGCTACACTGCTGAGAATTAGCTAGTAGGCGGAACAAGAGGGGCCTGAGGTAAATTTGGAGAAGGCGAACTAATAATAAATAATCCATTGAATATAATGGGGTTAGATAGTACCAATGTGATACTGAAGAGAAGGGTCAAATAGACAACAAATACATGCAGAAAATATTAGATAAGCATGGATCGTATGGCAAGTCTGTCGCTGCATTGGGTGGGCATGTCTTATGGGGGGTGGCATCACCGAAAACCAAGCCAACCTTAGGTATCTGGAAATTGCGTAGAGAATTGCAGGGCTATGTATAGATGGCGCTTAACCTAGCAACTATACGACATTGGAAGGGAGTAATTAAAGACATGAAGTATTAATGATAAAATGTTATTGTTGGTCAGAAGAGCAAACAGAGTAGCCAGACCTGGCTATATGCTATGTAGTGTGCCTTGAGATCGAGAATCTATTAAGCGGCATTTATGTTAACACTTAGCTCTCATGCACTCCAAGGCACACTGTCTAGGGTCTATTTATAACCAAAGCCTGAAGGAATTACCTGAGATTGGTAAGAAAAAAACGGTTGGCATTTTTCAAGAGAGTGTAGAGCTTGAGCTCATTACACAGGGTTGTCTTTAATATTTTATTGCTTAAAAATTTTTTCTTCAGATGTCACCATGAAAAAGCTGTAGGTTAATGTGTTCACAATTGGTTGGCCACAGCCTGTATTTATCATTACAGTGGCAACGATTTCTGCTGATGCTGTGTAAGATTTTAGAAAAAGTAAAGAAATCTTGTTGAAACAGCGTTTACAGTAGAAACATTTGTCTAACTACGGATATAAAATACCACGAATTTAGGATGAACGTGTTTTAATATTTATTGTACACAAACCTACATAGGTGTGTACGTATAAAAATATTTATGTATGTATGTAAGTATCTATGAACATATATTTTTCATTAATGGTATGAAAAAAATTATATTAAAAGATTTCTGTGGTTTTATGTTAATGTTAACAAAGTATGTTGTTTCATTTATTTTGTATCAACCGTTTTAGTATCTTGAAACCGCATTCGCTCAAAAACTTTAATAAAGAAGCTTTAAAACATTAATAGATGGTCTATTAGTCGTTCGTTTGTTGCTTACTTAAAGACATATTAAAAAGCAACAACAATAGAAAAAACTAATACTGCTTTGAGTTGCAACAAATTGATGACCAAGTTTTTCTTTTTTCAGCGTTTGTTTTTTGCTGATTTTTTATTTAATTTTTCATTGCCACAAATGGCAATGCTACTGTTGCTAGTCGTATAACTGCATAGCAATGTATGGTCGGCATAAGTGGCACGTGCGATCACTTGCTTTAGTTTTTTCCATCATCTTAATACTTTTCTTTTATTGTTTTCGTTTTATGTGGCAGTTAGCATATTTAATTTGTTATACAACTTCTGCTAGTGTTTTCCTATATTCTCTAAAATGTATAAAGTGTGTTACTGTTGTTGTTTTTTGAAGCCACAAGCTCTGAAAGATTAAGGAAAAACATTAGCCTCCATAAGTTGACCTCAATGCTTCCATGTGTTGGTTAGTTTCAGTAATATTGGCAGTCAGCAACATTATGTTGCATCAATGCGCCAAATAAACTTGATGGCCAGACATACTACTTTGCCACAAGCTACAGTCAGTCTTCATTTAAAATAAAAATTTATTTGAAAAAGCCACTTGGAAAATAAATTTAATTTTTTTTGGTAAGAAATTCTTGGTCTTGGTCAAGTTTTATGTGTGTGTGTTTTTTGTTTTTATTTTTAATCTTCAACATCTTTTAAGGTTGTTGTTTTTGATGTTTCTAGGTTTTTAGCAGAAAATATTTTTGGATGTGTATTTGATAATGATGCTTGATAAAGTATAGAACTTAACCTTGTAATATGTTTTAATAATTATTTTGCCAACTTAAGCAAATCTGCAAACTGTTAAAAAAAACTTAGAAATAAAAGGCTTACAATATTTTTAAAAATATTTTTAAAAGAAAAGAATATTTTTAAAATGATTTTGGAAATGATTTTTATTAATAACTTACAAGTTCTTCTGACCAGTTTTTTCTTAAATTTTGTTTGTTATACGTTTTACACTTTTAATTGCAAACACCCCTGTTAAAGATTTTCATCACTTTTAAGTACCCATATACCAAAGAACAAAAGAACATTTAAACTTGACCCTTTACCGGAAACTTTAATGGTTTGGAAAATACAAATAAAATCTTTTAAGAGAAGAAATTTCAGTCAAGTTAATTTTTGTAGCAATAATTTGATGGATTTGGGTAAAAAATATTGCAACTTCAAATCAAAAACTGGGTTAATGGGAAAAAATCTTAAGTGTGTTAGAAGCAACTAAACTTTTTTTATTATAAAATCTTTATTGCAGGGCTTTTTGTCTAAAAAGCGCTTTATTTGTTTTAACTTGTCACCAGTCCTTAAGAACACAGGATTACTAAAACAGAAACAAGAAAAAAAATTAAAAACACAAGTTTTTGAAATGAAAGCAGGTGAAAATGTTTTAGTCGGTCACGTCACGGACAAATAGACCGATAATTTTTGTATTCAATATAATAGTTGGTGGAATAGAGATAAACATGTGAGCAAAATTTTAAGAAGAATATTCGATATATTTGTAGCCCAAGTGCTTATTTCGGGGGGACATTTGTATTGGGGCTATACCAAAAAAATGAGCCGATCCTCACCACAAAGAACTAATTTGTGCCCAAATGTTATCAAAATATCTTTAAGACTGCCACCTGTACTTGGATTTTAAAAATACATCGACACTTAAACAGAGATGTGCACAGACGAAGATGCCTTAATCGACTAAGGAAGTGATTCTAAGTCAATTGGTATGCTTAAAAGTGGGTCTCAGATTATTACTTTGAGGATTTGTCTAATTACGCAGAATACCCCTACCACGTATGTGATGTTGGTATAAAGAGCCTAAAATTCAATTTGGAATGTCAGGATGTTAATGAAACCCTTTTGCGTTGCCTCGTTATGCCTCTAATTAGCAAGACATAATCTTATAATACTTGAAATAACCGACATCCTTTAAAGCAAATCAAGCAAAGTTAACGACGAGCAATGGCCTGTTAGGAGAGAAAAGATGTGATTAAATTGAGAAACTCACTGCTAGTTGTATGTAGTATCATCGTTCGTATAAACATCGCTTAGTAGTGGCCACAATTTGCATTAAAATTATAATATTTTTCATAAAAGATTAAAAGTAAGAAAACTTCAAAGGAGACAAAAGCTATTTTATACCCGGATGTTTTTAAGGCAGATGTGCTACAGAATGCTGATCGTAGCTTTAATTAAACAAAGGATATAATCACACCAACAGCTGAACGACATAGATTTTAAGGACACGGGCCAAAAGAATTAACCGCAGCAATGGTAGAGTGAAGAGTATAATCGCATCAGAAGCTGACAGACACATTGATTTTAGGAACCAAACTTGCCAAGGTAGAGTAAGCGATTAGACATGGAAACTTTTTACTGATAGGGGGAGAGATAAAGTGTCACCAACAGCTATATCGCCAACTTACCAGAGAAGTGGAAAGAAGTGTTACAAGAAGCAAAAGCAAAAAAAGGCCCACGATATTGCTCAGGAGTCGCAGGCGGCTGCCAGCAGCCAAAAATCAACAAATGAAACTTTGACATTAATTCTACGGAGCGATGTTATATTCTCCTTCTAACCATATGGACAGGGAATTTGAAAATTATTATTATTCCTGCCCACCTAACCGATAAAGCTAAACTATATTATGCCATAAGTTAGGGTTAGGATACGAAGGGAAGGGGCGAGTCCAACTTACCACCTCCACTCGAAGGCCCTCAGGCCCATTGGGAATCCCTTCAGAAGAGTCAAGAAAAGAATAATAAAAGTAAAGACAAGCATTTTATAGGTAAAGGAAAAGAAAGCAATAGTGCCGTCCGCAAGATGTCCAAGAAAGTCAGTAGTCATAGGCACTGAATCACCTATCTGCCCAGCCACCCACCCCCTTAATGAAACCTATGATGCTCCCCAGTCCACAGCCGGAGACCTCACCAAGTCCATCTAAGAAGGGCCCTCCAAACCACCTCTGTCGGCGAATCTGCAGCCCAGAGCAGTAGCAGACAAGATGTTCTACCGTCTCTATCTCCTCGTCGTCCCGGCATACCCTGCGCAAATCTAGAGAGTTCCTGTCCCATTTGTTCGCCCTATATCTCACATCGTAGTGCCCTGCAAGAGTCCCAATAATGCACCTCAGAACACCCCTGCTCTTCTTGAGCAGCAGGTTAGTGCCCAATATGATGCCATAATAATAGTTGAAAACTCTAAATCTCCAGAACTTGACAAAATTCCACCAGAGTTATTGTCATCAGAAGGGTCAACTGGCTAAAGGATTGATAATAAATATTTCCAAAAAGAAAACCTAGGAGATCAAAAAAACTGGAGGGACATTACAATATTCATCATTTTTAATGAAATTATCACTTACATCCTAAACAAAAGAGTATCATATGACATTCTACTCGATCTTAGAAAGGGATAAGCTGGATCCCATATAAAAATTTTTCATTAAACACATTAACTGCATGGGAGTTGTAAAGGAGCAATCGGTTGAGTGGTGCGAAAATTAAACACTCAATAAAGAGACTTTTGCTGCATTGATTGGTTTGATTGACTTTATTCTAATTAAAGAGTTTTACAACAAAAAAAAAAAAAAAAAAAAAAAAAGCGGTGACACGCCTGTGATGAATTAATTTACAGTACAGACCCTTTTGATAAACCCTTTTTGGCAGCATTTAACAACTAAACTTTAGGGGCAAAAGGTTGTAGTGCCGAAATTTTGAAGGCAGAGAAACTATGGTGCCACGCCAAGCAAAACTAAATCTATTATTTTTTTATTTTTACTATCGATTTTAATTTAAATGATAAGGCTTAGAATGTACACCCCATGCACTAACTTACACACTTTTTATGTCACATTTTTTAAACGGTTACATCTAAATTCCCTGAATTTGTAAGATTTTGGCCGAAAACGGAAAGAGTGGGAGCTGTTCATAAAAAGCAAAAATAAAGTAATTAAGAATATAGATGCATGCAATTTCTAAGCAACTTAAGCACAACCGTCTATAGATATGAGCTTAAAATTTAGTATGAGTATGTGTGTTATGTACAGTTTTGGTAAGGGTGTAAAGGGAAAGGGTTAAAGTGAGGGATTTTACCACTCGCAGGCAACGCAAAAAATTTTAAAACATTACCGCAACTATGATTGTCAAATTTAGCTTATTTGCAAAAAAAAAAAAAAAAAAAAAAAATTAAAAAGCTGGATCAAGGTAGAACGAAAATTTCTATGACATTAAAACAATTTTTATATTCCCCACAGTTATAGACTCAAAAATTTAGTTTGATTAAGTGTGACATCTTGACCTCTATTTAGAGTGCAAACTGAAAATGTGAAGCATTTAAAAGCAATCAAAAAACTTAAAATATAAATATGATGTCTATCTTCGCAAAAGTTATTTTTATTTAAGTTTAATTTCTTCTAAAACCTTAAAAGGTTTAATATGCCACTTAAGCTTTATAAACAGTAGGGTCGGGTCTAGCAAAGCGGGCCGGGTAAAGCTAGTTATTCTATAACATTTGACAATGTTTGCAAGTTACGTAGAAGTATAACTAGGAAAAGAGTTCAAAGAAAGTATGTATATCTTATTTGTCTTTGAGTTCCAAATTTTAATCAGATCTATATATCAAAACAAAAGGAATTCAAATTTGCTCCAGTTACATCTACTTTTTTCGGACGATTATTTTCTATGAGTTCAACATGATTGTAGATCTGGCGATTTTGAGGCCATTTTTTGTACATAAGTGATAAAGGTCATTGCGTTTGTAATTTCTTTAATATCTATCTGGACCCCAAAAAGAATATACTTTCTTGGTCCTTATAGATAAAAAGGTGGATTAAACGATGCCAGTCTGTCCGTCTGTGTTATGGTTGAAATCATAGCCCCGTAAGTAATATAAAACTATCAGAAATATTTGCGAGAAAATTGCTAATGAAATCCAGCAAAATCACCTGACAACTGACCGAGATATAAGCCAAAAACCAAGACTACCTCTGTTTATTTCTTAAAAATTTGTACATAAAAAACTCTACAACTGCCCCGGAATCGCCCCTACACAAGTGCAATGTAAGACTGACTCACAAACATTTTTGTGGAACACACTTAGGCTCGTATCCAAAAAAAATTTTAAATTTAACAAAGGTTTTTAAAGTAATATTTTCACAAAAAATCAGTATTTGAAGTCTACTTACTTTAAATTAAATTTTTTTTTGCATTCAACCCTTAATCTCTAGCTCTACCACATAACAGTGTTGCCATACAAAGTTTAGTTTTTTTAAAATATTTTTTTAATCAATCCCACAGCTTTCAGGGTGCTCCTACAAAGGTCAAATTTAAGACCGATCCTCCCAATCATTTTTGGAAAAGATACTAGCCCCCTATCTCCAGCCCTAACAGGGTTGCCATATAATATTTGAAAAAATGTTAAAAACCCCTACAATTTCCCCGGAGTAGCCCCCCTAGAGAAATAAAATGTATCAAAACCCCATTAGTTTTCCCTTCAAAAAAATTTTCAAAAACATACCTATGCATCTCTTATCTTCAACACTACCCTCTTAAGTGATACAAAATACATAAAAAATTTACAAAAATTATGTAAAAATGCCAATAACTCTTTCCTCCTAAACATATTCCTAAAACATACTTAGCCTCTATCTCTGTCGCCTAATGGGGCTCCATACCAAGTTTGGGAAATTGAAATAAGTCTCCCGTAATGCTTCCAGGGTGCCCTTGAATGGTCAAATGCAGGACTGATCTTAACTAATTTTTTCTTGCAAATATTTTCCTAAAACAAACATTTTTCTTAAGGGGGGAAATTTGAAAAAAATCAGGATTAAAATCCCTACAACCTTCCCGTAGAAAATGGATAAAAATAAAAAAAAGTTCAGGGTTTTGAAAAGCCAATGTGAAGGGTATATAATATTTGGCACACCCGAATATAGCGCTCTTACTTGTTTTTATTGAAGGTAATTTAAGGTTTCGCCTGAAAGCAAGACCTAAACTTTTTGAGAACACCAAGGCGAATTGGAAATATTTTCGAGTAGAACGACCTGGCAACACTGAACACAGAATTACTAGAAGACTGCAAAATATAAAAATTATTCTCTTGTTTCGGTTAATTATGTTTTCTTGGCTTCTCTAATGTGTTTTATTACAATAATTTGAAGATATTTCTTATTGAAAGCCTGCCTATTTGGTAAGTAGTTATGGGTACTATTTTCATTAATAAATACACACAAAAGGCTTTTAACAGTTTTGATGTTGTTATTTAAATTTTTACAACCCTTCAACTTTATTTAACAAAAACACACAACCCATACTCCTCCAACTATTGGCACGAGTACATAAATGTATCCCATGGCTCTGTGCGTGTATTTTGGCATGTTGAATTCAAAAATTTTTTTTGGTCATTTATGGTGACTGAACGCTGGGGATTTAAACTTAAATATACACACAATTAAACACGTATTTATATAAAAATAATCTAAATGTGTGTGTGAGAGATACAAAGCAGAGACTTTTGCGTCTACATTTATAGTAAAGCTTTAATAAAAAAAACGACTTTGGGTCAGCGAACTTTTTGGCTGCTTTAAAAAGGCAAAAAACTAGAAAAATAGCGTAAACAACTCGTTGTGATTTGTTAAATTTGAAAAAAAAAATATAGTGATGATCGTACACACATACTTTGCACGTACCACGGCTTGTCTGCTAGAAAAACTTTTAACATATTAATTATTTATTTATTGTATTTGAACTCGATATTTGTATTTGATTTAATTTTTGGATTGTAGGATGATAATGCTCGTCATAAAGTTAAATGTTTATATGATTTATATATGTATATATGTATATAGAAACATACATATTTATACACTTTTATAAAAATACAACATAGTAGTTGTTTTAATACACTGAAAAAAACCATAAAGTTTCGTAGTTTATTTTTTCGTAGAATGAACGAAGTTTTCTTTAAGATTACAAAAAAAGCTAGGCTTTAATAAAATCACCTAGTTCAAAAGAAAAAAAAACGCATTACAAGAAATGCTCCACCGATTTTACCATAATTCGCGATCAAAGAGTCAAAGTTTGTAAAAAAATTTTTTTAAGGTTAAACTTAAACAACTTTTACTTCTAACGTTTAAAATTTTGTTTAAATACTCAGCCACTTTTCAATTATTAAGAACGAAGGAATAAAAAAAATTCTTCGAATCAAAAATTTTATTTTTTGGAAAATTAATAAAAAAAGATAGAAAGCAGCAAAAATTTATACATTTTTTCAGTTAAATGTTTTTAAAAAAGCTATTATGTTTAAAATGTAGGACCTATTAACATATAAAAAATTCTGAGCCACAGGGTTGCCACCGTGGTTTAAAATTAATAAAAAATAACTCGTTTGGAGCACACGGGTGCATTTTTGCATACACTCATAAATTTTTTAAAAATCGAAAGGTATCAACAAATTTAGGGTAAAATTACCCTAGGAATACACATTTAATAAAGGGCTGTTAATTTTAATATGTATTTAGGATTAAAAGATAGACAGGAAAGTTAAGTGTGTTTAGTAATAAAATCACCATTCATGAACTGATTTTTATCAAATAGAAGCTTTTAGTGTTTGAACTTAACGTTGTTATATGAGTCTGTATTTAGATTTCCTTAAAATCCACGGAATTTTATAATCAGGGAAGTTATATAAGCAATGTTGGAATCAACTTTTTAAAGCCCCCCGATATCGTATAGAGCCGTTAGTTGTATCAGACTATCAAAAATATCTGCAAAAAATTGCTGTTGAAATTCAACAAAATCGCTCGATAACTGACCGAAGCCAGCAACCACAACTATCCCTGTTTGTTTCTCTATATATTTTGTACATAAAAACTTCTGCAACTGCTCTGTAGTTGCCCTTACATGGGTGGAAATGTAAGACCAACTCTCAATAATCATTTCTTACGTATATTTTTGTAAAACATACTTATACCCTATATCCACCTCCATATAGGGTTGCCATACAAAGTTTATTTGTTTAAAATTTTGATTAATTCTCTCCCAAAGCTTTTAGGGTGCTCCTACAAAGTTTAAATGTAAGACCGACCCCAATTAGTTTTTCCTTCCAAAAATTTTTGTGAAACATACTCCAGTCCATAACAGGATTGCAATACAAAATCTGAAAAAAAATTAGAGTAAAAACCCCTACAACTTTCCTGAAGCCGCCCTTGGAGGAATAAAATGTATCACAGACCCCCATTAGTTTTCTCTCTCTAATATATTTTTAGAGCATACTTACCCTTTATCTCTATCACCTAAGAGGATTGCCATTGAAAATTTACAAAATTGATGTAAAGACGCCCATAAGTTTTTCAGAGTCGTCATTAGAGAAATAAACCTATTCCTAGAATATACTTACCGACTCT
The DNA here is from genome assembly GCA_963583895.1 of Melanophora roralis. NCBI lineage: Eukaryota > Metazoa > Arthropoda > Insecta > Diptera > Rhinophoridae > Melanophora > Melanophora roralis. The sequence continues at coordinate 91,975,939 of OY757187.1, read as the reverse complement.
CTCCATCACCTAAGGGCACCCCCACTCAAAGTTTGGGAAAGTGAAATAAATCCCCTCTAAAGCTTCGATAGGTGAAATGTTGGACCAACCCTAACTATTTTTTTCCTGCAAACATTTTTCTAGAACATTCTTACGCCCTATGTCTACCCCTAAGGAGGTTGCCATACAAAGAAAAAATTAGGGTAAAACCCCTACACGTTATGATGGGTATATAAGATTCGGAACAGCGAATATAGCGTTTTTACTTGTTTATGTATTTGCTGGGCAGTCTTTGTAAATTTTTCATTTTTGTTTCCAATGCAAAATCTCAGCTCTTAACTAAAAGTGATATGGAACTAAAATTTCCATATCAGCGTAAATATTTTTTGCCTCTCCAAAAATAATTTTCAAATGTATTTGGGCTTTATTCCTTTTAGTCTCAAGACATGTTTTTTTTGTTAACTATTCTCGTACAGATGGAGCAAGTTTACATATGCAATACATTTGTTTAATAAAATATATGAAACGTTTGTTTCATCGCTACCAACATTTTTATTTATTAAATCAAACAAAATCCGCGCCAGTGTATGAGAATATATAATAATTGATTTAGTCCTAAAATATGACACACTTTAGGATTTTACTTATTGGTTAGTAGCTAATCGGTTTTGTTGATTTTAAATAGCGATTGTTTCGAAGATCCCACAAACTAATCTGTAGGACTTAATATGGCTCCAGAAACTTGATTTCAAAAATATATAGAACCGTATTTAGTGGATTATATTTAAAGTTAAAGCCAAGTACAGCATACTTACTGGCCTCATTCGAATTTTCAATAAGAAGTTTGTTTTCCTTGTTAATGCTATTCGTAAAACTATAGCGTTGGTCACATAGTCAAACAATTCCCCCCAAAAAGTGTGACCGCTAAGTATTATTATAATATCCATTTAACAAACAAGCAAACAAACAATTTTTTTCTTTACTGGCCAAAGCGTATTTTGTGCTAAAGAGTTTAATACTCAATTCTTTTTTCCCTTTTTTGGTTCGCTTAAATCATTTCAAATTCCATGACTTGACGTAAATTTTACGTCATATTGTCTCTAACGGTATATTTTTTTTGTTAATTAGATTTTTTTTAACTTTTTTTTGCTAAAATGGAAGAGATTACCAATTAAAATTTATTCATTTTATCATCTGTTATCTTGTATGTTGTTGTTACAATTTCTTAAGAACTTTTTTATAGCCAATTTAGTTTTGGTTTCCTTAAATATTTTTTTTTGTTTTAACGGATTTAATTTGAATATTTTTTTTACAACAAAAACAAAACTAATTATATAAATAATGGCATTAGTTTGATTTAGTTTAAATATCTAGGGTAGAAATTATGAGAGTTTTAATGATAATTATAATAATAATGATATGAATTACAATCTCATTGCTTTTTTATGATTATCTTAATTATGGTTTTTAATTTTTTTTTAATGTAAATTAAATAGGTCAGTAAATGTTTCATGTTAGATTTAAAAGATACATACATATACATATATGTATATATGTATGTATATTTAAAAATGTGTATGAATAGGGGTAAAATAGTTGCTTAAATGTGTTTTTTATTAAATTAAAAATTTGATAAAAAAATGTTTTTTTTCTAATTTAAATTATGTTTTGCATTTTGTTTATTGTAAAGATTTATTGGAATTTTAATATTTTTTTTAAGAATTTGTTTACGTATACTTAGTTGTAAGGTTTCGGACAGTTTAGCACAGCCAATTTCAACTTAAAATCTATGAAATTTTACATTTTGTTGAATAATATGTGTGTTGTGGCCCTTGCAGCCTCTGGTTTACATTTGTTTTTTTCTTTTTTCGAGGTGACAGATGTTTTATGGTCTTAATTCTAATTAAATTTTTAAGTTCTATATTATTTTTTTTGATTTTTATAACAACCAATGTTTGTCCACTCGCCTGGCTGAGCTATCAAAGTCAGGGTGACCACTGAGAGCTTAAAAAAATTTCCACAAAAAATGATTTTGGAGCAAAAAAAGTTTCATAAAATAGTCGATGTGAAAAAATAAAATAAAATTAAATAATATTAAATAAAATAAAATAAAATAAAATAAAATAAAATAAAATAAAATAAAATAAAATAAAATAAAATAAAATAAAATAAAATAAAATAAAATAAAAAAAATAAAATAAAATAAAATAAATCAAAATAAAATAAAATAAAATAAAATATAATAACATAAAATAAAATAAATCAAAATAAAATAAAATAAAATAAAATAAAATAACACACAGAAAAAACTTCACAACTTTTATTCAAACAAACCGTTTTTATTTGAAGAATATTTTAAAATCAGATAAACAATTTTATTATATTTTTGAAAAATATATTTGTAAAAAATGCCTACCATTTTCAGTAAAAAAAATTGTAATTTTTCGCTTATTTTTTTTTGACATAAAAATCAGGGTCTAGCAATATATTGCCTGAAAAAAATATTTCTAAAAAAACTGTTTGTTTGAATAAAAATTTGTGAAGTTTTTTTGGTGTATGTAAGGCCTTAATTTATTGTTTTTTTATTCATTTGACTAAGAATTAAATGACGTTGTGTTTCCACGTTACAAATTAGGATCCTGTGAGAAATATGCCTCGGCTCCTTTCTATTGTTCATTGGAAAAGTTTGCAAGCAATTAGTTAAATAAAACAAAGAGTAAGAAATAAAAATAATGTTTCGAATAAAAAAACACAAAGTTATTACGCGTTTGGCAAATGTGTTGATGGCAGAAATTTTATTCCTGAAGTTTATCAAATGTTTTTTTTTTTAAGAACTAACAGATTTTAAACTTATTTTCTTCTATTTACGTTTCAATTTTTGGTTAATATTTAAAGTATTTAATGTTTATGTGCCCTTGTATTTTTGTGTTTTGTTGTTGTTTAGGAAAGCATTTTCTGGTTATTATCATTTTATCAAACGTTACCCAAAAAACTAGAAAACAGCCCTATGCTATCAAACATTAAGCACGAAATATGGTTTCTTGCGCTTTCGGCATAAAATAGCTAAATTCCCCACATGTAAGTGGAGAGAGCATGTTTTAATTTTTCTATCATACAAAGCTATAAGTTTCAAATACAGAAAAATTGGTGTTAAAAAATTAATAAAAAAATATACCGATCAAATCTTAACCCGATATTAAGTAATGTTTTTAGTTTTTTAAATTTACGTCCATAAAATATGTTGTACATTTTAGTTTCCATTAATTATTGATTGAAGATAATTTATATGAAAAACATATAACTCTGCAATACGTTTTTATATTTTACATTCTATTTTTATGCAATTTTAAAATATTAATCTCAAGCTGATTCTCCTGCCAGTACATAAAACGATACCCAGTAAAATCTTTTTAATATTATGTAATGGGATCTCATTATTTCATATGTTATCAAGTAATGAGGTTGCTACCACAGAAAATTTATCTTTTGTTAAGGGCGTTAATAATTATATTTGTATTTAGGTATTTATAAAGAAAAAGATTTATGGAAAAGACTTTTAGAACATTTTGGTTCTAAAAACCCTACAATATTTATTTATTTTCCAGTTGAATTTTGGCAGCTAGTTACTTGATTGCTTTTTGTAAATACACCTGTAAGCGCGGTTCGTGAATTTTGGGGCAATTTAAAAAAACTAATTATTCGGTCAAAAGGTAACTACAGTTTTTTTATCTGCAACATTACTTGCAAACTTACTAGGTAAGCAACTGTTTTGCTGGGTTAGTTCGACAAGTCTGAGTGTGTCATTAAAAATGTAAGTTTGTTGTGTTTGTTTTTATAAAAATTTGCCACTTAAGTCAGCCAACGGTAACGCTGATCAGCGTGAAGACCCCTTTTTTCGAGATAACAAAAACACAAATTTGCACAGATGATTCAATTTAAGCACAGAGACACATTAAGTTAAAAGGCTGTAACCGGCTTATGAAAATATTAAAAGCAAAACGTCTCTTCTAAGCAACTGAATTGCTTAAGAAAAATATATTAATTAGCAGGAAAAATTTGTATTTTTAAATACCCTCAAAAGTTGAGATTTCAGCACGAAAACATTTTTATATATTTTTAATAACTTTATTTTGCAAGAAAGAGGGCAATTCGCTAAGAAAAAAATAACGGAAGTTTTTAAAACAGATTGATGACTTATAAACTCAAATACCATTAGTAATATTATTAGTTAAAGATTAAAGTATAATTAATTGATTAAACTTAAACAAATAGTGCGACTACAGATTAGACAATATGATGGCAATCCAATTACACATCAACTGATAATTCTTAATTAATTATTTTCAGTGCGGTGCCTATTTTGAGCGGCATAATCAAAAACGTAAAAGACAAGGAAAAAAATAAATAAAAAACAGCGGAAGTTAAATGATTACAAATTTGTTATGCAATTCAATCTGTAAGAAATGCATCGATAAAATATCATATAATATTGTGCCTTGCAACAATTGAATGTTCAATTTTAAATAGTAGTGACTAAATTGCCACCACTTCCTATTTCCCTTTTTATGAAAGCAATTTATTTTACCACACAGGTCAAAAAAATGATTTTTAAGCCTAAGGTTTTGAAGTCAAGTGGCACACACTGCTCATAGTTTTTTTTAAATTGTATTGACCTGTGTTATCGAAGTTGAAAGTAATCAAATTGTAATCAAAAGTAGATTCAAATAAGAATTTTTTTCAAACAAAAAAGAGTAACTGAAGATTTGTAAATTAATATCAATAAGTTTGTTAATAATATTATTCCCAAGCTTTCGATTTCAGAAAATTAGAGCTTTAAGTTTTTTTGTATAAAAATCAAAGCTCTATGATACACTTAAAACTATTTTCAGTAGAAGTTTCCTGTATCAAAGGTATGTTAGAAAATATAGGACTGAGTTTTAATGATTTAAAAATAAATTTGACTTAATTTTTTATTTTATGTAGTTTACTCGTCCCAAACTAACAGTTTAACTAAGCTTTGTTGCTCAAATTTATTTGGAAACAAAAAAAGTTAAAATCTAAAATTATATTTCCTCAACATTTACGTTTTTGCACAAGCAACCTTGTAATATTGAGCAAGCGATATGTAACGCGTCTCCTAAAATTAATGCAGAACACAGCTCTTAGTCTTTTGATTGTCATTGATTGCACATAGGATAAGGTTGTATATGAAATTACACTTTGGGAAAATGAACTCCAAGGCTTGAACATATGCAATTGCTTCTAAAAATTTTCCATAGCAATTTTGAATAAATGTGGCTGAATTTTGCTAGTGCAGAGTTTAATCTCCTCCCGTAATTCCACATAAAAAATCTAGTGGTGTTAAATCAAACGGTTTAGAGAGTCAATTCTGATCACCGATGGAAGAGAGTACATGACTTGGAAATGTCACATGCATGAATTGAATATTTTTCACGTGCTGTATGGCATGTGGCACTGTCATCACAAAGAACTGTGTAATCATGTAGCGATATCAAGAAACAGGAACAGTCACTGCTTGACAAGCCGACTTACAAAAAAGTCCAATATGCTTCTAGCCCAAAAGCCACACCAAACAGTGATTTATTGTTGGCGCATTTTTGGGGCTCCCAGAATCCCAAAAGTGGCAATTTGCTGATAAACAAAGCCATAAGGATATAAAGTGTTTTTCGTGAATTAGAAAAATTTTGTAAGAAAAACCGGCACTCGTTTGTTGATGTTCGAATACCATTCTACGAACTCTCTCTTTGCTGTACATGGGCATTAGGTTTCAGTTGTTGTGCATTAAATTTTGTAATAAAGACACAGGACTTTGAAAGTATACGCTGCTAACAGCTTTATGAAATTTGCAGTTCTTGCCAACCACGCTGAATTGAGGTTCCTGGATTGCCACCGACGCTCTCAGACTTTTCTTTAATATTAAAATTTATTGTACGTCTTGACTAGACAAATCCACGCCTAGACAAACGTCAAACTCAGTATATAAAAAACCCAGTATAAAAATGCCGGATTTTATTTATTTGTATTTTGACATTATTCTGGGCATGAATTTGTCTTGTCAAGACGTACAATTAGACGTCATGATTTTGGATGACCAGTGTATTTGGCGACCCTAAATGCAGTTTTTTTAGATATTTTGTATAAAATTTAGAGTGCCCCGGTAAATCAGTGAAAAGTGCACGAGTTACCAGTCTGGGGGTTGTGGGTTCGATTCCCACCAGAGACCCCTGGAAAGTTTGCTTCATTTTTCTGTTCTTTCTTTCTTATCTTTATCTAAATTTCTTCTCCAGGTAACACAAAGGGGCCAAATAAGCGGACCCAAGTGAGCTGTATCCTTTCCTTTAACGGCTGCCTGTTCTACCTAACCACCTAACCTAACCTTGTATAAATTTTTGGAACTGCGGCCGCCAAACTTTATCTACACGTTGTTCTCTCGTAGGACGCTTAATTTTTAAAAACCCTAAACTGTCAGCTGTTTAATTGCTTTTTAGGGTTGTCAAATGGCGACACCCTTTTGTGGCCCTTAAATCTATATATATTCTAGAGTATAAAAGATAGAGAAGTCGATTTAGTCAAGTCCGCCTGCTGGTCTGTCTGTCAGTCTGTTGAAATAAATTTTTCGGAGCCAAATCAATTTCGACGGGGGACCACGTTTTGACCTTAAACTAAGAAATATTTGTAGGGAGACTAAATGTTTGGCTTATTACACACAAATTTATAAGCAAAAACTTGTGGTAGTCCATTTTTCAAGGGCAAAATTCAAGCATATCTCTGCAAGTGTGTCCATTGTTCCCACAAAACGTAAAATGAATACTTGAAGACAATGTCAAGGTTGGAGAAAAATTTTTGTATGATCAGTACATTTGGAAAAAAAAGTAATTGAACAGGAGCAAGGAAAGCGGCAGCCCTCATACAAACAAACAATTTTTATATTATTTTTATAAGATATAACTTGGTAGCTACACGAAAATCCCAATGTAAGGTTATAATAAACTCGACACAGCTTAATTTAACGCTTTTACTTGTTTTCTTATACTAACATTCCATTGCATTTGTGCAAATTTTTTTGAGGATATTTTACTGAAATTTCATAGCTTCACAAAACTGTTCATATATTCATCACCCTTTGCAACATAATGTTCACTATAATCGTTATCAAATAAAACCACAGTTTGCTCCATAATTTGCAAATAGTAATTGATATGTATTGTTTTTTAGCATTTTTCTATTTCACTCAAATATTTTTAGGATCGGAGCAGATGAAGAGGTAACCACCATAACCACCATACTACTAAACGGAGCTTAAAATAGGATAAAAACTATGAAAAAGAACAATACAACAAAGATACACACACACACACGCTGTTGGAAGCTTATGCTTAAATACAATAAAATGGCAACTCCATTTTAAGAAAAATAGCAATGAATGCAGTTTTATGTCTGTGTCACACGAGGGGGAGAAAAAAATAGCATATAAAACTATTCGAAAATTATAAAAGAAATGAGATAAATAATTAAACAAACAATCAAACAGATACATGTAAGCAGAAAGAGATAAAACAGTTTGTAGTTGCACTTTTTAATTTACTTCTAAGTATGAATTAAAATATTATTTTTATCGATTTTATGGGGGTAGCAAAGCGGACCGGGATAGCTAGTATCAAATGAATTTTGGTGTATAATGAAATATGATCGGCCTTAATTGACTATAAGTTCCTGTTTGTTTTGCATAATAATTATATTATTAGCGTTGCAAAAAAAAAAAAAATAAAATAAAATAAAAATGCAAAATTTGTTTAAGAAAAAATTTTAAAATATGAATAATGTAAAATTTTTATACATGGGAACGTTTATAGTATAAAAATTTTACAAGTTGGTAAAATGTTAAAAAAATCCTTTTTAACATCTTTTGTCTAAAAGTGTGAACGCCAAAAAATATTTAGCATTAAAAAAAATCAATTGGTAACACTGATTCTTATCTGCTTGTCTTTGTTGTTGTAATACTTGAAATACTTACACAATATTTTTTAGAAAAATGGCAAACATCATTGATTATTGGTAATCCATTTTAAGGCTGTGTTGTTGTTGTTGTTCTTGTAAAAGTAATCCAAAATTTATCTATTGTTAGAAGGAGTTTTGTTGTTTATTTATTCTTGAGCACAGTTTATTTGTTTTATGGGAGGGGGTAGAATTTTATTTTGTCGTGTTTCTAACATGTTTTTTATTTGCAGTTATTTTCCAAATATGTATTATTTATTAATTAAGTTTATTGTGTAAAGTAATTAAAATTAAAAGGAAGAAAAAGAAAACAAACACTTCCATAAATGTTTAAGCTTAAAACAGAAATGATAAAAAAAAGAGGAAAAACAAAAACTTGGTAAAAAAAAAACTTAAAACCAAGCAAATTTAGTTAATTATTTAAAGTCGGTTACAAATACCAGGAAATATTTACACAAAAAGCAAATTGTTAGACATTAGAAAAGGCATGCAGGCAAAACACTTAGGAAATTGTGTGAATTATTTTTGGGGCTTGGTAAAGCCAAGCAAAGGTACTCACAAAAACAAAATGAACGCAAACACGAAAATATTTTATTTTTGGGGGAATAATTTATTTTTAGTTAAAAAAAAAAAACAAATAAAAAGGAACCAAAAAATAATAAAAGAAAATCATAAAAAAATATTAATTAAATCTATGTATGATTGTTTTTGTTGTTGTTATTTAAATAAATGTATAAAGATGGATGAAATAGATTTATATAATGAACTAAAGGCCAAATTAATAATTCTCTGATTTTGAGTTGAACTAAGCAAGAGTTTTTCTAAGAAATTTCAAGAAATCATTTTATTTACAAAACAATGTTTAAGTATTAAAAGATTTAAAATTATCTTTTTGCCATTTTTAAGTATTTTTTGGGGGGACATAAAGTGACTGGGTTTGTCTTTTTTTTTTATTTAATTATTGCTGTTGAAGGGGATTATTTTTTGTTAATATTTTTATATGTAAATAATTATTTTGATAATTTTGACGAATGAAAATATTTACAACAGTTTTTATTGGTTTTTATTCTTGATTTCATAATTTAATTTTTATATATAAAATGTAGATTATAAGTAGGTATATTAAAAAAGTATTCCTTTCTTATATCAAATTAATATTGCAACTTTTGTATTTCCTTTTTTCTTTTCTTTATGTATATCAATTTTTATTGGTTTTTTGTTGTTTATTTTTTATTGTAAATTGCACTTGTTTACACTTTTTCAAAAAAAAACTTTATTAAATTATATTAAATTTTTTTTTAATATTTTATACAACAATTTTTATTTGAGTACGCTTTGAAATTATATTAAAATTTTAACTCTTTCTTTGTTCCAAATTTAGGTTTTCTTATTATCTTTTTTCTTGTTTAAGCCCTGATAAAGGGTAAGCTTGGATTGTTGAGTACATATTGCATATTTATTCTTTGCCTAATTATTGTGCACTTATTTCTTGTTGTTTTTGTAAATTTTCTTTTGTTTCGTTTCTGTGTTCATTAACGACGCGTTTTCAAAATTTTAACAAATCCGTATACGCCAACGGTAGAAAGCCAACTGTGCGCAGGCGCTCTTTTATGAAAAAGAAATTTAAACAAACGATGCTGCTGCCTGCCACTAGCAAATATGCATACATTCGTACATACGTATTGTGTATAACGGAAAGAAATACATACAACTTTGGCAAAGACCGTAGTTTTGCTCTCTGCTAAAGAATGGCTAAATAAAGAATTTAAAAACCAGTCATAACCCACACTTATACAAATGCACAGCTATCTTCTCATGATTCATTTGAAGACTTTACTAATCGTTATCAGCATGTTTCAGCAACATGTTGCCTTACCTTGATAATATACATACATATCTTTTCACACAAGTTTTACCTTCAATCTGGTCAAAGTCATGGACAAAAATGTTTTGATTTTTTTCGTAACCAGTTTTTGTTTTCTTCTTAATCATTTCTTTCTCTTGTGTTTCTTATAAATATAATCTCTTCACATACTAGAGTCACACATACCAACATGCTTACAGCCATTTCGAGAGTACATATTAAATAAAAAAAACTTATAGTTTGTCTGCTGTGGCTGTTTCGTTTGGCCGTTTATTTTCTTGTCTGTTAGTTGCATTGCATTTTAAAACGTGATCAATGTGGCATAGATTTATCTTTTAATTCTTTTTCAGCATAATACATTTGCCTCCCAAACCCCTTTTTGGAGTGAGAAGTTTTATTAAAATGGAAGAAAAAGAAAAATGAAGAAGAAGAAGAAGAAGAAGAAGAAGAAATTTGACAACAAACTTGTTTTGTATTAATGACGGCGTTTGTGTCTTAAGTTTTTTGTTTTGCTAGAAATAAATGAACTGCATTACTAAATGATTGACTATAAATAATTGGGATTTACTAAATAGCCGATTAATTATTAAAATATGTACCTATAATGTCAGCTTTATTTTAAAAGCTTTTTATACATATATTATATTTTTTTTCTATGGAATACTTGTTAAATAAGCCCTTTAATACTACATGTATATAAAATACATTTAAGGAATAAGATCTTGTATTTTTATTCTGACTAGAGTTCTTCAAAGGTGATTAGTAAAAGGCAAGTTTTGTAAAAAACCATGTAACTACTGCTTCATATAAACTTTATAAATAAACCATTCATTCACTAATAAGTGGACTACGAAGGGGTGTCCTTTTCATTGAGAACGCATAACACGTAGTATAAAATTCTGGGTTCTAGAAAAAGTTCCCTAATATCTTCACATAATTTTTTTGAATTCCACTTTAGCAATGAGCGAGCAGTGAAAACGATTCCACACTGTGCATTTGTGTGCCAACCGACAAAATTCAGTCTTACGGGCATTATATCCCTATTTGCATGTCCTCAGTTGTACATTTCTATTAGATCACAGCTAAATGTGTTCTCTATATTTAGCTTCATTCCCTTCAATCTTGAAAAAACTACGTCTGTAGTCTCGATTTAAATGATAACTTCTGCTTCCACCTGCAAATTAAAACATGGGATTTAAAGTCTAAAATATAAAATCATTAAGAAAAATATGAAATAAAACAGAATTTCTGAGTTTAGGAACCGATTTTTAATACATTGAAAGTAATACTATTTATGAATTAAACGACCTCTGAGAAAACATGATATAAATCAAGAAGTGTTTTACCGATAGCTAAAGAAATAAGATTAACTAGATGCGCAAACCGTAGAAATAGCTAGATATGTGAATTACTTTCTTCTTAATTGCAGTAACACGGTTTTTTAGAAAGGCCGATGGGTTCCTTGTAGAACGTTCTTTTTAAAAACCATACTTGCGGTTGTCTAAAAAACCACCAGATTCCAGGTAGTTAACAAAACGACAGTGACCTATACACTTCGAAAAATGCTGGAAAATAGCTTTTGTCGCTAAATTGCAGGGTTGACAGCCTTTTCTTTTTTGGGGATCAGCGTAGCAAAAGATACTTTTCCGAAAATAAAGACTACAGGGCACGGCACACTTTAATTGAAAATTTAGGTAATCAAAGTTTAAACATAGAAAAGCATTATATTTAGAACGGTCCAGGCCCAGGAGCCTTTCTTAGGGTTCGATCCCTCAAAAGCATTTAACTGCTAAAATTAAAACAAATAGATGCATATACACTTCTTATAGTTCAGACAGTGGTTGGTTGCTTTCTGGAACATATAAATTGCCCAAAAATATTTCAGCCAAACGGGCAATTCCAACTGGATGAGTTTATGTTTTGTCATTTCTTAACAGCACAAAAATTAATGTAACAATATTACAAAAAAGGAATATCCAAACCATATTTAATTTAAGAGTTCGAAGCTTAATTAAGTTAGGATAGCGAAATATTGGTCTACCAATATAAGGTTGTCGCTTTGTTAAGTTTTGCTTGATATTAAAGGCAGGTTCTCTTTATAATTAAGATTCCTAGGGGCAGTTATTGAAAACATTTCTGTTTCAAAAATCTTGCTACGATAGCACTAAATTATATAACAAATGAAAAAAGATTAATTTAATAACTCTTAACAGTAAAATTTAAACAATATTTTTTTGTACGTAACGCCACAAAAAAGCATTTTTTTTATTATTCCTGATATGAAGCACGTATAACTTTGCATTTGAAAAAGCAATTATAAAACAAAATTTTAAGAATTAAAAGCTTGCTTCTTAACCAAATATTTAATTTAATATAATTTTCCAAAAGTGTATAACGTTACTTCAGATTGTAGGTAATTCCTTTGAATAATGTAATCCCGCATTTTATTTTACAAAAAAACTTAACTTCTGCAGATAAAATATTTTAAGGTAAAGTGAAAACAACTCAAATAGATTTAGAAAATAACTTAAATTGTAGAAAAACAGCAAAAAAATGCACATAAAAGCAGCCGAAACTGCATCTTCAAATTAAACTGTTCTAAAATCAAATATATACGTGTGAATATGTACATAAATTAAATATATACTGTATATACATTTATAACAAATATAGTTTCTATAACATTTTCTTATATTTATGTCTTTTTCGTTTTTTCTATTTAAAGAAAATATCCAGCGGATATTAAATGTTAATGCCAAATAATGCAACGCCAGATACTAACTGAAAAAGAAAGCAAAGGAAAAAAGATTTTTTTATTTGAAAACTTGGAAAACATATTTGCATTAGTTAAAATCATAATAAATTAGTTTTGAGTTAAAAGACTTGCCAAATTCGCAGATTTAAACAATTGTTCAGTCCAAGTCAAAAGGCACTTTCGTTTTTTGTAACGTAAGGCCAGGTCATATTTTTTAGTATTTAGAATTTCTAAATAATCTTTTGGCTCAATTATTTTCATTTTCTCACTTAATATATTATATTTTAAAATAATTTTTTGAACTTCTCTTAACATTTTGTCGTGCCAAAGTAACGTAACGCTAAAATGGAATGCACAATATGGAATGTACCATATGTACTTGTATGTATGTATTGTGCTTATAAGCATATACATATGTATTTAAGTGTGTATACCTATATGCTGTATTTATAATTTTGCAAAAAATATTCAATAAATCTTAGTAGCTAATACATTTTTTAAAATATTCCAACATGTAATTGAATAATTTTCCTATAAATTAAACAATATTTTTCATAAAAAACTAGTACGTATTTGCAAGATAACTAACTTTATAAGAAGAAATATGTTTTAATAAAAGAATGAAAAAAAAACAACAACAAAATCAAAGATATGTATGTATGTACGTACAAACATACATATGTGTGTATGTGTCTAAAAATTTAACATAAATAATTCAGTAAAATTATTGGTAAAACACGCACGGCTCGAAGATACTTACAAAAGCAACAACATTTTTAAAACCTAAACTTAGCCGTAAGCCCCCCATAAACACGCATTTACTTACTTATATGTATGTATATACATCAATTTATACACACATACATTTTTTTTAAATACATACATACATGTATATGTACAAGTAACAGTAAAACAACATTGAACCACTTGACTTGAATTTCATTATTCTTGGCTTTAACTCTTTTTTTTTGTCGGAGAGCATTTAACCATACATCTGTATATGTATATGTGTGGGTAAATGGTTTATATTGTAGATTCGCTCATTTACTTTTGCCAGCAACTTGACCTAAAAAACATTTTTCCTGTTATTTCGCCTTGTAAACAATAATTTACCGTTGTAGTCATGTTGCTGCAACACTTTTGAAATGTTATTAACAATTATAGCATATGAAACACTAACAATGTTGCTTGACATTAATCATTATCAATAACAAAATGAAAAAAAAATGGTGGTATGTGTTGAGAAAATTGTTGAAATTTCAATTAGTCTATATTGGATTAAGTATTTTAATTTAGATTTTTTCACGTTTTTATAAAAATTTTAGTTATTAATACTCCTTCTTTTCAATGACTGACTGCACTTGTTGTTGTGGTTTATTTTTGTTACTGTTGCAACTGGTTAAGTTTTAAGTGTTTTTTTAAACAACACGCGATGCATGCCTTATACCTTTAAAAAAAAAATAAATAAATAACAAAAAAAATATATTAAAAATATTGAAGTAGAAGAATTTTGATTTAACGTTTTATATATAAATAAGTTTTATGTTTTATGATACAGAAAAAATATGTATTTATTTTACCATTTGTTTATTTCAAAATTTTTAGATTTTTGTTGCCAAAATGGCGCTTCTTATATACCTTATAATTCACAGTGGGGTCGCTGGAAAGAAAGGTTAGAAAGAATTATTTTTGTTAGGCATGTCATAAATCTTTTTTTAAACTGTTACGTCAAAGTGACACTTTACCTAAAACCGCTGAATGTACTGCTTTTTTTGACAGTTTGATGCCACAGAATTATAGAATCGCTATTATTTTCGATTTACTTTTTCATACATAAGAATTGAGAGTTATGACTAGTGCAGAGTGTGTATGGGAAATTCCGTTGCGATGCGTGTGACCATTTTTTTTCATTACGCAGAAAAAAATCAAACGACAAATTAATTTTAATTTTTTAAATCACATTTTTTTTATTATTGAAACTTCATTTCTGTTTATTATCAATTAATTTTGTAATCTTAAGACTTAAAATTTAATATCTGTCAAGCCGGTGCCATATTAAAATGTGTATTCTCAAATTAGAGTTTTTGGATTCGGATGATTTTATCTAAAGCAACAGTGTCATTCTATATCAACCGACTGTGTCCGTCATGTTGTTAGATGTTTCGATTTTAAATTTTTATGCTACAAACAGAAAAAAAATTGAAATAGATGTCGAGTACTAACAAAAAAATTATTTTATTAGTTCCCAAAAAAAGTTAACAATTTTTTTTGTTGAGCCAGTTGTACTTGGATATATCTTTAAATCACTCTATAGCTTTTTGTAATTTTCAAAAGTTAATTTACGAAGACCGTGAAAAAAAAAGTTTATTGTTTATACAATTTTAGTTGTAAGTGCCAATTTAACAACAAAAAAATTGTATTTATAATTTGGTTGTTTGTATGACATGGAAAAAATTTAACGCCGTCAAAATAAAATCCTTGTGCTCCTCGGTATGTTTAAAAACAGCAACATCCACAGGGAGATACAGGTTCCGCTAAGTAAAAGGCGAAATTCTAAACTATGTAAAAAAGTACTTAAATAAACTGGAAACACATCTAAAGCCTCTCGCTCGAAATATCTTGCAAAATAGTGGAAATACTCGGCACTGGCCAGACTAATATAAATTACTTAATATTAAGATTCAAATACTTATTGTTAGTTTGCATAAGCGGGGATTCATAAATAAAAATGTGCAAAAAAAAGTATAAAATCTAGTGTGTTGCAGTTTTTTTTCTGTGTATATTGTACATATATTGATTTAATAAAATTGTGTTGTTTTTAAAGATAAATAATAATATCTTATAATTATTTCTATTTATTCGGCTTAAGTTCATTATTAAAAATGTGATAGCTAAGAATGGAAATTTTTATTAAAAATTAAGTAATTCCGATACTAGCCGAGTGTAATGCATTTTCGAAATCAGCTACGATTTCTCGTCAGCACTCTTTCTATTCGGTACTACTGTAAGTTGAATGTAATTTTTAATAAAAATTTCCATTCTTAGCTATCACCTTTTTAATAATGAACTTAAGCCGAATAAATAGAAATAATTATAAGATATATAGAAAAAGTTCAGATAAATAACCATAAATGTATTACAAACACATGGCTCAATGTAAAATTATGAATAGAAAAATTATCGAAAGCAATCGAATAACAGAATGATAAATAAAAATATTTAAAAATTAAATAAATTTAGTGTCATCCAATGGATGGCCAAAAGCAAAATGAAAATAAAAATAAATAAAAAGAAGTAACTAGTGATAAATGCAAATAGAATGAGAATAAGAGAACATAGAGTTGTATGTGATTTAGTTCGGTCTAAACAATAAGGAATATGAATAGAATTCCAGTATTCAAATTCTAATTAAAGTTTGTTTAAATAGAACAAATCAACATTCAACTTACAGTAGTACCGAATAGAAAGAGTGCTGACGAGAAATCGTAGCTGATTTCGAAAATGCATTACACTCGGCTAGTATCGGAATTACTTAATTTTTAATAAAAATTTCCATTCTTAGCTATCACATTTTTAATAATGAACTTAAGCCGAATAAATAGAAATAATTATAAGATATATAGAAAAAGTTCAGATAAATAACCATAAATGTATAAATAATAATATTGTATATTCATGAGGGTGTACTTTATTTTCAAAAACGTAACATTACACAATTTAAGAAACATATAAATTTTAATTTAAACAAGTAAGAGTGCTATATTTGGCTGTGCAAAATCTTATTTTCCTTTTCGGAACCCCGAACTTATTTTATTTTGTCCATTTTTTTTATTTGTAAAATATCTCAAACTTTTAAATAGGGGTCGGTGTCATATTTTACCCTCTTAAGGTGACTACAGGGAAGTTCTAGGGGTTTTTACCCTAATTTTTTTTAAATTTTGTATGGTAACCCCCTTAGGGGTGATGATAGGGGGTAATTGTGTTCCAGGAAAATGTTTGCAAGGAAAAATTAGATGGGGTCAGTCCTACTTCTGACCTATCCACGGACACCCTGGTAGCTGTAGGGGGCGATTTATTATTACAATTTCCCAGACTTTGTTCGGGAGCCACCTGAGGCGATGGAGATAGGGAGTAAATATATTCTAGGATATATTTGGGAGGGGAAACTAATGGGGGTCGGTCGTGCACTTTATTTCTCTGAGGCCGACTCTGGGAATGTTATGGGCGTTTTTATATAATTTTAGTAAATTTTGTATGGCAACCCCTAAGGTGAAAGGGATAGGGGGTAAGTATATTCTGGGAATATGTTTCGGAGGGAAACCTGATGGAGGTCTGTGATACATTTTATTCCTCTAAAGCCGACTGCGGGGAAGTTTTAGAGGTTTTTACCATTATATTCTCCGATTTCGTATGGCGACCCCCTTAGGGGCTGTCGAAAGGGGGTAAGTATGTTCCACAAACATGTTTGGGAGGAAAAATTAATTGGGGTCGGTCTTTTATTTGACCTCTGTAAGAACGCCCTGGAAGCTGTGGAAGCGATTACAAAAAATTTAAAAAACTTAAAATTTGTATGGCAACCCTGTTAGGGGGCAGAGATAGGGTGTAAGTATATTCCACAAAAATATTTGTGACAAAAAAAAAAAATTATGAGACAACTCCAGGGTAGTTGTAGAGTTTTTAATGTAAAAATTTTAGAGAAATAAACAACCTCCGTTTATATGTTAGTTTTTGGCTTATATCTCGGTCAGTTATTAGACGATTTTGCTGGATTTCAATAGCAGTTTTCCCGTAGATATTTCTGCTGGTTTGATATACCTAACGGGTCTGTGCGACATGGGGGGGCTTCAAAAAGTTGATTTTAACCATAACACAGACAAATGGGCAGACGGAGAGCCGGATATCGCTAAATCGACCTCCCTATCTAAAAGGACAAAGAAAATATGTTGTTTATGGGGTCGCAGATGAATATGAAGGAAATTACAAACGGAATGGCAAACTGATATATACCCTTATCATTTATATGAATGGTATAAAAATTTGTAAAATTAGTGTCTTTTAATGATAGACTTACAAAGCTGGAAATGCAAAAAATACATTTGTGCTAATTTAAAAAAACAATTAAATAAAATTTTACCACTTGGGGCAGAAGCGGCACGTCTTTTTTAATGAAGTCTATATTTGTTTTATTGCGGAGAACGTTTTCAGAAGTTGCTATTTTAATTTAAATAAAATATGGTTTTTACATAGAAGCCAAAACATAATCAGGGTTATAACTCCAGGTAACTAAGGGCTATTTACCCAAGTTGAGATCAAAAATTAACAAATTTAACAAAACGCTCGTTTTCATATATATTTTTGCGGTTTTACATTTTTGAAAAGAAATCATAATCTGCTTTTCTTTTGCGTGTTCCCAACTACAAAAAGGCATGTCGGCCACATTGACGGAAACAATATGTTTCTTTGTAGAAATTATTTGTAAAATACTATCAAGTTTATATCTGCCATTATCTTCTAGTAGCTAATTCAAGCAGATTTCAAGGTTTTAAGTGCCAACATCTTAAAAGTCTTAACATCCGTGGCAGTCATAGCTTTTTTCCAAATAAAAAAAATTAGTAAAATAGTCATATTCAACAAAACACAATTGGCCCTTATTTCTTTTAGCAAATAATAAAAAAAAATATTCTTTGTAAAAACTATGTTAAAAGTGTGTGCTAAAATAGAACCGAAAAATTATAAAAAAAGTCAAATTAAAAAATATTTACGTGCTTACATTCTTGTTTGCTTAATTTGGGTACTAAATTAGGCTTCTCAAAATTTAAGCAAGCCTAATGAAGAATACAAATTAGCTTTTATTGCGTTTGTTTTTAACAGCCTAACGGTAAAAATTCTACTTTATATTTCATTTTATAGTCATCAATCATTAGAACAAACCGCTTAATTTAAGTTTTATTGCCATTTAAAAACATGCCTTTACGCATTTAATTGCTACCCAACCCACTGTATTTGATTTGTTTACAACGGTATTTCTGCGAAAATGAAAGCTTGTCTCTATTAAAGCTACAACAACAAAATAAATATTTCATTGTTAGCAAAAAATGTTTAATTTTAACCATTTTTAATTGTATGCGTGTGTGTTGTCAATTTTAGGCTTCCACGCACAAAAACCCATCCATACACATTTCAAAAATGGCACAACACACACGCACAACTAAAATCTTTGAATGTTTGTGTGAGCGCGTGTAAATTTTGATTTTTTTATTCTTAATTTTACACATTAATTTTAAATAAAATAACCCTTTAACGGTTTCAGATTTCAATTAAAACAAGAAACATTGAAATAATTATATGCAAATTTGTAAAAAAAAAATTTTTATTAGAACTTCCAAGTTCTGCCCCAAAATAGGCATTTTTTTGTATCTTTTTTATAAAAAAACTAATTCAGGGAATTTCCCAAAACATAAATTTTATTAATAATAACAATTTTACAAATTCTTGCATTAAAACTAAATGTTTTATGCTTCTAATTTGCATTAGAAATAAACTATTTCTTCTCATTTTACTATTAAATATTTTTTCGATAAAAAGTTTAATCTTTTTTATCATTTTTATCTTAAAATTAAACGTTTTTTATAAAGTTACCAATAAAAGATTTTATTAATCATTAAAGTCAAAGTCGCTTAATTGTTTATACATTCTGTTAAAACTTTATTTATTTTTTATACATTTTTAACTACAGGGTGGCCAAAAATTAATGACCCTGTGGGAAGATGAAATAACTATTGCAACTAGCTTTAAGTTTTAGCTGATCAGGTAAGATATGTAAATAAAAATTTAATAATTTATTATAAAAAACTCTCGCTTGTGTTGCATACTTACTAGGGCTGTGTTTAAATAGGACTTTTTGGCGGTATTTTCTAGCAGACAAATTCATCTTGTTAAACCCGTTTGTTCACCTTAATTTACTGTATATAGAATCACTTAGAAGGGAATGGGGAAATCGATAAGTTTCTATCTTCTTTACTATACATGACAGAAAAATTATCGTATTTTTGTTCCTCAAAAAATAAATCGGTCAGTGTCTTGCATTTTTTTTCGAAATTTTGAACCCTAAGGGCTAAACCACAGTAAAATTCATATATATCCACCTTGTAACTTCAAAAAAAAGACACATAATTCGTGCGTTCATGGTCTTAAAAAACATTAGAACTGGTGTGTTGATACTTTGGCTGAACCTAATACAAATTGTAATTAGAGAGTAAATATTATATTTTAGTACTTTTTGTAGTTCTGAACCAATAAAGATGAAATTATTTTTCAAAAATAAATGAAAAAAATGCACTCACATAAATTTTACTTTACACAAAGAAAGGTGCTCCCCAATTCTTATTTACAACCATATGGTGCCTTAACGATTTGATATGAAATATCTTGGCTTTCAGCTAGATCTCCGTCTTACGTGGACGTTATATTAAAATCCGAAGTTGACACAAACTAAACACAAATCTGCTCAAATTCATTGGCTAATTGCTAGAAATTCGGTGCTACGCCTGCTCTAGAGCTTATTTTGAAACCAATTTGGTACAACTGGATATAAATATGGGGCACTGCTTGCGTCTTCGACATAGAAAAATATTAAACGTTGCCAAAACAAAACCCAATGAATAAAAACTGGTGCTTCTTGATTTATTAAAAACGGCAACATCTACAAAAGTCTGCAAGTTTCACATGGAAACATGGTGGACACACTTGCCTGAAAAGAAAGGATACTATTGCGCTTAGATGAAACCAATTAAATTAATTTATTATTGTTGCGAATTAAAGTATTTATTTGTAACCGTTAAATTGAATTTAATTTATCTATGCATTATTTGTTTAAAGTTGACCATTTGTGAAATGTTATGGCAACTCTCTTTCTCTTTTGATTATTATTTTATTATTTAACTTTGTGTCTACCCTGGTTTAAATTACTATACCCGGTATAGTGGTACCCATTTTAGGGTAATCGTTTGTTAATTTGAAACAACGTTAATTCCAAAGAAGACGCCGAAGAAGATAGAGTTAAGTAAGTTTTTGTTTAGCTTTACGCTGTATTTTATACTTAAATCATTATATTTTAGATAATAAAACAAATCCGATTAATCCGACGAAGTATTGCGTTTTATTATAACTCTAGTTCAAACTGAAAATTAAACACTAAGTTGCTGCCGCAACATTTTTTTATTATTTAACTAAGGAAATTTAAATTCTTGGAATTCTATGAGCCGACGTAGTAAACGCCTACAAAATAGGAACATGGCTGATGACAAAAAAGAACAATTAAATTGCAGTGTCAACGAAGATGAAGACGAGAACACAATCGTCGAAGAACCCTTAGTTGCTGATTTAAAAGAGGAAATCCGTAGCCTTAAAGAGTCGCTGAAGATGCTATTGGAGAAGACCAACTCGTCGCCATCAACAACAGAAGTCGTTTCACCCCAACAACCCACTGGAAAATTGGTTGAATATCTACATTCATCTACAGTACCACTCGCCACAGCTGCAAGTAATGTTTTTCGGCCACCAAATAACTACATAACACCTGTATCAAGCCACCAGTCGCAGGAAACGATAAGTATTAATAATATTTCTATACCAACTTCATTTAGTCCGAATGTTAGCATTCCCTATAATTCCAATTCGTATATGCCGCCACATTACGTACGGGCTTGTGTGCCATCACAGTCAGTACAACACAACAACTTTATGCCGCCACATTACGTACAGGCCTGTGTGCCATCACAGTCAGTACAACACAACAATTTTATCCCGCCACATAATGTACAGGCTTGTGTACCATCACCTTATGTACGCAACAACTTTATGTCGCCACCATCTGTACAAACATATATACCTTTACCATCTGTACAAAATTACATGCCTCCTCAGTCAACGCAGCCGTCTACGTCAACCTCGACACGCCAAACCTCAGTTACATCTACGTTTATTGATACTACCGCCGCCACTCCATTCTCAAACGCACGTAGTTATGAACACCGCCCTATACGTAAGTTACACGATTTACCTGAGTTTCATGGTCAGCCAGAGCAATGGCCAATGTTTTCTGTGTCCTACAAAGAAACCACACAAAATTACAACTACACAAATTTGGAAAACCTATCTCGTTTACACAAGGCATTGAAAGGTGACGCGAAAGCTAAAGTCGATGCCTATTTAATCCATCCAGAGAACGTTGACCAGGTAATGGCAACGTTGGAATTCCACTACGGCCGACCTCAAATTCTGATACGCAGCCAGATTTCTAAAGTCCGTGCCTTTCCTGCTATATCTGGAAACAGGATGTACGAAATTGTCAACTTTAGTTCAATGGTATCAAACTTGACTGTGTTCTTAGAAAACGCTGGTGCAACGCCGCATTTGTGTAATCCAACTCTACTGGATGAATTGATCAGGAAACTACCTCTTATCAAGCGCGAAGAGTGGATGAGATATTCCTTAAACAACTTGGGTCAGTACCCAAGTATACGAGACTTTAGTATATGGTTACACGAAGTCGCTACGTATGTTTCTCTGGCAACGGAAACAGAGACTATGGGACCAGAGGCAGCTAATAACAAACGTGAAAAAATGAAGTCAACTCTTGCTATAACAACAGATCATAGTCGTCAGCCAAACTGCTTGAATTGTAAGCAAAATCATTACCTGAACCAATGCACTCGGTTTAGAAATCTATCTACAGCTGAAAGGTGGGAATTCGTTAAAGAAAATCGTTTATGTTTTAGTTGTCTGCATACCGGACATAACTCCCTGAAGTGTAATAATCGCAGTAAATGTGGCTTGATGAAATGTACCAAATTTCACAATCGTTTGCTGCATGAAAATAAGGAAAATAACAACAATGAAAAGATTGTTGTAAAACGTCAAAATGATAGTGATGGTACTTTTCAGGCACCGGATAGTGATGGCACTTTAACAACGGTCGATAAAAGCAGTAGTGTTGAAAACGCATCTGTGACGACGATTGTTGGCCATTCCTTAGATAGGAAAACGTTATTTAAATTTTTGCCAGTGCGTTTAAAAGGTCCAAACGGCTGTGTAAATGTTATCGCATTTATCGACGACGGTTCGAAAATATCACTTTTAGAGGAAAAGGTTGCAAAGCAAATTGGATTACAGGGACCAAAGAGTAATTTATCACTTGGGTGGATTGGTGGTAAAACATCAAACGAAATTTCAACAAAAATAAATTTAGAGATAAGCAGTACAGATGAGGATCAATGCAGCCTTCCAATGAAAAATGTTAGAACGACTAGAAATTTACAACTGCCACCGCAAAGTCTGAATATTGCTAAATTTAAGAAAAAATTTCCTGTGTTGAACGATATTGTAGTTAACGACTATTCTGACGCCATCCCTATGTTGTTGATTGGGCTGCCGCATATTGGACTTGTACGCCCGTTCAGCATTTTGAACTTGGATGACAATTTTTCCGTTCATCAGACTAGATTGGGAAATATTTTGTTTGGTTCTGATGAAGAGGCAGTAGAAGCCACGGTATGTGTAATTGACTATCAGAATTTTAATAATATACAACAACAAGTCTCTGAATATTTTACTTTGGAAAGCTTTGGTATGAAAGTAGTCAAACCCATTGTTTCTGAAGACGATGAAAAAGCCGAAAGAATACTCGTAGAAACTACCTTCAAAAAAGGCCTTCAATACGAAACCGGGCTTTTATGGAAGCAGGATAATTTTGAATTTAAGGAAAGTTTCTCCGTGGCGTTAAAGCGACTTCAGGGAGTTGAAGCAAAAATGAGAAAAGACAAAGATTTAGCCAATTGGTACAAAGCGAAAATAGATGAGTATGTTTCAAAATGCTATGCTATAAAACTGTCTCCTGAGGAGGCCACAAAGGAAAATGATCGTACCTGGTATTTACCTCATTTTGTTATTACCAATGTTAATAAGGGTAATAAACGTCGTCTCGTTTTCGATGCAGCCGTATGTGTGGGAGGTGAATCTTTTAATTCTAGATTATTAAAAGGTCCGGAAAAATACCAGCCAAAACCTCTTTTGTCAATATTATTTAGATTTCGCCAGTACCAAATTGGAGTCTGTGCGGACATACGGGAAATGTTTCATCGTATAAGAATTCGTGAACAAGATCAGACAGCACAAAGATTCCTTTGGCGAGATGGTGATAGTTCAAGGCCCCCTGATATTTACGTAATGCAAGCCATGATTTTTGGTTCGGCCAGTTCACCGTGCTCTGCACAGTATGTAAAAAATCTGAACGCAACAAATTATGCGAAACCCGAATCCCGAGCCTATAAGGCTATTGTTGACTGCCACTACGTCGACGACTACGTAGATAGTTTTGATACTATTAGTGAAGCAGTGGCAGTAACAAAGCACGTAATAGACACTCATGCATACGCTGGTTTTGATCTTAGAGGTTTTGTGTCAAATTCAAAAGAATTTTTACGTTCTATCACTGACGAGGAAACAGGTAGTGATGACTTAAACTTGACAGATTTATGTGGAGGCGAAACGACAATGGAGAAAATCTTGGGGCTCTTTTGGTCGCCAACTGAGGACGTATTTTGTTTTGTACTAAAATTTGCGAGAGTTCCTGAAGCAGTTTTAAGTGGAAATCGGAGACCTACAAAGAGCGAAGTACTCAGCATGGTAATGTCAATATTCGATCCATTTGGTTTCTTGGCAAGCATGGTGATAAGGGCTAAAATTCTACTTCAGGAGTTGTGGAGGTGCGATATTGGATGGAGCTCGCCAATCCCTTTGGAAGTATACAGAAAATGGTATGAGTGGTATAAGGAGCTTGAAAACGTGCGGCATGTTAAGATTCCTAGGTGTTATGGAGAGTATCTAAGTAACTCTTTGGCGACTATCGACTTACATATCTTTGTGGACGCAAGCGAGATGGCATTTGCGGCTGTTAGTTACTGGAGAATATGTTATGAGGGTAATGTGAGCGTAACGTTCGTTGCAGGTAAATCAAAGTGTGCACCGATAAAACCTCTGTCTATTCCGAGGCTTGAACTGATGGCTGCTGTACTTGGCACAAGATTGAAAGAGGCTATTGTTTCCAGCCACGACGTAAAACCACGGCGAATATTATTTTGGTCTGATTCCAGGACAGTTATAAAATGGATTCAGTCAGACAGCCGGGTCTATAAGCAATTTGTTTCTCACCGCATAGCCGAAATACTGGAAGTCTCGGAAATAAGACAATGGAGATGGGTTCCCGGTTCAAATAATCCTGCTGACGACGCGACAAGACCCCAGAATTTTTTAGGAAATTCTTTAAGCTCGCGTTGGCTGAACGGCCCCCAGTTCCTCAAATCTGACACAAGCGAATGGCCAAAACTGCCAGGGGATATTGATGTACATGAAGTTGATTGTGAAATGCGATCGAAATTTACATTGGCAATAACAAACGTCGATCCGCTGATTCCATATGGTGTAAAATCAAGGTACCACACATTAGTAAGAATTAGATGTTGGGTGGTACGTGCCGTTAAAATATTAAGATGTTATTCCTTAGGCCAAAAAAAGTCCGTTCTTAATCTTCATTCTTACTTAACGGTTCACGAAATAGAGGAGGCCGAAAGGTTCTGGTGTCAAGCTGCACAACAAGAGAAATTTGCAGAAGAATATAGTTTATTGAAACTGGAAAAACCGGTGAGTAATGGAAGTCCTATATATAAGTTATCGCCTTTTTTGGGACATGATGGACTGATACGGGTCTCCGGCCGCATAAATAACGCAGAATGTGTAGCACAGATGTCAAAAAATCCTATAATTATGCCTAAAAACCACCTCATAACAGAGTTAATTGTGAAACAGTATCACGAACAATTTAGACTCCAGAATCAAGAAGCTATATGCGCAGCAATTCGAACAAAGTTTTGGATCCCTAGCTTAAGACAATTAGTAAGATCCACCAAGAGCAAGTGCCAGGAATGTAAGAACAGAATGGCTACCCCTAAGCCTCCCTTAATGGGCCAACACCCCGTGGATCGACTCACGCCGTATGTGAGGCCGTTTACGTATACAGGAGTTGATTATATGGGTCCCTTCAATGTTTCAATTGGTCGCCGCT
Source organism: Melanophora roralis (assembly GCA_963583895.1). Classification (NCBI taxonomy): domain Eukaryota; kingdom Metazoa; phylum Arthropoda; class Insecta; order Diptera; family Rhinophoridae; genus Melanophora; species Melanophora roralis. Next base: position 91,950,205 of record OY757187.1, on the reverse strand, counting down.
GCGAGAAAAGATGGGTGGCTCTTTTTACTTGTCTTACAGTGAGGGCCATACACGTGGAAATGGCAAGAGACCTGTCAACGGATGCAGTTATATTGTGCATAAGGAATTTTATTAATCGCAGAGGTGTGCCAATTCGTATAAGAAGCGACAGAGGAACAAACTTTGTAGGCGCGTGTAAAGAGGAATTTGTTATAGACGAGGCAAGGTTATCGGACGAATTGACGAAACGTGGTATTGAATGGGTGTTTAATACTCCAGCCAATCCGTCAGCCGGTGGAGCTTGGGAACGTATGGTTCGTTGTGTTAAGAACGTGTTAGCATTTACGCTAAAGGAAAGGTCGCCACAAGCTGAGACTTTAAATAGTCTGCTGATAGAGGCAGAGAATTTAGTGAATTCTCGTCCATTAACACATCTTCCTTTGGAGAGCTCAGATGCCGAACCACTAACGCCAAATCACTTTTTACTTGGCTGCCCAAACATTGTTCGCACTCCTAATGTTGGCGAAAAGGTCGTTCTTAAAAAGCAATGGCACATATTGCAACAATTAAAGCAAACCTTCTGGAAGAGGTGGGTGCTTGAATACCTTCCAGACCTAACACGACGTACCAAGTGGTATCAACCGGTGAAGCCATTACAAATTGGAGATGTTGTCATCATATGTGATGATAACGAGGCACGTGGCGAATGGAAAAAGGGAATTGTCAATGAAGTCTTTACAGCGGCTGATGGACAGGTTCGTTCGGCAGTGGTCAAGACTTCTGTTGGAAATTTACGACGCCCCTCATCGAAGCTGGCTGTTCTAGATGTTGGTGGTGAGTCTCCCTGATCGACTCACGGGTGGCGGAATGTTGCGAATTAAAGTATTTATTTGTAACCGTTAAATTGAATTTAATTTATCTATGCATTATTTGTTTAAAGTTGACCATTTGTGAAATGTTATGGCAACTCTCTTTCTCTTTTGATTATTATTTTATTATTTAACTTTGTGTCTACCCTGGTTTAAATTACTATACCCGGTATAGTGGTACCCATTTTAGGGTAATCGTTTGTTAATTTGAAACAACGTTAATTCCAAAGAAGACGCCGAAGAAGATAGAGTTAAGTAAGTTTTTGTTTAGCTTTACGCTGTATTTTATACTTAAATCATTATATTTTAGATAATAAAACAAATCCGATTAATCCGACGAAGTATTGCGTTTTATTATAACTCTAGTTCAAACTGAAAATTAAACACTAAGTTGCTGCCGCAACAATTATATTTTGAGAACTTAACACTTAGTCTAGCACTGGCTGGACTAATATAAATTACAAAATTTGAATACTTATCGAAGCGAAGATTCAATAATGAACAAGTAAGAGCGCTCTATTTGGCTGAGCCGAATCTTATATACCCTTGACAACGTGTAGAAGTTTTTACCCAAATTTTTTCAAATTTTGTATGGCAACTCTGTTAGGGGCTGGAGATAGAGAGTAAGCATGTTTCACAAAAATGTTTGGAAGGCAAAATTAATTGTGTTCGGTTTTATATCTGAGCTTTGTGTAGGAGCACCCTGGAAGCTGTGCGAACGATTTAAAAAAATTTTAAAAATTAAACTTTGTACGACAGCCCTTTTATGTGCGAAGGTTTTTTTTACATAAATAAACAGAGATAAACTTATATTTATATTTCTATCAGTTATTGGGCGAGTTTGTTAAATTTTAATATCAAAATTGTGGCAAGTATGCCTGATATTTTGATATTACAAATAGATCCGCCAAATATCAAGGGGATTTATAAATTTAATTTCATAAGATTAACGAACAGGCGGACACCACTAAATCAACTTTCCTATTTATAAGAATTAAAAAAAACATACATACTTTATGGTGTTGTAGATGGATATTAAAGAAATTACAAAATAAATGACAAACGTATATATACCCTTATAACTAATGTGTTGGGTATAAAAATATGCAAAAAAAAATAATCAAAATAGTTTTCGACTGACCATGAAAAAATTATAAAACAGTTCGGAAATTATTTTATTTCGATACTTTTTTGAAACTTATGAATTTTTTTCAGATAAACATAAAAATATGGAAGAGGAACTATATACCATTTTTGAGGCCTTTAAAAGTATTTTTCACATCTTTGGTGCTTTTGTTTGATTTTTTGAGATTAAAAATCTAGAAATATAAATTTAATTGCTTTTGACCCAGATTGGGACAAAAAATCAACTGCTCGTTTTTGCATTTTTTAAGGGTTTGATTTTAGCTTTTTTGTTTTAACGAAATTCATAAAAGACCTAAGAAAAACATAACTTTTTTACTGGTCATGTACAATTTTACTTTTCAAATAAATGAAAAAAAAAAAAAAACATTTGGGCAATGAACAGGTATAATTTTCATAAAAACTTTTGATTCATTCTGGCTTAAGTTCATTATATGATTTTGTTTTATAGGAAGAAATTAATATTTTTTCGTTAATGTTGAAAGAAACTTTTATTTGAAAAAAGCTGATTTTTCTACCGGAACTAGCCGAGTAGAATGCACTTTCAAAAGCAGCTACGCAATTTCATCATCAGGACTCTTTGAACAATAGTAGTGTCTTTTGGTTGTAAACATCACCTTTTTAACTTACATGTTACAGAGAAAGGAAAACGGAATACATTTTTAATTTCTTTGCTTTTCTATATACACGCTGCTTTTTTATATTAAAAGTCTACTCTCTCATCTCTTATATGAAATGAAGCGCTATTTTATTATTGTATATTATACAATAGAAGGTAAGTCTTCTAGTTCCTTTTTATCAATGACAAATGAACTGAAATTAAAGATCGTTTTGCACTGTGCCATGTGTGAGTTTACATACTTACTCTCATCTTTGTTGAACTAATTGTCTTTAATATATATATTTTTGCTTTTTCATTCTGGCTTAAGTTCATTATATAATTTCTTTTAATAAGAAGAAATTAATATTTTCCGTTAATTTTGATTAATTATATTTCAAGGCAACAATAACTTTATTGTTTTAACCATTTTACAAATATTTTTAAGGTTTTATTTTTTGTAAATATTTTTTTTGGCATTAAATTTTGATTTAAGAAAAAAAAATACTTATGATAATTTGCTACTTTAATTGTTAATTTAATTATTCATTCACTTATGATGGACAAACAGCATTATTTTTTACATTTAATTCTCATCCTCAAAAAAATTTTATTTAAATCATCATTATTTTGTTTAGTTTGTAGTACCTAAGTGCCACTTGCTTGTCTAATTAGTATTTAAAAATTTAATTTTTTTTCTGCATAAATATACTTTAACTTAATGCAAAGTTTTGCTTAATTTAGCTTATTATCTTCATGTTTTTATTATGACAACAATTTTAAATGAAAGATTGTCATAAACCTAGACCTACATAAGACATAAAAAGTTTTTGCAAGAAGTATTCGTGTTTGTTTAAATTTTTTTTCTTATTTAAGAAAAAACATATTTTGTTAACTAATTAGAAAAGTATTATATATATGTTTATCTATACGTTGCTGGGGTTATTATAGATTGCTTCAGTAAAAATCGTGACGATACGTCACTGATCACAAGTTAATCCTCTATAATACTATTACCTTTTACCTCTTTATAGAAGGTTTAAGCAGGAAATAATTTATAAAAATTCAAATAAATATTTAAAAAATGCTGGAGACATATTAAATTTTAAAAAAAAATTTTTTAAATTTCGAAAATATTTTTAGCCACTCAGCAACGTTTTTCCAGTAAGAAGTTCTCAGAACTTTATAAACAACTAAAATGAAAATAATAAAACAATATAAATAATTAAAACAAATATTAACCTTTTGTAAAGTCTTTTTAGAAGTTCTTGAACATTAGTATCCGGGCAAAACCCTTTTATTAGATCTTAATTTAGTTTTAAAATTATTTAACATAAGGAAGTAGGAGGAGTGTGCCAATTTAAGTATATTTAAAACCTATAAAAATAACAACTGAAAATGTGCATTTTTCGGGTTTGTTTCTTCAGTCTTTTGATTTATAATTGAAATCTGTCAGTAATATCGTTGTTTTTAATTTAAAATTATACATTAAATTTAATATGAAACATTAAAATTATTGGCTATAGCTTTATTTTTATATTTAATGCAAAAAAAACTTTAATTCAAACCAATGCTTATGTACATACATATAAATGTTTGTAAGAAACACATTTAAAAATTAACTGAAATCCTACAATGAACTTTAGTTTTTTCAACTTAAAATTTTTGGTAATGTTTTTCACCTTCTTTTTCTTATTTTTTTTTTTGAATTATGTACCTGACTATTGGGTTGGTGTGCTTTAAATTAAAAAAAAAAAACAAAACTCAAAAACTAAATTAAAGTAAACATAACCGCAAGTCAGAAAAAAAAAGAAGAATTTTTGTTTTTTCTTTCTTTTATTCCACCAAAGCTCAGCCAAGTGTGGTTGATGTAAAATAATAATAATAAAACTAAAACAAAACAAACTTAATAATATACAATATAAACACATATACCCCAACTTACTTACACCATAATAACGCTACGTACTCGCGCACTGATTTACTGGGGCTATTACAGCGTAAACATAAAACATATTATAGACAGACACTTACCAAACAGCCAGGCAAAGCAGTAACGGTATTTGAACGCAATTTTTAGCTGCGTCCCATCAACACACACTTAGGCTCATTTCGACTCTAAAAAATGGACAATAACAAAAACAATACAAAAATACATGCATACATTTAAGTATGTGTATGTGTGTTATACTTAAGGTACCGGGAATGAGTTAGTTGGTACAATTTTAAGTACTATTTGAGGTACAAGTCAAGCTCAAGCAAATAAAAGTAAATATTCTAGAAGTCACCTCTTCAGCGGCAACACTTTTTTGTAATACTTAAAAGATTTTTGCTTTGGGGTTTTTATAAAATATTTTAACTGTTTGCAATGTTTAAATGTTTATTCAAAATGATCGCAAAAATTTGATGTAAAAAAATTCTGTGTTTTTTCTTTCAAAACCAAACTATGAAATTTACTTTTCGACAACGACTAAGTGCTTATTTCAGAATGGCTCTGAAAAATGATAAGTTAGGTTGCAAACGGTGTTAAAATAGGCAAACCCTTAAATATATTAACACTCGGAGACCTTTAAGTTGAATTTTACATCCGACCAAGGACTAAAAAGTAAAAGGAAAAAGAAAACATTAAGCAGAGAAGAGAAAAATGTTGTAAGACCAACAAGAAGAAAACATATTAAAAAGGAAAAAATTCTCGTTTCATTGTCCATTTCTTAAATACTGCAAGAAATCGTCTAGCCCTTCGTGGAATTTTTTATCCAACCACTTGATCGTATGATCTTGCAATCTTAGGTCGTGGTAAATACACACACATCCTAAAATAGCCCTACCCGGACGGTGCCCAGTTATGAACCTAATTATTTGCCTGCTGCATTAAGCGACGACCACATGGCCCTAGTCGCCCTGCAGTCACTCCTGTTTTTCCACTGAAAATGACGCATATCAATTAATTAATATCATAATCCATAATAGTCAGTCTTTGGTAGACTCAAGGTTTCCTCCAGGGCTACATCTAGGGCCAGTACAGGGCGAGTAAGTTCGTGGGAAATTTTATTGCCAACCATGTCACAGTGTACCGAAACACAAGCTAATCCGACGTTGAAGGTGCCCATAATATCCCTTAGGTCCTTTCTGCAGTCCCTCTATAGCCTAGACTGGTTGCAATAAGTCTTCAATAAGATCCACCTGGCTGTCAACGTAAATAGTGACTTCACTATCCCTTGGAACTTTTCCCGCTTTAAGGTCTGTTGCCCTTAAAGCAATCTATAAAAAAGCAAAATATTCAAACATTCTATATCAAAAATTTTTTTGAAACGTCAAATGCAACATGAAATTAAGCCAATGAAATATGCCTGGTTGCACAAACATGTTGCAAAGTTTGTACCCAGCATAAGATCATCACTTACAAGAGCCAAATATAACTCTATTACAAAAAACGTTTGAGCGATAGAAAAAAAAGTCGCGAAATAATCGCTCTTATCACACAGTTGTTTTAATTTTAGCTGGGTCATTTCATCTACAAATGCTGGGTTGCACTTTAGTTCAGAGTGACCGCTCGTCGACTAAAGTTGCATTTTGCAACCTTTTCAAGGGCCTGCGACGTTTTGTGCGACTTCTTTATGCTGACACTATTTTGCCACTTTTTTAAATTTTTGCAACTTTTGCCCCTTTTTTGTTACAAAAGTTAAACAAATTCTAGCATATGCGCATACATAAACACATACCTTGCATATGTGGACATTTGTGTTATTCCCAAATATCGCATTCCATAGTTTTTTGAAATTAAACATGCTGAAAGTTTTTGGCATACAGTGTGTTGTTAAAAAAATGATTTAAATAAGCCATTGTGACCAAATTTATATAAAATAGTTGCGTATATTTTTACATTACCCGACAGCAGCGCATGTGCTGAAAGAATTTTTCCTAAGTCAGGGCTGGTTAAAAATAAATTGGCAAACAAATTAAAAGTTACGACCTGTAATTCAAGGCTGTCAGCTTTACATTTATTAAATACTAAACTAGAAGACTGTATTCCAGTTGATGAACTAAAACGCAAGTACAGAAACGAATTTTCAAATAATATGAAAAAAATTATATATATGAACATCCCTAGAGATAAAAAACCAGTGGGTAGTTTAAATGTGCTATATGTTTTTTACTTAGACTAGTTGTCTGTCTGTCCTTGTTTCAACCAAATTTAAAAAACGATATTCCGATATTTAAAGAACAGTGCATTCGATTTTTCATAATATTAAAACTATATAAAAATTAAATTCTTTTTTGCAATTTCAAATTTATTACTTTTTATGTGTCTTCGTACAAAAATTCGTTTTTAATGAATGTTTTCTTTTTAATACATTTCTTATTTTTAATTTATTTTGATCAAGTTGTTTTGTGTTGTTGAGTTATTGATCAATTTTTGTTTTTATTAGTTGTAAAAACATTAATAGAAAGTTGAATAAGGGCTTTAAAAAAGAGTGCAACTTTTTTTTCCAAAAGCGACTTTTTTATGCGACTTTTTTTTCCTAAAACGACTATTTGTGCCACTTTTTCAAAATACTCAGCGGTCACACTGCTTTAGTTTTGTTGTAATTTAACAATTTTTTTTAATAAAAAATTTTAACAAACAAATTATCATCAAAAGTCAGTACTATCAGTACTTTTTTAAAAAATCAGTTCATTTCAGAACGAAAATTTTTATTCAGTACTCTAAACGAAAAATCAGTACATGTACTGATGAAATCAGTATGAATGGTCACCCTATACCACGATGAGTATCAGAACAAAACTTCTGAAAACTATTAAATGCGACTGTTTGTTATTGTTTTAACTTTTTTCTTTGTGTTCATTTTTCTTTTTTGTTTTGATTGTTGTTGTTTCTTGTTGTTGTATTGGCTATTCTTGTTTATGTATTCGATTGCCTTACAAATTTCAACAAACAAAAACCAACGAAGCAAACGCATTATAACGGTACATCCACCCAAAAATTTTTGGGTGACTTTACTTCTTATTTGTGTGGATAAGTTTTTCTGTTGTAGCTGGGTTTCTTGTGGTTGTGTGCGTTTATAATTTTTTTTTGAAAAATATTTTAGGGCTTGAGAAGTTTTTAAATTGTGTCAGAAGCGAGTGGGTAAATTAATCAGGTTTTAGAAAAAGGTAAAACCTGTAATATAATGCGTGGTCAGGGGGGACCTGAATTAAAGAAGAATTTTTAAATTAAAAAATTGCGGTATTTATAATTTGTGGATTCTTTAACTTAAATTTCCTTTTGCCTGAAAGCCACAATATATTTTTCGCAAAATACCATTTCCTTATAGACCGGTATTATATTGGTATTACAATATAGTGATATTTTTCGGTACTGAAAATTATAGCAATTTTGCCACTCTTTTAGAATAAATTTTTAGCACTTTTGTTGTTGAAAAAACTTTTTTTCTTCATATACATATTTACTTCTTTAGCTAATAGGGCCTAATTTCTTTTGTGTAAATAAAAACTTGTTTTATTACAGTTTTGCCAACGTTTTTTTGATATTGCAGATGTTTCAATCTAGCGGATTTGGATGTGTTTCCGGCTAATGTCCACACAGCTTAGGATTTCGCATTAAACTTGTAGATCCTTATGGATGCTGTTGTTTTCAATAAATCCAGGAGCACCAGTTATCATTCTTAGAATTTTGTTTTGATGGCGTTGAATTTTCCCTATACTGAAGGCGGAAAATCGATTTGTGGAGCAGAAGCTTACAATCAAAACGAATTAAAGGGTTTTTATTAATTAGCCAATGAATTTATGCAGTTTTCAGTTTTATTTATGTCAAATTAGCATCAATATGTGACATCCATAAAAAGCGATGATCCAGGTGTTCATCTCAAATTGTTGAGGTACCATATGGTTGTTAATACGGATTGGCGATAAACGTTTCTTTGCTTAAAGTTAAACTTACGTGAATATATTTTTATTGTTAATTTAGTTTATTCCCTACAACTTTTCCCAGTTTTATACTTGGAGTACAATATCAAATTACTGTAAACGTGTATTAAGGATTTAGAAGAAGGACCTAGATTAGTGCCGAATACAACAAACGGGCTGAAGGTTTTGAGCAAATGAAAACAGATGGTGGCTGGGACGTAAGCTGTAGATCGATGATAATAACCACTACAGAAATAATGCGAAACCGCGCCGAGATAGATAATACTTCCGATGGCTATGAGGTGGGTTTTAAGTTAGTAGGACAAGAGTTAGCCCGACATATCACGTTGAATTACGATTCAGCATGCAATGTATTAATTCATTTTCCCATCTCACCCTCCACAAAAAAAAAAAGAAGGAAAAGTACTTGACAAGCGTGTTGTTGCAGTTGGTTCGAGGCCTCTTTAGGGTCTTTGTGAGTACTGAGAAAATGTCGACGGATGTAAGACTGTTGGCTAGCAAATACAGAAAATTGAACTTAAAATACTCCCTTGAGGTACGCCAGTTGGTTAAGGGCAACTTAAGTAAATTTCTTCTTTAACATAAATTATTGGCCGGTTAATTACTTTTCCCAACGCAATAGAGATTCCCTGACAAATTCGGTTTTAGTTTGTTAACAGATCTTCATACCATACTTTATCGAAAGCTTAAGTGACATCGACGAAAAGCGCGGAGCAGTACTTTTTTTCCTAAAAGACCTTTCTTATAACCTGTACTAACCTACAGTTTTATGTTCCATGGTACTATGTTAAATACTTAAGACAAATTGTTGATTAAGAAGGCAGTTTTCATTCAGAATCGGGACCAACTTGTTTTTAAACCGTTTTTCAAACAATTTCGACATAGTCGATAGCACACTTATAGGCGCACTTAGGTAGGGCTTGAAGGATCTCTTCCAGGCTTAGGAATTATCTCTACTAAATCAACTTCTCATATTGGGCGAAGTGTTCAAGTCACAATATGGCATTAAGAATAAAAATAACAGTTCTCTGGGATGTGCAAGGTGGTTTTAAAGGCATTTTCCCAGTAAATTTTTTTTAAATTTAAGTAATAGGCTTTTATTATTTCATAGGTTACAAGGATATAAGGTACTTACAACAGAATTATGACCTAGGTAAGTTCCATTTTAAACACGGAATTATAGGAAATGCGACCTCTAGGACTAATAAGGAGGGAGCCTCAGCATGAGTGTGTAATGTCAAGCATTCGTGACCCATTGAGGAAATTCCTTCTTTTATGTAAAATCCAGGGCCGAGCCACTACGAGCAAACTCGTCGGCATTTTTTATTCGCAGCTATGTCGCAGCATCGCGGAACCACACAAAATCTGACGCTGAAGGTGCACATAATCCCACCAAGGACCTTCCTAAGGTCTTTCACCACCCTAGGCTTGAGCCTTCAAAGCTATAAGGGCCGTCTGGCTGTCAATACAAATACTGACTTAACTATCCCTTATAACATGTTTCACTTAAAAATACGTTGCCCAAAAATGGCCGTATCTCCACCTACAAAATATTATCTCATCAGATAGACTGTTAGACAATATGAAGTTGTTCCTCATGATATAAGCGCCAGCTCTAGTTGTGCTGTGTTGTGTTATCTCAAAACTGACCTTCATGTTTATATAGTCCGTCTTAGATTCCTAATGTGGTCAGTATTCACAAATTTTTCGAATCCTGACTCGGCCAAACTTCTTACATTTTTGGTACTCCCTTACCCTTTTAAAGATTATGAATTGAGATATGAAATCAAGGTGACAATATTAAGGTGACAATTGATCCAGATTAAGCGTGAAACTAAAAAAGTGAACAGGAAGTATTTAATAAATTACCAATTAACCCTCGTTGTTCTTGACAGGTTAGTGCTTTATTATTGTGCGTTTTCCAGTGCCTATGTGACTGTATGAGTCGTGATTTTTATTGCTTGTTTCACTTTTAAGCTCGTAATCATTTACTATAACCCATTTAACATCGTTAACATTTCAGAATCTTTTACTCTTTTATTAACGCAGGTTTGTTTTTTAACATACAAATGCATATTTTGGCTATCGAGCAATGAAGTTACCTTGTGGTTTTATAGTTGACCGCTTAAGCAGACCAACAAACTTGTTGCTTATTTCAGACACAATTAAATGTTAAGTAAAACTAAACCAAAAATTAAAAAAAAATAAATAAAAAAAGCTGTTGAGAATACATTTAATGGATGATTGCCCAGTTTGCTCCATGGATGATAAAATGTGATCTATTGGGTGCCTGTAGAAGTTTGTTTTTAAAAATTAAATTTTTGTTTACAAGTGTAATCAAGTAAGTGTATGAAATACTTAAGTTTTTGTCCCAATTGTAATTTTTTATATAAATTTTCTTGGCCGATGCGTAGACAGTTTACTTTGTAAAAACTGTAACAAATATTAACATTTTTTTAATACTTAAAAATGTTTAAAATTTTTGAATAGATTATTGGGTTGAAAAAAAACCAGAAAAATAAATATTTTTTCATTCTATTTAATATATGTTTCGTAGGATTTTTAGTTATAATATTAATCACCTCGCAATAGTAAGTATGGTGTTCTTTAATGTTATGTTTTTATTTCTTTAATATGACTTCTGGAACAATTAGTTTTGACCAATTATAAAGCGCATGTCCTTACTTCGGAAGTATTTGAAAAGTTTACAGCTTTTACTGATGGACCACTGATAGAAAATCATTCCCAGCAAAAACTAACATTGCTTTGTAATGATTTAAGATGCTAAAAACTACTTAGCCTTTAGCATTTTAATTCATTATTTTAACATGGCGATGACATTGGAGACAAGTACTTACCACGCTCGCTTACAAATAGGAACTTAACTTAAATAAGCTATTTCTTTATTGCCATTAAAAATGACATTTTCTTGGGGCCCCCAGTTACTCGTTGTTGCATTTAAACTTTTTTTTGCTTTGGTAAAAGCTACTTTAAAACATTAGATTAAAATAATATTGAAAAATTCTTAAACTAAAAGCATCTGCTAAATTTTATATAAGAAATAACTCATTATCTAACAATTGCTAAGTAATGCAGACGATATTTAATAGTAATTGAAAAGTAAGTTATTTGTAATGACTAAGCAGCACCGAGCTTCTGCTGGATTGATATGGAAGTTTGAGTGTGAAATTAATAGATTGAAATACAAGATAAGAAAAGGGCATAGCAATCGATATCGAACAATAGGTCGCTCTTCAAGTACTAAAGTACTAATAAAAACTTATCATTTGAATTTAGAATATCAATAGGATTAAACATTGACACATCTTTAAATAATTAAAGTATAAAATGGGTATAAGCTACAACAACAGATCTGAACATAATCAGTATAAAACTGGTATCGGTTTAGTAAACAACTTAATAAACAAATTGCCTATTGAATTACATTTACCTGGTTATGAGTTTTGCGGACCTGGAACAAAACTTGAAAAACGTTTAGCAAGAGGAGATAAAGGGATCAATTTATTAGATGCAGCTTGTAGACAACACGATATTACATATTCAAAAACAAACAATATAAACAAAAGACATCAAGCCGATAAAATATTGGCGGAAAAATCTTGGCAGCGAGTTATATCCAACGATAGTAGTTTCAAAGAACGAGCGCACGCCTGGCTTGTGACAAACACGATGAAAGCAAAAGTTAAATTAGGATTAGGTATGAAGAAATACAAAATTCAGAAAAAAAGCAAATCGAAGAAAAAGTTAAAAAAGAGAAACAAATATAACAAAAAATTATTTTCTACTACTGTTAAAAATGCATTGAAGATATTAAAAAAAGAAAAACCTGAAAGTATCAATTCTGCTATTAAAATGGCGCAAAAAATCATAAACTCAAAATTCAAGAAGAATAAAAAATCAAATGTAGTTATTCCAAGGGTAATACCAATGCCAAAAATTGGTGGATTCCTACCATTAATTCCAATTCTGACAGCATTGTCTGCACTTGGAGGCTTAGCAACAGGAGGATCAGCTATTGTTAAAGCAGTTAATGATATAAAAAAAGGAAAAGAGCAACTAGCAGAAGCAACTCGTCATAATAGATATATGGAATCAATTGCTATGGGGAAAGGTTTATATCTGAAACCATATAAATCTGGATTTGGACTTTACTATAAATCAACTCCAAAAAACTTTTAAATAATCTACCCAATCAGCCATTAAATCATCTACATTTAATAAAATATGGTAAACACCTAAAACATTTCAGAGGTGTTTTTATGCGTGACAGTTTACCTAAAAAACCATTAGTTCAAGAATGTGGTATAATTAACTTAGATAATTCTAGTGGTCCTGGAACACATTGGGTAGCCTACTTTAAAAATCACAACTATAAAGAATATTTTGATAGTTTTGGAAACTTACAGCCACCTCTAGAACTAGTAAACTATTTAAAAACTCCTATCAAATATAACTATGAACAAAAACAAAAGTTTAATACGTTTAATTGCGGACATTTATGTCTTAAATTTTTATTTAATAAATATAATTTGAAATAAATAAATAAATAACTAAAGATTTTACAATATTGTGTTCTTAATTATTTACAAAAATTTGAAATTTGTTGTTTAAGATTATTCATTCGCCTTTATACATTGCGAATTGTTATTAGTAATTACTAAAAACTACTAAAATTGTCCGCGACTGCTTATTTTATTTTATTCGCAGCTACCCAATATATTTACTGGGCGTTCCACTATCCGCAACCTGTGGACGCGTTCGGTAGCATTTTAGCTTATGCTTACTAGTTTGATTAAGTATAATCCAACGTGTTAATTAAAATGTTAATTAATATGTTAGATTACACTTAACAAATCTAGTGACCGAAACCTACCTAATTTTTTTTCTTTCTTCTTATTGTTATTCATTATTTACATACTACTAAGCTTATATTATTATTATTATTATATCTGCTAGATTTATTATTCACCAACATATTATAAATATTAATAAATAATGATGATAATTTTTATTCAACTTGCATTAAAATATCATCTCCATCATTGTCATTCATAAATTGATCTCTGCAATTTATAAATTCCTGATCGTTATCTATTTCCATAAAAATATCATCTTCATCTTCATTTTCATTCATAAATCGATCTTTATAATTTTGAAATTCTGCATCATTATCAATTTGTATGAAAAAATTATCATCATCATTTAAAAATTTTTCATTATAATGACCCCAAGCTAATGTATTAATATTGTCGCTACATACATATCTCTTATTATCTAAATAACTTAAAGATATCTTATTAATAAGGGATGTATATATAGTATGTAATTTTGATTTAAAAATATACATACTTCCATAGAATATTTTCTTATTATATAAACAGTCTTTATAATCGGATAAACTTAAATTTCTGGATATATTACTTTTGATACCCTTAGCTTTTTTGACTTCTTTCAAATCTTCAGTTTTAAATGAATACATTTTTGCTCGTAATCCTACAAATTCCTTCATAACCTTACCATTATTTTCATCCTTCATCATACCTAATATTTTTTTATTTTTTTGTGGAATACTAAATTTATTATTAGCTTCATATTCTGACGTATCAAATTTTTCATCAATATCGTTAACGATATCTTTATAAAAGTCGTTAGTTTCTATTGTGTATATAAATGAATCTGTATCCATATAATTTAGTTCTGCTTTCAAATTATATTTAGGAAGTATGTAATCGTAATGAAAGTCATACATTTTCCACTTTGAAAGTTCTAGAATTGTAAATCCGAGATATATAGGCTTATTATAAAGTGAATAACTTTGATTAAGTTCTACTGCTATCATGTTTTCTTCAAATATGCTGTAGGAATGAAATTCTGGTTTTGCAATAAGGAAACGAGCTCCAATTTTCCTTCCAACACTTTCCCAACTGTTTACTATTTTAACATTCTTTCGCTTGTCTACGTTTTCCATGGTTTTACCATAAACTGCGTTATTTAGTAATTTGAAGAAGTTTTTTTCAAAAGTATTTTGAGCATTGATTCTATGAGAATTGTTTAATGAGATATATGTTTTTAACCAAGCAGACTGCTTAAACTTTAAAATTCTATGAATTTTTTTTAATTTTAACCCATGTTTTAAGCATTGTTGCAAATTTTTATAATAAATTATATATTCATATTTATTATTTAAGTCAGTAATTAACTTTTTTTCTTTAGAGTTTGGAGGATTTTTATTTTCTGAGCAAAATGGTAAATTATTGTGGATGTCATGAACTTCAGCTGGGTATATCAGATCAACTTCTAATATATATCCAATATTTGAATCGTTTGAAACTGAATCCAAACAAAAACTATCAACATCTTCTACCCACTGAAAATTACCTTCGGGCAAAGCTTCAGACATTGCCCAACCATATAGATTGTTTGCATCTAAATACATTAAATATTTAGAAGGTAATTCATTATTATAGTTCGATAAATATTTATTATTTGCGATAGAATGCCTTTTAGAACATTGCACAATACCTCCCCTAATACCCTTTTGAAGAAATGTTATCATGTCTATGTCCGTCAGTAAATCTAATTTGATGCCTGTAAATTTAAGCATGGCATCCCATGAAAGTCCCGGAGCTGTGTAATAGTGACATGGATCCAAATGATAAATGTTTTTACAAATTGTCCTAAAGTTTTCGAAAACATCAGCTAACAATAAAACATCAGTCTTTAGATATAACATTAAATAGTCATCCAAAGTTTTGCAATCAAATGTTTTCCAAACTTTTTGAGCGTGGTTATAATCTTCAGAAGAACATTTTGTGTCTGTCAATTTATTATAAAAATGTTCAATGCTTGGTAAACTAGACTCATTAAGTTTTCCTATAGAATTTAAATAACTATAAGGAAACACACCTTTTCTTACCAATAAATTAAATTGGCTTTCATTAGAATATATTGATTTAACTAACTTCAAATCACTGTTTGTTAAATTTTTAACCAAGTTGTCCAAACTAGATGACATAAATCGATATGAGTCTAAAAATCGTAATTCAATATCACCCCCTTTATCACCTTTAATGGTTTTTGAAAGGGATATGTATAGTTCCTTATTAAGAGGAATTATATTAATAGGACCATCATCAATTTGGTTAAGCTCTTTAACAAATAAATGACAATCGTATGCCGAAAAGTTATGGAAAATTATTGGAAAGAATTTTGGTATTTTATAATTAAGATTACATGAATTATGAGCAGGTCCTCTATATTTGCCACTTAACTGACAATGATCTTTCACCTTTAATTCATGTAAAATATCTTTAGAACAAATATGACATATATTGTTCAAAAGAAATTCTAAATTTTCCTGTTCGGTTAAGGGTATCATGGGTTTTACCAGAGATAAATATTTGTCCTGTAAATATTTAATATCTTTAACCAAACCCTCTATAAACTGTTTCGGTGAATCTAATCCTTTAAAGCTACATAGCTTATTTAAATCGTTATTAAAACTACACTTAATATAATAAGAAAAAGCATAGGGGATATGTTTATCAACTAATGTTGTCGATGAAATATCCCCTCTCGGAACACATGTTTGAATATTTTCAAATATGCATTCCGAGTCTGCATATACCACAAATGGTACATTCATACAATTATTATAATTCTTAAATTCTAGTTTTACCTTATTTGCTTGGGGTACATAACTTATCTTTCTACTACAATTTTTCACATGTTTTTCCAAATCTTGCTTTTCCTGGAAATGGTGAATACAAAAATCACAAACAAAAATACTATTCTTATTTTTAGTTTGTTGTGATCTTATTAATCTGTTAATTAAAAAAAAAAATATAAAAATTACAATTAATTAAAACACACATTAAATATAAATTTATAATAAATTTTACCTTGACATGTTTTTTATCCAGACATAGTGTGAAATAGTTGCGTTCATTATATTTTTTTGTATAAACATCAAATTAATATGAAGTGGTTTGATTTCTTTAGTTTTATAATAAGGTCCGACAATCAAATCTTTGTCATCATCATATCCAAATACATTAATGCTTATATTTGCATTATTTTTTTCAAATAAATTTATATCTTTTAATTTAAGGGGGAAGCATAAACCATTGAAGTTAAAAGAATATCCATTAAAGTCAATTACTGTATCTGATATGTTAACAGCATAGTTATTTGGTCTATGACTATTAGCTTGATTTGAAACAGCAGAAAGAAGAGACCATTTGAAGCAGAAATCGTCATTATTCTGCACATTTATGCATGCTTTTTTCAGTGTGAGTTTTGGTGGAAGCGGAATATATGTTGAACCTTTTAACGGTTGATATTTATTTAAATTTAGATGGATTTTAATGAGTTGAATAAGGGTCCATCCACTATCTCGTTCTTGAAACTCTTCCATTTTACTTTTAATATTATCAACATTGCTATTATATTCATTATTAAAACCGTCAATGTGAAAAATTTCCTTCATTTTGGTTTGAAAATGCTTCACCTCTATCACACTATTTTCCATATCATTTAGGTCCCCTTTAGCATACAAACCAAACAACTCTATGTTAAACTTTAAAGCTAAATTGCAATTTAAAAATGAAAACACTTCGTTTTCGAACGGCTTCTTAGCTTCCTCCAAAAATAACTCTGGTAGTAGACATTCTTCATTCGTGTTTTTATATGAATAGGTCATTATTCTATTCTTAAATGCCCTTTGTACCACTTTCATTGCACTTTTATTCGAACCCGAAGAATGAGTCATCTCATGCATTTTTAAAAATTCATGATTAAAAAAACTTTTTTTGCATTCGGGGCAGACTATTTTTGACTCCATTTTTTCTATTATATTTTTTATATGATCTAAAAATAATCAAAATAACATACTTATAACTAGCCATCATATACATAATAATTAAAATGAGCTTATTAAGGGCTTTTTTGACAGATGTTTTTAGCATAATTGTCAAATAAGCTCTTAGTAAGCCTACTTTAATTATTATGAATACAAACATAAATTAAATTTTTTTAAACACTAATGCTATGATTATTTTTTGGTTTGAATAAATATTTAAATAATTTACACTAAATAGTTTTTACTTACCAAATAAGATTGTTTTAATACTTAGTTGATCACAGAATACTGAATTGTTTTTTTAATTGTTTAGTTAGCATAAAATACTGAATTGTTTATTTTTTTTTTTTTTTAATATTTAGCACAGAACACTGAATTGTTTTTTTTTAAATGTTTAGTTAGCACAAAATACTGAATTGTTTTTTAAATGTTTAGAACACTAAATTGATTTTTTAAATGTTTAGCACAGAACTCTGAATTGATTTTTTAAATGTTTAGCCCAGAATACTAAATTGTTTTTTTAACTGTTTAGCACAGAATACTGAATCACTGCTCTAAAAGAGTAGAGTTTATATACATTTTTCTAAGTGCACTACTACATACATAAGTACAATAATATGAATGCATTCTGCATTCCTTTATTTGAGAAAATTTATCAATGCCTTTGTTAACTATTGTATTAAGGGATGCACAGCAGGTATCTGTTAAACCTAAAAAAGGTCATTTATAGTTTTGTGTATGCATTCATTAATAAAACAAAGATACCGAATAAGCAACAGGAGATATTTTTAATTTTTTGCAGGTGTTAAATCTATGAAGGTCATTTATAGTTTTAAATGTATATTTTATCCCTAAAACAAAAGGTACTTAACAAAGGAATTTTCAATATCCTTTTGAAACAATAAATAGAAAAGAAATAAATTTATGACCGTCTCAGTTCACGAATGTAACCAAAAACTAACAAAAACACTGCTACCTTTTTTCAACTAACGTTATATGAAAGCATTGCTTTGTTTGAGAAAATTTTTTCAATTCCTTTATTAACTATTGTATTAAGGGATACATAGTAGGTATTTGTTAAATCTAAAAAGGTCATTTTTAGTTTTGTATATGCATTCATTAATAAAACAAAGATACCGAATAAGCGATAGGAGATATTTTTAATTTTTTTGCAGGTGTTAAATGTAAAAGATCATTAAGAGTTTTGCATGTTTATGCCTGTCTTATATTTTTGATGTAATTTGTTCTTAAAAGAATATATAACTGTGACATTGAGTTAGTTGCGTTTTAAGTAGAACCTTAGATATTTAAAATTTTTTTTTTCAGGTGTTAAATCTAAAAAGGTCATTTATAGTTTTGTGTATGCATTCATTAATAAAACAAAGATACCGAATAAGCAGCAGGAGATATTTTTAATTTTTTGCAGGTGTTAAATCTATGAAGGTCATTTATAGTTTTAAATGTATATTTTATCCCTAAAACAAAGCTACTTAACAAAGGAATTTTCAATATCCTTTTGAAGCAATAAATAGAAAACAAATAAATTTATGATCCTCTCGGTTAATGAGTGTAACCAAAAACTAGAAAAACACACCTACCTTTTTTCAATTAACATTATATGAAAGCATTGCTTTGTTTGAGAAAATTTTTTCAATTCCTTTATTAACTATTGTATTAAGGAATGCATAGAAAGTGTCTGTTAAACCTAAAAAAGGTCATTTATAGTTTTGTATATGCATTTATTAATATAACAAAGATATCGAATAAGCAACAGGAGATATTTTTAATTTTTTGCAGGTGTTAAATGTAAAAGATCATTAAGAGTTTTGCATGTTTATGCCTGTCTTATATTTTTGATGTAATTTGTTCTTAAAAGAATATATAACTGTGACCTTGAATTAGTTGCGTTTTAAGTAAAACCTTACCTTGAAATTCTTACATTTAAAAAAAAATGGTAGACTTTTCCTTTGTAAAAAATTTTTTATTTTCTATATATAAAGTACAGGCTCCTAAAAATGTTAGTTATATTTAAGTTCAAATATTGCAAAACCATTCGGTGATTGACGTCCTTTGTAAATAACTGTCCAGGTTTTTTCATTTATTTTGGCTAAGTAAGGATCCTCTTTGTTCAAATATTTTACAATCCTTTGTGGAAGATAAAACCATTTATTATTTTCTAAATATACAATAACTTTTGATCCATGCTGTGTGACCTTCCACTCGAAATTTATAATTTCGTAAGTTTGATTCAATGGAATATCATCAATTCTGGTGTACTCTGGCTTTATACCTTGGGCAATATTAATTATTTGTTGATACATCTGAAAATTAATGTATGTATATAAATAAACGAAAACCTTTATTTTAAGAAATTTTATTCTTACCATTCTATTACGTGTACTTTGAAGCGATGATAACAGAAATAACTTAAGTAAACCACTTTACAGCCTTTTATATCAAGTTTATAATAGACAATAAAACTCTCAATTAACTAAGCATTAAAAACTCAATGTTTAAATGAATTCATAGAGAATAAATGATTGTTATTTAAGAGAAAAACACACATTAAAAATAAAAATTATGGGTGTTGTGTACAAATACACATTATTTCTTATGGGGAAATTGATATATGATAATCCTTATTGGATAAATATATGCACTGGTATTGCTAAACCTATACAGATCAATGCTTAAAGAAACGCATACACACATCAATCCTAATTGAGTTCTAATTGGATTAAAGTTGGGTTCCAATTGCCTTCTAATTGAAATCGTATTGATCTCCAATAGAACTCTAATTGCAAACGCTAAAAATTCTATTTGGGTTCTAATTAGATTCTTATTGAATTCTAATTGGAAAACACATTAATTGGATTCTAATTGGGTTCTAATTAGATTCTAATTGGAAAAATTTTCTCGCCACCCCACCCCACTCCTTATGGAAAACGTCTACGGATTACTCCTTATGTAAAACGTCTACGGATTACTCCTTATGGAAAACGTCTACGGATTACTCCTTATGGAAAACGTGTACGGCGCAATCCTATTGTTCCAGAATCCCCACAAATATACTACTTGTGCCATCACAGTCAGTACAACACAACAATTTTATCCCGCCACATAATGTACAGGCTTGTGTACCATCACCTTATGTACGCAACAACTTTATGTCGCCACCATCTGTACAAACATATATACCTTTACCATCTGTACAAAATTACATGCCTCCTCAGTCAACGCAGCCGTCTACGTCAACCTCGACACGCCAAACCTCAGTTACATCTACGTTTATTGATACTACCGCCGCCACTCCATTCTCAAACGCACGTAGTTATGAACACCGCCCTATACGTAAGTTACACGATTTACCTGAGTTTCATGGTCAGCCAGAGCAATGGCCAATGTTTTCTGTGTCCTACAAAGAAACCACACAAAATTACAACTACACAAATTTGGAAAACCTATCTCGTTTACACAAGGCATTGAAAGGTGACGCGAAAGCTAAAGTCGATGCCTATTTAATCCATCCAGAGAACGTTGACCAGGTAATGGCAACGTTGGAATTCCACTACGGCCGACCTCAAATTCTGATACGCAGCCAGATTTCTAAAGTCCGTGCCTTTCCTGCTATATCTGGAAACAGGATGTACGAAATTGTCAACTTTAGTTCAATGGTATCAAACTTGACTGTGTTCTTAGAAAACGCTGGTGCAACGCCGCATTTGTGTAATCCAACTCTACTGGATGAATTGATCAGGAAACTACCTCTTATCAAGCGCGAAGAGTGGATGAGATATTCCTTAAACAACTTGGGTCAGTACCCAAGTATACGAGACTTTAGTATATGGTTACACGAAGTCGCTACGTATGTTTCTCTGGCAACGGAAACAGAGACTATGGGACCAGAGGCAGCTAATAACAAACGTGAAAAAATGAAGTCAACTCTTGCTATAACAACAGATCATAGTCGTCAGCCAAACTGCTTGAATTGTAAGCAAAATCATTACCTGAACCAATGCACTCGGTTTAGAAATCTATCTACAGCTGAAAGGTGGGAATTCGTTAAAGAAAATCGTTTATGTTTTAGTTGTCTGCATACCGGACATAACTCCCTGAAGTGTAATAATCGCAGTAAATGTGGCTTGATGAAATGTACCAAATTTCACAATCGTTTGCTGCATGAAAATAAGGAAAATAACAACAATGAAAAGATTGTTGTAAAACGTCAAAATGATAGTGATGGTACTTTTCAGGCACCGGATAGTGATGGCACTTTAACAACGGTCGATAAAAGCAGTAGTGTTGAAAACGCATCTGTGACGACGATTGTTGGCCATTCCTTAGATAGGAAAACGTTATTTAAATTTTTGCCAGTGCGTTTAAAAGGTCCAAACGGCTGTGTAAATGTTATCGCATTTATCGACGACGGTTCGAAAATATCACTTTTAGAGGAAAAGGTTGCAAAGCAAATTGGATTACAGGGACCAAAGAGTAATTTATCACTTGGGTGGATTGGTGGTAAAACATCAAACGAAATTTCAACAAAAATAAATTTAGAGATAAGCAGTACAGATGAGGATCAATGCAGCCTTCCAATGAAAAATGTTAGAACGACTAGAAATTTACAACTGCCACCGCAAAGTCTGAATATTGCTAAATTTAAGAAAAAATTTCCTGTGTTGAACGATATTGTAGTTAACGACTATTCTGACGCCATCCCTATGTTGTTGATTGGGCTGCCGCATATTGGACTTGTACGCCCGTTCAGCATTTTGAACTTGGATGACAATTTTTCCGTTCATCAGACTAGATTGGGAAATATTTTGTTTGGTTCTGATGAAGAGGCAGTAGAAGCCACGGTATGTGTAATTGACTATCAGAATTTTAATAATATACAACAACAAGTCTCTGAATATTTTACTTTGGAAAGCTTTGGTATGAAAGTAGTCAAACCCATTGTTTCTGAAGACGATGAAAAAGCCGAAAGAATACTCGTAGAAACTACCTTCAAAAAAGGCCTTCAATACGAAACCGGGCTTTTATGGAAGCAGGATAATTTTGAATTTAAGGAAAGTTTCTCCGTGGCGTTAAAGCGACTTCAGGGAGTTGAAGCAAAAATGAGAAAAGACAAAGATTTAGCCAATTGGTACAAAGCGAAAATAGATGAGTATGTTTCAAAATGCTATGCTATAAAACTGTCTCCTGAGGAGGCCACAAAGGAAAATGATCGTACCTGGTATTTACCTCATTTTGTTATTACCAATGTTAATAAGGGTAATAAACGTCGTCTCGTTTTCGATGCAGCCGTATGTGTGGGAGGTGAATCTTTTAATTCTAGATTATTAAAAGGTCCGGAAAAATACCAGCCAAAACCTCTTTTGTCAATATTATTTAGATTTCGCCAGTACCAAATTGGAGTCTGTGCGGACATACGGGAAATGTTTCATCGTATAAGAATTCGTGAACAAGATCAGACAGCACAAAGATTCCTTTGGCGAGATGGTGATAGTTCAAGGCCCCCTGATATTTACGTAATGCAAGCCATGATTTTTGGTTCGGCCAGTTCACCGTGCTCTGCACAGTATGTAAAAAATCTGAACGCAACAAATTATGCGAAACCCGAATCCCGAGCCTATAAGGCTATTGTTGACTGCCACTACGTCGACGACTACGTAGATAGTTTTGATACTATTAGTGAAGCAGTGGCAGTAACAAAGCACGTAATAGACACTCATGCATACGCTGGTTTTGATCTTAGAGGTTTTGTGTCAAATTCAAAAGAATTTTTACGTTCTATCACTGACGAGGAAACAGGTAGTGATGACTTAAACTTGACAGATTTATGTGGAGGCGAAACGACAATGGAGAAAATCTTGGGGCTCTTTTGGTCGCCAACTGAGGACGTATTTTGTTTTGTACTAAAATTTGCGAGAGTTCCTGAAGCAGTTTTAAGTGGAAATCGGAGACCTACAAAGAGCGAAGTACTCAGCATGGTAATGTCAATATTCGATCCATTTGGTTTCTTGGCAAGCATGGTGATAAGGGCTAAAATTCTACTTCAGGAGTTGTGGAGGTGCGATATTGGATGGAGCTCGCCAATCCCTTTGGAAGTATACAGAAAATGGTATGAGTGGTATAAGGAGCTTGAAAACGTGCGGCATGTTAAGATTCCTAGGTGTTATGGAGAGTATCTAAGTAACTCTTTGGCGACTATCGACTTACATATCTTTGTGGACGCAAGCGAGATGGCATTTGCGGCTGTTAGTTACTGGAGAATATGTTATGAGGGTAATGTGAGCGTAACGTTCGTTGCAGGTAAATCAAAGTGTGCACCGATAAAACCTCTGTCTATTCCGAGGCTTGAACTGATGGCTGCTGTACTTGGCACAAGATTGAAAGAGGCTATTGTTTCCAGCCACGACGTAAAACCACGGCGAATATTATTTTGGTCTGATTCCAGGACAGTTATAAAATGGATTCAGTCAGACAGCCGGGTCTATAAGCAATTTGTTTCTCACCGCATAGCCGAAATACTGGAAGTCTCGGAAATAAGACAATGGAGATGGGTTCCCGGTTCAAATAATCCTGCTGACGACGCGACAAGACCCCAGAATTTTTTAGGAAATTCTTTAAGCTCGCGTTGGCTGAACGGCCCCCAGTTCCTCAAATCTGACACAAGCGAATGGCCAAAACTGCCAGGGGATATTGATGTACATGAAGTTGATTGTGAAATGCGATCGAAATTTACATTGGCAATAACAAACGTCGATCCGCTGATTCCATATGGTGTAAAATCAAGGTACCACACATTAGTAAGAATTAGATGTTGGGTGGTACGTGCCGTTAAAATATTAAGATGTTATTCCTTAGGCCAAAAAAAGTCCGTTCTTAATCTTCATTCTTACTTAACGGTTCACGAAATAGAGGAGGCCGAAAGGTTCTGGTGTCAAGCTGCACAACAAGAGAAATTTGCAGAAGAATATAGTTTATTGAAACTGGAAAAACCGGTGAGTAATGGAAGTCCTATATATAAGTTATCGCCTTTTTTGGGACATGATGGACTGATACGGGTCTCCGGCCGCATAAATAACGCAGAATGTGTAGCACAGATGTCAAAAAATCCTATAATTATGCCTAAAAACCACCTCATAACAGAGTTAATTGTGAAACAGTATCACGAACAATTTAGACTCCAGAATCAAGAAGCTATATGCGCAGCAATTCGAACAAAGTTTTGGATCCCTAGCTTAAGACAATTAGTAAGATCCACCAAGAGCAAGTGCCAGGAATGTAAGAACAGAATGGCTACCCCTAAGCCTCCCTTAATGGGCCAACACCCCGTGGATCGACTCACGCCGTATGTGAGGCCGTTTACGTATACAGGAGTTGATTATATGGGTCCCTTCAATGTTTCAATTGGTCGCCGCTGCGAGAAAAGATGGGTGGCTCTTTTTACTTGTCTTACAGTGAGGGCCATACACGTGGAAATGGCAAGAGACCTGTCAACGGATGCAGTTATATTGTGCATAAGGAATTTTATTAATCGCAGAGGTGTGCCAATTCGTATAAGAAGCGACAGAGGAACAAACTTTGTAGGCGCGTGTAAAGAGGAATTTGTTATAGACGAGGCAAGGTTATCGGACGAATTGACGAAACGTGGTATTGAATGGGTGTTTAATACTCCAGCCAATCCGTCAGCCGGTGGAGCTTGGGAACGTATGGTTCGTTGTGTTAAGAACGTGTTAGCATTTACGCTAAAGGAAAGGTCGCCACAAGCTGAGACTTTAAATAGTCTGCTGATAGAGGCAGAGAATTTAGTGAATTCTCGTCCATTAACACATCTTCCTTTGGAGAGCTCAGATGCCGAACCACTAACGCCAAATCACTTTTTACTTGGCTGCCCAAACATTGTTCGCACTCCTAATGTTGGCGAAAAGGTCGTTCTTAAAAAGCAATGGCACATATTGCAACAATTAAAGCAAACCTTCTGGAAGAGGTGGGTGCTTGAATACCTTCCAGACCTAACACGACGTACCAAGTGGTATCAACCGGTGAAGCCATTACAAATTGGAGATGTTGTCATCATATGTGATGATAACGAGGCACGTGGCGAATGGAAAAAGGGAATTGTCAATGAAGTCTTTACAGCGGCTGATGGACAGGTTCGTTCGGCAGTGGTCAAGACTTCTGTTGGAAATTTACGACGCCCCTCATCGAAGCTGGCTGTTCTAGATGTTGGTGGTGAGTCTCCCTGATCGACTCACGGGTGGCGGAATGTTGCGAATTAAAGTATTTATTTGTAACCGTTAAATTGAATTTAATTTATCTATGCATTATTTGTTTAAAGTTGACCATTTGTGAAATGTTATGGCAACTCTCTTTCTCTTTTGATTATTATTTTATTATTTAACTTTGTGTCTACCCTGGTTTAAATTACTATACCCGGTATAGTGGTACCCATTTTAGGGTAATCGTTTGTTAATTTGAAACAACGTTAATTCCAAAGAAGACGCCGAAGAAGATAGAGTTAAGTAAGTTTTTGTTTAGCTTTACGCTGTATTTTATACTTAAATCATTATATTTTAGATAATAAAACAAATCCGATTAATCCGACGAAGTATTGCGTTTTATTATAACTCTAGTTCAAACTGAAAATTAAACACTAAGTTGCTGCCGCAACAATTATATTTTGAGAACTTAACACTTAGTCTAGCACTGGCTGGACTAATATAAATTACAAAATTTGAATACTTATCGAAGCGAAGATTCAATAATGAACAAGTAAGAGCGCTCTATTTGGCTGAGCCGAATCTTATATACCCTTGACAACGTGTAGAAGTTTTTACCCAAATTTTTTCAAATTTTGTATGGCAACTCTGTTAGGGGCTGGAGATAGAGAGTAAGCATGTTTCACAAAAATGTTTGGAAGGCAAAATTAATTGTGTTCGGTTTTATATCTGAGCTTTGTGTAGGAGCACCCTGGAAGCTGTGCGAACGATTTAAAAAAATTTTAAAAATTAAACTTTGTACGACAGCCCTTTTATGTGCGAAGGTTTTTTTTACATAAATAAACAGAGATAAACTTATATTTATATTTCTATCAGTTATTGGGCGAGTTTGTTAAATTTTAATATCAAAATTGTGGCAAGTATGCCTGATATTTTGATATTACAAATAGATCCGCCAAATATCAAGGGGATTTATAAATTTAATTTCATAAGATTAACGAACAGGCGGACACCACTAAATCAACTTTCCTATTTATAAGAATTAAAAAAAACATACATACTTTATGGTGTTGTAGATGGATATTAAAGAAATTACAAAATAAATGACAAACGTATATATACCCTTATAACTAATGTGTTGGGTATAAAAATATGCAAAAAAAAATAATCAAAATAGTTTTCGACTGACCATGAAAAAATTATAAAACAGTTCGGAAATTATTTTATTTCGATACTTTTTTGAAACTTATGAATTTTTTTCAGATAAACATAAAAATATGGAAGAGGAACTATATACCATTTTTGAGGCCTTTAAAAGTATTTTTCACATCTTTGGTGCTTTTGTTTGATTTTTTGAGATTAAAAATCTAGAAATATAAATTTAATTGCTTTTGACCCAGATTGGGACAAAAAATCAACTGCTCGTTTTTGCATTTTTTAAGGGTTTGATTTTAGCTTTTTTGTTTTAACGAAATTCATAAAAGACCTAAGAAAAACATAACTTTTTTACTGGTCATGTACAATTTTACTTTTCAAATAAATGAAAAAAAAAAAAAAACATTTGGGCAATGAACAGGTATAATTTTCATAAAAACTTTTGATTCATTCTGGCTTAAGTTCATTATATGATTTTGTTTTATAGGAAGAAATTAATATTTTTTCGTTAATGTTGAAAGAAACTTTTATTTGAAAAAAGCTGATTTTTCTACCGGAACTAGCCGAGTAGAATGCACTTTCAAAAGCAGCTACGCAATTTCATCATCAGGACTCTTTGAACAATAGTAGTGTCTTTTGGTTGTAAACATCACCTTTTTAACTTACATGTTACAGAGAAAGGAAAACGGAATACATTTTTAATTTCTTTGCTTTTCTATATACACGCTGCTTTTTTATATTAAAAGTCTACTCTCTCATCTCTTATATGAAATGAAGCGCTATTTTATTATTGTATATTATACAATAGAAGGTAAGTCTTCTAGTTCCTTTTTATCAATGACAAATGAACTGAAATTAAAGATCGTTTTGCACTGTGCCATGTGTGAGTTTACATACTTACTCTCATCTTTGTTGAACTAATTGTCTTTAATATATATATTTTTGCTTTTTCATTCTGGCTTAAGTTCATTATATAATTTCTTTTAATAAGAAGAAATTAATATTTTCCGTTAATTTTGATTAATTATATTTCAAGGCAACAATAACTTTATTGTTTTAACCATTTTACAAATATTTTTAAGGTTTTATTTTTTGTAAATATTTTTTTTGGCATTAAATTTTGATTTAAGAAAAAAAAATACTTATGATAATTTGCTACTTTAATTGTTAATTTAATTATTCATTCACTTATGATGGACAAACAGCATTATTTTTTACATTTAATTCTCATCCTCAAAAAAATTTTATTTAAATCATCATTATTTTGTTTAGTTTGTAGTACCTAAGTGCCACTTGCTTGTCTAATTAGTATTTAAAAATTTAATTTTTTTTCTGCATAAATATACTTTAACTTAATGCAAAGTTTTGCTTAATTTAGCTTAT
Organism: Melanophora roralis; assembly: GCA_963583895.1. NCBI lineage: Eukaryota > Metazoa > Arthropoda > Insecta > Diptera > Rhinophoridae > Melanophora > Melanophora roralis. The sequence continues at coordinate 91,922,041 of OY757187.1, read as the reverse complement.
TATCTTCATGTTTTTATTATGACAACAATTTTAAATGAAAGATTGTCATAAACCTAGACCTACATAAGACATAAAAAGTTTTTGCAAGAAGTATTCGTGTTTGTTTAAATTTTTTTTCTTATTTAAGAAAAAACATATTTTGTTAACTAATTAGAAAAGTATTATATATATGTTTATCTATACGTTGCTGGGGTTATTATAGATTGCTTCAGTAAAAATCGTGACGATACGTCACTGATCACAAGTTAATCCTCTATAATACTATTACCTTTTACCTCTTTATAGAAGGTTTAAGCAGGAAATAATTTATAAAAATTCAAATAAATATTTAAAAAATGCTGGAGACATATTAAATTTTAAAAAAAAATTTTTTAAATTTCGAAAATATTTTTAGCCACTCAGCAACGTTTTTCCAGTAAGAAGTTCTCAGAACTTTATAAACAACTAAAATGAAAATAATAAAACAATATAAATAATTAAAACAAATATTAACCTTTTGTAAAGTCTTTTTAGAAGTTCTTGAACATTAGTATCCGGGCAAAACCCTTTTATTAGATCTTAATTTAGTTTTAAAATTATTTAACATAAGGAAGTAGGAGGAGTGTGCCAATTTAAGTATATTTAAAACCTATAAAAATAACAACTGAAAATGTGCATTTTTCGGGTTTGTTTCTTCAGTCTTTTGATTTATAATTGAAATCTGTCAGTAATATCGTTGTTTTTAATTTAAAATTATACATTAAATTTAATATGAAACATTAAAATTATTGGCTATAGCTTTATTTTTATATTTAATGCAAAAAAAACTTTAATTCAAACCAATGCTTATGTACATACATATAAATGTTTGTAAGAAACACATTTAAAAATTAACTGAAATCCTACAATGAACTTTAGTTTTTTCAACTTAAAATTTTTGGTAATGTTTTTCACCTTCTTTTTCTTATTTTTTTTTTTGAATTATGTACCTGACTATTGGGTTGGTGTGCTTTAAATTAAAAAAAAAAAACAAAACTCAAAAACTAAATTAAAGTAAACATAACCGCAAGTCAGAAAAAAAAAGAAGAATTTTTGTTTTTTCTTTCTTTTATTCCACCAAAGCTCAGCCAAGTGTGGTTGATGTAAAATAATAATAATAAAACTAAAACAAAACAAACTTAATAATATACAATATAAACACATATACCCCAACTTACTTACACCATAATAACGCTACGTACTCGCGCACTGATTTACTGGGGCTATTACAGCGTAAACATAAAACATATTATAGACAGACACTTACCAAACAGCCAGGCAAAGCAGTAACGGTATTTGAACGCAATTTTTAGCTGCGTCCCATCAACACACACTTAGGCTCATTTCGACTCTAAAAAATGGACAATAACAAAAACAATACAAAAATACATGCATACATTTAAGTATGTGTATGTGTGTTATACTTAAGGTACCGGGAATGAGTTAGTTGGTACAATTTTAAGTACTATTTGAGGTACAAGTCAAGCTCAAGCAAATAAAAGTAAATATTCTAGAAGTCACCTCTTCAGCGGCAACACTTTTTTGTAATACTTAAAAGATTTTTGCTTTGGGGTTTTTATAAAATATTTTAACTGTTTGCAATGTTTAAATGTTTATTCAAAATGATCGCAAAAATTTGATGTAAAAAAATTCTGTGTTTTTTCTTTCAAAACCAAACTATGAAATTTACTTTTCGACAACGACTAAGTGCTTATTTCAGAATGGCTCTGAAAAATGATAAGTTAGGTTGCAAACGGTGTTAAAATAGGCAAACCCTTAAATATATTAACACTCGGAGACCTTTAAGTTGAATTTTACATCCGACCAAGGACTAAAAAGTAAAAGGAAAAAGAAAACATTAAGCAGAGAAGAGAAAAATGTTGTAAGACCAACAAGAAGAAAACATATTAAAAAGGAAAAAATTCTCGTTTCATTGTCCATTTCTTAAATACTGCAAGAAATCGTCTAGCCCTTCGTGGAATTTTTTATCCAACCACTTGATCGTATGATCTTGCAATCTTAGGTCGTGGTAAATACACACACATCCTAAAATAGCCCTACCCGGACGGTGCCCAGTTATGAACCTAATTATTTGCCTGCTGCATTAAGCGACGACCACATGGCCCTAGTCGCCCTGCAGTCACTCCTGTTTTTCCACTGAAAATGACGCATATCAATTAATTAATATCATAATCCATAATAGTCAGTCTTTGGTAGACTCAAGGTTTCCTCCAGGGCTACATCTAGGGCCAGTACAGGGCGAGTAAGTTCGTGGGAAATTTTATTGCCAACCATGTCACAGTGTACCGAAACACAAGCTAATCCGACGTTGAAGGTGCCCATAATATCCCTTAGGTCCTTTCTGCAGTCCCTCTATAGCCTAGACTGGTTGCAATAAGTCTTCAATAAGATCCACCTGGCTGTCAACGTAAATAGTGACTTCACTATCCCTTGGAACTTTTCCCGCTTTAAGGTCTGTTGCCCTTAAAGCAATCTATAAAAAAGCAAAATATTCAAACATTCTATATCAAAAATTTTTTTGAAACGTCAAATGCAACATGAAATTAAGCCAATGAAATATGCCTGGTTGCACAAACATGTTGCAAAGTTTGTACCCAGCATAAGATCATCACTTACAAGAGCCAAATATAACTCTATTACAAAAAACGTTTGAGCGATAGAAAAAAAAGTCGCGAAATAATCGCTCTTATCACACAGTTGTTTTAATTTTAGCTGGGTCATTTCATCTACAAATGCTGGGTTGCACTTTAGTTCAGAGTGACCGCTCGTCGACTAAAGTTGCATTTTGCAACCTTTTCAAGGGCCTGCGACGTTTTGTGCGACTTCTTTATGCTGACACTATTTTGCCACTTTTTTAAATTTTTGCAACTTTTGCCCCTTTTTTGTTACAAAAGTTAAACAAATTCTAGCATATGCGCATACATAAACACATACCTTGCATATGTGGACATTTGTGTTATTCCCAAATATCGCATTCCATAGTTTTTTGAAATTAAACATGCTGAAAGTTTTTGGCATACAGTGTGTTGTTAAAAAAATGATTTAAATAAGCCATTGTGACCAAATTTATATAAAATAGTTGCGTATATTTTTACATTACCCGACAGCAGCGCATGTGCTGAAAGAATTTTTCCTAAGTCAGGGCTGGTTAAAAATAAATTGGCAAACAAATTAAAAGTTACGACCTGTAATTCAAGGCTGTCAGCTTTACATTTATTAAATACTAAACTAGAAGACTGTATTCCAGTTGATGAACTAAAACGCAAGTACAGAAACGAATTTTCAAATAATATGAAAAAAATTATATATATGAACATCCCTAGAGATAAAAAACCAGTGGGTAGTTTAAATGTGCTATATGTTTTTTACTTAGACTAGTTGTCTGTCTGTCCTTGTTTCAACCAAATTTAAAAAACGATATTCCGATATTTAAAGAACAGTGCATTCGATTTTTCATAATATTAAAACTATATAAAAATTAAATTCTTTTTTGCAATTTCAAATTTATTACTTTTTATGTGTCTTCGTACAAAAATTCGTTTTTAATGAATGTTTTCTTTTTAATACATTTCTTATTTTTAATTTATTTTGATCAAGTTGTTTTGTGTTGTTGAGTTATTGATCAATTTTTGTTTTTATTAGTTGTAAAAACATTAATAGAAAGTTGAATAAGGGCTTTAAAAAAGAGTGCAACTTTTTTTTCCAAAAGCGACTTTTTTATGCGACTTTTTTTTCCTAAAACGACTATTTGTGCCACTTTTTCAAAATACTCAGCGGTCACACTGCTTTAGTTTTGTTGTAATTTAACAATTTTTTTTAATAAAAAATTTTAACAAACAAATTATCATCAAAAGTCAGTACTATCAGTACTTTTTTAAAAAATCAGTTCATTTCAGAACGAAAATTTTTATTCAGTACTCTAAACGAAAAATCAGTACATGTACTGATGAAATCAGTATGAATGGTCACCCTATACCACGATGAGTATCAGAACAAAACTTCTGAAAACTATTAAATGCGACTGTTTGTTATTGTTTTAACTTTTTTCTTTGTGTTCATTTTTCTTTTTTGTTTTGATTGTTGTTGTTTCTTGTTGTTGTATTGGCTATTCTTGTTTATGTATTCGATTGCCTTACAAATTTCAACAAACAAAAACCAACGAAGCAAACGCATTATAACGGTACATCCACCCAAAAATTTTTGGGTGACTTTACTTCTTATTTGTGTGGATAAGTTTTTCTGTTGTAGCTGGGTTTCTTGTGGTTGTGTGCGTTTATAATTTTTTTTTGAAAAATATTTTAGGGCTTGAGAAGTTTTTAAATTGTGTCAGAAGCGAGTGGGTAAATTAATCAGGTTTTAGAAAAAGGTAAAACCTGTAATATAATGCGTGGTCAGGGGGGACCTGAATTAAAGAAGAATTTTTAAATTAAAAAATTGCGGTATTTATAATTTGTGGATTCTTTAACTTAAATTTCCTTTTGCCTGAAAGCCACAATATATTTTTCGCAAAATACCATTTCCTTATAGACCGGTATTATATTGGTATTACAATATAGTGATATTTTTCGGTACTGAAAATTATAGCAATTTTGCCACTCTTTTAGAATAAATTTTTAGCACTTTTGTTGTTGAAAAAACTTTTTTTCTTCATATACATATTTACTTCTTTAGCTAATAGGGCCTAATTTCTTTTGTGTAAATAAAAACTTGTTTTATTACAGTTTTGCCAACGTTTTTTTGATATTGCAGATGTTTCAATCTAGCGGATTTGGATGTGTTTCCGGCTAATGTCCACACAGCTTAGGATTTCGCATTAAACTTGTAGATCCTTATGGATGCTGTTGTTTTCAATAAATCCAGGAGCACCAGTTATCATTCTTAGAATTTTGTTTTGATGGCGTTGAATTTTCCCTATACTGAAGGCGGAAAATCGATTTGTGGAGCAGAAGCTTACAATCAAAACGAATTAAAGGGTTTTTATTAATTAGCCAATGAATTTATGCAGTTTTCAGTTTTATTTATGTCAAATTAGCATCAATATGTGACATCCATAAAAAGCGATGATCCAGGTGTTCATCTCAAATTGTTGAGGTACCATATGGTTGTTAATACGGATTGGCGATAAACGTTTCTTTGCTTAAAGTTAAACTTACGTGAATATATTTTTATTGTTAATTTAGTTTATTCCCTACAACTTTTCCCAGTTTTATACTTGGAGTACAATATCAAATTACTGTAAACGTGTATTAAGGATTTAGAAGAAGGACCTAGATTAGTGCCGAATACAACAAACGGGCTGAAGGTTTTGAGCAAATGAAAACAGATGGTGGCTGGGACGTAAGCTGTAGATCGATGATAATAACCACTACAGAAATAATGCGAAACCGCGCCGAGATAGATAATACTTCCGATGGCTATGAGGTGGGTTTTAAGTTAGTAGGACAAGAGTTAGCCCGACATATCACGTTGAATTACGATTCAGCATGCAATGTATTAATTCATTTTCCCATCTCACCCTCCACAAAAAAAAAAAGAAGGAAAAGTACTTGACAAGCGTGTTGTTGCAGTTGGTTCGAGGCCTCTTTAGGGTCTTTGTGAGTACTGAGAAAATGTCGACGGATGTAAGACTGTTGGCTAGCAAATACAGAAAATTGAACTTAAAATACTCCCTTGAGGTACGCCAGTTGGTTAAGGGCAACTTAAGTAAATTTCTTCTTTAACATAAATTATTGGCCGGTTAATTACTTTTCCCAACGCAATAGAGATTCCCTGACAAATTCGGTTTTAGTTTGTTAACAGATCTTCATACCATACTTTATCGAAAGCTTAAGTGACATCGACGAAAAGCGCGGAGCAGTACTTTTTTTCCTAAAAGACCTTTCTTATAACCTGTACTAACCTACAGTTTTATGTTCCATGGTACTATGTTAAATACTTAAGACAAATTGTTGATTAAGAAGGCAGTTTTCATTCAGAATCGGGACCAACTTGTTTTTAAACCGTTTTTCAAACAATTTCGACATAGTCGATAGCACACTTATAGGCGCACTTAGGTAGGGCTTGAAGGATCTCTTCCAGGCTTAGGAATTATCTCTACTAAATCAACTTCTCATATTGGGCGAAGTGTTCAAGTCACAATATGGCATTAAGAATAAAAATAACAGTTCTCTGGGATGTGCAAGGTGGTTTTAAAGGCATTTTCCCAGTAAATTTTTTTTAAATTTAAGTAATAGGCTTTTATTATTTCATAGGTTACAAGGATATAAGGTACTTACAACAGAATTATGACCTAGGTAAGTTCCATTTTAAACACGGAATTATAGGAAATGCGACCTCTAGGACTAATAAGGAGGGAGCCTCAGCATGAGTGTGTAATGTCAAGCATTCGTGACCCATTGAGGAAATTCCTTCTTTTATGTAAAATCCAGGGCCGAGCCACTACGAGCAAACTCGTCGGCATTTTTTATTCGCAGCTATGTCGCAGCATCGCGGAACCACACAAAATCTGACGCTGAAGGTGCACATAATCCCACCAAGGACCTTCCTAAGGTCTTTCACCACCCTAGGCTTGAGCCTTCAAAGCTATAAGGGCCGTCTGGCTGTCAATACAAATACTGACTTAACTATCCCTTATAACATGTTTCACTTAAAAATACGTTGCCCAAAAATGGCCGTATCTCCACCTACAAAATATTATCTCATCAGATAGACTGTTAGACAATATGAAGTTGTTCCTCATGATATAAGCGCCAGCTCTAGTTGTGCTGTGTTGTGTTATCTCAAAACTGACCTTCATGTTTATATAGTCCGTCTTAGATTCCTAATGTGGTCAGTATTCACAAATTTTTCGAATCCTGACTCGGCCAAACTTCTTACATTTTTGGTACTCCCTTACCCTTTTAAAGATTATGAATTGAGATATGAAATCAAGGTGACAATATTAAGGTGACAATTGATCCAGATTAAGCGTGAAACTAAAAAAGTGAACAGGAAGTATTTAATAAATTACCAATTAACCCTCGTTGTTCTTGACAGGTTAGTGCTTTATTATTGTGCGTTTTCCAGTGCCTATGTGACTGTATGAGTCGTGATTTTTATTGCTTGTTTCACTTTTAAGCTCGTAATCATTTACTATAACCCATTTAACATCGTTAACATTTCAGAATCTTTTACTCTTTTATTAACGCAGGTTTGTTTTTTAACATACAAATGCATATTTTGGCTATCGAGCAATGAAGTTACCTTGTGGTTTTATAGTTGACCGCTTAAGCAGACCAACAAACTTGTTGCTTATTTCAGACACAATTAAATGTTAAGTAAAACTAAACCAAAAATTAAAAAAAAATAAATAAAAAAAGCTGTTGAGAATACATTTAATGGATGATTGCCCAGTTTGCTCCATGGATGATAAAATGTGATCTATTGGGTGCCTGTAGAAGTTTGTTTTTAAAAATTAAATTTTTGTTTACAAGTGTAATCAAGTAAGTGTATGAAATACTTAAGTTTTTGTCCCAATTGTAATTTTTTATATAAATTTTCTTGGCCGATGCGTAGACAGTTTACTTTGTAAAAACTGTAACAAATATTAACATTTTTTTAATACTTAAAAATGTTTAAAATTTTTGAATAGATTATTGGGTTGAAAAAAAACCAGAAAAATAAATATTTTTTCATTCTATTTAATATATGTTTCGTAGGATTTTTAGTTATAATATTAATCACCTCGCAATAGTAAGTATGGTGTTCTTTAATGTTATGTTTTTATTTCTTTAATATGACTTCTGGAACAATTAGTTTTGACCAATTATAAAGCGCATGTCCTTACTTCGGAAGTATTTGAAAAGTTTACAGCTTTTACTGATGGACCACTGATAGAAAATCATTCCCAGCAAAAACTAACATTGCTTTGTAATGATTTAAGATGCTAAAAACTACTTAGCCTTTAGCATTTTAATTCATTATTTTAACATGGCGATGACATTGGAGACAAGTACTTACCACGCTCGCTTACAAATAGGAACTTAACTTAAATAAGCTATTTCTTTATTGCCATTAAAAATGACATTTTCTTGGGGCCCCCAGTTACTCGTTGTTGCATTTAAACTTTTTTTTGCTTTGGTAAAAGCTACTTTAAAACATTAGATTAAAATAATATTGAAAAATTCTTAAACTAAAAGCATCTGCTAAATTTTATATAAGAAATAACTCATTATCTAACAATTGCTAAGTAATGCAGACGATATTTAATAGTAATTGAAAAGTAAGTTATTTGTAATGACTAAGCAGCACCGAGCTTCTGCTGGATTGATATGGAAGTTTGAGTGTGAAATTAATAGATTGAAATACAAGATAAGAAAAGGGCATAGCAATCGATATCGAACAATAGGTCGCTCTTCAAGTACTAAAGGGACACTTAGTCAAATCTAAGCCTGAGGACGTTTGCCAAGGTTTTTTATAAAGATACATCTGTGTGGTAATTTTAATGCTACCGGTAATGCAAGTGCCATTAAGACCACAAAAAAGGGAAAGCTCCAAAACACTGAAATGGGATGGGAGCCGGTAAAACCTTAGTTGATTTTTTTGGTTTGATATGCACATGTTTCTTGGATACAGGAGAGTATGCCTTGGGAGAAAAGGTTAATTGAAATATCTCAAAATTTCTGTGGCTCGCAATGAATGGATATGAGGAAAGAAAGGATCTAGAGCACATAATTGAGACTCTAATGTTGCACTGTGATGTGGAATGTATGATTAGCTAAAGAAATACATATATTCCAGAATTCTGTAGGTTATGAAAATATGAGGATGAAAAGAGACTGTATAATACCTGACATAGACCTGCCTAATGCTTCAAATCTGTCTTTCACAAGTGGCTGAGAGAACGTTTCTAAGAGGTCTGTGGTTGTTTAACAGAAAAGATATCAAAAATTTACGAAAAATTATTTGGTTGTTATTTAAAATTATTAAAAATTTTTATTAGTGAGTTAACTGTACTTGCATGTATATTTTATTTACTCCATAGTTGTTATAAGTTTTTAAAAATCAATATACGACGGCTGGTAATAAAAATATTTATTTTATTTAAAATTTTAGTTTTTAGTGCTAATTTAACAATAAAATAATTGTATTTTCAATTCGGATATTAATATGACAATTAGTTTAATATAATTTTTTTTGTGTAGGCTGGGATATATCATTTCAAATGGATTCTTTAAGTACAAATAAATAATCAGTACTATTTATTTCAATAACTGTGATAAGTCACATTCTTATCATCTGTTTACCTCAAACATTTTCTTAAAGCATTAAATACATTCTTCGCTACAGGCTACCGAACACAACCAGTCAAAAATAGAATACACGTGTGCTACAATGCAACACGACTAAGGGCTGTCAATGCTAATTTTGTGGCGTGGTTGAAATTAAACTAATTTCTATTTTTATACGCGACAGTTAACAGATTAGTGCTGCCAATACGGTAAGATGCAAATCAAATAGCCTAAACAATACCAAAAGACTTCAGGTGGCACCACTGAAAGTGATATTGCTCATATGTTTATTTTGTAGTGGTAGTCTAGTAAATATTTCAGTAGCAGCCAGTCGGACACAAATATAGCAAGCAACTTTTGTGTTCGTGTGTTCCTGTGTTCTTGTAGCATGAATGTGTTTAATGCATAACCCCACAATACACAATAAAAACCAACATCAGTCTAAGGTAACCCCTGAATAAAATCTTAAAAATAAATAAAAATTGGTCATAAAATAAAAGGAAATATATACTTAGAAACCAATTTATTTAATAATGAAATAGTAGGTCATATCCTAATAATGGCACCGTTTTAAAAATTACTTCAAATTAGTAAAAACCTTGTCTAAGCATTGATTTTTTAATAAAAATTTTAACCACAAAAATATTCTTAAAAACAAAAGACTTAAGAAACATAAAGTCAACAAACAATTTTACTCTCCTCTCTCATGTCTTCTAGTTATGAAAACATCATTTCATTTTTAAACACTTTCATCAAATATGTTTTCTGATTCTTTTTTAATTTAGTTTCTTGTTTAAATTGTAATTTTCCTTACAACTTTAGCACTCAACTTACAATATCATGAGCAGGTTTAAAAAGTTTTTGCAGCAACTTTTTGTTTACTCATAACCTCATTCAAAATTATTTTTTGTAGTTATTGATGTTGTTGTTGTTACGCATCAAAGTCATGGCAATAAAATTACATAAAAAGTTGTGGATTAAAATCTATACAAGGCTTCTAACCTCAGTATTGTAGAACACCAAAACTTTATTAAGATTTTCCCCACCTTTTTGGTTGTTTATTTAACTCTTTTTTACTTAACTTGGCCCACAATTGTTGTTTCGTGGGCAAACAAAGCTTTTAACCTTTTTCATATGAAGACTTTGACTTTGGGTATTAATATTTTTTTGTTTTTATTTAACCATCATCATTTGAAGTTTTTGAAACCCAAGACTTAAAGCCGGTAAGAACATAAGGCTCCCAGTAAGAACAATAAAAAAGTAAAGAAAAAAACTCACAAACTGAACAAATAACCCTCATTGTAGCATAATGTACTTGCAGTTAGTTGTTTTATTGTTTGCTGTTGAATTATGGTAAAGTCAAAGAGTATGAGTAGTTTTTTATGTAAATAATTTGTAAAATAATGTTACTTTGGGCTTTGTTTGTAATTGTCTGATTATTTTTGGTCCATTTATTGTATTCAAATATTTTGTAAATGTGTAGAAAACAATTGCCTTAATTGCTATTGTTTCCTTCCAAAAACCCTTGCCCTTACTTTTATATATTTTTGTTTAGCTGAGTTCTAATTCTTGCTGGTTGCAGTCATTGCTTTTCAATCCTTCCATCTTGTTGGGTCTTTAGAAGGTGGCAAGCATTTTTATTTTGCAGTTTAAAGTTTTTGTGTCCAAACATGTTCTTTGAAATACCTTTTATAGTTCATTATTTTTACATCTTTTAAAATAATCATTACTATTTCCAAAACTTTGTATGGGAGCCCTCTAAAGCGATGGTGGTAGGGTGTAATTACGTTATGGGAGGGAAAAATTATGGTGGCTTGTGATACATTTAGTTCCTTTAAGGGAGACTGCACGTAAGCTGTAAGGGTACTTACCATTTTTTTTTTAATTTTGTATCGCAACCCTGTTAGGAGCTGGAAAAATGAGGTTAAATTTGTTTCCCAAAAATATCTGGGAGGCAAAATTAATTGGGATCGGCCCTATATTTGACCATTTTAGGAGCATCCTGAAGCGGTTAAAAAAAAAAATATAAAAAAAAATTAATCTTTATATAGCAGCCTTGTTAAGGGGTGAAGATAGGACATAAGTATGTTCCACCAAAATGTTTGTAACGAAAAATTAATGGGATTTGGTCTTAAAATGCACCCGTGTAGGGGCTACTCCGGGGCAGTTGTAGAAGTTTTTATGTACAAAATTAAGAGAAATAAACAGAGGTAGTTTTGGATTTTGGCATCAGTTTTTGAGCGATTTTGCTGGATTTCAATGGCGATTTTTTCGAACATATTTCTAATAGTTTGATACTACCTACGGATCTATGCAATATCGGTTGCCTTGAACTTGATTTTAACTATAACACGGACAGACAGACAAAGCAAAATTGACTTTCAAATCTATAAGGACGAAAAGAATATATACTTTATGGGGCCGAAAATGGATAATAAAGAAATGACAAAATGATATATAGCCTTATCACTACGTGAACGGTATAACAAGTGAGAAAGTTATAGGCGGTTAAGCCCGAACGTATACCCGACACTTTTTTAATGTTAAGTACCATCGTATGTTCAAAGCTTACGCAGGCTTAGGTAAGTTTCGTTAGTAGGGCACAAGGCTATACAAAAAAATGGACCGATAATATTTGTACTCAGTATACTACTTGGTAGTGGTATAAACCTAGATTTATTTAGGATCCAGTTGTAGGTCAAAAATATTTTTTCTTAAGAAAAATTGTATTAATGCTACGTCAAAAATCTTATCTGCGCCAAATTTCATAAAAAAAATTGCGATCTGTTGTGGGTTCACAAAAATTCATGCACATCCAGAAGGATGGATAAACAGGCAGACGGAAATGCTTAAGTGGACTTAGACTTACCTGAAAATGGCTTTCACACAGTTATTTTTGTACTTTAAAACATCTGCACAAACTTTTAACGAACTTATTGTGTGGATGTAAAAAAAATTAAACATCCCTTATTTAAAAAAAAAATAGTTTAATATTATCGACATAATATCCTGTGTTTTTTATTGAAATTTTAAAATAATTATTATTTACAGTCCCTGCCTATAATTCTTTCGTGTTTAACCCCTTGATTTGTATTTTATTTTATATTCTTACCAGAATTTTTTAACATTAGAATACGTTAAGCGTCGACAGTTATATGTCTGGAGTCTTGATCTCGCCTCTCTGCGCTTTTTGTTGTGCTTTTAATCCAATGCCCTTGGAACCGAAGCATTTGTATCTATTCTACCGATATGGCTCAGCCAATACAATTTTAATGTTTTTAAGTAGGTGTATGTCGGAAAATAGTCACTAGAGCTTACACGCTTATTTTTCATAGACATAGCATTTTCCAAAAGATTTTCTTTTATTTGTTTGAGATAAGACTCTCGCCTTAAAATGTTTGCTAAGCTTAATGAAATGTCTATTTGCAAAAAGATATTTCTTTTTTTCTTTATGGTGACACTGTTTTATCTGTTAATGGCAGAGTTGACGTACATAAACTCCTCTTGCCTTGTCCTCGTTCCACATCAGACTCATCTATACCAAGAACTTCTGAATTCTGAAAACAAACACCGGTTGCCTTTCGCTCTATCCTTTCAAAACTATTAATTTCATCCACATAGAGATTTGGCTTTTGGTGTTTCCTGTGCCTGTTTTATTAACCTTTAGTTATTCAAATAATTTGACGGTACACATCGCCTTACTTCTCATTGGTTTTTCAAGGCTTTGGTGAAGTAGTGAAATTTGGTCTGTACTTCATTTGATCAGCATGAAGCTACCTTTATAAGGCTGCATCAGTTTGCCTAGTTTAGGCGTTGCAGGATAGGATCTTATATAAAATAGAAGGAGACTTATTGCAAGATAATTTTCCCCGTATGAGTTTTTTTCCTTTTTGTGACTCAGACACCATCTGTGAATGTTTGCGGGTTGTATTCTTTAACCGATAAGAAGCTGAAGAAATAGTTATTGGTCAGATTTCTAGTTTTATCTTAACATAAATTCTGCGAGTAGAAGGGTCCTCTGATTGCGGTTTTTTATATCTTTGAAATAAGGTGCGATTGTTACCCTTTATATTTTTTATTTTAGAAACGGCAAAATTGTTGTTGTTTCCATTAAAATTCCTCAAAATAATTACAATGTGATGGCTTCCAAAACTTGCCTTTAATATCTTTGTCTGTCTCTGCCGTTAGCGCATGAGACGGGATCCAATTTTAATTGTGTTTCTTAGCGGTAATGTAAGGCCTGTATCCTAATAGAACATATTCCAGTTGGATAGAGGTACCTCGCCTGAGAGGTGCTTATGGTATTTAAAAAAAAACACAATTTTAAGCAAGTAAGAAAGTTACAGTCGATTAAGCCTGACCATATTATACCTTACACCTTACAAAAAATGGAAAAGCAATATTTGTATTTGTATATAATATAGTTGGTGGCATAAAGATGAACATAAGTGTAAAATTTCAGTAAAATAGTTTATTACAATTAAAAAATTTTTTTATGTATAATCAACTGTAAATGACTGGATATTTATTTTAAACCCCTTCAGCAAGATGTTTATTTAAATCAACACAATATTTCATTTAAATTCAGGATTAAGAAAATTAACTTGCGTAAACTTTAAAATTTAAATAGGTTTTCTGTTATTGATAGAAAAGCACAAAGTATCAAAAAGCATTAACAGCTTACAGTCAGTTATTGTAATAATTTTTTAAATGTAATATTTCAGACATTCATAGTTCAAAATGCTTACTCCAGAACGACATTTCAGCAAAATTTTGTTAAGATAAAGTAATCTTCGGGTCAGTCATAGCCCAAATGTTTATTCCAAGAAGTTGTTTGTATGGGGACTATATAAAGTTTACGGCATTAAGTTAGACACATGTGCGAAATTTTGCCCAAATAGAGCGATATTCGAGTCAGTTTAAGGCCAAAATGCTTATTTTAGAGGACATTTGTATGGGGGCTTTGTCAAAAAATTTTACAATCATAATAATTCCACTTTACATTGCTCTAATAACTTCTAAAAGTCGAGTTGAGCAACACAAAAGTGACCCACAAGAAAGGTATTTATGCTTGTCAACTTATTTTCAAATTAAAAAAAATTATTTGATTTTTTTTTTAAAGGAGTTGGCTTTTACAAACTTATATTTGTTTCGTTTTATTATTTTACAAACTTTTTCACTTAAAACGATAATAATAATTTGATCGAGTGCATTTGAATACATTTACACAAATCTTAACGTTTTCTTTTTATTTTTATAATTAAAAGTTGATGGGATTTTTATCCCAAATATTTCTTAAAAAGAAAGAAGTTTTTTTCATCTTTTCAGTTTGAGTTACAACTATGAGTATTCGTGCATGTGTATGTTTTCTTTCATTACTTTTTGACAATAAATAGAATTCCGGCTGCTTATTTTTCTCAATAAAATTTTTAATGTTAAACTTAAGACACACAATTTAGAATTGAAAAGGTCTTTTGTTGTTTATCTCTCATTTAAGGGAGTTAACAAAGTAAATATTTGTTAGACAATTGCCGTGAGACTAAAAGTTTTAAATTGTGTGTCAATAACTACTAAATGGGTGCAGTATTTATGAAACTCTGATGAAATTATTAGAATTAAGTGAAAACAAACGATCTAGATTTGGACAAATTTTAGTAGAGCCTTAAGTAAATACATCAAGTATATTAGAAGGAAAAAAGTTCTGACTTATGGCTGGGCTTGAATGGGAACTTTTTTAAAATGGGGAACAGCATGTAGTTCTTAAGTTTTGGGAACAACTCAAAAACTATATTTTATTTGGTTCAATATTTTATTTGGTTGAATTAAATATTTTATTAAGTTATTTTAATTTTCTTTTTTGTATTTTTTATTACTGAAAATTTGCCAATGCGAACTAATAATAAGTATTCAAATCTTACAGCCAAATAATCAATATTAGCGCAGTTAGTGCCAGACTAAAACTAAAATTTTCGAATTAAAGTATAGAAAAATTCGACTTGTTTCATTTTAGGGCAGCAGTATCTTTTCTCTTCAAACGAATGGGGACGTCATATTGTAAGGTAATTCCAGCGAGCGGATTTGAATGCATTTCCAGTCAACTTAAAAACTTGTCCACACAGTTTAGGATTAAGAATTTAACTAGGGGAACTTGAAAATCTTGGTGGATGTTGCAGTTTTGAATAAACCAAGTAGCATAAGTTATTAGGATTTTGTTTGACGACATTGGGTTTTTTTGCATTCTAGTTGGAAGCAGTTTCTCACAATTGTATCCCGTAGTATTAAGCTGGTTTCTAAATCAAGTTGAAGAGCAGAAATTTACAATCGAGAAAACGCAAAGTTTTTCTCAACTGTAAAAGGAAATTTGGGCAATTTTAAGTTTTATTTGTGTCAACTTCACATTTATATGTGTCTTCCACGTGAGGCAGCGATCAAGGTGAATAATACCAAAGTATTTGATTTCAAATCGTTGAGGCATTACATGGTTGTTAATAGAGATTAAGGAGCAAGTTTTTTTGCGTAAAATAAAAAGTATGTGGAGACATTTTTGGTCAATAATTTTTATTCCCAACTACTTTTCCCTCGAGTCCTTTTAATGTCTTTATGAGTACTGAGAAAGGCGATATCATCAGCAAATGTTGACCTGTGCCTTGTTAGACTGTTTGTGGGCATGTTTGCTATGTAAAACAAGTACAAAATGGACTCTTAGATACTCCCTTGAGGTACACCAGCCACTACTGGTCAAAGGCAGCATAAGTAGTTTCCTTCCTTGATCATAAATTGTCGATCGGTTATGTGTTTTTTTTCAACAGGCCCTTATGCCATTCCTTATCTAAAGCTTGAGAAATTTTAACGAAAACCGCAAAGCAGTAATCTTTTCCTTGAAGCCTTTATTATAACCTGAAACCAATCTGTGGGCTTTTTCGATGATATTATTTTAACCTTTAAAGTCAAATTGGTGATTTGGAATGCAGTTGTTTTCATTGAAAACCACGGCCAGTTTGCTTGAAAATATATATTCAATCATATATTTGAGTAAGATGAATTTTTTTTCTTATATATACACTTTTATTTTAATTTAGCTTTTTTTGCCTGCAATTATTAGTGTATTTCGTTCAATTACCGTTTTCAGTCCTCATAAACGGATATCACTGGATAATTAGTTGGGCCGTTTGGGACTCGATTCCAAGAAGCCTGAAAAGTGATAATGGTAAACACTGATACATTCATATTTCATTATGGTTCAAGAACATATTTTGAACGTACCCAGTCAGAAAAATACAATCTCACTCTCAATATCAAAATAACACAACTTTACCAAGTTTTCAATATTGTCGTGATGTCAAAATGATAACGACAAATAGGCGTCTTTTAATTCTTGGCAGTACTGTTAGTAGGAGACTATAAAACTTTTAATTTTAAAAGCAAACTTCTGCATTATTGTGACGATACAATATTTGTTTACAAAAGTCAAAACTTAGCGTTTACATGGCTGTGATGGCACAATATTCTTAGAACATCTCGCTCTTACCCTCAACCTCAAGCAAATTATTTTTATTTTTTTGACATCGTTTGTTGTTTTGATACCATTAAATTTGTAATGTCTACAATATTTATCTTAGACCTCATATATTCTGGAGCCTTATAGATAGGAAAGCCGATATAGTCATGTCCATCTGTGTTTCTGTTGAAATCAAGTTTACGGGCTCAAAATTAAGTCAAAAAAAAAAAAAACGTTTAGACATCAAACAATCATAAATATTCCTGAGACAATCGCTATTTAAAAACAGAAAAATGGGTTCACTATTAATCAAGATATAAGCGAAAACCCAAAATTTCACATTTTTTTAGGACAAAATCCATGCAAATATCCTCCCTATATATCTCAGTACTTTAAATATAGGGGCCTAAATTAGGGAAAAAAATTTTTCAGATAGGATCAGGGGAAGTGAAATTCCCTCTGCAGTTGCACGAATTTTGTGAATTATTTTTGGCGCTTAGTTTGGGAAACTAAAGCACCTGCCAACTGAAAATGTTCTGCGAAAAGTAATTAGACACTAAGACCTACATTTTGAGAGAAGCAGGGAAAGTGGTAACCCCTTTACAAACTAATAATTTTTATGAAATTTTCGATACGCTATTTCTCGGAAATTTTAACAGCAATCAACTTCCAATGTTCTACACAAAGGGATTTGGCAATTGGACCTAGATTTTGAAAAAAAAAAAAATAATTTGGATAGGAGCAAGGAAAGGGGGCAGCTCCCATATAACTAAACAATTTTTGTTAAATTCTAATACGATATATCTGGAAAGCTATAGCCACTTTCAACTTCGAATGTTCTTCAAAAAGTAATGATGAAATAATTCATACATTTTGGAAAAAAATAGTTGGAGAGAAGCAGGGGGACTATAACCTCCCATAAAAATAGCAACTTTTGATAAACTTTTAATATGAATAATGTCGAAAACTTTTAAATCTCTCGACCTCAAACCTTCCATATGGTATTTCTATTATAAATACCAACATTTTACTTACAAACATTAAAGTTTTCTTATTTAAAAACTAGGATTGCTATCGACTTCAAATTTTGCACAAATTATTATACCCTTCACATAGTGATAAGGGTATATATCAGTTTGTCATTCCGTTTGTAATTTTTTTATTATCCATTTGCGACCCCATAAAGGATATATATTCTGGATCCTTATAGATAGGGAAGTGGATATAACCATGTCCATCTGTCCATCTGTCCATCTGTCCGTCTGTTTAAATCAAGTTTCCGGAGTCAAATAAAAAGATACAGACCAGATATTGATGTCAAACTATTAGAAATATTCTGGAGACAATCGCTATTTAAAATCAGAAAAATCAATTCCCTATTGACCGAGATATAAGCAAAAACCCAGATAAACCCATTTTTTAGATAAAAATCCGGGAATATCTCCCTATATATCTCAGTTAATATAGTCACTCTTGCCACAAAACTTGGCACGGATACTCCTTAAGTAGGGACCTAAATAATGGAGAAAATTTTTTCAGATAGGATCAGGGGAAGTGGTATTTTTCCCACAAATTTAGTGAAATATTTTATGCGCTATATCTCTTAAACTATAATAGCTATCGACTTCAAATGTTCTACAGAAAGTAATTATACAATAAGACTTACTTTTTAAAGAAACAATTTTTTTGGTGGGGGGTGAACAAAGGGAAGCTTCTATACAAATTGACCATATTTATGAAATTTTCGATAAGCTATATCTCGGAAACTATAACAGATATCAAAATCAAATGTTCTGCAAAAAGTAATTGGACGATAACACAACAAGACCCATGCTTTGAAGAAAAATTTTTTTTGGTGAGGGCAGGAGAAGGGGTAGCTGCCATACAAATTGAAGATTTTTATGAAATTTTCGATATGCTTAATCTCGGAAACTATAACAGAAATCGACTTCAAATGTTCTGCAAAAAATTACAGGATAATAAGACCTACATTCGAAAAAAAGTTTTGGGCAGGGGCAGGGGAAGGGGTAGCTCTAATACAAACTAACAATTTTTATGAAATTTTCGATACGCCACATTTGGGAAGCTATAACAGCTATCGACTTCGAATATTCTACAAAGAGAGGAGCGGAGAACTAGAACATCCCATAAAAATTAACAACTTTTATTAACTGTTTAATATGAATAATGTCTTAAACTTTTTAAACTGTCGACCTCAAACGTTTCTCATCTACATATTTCTATTATTCATACGAATGTTAAAATTTTGTAAAGTTTTCTATGGACTTTAAAACTGGCACAAGTTATTTTTATTATATTATTTGCAGTACAAAATAACTCGGCTAGGTAAATTAAAATACCAATGTGAAGGGTATATAAGATTCGGCACAGCCGAATATAGCACAATTCTTGATTTAAATTGCATTCTATTAAACATAATTTATGAAGTAAGTAGGGCCGGGCTTGGACAAACTTCAGGTGAAAAAATTTATTGTTCAGACCAGAAATGGCAAAGTAAACCGGTCCACTAAGAAGTATTGTCTTAGAAATATGGCTTAATTTATCGTGGATAATATATATTTTATTATTGCCCTATTTCACTATCAACTATTGTATAAGAAGTTATATGGCCTCGATTTTAATGGTCTTCACTGATAGGACGAATATAAAATGAAAACACATAAATTGTTTACCATTTTCTGCTTTATATTAATATATCATTGAAGCACAAAAGTTATAAATTTACTTTTGATAACATCTAGTTGTTGCCGCATCTTTCAACTGAATTTATTGAAATTAGGCCATTTCATTGTATTTTCACTACCCTTGTTTTATTTTTAAAACTTATTATATTATCAAATGAATATTTTATTTCCTTATTATCGAATACCAGCGATATTATGCTGTAACTTGCTCGATAATCACTAGTCAACCAGGGCATTTGTGCAGCACAGAATTTAAATTAAAACGATTGATTTGATAACACTTTCTGATACAATTTAATTATGACTGTTTATTTGAGAGGGTGTCTTTTTACATATTCTGTTTAATGAAAACACAAAGCTCTCTTAAAAACGTCAAACCATCAAAACTTTAGTTATTTTAACACAAAAAAAAAGTTTAATGTAAATTTTAAAGAAATCAATGAAAACAAAGAAAATAAACCAACAAAAAAAACAAGAAATTTCTTTTTAGTTGAAATAAGAAATAAAGATTATATAAGATCAAATTTATCATTAGAAACATATTAATTAGAACAAATTTTACCCACCACCAAGCGCCGCGTTCATAAAAAAAGTCACACATACATAATTAAGGAAGTTAAATGAAAAACAAATTAGGCAAATGTTTGTATAATTACAAAATACAACAAATCAAAATACAGAGATAAAAATAAATTTAAGAAAGCAATCAACTACTGTTGATTGCAAGTCGCAACTATTTTTCAGAAGCAGAACTTGAGATAAAAAAACATGTTTGTGTCTTAAGTCTTTTGTTTTAATTTAATAAAATCTTCTTAATAAGCCACTTTAAACTGTTGCACACAACTGTTTTTCTATTTGATTTTTTTCAAACAACATTCATTTCAATTATTCAATATGAGAGAAAAAAAAGTAAGTATTTAGATATACCTTTCCTGCTTTTAAACAAAACTTTAAACAACAAATACCAATTATTTTCTTTTCTTTATCTTTGCAAAAAATCTTAAAATATTCTATTGTTTCTAACAATTTTTTCCAAAAAAAGAAAATAGTGGGTTTTGACATTTTTCTTATAGGAATTCATTGCATTAACATTAAGTGCAAAAATGTCAGATAATTCTTATTCAATTTTCCCACTCATTATTCTTTAACTTGAAGAAATGTGATTGCAATTGTTGCCAATGAACTTGTCACCCATCTCACAAACATATACAACTTCATACATACATGTAAGCAATTAACCTTTTTTATAATTTTAAATGTGAAGGTATATTTACGCTTTTCTTTGAATGTGTTTGCATGCAATGGAGTGATTTATAATGAATTCAAATTCATCACAAATCTATTTTCATGATAGAAACAAGTGTGATTGAATTTCTATATGAGGCACACTAAACCGAATACAGTCGTTACTACAAATTAAAATTATTTATGATAGTCCTCCCTTTTGCTTTAAAAAATTTATTTTTAATTGTTATATTAAATCGGGTTTAGCTCTTAAAAAAATCCGCCCTAAAACTCAGTTTACTAAAACGCAAATGAAATTTTCTGGTTCTGGAAATGATTTTGGCAAATTTTGAGTTGGAACGGTTTTTAATTTAATGTAAGATATTTTTATTCTATATTTCTCTTAATAAAACTTATTTTTAATCCATAATATAAGACCGCAAAAACCAGACACAAGCAAAAAACTGTAATTTTGACAGCATGATTTCAACTACATATTAATGTGACATACAAGTAGGTCGTTGAAAAAATTATGTCTCTACACTATTTCCTATACAATAGAGACAAATGAAGCAAATTTCTTTAAGGCCTATAAATATCAATGACTTTTCATTATTTGAGCTCAAAAAACATTATCTCTTATGTCTCTTTTTAAAGGATTAATGTGTACACTGGCATATTTGTTAGTCAAATTTGGCCACTTTGTGTGTGTTAAGTTACATGTCTGGCATTGCTATTTATGCACTAATAAGTTAAATATGTCTGTGTTCATCTTTTAATCTAGTTTGATTTCAAGTGCTAAGATTTCAAGAAAAATAAAACCAAAACAGATCGCAACAAATGATTTGTACGCGACTTTCAAACTCTTCTGCGTTAATTAGAGTATTTAACCAAGACTATAAATGAAGCTTTACAGGGTAAAAATTTTGAAAAGCCTAAAATTCACAATGTCTTATGCTTTCTTTAGTAAACGGTGATCTCTTGCTTTTTTAATGTTGTAAATTTTGAGTATAGTTTTAAATGACGCTAAAGAGTACATAAAACTTTAAAAAGTTACGACAAATCCCAAACTTTTACAGTGAAAAAAGTGTGGCATTTTTGCGGGACTAATATCTTGTTGAACTTTACGTAGAAAAAAAAGTGTGAGCACGAAAAAACTAATATCTGCCTCATGGTCGGCAACCTTCTGGTAAATTTCCTGTTCCAGAAATACTTAGCATATATTGGTGCCAAAAAACGCATCTTCTTATAAACTTGTAAAACTTCTGCAAATCAAACATGCATCTAGAATCACACATTCTTTTGAGCATAAATATAAACTAACTAATGTGAATGTATGAGTTTTTCCAGAACCTGGCAATTACATCAGTTTATTGTCCACCCAGATTTTCTATGACGAAATATTATTATAGCAGTTTTTAAAAATCTCTAAGTTTCCGATTTAGAGCTGCTGGTAAATATAACACTTAGTATACGTAATGAGATTTCCAGGTCATAACTCCTAAGGGTCATGATTTATATGATTCTGTGTCTAAGCTCGGACTGAGTGTTACGTTATATTGTTATTTTTTATGGGGCTAAAAATCCCTCCGACCCAATTTGTCTAATCTAATATTTTTTTTCAAAGTGAAGGCATTGTTGTGCAACTATTTTCTGTAGTAAATTTTAAATCAATATCAGCACACTGATATTTACTCATATGACTATTTAATATTCTAAATTTTCCTCGAATTTGTAACTGAGCCTACGTTATACAATTATGGGGTACTGCCTCCGCCTTCAACATAGAGGAAATATAACGTCGTCAAAAGAAGACGACTGGCGCTCTGGTATAGCAGTATCACACAAGGATATTTCACTACTTTAATGCAAAGCTCTAAACTATGTGAATAAGTTTTTTAATAATAAGAAAACACATCCGCTTGCTTGAAACAACTTGCAAAAAAGTGGACACACTCGTTTGCACTTAGACGAAACCCTTAAAATAAATTAACTTTATTTTGAGAACTTAAATTCT
The DNA here is from genome assembly GCA_963583895.1 of Melanophora roralis. NCBI lineage: Eukaryota > Metazoa > Arthropoda > Insecta > Diptera > Rhinophoridae > Melanophora > Melanophora roralis. The sequence continues at coordinate 91,899,289 of OY757187.1, read as the reverse complement.
AGACTGGCTGGCTCACTTAGATTTAAGATTCGAAAACTTATTGTTAGATCAAATGGAGGAAGATTCAATAATAAAAATATAAAAAAACTGCACTTCTAAATAAAAATATATGTAACTAAGAAGTTAATACAGTAAGTATTTAGAAAGCGACCTTTTCCTCCACTTTTTAGAAAGAAAATGAGTGCCTCTTCATTTAAATCTTAAATAAAAGGTGCCCATTAATGATGCTACCAATAAAATAACTTATTGAAAAGGTATGGCAATGGGTCACAGAATGTATACCCTCCACAGCATTGTATTAAAGTAGTTCATGAATTTTTGAAAATTATTGAATTCAAGTGGCGTCCACCCTCGGTGACACATGTGTGACACCTTATCAGGAAGTAATTTTTTGATAGCAGCTTTTGTTAGCCTTTTTCTTTGAGTTCGGAGCGTAGGACCATAGCAAAATGTTTGTAGTCATTTATGTCATCTATTTTAGCTTATCATTGGTGTTGCATCTTAGATTTTGAATCCTTGTGGGTTCCATCACAATGTTTTACGGCATGGTTTCTTCAGCGTTTTTTAAGAGTTTCGCCTATTCATCGCTTTTTCTTTTAATTGGTAGGTCGACTAGTATTTCCTCAGTTTTAGCAAGTAGTTCTTCAGGCCACCAAAATTTCAAAATCTTCCATGGACATCAGTTTGCCAAGATCTAAAGTTTCTTGCTTAAGGCTGATGTAAATACCCAAGACTTTCATCAATACAGCAGACCCGACTTTTTATTTGAGCTATAAGTTCTTATTATGGTTGGAATAGATTAGAAATTTCAAGTCAATATTTCTTGAGTTGGGAAAAAAATTCCTCTTTTATGCGGGAAGTAACATTATTTGCTGTGCCATCGCTTGATGTTCTCAAATTTTCTAGCTGAATAAATTTGTTGGATTATCCTATAGGTTCATTAAAGGAGCTGCAAAAAGGAACCTTTTCTGATACTGTAAGGTATTCTGTCTTCTTAACATTAACCTCCAAACTATATTCTCTTACTTTTTTTTGTTAAGCGGTAAAATTTTATTTTCATGTCGTTTTTTTTTTGTTAACAGCAAAACGATGTTGTCTGTGTATGACAGTTTTTTGAGGTTAAAAAACATGTTTCAAGCGATACCATGGTTTTCTACGAGTGACTAGCGGGAGATTTTAAAATTGCTGTTTTGCACCAGTCCTGGGTTTAATGTTTGAAGAAGCATGTTAGTAGGGAGTATACTACACTAAAAACCGTCATAATGGGCTTTAGTAAAATATATTAATTTTGTAGGGATCTTTCTTGCCGTATTGAGTCCCAGATAGTATTATAAAAAGCAGTAAAAAAATCAACAAAACAAACGTGAAGACTTTGTTGACATTTGCTAGCTTGCTTCAATATGACGCATTATGTCAAAGCATGATCTTTTTATGATCTATCATTCCCGAAACTTGATTAGTTTCTTTAAGACTTTAAGAGTTTTCCATTTGTTTAATTAAGAAGTATTTAAGACAATATTTTTGAAAGGTTTGACAAAAGCATTATTCCTCCATAGTTCTTGAACAGAAATAGATTTTGTTTTTTGGATACTTTGAAAAGTATTTGTTCAACCTATTTTTTGGGAAAACTTTTCTGTTGCTAGATTCCATTCAAACGTAGAAAGAGGGCCTGAGCGATGTTTCTAGGTTGACTTTCAATGTTTTAACAGAAATGTCATCGATTCCCCAAGACTTGCAATTTTTTGTTGCTTATAGCTTGAACAATTTCCCCGATAGATGGTAGAATTATGCGTTTGTAAAGTGGTTACATTTTAGTTTGCTGATAGCTAATATAAAGTTTTTAACAAAAGAAGTAACATTCTTGCAGTGCGTGTTTCTGTTTACTTTTACTGTTCTGTATCTTTCTATTAGATCTAAAGAGATATCAGTAATCCAGGCAGATTTTTTTCTATGTTGCAGTTTGAGTATAAAACTACAGGGGTCTTTAAAAATATTTTCAAGACTTGAGAATATTTCTAGGTTAACATCATGGAACAATGTAGCTGTGGACTTTACTCGCAAACATGATACGAGCTCCGCTTTCGTTGTAGGTGAATTAAATTTGTCAACGTTATATCGATTTTTCCCAAGAGGTTGGCTTATAGCCTTGTCATTCGTCGTACTCGCAGTCTTCCTATGACCGTTTAAGGACGGATCCTACGTCTACGCGATTAAGTGTACTTACATCGAACTATTTCTTCATGTTCTTCTAATGCAGAAGTGGTCTATTTGATTTTGTGGTTTATTATCTGGAAAGCGCCATGTGTTTTTGTGACTTATTTGTGCAGAAAAGCAAGCTTCTAATAACGAGCCTTTTGGCGTGATAGAAACCCATGACAAAATTCCCATTTTCTTTCAGATTACCAACACCGTTCCTTTCCCATTACGTACTCCATATTCGAGTTCGCACATTTAATTTGAGCATTTAAATCTCCTATTAAAATAACTTTATCTCCTTTTTCGATGGCTGACTCCAGCATGTTGTAAAATTCATTTCTTTTCTCTAGTTCGCTAACTTCTGTTGTTGCTTATACTTGCACAGTTGTTTCCCTTCGGCTTCGAAATTTAAAGCGGGCAGTTATCACTCTAGTAGATGTAGATTTTCACTGTGTTAAAGCCCTACCTTTAATCGGACTGATCAGCAGGCCTACAGCCTCTGTATAGGAGAATATAAGCTCTGTAATCTTCGATATTATTGAGATTAAGTCTATGAGACTTAAATGGCAGTTTTTTGAATCTTTCGGGTTCGATTAGCGCCTGAACGAGCATCCAATTCAAATATCTTTTTTTTATACCAAAAAAAAATTTTTGGGCTTAGGGCTGGTTCCTGTTTTTTCTTTCCTAAAGTTTTAATGAATCGGTTTTATTTTCCACAAGACAAGTGATTGCTCCAGGTTGCCTAGTGCTGGGGCATAGCTGTTGCATTTTCTATAGTTCTCGTGGTCTTCCAGACTTCATTATGAACCTTAGACTGATGTTTCACTTTTCGGCTTAAGATTTATTGATGAAAGGGTTTCCCCTCTACCCTTTAATTCCCATTTTTTTCTGCAGTTGGGACCGACCTTTGCATATATTTTTCCGGTGGCGGAGTTTAAGTGCATTAAGATAAATGAAACAAGATGATATTAGCTTAAAAACCAATATGATATACAGGGTATGTTCTCTCCTCTTGGTTAAAAAAACGACCTAAATTTTATTTGTAAGTAAAATAATTGGAAAATGCTTGCAAACAATCCCATTTAATAAATGTCTAAAGTAAGTAAGTAAGTGTTCGAAAGACGTATGTGCGTGTATGCTGCGGGTAAATTTATTTATTTATTTAAAAACATAAGGAATATACAGGTATTGCATCAATGCAAGTACTGTGAATATACGTGAATATGTACAAACGTAATATGTTGCAAATATAAACATGACAGATATGGGGCACACACATTTCATGGTGATAGGTGAAAAGTATGTGTTCGACTCTTTTTTTATTTAACGACGGACATTAAAAACACTCTTAAAGAAAATAATTTATATAAGCGTGGCAATTAAAAAAACAATTAAATAAAAAATAAAAATGTTAAACTGGAGAGACAAATTAAACTGCCACAGGATACATAAAATTAATTTGTTATTTGATGCAATATAGGTTGAGACTTACATTAATCCTAAAAAATCCACAAAAAAAAACAGAACAAAATTGAGATCATAACGTGATTTTTTAAAATGCATTAAATATCTTATGTTTGGTGTTGAAAAATTCTATAAAAAAGTGGTTTTCAGAACTTCAATTTAATATTGAATTTTTTTTATTATATTTATTTTATTCCACTTTAATAACTTCATTCAAAAATTAATTCTGCTCTGCTTTTACAGTGCAGGACCCACATAATTACTTTACCAAATATTTAGATTGTAAGAGCAAGTTTGTGTTAATATTAAAAGCCTGAAAAAATAATGTCTAGTACTCGCCTCAAATTAAAATGACCGATTTAAAATCACTTCCTAAAATGATTAAATAAATTTTTTTTTCAATCACGTTGCTGGTTTTCCACGTGTTTCTTTGAAATACAGAACAGTTTGCATTTATTGAAAAAATGGGATAAAACTCAGTCGAGTAAAGTTATTGAGGATAATTGTTGTATTTTTACCTCTATTCAAATGTCCTCCTGTATTCATATAATGCAACTTTGACTGTCTCAATATAATTCTTTTCCAAAAACCTTTTGCAGATGTTCAAGATGGTATACTGCTGGTTAGCTTACTATATCTTTTTGTGATTCCATCGGAAATTTTAAAAGCTTCCTCATAAATTCTTTCCCAGAAATCACATATGACCAACCACTTTCATATAAAATTGTGTCCAAAGGCATTTGTACATGTTAAAATATTTCTTCCAGTTATTGTAAATACTTTATTTATAAGTGATCGATCAGGTTCACTTAAATTTTTTTTTAACTTCTTCGTAATACAACTGTAAAGTTATAATTTCAAAAGTTATCACAGCGAATCTATGCAAAGGCATTATTGAAACAAAAACAAAAGACTTACGAAACAAACGTTATCAATGATTTCTATACAAATCTGATATTCTATTTATTTTCAAACATACATACTTACACGCATATTTATTACAAAAGTCATAAAGTATAAAGAAAAATGAAAGTTTTGTTTGAAAAAAAGAAAAAAACGAAAGATAATAAAAAAATTCAGAAAACTTAAATTCTTACCATAATTATATTAAAAAAACTTTGAGTACTTAATATTTAAAAATAAACGAAGATAAACATACATACATGCATGCATACATACATACCAGCGTTGCCAGAGTAGCTAGCAAAAAGACAAGTTTTTTCATACAAAAAAATAACATTTTTCATAAAAAGCTACATTTAGAAAAAAAAACATATCATAAAGGGCTTGATTTTTTGAACAATTTTTGTTAAGTCAAATGAGCTACTTTTATTTTAAAATGGCTATTTTACAAAGCCAGTTAAATTTAAAAATTAAAGGGCTTTACTGAAAACTCGCCTAATTGTAAAAATATTTTCAAAAGGAGTTTATTTTGTACAAGAAAATAGCGGAAGACTAATGGCCATCATGTCGCAATGTGTCGAAAAAGGGCCTCCACAGTTTTTAACCTGTACAGCTATGTATAATTGATCCTTTGTATGAGTCAGGGGCGGATCTAGCTCAAGCCCTTGAGGGGGGAGAGCGGGGAGGTTGGAAGGGGATTTCTAAAAAAAACACATAATTGAAAAACTAGCTTTTAGTGGTTTTTAAAAATAAAAATCTCAACAAAAAAGTTTGATTCATTGAAAAAAATTATAATTACATAAAAGCCAAAAGAAGATATTTATTAAATTAAAAGATTATGGTTTCCTGTTGGAGCAAATTTTTTATGCACGACATTTGCGTCAATTTGAATTTTATTATGTTTATGCATTATTGCTAAGCCCTAATACGTCGAAAATGACATTTCAGCTGCAGCATTACTGATCGGCATTAACACAAAAGTGATGAATATTTTTCGCAAATTTGGGTAAATTTCTGGGTCACAGCTTGTTAAAACATCTTTTATATTTTCAAGGCGGTGTTAATAAATTTCCCATTTTTGTTTCCAATGCAAAATCTCAGCCTTTAATTTCGATATAATCAGTTTTTTTTTATCAGTTTTTTAAAATTTTATTAAATCTGCAACTTGTGGAATTTAAATTTCTAAATTCAGCAAATGTATTACTATTCTGAAGCAAAATCTATATCCTGCTTTTGTAGAATTACGCTTAGCGACTGTGTGACAGAAAGCATATCGTTTAGAATATGTAGCCCGCAAATAAATTCGAAAGTGCTCAAAGAAGTTCTTAATAATAAGACTTTTGAAGACGTTTCTCTATTCTTTTACTTGGGTATCTTTTCCAATGCCTCTATTATGTGCTTTATTCTTGCTACAAATTGTAAAATTGAACCATTACGATCCACCCATCGTGTTTCGCATAATGCAGACAACTTTGTATTTGGATATTTCAGAAAAACTGCATCACGCTGATGTTTTTTAAAAAATTTGCTGACTTCTTTAACACACGATATACTTTATAGTATTATTGGTACCTCGTTGCCTTTGGATATAAGCTGTTAAGTTTAAGGGAACTGTAAGGCGTTTGTTCGGCATATTTTGCGGTTACTTGCATTTTTTTTACTTTGACGTCATCGCCAATATCATATAAAGCCTCTTCAAATGCGTCGATAAAGCCGATGAATTCTTTTCGTTAATCTTTCCGGCATCTATACAAAATCGCTGAAGTGAACGAAAAACAGCTTCCGAGCTTGTACAAAATCCAGAGGCAAATTGTAGTTTTTATTATAGAATACAATCGTTCTCGATTTTCAAATTCTTGTTGAAGTGCAGATATTTGTATTTGATTTCCTACCTTCAGACAAAAGTTTCCTTGTGTCTTCAAAAAATTTTTTTCCAAAGCAACAGCTTCTTTGAATATGCAATACATTCGTTTGTTTCATTGCTACCAATAGTTTTATTTATTAAAGCAAATATGAAGTTTTCATCGTTTTGGGGTGAGGAAATTTCTTTCCCACGCACCCGAAATCCGCACCTGGTATAAGTGCATTTAAAAAAACTGTTTTGACGATCAATTATCGAAAAATATTTTTCGGCAGTTATGTCAAAGTGCATCTATTGCTTATGTTAATAAATTTAGAATGCTAGAAATTCAGGAAATTTATCTTCTGAATGCAGTTTTCAAACTTGCACCTAAAAATGGTATTTGTATGGGCTTTCAAAGAAAACCGGTATTTATAATATTTATTAAAATAAAGTGTTTTTTAATGTAATTTTTCTACCATACTAAGAAACAATTGCCTTTTTTTAATTTACAAATTTTATAGTTATAAACACAACCATGGCTAGAATGGTCACACCTGTCAAATACTTTTTATACACACAAAAAATAATCTAAGTAAAGTTTACTTAAATCAAGCCATAGCGGTGTTAAAAGTATGGTGAGTACGGTTTTTCTTAAATCAAGTACGAAATTTCTTACTCCAAGTAAAATTTTTCAAGTACGATTTTCTAACTTTTAGCCACAATTAAGCCAAAAAAGGATTGATTTAAGTTCGGAACCGTACTTGGTGTAAGCCAAAATAAGGTTAAAAATTTCAAGAAAGATTTCGGATAAATTCAAGAATAAAATTCTTGATTTTAGAAAGCGAATTTTCTTTCTGTGTATGTGATTTAGTAATGTCCTTAATATTAAATGTACCTCAAAATATCTCTTGCACCAAAAATTATACCTCATTGTGCGACTAGTACAAAAAATTACGAAAATTAGACCAAAAACATTAAAATATTACATGTTACGGAGGAGGTCAAAAATTAACATAAAATGTAACAAATGCAACTAAACGGCAACGCTTCCAAATACATACAGACATGTAAGTATTTACTTTCAAATGTACATGTCTCTTTATAAATATAACAGCTAAAGCATGACAAATTAATTACTTGTACGCATAAGATATAAACGTGAGCTTCTAAGTATACATGTCTACTCATTGCACTAAAATTTAAAATTAAATCTTACATCTTTTGTTTTTGTTTTTGTAATAAATGAATAAATAACCTAAATAAACAAATAATTATCATCATGATAACAACTTCTTCTTTTAGGCCGACAACAAAATTTGTTTAAAACAGGAAAAAAGTAGAGCAATTTTTAATGTCACATATAATAAATTACCATCAAATAACGACATCTGCATACCAGCTAGAATAAATTAATACTAAAAACAAAAAATACTGAAAATAAAACTTTAAATATTTGAATACACAAACATATATAAAACAAATGAATTTAGCTTACAACACAAAAAGTGAAAAAATTTATTAAAAATATAAATGGAAGCCACAAACTGCTTTAACAAAATACAAATGAAAGACAAATACTTGCAGCTCCAGACTAGTTTTTGTTACTTAACAAAAGGCGCAAAATAGTTTAATGATTTTTTTTACTTTCTTGCCGAATTTAACAGCACAAGAAAATCAACAAAACAAACTCTCAAAATGTCTGAAATTTTTATGAAATTTTTGTGCGTGAGTGTATGTGTAACGACAATATCTTACAAGAGATAAAAAAAGAAGTTGTTTTTGTTAATAAATCTTTTCTGATGGAAATCCATTATTGGTTATTTAAAAGAAAATGATCAAAGTTAGAGGGCAAGTACTGAATAATGAATGGGCGGGCATTTATATTAACTGACATTTGTATTGATTTTGTTATATGTAGTTGTTACAAGAACAACAAATTATATTGAGCTGTACAATAGTTTTTAAAATCAAAAAACATGAACTCTTTTTAAATACGTACATACATACATACATACACACATACACACATACACACATACATACATACATACATACATATATACATACACATATATGCATTTGTACTTTTATACTAAGCAATGTGCTTCAATAAGGAATTAAATTGTTTGTATTGAACAAAAACGATCTTTTCAGCTTAACTTCCTTATAAGGCCAAGTTATGTTTCCTATTAGAGAATATCCAAAAAACCTGACTATCTCGTGAAACGCAAACCTGAAAACCTGGCATCAAGTAAAATTGTAATATAAAGATCTATCAGCAGTTTCCTCGCTTGCAGAAGAAATAATTAAAAATTAAAAGGTTTTTAGTTTTTAAAGTAAAATGACTTAGCACTTACATTTAATTAAATTAATTTTCATTTCGTCAACTTCCATTTGCGACCCCTTAAAGTACAGATATTCTGAATCCTTATAGATAGGAAAGCCGATTTATCTATATCCATCTGTCCGTCTTTTAAAATCAAGTTTCCAAAGCGAAATAAAGTCAAACGGAAAGAGTTTTGGTCCAAACTATCACAAATATTCCTGTACAAAATCGCCTTAAAAAATCAGCAAGATTTGTTCGTTACGAACTGTGATATAAAAAAAACCTTAAATAAATATATATTTCAGGAAATATATCTCACGATTATGGCACAAAATTTCTCAAATATATTTAATAGGCGTCAGGCTAATTTATGAATTTTTTTTTTATAGGAGCAGAGAAGGTGGTATTTCCCTTACATTTGCATATATTTCGTTCAAATTTTAATGTGCTTAATCTGAGAAACTATAACATCTATTGACTTAAAATCGGGTACAAAGTAGTTTTAGTATAATGCAAACATTAAAAAAAAATTGTTCTGTAGGAACAGGGGAACGTGGAAAACCTCTATACAGATGAAACATTTTTAAGGAATTTTTAAAACGATATATCTCGAAAACTTTAACAACTATTGACTTCAAATATCTTACAAGAAGGTGGGAAACCACCCATATCAGTGGGTGGGTCTCATTATTATTATTATTATTATTATTATTATTATTATTATTATTATTATTATTATTATTATTATTATTATTATTATTATTATTATTATTATTATTATTATTATTATTATTATTATTATTATTATTATTATTATTATTATTATTATTATTATTATTATTATTATTATTATTATTTTCAACATATTTTTTCTTACTGAATAATAAGTTCACAAAAAATAAACATTTTCAACTTTTAATTAATAAATATAAATTTTCGAGAGTTGGTAAACGCATCCCTTACGAACTGCTGGACCGATGTTGTTATTTTTTTTTGTAAAATGTTCGATATGTTATTGTAAATATTTCTACGGAAAAAAAATTAATAAGTTCCAAAATTAAAAAAATCAAGTATTGTGTTTTTCATTGCTGAGTTTGCTGTAGACTATATTTATAAAAAGAAGTGGTGGCACGCCTACAAAAATTCAAAGGGAATTATAGATACTTCTACTGCACCGATATTTTTTTTTATTTTTTTTTAAATATTTTTTATTATTTTATAGGGTTTGTTGTTGGTTAAGTTTGTCTATATGCATTTCATTGGTTCTTACGCCAAATCATCAGTAGACTTCAACCACCCAAATTCTTAAAAAACTCATGAATATTTTCTGTCTTTATATAATAACCTCATTAAACAAAATGAGAATTACTATAAGAAAACCAAAACGTTCAAGTTTTTTTAAGAATCCAACAAACCGTTATTCGCTATTCGCTTGTTTTTTTATTATTATTGTATCTTCGACTTTGGCGATCTAACAATAAGTATTCAAATTTTAAAACTATTTAATTTATAATAGCCCAGCCAGTGCTAGACTTAAATTTAGGTTCTCATAATAAAACTAATTAATTTCGGTAGTTTCATCTAAGTGCAATAGTATCCCTTCCTTTCCGATTAAAGCTAAATATTGGGGCATTTACCACAGCGATTGAAAAACAATTTTTATTCATATAATGGCCTCTTACGTCACAAATTTAAATGCAAAAAAGTGAACGGTGCACCGACCACAAAAAAGATAAAAACAAATTCTACTATTATTGAACTACTTTTATACATAGAAAGCCCGTTAAAGGTACCTTTACACGGTAATACAAAGTAATTAGATTTTGTAGAATCAAAATATTATGAAATTCTCTCCGTGTTTAAAAAAAGAGAATAAAAATCTGTTCTAACTCTTTTTCATGTTTACACGGATGAGGTTGGTAAAATCAAAATCGGTTGTTTCTTGCCAATTTTCTTTTGGGGTAACGCCATATGGTTAAGGTTCTACAATATTAACAAAAACAACATGAAAAAAATCTGCTTTGATTTTGATTGTGTGTGTATTGTTTAATTAAGTGTAGCCACCTTCATTAGATGCTGTAAGTGCTGCCAATCTTTCACACCTCTGATGTGATGAGAATACACATGTTTCTAAAATGGTTTAGAAAATAAACATTTACCGAACACTTGTCAAATTTTGCATCCGTATTCTCTCCTACCCAATACATTATGCTTTTACATGATGAGATTTTGTATTATCCCACAACATTTTTTGACATATCGTAATATATGTATTACCGTGTAAAGGTACCTTAAGAGATTACGAAGGAATATATTTTAATAAATACTAAAATATTTTACAAAGTAGATCCTAAGCACGTTTCCTAATGTTTGGCGATAAAAAATCCATTCAGGTTGTACTAAAGCATGTTTCCAAATACAAAAAACAATACATTTTTGGTGTTATTGTTATGTTGGCTTTTGATTTATTTTTATAATTTTTTTAGTTGTTATGTTTCTTATCCTGTTTTAACTGGCAGACAAAAGCTAATACAACAACATTAACAAACGTCGAAATCTGGTTACAACAAGCATGTTGTAATTAAGAGTTTTTTTAAAGTTGTCATTGTTGTTTGTCGACGATGGTTAGACGTTGTTGCATGTCTGTATGATTGGTTTGTTAAATGAAAAGTTGAACGGTAGTTTGCAGGAAAAGTGTTTTTTGTTGCTTCGTTTAAACGGATAAGAAAATATAATGACATTTAAGCCAACAGACTTACCACTTGGATGAGTGCCTTACTAACCGATTGTAAAGTTTATCCATGTAGATCTTGTTGACTAAGTATATAATAACAACAATACAACAAGTTGTAGCAACTAAATGTTTAGTGCCATAATACTACACAATCAAATGCCAAAAAGTAGAAAAAGATAAAAAATAGCACAAACTCACAATTATGGTCATCTTATAGAAATAAGTTTAAGATTTTTGATGTGACTTGTATTTGGCACATAAGTTACTTTGAAAAAAATCACAAAAATAACCACATGCTGTTCTTATCTCATTTCTAACAAAATTGCATATTTAAAGTCATTTTACAAACATGCTTTTACGCTCAGTCAGTCAGTTAAATTTCAAACCTCCAAGATTTTTTCTGAAAAACATTTTTAAGCAAAAAGTGTTTGTCTGACTGTCTTTGGAAACGATTTTTATCTTAAGCAGCAAAATATGAGAAACAAAGCTTGTGCATTAAATACTTAAAAACAAATTGAGTTAAGAGGATGGTTTTTAATTGTCTATTTGGTTGGAGGATAAGCTAAATAACAAATATTTTATTAATATAAATATGATGTATAACCCTAATAAGAGATTAAAATTTTGGCTGCCTAGAAATTTAAAAAGTATTTTCTTTTTAAATATTACAATAATAAAACACATTCTTAGATTTAATCTTTAGATAAAGCATTAAACTGTACATCTAAGTATGTCAGTTTGGCATTTTTTATGTAAAACTATCAGAAATATTTTGGCAGACAGCCACTATGTAAGATTAGCAATATCGATTTAAAAATAACGGGTATAAATATAAAACCAACGACTGCGAAGTTTTGGTTAAATAAATGCACGTATATCCTTCTATATTACTCGTAAAGTATGATTTCCTATATCGCTAAGTTTGGTGGGTAAACTTTGGAGAAAATTGCACCCATAAGCCCGAGATCGTTTACAAGTTTAGTCAAAAGATTTCTAAAACTATTTTTAATCAGTAGTGTAATGCGTGAATAACCCGACCGAAAAATAGTGTCAGCTCATCTTCTTCACTAAACAAAATAGGCAAAAGAACCGGCAAGCAATATTTATTCGATTGGCAATATTTGCATTTTATCCACATTTTTTTCCAAAAATGCTGCCTAAATTGTTGTCATAATTTTTAAAAAATTTTGTTTAAAATAGGCAATTGAATTTGGTGTTAATGGTCAAAGATTTGATCTAAGATAAGATAATGTGAAGAAGGGCAGCTGCACAATAATATAAAAGTAAGGGGAGTTTGAGTTCGTTACATTGGTCTCTTTGTAATGCTTGTGAAATGGCGAGAGGGACTGAGACTAAAATTAAGATAAGGTTAGGTTATGTCGAAAGAAGAAGGCTTTAAAAGGCCTCAAGTCCCGCAGGACGTACACCTTAGCCAGTGACTAGGTTGTTGTGTGCTTCTAGCAAGGAAAAAGGGTCTTGGAAGAGAAGTTCACGGAAATTCGGTGATGCGAACAAATACCCTCAACATATTCCATTCCACACTTACCAAGTGAGTCACATTTGTCAAAGCATCAGGCATAAAACAAAGCTGCGTTCGTCGCAGCAAAGGATTCGGGTTCACCAGGTCAACCTTCCACTGTTCCGTAGCCCTAATTGCCAGATCATTCGACAGTTTATTTCCTACTACCCCCTGATGACAAGACTTTTATATAATGCAAACCTGCTACTAAATATTTATCATACTCTTGCATTACAACATCGTGCTAGATCTGTTCCCATACATAAATGCTCATATATACGCTTGGCCATCTGTATAGATGTTCACATCCGTTGCATCTGCATTCTCCCTGAGCCAGGAGAGAAATTCTATTTTTGCTGGACCTCTCTTGCAGGACATCATTGTGGTCATGGAGGTGGAGGTTGATCTGGGGGTCTGGGGTTTCAACAAGAATACCCAGTCCTATTTTTTCGGCTCTAGAGCCATTCGTCCCTTCAGGAAGTTTAGATTACACAAACGAAAAGTGTAGAGGCTCATTTATTTACTACACACAAAAAATAACTAAGTAAATTTTACTTAAATCAAGCCATAGCGGTGCCAGGAATTTTCCACACTGCAGCACAAGCGCGCTACGTCTAGGCAACCGAGACACCTAGTTTTCAAATGTAAAATAATATATTAAAACAACCGGTTTTTTTCTGCTTAATTTGTTGAATCAATCCGAATAGGCTTGCTTTAAGAAAATGTGAGTGCGGATCGTATTTGAAAGTTTCAAGAACGTGTTTGGATAAATTCAAGAATAAAATTCTTGATTCTAGAAAGTGGTTTTTCTCTTTGTGTATATTTAGTAAAAGTCGCCCGCCTCTGATAAGGATTTTAGACCTGATCGGCCTATCTCAGTCACATATGACAAACATGTAGACATCGTCAGGAGCCAGAAGAAAGTGTTAAAGTTCTTTGATTACTTTTATTCTTTACCAATGTCTCCCATTAGTCCATCTGGCCCCAGCAACTCTGCAAGTGTATGCGTTAATGCGGAATGAAGGAAGTAAAGCGGGATAAGAGGGAAGTGTCACGGGCTTAGTAAATCACCCTGTCATCCAGTTTCGTACAATATTTTGCGACTACATTAGTAATGCAGTTTCCTATATAAGTCTCATGTACCCATGGTGGGAGTGACGTAACAATGCATCTCCATTCAGTTAAAGGATGTCCGGCATTCGCGGGTAAGTTGTGTTGTTTTTTATCATTGAGTGACCTAGTAGCTGCTTAGCTGTCTGTGAAAAGACACATGTAATAATCGCTGACAAATCAGTCATATTTTGATGGCAGGTTATAGGGAGTCTAAGGGAAATAAAAAAATGGGGAGTGCCAGCCCCTTTAAGACCCACCCTTCTTTTCACCACTCACAAATCAACATGCATTGAGGAGGTGATTTCATCTGCCTCTTCTTTTGAGATATAAAAGGAGAATTTTCCAAAAATAGCCATGTGACCGAATCTATTTGAAGTCAATCTGATTGCACCTGCTTTATGAAACACTATGTTGCGCATTGCCTTCCAAAAAAAAATTTTCCATTGCTTCTGGGCCTTCGTCTTACTCGCCTCCATATTTCACCTCCAGGACAGTTAAAAGCCAGAATGAATCCCAGATACCTCGCGCTATCCAAATTATTCTTGAAATAAGTTTAATATTTCTATGTCTTTTCAACATGTGTTGCATAACCGTGAATTTGTATTGCAAGAGGCAGATATTATCAGCCTTAAAGGCATTTTGAGGAAACTGTTGGACCGCTAAAAATGTTGCTCTCTATAGGTCAAATACAAAATGCAGAAGAAAAATTGCAACATATATTAAGTAATAACAAAAAATAGTTTAAAGATTATTACAAATATCTGAATATATTTTGAAGATTTTCTTTAGGTTTTTAAGTGTTTCAAAAATCAATTAACATCATGATCATGAATTTTATTATGGCTCTAGTTTTTTTCATTTCAATTAATTTGACGTGGCTTAAAGATCTTTGTTCTGTGACAGAAGCATTGCTTTTTTCTTTAAATATTTCAAAACAATAACGCGATGAGCTTGGCCTTTAATTGTCTTTTTCAATTTTTGCAGGTTAAGAAACTTCTGACAATTTGTGGCTTATGGCTCTTTAAAGAACTGCAATATAGCGATTTTGGTTCTTAAGAGCATGTGCAGAAATAATGATAAATGTGCTATTAGCAGCTATAGGTAGAACTTCGGAACTTGACAAAGATGAAAGCGATGAGGTTGATACCTCAATATTTTTGTTATAATTTTTAAAATGGGGTTGGGCTAAGTTTGTCCCTTGTCCTATACACTCATGTAAGTTTTGCACTTAATAGATTTGTGATTATATTTGAGATTGCGCTTAAATAGTCTTACTATATTCTAGCTCAACACAAAGTCAGCATTTTGGCTGTTAGGCTTACTGTCACAACAGTTATTGTTTCTCATTCGCCGTTAAATTTTATACCCTTCACATTGTGATAAGGGTATATATCTATAAGTTTGTCATTCCGCTTGTAATTTCTTTATTTTCCATTTGAGACCCCAAAAAGTATATATATTCTGGATCCTTATAGAAAGGGAAGTCCGTTTAGTCAGGAACGTTCGTCTGTTGAAAATGTTTCCCGAGTCAATTTAAATACTATGAACCAGGAATGGGTGTCAAACTACCATTAATTTCCCTGAAGTGATCGCTATTTAAAATGAGCAAATTTGGTTTACACTGCGATACCCCAAGTTTTTTAAAACAAAATCCATACAAAAAATGTAACAAATGTAATGTAACTGGTAATGCTGTGAAGCATACATATGGATGTGCATAAATACACATTAAGTTTCTGTATGTATGTCTGGACGAAGGTTGATTTCGGCCCACGTTTCACAATTTAAACGCAAAAGAAAGTGAACAGCCTTCACTGTTTATATGAAAGGAGTTTGACAGTTACAAATAACTTACTATCGCTTGTAACACTCTGGCAAAGACAATAGGTGTACATCGTGTATATGTTTTTTACGTGCACATTGTTTTTGCTCAATTTATTTTCTGTTGTTTTGATAGCCATAATGTGTGTGTTTTTAGTGATTGTTGTTATAGCCTTTACGTAGTGGTAAGGGTCATTTTGTTTGTATTTTTCTATCGATTTGTGACCCAGAGCAAGTGCTTGGGTTAACAAAAAGACCAATGTGAGGAGATTGAGAACGAGACAGCGTTAGCTGATCATATCTTATTCCTTATTTATTATATTATCTAAAAGAGATCTTTTGCGTTCTTTGCTACTCTTCAGTTGCTTAATTAGATTTTTCTTAACCGGGACTCGGAAAACTTTTGTGACCTCATGTGTGCTATTGTTGTTTTATTCAGTTCACAGCTCTATAATTTAAAATTAATAATTGAAGTTTATTTACCTTTCCACGTGTCTCCCAATTTATGCTATACAATCCTCGATAAAAATAAAAATTACGCCTCTAGGATTTTGATTTAATAAATTGTGGAACTGACTGTAAATGTCGTCTTTTTCTTTAGCTTCAGCAGTTTTGCTAGAGCTTAGAACTATTTGTACACTTATTTCAAAGTCTGATTCGAAATCTGCCAATAACAAAAACTGTCGCCATAAGTATTGAACTTAAGAAATTACGCATATGCCTTTTTATACTAACACCACATACGTGGTAGGGGTATTATACATTTGTGCAGATGTTTGTAGGTTAGGTTAGGTAGAACAGGCAGCCGTTGAAGGAGAGGATACAGTTCACTTGGGTCCGCTTAATTCGGTCCCTTTGTGTTACCTGGAGAGGCAGATAGAATAGGTTATGATAGAAGGAAAGAAAGAAGAAATTTAGAGAAGGATAAGAAAGAAAGAAAATGAAGCAAACTTACCAGGGTAAGTTCCGGTGGGAATCGAGCCCACAATCCCCAGACTGGTAGACTCGTGCACTTACTACTGATCTACCGGGGCCCCCAAACGCTCAAAACAAATGGCTAAAGGTCCACCTTAAAGCATACCAATTAAATCAGAATCACTTCCTGAGTCGATTTAAGCATGTTCGTCGTGCGTCTGGTATTCTTGTGAGCACGCTACAGGTTGAGATTAGGAATATATATAATTGAGATTTGAAACAGATAAGTTTTTTGGTACTAAGAAGAAGTCTATTGTTTTTGGTGATGATCGGTGTATTTTTTGGCATAGCCCCAATTCAAATGCCCTCCCAAAATAAGTATTTTGGGCTATAAATGGCTTGAATATGACATTACCTTCTCAAAATTTTTCACACATGTTTACTTTTATGCCACCAACTATTATATTTAATACAAAATTTATCGGTCTCATATAGCCCCCATACAAATATGGTGTACGATATAGGATGGTCGGGCTTGACCGACTATTACTATCTTGCTTGTTTTAAAGAGAAGGATGCCTTGATGTCTACTAATTTGGATAATGGGGTTCGAAAATATTTCACGATTACCAAAAACTAATCAGTTCGTTAAAATTTTTCATTTCATCTGACTTAAGCCCTCTGATTTCACTTGGACCTACAGCATAAGCGATTTTTGTTAAAGAATTCCTTTTATACTTGATTTAGTAAATCTGGAAGTTAGATTAACTGTACATTCATAGCGCGGAAATAAGCGCTTAACACAAAATGCAACTAAGTGGGACATCGCGAACAAATATCATGCCATACGTAAGCAGGTTTTTAAGCTTTGTCATCTTGCTATTCCCTTACAAACCTACCTACGGCGAAGCAGCAGTTTTTGATGGGTACCTTCCTAACATTTCATGATCCAACTCTTAAATGTTTCTTTAAGGCTATGTTCGTCAACATTCGTCTTTTTAATATTTTGTGTGATTTTATTAGTCCAGCTATTTAATTTATATTTGATTCTGGTGCTGTGATTACCTTCTTAGTCTCCAGATAAGGGTTTGCGCCACTTAGTGGATGTTTAAGTATTAATTGCTAGTGGCCAAGGATGTCATTCAAAGTAAAGAGGCTACCTTTCACACTTTCTTTTCAAAATTATTGTTGCCTTAAAGTTTGAAATATATTCAATACCATCTTCTACCACAAATTACCATTCTAAGTAGTAAACTTTGTAGAAGGTATACAAATTTTTTAACCTAAAATTGAACAATTAGTCATTTTTATGATAAGCAACTGCATTTCTTAAGCCATAAAATACTTTACCACAAACAAGTTGTTTGAAAAACAAAATTCTAAAACATTTTTATTAAGAGATTTGCAATGTCATGTGGTTTTCTGGCAAAAGGTTTTGCCCTTAATTTAAACAAAACGCCTACAAAAATATTTTTACAACTCAGGGGTCAAAATCAAACAAATTGGCAAATTTGTAGCTTGTTGTGCATAAACAAAACAACAACAGCAGCAAAAACAAAACTAGAGCATCCCAAACAGAAGATAATCTTCAACAAATGCGGAATAGAAAACAAAAGTTTGAAAAGGAAATAGAAAGAAAGAATAGTTTTGCCAATTTCCATTGCAAGTGAAAACTGGCACTTAAATGAAATTGGCAGGTAGACAGACAAACAGTGTAGAAAATGTAAATATTTTCAAATTTGTCACATTTACACTTTATTAGCTAAGAAAACGTAAAAGATAAATAAAAAAAAAACAACAATAAAAACATTTCACTCAAAAAACTGCGGTTTTGCTAAGGTTGCATCGCAAACTGTGTCAAATTGAAACTGCGCAATGTTTTGTCTAAAAATTTGCAAACTTTTGTTAAATCACATTGACTTTCTGTATTCTTTTTTCTTTATACCTTTTTCGTTTGCAAATTCTTTTGATTTAAAATAAAGGAGCAGAAGCAACATCCTGCTGTTTGCTGTTTCAACAAGTCACGGTTGTTACATCTAAAAAACTCGTTGCTGTTGTTGAGGAAAAGTATTTCTTTTTCTGGAATGTAACAGATGAATTCTTGGAATTGCCAAAGAAGAAATACAAGTAACATAACGTATTGGATGGTTGTGGTGGGAACATATTCGCTAAAGTCCTTAAGTAAAAGTTAAACGAAAATTGTTGGCTTATAATCATACTAAATCAGAAGTTAAAAAAAAAATGGAATAATTGCTGTAATGCAATTTAATGTTTTTTTTTTTAATTTAAAACTTGTACTTCATGATCCTATTTACATCTTAAAGAACATGTTTTTTTTCATTATTGATTGCTTTAATTTTTTTTAAGATCTGTGACTTGGAGATTTATGTTATTAAAACGGCAAAATTGTATTAAATGATTACAGATCCCTACAGTAGGATTTGCATTATTTATTACCAAACATAATAAATTAAATAATAAATTAACTTTCTTTTATTGACTTAAACATTTCTTACTTAAGTTAACTTTAAATATAGCTTCTGGTAAAATACATAATGGTTGGTTCATATCATAAGCCATCAAAAACTTTTTTGGAGCAGTTCTGTTTATTAATATAAGATCTGATTGAAATATGTTAAATTTCTAATAATGCAAGAGAGTGCAATTGGCGCACAGTGTCAATTTTTCACTTTTTTCGCTGCAATAATCATAACATTTTAACTAACAAAGATATTTGAATTGTGTTAACAAACATACAAAATGATAAAAAAAAAGCGTTTAAGGCAATTTAAAAAAAATCCTTGAAAATACTGTTGACTGAACTAAACTTTTTTACACGTTTTTTCTGCATGACAAAAACAAATTCTGTGATAAGAAAATTGGGCAGGGCCACGCCCACATAAACTAAAACTTTCTTATAATATTTTAACAAAAAAATTCTAAATTTTGCTTCACTTATTTTGATTTTTTTAGTTTTTCTTATTTGTAACGTTTGATAACAGATGCCAGCAGACCACATCTAAAGTATTGCCATTGCCTTTCCACTTTCTTTCTTGACATTAATTTAAAATTTTAGGACTGTTTGTACTAACAAAATATAAATAAAACTGCTTTCAAAAAAGATTCCTGCTTATTAAAAATAGCGAACTTAAGTTACACAATCACTTTGTTTTCCATATAAAATATGCGTGGATTTAGATGTAAACTTTAATTTAACCTCAAAATATAGCACAAAGCATAAAATGGACATTAAAAAATATTGCATCTTTCAGGCGCTGCATGGTTGCACATTAGCATCACTATACCCTTCACATAAGTGATAGGGGTATATATAAGTTTGTCATTTTATACTCTTCACATAAGTGAGAAGGGAATATATAAGTTTGTCATTCCGTTTGTAATTTCTTTATAATCCATTTGTGACCCCATAAAGTATATAGATTCTGGATCCTTATAGATAGGAAAGCCGATTTAGCGTTGTCCGTCTGTCCGTCTGTCTGTATTATGGTTGAAACTTTGAAACTTTCTGAAGCCCACCGGTATCGCATAGACCCGTAAATGGTATCATACTGTCAGAGATAGTTGCGAAAAAACCGTTGTTGAAACTCAGCAAAATCGCCCGATAAATGACAGAGATATAAGCAAAAAACCAAGACTACCTCGTTTTTTTGAGTCTACAACAACAACAAAGAACATACTTATGTATGTAATAATAAAAAAAACCACAAAAAAAGAAAAAAACAGAATCAGTCATGTTGATATTATTGAACCACACCCAAAATGAAAATTTTATTAGTATTAGTATTCATACATATAACAGGGTTGCCATACAAAGCTTAATTTAAACATTTTTAAAATCGCTCCTACAGCTTCCAGGGTTCTCCTACAGAGGTAAAATGTAAGACCGACCCAAATTATTTTATCCATCCAAACATTTTTGTGGAACATACTTACTCTCTATCTCCAGCCCCTGACTTGGTTGCCATACAAAAGTTTAAAAAACAAGGTAAAAACCGTTACAGCTTCCCCGGAGTCGCCCGTAGAGGAAAAAAATGTATCACAGACCCCCATTAGTTTTTCCTCCCAAACGTATTCCTAGAGTATACTTACCCCCTATCTCCACGCCCTAAGGGAGTTGCTATACAAAATTTACAAAAATGATGTAAAAATACCCACAACTTCTTCAAAGTTGGCCTTAGAGCAATAAAGTGTACCACCGACCCCCATTAATTTCTTCTCCCAAACATATTCCTAGAATATACTTACCCCCTATCTCCAAGCCCTGAGGGGGTTGCCATACAAAATTTACAAAAATAATGTAAAATGCCCACAACTTCTTCAAAGTTGGCCTTAGAGCAATAAAGTGTACCACCGACCCCCATTAATTTCTTCTCCCAAACATATTCCTAGAATATACTTACCCCCTATCTCCACCCTTTAAGTGGGTTGCCATACAAAATTTGTAAAAATTAGGATGAAAACCCCTACAAATCGCCGTTACCCGTGGAGCGTTAAAAAATGACACCGATCCCTATTTAAAAATTAGAAATATTTGATAAGTAAAAAAATGGATAAAAATAAAAAAAAGTTTGGGATTTCGAAAAGTCAATGTGAAGGGTATATAAAATTCGGCACAGCCGAATATAGCGCTCTTACTTATTTTTTAGCCTGATAAATAGAGTTCGACCAAACGTTTGGGTTTGGAGCTTAGTAAATGGTTGTGTTTGGCTCACCTACGTAATTCTCCGTTTTTACCAAACTGTATTGAATGCCGGCCGAACTTTTCATAAAAATTTATCACTTGCATTTAAAAATCAGAAGAAAACGCCAAAGTTACCTTTGAGGCTTAATATATTTAAAGACACAATTGTTAAGTACTATATTTATGCAAAAAATAGTTTTTTTTCACCGCCAGTACGGCTTTCGTGAAGAAGACTCTACGTGTGACCTACTGGCATTTCTAACAGAAAAATGATGTTCCTCTATTTACCATTTTAGTCAAAGTAAAGTGGTGGCTCTTAACATCTCTAAGGCGTTTGATAGAGTCTGACTTGGTGCACTTCTATCTAAACTTGCCGCTTTTAATGTCAGTGATAAAATTTTCTCGACTTATATCAAGTTTTCTGAAAGATCGCACTATTCATATTGTAATAGATGGGATCTCTTCCAATGAGTTTAAGATTAATTCAGGGGTACTGCAAAGCTCCGTCCTTTTCCTTACTCTATTTCTTATCTTTCTTTATGACCTCCTATGTTGGACTTTAAATCCTATTTATGCCTTTGCAGACGACAGCGGCATATGCCATTCATACTCATTTGGCTGCAGGCCTAGCTCTTTGGATATTGTGGTCTATGAGACAGAGTATGAATGAAACCCTTAACCGTATCCTGGTGCTAATCTCCATTTGGGGACGTGCAAATAGGGTCGACTTTAATGCCGGTTAGACCCTATGTTGTCTTTTGACACACAAATGCTCATTGGACCACACTGCATTGTTTGTATAACTGGATGATAGTAATATTGGGAAGACGGAAATTTCTGATCTTCTGGGCATGAAAATCCAGTGTGATGTTCGCTGGACGGAACACGTTTTTTTCTGTCGAAGGAAGCATCCAAGTATCTGGGTTTCTTGAAACGTTGTTGGAATAACTTTACGCCACTTGATTTTCTAAAGATTTTTACCACCGAAAATGGAACACCGAAAATGGAACACAATTCTCATGTATGAACAGATGCTGCAAAGTATATTTTGGAGCTTCTTGGCTGCATACAGGAACTGTGTGAGGAAACACTTTTTCCTGCTTGCCATCTTCAAAATATCCGACGCAAGTTCTGCGGCCACAGAGATTATATTTTCCAAGATGTGTTAATGGGGATATCTATACGTCTGAATTTTGTTCTGAAAAATAAGTAAGGTTTCTGCTTATATTCCGCTCTTGCTGATTTGAAACAGTGTTTTGCACAAGAATATTTCTGATGTGTTGACACCAAAACGTGATCCTTTGGACTTGACTGAGTTCAAGAACTTGCTTTTAACTGGATTTTAGCAGACGGACAGATGGACATGGCTATCTATTAGAATAAAAAAATATATACTTTAAAGAGTCTCCAATGAATATTGCAAAAATTAAAAACGGGATGAGAAACTGACATACAAATATCCACAATCGCTATAAAAGGGTTTATAACATTGAT
Organism: Melanophora roralis; assembly: GCA_963583895.1. Classification (NCBI taxonomy): domain Eukaryota; kingdom Metazoa; phylum Arthropoda; class Insecta; order Diptera; family Rhinophoridae; genus Melanophora; species Melanophora roralis. Next base: position 91,876,259 of record OY757187.1, on the reverse strand, counting down.
TTTGGCGGCATAATTTTCAAATATTTATTCATTCCGGCATGCCTCATACTTGTCTTTTGTTAAACTAAGCGAAAATAAACAACAAGAAAAAACAAATAAAGAAGTTATGGTCGGTTAAGACCGACCACATTATACCCTACACCACATTTGCGTGGAAGCTATTTAACAAAAAAGATCGAAAATATTTGTATTCAGTATAAGAGTTAGTGGCCAAATTTTAAGAAAGTAAAGTTATATTTGAGTCAGTTATAGCCTAAAATGTTTATTCCGAAAGAACATTTGTATGGGCTTTGTGCCAGTCCCTAAAAGCTTACTTGTGCCAAATTTAATCAAAATATCTTTAAAATTGCGACCTGTTTTTTGTTTACAAAAGTACATGTACACCCAACCGGTTGGAGGGACGGACGGATGGACAATCCTAAATCGGCTTAAAAAGTAATTCTGATCCAATTCAGATACGTATTTGAAGGTGGGTCTCAGACTATTATTTTTGGCCGTTACAAACATCTGAGTGAACTCATAATACCCCTACCACGTATATGGTACAAATATTTTTTTAAACAATAATAAAAAGCTCAGAAACAATCAAACAAAAGCTAAAAACAAACAACTGCAACAAACAATGAAGGCACAACCTCTGAGTGCCAGACACAGTGTCTTACAGATGACGTTTAATATAATGTTACAAAATGTATTTAAGTTTGAAAAAAAAACAACAAAAAATTACAAGAACAACTAATATTGCTTGGAAAATTTGATCAACACCCAAAGAAATGTGGAGGATGGCGGTTTGGTTGAATGGCTGCTCGCATGTGCTTGTGAAAATAACCTACAAAATACCGGCTGGTTTGACGTAAATGTGTATGCAAGTCTATGTACATACTTTATGATTAAGACTTTTTTCATTTATAATAAAATAATGTTATTAAAGTTGGGCTGTTTTTATTTACATTTTTGTTGTTTATGTTTTGCGAGCAGAAAAATGGGCGTAAAAGCTGGCAAGCGAAGCCAAAGTGAATTGAACCATTCAACCATCTTAATAATCAAACAGTACAACAACTAACCCTGCAGCCGTTAGTTACAACAAACAGGCTGACTGTCTGATTGAATGAAAACTAAAAATGTAGTTTGTTTATCCATTCGCTTGATACTTTTCTTGTGTTTATGTACCTCTTAATAGCTTTGGTACATAAGAGGCAGCGACATAGCTTGTTTCTTAAATTAATGCCCGCTAGAAACTTTGTCAAAAGGGGAAATCGAACCATCTTCTCAGAAACAAATAAATTTTTTTTTTAAATTTTTGTTTTAATTTTTCTTCCTCAAAATATGTTATTTTGTTTACAAAATTTATGAAATTTAATGAAAGTATGGCAATATTGTTAAGAGAATTTCTTTTTAAAAGCTTAAACATAGTTTCCTATGCTGTGAGAGCATAATTTTCTATCTCTGTTAAAATAAAATAGAGTCAATTTTATAACTGCTTTTAGCAGCGTGATTTTTCATTAAATTTAATGGAGAGCCCGCGCTCAGTTTCATAATCAACAAATTAAAATTCTGCATACTGTAGAAAATTCAAGAAAGTCATTAAGTCTATGAAATATTTTTAATGTTACTTCCTCGTTATAACACAGGCAAGATTCCCACGTTTTACGCCTGAAAACTACTTGATATTTTCATAATTTATAGTAAAGTGCACACAAAATATCGACCAGGTATGCCTTCAGAGCATTAGACCTCTTTCAAAAACTCCTCAAATAAGAGGTCAATATAAGTTTTTCCAGTTGTCAATAATGTCAACGCAGGTTTCCCTTTTAGATAAGTTAATGTTTAAAGCAGAAAAATTAAGAGAAGTCCCGCATGACAGAGCCATAAGCCTATTTTGCGCTTCTAACGGTGGAAATAATTTGTGGGGAAAGTTCACAAAAATTCGGTAATGCAGGGTAGTTCTCTATACTTTTCACATTTTGTAGCTTTTAATTGGGACACATGTGGCATAATATCAAACGTAAAACAAAGGGGTCTATCTCCGTCAAAAGCTGTGCGATGACACAGGAAGTAACACAGGGATTTATGTGTTTTCGACATGTTTTACAATCTTCTTCTGATGGAGATGTGGTCGTAGGTTGAAATGAATCTTCAGCACACTTATAACAATTCAGGTTTGCTATGCTTTACAACTTCCTTAGTTTTTCCCTATTCAAGTTGTTGTTTTGTCAACTGTCTCATTGTTTCACAGGGCCCTGTTGGCAGTTCCTGACACTCCTTTTACCCGGTCCTTGTTGTAATGAAAAGCTTCGGGTTTCTCGAGTCAACCGCATGTTGTGTTTTAGTTTTAGTCGTTCGATTCTTTTAGTGCTGATTTTTGGTTATTTTGAAGTCTCCAGGCATCCATATTATGCGTACTTTGCCACATTCTTAGTAATCATTTATCATTTTGCACTAAAGCACCGCTCTCAGACATAATTGCTTTCAAGGAATCTTGGCTTACCGTACAAATTTTCATGTCCGTTAGACCTGCATGCATCCTGAGCCAGGAAAAATATTCCGTAGTTTTTTAGAACATAGCTTGTGAGATCTGCATTTCTCTCTGCCCAAGATACATCCGTATAAAAACACGTTCCTAGGACTTTCATCTAATAAAGACTGTCGATCTGGTATAAGCGCAGTGCAATTGATGCTCGAAATCTTTTCCAAGGCCTACATTATAATAATCTTAAGGGTTACATTTATGCTAGGACAATATATGCAATAGACTCTGTTGGATTTTAATGTTGCGCTCTTGGTCAACTCATGTCCATCATACCACTTACGTTTAGGTAAGTATAAGTCTATTTATCCTTCTGTATATCGAGGGTGTCATATTAAAACCTTATTTTGAGCCTATCGCCACTCCTTATAGTTTCCAATTTGAGTGAGCTTCCATAGCCTTTTTCTCCGAGTGGTGATTTCTGTTGAATTACCGAATCAGAATTACTTCCACGTAGATATCATAATGGTGCTATTCAATAAATGAAGCTCTCCGTAGTACACTGGAACCCATTTTTGCGATGAAAAAACAAATTTTTCGGGATTTGCATTCAGTCTCTTGGGTTAAGTGCAGTTCTGCGTAATATGCAGAGTGTCTTCTACGCTTTTACAAAGTTAATTTGGCTCCTTTTTTCTTATCAGCATAACCACATCTTACGCACCTATCGTATGTCATCCTGCTTTTGATTATGTCATCCACTACCCGATCCATTGTTATGAGCAGGAAGGAGGTTAGGAAGTAACTTGAAAACTTAGATTTGCCATAGCTCTTCTTGCTGGGATCGAGTATGAATACAACCCTGATATTCTACTTCTACTTTTCAAAATGTTAGAAAAATTTTAATTTAAAACAACTAACAGATTGGGGCTAACATCGCAATCAAAACTTAAGACAAATAGATTTTATTTAACATATTGATGTGTAGGGCATTGTTACATGATCGGCTTTAACTAACTTTAAATATTTATGCTTTTTTTTATTTCAATAAGCCTGTCGCCACCATCATTGTCATCATCATCAACAGTAGACAATGACTTTGACTTAAACATAACAACTGTGTCAGAGACCATGGCAATGTGTTTTTGCATTTTGTCAGTATGTGTGTATGTGTTTATCTACAACTATGTATGTCATATGACTTTAATTTGCTTTTGTAAGTCTATAGTTCATTATACCACATTTTTATGTTTATTTATAACATATACATGCCACTAATTTTTACCTCTGTCTGTTTGCCCCACATTTTTTGTTGCTTTCGTTGTTGGGATACAAAGAATATTCGCAACATTGTATTTTTTAGTTCTTTGCACATTTTTAAAAACTTTTATGCGTTGCACAGTAGTCATTATGTATAAGTTTTGCAGCAACAGTTAATGCAAAATTCTAGTCAGGTTGCAAGATAAACATTGCTCCTTTATAACTCAAGTCCAGGTTTTCGGAAGGCATCCAGTGTTTCTTTGACCCTGTAGTGTCAGCCTAGTTCCTGCAGAATTTATTCAAAAATTTATTAAAGAAAACTTGTAGCTTTCTGTGTGAAGATTGCTGTATAACTTCAACATTTGCTGCATATGCTACAACCATACAGCAACATCGACTTGAAATTACGGTTGAAAATGTTTACTTTTGTTATGGTGGTTATTTTGTTACCCCTCCCTATTTGGTATAATGTGGGACAAGCTTTTTTAATTTTGTTAATAATTTCTGCGCCAGAGTCACCATCTTTTCATATTGTATTTCCATGTCATCTATCAGCTGTTTTGGAGTACGGTACCCCTACCGTGTTGCTGGTATCAGTCGGTAGTCGCTTTGAAAATTGTTCGCCAAAGTACGTTGTCCATTAGAAAAATAAATGGAGACGGAGATGAAACATATCCTTGTTTACTTTTGAGCTGGGTTCGAATGGCCGACTTCCGTGCTATTGTACTGCACTTTGAATGTGTCATCAAAATAAACCCCGCAAATAAGTTAAATTATTTTTGAAAGGATTTCCTTACAACTTATACCGACCCTGTATCGAAGGCACATTCAAAGTGTAAGAAGTTGCTGTTGAACTGCACAATAATAATCTGCGTTGATTTAATATGGTCCACACATAGTCCCTTCGGTCGGAACTTGGCTTGTTTTTCCTGCAAAATTTTTTTAAAATAAATATGCCAAAATTATGAGAAGAATAAGAAATGATCTCAATTTATTGGCCGAATTTAACAACGTGATGCCTTTCAAGTTGCTGCATTGAATTACAATTTTTTTTTAACACTGGGTCAGTTCGTAAATGCATCACTGCACTGCATCATGATTTTTCAGGTAACAAGAAGCATATTTAAATGCCCCTTTTTACCTAGAAAATGTTTTTTTTACAAAAAATTAACTACAATTGTAGCACTTTTTATCCCTTTTAAAACTTTTTTTCCGTTTTTGTAAAAGTTTTCGCTCGTGATGCAGTGCAGTGTTGCATTTACGAGGCCTACTGTCACCAAGACGTTTTTTAAGCTGCGATAGGCTAAGCTTCATACTTCAAAATTTCCTGCTTCCCCTCCAGCTTTATCCGGGCTTGGAACCTGCTAGAGATGTAAAATATGACCACACAGATAACCCAAAAGAAGAAATACCCTGACAGCTTTTATCAACTTTTATTAATTTGACAAAATAAAGAAAATTTAAATTCAAAAAAATATATTTAGAAATAGCAAATACAATAAAAATTTTTTATAAATCCTTTAAGTAACAGGTGGGCTAAGAAAAATCATCCCATCGAAAGATGCTTTTATTTTTGCAAATGGCGGCCAATGTCAAATCTCCTTTGATATTTGTGAACTAGACAGATATTGAGTACAGGTAAACAAGCCATGGAGCAATACACTCCCCAAAAAAGGTGGAATAATCGGGTATATATTTTTTTCGTAATAGTTCGTCTGTTGTACTGGCGCAGCGCAAATTCCGGTGCCATTTGGCCACTAACCTTGAAGAGTATCGGTGCCGTTTGGCCACCAGCCTTGAAGAGTTTGGGACCACACAAGACGCTGCCAAGGGTGGCCGGTCCTAGGGCGCCCGTTCTGTCAAACATATTGCCGCTGTTTGCTAGGATTTCGCGTTGTCACTAGAAACATCGACCAGATACCATGCCTTGCAATTAGCCATCAGCCGGTTGTTCCTAAGGCGAATTTTGGTCAAAGACCTACGCATGTTCTCGTACAAAGTCTAGCTCGTGCATCAGCTGCCGCCTGTCGGCCGCCAAACGTATCGCAAACAGCATTGAATGACTTCTTTGTGCCCATCTTGTATATATTTTTTAAAACCACAGTCAACCTGAAAACAATGTAATAAAGAAGATACATTTACATATACATATATAGGGCATTCGTAGAAGTAAAAAAAAAAACAGATTTTTACTTCTTTTGTTAAGGGGTTTTCAAATGCTTATTTCCTAATGTTGAATAACCCGGTGTTTTTTGATTATGAAATTTTCCCCTGTACGTTTGTTGAAAAAGTGGTGGTAATACATTTCTATGTGAAAGGAAGTATTTTTTAATTTAAAATTAACAAAAACTCCTTTACCCTTTACTCTTATAAAAAAGAAGTCTTAAATACTACAGGCTTAATGCCTATTTGTAGGTGAACTTTAGCTCTTATTTGATTTTGTTGAAAAACAGGGTGACCTATGTTTTTCAAAATTTAAATTTTTGAACTACTTGAATACCGAAGAATGAAACACTCTAATGTAGTGTTTTGCATTTTAAGGCACGTTGTGCTTAGTTGTCGTTTTTTTAATTCACAACTATTCTTTTTTATTCATTTTTTTTAACAAAAACTTATTGTTTAAACAGAGGATTAGATCCGGTTTAATAGATACATTTGACCTACTTCCGGTGCTTGCTTTATTATTTTTTATTGTAACAAATGTATGGAAAAAAATATTTACACATTTAAAATGCAATCAACATGCAATAAACAAGAGCTAATACCTCACAAAAAAGATAACTAAAATGTAAGTATTAAGTGTTCAAGCAAATATTTTACAAATATTCTGTTCACAAACAAAGAAAAAAAACACAATAAAAGCTTGCATTGATGCCAACTGCAGCATGAGGAAAGCACGTGTGAATTAATGTAGTTCTATGCAAAGTAATATTTAAATTAGAAATGTTTGCTACCTTTACTCTCCGTTGAAAAAATTGACTTGTGTCTTATTTATTTTTGTTATTTTATTTATTTTTTTTGAGGAGTAAGTTTTTTATAAAGAGCCTAACATATGTACGACTAGAAATATTCCTGCAATCATTCAGACCAGCAAAATGGGTCGCTTTTAGTTAAAAGTACATACATATGTACATGTGTTTAAATTTGCAATCGTTTTTTAGGTAAAATTACATTGATGGTTTATGCATGGATGTAAATGTCTGCATGTTTTCATTTGTAATACTCTTTAGAAATCAACCACGCATTCTATCAACTTCTTTTTATTGTTATTAATTTTTTTTTTAATTTTGTATTTTTATATTTTTTTATCTGTGGGTTTGTATGAATTCATGGATGTGTACGAGTTTGTGGGTAAAAAATAGTCCTAAACTAATTCAACGCCTACAAGTTGAACTTTATTTATTAAACTGACATGCATGATCGTGCATGTGTGTGTATTTTGCTATTTCTTTTGGATCTTAATTTTTAGAAGTTTATTTAAATATTAAAAGTTTTTGTCTCTTTAGATTTGGCATGTTTATAGTTTTATGCAAAATTTTTACAAATAAAACGAAAAAAAGATAAAAACAAAATTTAAATGTTTTGATATTAAAGTATTTATGAGTTATTTGACCCAAATTTTTAATTAATTTTGTTTTTGTTTTCCTTATAAAAATAGAAATATATTTCATTTTTACCATATGTTGTTTGTCTATTTTTTGTGTTTATTTTTTTGTTTGATTTTTAATGTGTTAATTTTAAATACGCATTAGCAACAAAAGACTTAAGAAGCAAACTCAAATTGTAAATTTGTGGCAACCAGCAAAACAATACGAAATTATAAAATAATTTTGAGTATAAAATGTTGCTTTTTTACAAAATTTTGATACCAAGTTTTTAAAAAATAAAAGTTTATTAATATAAATATGTACATATATTCGAAAATAGAAAATATTTATATTTAAAGATACTTTTAGAGCTATTTTTGAATAACGATTGCAGGGTATTTACAAAATAAATCAAACTTATGGAAAATTTCATATCCAGCTTTGCATATGGAAGAGCGGAGGAACGATTAAAGATTAATGCTGAGTTCTATCCATTGGATTCCCACAGGGGTATTCTGGCTATAACCACCTATAAATGCTTGACTTTGCAAGTTGCTACTGCAAGGACTACCATCGTAGAATGTCCAGTAAAGTTAAAAAAGTGCCTTGAGTTGTGTAATGGGAGCTTTTAAAAGTCCCCCGAAAGCTGCACTAGACATATTTCTTAGATGCTGCCTTTGAAATAGCGCTGTATCCAAAGTGCTCTAAGACTCACGGAATCAGACACATATGCGACTTTATTTTGATCATGTTAAAATATTGATTAAAATAGCCCTAAATAAACATTTGCAGTATACAGGCCAAGAGTTCAAATACTTGTCAGCATATCTGGACTTCAAACCGAGTATAGAGATGCTAGACTCGGGAAAACTAATGCGATCACATTTGATTTGGGGGAGGGCCCGTATATTCTAATGAGCCAGTTATTCACTTTGTCCCGCATATTCATTCAGGCTAGGCAATCACTGTAGTGCATTCAAAGAGATATTTTAGATAATTCGAGCCATGGGCACAGGCAAAAAAGACACTTTATATAAAACCCAATCTACCTTTTTGACACTCAGTTTCAACCTAGCGGAATGTGAAATAGAGGGTGATCACGGTCTGCAGGTCAATGATTCAGGGACTCAAGAGTACTAGACTTTGCTGGCTTCTTGGAGACTTTTGCTGCAAACAAGTTGGTAGAAAAGAAATCTAGGTCAGATGCCAGTATAGGAAAACTTAAAATAGCATTTAAGAATACTTTTAAAATAAGGCGGTCAGAAACTGGATGGAGATTTCAGACAGTAGAATACCAAAATTCTAACGCAGGTGCATCAGCTTAAAAATCCCAGAATCTTATATCATTAGGAAAAAGTGACGATATTCTTACTAAGTTTTGTAATATCAGTAAATTACCGACTTTGTAGTGATTGCTGCTTTGACAATGCCCAGTAAATGTTAGAACACGAATTTGGCACTTTAAACATTAAGATTTTGGTTTTTTAAGGCTTTTTCGATTTCTTTTGAACTTTAAGAAAGTTAAGCCATAATTTGAAATTAAAAAATATGGAAACCTCAATTAAATTGTTTAATAAAATCCTAACGAATCAAAATAATTAATATTTTAATCTCACACAAAAATTTAATAATTTTTTTTAAATCAAGCCATAGCGGTGTCAAAAGTACGGTGAGTACGGTTTTTTTTAAATCAAGTACGAAATTTCTTACTCCAATTTAAATTTTTAAGTACGAATTTTTTACATTTAGCCACAATTAAGTCAAAAAAGGATTGATTTGAATTCGGAACTGTACTTGATGTAAGTCAAAAAAAGATTGATTTAAGCCGAAAACGGGATTATTTCGAAAATGAAATGTCGTTTTTTTTGACATATCGAGCTTTATTAAAAAAGAATAATTTTATATTTTATTTTTATTTTATAGATACTTAAAATTTATAATTTTAAAATTTCATTTTTTGTACTTACCAAAAAAGCTGAGATTCGAACCAGGGATTTCTGCACTGCAGAACAAGCGCGTTATCTCTAGGCCACCGAGACACTTTGTTTTCAAATGTATAATAATTTATTAAAACAACAAGCTTTTTTTTCTGCTTGATTTGTTGAAGCAATCCGAATAGGCTTGATTTAAGAAAATGTAAGTAAGAATCGTACTTAAAAAGATTTTGGATAAATTCAAGAATAAAATTCTTGTTTTTAGAAAGCCGGGTTTCTTTCTGTGTATAAGAGTGCAACCTAAGATATCTCATCGTCGGTTCAAATTCTACGTTTCAACATTCTGCAAATTTATTTAAATTAAACTTTAGTAATATTTTTACTCTTTTAAAATGGTGCTGTAAAAATTTAAATAATTGATCTGTTAAAAAAATTTATTTACAAGACAAACCAAGTAACAAAGTTATAATCGATACAGTATTATTCCACATTTGTATTGGCGCTTTATAAAAAAAAAATATACGGTTTTTATTTGTATTCGGTATAATAGTTGGTGGCATAAATATATATGTATATGCGTTTAAAATTTCAAAAAGGAAAAATAATATTCTAGCCATTTATAGCCCCAAATGCTTATTCCAGAAGAACATTTCTATGAGAGCTACGTCAAAAAATGGACCGATCATCACCAAAAACAAAAGACTTCGTACCAGTGTCAAAAATCTTATCTCTATTTCCCTTCACCACAATTAATTTGATATTTTTTAATTGATCCACACAATTTAAAAACTAGTTTTTAGCGGTTCATTTAAACAAAAACCTCAACAAAAAAAATAATTATAATTACAGAAAAGGGAAAAACATATTTATTGAATTAATAGTTTAAGGTTTCCTCTTAAAGAATATTTGCTAAGCACGACACTTGCGTCAATTGCAATTTTATTATGGATATGCCACACTGATAAGCCGTTAACCCTTAAATGCATTGTGATGTAGATCTACATCACAAATTAAAACCTTTATATCTCTTGATGTGGCAACATTTTTAAAGTTTTTTTCTTGCATTTTAAATTTCAAAGAACTTATTTACCGTTATTGTGTGTAACTAGAAGCTCAGAGAGTTTATTTTATTATCTTTGATAAAATTAACAAGAGCAAATCAGTGTATGTGCAATTTCATTTTGGTGTGCGTTAAAAAGTGTGCTTATTTATATAAAAATAACATAAAATATATCAAAAAAATTATTTTTGGATAGAAAAAGGTAAGTAAAATGAATTTTATCTGTATATTTTTACATATTAATAAAATCATGTATGAAAAACTTTGTTTGGAATGTGATGTAGAAATACATCAGTATGTAAAATGTCTCGATCACTTAAAATTAACGACATAGCACAGATCCTGGCTGATTTAGAAGATGGTAACATTTCCGATGATGGATTAGAAGATGAAAATGATGACGAAGATCACTTTTACACGATCGCTAAAGATATTTGTAAAAACTTGGCGGAAGAAGATGACGCTTTAGGTGAAGAAGAAACTACCGACCACACACTTGGCGTAGAAAGTGATCCCCTTCTTATTGAGTGTGAACCTGGCCCATCTACCCAAAATGAAGGTCAGGATGACTATATGAGTTTGTTTGATAGACGCAGTCTCATTTGGAAAAAAGACCAACTATGTTATGATGCCTCTAAAATAACTTACGAACCTAATGCAATAGACACAGGTACAGCCTACCTAGATACCCCATATAAGTGTTTTCTTCACTTTTTTACTCCAGAGTTCCTGCAAAAAATTGTAGATGAAACAAATCTGTATGCCACTCAAACCAACCCTTCAACTTCTTTCGTGACAACTGTTGGCGAATTAAAAAAATTCATAGGAGTTTTGCTTTTTATGTCTGTTCAACATTTTCCGAGTGTTCGCTCTTGTTGGCATGAAAAATATGGTTATGAACCAATAAAGAATGCTATGCCGGTAAACCGTTTCGAAGCTATTAGGAGTGTGTTACACTTTAATAACAATGAAAAACACCTTCCAAGAGATCATCCAAATCACGATCGCTTACACAAGATAAGACCTGTCGTAGACCACCTAAATGAAGCATTTTCATCTATACCCATTGATCAACGTCTTTCTATAGACGAACAGATGTGTTCTACTAAAATAGGCCACTTTTTAAAACAGTACTTACCAAACAAGCCCCATAAGTGGGGATACAAGCTATTTGTTCTATGTAATCTTGCGGGATATGCCTACCGTTTCGAGGTATATTCTGGTCAAGAAGATAAAAGAAATAGACAGCCAGATGAGCCAGACCTAGGAGCTACGAATAATGTCGTTTTACGATTAGCCAGAGTGATACCACGAATGAAAAATCACATAGTTTTTTTTGATAATTTTTATACCTCATTGCCGCTGGCATATTATTTGTCAAAACAAGGAATCCATTGCGTTGGAACTGTTCAACAAAACAGATTGCCCAACTGTCGGCTTCCGGATAAAAAGGATCTTATGAAAACTAAGATTCCTAGGGGAACTTATGAGGAAAGAACTACTCACTATGATGGGGTTGACTTTTCAGCGACAGTGTGGAAAGATAACAAAGTGGTTACCTTGTTGTCTACATATATTGGCTCTCAACCTGTAAACAGTATAAGTCGGTATGATAAACGCCTAAAGCAAAATGTGAATATACCTTATCCAAAAGTTGTGCAAGACTATAACATGCATATGGGTGGAGTTGACCTGATGGATAGTTACTTGGGTCGCTATCGTATAAGGGTCAAAACACGGAAATGGTACCTTCGCTTATTTTACCACATTTTGGACCTTGCGATAATAAACTCTTGGCAACTTATGAAGAAAAACGCTACCGCAAAGGGCGTTTCAAAAAAACAGCTGCCAAATCTTGGCCAGTTTCGTAATGAACTGGCTGATACCCTTTGCAACATAGGATCAGAATGGAATGGAAACAAAAGAGGTCGGCCTAGCAATAGCTCGCTGGAAAACAGCTTACAGGTAAAAAAATTGAAAGGATCACCACATCCTATGCCATCCATAGATGTGAGAAAAGACGGCGTTGATCATTGGCCTGTATTTGCAAACAGATTGCGATGCAAAATACCGGACTGCAAGGGAACTACACAGTGGTCATGTCAGAAATGCAATGTGCCTTTATGCTTGAATTCAAAAAATAATTGTTTTTTGAACTTCCATACTTTATAATTAAATAAAACAATATTTTTTATATGTATAACTTCTCTTATTAGTTCATTATAGGAATTCAAGGAATGATTGTGCATGATGATGTAGATATACATCAGTATGTTTTTTTCAAAATAGAAAAAAAATATGCACGTGGGTGCTATAATTTTATTTTTTCCTCCAACTATAATAATTTTCCAGTTGATTAAAATTTTTTTCTACTAAAATTAAAAAATCATGCATTTAAGGGTTAAGCCTGTTCTCTGCCATGGTTGATCTCAGTCATGTTTTAATACGGCGAAGGGTGGAAAATTACTTTTTAGCCGTAACATTACTAACTGGCATTGAAACAGTAATGATGAATATTTTTGGCAAATTTAGGTAAATAACTTCGCTAATTAATTTTTTTAAGCTTAAATTAATCTTCAAACTGTGAAATTAAAACATCTAAATCAGTTACTGTACTAATATTCTGAGGCAGAAGTTGAGGGATGTTAAACAAATAAAGGACGTCCTTTTGGAAACGTGTTTTTAAATCTTGTAAAACAAATTCAATTAACATTATGTAGCTTTCAATGCGGTAGTATATTTCGACATTTTCAAAATGGTTTTTGTTTTCAAATCTAGGCTTTTCAACTAAAATTCTTATACCAAAGTTATAATTTTTTATCTCTTTAAAAATAGTTTCTGTATGAGCTTCATTCCTTTTAGGGTTTTAATAAAAGATTATCCTTTTTGTAAATCTATGTATTATGTTTTGAAGAATTACACTTAGCGGCTGTAAGACAGTAAATATATCATTTAGAAAATGTAATCCGCAAATAAATTCGAAAATGATCAGAGAAATTACTAACGATGAGGCTTTTGAAGACATTTCTCTATCTTTCCACTCGAGTATCTTTTCCAATGCCTCTATTATGTACTTTATTTTTACTTAAAATTGTAAAATTGAACCATGACAATCCACTTATTGTGCTTCGCATAATGGAGGCAATTTTGTACCTGAATATTTAAGAAAAACTGCATTAGACTAAGCATTATGTTTTTTTCAAAAATTTGCTGGTTTTTTTTTGTACCTTGTTACATTTCGATATCTGGCTGTTAGGCTTATGGAAATAGCAAGACGTTTGTTTTGCATTTCTTGCGGTTTCATTTATTTTTTTACCATTTTCCATTTGCTGCCAACATAAAAGGGCACCCTTCATTTTCAATCCCTAAAAAATTACTCAAATTAAGACCAACGTTTTTCAAAGCTCTTAGAACTACTGATGATAGTGTGTTCATATTAATTGACACTTCGACGTCATCGCCAATATCATTTAAAGCCTCTTCAAATGCATCGATAAAGCCGCTAAATTCTTCCTAAACTAGTTTTTCGTTTACACAAAAATACCTTAAAGCTAAGGAAGTTTGGCTTTTTCCTTATATATCAGTGGTTTTGTCAAATATAATCAAATAGTCTCTAAGATATATATTAAGTATATCGAATAGTATTTAACGTCATAAAAATATTTTTTAATATAATTTCTAAAACAAGATTATGGAAACTTTTGTTTATTTCATTTTGAACTGTTTTCAATACACAAAACATACATATATATATAAAACGTCTAAAGCAAAAACAGTGGTTGCCTAAAATTTTATCTCCAGCATCTTTACACAATTACAGAAGTAAATGAAAACTATCTTCCAAGCTTGTATATTCAGAAGATAGCAAATTACCATCATCTCGATGTCCACAGAGAGGTATATTATGCCTTCCAAAGAAAATATTAGTTTTAATAATAAAAAAGAAGGGTTCTCGATTTTCAATTTCTTGCTGAAGTGCAGATATTTGTATTTGATTTTCCACCTCAAGTTTTCTTGTGTCTTCAAAAAACATTTTTCTCAAAGCAACAGCATCTTTGAATACGCAATACATTTGTTTAGTAAAATATATAAAACGTTTGTTTAATGGCTACCAATATTTTTATTTATCAAATCAAATATGAAGCTTTAAACGTTTTGCTGGGGAATAATTCCCCCCTCCCCCCCCCCCCCCCCTCCTCCTGAATCCGTTCCTGGACTTTAGAAACATTTCGTTTTAACTTAAATTTTAGTTTAAATACAAATGTTTACTTTTAATTTTGGCTTAAGTTCATATAATTTCTTTTTATTAGAAAAAACGAATATTTTCCGTTAATGTTGAAAAAAACTTTTATTTGAAAAAAGCTGGTTTTTCTGCCGCTACTAGCCGAGTAGAATGCATTTTCGAAAGCAGCTACGCAATTTCATCATCAGTACTCTTTGAACGGTAGTAGTGTCTTTTGGTTGTAAACATCACCTATTTAACTTACATGTAACAGAGAAAGGGAAACCGCATGACTGTTTTCCTTCTTTTTTATTTTGTAAGCTTACTTCTCATATACACTATGCTTTTTTCCATTAAAAGTCTCTTTGGCAACACTTGACTAACGGACAAGCATTAACCCATCTCTCAGATGAAATGAAACGCTTTTTATTATTGTATATCATACAATAGGGGGGTTAAATCTTTTTATTTCTTTTTTTGTCAACGACAAATGAACTGAAATTTAAAGATCATTTTGCACATGAACTAAAGCCAAAATAAAAAGCAAACATTTGTATTAAAAACAGTTTTAATTTAAATTTCATTTTTTGTTAATATCATGGCACAACTTTGGTTTATATTCGCGTTTATGTTTGTTTTTATTTTTGTATATTCAACTTAAAGTGTGTCGTATACTTGCAAAAACAAAGGTACAAAAACGTTGAACTACAAAATGTCTATGCAAAAATATTGCTTCTTAAAGAATTTTTGAATAAGCATCACTTTGGCTAAATTTCTATAAAAATCTCTATATTTTATTGGGACAATTAACTTATTAGTTAAATCCTGTTTTAATTTTAATATACATAAGTTGGAAAAAATAAAGAAAAGGTTTTTTCTATGCATCGAAATTATTCAAACTAAATTTTGTTTCAATATCAATGTTTATATAATGATAGATCAAAGGCAGCTATAGACGGCAAAGCTTACTCCCCCGGAAGTAGTTTTTTAAGCCTATATGACGTAATTTTCCGATTATCTTTATTTCCAATAGACGTGGTTCTTAAACTATATGCCAAATTTCTTCAAACTATCTTAAAAATATGACCTAAACCAACGAATATGTTGAAATTGACTAATGAAGTGATTTTGTCTCATTTGTTTTAATACATCTTCATTGCATTTGTTTTCTAACTTCTTGTCTGGCTTGGAGAAACTTAAAATATTAAACAGAATCCACTTAATTGCAAACAAATACTGTTAAATAAAAGAAAATTAAAAAAACATTAATAATTGAAGCGTAACAAATAGTAATTAAATGCAACAATAATACATCTTGCAAGTCATAAAATATAATTATTTATTAACTTCTTTTATTTTTATTTTTTATTTTTGTGTTACATTTTATGCGTGATAAATTTTATGTTTGTTTCTTAAGTCTTTTGATTTCAATCAATATAAAATTTCTTAATAAGTATATACTGAGCTGGTTGTACTATGATCTCAAACTAATAATCACATTTAATTGAACCGTTTAATAACATAAATTATACTAAATGACCAACCAATTTTAATAAACCCTTCAATATTTAGGTTAAATTGTAGACTTTATGGAAAAGTTTTTGGTAAATAGAAAAGATAACAAAATTTCTCTATAAAAACGATTAAACAGAGTATTTTATTGTACAACATATACATGGGGATTTAAAATGTATCTAGTTATTTTAAACAAAAGTTTTGTGAGAAACTATTTGATTAAACTTAAGCATTACTGTATATGCATTATAGGAGGAACAACGAAAAATATTACTAAAAATCTGATTATTTAAGAAGGCGCTGAGGAATTATTGAAAGCGGAAACAAAACTTTTAACAGGTTAAATAACAAGTTGCAAATGTTGTCATACTGGAATATTACGGCTTTTTAAACGTTAAAAAAATACAGATTTTTGTCAGATTTTCGCTCATATTCTCTTCCTTTTATAGCGATTGTTTTGTGAATACTTTCTTACAAAAAATTGCTGTCAAAAGACGGGCCTAATCAATTATTGGATTCGGGAAAATAAATCTGGCAGTCAGGCTGTTTCAAACAAACCTAAGTATGTAGCGATCCAAAAACTATATACTAATTAAATTCGCAAGTAACAAATATGTAAAAAGTACAAGAACTAAAGATTTTTTATTTTAAGCAATTCATATTCTCTATTTTTGATAGGAAACTATCATGGAAGGAGATAACAAAGAGCTACAAAGGGTCAAGTCTATTTCAAATGTAAATACGTCATAAAAACAAGCAAAGGCTTTCAATTAATGGTGGTAAATTGGATTTTTACAATAACTATAACCCCTATTCTAACGTATGATGCCCTATAGGGTGGAGGCAGTAGAAAAGGGCAGATACAGATTTTTTTACTAAGGTCTAGAGTTGTGCTGACCGATGCCATGAGAAGAACGCCTTAAGCGTCACTAAACGCTATTCTTCACATGGTATCTATTGACTGCTGGTTAATGGAAATGGTTGCAGGGAGCTTGATCAGACTTGGCGAAACAGGATTAGAAAAGTTTCTTAGTACTGATATTTAAGAAAATTAGTTTGATTGATCTTAGTATAAGCCAAGAATCTAAGACGGCAAAAATCAGTTTTGAAAGGACGCGTGTTGATTGATGTATCTTAGATTAATATGGGTATTGGAGCCAGGTTCATCGTTATTGGAGAGAACATCCGATTTTATAGCGGAACATACTACAAAGCATGGTTAGGTTAGATTGCGAAGGGTAGGGATCAGTGTGACTTGCCACCTATACCCAGAGGCCCCTAGGTCCATCATGAATTTTTTTTAGAAGAATCGGAAAGAGAAATAGGAAAGACAAACAAGTTTAAAGGAGGAGCGATACAGAAATGAGAAAATAGGACAATAATGCCCTCTAAAAAAGTCTAAAGGAGTCAGTAATTGTTGGCGCTGAACCACCTATCTACCTAACCACCCAATCTTTGTGATGAATCTTATGATTCTCATAGCTCACAGCCAGAAAACTCACCATGTCTGCCAAAAAAAACGTCCTCCCAACTACCCTGTCGGCAGATCTGCAGCCTAGCATTGTTGCAGACAAAGTGTTCCACAGTCTCTATCTCCTTCTTATCCCTGCAAAACCTGCAGAAATCCGGAGAGTTCCTGTGCCATTTGTTCGTCATATATCCAACATCGCATTGCCCCGTTAGAGTCCCAATAATGCACCTTGAAACATCCTGCTCCCCTTGATCAGCAGGTCAGTGCCCATCATGTCCAGCCTGAGCCACAGAAATCTGGAGATTCCGCAACATTACGTCCATTTCCCAAGTCTCTATCAGTGGATAGTACAAAGCCGATGGTGGTCTCACTGACTCACAGCCAAGTCTAATATTTGAGGCCGATTCCTTTCATCGGCTATCTAATTGCCGGCAACGTCACAATGATCCGGAACCTAATAGGGCTAAATCTTGCATGTCGCCATGATCGCCTAAATAGCACGTCTGTAGTCTAGGCCTTACTTAATGTTCCTCTAGAACCTTAAATGCACCCTTACTTTCATATTATATTTCACGGCATGCACCCTTAAGAGTGCGTTGCGTCAAGTCTAGAAGACACCCTATGAAATTATGGACTTCCGCACATATGGGTATGTTTATATACATTGTAGCATAGTTTCCAATAAAATTGCTAACGAGCTTTTTCGTAGTAGCGCAGTTTTTGAATTGACATATCAACAGAAAATTTTGAGACCACCAATAGATCACTATAATGAAAAGAAGGAAGGACAAGGATGCTTAAAAAGACAAATCTTTAGTGGGGAAATGTGACTGTAGTCTTGCTTTGACTATATTGCCGGGATGGAGCTCAGCGGGCACTAGGATGCTCATAAACTTAGGGAGACTGCATCTAGGAACAATAATTAGGGTCATAAATAGATACTGTAAAGTTGGGGTTAGGACGCGCATTCTGCCTCTGTTACAGAATCATACAGTCAAGTGGTTGGTTCAAGGATTACGCAAAAGACTAGGTTTTGAGGTGTTAACTGGAAAAAATCATCGAGTTTATAATAAGAATCAGATGGCTAAGGAATTAGCCTAAATCAGGAGGTTTTCCACGATTACTTGAATTAATTTCTTCTTTCTTGGCCTTAAACAATCTTTTCCTTCTTTTCCCCTTTAATTTTAATTTTTATTTTTAAATATTTTTTCTTGAAGGAATGCTCAATTAACCCAGTTAATGTCCGGATATGGAAGTGTGGGCATCAATTAAACATGACATAATTAAAAAAAAATAGTTTTAGTTCTATATATTTTCTTTACATGAGTTTTAAATTACACATCAAAAACTTATTTACGAACTCAATTCTATTACAAACTCAAACATATTTTTTCCTTATATGAACCATCAAAGATAAAAGTTATTATGTCACACTTTTACAAAAATACAATAAGAAAAATACAATTTAACAAAATTATTTTTAAACAGAAGGTGTCATGAAAAGAACGGCTTATTTTCATTCATAATAAAAGTGGTATTTTTAGGTATGAACGAAATATGTTTTGTATTTATGAACAACAAAGGATTAGGGAAATACCTGTTAAAAAAAATAAACAAAAACATATTTGAACTAATTTTTCATTGAATTTTTAAGGCATAAAACCTCGAAAATCCTTTCCTATGCTTGTTTATGGCACTTCTCTATGTAAATGTGTGCGTGTATGTTTGTATGTATTTTATTGTTCAATGGAAGGACCCTTGTTGATACAATAGCCGTGACAGAACTTAACAATTGCATAAATATGTGTCATGAAATGTTATTTTAAGGGCAGAAAAATATTTATAAAAGTGACCAAATGAAAGCAATAAAATCAAAATAGAAATAAATATAAATCTACGAAGTATTTTTTAGAGTAAGAGTTTCAAATTTAAGCGTTCAAAGGATAGAATTACCAGGATCCAGCTGATTTATTGATTCATAAATTGGAACTATTTTTAAATAAAATAATTATTAACTCATGTAACAAATATGAAAGTTAATATATTTTTACATATTACACGTAGGCAAAACATACTTACTTACATAAGATTGTATGGATTTGTTTGTTTGCATTGTTCCAGATAAAACATAAAAAAATAATTAAATATATTTGAATGTAATTTGATACACGGATATGTAACAAATTTAGATTAAATATGGAGTTATATTTATTCTGCAGACGGGGTGGTCTAGTTAAATTGAAGCAAATGTTTAAACACATGTTATTTGAATCACATATTATACACGGACTTATGTATGTAGGAGCTATGTTTAATAATGGTCAGATTAGGTGTTACATAGTTTTTTGGGATAGAGTAAAGCTAATTTCGGGAAGACATTTGCTTGTGTACACCCAGACGAATCTCATTAATTCGATTTTAAAAGTGATTCTGAATCAATCCATAATAATGGAGGTGAGGATATATACCATGTGAAACCTTTTTATACTTGAGTAGTAATATTTTAATAATAAAAGAACTGTTTCTACACTTTTCTATAACCTTAGTGTTACAAGACCAGTATAAACTATAACCTGGTAATTTTAGTTCAAATAATTTGATATAGTTAATGCTCGGCACTGTTTTGGCAAATTTTAGCAGTTTTGTTTAATCAATGCCAGATATTTTTTTTATAAAAACCAGCATTTAGGGGATGGCCCTTACATATGCATTGCTTTGTCTTGATTTTAGGAAATAGGTAATGGGAGGAAGTAGTGTTTGTGAAAATTTGATTTGTATTTCTCGTTATTAACTGAGACAAAAATACATCTTTAGGAACTATATTTCACATTTGAACTGTTTTAATAATGGAGAAATTTCTCCTGTAGTGCGTAGTGGCATTTACTGGCCAGTTGACCACAAACGGGTGTGCTCTGCTTGAAAGACGCGTATCTCGCACAAAGCCCCGTATTTCAGGTACAAGTTCCCTGATAAAACAGCAAAATACGTCCCTCATTACGACGGTGCTCGAATGAATCACAACAGTATGATACCTTAACTTCACCGATGAGTATCTTCGTCCGTTCCTGTACGTGGTGAAGTAGCTCTAAAATAGACTTGGCAGCTCAATCTCATACATAAGCACTGAATCCCATTTTCGGTCTGTATAGGGGTTATAAATGTTGAGAAGATCAGATGGATGCTACTTTTAAAACAAGAAAAACATGTTCCAGCCAGCGGACATCGCACTAGATTTTCAAGCTTAAACATCAAAACTTTCTCCCTTTCCAACATTTGTACCATCCATTTATACAGATTACGCACCAAGGTCCACTGTGCATTTATGTGCCAAGACACAACATTGGATTTTAAGGGCATTCAAATCGGCCCTATTTGCGCAGCTCTAGTCGGAGGTTAGCACGAGATTACGGTTAATTGTGTCATTCATACCACGCTTAATAGCTTCAGTATCGAGAAAACGAGGATTGTAGTCAAATAAGTGTGAATGGCATATGTTGCTGTCGTCTGCGAAAAATAATACAGAATTCAAAGTCTGACATGGAATGTCATTAAAAAATATAAAAAAATATTTTAGGAGAGAGTACGGAGCAGGATAACTCTTGCAGATTTAAGAAAAATGTGACCCTAGGCAGTTGTTTTTAGAGATAACATTCAATGGCAGAGGATATGTTCAACAGTCTCCTGATACCCTGATACACTACAGAACCTACAATCATCGCTCATCAGTCGTGATGTTCTATTGACATGAAACAATAATCACGTGTCTTCATCCCAACTTGTAGTTTAAAATCCTTCTTTTGCAAAGATAGCAAAACCCTCATGACCCTTAGGTCCCAAGATCTTAGCATAGTCCTGAAGACTCAACACAAAGTAATATTTACTCAGACTTTCATAGCTCCGTCCCTCTCATCAGAGTCTATATTGCTATTGTAGAACTAAGCTTAAGCACGATCACTAATTGCTATTTCTACAGGCAAATGGGCATCTTGCTTCGCTACTTTGTCCGCTATCTCATTTCCTTTAATATTCCTGTATCACTGAACCCAGCAAATGTGCACTTGTCCTACAGCATACAGCTATCTAATGGATTACTTGCACGTTGGAACAATTAAGTTGCAGCTAGGTTTTCAGAGATTACATTAATTATCACCTGACTTTTAAAGAAAACATGGTAATCTAAAAAATTTTTAGTTTGTGAGGAGAGGGATAATTTTGTCGCGAAAATCCTTGCTTGATGAACACCTCAGTCATCAGCAAGTTTTTAGGGCTTTTTGAATCATGTTTCTAACATGGGACCACAAAAATTAAAAAGTTATACGAAAAGCAACAAGAAGCAGATAACTTTGTTTCTTTTTTTGCATTTCTGAAAGAATTATATGTTAAATTATTTAAATTTATTTATACAGATACACATAATACTGTTTTACAAGCCCTTCGATGAAAATTGATGTACCTGTTACAATATGCAGAAGTTCAATTGATACAAAGTTGCAAGGCGGAGTTAAATTGACGTTCACCAAACATCTTGTCATAGAGTCCGGTACAAGAATATCCATCTTATTCAATGATAATTGAAAAATAAAAAGAAGGAAAAAATAAAATAGTCGAAATTTTGTGCTTCCACTGCTGTGGTGGTGCTGTAAAGGTACTGTAGTGGTGCAATTTCAAAATCGTAAAGTTCTGCCGGGGGCAACATCTAATTATTATTATTATTCTTAGTTTAGGTGTAAAATTGTATTTAAATAAACAGTTGAAATTATCCTGTTTTGTGTGAGCTCTGTATTTTGTATGAATTGTTTATATCTGGTAAAAGGTGGTTTGACTTTACTAATGAAAAAAGGTGCAGCTAGAAATGTTAGATTATATTTGAAATATGTAATTAAGATTCTTACAAATTTTTTTAATTCAAAAAGGTAATTAAACACAAATTTTAACAAATTATACAAATTCAGATATATTTGTGTAAATAATTAACAAAGAATATCTTGAAGAATTTCATTGGTTTTTTCCTCTGTTTACTGGAAAAAGTTGTGGGAGTGACTGCATGGCTCCGAAAACTTTTTGGGCTTTCATGTGTAACTTGTTGAAATTGTCTTGCCCATCCATAATATCATATTTTATGAAAGGTTCTAAAGTTCATCCTTATAAAAAATATAAGATTTTTTAAAAGCCCAGGCTGCTTGTGTGGTGTGAGAGCGCTCTGACCGTTGCGCTACGCCACCGTGTTGAAAGAAGACCGCATTTGTTACTATTGCTTAGACATTATCCTAAAAGTAAAAAAAAAAATGGTAAAAACTGAACAAAAATGTTCTTCTAATAAAAGATTTTTATAATTTTTGTTGCTGAAATGATGAAAATTAAAGCTTAAACGATTCAATTACTTGAATGAATTAATAAGGATTTTTTTAAGTGTAAATAAAACAAAAAATAAAAAGAAGAATGGAAACAAAAATAGAATAAAAATTAAAAACTTAAAAAAAAGGAAATAAAAAAATGTATTGACACTGTCTACCATTCAACCTGGCACCATCTGATTGTTAAGCTGAGGGCTCTACCGCTAGACCAACGAGCCCTGTGCTTTTAAAAATTCAAGTTCGTTTTTGTTTTGTTATGTTCATTTTTTATTTTTGTATGCTTAACATAAAACATGCTGCATAAAAACATAAGCGTTAAACTACGAACCAAACCAAGGTATGGTTTTTTCAAATAGTTTAAAAATAAGCATTATTTTTGGCATTTAATTTTCAAAAACAATTAAGGCGCTAATTGGGGCAATTAAACTTTTTATCACAATCGTTTAATTTTTTAAAAATAATTAGTTATTGGAAAAAAGTACGCGGAGAATTTTTTCGATTTCAGAGCGTATTATATTCACGTGTCCCTGGTGGCAGGGTTATAGTGCGTTTGTGCTTGTGAAACAACAAAGTCCAAAATCCATCTGAATAAAACCGATCAAACGTGAATCATGTTATTAGTCGATGAAACGATGTCCGTCCGTCTATTCGGCTGACTAAATGCCGAACTGGACTTTATATGTCATCCTTTTTCGATTTACAACTTTAAGTTGGAATGAGGCAGCATGAATTTGAATAACACCCTGAAGCTGGTAATTATCATGCGACCTTATAATCATTTAAGTTAAATTAATTTTCTAAATCACTTTAAAAAGACAACAGATTTATCAATGCTTTAAGCTTCATATTTTGTATACCCTTCTTCGTTTCACTATATAAGTAGTATGCAAAAAAAATCCACTTTAAACATTTAATAAAACCAACAAAGTTTTCTTTCTCCAGGAATTTTTCTTACAAAAAATTTACTTCAAGGCTTTCTAAGTATGAGTTTTTAAAGTTATCCCTTTAGCAAATTTGATCACATATTCCTTGACATTTATGACCAAAATTTGCTTATATGAAGGGTGGACCACCCTTCCTTTTGTGAATCCTATTAATATTTTGTCGAACCCTAGATCCGCACCTGATTAAAAACATGTGACTGAGTTTCATTGCCTAATCTCATATAAGGGTTACAGTGTAACTATACTTTAATTAAAAAATTTATTAAAAAAAAAAAAATTCTAAAATTTGACTTTCTTAACATCTCTTTTTTTGCGCATTTAACCTTTTAATATTGATCAATGGATAAGTGTCTTTAAATATTACTACATAATTTTATCTATGACGGTGACATACATTTATCATGAAAAACTGTATTAACTACATTAACATCTATGTACGTTTGTATGTGTTTAAAATGCAGCCATACTTATAAAAATCAATACTTTGCCAGAGACAAATTATTTATGACATTTTCAGCATTCTTTAGATAGAAAGATAGAAAGAATTACAAAAACAAGCAAAGCGAGAACACGCCAGTGAGACCATAACATATTTTATATTTCCGTAGACGATAAAAAAAAACATAGTATGTTTAACATACAGAAACACAGATAAGCACATGTAAACCTTTCTCTTACAAATTCATAAAACACGCCTTATTTAAACGGTTTTCATTTTGTTTCTTTTTTTCCTTATTTTAATTTTTTTTTCTCACTCCAATCATAGAGCACTTCCAAAAATGTCTCGACGGAAGGGTAAAAATTAGCTCTGATGATTTCTAAGCCTTTTTGTAATTACTTTGTTTCGTGATCTTTAATAATTTGAGAGGACTATAACGACAAATAAGGGATGATTACAGCCTTTTCATGGTAATGCTTAAACCAACCATAAGTAAAATTTTAAATAATTTCTTTATTACAAAATTTTTAAATCAGTAAAATAAATGGCGTACATAAGTAGATAACGCCAGGACTTTGCAAACGGTTAAATAGTTTTGCCCCTTCTAAGTATATTTGTATTTGTTTTTATTTTTTGTTGCCAAAAATTAATTAAATTAAGTCCGATAAGCTACACCATGTCAATTTCTATTATATTGTTTAGGGCTTCGTATTTTTAGTAAAAGAAAATTAAACTCTTTGGCATTTTGTGCAATTGTCTTAAACCTCAGTTAACTACATCGAGTCAGTTTATAGAATCAAGTTAAATTGTTTTTATTGTTTTATTTTATTTATTTTATTTTTTTATTTTTATTTTATTTTATTTTATTTTATTTTATTTTATTTTATTTTATTTTATTTTATTTTATTTTATTTTATTTTATTTTATTTTATTTTATTTTATTTTATTTTATTTTATTTTATTTTATATTAGATTATTTTATTTTATTTTATTTTATTTTATTTTATTTTATTTTATTTTATTTTATTTTATTTTATTTTATTTTATTTTATTTTATTTTATTTTATTTTATTTTATTTTATTTTATTTTATTTTATTTTATTTTATTTTATTTTGGTTTATTTTGTTTTATTTTATTTTATTTTATTTTATTTTATTTTATTTTATTTTATTTTATTTTATTTTATTTTATTTTATTTTATTTTATTTTATTTTATTTTATTTTATTTTATTTTATTTTATTTTATTTTATTTTATTTTATTTTATTTTGTTTTATTTTATTTTATTTTATTTTATTTTATTTTATTTTATTTTATTTTATTTTATTTTATTTTATTTTATTTTATTTTATTTTATTTTTTTTTAATAAATTAAGCATTAGTTGTCAGAACTGTTAGCAATTATCAGAGATTAATGAGACAAAACTGCTGGCGTTTGCCAGAAAATTTGGGGCACTCTTAAATTTATAACATCGAATTAGTCGGGCTGGAATCACCGGGCTACCATTTCCTCCTGCCTGAAAGCACTATGAGCCCAATAGGTCAATGCGGGGTCCTCGAGATCAGCAAGATCAACCTAATCTATAAATGTTTTGCTTTATTTTAATTATGATAAGTTTTTTACTGAAAACAAAATAAAAATAATATTTTTAATATTTGTATGGCGGCCTTTTAAAAAAAATTTAACAAAAATATTTGAATTCACTTTTATAGTGGCATAGTAGTGAAGTAATATTCTAGCCATTTATAACCAGAAATGCTTATTCCGTGAGGACATTCGTATGGAGGCTATATCAAAAAATGGGCTGATGATATTTTTCACCATAAAGTAAGACGCATGTGCAAAATTTTGTGAAGGTAGAATTATATTCGAGCCATTTATAGCCCAAATATTTCGGGGCTATGTGAAAAAATGAACCAGTCTTAACCAAAAATAAAAAGCTTCGTGCAAATGCTAAAAACCTTATCTGTGTCAAATTGTATCGAAATATCTTAAAAACTGATATCTGCAGCGCTTTCACATGATTGAAAGCATCTGCACAAACGCATAGTACCCCTATCAGGTATGTGGTTTGGGTATGATTTTCATGACTAAAATGTGCTGATTAGCTAAATAAACTAAATGGAGGAAAACTAAAAAAAATATGCGCTAAAATAAAAAACAAAAATAAAATAAAGTAAGACGCATGTGCAAAATTTTGTGAAGGTAGAATTATATTCGAGCCATTTATAGCCCAAATATTTCGGGGCTATGTGAAAAAATGAACCAGTCTTAACCAAAAATAAAAAGCTTCGTGCAAATGCTAAAAACCTTATCTGTGTCAAATTGTATCGAAATATCTTAAAAACTGATATCTGCAGCGCTTTCACATGATTGAAAGCATCTGCACAAACGCATAGTACCCCTATCAGGTATGTGGTTTGGGTATGATTTTCATGACTAAAATGTGCTGATTAGCTAAATAAACTAAATGGAGGAAAACTAAAAAAAATATGCGCTAAAATAAAAAACAAAAATAAAATAAAGTAAGACGCATGTGCAAAATTTTGTGAAGGTAGAATTATATTCGAGCCATTTATAGCCCAAATATTTCGGGGCTATGTGAAAAAATGAACCAGTCTTAACCAAAAATAAAAAGCTTCGTGCAAATGCTAAAAACCTTATCTGTGTCAAATTGTATCGAAATATCTTAAAAACTGATATCTGCAGCGCTTTCACATGATTGAAAGCATCTGCACAAACGCATAGTACCCCTATCAGGTATGTGGTTTGGGTATGATTTTCATGACTAAAATGTGCTGATTAGCTAAATAAACTAAATGGAGGAAAACTAAAAAAAATATGCGCTAAAATAAAAAACAAAAATATATATTTTTGTTTTTATTTTTATTTATATAAATTTTAATAATTATTTCAATTATTTTTTTATTTCCAACATTTATTTCATTTATGGCAAAATATTTGCTAAAAACTATTTTCTAAGACAATTTTATTATCCCCTCGTAAAGGTGTTTGAAAATGTAAGTCTTCTTACCAGGGCAACCAAGAATATGCAAAATCAAATTTTTTTCTGTGCATCGCACTAATCGATATGGTTGTTATTCATCCGTTTCAGAACTTTTGCAAAATTTTGGCATCATTGCTTAGGTCATATTTTGCATATAACAGCATATTTTGACATATTTTTCCTTAAGAGCATTTTTTTTATTATGTTATATTTAATTTGAAAAAATCTAATAAAAAATTTTTGAGTGTTGATTGTCGCCTTTTGTAAGATTTTGTTTTTTATATAATATCTACTTAAGCGAAACCCATTAATTTTAAAATTAGCATCACATTATTAGGGAATATTTTTGCACATTTTGCATGTAACAGCTTATTGTAGCATATTTTTCTTCTAAGAGCATATTTTTTTTTGTATAACCTGTTTTAAAGCACTTTTTATGATTTTTTTTGTATTAAATTGAAAAAGACCTTACCAAAACTTATTTTAGTGTTCGTTGTCACCTTTTGTTAGGTTTTGTGTTTTATTTAATTATTTATTTTGAAGCGAAACCTATTCTGGTTTGTTTGGATTTTGTAAACAATCGCTACCCAAAAAGTTAAAACTTAAATAAACATTATTTAATATCATTTTTGCTTCCCTTTTTTCATTTTTTTCCGAATTTTCTGCAATATTAGTTTGTTTGTCTTTAACGCAACTTATTTTTAAATATTGCGTTTTTGCATTCTTTAGTCTAAGTTTCAACCACTCCTATTTTTAAAGCACATATTTTTAATTTGTTAAAGCATGGTTTTACTTTTTATCGCATATTTTGTGTGCAGAAAAACCCTTTTTTTAAAGCAAGTTTGTGGTTGCCCTGCTTATTACTTCCCATATTTTCCTATTATCAAAATATTTGTATATCCAAGTGGACTACATACACATGTATATTTGAATGTATGTAGAAGTGATTCACATGTAGACAAAATGTTTGGGTTTGTGTGTCTTTTAGTAGACCCTTTTTGCAGTCATAAATCATGTTATAACAATAAATTTATGACATTTAACAGCATATAAATTTACACACAAACTTATGTTTACATGTTCATACATCTGCACACCCATATCTCTGCAACAAAACAAAACAATATAGGCGGCATCACCATCATCAACAGCAGTAGCCTTCCATACAAGTCATAATATCGATATGTAAAATAGTTTTTTGAGATGAATACATTGTTTAACTATAGTAAAAATTTTAAGTTTTCCATCGATAATTTGCACAAAAAACTTTCAAGTGCTTACAAACTACAAAACCTATAAAAACGTGTAAATATTGTAAAAATTTATGATGAGAAATACAATAAAAATAATTGCAATATGATAATAAAAAGGAAAAAGCATGTGACTAGGTCAAATTAATCTTTCTTACTGCCCCCATATTGTCATCGGTACTTATTTCAAACATTTTCAGCAGCGTTTTTTAATTAGTTTGAGCCTGCAGACAAATTGATAATTTTTTATTAATGAATTTGTAAGTTTGAGGTTTTCCCAGTTTTGAAGTGATTCACAGTTTTGAAGTCAGTTTGCTACCTTTTTAATTCAGTTTTCGTATATTTTTTTTATTACAGATTTTATTTGTTATACTAAAGCTATAGTTTTTTATGAAATATATTCAAATTACTTCCAAAGACGATTTAAT
The DNA here is from genome assembly GCA_963583895.1 of Melanophora roralis. Lineage (NCBI taxonomy): Eukaryota > Metazoa > Arthropoda > Insecta > Diptera > Rhinophoridae > Melanophora > Melanophora roralis. The sequence continues at coordinate 91,847,323 of OY757187.1, read as the reverse complement.
TTTAATTAAAACTTTTCATTACTCTGCCTCAACTCGTACCGACAACCTTAATGATGATGGACAGACCTTTACTTTTTCAATACACTATTAAAGGTTCAATTATATGTGACTTGCCATAACGCCATAACCATAACCGTTGCCATAAGAACCCAAACTCAATTGGTTCCTAAGGTTATGGTTATGGCGTAATGGTAAGCCACCTATAATCAAATACAGTGTTGCCCATAAGTTTGGTTCGAGCAGCTGTTTACTGTGGTATGGTTCAGTCACGTATAAATGAACCTTAAGACATTTTGTTTTTAAAGTGTTAATATTGCTTTTGTTTGCCTTTTTACATATTAAAACAGACCTCGTCATAGAAAAAGGCAAAAGAACAGAAAAATAAATTATGCTACAGCATCGTGTCGAACCTGGGACATTGTGACTTGCAAACCAATACTAATTGAAACAACTGTAAAAACGATGCATTCAGCTTTTTAAAGCTCGAATAATTATTTATAGTAGCATTTACGTTCTTCGTTTATTTCTATGTAAACAATTTTTAGTGTGTGCAGGCGCACCCACAACACTGCAATGGCTGGAAAATGATCTTTCAGCCGTAGCATTACTGATTGGCATTGAAACGATAATGATGAATGTTCTTCGCAAGATATCTGGGTGCCACCTTGCTAAAACATCTATTATATTCTTTAGGCGGCCTTTTTAATTTTCCATTTTAGTTTCCAGTTCGAAATTTCAGCCTTTAGTTTCGATATAAGAAGATTTTTCTATCAATTTTTAAAAATTTTATTAATCTGCAAGTTGTGGAATTAAAAATTATTAATCAGTAAATGTAGAAATATTTTTAGGCAGAAGTTGAGGGATGTTAAACAAATAAAGGACGTTCTTTGAGAGACGTATTTTTAAGTCTTGGAAAACTGATTCAATTAGGAATATGTATCCCTTGATGCGGTAGTATATTTTGACATTTTCATTTCAGCAAAACTGTATTACGCTTAGGATAATGTTTTTTTAATGATGCTGGTTTCCTTAACAAACGATACAAATTTTTGTATTATTTGCATAATTGGTTGCCTTTTTAAATATCTAGTTGTTAAGTTTATGGCAATAACAAAGCGTTTGCTTTCGGTTTTTGCGGGCAACCGTCAGTTCCAATCTCTACACAATTTTCCAAATCAAGACCAACGTTTTTCAAAGCTCCCAAAACTACTCATGATGGTGTGTTCGTATTATTTTCACTTCGACATCATCGCCAATTTCATTTTAAGCCTTTTCAAATGCGTCAATAGAGCCGATAAATTCTTCATTTACTAGCTTTTGTTTACCTTAAATTACTTTAAAGATAAAGAAATTTGGCTTTTCTCTGATAAATTTGTGATCTCGTCAAAAATAAACAAATAGTATTTAGCGTCGTAAATATTTTTTAGTATAATTTCTAAAATAAGATTATGAAAACTTTTATTTATTTCATTTTGAATTGTTTTCGATATACATATATGAATCATCTAAGGGGAAAACCTGGAAATGGTTGCCTAAAATTTTATCTTTAACATCTATACGAAATAGCAGAAGTAAACAAAAAATACCTTCCGTGCTTGTATTTTTAGAAGATAACAAAGAACCACCATTTCGATGTCCACGGAGATGTATATTATGCCTTCCTAAGGCAAATTATAGTTTTTATAATGAGACAACAAACGTTCTCGACTTTAAATTTCTTGTTGAAGTGCAGATATTTGTATTTGATTTCTTGTGTCTTCAAAAAATTTTTTCAAAAGCAAAAGAGTCTTCAAATATGCAATACATTTGTTTAATAAAGTTTATGAAACGATCGCTTTATCGCTATCAATATTTTTATTCATTAAAACAAATATGAAGCTTTTAGCGTTTGGGGAGGGGGATTTTCCTTCCCTCTCCCCCCTGAATCCGCACCTTAGTGTGTGCATACTAGGGTTTTCTCCCAGGATAATCCCTAGAAATTTTAATTTATATTATTTACCGCTTTTTCAGGATTTACTAAGCGGGATCCCGCGAAATAAAAATATAGGTAATTTAATTCCTTTACGTTTAAAAAACATCTGTTTGAGCCTTGTATAATTTGCTTTGATGAATTGTTTTCAAAAAGCATTTTTATTTCACAATTTTCATTTCAATTGCATGAACGCTTTCCAACAAACAAATTTCTTTGTTAAGCTGATTAACTTCTTAAAGTTGAAAAGCACCTTTGTTTAATTGCAAATATTTATTTCTAATAGATAATAAAGCTTCGGTTAAGACAAGCGCTCAGGTGGAGCCGTTAGAAAGCAGAAATTAATTAACTACTATTCCTAAGTCACCTAAAAGCAAAAAAAAAAACAGTTTTTAAAAATCAGCGATAAGTTTTCATAAATTTTGCAAGATATTTTATTTATATAATTTTATGGGACATAAAATCATTAAATAAATCAATCCTTAAAAACGGCATTCCTTAACAGGAAATCAGGGAGTAAGCTATTGAAAAAGATTTATGTTCTAGTGTTTTTAAATTAGCCGCTGTAAAGTTGTTTTGATTGCGCTTATAATAAGGCCAGATAGGCCGCTAAACTTTTCTTAAAAAATAATAATACATTTCTTTGAAAATCATAGTCATGTTACAAACCATTGCAAATCGGCATAGGTTAGGTTAGGTAGAACAGGCAGCCGTAAATGAAAGGATGCAGCTCACATGGGTCCGCTTAATTGAGTCTCTTTGTATTACCTGGAGAGGAAGATAGAATAGGTTAAGATGGAAGGAAAGAAGAAATAAAGATAAGGATAAAAAAAAGAATAAACAGAATAAAGCAGATTTACCAGGGTTTTTGGTGGGAAGCGAACCCACAATCCTTAGACTGGTAGACTAGTGCATTTACCACTGATCTACTGGGGCAAATGAACATACATTATTTGAAAATGTTTTAACAGAAATTTTGGGGAAAACTTAACGCATAATACCTCTAATTTAACTTTCTGTTATTGGTTTGTTAACCTTCTTAGCAAGTAAGTTGGCGTTTTTATACCCTTCACATAGTGATGAGAGTATATATCAGTTTGCCATTCCGTTTGTAATTTCTTTAGTATCCATTAAGCCCTTATGACACTTGCTTTTTTTTGCATTTTTTGAAGAACAGTACCTACTTATAATAGGTCTGTCTGCGTACTTTTCCAGTAGCAAATACTCAGTAATATTTTTTGGGAGAGTAAGACCAATTTTTCTCTGTCGGCTAAAAATATACCAAAAAGTACACAGACAGTATCCAGTAAAATTTTGCAAGAAAACAGCTGAATGGTGTATAAACAATCCAAATAACAAAGCAAAAGAATTTTAGCATATGTGTACGCGGTTAATTATTTGCATATTTGGACGTTTCTAGCAATAAGTTAAATGTTATGTTTATTATAAATTGTTATAAACGTTAAAAATCAACACAATTCTAACTATTGTTAAATTTCAATTTCTTTTTTCGTTTCACAAAAATTATTTCATTCAATTAGTAAATAAAAACAGCTGTTCAAACTAGTTGCAAAATCTTGCAAGAAGAAATTTCTCCAGTAACATTTTGCAAGTTCTCTTACTTCCAACTGTCAAAAAATTTTCTTTTTGGCTCTCTCGCTGCAAGAGATTTGGAGTACGCAGACAACATTTTGTAAGATTTTGTAACATTTTGCACAAAATGATACAAAATATGTGTACGCAGACAGACCTAATATAGGAAAATTACACTAAGTGTGAAGAGTTAAGCTATTTAAAGAAAAATACCAAAACGTCAAAAGCTCCCCAAATGCAATTGATAAAAAAGCAGAAGCTGTCAAAAAAAATGTAAAAATTTTTAACTTAAACTTGACGTTTTAAGATTAAAACTCTAAACATGTTGTCAATTTGTTCAGTTTATAGTTAAAAAAGCGATTTTTCGCGCGTTTATTGAATTTTATTTCAGATTTTCCGCTCTGCAACAAAATATCAAGTGGGCGACATTGTTTCGTTTGTTTACTTTTTATCATAATACATATATATTTTGTTCTATCTAACATTTGCTATTTCTTTCTTTCAATCCAAAAGCAATCAATTAAGAAAAAAGCAAGTGTCATAAGGGCTTTAGCAACCCCATAAAGTATATATATTCTGGAACCTTATAGATAGGGAAGTTGATGTAGCCATGTCCGTCTGTCCGTCTGTTGAAATCAAGTTTCCGGAGTAAAATAAAAAGATACAGACTAGTTATTGGTGCCAGACTAATATCATGAAATCAGCAAAATCGGTTCACTATTAACCGAGATATAAGCGAAAACCCAAAATAACCCATTTTTTTAGGACAAAATCCATGCATATATATATGCATATAGTCACTTTTGCCACAAAACTTGGCACGGATACTCTTAGGGTAGAGACCTAAATAATGAATGAGAAAGTTTTTTTCAGATAGGATGAGGGAAAGTGGTATTTTTCTTACAACTGCACAAATTTGTTGAAATGTTTTATGCGCTTCCTCTCAGAAACTATAACAGCTATCGACTTTGAATATTCTACAAAAATAGTTGTCAAAAAGACATACATTTAAAAAAAAAAAGTTTTTGAGTAGGGCAGAAGAAGGGGTAGCTCCCATACTAATTAACAATTTTTATTAAATTTTCGATACGCCTTATCTCGGAAACTATAACAGATATCGAAATCAAATGTTCTACAAAAAGTAATAATCTAATAATTCATATATTTTAGAAAAAAATTGGAGAAGAGCAGGGGGACTAGAACATCCCATAAAACTTAACAACTTTTATTATAAATAATGTCAAAAACTTTTATTACTGTCGACCTCAAACGTTCCTCATCTATTTCTATTATCCATACGAACGTTAAAATTTGGTAAAGTTTTCTATGGACTTTAAAACTCGCACAAGGCATTTTTATTTTATTATTTGCAGTACAAAATAACTCGGCTGGGTATATAAAAAGACCAATGTCAAGGAAATATAAAATTCGGCACAGCCGAATATAGCACTCTTACTTGTTAATCATGCAATCAGTTTTCAACAAATGTAATTTAATATACTACTTAATATTGGAATTTAAAGCTCACAAAATTTAAGCGAATGTATCAGCGTAATACTTTCCGGGCTCTTATACAACAAATCTTCCATTTAAATTAAGAAAGTCATATTATAACTTTAATTTAAAGGGTTTGAAGTCGGTAGCTGTTATCAAAAATTTCATTAAAATTGTTTACTTGTATGGGGTCTTCCGCTTCCCTTTGTCTATCCAACAAATTTTTTCCCCATCATAAAGAAATTATTAAACAATTTATTTCTAAAGAAAACTTAAGGTCGATAATCATAACACTTTCCGAGTTATTTTATATCAAATATTTTATAAAAATGGTTCATTTGTATGGGGGTTTCCATTCTCCATGTTTCTATTCAACAAAGGTTTTTTTAAAATGTACGTACCAATGTGGAACACATTAATGCAGACTTATAATCGATAGATTTTCAGATTTTGCCCATATAAAAGTTTAAAAATTTTGTACAATTTTAGGAGGGATACTATTTTTCCCGATCCGTAGAGCTTTGCGGTACTGAATTTCTTTTGAGCTCATTGAAAGAGATCCCATATAAAATGACGCAGATAGTGCAGTCTTTTAGAATAACTGTGATAGAGGCACACAATACCAAGCTCTCTGAAAATCCTCAAAGATATCTAGAGCCCACTTTACTTTCGCCAAAATGATGAATGAATTTACACTTTTTTTCTGTTAGAAAGTCCAGTAGGTCCCCTGTAGAACGTTCTCTACGAAGGTCATAATGGCACTCCCTTCATAGACTATTGGACTATAGATAGTTAAAGAGGTGGTACTTAACTATACTCTTCATAGCCTTGGATAATTATGAACAGGTACCTATTGAATACCTACTTAGGGGAATACCCCAGTGCGATACACATTGGCAAAAATGTTAGTTCAATGACGCGCTAGTGCCGAAGAGCATCATAAGATCGAGGGAATAACTCAGGCATTGTTCCAGACATTCTTTCAAGTTCGGGCAGTGGTTAGTTGCTTTCTGGCAAATATTATTTGCCTGCAAATATTTCAGCTAAAGCTTTATCAACCGGGTCAGTGGTTAATATGTCATTTTTTAATAGAGCAGAAATTATAGAACCACCGTTATCTTTTATCCTTTAAACAAATCACCAAAAGGTCTTGCTGCCTTTGAGGGCAGAAAGAACTTGGCCCACAGATGCTGTTTGAATAGAGACTTCTCACGTCTGAATACTTCGGCACATAAAAATCTTGCCTGTTCGCGTAGAAAAGCAGTTTTGGCATTTTTATTAGCACCATTATTTCAGTTCAAGTCTATTGGAGATCATTTTTACCGAAATAGAGAGTTTCATTCCTAACAAATTAATACTTTCTATCATTTTCACCAAGGCATATTTGCGGAAAGTTAAAGTTATTCTCTTTGCTTTGTAAGACAATTTGAAAGGCACTTAATTGCTGATTTTATCAAAATCAGGAGCTTTTTTATCGTCTATGTCATCTAACAAATGAAATCATAATTCTATTAGATGTTTAGCAGAAACAAGCTTTAAATCCCCTAAGTCAGTATATAAATTACGAATAAATACGTTTTTTTAATTATGTAAGAAAAGATTACATTTTTCTTTATAATTTTTTGGCCAAGACAAAAAGTGTGATCAGCAGCCTTTTTCGTATGCTTACTAAGGCTTCTTTAAGCAGTGGGTGTTGATATATTTTTTTTTTGTTTGAGCCAATTTACCTTTTTAAATAAGAAAAACACACTAGTTACAACTTGTTAAGTTTTTTTTAAAGTGATTATAAAAAGCGAGAAGTATGAAGATACAAAAAGTACTTTAAATATATTTCAATATACCTTTTACTCTCCTTTAGCTCTTAGGACCTTTTATTTTCAAGAGTTTTATTCAAATATTTTTCAATGGCAAAAAAGAGTAAATTTTACAATAAAATAATTTAATCATTAAATTATAGTGGTGGTATGTATAATTGTAGTTACTGATTTTAACCGAGTCAAACTAATTATATTTGACCAATTATAGTGGCATCTATATTTGTTTGGCTAAAGCGGTTTAGGCTTAAGCAAGCAATGAGGTTTGTGAAATTTCTACTGCTTTAATTTGACAATTTTAATGTCCGCATTTGTTTTTAGATCCAACTTGTCTAGATGTATGTGCAACACATTATCTTGTTTCATGTCCGCATGTTTTGTGTCTTTCTGTTGTTGGATTTTTTTTTATTAAAAAGGAAATTAAAATAAAGAAAAAAAATATTTTTTAGAGTTTGTTGCTTAAGTCTTTTGTTTTTTAAAATTATTTTCTTTCTTTTTTTAAACAAACATACACACACAATTTATAGAATGCCAGCAAGTTTTTTTAACCAATATATTTTGAGTGTGTTTGTATTTTTATGTATTCTGAAGCTTTTGTTGTACGCATTTTATAGCACAAACAACAATTACAACAGCTGCAACAACAATATCTTGAGTTTAGCTTAAAGTCAATGTTTTTTTCATTTCCTTGGCCGTCACGTCAGCTTAAAGTAGGTCACTTGCGATTTCATGACCGACTTTTCTCAAAAAAAAAGAAAAAAAAACAAGAAAACAACAAAAGATGTTGTTGTAAATTTTATTTGTTTTTCTTTTTCAAAACAACGAGCTTAAATGGCAGCTAGACTCATTGTTAGTCTTACTGTCAGTCTGACAGAATACTGCCTGTCAGTCATTCATTTGTTTAAATTAACTCTTCTTTTTTTCTTTTAACTGATTCTATTAACCTATTCTTTAGTATTTCTTATTTATTTTTCTTTTATATTTTCATTCATTCTTTGTTAAGCAAACACGTATGTAAAGTTATTTGTATAATTCATTTGGTCTGTGTGTGCTTATGATTTTAATAACAGTACAAACCTAGTTATTTATAAAAAATTTAACAAATAAATAAACTTTTAATATTCTTTCGAATTTTTTGTCATTTTTAATGCTTTTGTGTGTGTGTGTGTTTGTGTATGTTAATTTTGTGCCCAAAACAAAAAAAGGTTTAACTCACGACAGCTCTGACTCTGGCAGGTTTCGTCAGAAGTATTTTGCAAGACAAAAGAAAGTGAAAGACTTTTTTAAGGTAATTTGACATTTAGAAACTTAACTAACACCATAACTAAAAAGTTTATGAATATTTTTCCACACTAAATTAAACTCGCCCAAGCAGAGCAGAATTTAATTAATAATTATTGACTCTTTTGTACTCATTGTTATTCTACAGTACAAGAAGTTATCTAAGAAGAAAGTAATAAGAAACAAATCCTTGAAATTAATGAAAACTGATTAGATAATTTACTAAAGTTGGCTTCGGTGCCCATAGCAAAATATAAACTAAATGTCACGAAGTGCAAATAAAATCTTTTCATTATAAAAGCTATGCTTTCGTTTCGAAATCAACATGCGTAAGCCCCCTGACTTTAGGGATTCTAATTAGTGTTCTACTATATATTTTAATGTATACATTTCATAATACTACTTCTGATAAATTTTTAAAATTTTTCTTGAGAGCTAAAACCTGAAATATTTATATTTATCCTTGAGGTGATATCCAAGGTATATTAAAATATTGGGAAAATTCAAAAAATGTTTAAGAAACACCCTCAAGCTCGATGAAAAATCTTTTTTTACATTTCTATTCCCCATCACTTTGCTTACGATTATGGATGGGGATTCATGAGAACTGTAAAAACAGAATCAAAACCAAATGTTGTGGTTTAGACTTGACTATTTGTTCGCATGCCTGCTGTACTTAGCAGATACAAATTTGGGCTTAGAGAATAACCTTAGGCACACAAACCCTTACTTTTTGGGGGACATCAATAAAAAGCACAAAGTAACTTTTTTTTCTCCTCAAATACTCTTCTTAAAACTTCTATCAATCCTAAGCTATATTGGTGATTGCGATTGCAGTTGTTATCATTCAAAGTCTGACTTTTTCTTGAATTCAAGCAATTTCTTAAACAACTCTACGGGGAAGTGGACTGGTCCAAGACTTTTGACGTGAACGGTTCCTTAGGGTAGGGACTGGTTCTAGTTCCTACACTTTATATAAAAAGAACTTGCCACTTTTACATTGCGTTTTCATTGAAGGGGGCAATTGATTTAGAACTAACACCTCAGAATGGGTTGAAGGCCAATCCGATATAATCAAATTTTGTATTAATTGTTTAAGATCCTGTTCAATCTTCTTAGTTTGTATATACGTGTGTGTATATATTTATATAAACCGATGTATATTTATGTGTAGAGACCAATAATTTTATTTTTTCCCTTATTCTCTTAACATCTTTTAACCAGTTACTCGATGTGTATCTTTTTGACCAATCACGACCAATAAGTTTTGTCCAATTCATGTTTTGTACCTGTAACAGGATGAGTACGCCGACCAATTGACACCTCGAAGGAAAATTTTTTTTATACTTTTGCCCATAGCTTTGACTATGATTATGCATGCGGACTCATAAGAACTGAGAAAAATAGTATCAAAAGCGGATACAAATTTGGGCCTACGGGAATGACCTTAGGCACTCAAACCCTTATTGTTTAGAGGGCATCAATAAAAAGCGGACAGCATTATCTTTGTTTTCAAATGCTCTTTTAATAACTTGTAGCAATCCTAAGGCCAAATTGGTGATTGGGATTGCAGTTATTATCACTGAAGATGGGGTTTATCTTAATTTCAAGCAATTTCTTAAACAATGTCAATGTAGTTGGTGACAAATTTTTAGGCCTGTTGGGTTTCACCTCCGAAGAATCTTATCCAAAGCAAGGAATAAAATTTATCAAAAACTTTTAATAGCAGCGGGGAGTATTCAAGCCATTAATAATTTTTTTATATTTTATTATTGAATCTTCGCTTATGCGAACTAACAATAAGTATTCAAATCTTAAGACTAAGTAATTAATAGTAATCCAGGCAGTGCCAGACTAACATTTTAGTTCTCATTATAGAATTAGTTAACTTCATCTAAGAGCGATACTATTCCTCCTTTTCAGACGGTAGTGTCCACTATGTTGCAAGATGTTTCGAGCGAGCGGGTTCGTCCACATATTGCAGGATTTTGCATTTAACTAGTGGAACTTCTAGATCCTTATGAAAGTTGCTATTTTTCACATACCCCCTTTTGGTTGAAAAGAACTTATTTGGTCTCCCTCTTTGTTCATAAATTGTCTGCCAGTTAAGTATTTTTCTAGCAGGTTGGAAATATAAGCTGCCATTCTTTATCGAATGCTTTAGAGACATCAATAAAGAGCGCGGAGCAGTACTTCTTTTCCTCAAAATCTTTTCTTATAACCTGTACCATCCTGTGGGTTTATTCGATGGTACTATTACTTCTAAAGCCGAATTGGTGATTTGGAATGCAGTTGCTTCCATTCAAGATCGGGCCTAACTCGTTCTTAAGCAGTTCCTCAAACAATTTTGACATTGTGGCTAGTAGACTTATAGGCCTATAAGACTCCACCTTTGAAGGATCTTTGACAGGCTTAAGAATCATTTTCACTACGGCTACTTTCCATGTTTGCGGAAGTGTTCAAGCCGTATTATGGCATTAATATGGCGTTAAAAACAAATAAAATTGTACAATTTGTTGAGCAAAATAGCTATTAAAGAAAAAGAAGTAAAAGTTTTAGCGGACTTGATTTGCGAATCTGTACCTGGAAAGTCCCAACTCTATATAGAGAAGGTGCATTGTTCGCTTTACAGGGAGTGCATTAGAATAGAAAAAATGTCACAACCATACCAAAAAGCGATGCGCCCTGTTACTACTGCCATGAAATGAGACACGAGTTTGACTGTGAATTCGTGGTTGGCCTGAAACTCAAACAGCTCACCTTCAGACTTACTCCGGTGGATGAGCGGATAGCTACCGCCTAAACAAAAGCCGAATCCTTTAACGTCAGTACTATCTATGCTCACGCCCCGACCGAAGACAATGACGAGTACACCAAAAATATATTCACTAGTACCTTGAGAAAACATATGACCGCTGATACCGAGGAATTAAAAGCATTTTAGAAGATTTTAATGTGAAAACTGAAAGGGAAAGAACCTTAGATCCACTAGTCTGAAAATTAAGACGAAAACCAGAAAACATTCGATCAAAAAAATATGGCAGTTAGCGGCATAAAATATTGATATCTCGATATACTTAATGGCACGAGGCTGTCAGCAGAAGAACAACAAAAAACAAAACTGATTATATTGTGATAGACAGAAGTCATTCATCCAGTGTGTAAGACATATGATCTGTCCACGTAAGGAATATCAATTCAGATCATTATCTTTTTGGCAGCAACAGATTGCAGTCGTCTAAATTTAGGGGAAAAGCTGCTGATACAATGTACAGCAATAGTTTACTTCTATCGACTGATACAATTGGTTGATGAAAACACTCCTTGCCCCCATGATGTTGAGACAAAATCAAAACATTGACTACCCTATGAAAGAAAGATACAAGATCTGTATTGGCGTACCAGAAACCTTCCCCAAGAAACTCATGGTATGACCAAGAGTATTATAATGCTATTGAAGCTAAGAACTTGGCTTACAGGTCAACCCTGAGCAACACGTCTAGCAAAAAAAGGTATGGAGAGAGGAGAAGATACGAAAAAATATGTATTTCGCAGAAAAAGTAGAGTGTAAGTTTTAGCATATCGAAATATATAGATGTTAGAACGAAGTCTTAAAATTTTTTTCAAAAAGTGAAACACCAAATGAGAGTCTTTAGTATAGGCACATTATCCTACACATATTAAATAGGCAATCTGGTGGCTGTTAGAGATAGGGTTCTGGGGACATAAAAACATCATTATTTACACCTGTTGGTATTCAGTTATAGCGACTATTAAGATATCACAGAACTGTTCCAACGATATTAAGTGCATACCATCTACACAGACTGAGGTAAAAATGAAAATAATCTTGCTTCAGAATAACACAGATTCGAAGCAGATGGGTTGCCAGCTGAACGTTTTACAACTGGGAGCGACAGGCGTATGTATCACATTGCTTAAGCAACATTAGTGTTTTATGTCCTGTGCACAAAATGTAACAAGTATGCCTCCCATTGGTAAAAAATACTAGCAAGATTATTGTGTTGTAGATTAAAATCTAAGGTCGGCAAAATAATTGGATCATATCAATACATCTTAAGACTTGGAGAGTCTACCATTGATCATCGATATATATATACACTGTACCAAATCCATCACACAATCTTGCGCTACATACCATCTATTTATCGACTACGTATGATGCCACTTTGGACAGCCCCATACGTTTTTGAAGTTTCTTATGCCCGAGTTTAGTATCACTCCAAAACTACTCAATACGACCTTTCAGCATAAACACAATTCTTAGTTTAAAAAAGTAAAGAATATCTCTTAGCCTTTCGGTACCAAACGAAACATCAGATAAGTAGACAACCTTTCATGTAAGGTTTTTTACGTTCTTTTCGAAATGGTTATACGAGACATATATGTGAACATAACTTGTACGTTATACAGAAAAGAGCAAATGTTTTTTGCTTACGCCGGCAGTATCAACATCATGAGGCGAACATTGCGAGCAGTAACTGCCACCTTTAGGTTAGGTTAGGTTACGAAGGGTAATGGCGATTTCGCCACCTCCACTCGGAGGCCCTTAGGCCCATTGTGAATCCCTTCAGAAGAGTTGAGAAGAAAAGAAAAATAGTACGTCAAAAGATTCATAGATAAGAGAAAAAGGATAAAGAAGCAAGAATACCGTCCGCACGATGTCTAAGAAAGTCAGTAGTCCTAGGCTCTGAGTCACCTAGCTGCCCAGCCACCCAACCTCCTTAATGAAGCCTATGATGCTTCCCAGCCCATTGCCAGGAACCTCACCAAGTCCATTTAAGAAGCGTCCCCCAAGCCACCTCTGTCGGCGAATCTGCAGCCCAGGGCAGTGGCAGAGAAGATGTTCCACCGTCTCTAACTCCTCCTCGTCCCCGCATACCCTGCAGAAATCTGGAGAGTTCCTGTCCCATTTACTCGTCCTGTATCTCACATCGCAGTGCCCTGTGAGAGTCCCAATAATGCGCCTCAGAAACCCCCTGCTCTCCTTGAGCAGCAGGTCAGTGCCCATCCTGTCCAGCCTGGGCCATAAAAGCCTGGAGATCCTGCAATCGGCCCTGTCCCTCCAGGTTTGGCCCACCCTGTCCGTTATCCACGTCCCTATCAGTCCATAACAGAAACTCAGTGGTGGCCTCACCGGCTCACAACCAAGTTCAATATTCCGGGCCGCTCCCCTCCTCGCCAACTCATCGGAAATCTCGTTCCCGGAAATGTCAAAATGACCCGGAACCCAGCAGAGCCTTACCCTGCGTGTACCCATAATCGCTCTAAGAGCACGTCTGCAGTCGCCTACGAGTCTAGACCTGATAAAATGTCCCTCTAGAGCCTTAAGCGAGCCCTGACTATCAACGTATATTGTGACGTCACCACTCCCACTCGCGTCCTCCCCTATCAATTCCGTGGCCTTCATCACCGCCAGAATTTCAGCCTGGAAGATGCTGCACTTGTCCGGAAGTCTATAAGACCTTCCTTCCCCAGTGTCCATTATATAGACACCAGCCCCGGTGCCCACCTCCATCTTCGACCCGTCAGTAAAGACTGCACTCCCCTCATACAGCCTCTCTGTTCCCTTCCATGCCTCCCTATCCAGAAACACTACCTTCGGCAGGATCCCAAAGTCCAGTTCCGCTACCATGTAGTCCGTACCACATGACTGCCCCAGGAGTCGACCATCCGCGACCCTTCCCAAAATGCCAGCATGTCCCTCCAGACATACCCCACGCACACCTGACTCACTAAGTCTAAGCAAACTCCTGGCCGCCATTCCAGCAACAAAGTCCCCGATGGGAAGAAGATGCAGAATAATATCCAGCGCTGCCTGTGGTGTACTCTTCCTGGCCCCTGTAATGCCCAGTACCGCACATCTCTGGACCTTAGTCAAGAGTTTTCCTATGTCGCCCCTTTCCAGGGCTCTCCACCATACAAGGCAACCGTAGCCTCATAAGGCAAGTACACCGAGGCCAGTGCCAACGTTGGCTCGCCCTTGGCCTCTCTTAAAACGACGGTTCCGTCACCAGAGCTAAAGGGATGAGAAATTTTAAAATTAAGCTCATTCTTTACCAAAATACACGTCCTTACCTTGTCTACCGCAGACGTGACGAACAAGGTGTATCCTCTTGCCCTGAGTCCAAGAACCTTATTGTTTCTATCAATCCATGGTTCTTGGATCAGAGCCACATCGGCCTGGTGTCTGATGAGGTAGGTTGTCAGTTCGGCTGAGGCTGCTTCACTGTGATGCAGGTTTATTTGCACCACTTGCAGCCTCTTTGGTCTTGTCAGGTTTCGGTAGCCGGAACCTTACACTACCAAGACCGAATTTGACAACCCCCCCACTCTTTTTCAGGACTTCAAGGGATTTCGCAGTCACTGCAAACCTGAAATCCCTGCCATCATTGCCTTTACAAGCCAGTGAGACTACTTGGCTCCATTGGCTTGTGTCGAGCTCATTATTTTGTTTGGCCAAAACCGACAGTATGGTTTCCACCGATCTTACTGGCGGTGGAATCCACACTGTCACTATTGGCCTAAGCGGCAGCTCAGAGGTTCGTATCACCTCAATTTTTGCCCCTGGACAGAGGTCGCCACAACCGCCGACCGTGGACCTCAGATAGTCCACAGACTTCCTATTTCCACAGTTGACGATTTTAACGCCCTTTGACCAGTCCGCGCCATTGAAGGATACGCCCTCCGGGTCACCTACGTATGAGACAATATTGTCAATAAGCCTGCCTTCAACCTGTTGCCATAGAGCCGCATCTATCCTTCCGTCCGGATCATTACGGTCTATGACAGCCACTTGAAAACTTTCCTGGCTAGTCATGACTTTCGCCTTCTTTGAAGTGGTTGGCTGTTCCTCTTCGGACCTAACTCTTTTGACCACTTCTCCTCTTGCCAACGGTTTCTTTGGTTGGGCAACTCTCTCCGTAGACCTGAGCACCTTCCCCAAAGAACCGCTAACTTTGCTTACTGCAATCTTAGAAACTGTTGGGGTCACCCCTTTGTCTACCTGGGTAGGCAAAGCAGTGGTCCCTACACTTTCTGCTTGCATTACTGGGAGGGAAATGCCCAGAAGATCACCGGTGAGGCCATAAACTCTTTCGAATTTCCTTACGTCCTGCCGATGTCTTCTGATCATTCGCCTCTCCTTAACAGTGAACGATCCTGGATCCCTCTTGGCCATCTTATGTAGATAGGCCAAGGAGGACCTAGTGCCGCTCAGCGCCTTTTCCCTCTTCGTTCGGCTTCCTGTGCCTGCAACTGATGATACCTCAGTCGGAGGTACCACGGCGTCTTGCCGAACTAACATTGACGGACGGGCTTCTTCACCTGTCTGTTTCCCAGAAGACCCCTGCTCCGCACCTTTAGAGTCTGGTCCTAGGCACCGACCAGGAGCTGATATCACAGTGATATCCAACTCCCCCAGGCTCTGCGTGGCACCGGCCATTACCGGGGAAGCTCCCAACAAGTGAAGATGCTCCTCCGTCATTAGTTGCGTCCGTAAATTTTCTGCTTGGTCATTGATGCTATCTCATCAATGACCGTCAATAGTTCGTTCAGTCCGAGGGAATCAGAATCTGAAACGTCCGATCTGTCCGACCTATAACTGTCCGCTTTATCTTTTAAATTATTTCTATTTCTTTTTTCCATGTAAGTCCCACGAGTACGCACGTAAAGGGAAGGACCGTCGCGCGCAGTGACGGCATACGCGGACTAGGCGACTGAAAAATAGTACAACCAACCCGTGCCCTAGCGTCGGAGGGGAGCTGTTAAAGGCTAATTTCTTTTGACACTAATTAACCATTCATGGCCTCGGCACTGCTTCCAACCACCTTGCCATTAAAAGTGTAGCTCCCTTTCAGTTGGTCCGCGAGGGTATAACACCCTAGGACTGAGTGTAGTATGCAGGGGTCGACCAATCTGTCTAGCCCCTGCACAATACGCTCGGTCCCCCCTATCCGCCACCTGGGGACGCGTCCGATGGGAGTGAAAAGGAGCCAAGACTCCGATAATCTTCCAAAGCGTCTGTGGCAATAAGTGAAGGCAAAAATAAGTTGATGATGACGCCGAGTGGACTTGGCCACAATTAAAGTTGAAAACTACAACCTTAAGATAATCAGCGATACCTCCATGAATAAAACAAACCACATCAATTTTGAAATAAAAAGAATAATATTGGCTAACTGATTCTACTTTTAACACGGTTAGATTTGGCAAGGTTGGAATGAAAGAAGAAGGCCGTAACGTCTCAAGTCTTGTAGGGAAAAAAAACAAGAGTCAGTGATCGGCTTACAGGAATTCGGTGATGCGGATGAGCTTCCTTAACATCTCTTAATTATCATATTTAATGTGAACCTAGTAACTTATTACGCAGAAGGGAAACGTTTCGGTTGTTAAAGGATCAAGTAAAGAAACCCCTTTTTAAGATTCGTGTTAAAAATTGTAAAATAAGAGCCAAGGGCCAAAGCAGTTTAAAATCATCTCTACGTTAAGCCAAAGGAACAACTAATCTGCAATTAGCTAATTAAGGTAAGGTAAGGTAAGGTAAGGTAAGGTAAGGTAAGGTAAGGTAAGGTAAGGTAAGGTAAGGTAAGGTAAGAATCTTTTTTATAAACATTTTTACTAATAGGAACTGTTTTCTTTATACATTGAAAGAAAATATGCTCTTTTTATTATTTACAAAAATATTTAATTTTTTTTATCATTTTTGCCTAAGTTCCTGCTGCATAAATTTAGTTTCTGCTGAGAAATAAATTAAAACAAAATCATTTTCCAATGAAAGGGAATCCATTTGTTAAAAGAAATTATTACAACTGATTAAGTTTAATTAACGGTCGTTCTCAGACTTTTGATTTTAGTTTACCTCTTGCTTTTAACTTTTATTTGATTTTTTTCTTTATTATATTATCATAAATGTTTTATGATACTTTTATCTATTTGATATAATTTAGTTTTTAAAATGCATAAATTATTAAAATTGGGATTTTTCTTGTTTTTATAAATTTAATGTGAGCTTTATGGCTATTTATGAATATAAGTTTTATAGGATTTTAAATTTATTTAAGTTGGGTTAGTTAAGAGCAAAATAAATGATAATAATTTTTCATTAAAGTGGAAGAGATTACAAATAAACTGAATAAGCACACACACATGCACACTTAAACAGTTTATGGTTTAATCATTTTAAAATCATAAATTATTTTTATATTAATGGGCTTTTTTCCATCGGTGTTTTTGTTAGAAAACTTGTTTTTGCTATTATAAAATTTACTTACATTTAAATATTATTCTTTCTTCTTTAAGTATTTTAAATTTTGATAAATTTTCAGTTTTGAAAAAATTATAAATGATTTATTACAGCAATTAAATTTGCAGTGAAAATTTGTTTAAAATATAGAAAAAGATATTTAGTAGGCAAGTGTAAAAGAGAAGAAGTTAAAGTCTTAGTTCTAAAAGTTTATTTTTAAATTTGTGTCCTTTTTAAGTGAGAACACGTCGTCTGGCACCGACTGCGCAAACACTGTGTCCGTGCTGCAGAGAATATCGCCGCTGTTGGCAAGGAAATCGAGCTGTCGCCAGAAACATCGACTAGACGCCGTGCCTCGAAATTAGCCATCAGACGGCCATCTCTAAGGCGAATTTTAGTCAAAGACCTGCTTATGTTCCTGTACAAAGTCCAGTCCGTGCACCAGCTGCTGCTTGTCAACCGCCGAACGCGTGTAACATACGCCCCAGGCATCTCAAGGTCGAAGTGGGAAATTTTTTGACCAAAATCATAATAGTGCTAATTTCCACCTCCGTGATTACTTAAACAAGCAAAATTATTACTTCTGGGGCACTAAAAATCCACAAATGATGCAACAGGAGTCATTACACCCGCTTAAAGTGACTGCATGGTGCACTGTTTATGCTAAAGGAGTCACCAGGTCATTTTTTCGAGGACGCTGCTGGTCAAACGACAACAGTGGACGGTGCGCGCTATAGGGTCATGTTAGCGAAGGTTTTTTTGCCGCAATTGATCGAATCAGGAGTGAAGGACATGTGGTTTCAACAGGATTGAGAAATGGCATACATTGCGCGAGCCACAACTGATATTCTGAAGGCGGTGTTCCCAGGTCACCTCATCTCAAGTTTTGGAGATTGGCTTGCAAAATCTCCCTTATTAAACGTTTAAGACTTTTTGTGGGGTGTTTTGAAGATCTGTGCTTACGTGAACAAGCCTGAGACCCTAAAAGCCCTCAAGGACAACATTCGACATGAGTGCGAGGATCTGTCACCCGAAGTTCTCGCCGAAGTGATGAAAAATGCCATTAAACGAGCCCGTATAGCAATCAATTGCGATGGCGCTCATTTGACCCATTTCAGCTTCTCGACTTGACCAATAAAATTCTGAAGGTTTAAGTAAACATAATCAAAAAACAGATTCAAAATGTTTTATTTAGAAAAGAAATAAGAGCCAAACAATATCGGATGACTACTTTTGGCCAACCTTGTATAACTGTCAAACTGACAGGCTGTCATAAAAACTGTCTTCACTTTATTTTGTGTTTGAATTATCAAACGTGTGCCGAATTTAACTACACATGTTCATAATTACCTACATTCAAACATACAAACAGAAACTTAGTGTGCATTTAGGGTTCAATTATACATGACTTACCATAACGCCATAACCAAAACTCAATTGCTTTCTATGGTTATGGCGTAATGGTAAGTCACCTATAATCAAATACAATGCTGCAAATAAGTTTAGATACACCATCTATTTTCTGTGGTATGGTTATGTCATGTATAAATTAACCTTTTTAATCATTTACATATATGCTTAACATCGTTGCCAGTTGATTACATTTGTTACATTTTTGTATGAATTTTGTTCTAAAAAAATTGAGAAAATTTGGGCAATCGCAGTATTTTGTCTATATCTACTATGACCGTGGTGCACCGATCTTGCTCAGGGATATTTCTAATAGTTTGGCATCAATAACTGTTCCGTAGTACTTAAATTGTCTCTGAAAACCTAATTTCAGCAAACACATAGACAGACATATCCAATGGACTTTCTTTTCTATAAGAATCTAGATTATATACATATGCTTTATGGGGTCGCAAATGAATAATGAAGAAAGTACAAAAGAAATGACAAACTGATATATACCTTTATTACTATGTGAAGGGTATACATATTAATAATAAAATAAATCAATTGATTTAAAAGCCCAATGATGTATATTTAGGCCAAAATATTTAAAAATTAAAGTTCTTATTACATTAAAATATGTAGAAAAGTAAAAATTGTACAGAGCATGTGATGAAATGGTCATTTCAACTACAACTATTTTTTTAAATATCGTCATAACTCAAAAAATTAGTTTTTTGAGCTAACAACCCAGAATCGTTGTTTGTGTTATGCTCTATACTGTATAAAAATTCCATTTTTAAATTTTTTCCACTTTTTACGTTTGAAGTGAAAACTCCGCTCTTTTTTTGTAGTAAATGTAAGCCAATCAAAAAAAAACCGGTTTTGACTTCTAGCAAGGCATATCCATACAAGGTGGTCGCAATAAAAAAATTAAGAGAGTCGTTCTCTTACTCTTTATTTTTTTTACATGGAGTTTGACACTAAAATCGAAAAATTTTTCAATTTTAGTGTCAAACTTCATATAAAAAAAAGAGTAAGAGAACGACTCTCTTAATTTTTTCATTGCGACCACCTTGTATGGATATGCCTTGACTTCTAGTTTTGATTACGCAAAAAGGTAGGGCTTTAGATTTTTTAAGTAAGTAACAGGAGGAGATAAGCAATAAAAAAAAGAGCAAAGGGATTCGCAATTTATGTGTGAGTGTCCCTGAGGAAGAATAGTGGCATGCCAAGGTTACAATAGTCAAATGAAGGATGGTGATAGTATTGAAAGGACTTACGGTATCGTAGATTACGTGGTTATTAGAAATTTTAATAGTGTACCTTGAGTGGGTAATATTCTCCCCAAGTTAAAGGGCTTTTATAGAATCAAGACGTACAATAAGGGATAAAAAAAGTGGAAAGGGTTAAAAAGGTCCTTTTTGTAGCTCCTAAACCAACAAAAATATTGACATAATTTAAGTTTCGATCAAAAGCTCTTAAAGAAAAAATATTGCTTTTTGGATTTTTTTTTTGAAATTTTGGACCCTTTAAGAAAAAAGGGCAATAATTATATATTTAGTACCATTTAGGTACTAATTGCAACATTAGGCCAATAAACTTGTAAATAAAATTTAAATTACATTTGACAAGTGTCTAAAATAATATGAAAATAAAAATATTCTAGTATTTTTGAACTTCTGAAACATAAATAACATTAAAACATACATATATCAAATTGCATTAGACTGGTCTTAAGAAATAAGAACAAGTTTTTGATACTTCTTAAAAAATTGTATTTTACTGTTTTATGTTTTAGGATAGTATATCTTTGTATTTTTTTTCGTTAATACATAAAACTGCGTTTACGAAGTATTGAGTCAGCAAACTAGACAAAAAGTGCGTTTTTAGAATTTTGGTAATTTTTTTTACATTTTGGATGTAATGGTTTTAGAAATATAAAATAAAGGTGTATTCACCACGATTTAGACCAGAAGTTAACTAGTTGACAAAAGGCTTTTTTTCACACTTTTGGTTTAGCTTATTTTTGCTGGAAATATAAAAATTAAATAAAGGTTGTTAGTCAATTAGGTGGGCAAAAAATACTATTTTCATTTTGGTACTTTTTACACATATTTTACGATTACGCGTTTTAATAAGATTTTTGAAAAGGTTTAAAAAAAGCAAGCTAAGTTTTATTTATAATTGTGATACGTGA
The DNA here is from genome assembly GCA_963583895.1 of Melanophora roralis. Classification (NCBI taxonomy): domain Eukaryota; kingdom Metazoa; phylum Arthropoda; class Insecta; order Diptera; family Rhinophoridae; genus Melanophora; species Melanophora roralis. The sequence goes on along the minus strand of OY757187.1, from coordinate 91,826,315 downwards.
TCCCGGAAATTGAAAAAAGGCTGATATCCCGGCAAACAAAAAATGCCAGATATGGTAGACCATAATTGTAATCCAGCAAATGCATCACGTTTTAGTATTTATTGTTTTTTGTTTATGTACAAGTAGATGTTATTTTAATTGAAATATTTCGTCATTAATTTGAGTCTTCTCCAGTTTCGTTTGGGTTGGGTTTCATCTTATTCATCTTTTGTTATTTTTGTTTAGGGTGTCAAGTATTTTTCTGACTGTGCGGAGCGGGGTTATTCTTGGGACAGTACCATCAAGTCTGACGTTGTGTTTGGTATGTTGCATGTTAATGATGAACACTGATTTTACCAGACTACACCAGAGCTGGAAATGGAAAGTTTAAACTTTGAAAAATATATTTTCTATCCTTAGTATTGCAAACTCGTTGTTATACCTTTAATATATGATACGAGAACGGACAACTAACATATTAAAAAGTAAATTTTATTTAATAAACTATTCACAATAACAAAACTTTAGCGCTTCTTTTAAACAAGACAATTAGAGAGTATTTTTGCTAATAAAATTGAAAAAAAACTGAAACTTTGACAATAGATTTAAATTAAAAATTTTTTTAACTTTTAAACTATAAATTAGTCTTTAAAGTTCCAAAGTCATTTTTGACATTCAAAAATAATAATAACAATCCATATAAGTTTTTCCATCTCTGGACTGCCGTTTTAATATTGAATGATTGCTTGAATGAACATCGTCAATGTTGCTGAAACTGAAGTTGGGAAATACAAAACAAGCTATGTGCGTACATGTGGCAAAAGTCAAATTACACGCGGTTAATTCCGGTGCTAATAGTACAGTGGCTTGGGGAAAAAATTTAGATAATTAAGCTTAAAATGTTGGCATAATGGCGTGGACTAAAAGCAAAAAAATCCAACAAAACCTGCACCTAAAATATTTTTAAGTATCAAATTTTATTTGATTAAATCGCTTTTTATTTAAGTTAGAAAAATTTTATTTATGCAGATATTGATGTTGTTAAACAATAAAGTCTTTTAACCGCCTTCAATTACATAGGTCGACTCAGAGATATTTCCTGAGTCTGCTTTGGTGTCCCTTTATTCTTATGATCAAAGTATAGTTACAGCTCGCTAGTATTTTCAGAAAAAAATAAATATGTAAAATGTTATTTTCAAGATAAGTATTTTGGACTAAAACTACCTTAATATTATTATATCTTCGCATAACTGTACATTTTATAACTTCCTTATGTCACCGATGGCTAAACTAAATCTACATAGTTGCGATCAGTTCATGTTTTGCCATAGGCCTTGCTTCCAATTGCCATATTTAACAGCGTTTACTGCGAAAAAAAATAATACGATTGTAACGTAAAAACACATACATATGTACATAAATACCAAATTTTATAAAGATCGATTACAATCGGCCATAAATACTTTATTTGTGTATGAAAATAAAAAAAATGTACAGATTTTCCTTCGTTTTCCCACTCCCAAAAGTTAACATGCAGATATTTCTTACACAAGTCGGTACCGTATAAAAAAAACAAATACTTTTTGCTTATGTATTGCAAGAGTTTTCAATATAAAATTGTATTAACCTCAAACACGCATAGTTCAAGTATAAAATTCTAAAACCACTTTTTTGGTTTGTTTGCACCACTGTTGCGTTTTTTTTTTATTTTTTTATTACAGACGAAGAAGAATAAAAACAAGACTTAAATTGACGCAATTAATAATAAGATTTTCAACTTTAAATTAAATTCTCTGACTTTTTGTTTTTAAAAACACACAAGCATACAAATAGTAGTTTTTCATTTTATTTAACTCAAATTACATTTTTTAACTCAGATTACATTTGTCGCAGGTGTATTATGCGTTTGTGCATATGTTTGTAACGCCCACACGTTACTGTCTTAGGCCCCCCTTCAATTGTATCGATCGAATTAGAATCTCTTAAGAGTCCATTAAGCAATGTTTGTTCGATGTAGTATTATTCTGAGGTAAAATCTTTATTCCGCTTTCGTAGAATTACACTAAGTGGCTGTGTGACAGTAAATATATTACTTAGAATATGTAATCCGCAAATAAATTCGAAAGTGCTCAAAGAAGTTCCTAATTATAAGGCTTTTGAAGACGTATCCCTATCTTTCCACTCGGGTATGTTTTCCAATGTTTGTTTCATGGCTACCAGTATTTATATTAATTCTATCAAATATAAAGCTTTAAACGTTTTGGAGGGGGATAAAGATTTCCTTCCCCCCCCCCCCCTCCCCAGAATTCGCCCCTGGATAAGAGTATAAATCTGTTTGCGATTCCATTTGTAATTTCAGCAATATTCACTTAAGACCCCATAAAGTATATATATTCTGAAACATTATATATAGGGAAGTCGATTTAGCCATGTCCGTCTGTGTGTCTGTTAAAATCAAGTTTCCGGACCCAAATAAAATCACACAGAAAACGTTTTGACATCAAATAATAGACTTAAAACCTGCTGAAAAGTAGTTTCAGTATGATAAGTGCATTATAGAAAACTATTGGTTGAGTAGCAGCCACGGAATCGGCCAATGTACGATTTCTTTGCAATTTTCAAAACGCTATATATCGATAACTAAAAGAGTTATCGACTTTAAATTTGCTAAAAAAAAAGTAACAGTTCAATAATGCCTACGTATGGGAAAAGTTTAGTAAGTTAGAAGTAGAAGCTGGGAAAAGGCAGCCCCAAACAAATGGCCAATTTTTATAAAACTTTGATACGCTACAACTCGTAAAATATAACATCTGGTGACATAAAATATCCTACAAGAAGTAATTGTACTAAAGTGCACTTTTTAGCTCACTTCCTTTATTGAGAAATAAAGGCAGCTTCCCCAGGTGGCATCACGGGTGGTAGGTGAGTGTACACAGTTGAGATGAAGGAGGGACTGAGATTAGTCTGGGCTTTGCCGGGTTAAAACGAATCAGAGCCGTAACTTAGTATCTAACTACGTCACCCATTTAGATATAAAAAACGTAAATTGTAGTATAAGGAAGATCATTGTCGGCCTTGACCAGCTAAAACTTTTTTACACAATTTTTTTTTTATTTAGGTCTTAAAAAATCTTCTTCGGCAAGTGCCTGAACGCCAAGGAAAAAGAGGCAGAATTACAAAAGAACCTGTTGCTTTTTCGTAATTTCCAACATTCTTAGTAGTTTGTTCGAACTCATCATTCAGAGATTTGATCACAACCACACGATGACTGGATATGGATACTTGTTGGGTTGTATTATTGGGTATTTCATATGTTATAGAATGTGGCATTTTTGCAGTTTGTTTTGTTGTTGTGGCAGTTTAATGCATTTAATTTATTGAAGCGAAAACGTTATTTGTTGCACTTGTTACGTGCTGCATCATTAAGCTTGTGTTTCCAGAGACCTGTTGCATTTTGTGAATTTGGAACAAATAAACAAGGTAGAAGGAGGGAATGGAAACATTAAAGCTGAATAAGAAACTTGAGTTAACACAAAAACAAAACATACAGAAACATATCAGGCAGTAAAAAATTAAGCCTTTGGGCATTTTTGCAAAATAAAATTTAATACTTAACGTAAACGTAGTGGACACGCACCTATTTTAACTTTTTTTATTTTTTTTTAAAGCAGACTTTACAATTTGGATTACTTCTGGTGTGATTTGTGTTTCATCAATATTTCAGAAATTTGTAATTTAATTTAAAAAACTTCATATATAGTTTTGGATTTTTTAACGCAATTTCAGAAAGTTATTATTCAATTTCAAATATGTATGTATGTATGTACTATTTAATTTTAGAGTTTTTTATTTGTATCTCAGAATTGTCTACTTGTATTTTAGAATCTATCGAGTTGTACTTCGCAATATTCCATATAATATTATTATTTTACAATTTCTAATATTATTTCACATAAACAATTCTAACTCGGTAGTAACGGCGATGAAGATACTCTAAATTTATCCCAGAAGATGCTGTTATGTGCATACCACATAGCTCGGATGAAGTCAATGAGATAAACTGGCTAAAGAATAATAATGCAGCAGGCACCGATAGCTTGTCAACTGTTAGGGTCTGTTTGTGTCAATAACACAGAAAAAATTATTCCTATATTTTATTTACTTAACAAACTTATTATTATCATTCCGTTTGTAATTTCCTAAATGTCCATCTGTGACCTAATAAAGTATGTATATATTTTCTTGGTCCTTAGACAAGGTGGGCCAAAAGAAATCATCCTATTGGAATATGCTTGTATTTTTGCCGCTCGTCAAATGGCAACAATGGACGGTGCGCGCTATAGGGCCATGTTAGCGGAGTTTTTTCTGCCGCAATTGAACGAATTAGTACTGGAATGCAGGTGGTTCCAACAGGACGGAGCAACATCGCGCACTGCGCGAGCCACGGCCGATATTTTGAAAGCGGCGTTTTAGGGTCGCCTCATCTCTCGTTTTGGCGATTTACATTTGTCCGCAAGATCGCCTGGTTTAACCATTCCAGACCTTTTTTGTTGGGTTTTTTGAAGGCCCATGCTTATGTGAGCAAGTCCGAGACCCTGAAAGTTCTAAATGACAACATTTGGCACGAATGCGAGAATTTGTTGCTCAAGTTCTTGCCGAAGTGATGAAAAATGTCATAAAACGAGCCCTTATAGCAATCAATTTTGACGGCGCCCATTTGGCTGATACCATCTTATCGACTTGATTAGTAAAATTCTAAAGGTTCGAAAAACAGAATCGAAGTTTTCCAGTTAGAAATAAAAATGTGAGCTTAACAGCATTGGATGACTTCTTTTGGTCCACCTTGTAGATAAGGAAGTCAATTTAGCGATGTCCGTCTGTCCATGTTATTGTTGAAATCGACTTTAACTTAGCGATATATTAGCCATAAACCAAGTAATCTCTTTATTTCTCTTAAATTTGTACATAAAAACCTCTGCAACTACCGTGGAGTTGCTTCTGCATAAGTGAAATGTAAAACCGACTCTCATTAACTTTTTCTCACAAAAATTTTTGTAGAACATACTTAAACCCTATATCCGCCCCTAAAAGGATTGACATACAAAGCTTAATTTTTAATTTTCTTTTATATCGCTCCCACAGCTTCCAGGGCGCTCCTACAAGAGACAAATGTAAGACCGACCCCGATTCATTTTTTCTTCCAAACATTTCTGTGGAACATACTTACCTTTAGCCCTCAATAGGGTTGGCACACAAAATTGGAAAAATTAAGGGTGTAGAAACCCCAACAACTTCCCCGGAGTCTCTGAGAGGAATAAAACGTATTACATACCTCCATTAGTTTCCCATCCTAAACATATTTCTAGAACACACTTACACCCTATTTCTATCACCTAAGGGTGTTGCCATACAAAGTTTATAAAAATGATGTGAAGACGCCCATAACTTCCTCCGAGTTGATCTTAGAGAAATGAAGTGTACGACTGACCCCAATTAGTTTCCCCTTCCAAATATATTCCCAGAACATACCTGTCCCTATCTCTATCGCCTAAGGGGGCTCCCAGGCAAAGTTTTGGAAACTGTAATAAATCCCCCCCCCTACGTATTCTAGGGTACCCGTGGATAATATAGCGTTCTGACTTGCTTTTTAATTATAACTGTAAAAGAATTGGTTGGTCTGGTTCTGTCTCCATTTTCTTCGGCAGCTGTGCGAAAATTCTGGGCTTAATCTTGCACTGCTTATCAGACAATTGCCCAAAGGGATTAACCCTGCTGAAAAGTACCACGCTCAAATGACGTTCAGCCACATTCTTGACATTTGTAACCCGTGGCAAAGATTTGGCTGCAGCTTTGGACGTGTTGGGTCCCTCGGCACTATGTCATTTCTGCCTTTTAGACTTTTGTAAGTTCGCGGCTGTAGTAGACTCATCGGTTGACCTCTTTTTTTTTTAATTAAGACTCTTTGCCACAGCCTCCTTAATAAAATAAGGAAACTTCGGGTCCCTGGCCGCATACCTCTTACCTCTCTCTTGATTATGCTGCAAAGATCTGAGTCTGAATCGACTTCAGAGTCCGTCCGCACAAAGTAGTTTTTTGCTACGTTGGTACATCCGCCGCTGGACGCTACAGCTGAGAAGAATGTGTGACCGCTGGAGGCAAGCAGAGAAGCTTCTGTAGTTCCACCGTGCACGTCGGTGTTTTCAGTCACCGCTGACACCGACAAGTTAATTAACGCCTGGCTTTTATTATCTTCTATATTCATGTTGGTCTGTAATGAAAATATACTGCAAATCCATTAGGTAACAGCCGCGAACCAGGAAGCCGCCCAATATGGGAAAAAGACGCCTGGATTTTAAGAAAAATTTACCGCCTTTTCATGCCCCAGAGCTGGTGCAAAGATTGTTAAGTGGTCTTGACTGTCTTCCACCTATTAAAAGAACTCCTTCTGACAACGTAGCCAATAGGGTTACGTTGCTACTCTAGAGTCAGAATATTGATCTTAGCCATTACCACCTGGTATATGTTTCCAGTCGGCACCCCCGAGGAAGGTTCAGTAGAAGGATTTACTGCCAACCGATTTTTGTTTTAACATTAAGGACAGCGGTGGCTCTCCCTTTTTAATAAGGCTGTAAGCTATTCCTAACGAATTTCGATGCGTTTCTAGCTTATTTAGATACTTCTCCACATAGTTTAGAGTTTTGCATTTAACTAGCGATATTTTTGGAGGCTGCTGATTTTAATGTTCTAAGGATTAGCAGTTATTTTGCGTAAAATTTTTTAAGACATTAAGTTTTACTACACTGGATGCATATTTAATGGCTAAAGTTGGAACTCAAAGTTGTTTTTAGATCAAGTTGCATAGCATCAGTATACAATCGATACGCAGCACAGAGCATTTACTAATTGGCCAATAAATTTGATTTGCTTTTAGCTTCATGTGTGTTCGCTTCAATGTGAGGCAACTATCCAAGTGAACTCCTAGGTATTTAGCCTCAAAGTGTTGTTGTTAATAAGGATTAGGAAGCACGATTATCTGCGTAAAGTAAAATTTACGTGGATATGTTTACTTTTCTTAATTTTTTCCCACCATAACTACCAGCTAAGACAATTGTAATGTTTTATGTTAATCTTTAGCAGAACTCATTGACTAAATTAATACATTTTAATACCCCTAGAATGCTGAAAAGCAAAAGTTGTTAATATGTCACACCAAAAGTAAAGAAAAATTACAAAAAACACAATATCTGAATTGCAGTACCTTGAACTAAAGTGTAATTAGTTCAGGGTACGACTTTAAAGTAATATGGATCTGAGAAAAAAAAATCATAATATGACCTACATTTGGACAAGACGGAAGTTCTGGCCTTTTTAAAATTACACATAAAAAATAAAAACAACAAAAACTAACATAATTTAAAATGCTTTGATCAGGTTGTTGAAATGTGCATAAGAATGTTTGTTTTTATATGGGTTTGGACATGTTTGCTGCCGTTCAAGTTATAATGCCTGTTGCTATTGCAACAATTTTTATCACTGTTCAACAAAACTTGTATTTAACAAAATCTGTGTAGATGTCATTGTATAAAGAGCTATATACCTAAGAATGTAGTACATATATTTATGTTTAGTATGTTTCATTCCTTAATTGTAATACACGGGCATAAATACTAAACATGGCTTTAAGAACATGATTGTAAGTCAGCTTTTGTATCTGGTTTACTTTGAATTTTTATACGAACACTTACCTATACGCATATAATGATTCTTGTTTTATGTTATAGTCCACTTTGATTACATTATTTATGGACATAATTGGGTTAATTTTTTTTTCTGTTTTACTTTCTTTTATATTTTTTTTTTGTCTGTTTTTTTGTATATTTAACAACATACGACAACTAAAGCAAAAGTAATACAAACAAGTACATATTTTAGACGTTTGTCTTGTTTCTTCATCAAACTGTATAATTTTTGGACAGATTCAGTTTGACTGAAGACAGCATCGTAGCAAACTTGTTGAAATTTTAAATCAAAAAAATAGTAAAGACAAAATAAAATATTAACAAACTTTTTATTTCTGCATACCTTTGTGATACTCCTTCATATAATTAATGACAATGAAACGAATCTATAGAATTATGTATTTAATGGACCTACAAGAAAAATAACTAAAAAATATGGAAAAGCTTTTTCCCTACATAAAAATTAAGAAGGAAAAGTATGAGAAAAGGAATAGAAGGTACTGAAAATAGATAGATAACAAAAGGTGCTGTAAATTAAAAGAGAAAAAAACTTTAAAAAAATATTGTCCATTTAATTATATGCAAACGCCAAATCTATGGAAATATGGCTACTTACTATCTAGCCATGGCATTTAATATGATATTCGCTATTCAAAGATCTAATACTTCACCTATTTCCTTGGAGAATTGCTGCCTTAGCCACCTTTATTTGAAGACTTGCAGCGTTGGACAGCTGCGCATGAATTGTTTCGTAGTCTCTATCCAGCTCCGGCCACAGAAGTCTAAAGAACTTGCGATCATCCCTGTATCTACAGGCATGCTGCACGGTTTCCAAGATCCGTATCCCTATCAAGTTGTATTTAAAAGCCGATATTTGCTTCACCGTCTAACACACTAAATGCATAACCTTAATTGCTCCCTTCATCGCAACCTTATCAGCAAACTCTTTGACAATAGCCTCACAATGGCTTGGTACACGGCAGAGTTTTATATTGCGTTTAGTCATGATTGGCCTAAGAACACGATTACAGTGACTCTCGTCATAGATGGTCATGTCCTACTCCCTTATCTCGCTAACCACTCGTTTCCACGAAAATCTTTTGATCATCTAGGAGCCTGTATGTTATTTTGAATGTTTAAAACTTAAACTTCTCTTTCCAATATATAAGCAGCAGTCTCTGCGCCTATATCTGTGTTTGAGCCACCAGTGAAAATTGCATACCTCTTAAATAATTTTTCGGATCCTTTCCATTCTTGCCTATCAGGTTATATTTTACGAAGTATAAAAATTAAGTCGAAACGTGCGACTCGGCTTAGGTCAATGTCGGCTGCTACAGAGCTTAACCCCCCCCCCCCCCCCCCCCGCCCGCCCTCTCTCCAGCCTTTCGCAGTATGCTAATGGCCCTCAATTGACCTTGAGTAAACTTTTTGAAGCAATATCAGCTACACCACAGAAAAAATGGAAAGACGACGTGAAATTATACCAACAGCTGTTCTTGGTGTACTACTTTTGGCATCTGTAATATCTATTTTATCATTTATTTGCTATTTTTAGCTATTTTTTATTTATACAAATTTTTAATACTTTTGACGTACATATGTACATACATTTTATATTCTAAAAATATGTTTTTAAAAATAAATAACACAATTGTATGATTTTTAACGTTTAACATATTAACATTAATGTTAGCAATAAATGACAACTAAGTACTTTGCTTTTGCAAATTTTATGTTTTTCTTAAAGTATTTCTTCGGCTATTAGTTCGCTTTTGGCCAAAAACGATGAAAATTAACATTTGAACATATTTAAGATCACTCGATCGCTTATTTTAATAAATAATTTTTATACATTAAAAAATATAAATAAATTAAATTAAATCAATATATTTTCTTTTACTAAACCTCACTAAGGCCTTAAAATATATAAAAATACTATATACAAGAAACCGGTTGTAGCCCCCATTTCTAGCTTGTAGGATTTTTACAGGTGTAGGAAGCATTCAGAGATTTCTTGACATTCTCCTCCACTTAGCCCAAAACAATTTGCTATATAGAAGGATTACTAGATATCTAGTGCTCTCCGCTCGTCATAACTAAACTTTATCAAGCACTGGCAGCTTGAAGTCTGTCATCTTGTGCTTTCTAGAAATAAGTACTAGTTCCGTATTTCTTAAACTTACACCCAGTCTGTTGCCCATAGCCTAAGAAAATAGATTGGATAGTACATCCGTTAACTTGTCTCTAACTTGTAGAGTTTAAAGGTATTAATCACTCAAATCACCCTATTAAAACTTTACCAGACTGTCTACCACTCCCGTCCTATTAACAAACTATCCCGGACTTGTTGATACATCCCTAGTTGGATTTCCACTATCTAGTTAACTACGCTTAATCAAAAGCTTTCCAAAATAGACTTGGTCCATGAGCAATCTGTTTCATGAATGTATTCAGTTATAGCGGAGCTTTTGGATAGTTTTCTTTAAAATCCTCACAAAGTAATTTTATTATGATATTTGCGATTTGGAACAACTAAGCTGGATCAGATGACTGGGAGTCTAAAAATACCAATGTGAAGGGTATACATGATTTGGTACAGGCGAATGTAAAGCTCTCTCTTGTTTACACAATTATGGTGTTTATTCTTGAAGAATTTAGAACCATTGAAAATGGTATTCTAATGCTTTGCTTAAAGAAAAAATCTTTTTCTTAATAAATGTGCCCAAATTAAAAAAAAATATACAAAAGAATCAAACTTTTTTTAGCATCAAATAAGCTTTTAATATTGCGTTAGATATTAAGTCAAGTCAAAAACATCCATATAAAAATAGTCAGGTCAATTAATTTAATGATTGAATGAATATAAACCGTCTTATTCTTTGAACTGCCAAAAGTTTTTTCCAAATTTTTTTTTGCAATGTAAAACTGAATTTTATGATTTTAGTATAAATACACTCATGCGAATTCCCCATTTAAGTTTTAAACGGATACGTATAAAAATTTGGGATGATGTCATATGAGCATTATAATCATAATCACAGAATCTTTTTTTTTCGTTTCCGTAATACTTCCATAGAAGCATCACTTTTTATATACATTTTTTGCCATCATCAAAGACAATCTGACACATGCATACCATATCTATCCCTTCCACTTCTTTCTTCACCCATCGCCCACTTAAATTTACTTATGAGAACCTTTCTTCTCGTGATGATTGCCTTTCTCAATTTAAGTTAACTTCTCCAAAGACTGCGCCTTACACTCTTTAACACTTTCTTTATAAACGCCAAAAAATATTATATGTTTTGCACAAATTTATCTTTAAAATTCTGAGTCTTGTTAATTAGCAACTTTTTGTTGAAAACAATAACAACAACACCAAAATACATACATACACCTGCATATGTACGTATTGTGATAATCAACCCAGGCAACGAAATTGTCCGACATCTGGCAGATATTGAACAAAAATTATGGCTTAACTTAATTAGGCAGTCAGACTCTAAGACTTCTCTTTGAAAAAAATTCACAGAGTTGATAACACGAACTCTGACAGGTGTTCGACATATCACAGCCGACATTTAACCGATGTTTCCGTCAGTTACATAATAAAAAAATTGGAAAAAAATCTGTTAATGCAATTTTTTCTTAATTTTTTTCGTTTGTTTTTTACACATATTTTATATATTTTATAATTTAGTATTAAGTAATATTTTTAAATATTTCTTTCTTTAGCTAGTGGTGGAACTAACACTCTCCGGATTGCTTATCTAGCGCGCCCCAATCAATGCACTTTGTTTTATAAATGATAATGTCTCTTTTGTTTACATTAAGAAAAGGCTGTATGCCATTAATTAAAAACCCTTTGCATATTTTACAGCGCAGAAAGAAACTAAATTCAAACACAGAAAAAATTATTCCCAAATTTTTTTTCAATTAACTCTTTAATCAAAATAATTTCAATTACAAATTTAATTGTCTCAATTAAAATTTTAATGGTTTTTGAAAAGTAAAGCTTGTAATATACATACTTAAATGTAAATATAAATATATAAAAACAATTTAAAAAACCAGAAAAAGATGTTTTTTAATTATATAATCATTCAAGTAATACTTTAATTTGTTTGCATTTAATTTAAGATTTATCTGTGTTTTGATAAAACCGTTGAATCAATTTTTTAATTAAAAATTTTTTAATTAATTATTAATTTGAATATACGATTTTTTTAATAGGTTGTAATCTAAACATTTTTTAATTGAAAATGATTTTTTTTTTTCTGTGCACAAGGAAATAAAAACTGCATAGATATACGTATCGGTACGAAATTGATCATAAAACTTGAAAACGTCCATTTAGTTTTTTGTCTCACTTGTTTTCTTATATTGACAACGACTGGCAATTTTGTTCGGTGGGTATTGTGAAAAGCAACTTACAACAAAAGACTGTGTGTAGATGGGTGTGTGAGTTTTGTGGCCTTAACTAGGTCAACGTTCTCGTTAAAATATTTTTATGTAAACTAAATATTCAACAAAAAATTGTTTTTATAAGAAAAAAATAAATAAACTGTTAAGCAAATAAAATCTTTAGTTATTCGTTTGTTTTTGTTAAAAACTTTTGTTGACTGTTTATTTTAAAAGTGATGTACAGTGAAATGAACGTCAACAAAAATTAAAAGCTTAAAAGAAGATCTTTCAAATCATTTTTTATTTTGAAGTTATTATATTTAATAAAAAAAAATACTTAAAAAATTTGCATCAAAAATAGTATCGTCCTATCATATTGTAATACACACAAAAAATAAACCAAATTATATTTACTTAAATCAAACCATAGCGGTGTCAAAAGTACGGCGAGTATGGATGGTTTTAAATCAAGTTGAGATTTTCATAAACAAAATACCTTTAATCTAGTAAAAATATCTTAACATTAGCCTTTTTTAAGGCAAAAAAGAATTAATTTATGTTCGAAACCGTACTTGAGTCAAACCTTAAAAGAATAACTTTATCGTTAAAGGGATTAATCAAACAATGAAAACTTATTTGTTTTTACTTACGAAGCTTTATCAAAGAAAAAGAGTTTTACATTTTATTTTTATTATATTTATTTTTGACCACTGCATAATCTGAGAAGATCCTAAGCAAGAAATAAGTTTGAAAGAGCGTGTTTGTTTCCAAAACAAGAACTGTTGTGAGTGAGTTATCGTGTGTTGCTGCAAGACGTCCTATAGAAAAACGTTTCCAACTTCTAGATGTTGTAGAGTCTATTGATTATTTGAATGCTAAGAATGCTCCTGGTTTTGATAAGATAAGCAACAAAATGCTTTTAGAGCTGCTTGCACAGCAAAAAGAATAGTTTTTGTTATTTTCAACGCCGTATTACGGCTCAATTATTTCCCACCAGTATAGAAAGTTTCCTCGGTAAAGATGATTCTTAAACCTGCAAAGGAGCCCTCGAAGCTGACCCTAATCTTGAATGACAATCACTGTATTTCAAATCATTAATTTGGCTTTCGGAGTAAACAAAGCACCATCGAAAAAACCCACGGATTGATACAGGTTATAAGAAAAGCTTTTGAGAAAAAGAAGAACTGCTCCGCGCTTTTTATTTATGTCCCTCAAGCTAAATAAGCTAAAATAAGCTAAAGCTGAACTTGCCGGTGAATATCTTCAACCTTTTGAATTATTACATAACTGGCCGAGATTTTATGATAAAAAAAGGAAACTGCTTAAACTCTTCCCATCCAATAGGGGCGAGGGTACCCCAAGGGAATATCTTAGGCCCGATTCTGTATGTATTTGCTTTACATAGCAAACATGCCCACAAACCGTCTTACTCACACGTAGATATTTGCTGATGATACCGAATTTAACCAACTACAACATCACGTAGCCCAAGTAGAGAAAGTTATTGAAAAAAAAAATAAATAAACAATATGTTGCTTCAAAGATTTGTGACGAAATAACCTGGCACTCACTTGGATCGTCACCTTACATGGGAGACACATATAGATGCGAAGTTGATGCAAACGAAACTTAAAGCTGCACAAATTATTGGTCTTGATCTTTAACTTCAACCTTACAACTCGATTTTAAAACCAATTTGGTGCCATGGAATACAATTATGGGGCACTGCTTCCGCCTCTAACATAAAGAAAATTTAAAGGTGTCAAAAAAATCTTAAGAATAGTGACTGGTGCTCCTTTGTATATTAAAAACATCAACATCAACGAGGATCTACAGGTTCCACTAGTTAAATGCGAAACCCTTAACTATGTGGACAAGTATTTAAATAAACAAGAAACACACCCAAATCCGCTCGCTCGACACATCTTTCAACATAGGAGACACACTTGTCTGAAAAAAAGGTATACTATTGCTCTTAGATGAAACTATTGAAATTATTTAGTTTTATTGTGAGGAACATAAATTATAGTCTGGTACTTGCTGGATTACTATTAACTACTTAGTTTTAAGTGACCAGGGTGAACTGTGTTTACGTTTGGTTAAAAAATAAAGGTTCTGTAACAGCCCTTCTTAAGAGCCTTTCGTAAGAGCCTATCTTAAAACTTGCCAAATTTCTATTTAAGTGTTCAGTTGTTATCATTCAAGATCAGAGTTGGCTTCATTTTGAGTTATTTTTCAAATAATTATAACCTTGACTAATAGGAACATAAGCCTATATAAAAGAATTTTTCATTAGCGTAGTGTCATATAAGCTGTGCAGCAGCTCTCATTCTAATCTCCAGGCCCGCATTGTATATATCCTTTTCAGCTGCAAGAAGGGATAAAGCACCTTTTCCTTCTCTGTGGTGGTTATGTGCTAAGGGTGTAGAGTTAGGTCAAAGTTGTATTCTCACCCAAGTCAGGGTAGCGATCCAAACTATTGTCTGAGTGAAGAGCAGACCAAGTATTGGTATTGGATAACTTGCTTAGGAGGAACTATCTGATATAGAAGCCTATACATAAACTGCAGCTGAAGTATCGACAGGGTAGGTTACGGAGACTTTCATTTATCAAGAAGGCTTTGTAGGCCAGGCCCTCTATGCCCTCTATTTCTCGTGAAAAGAAAGGTCATTCATTATTGACTGGACTCGTCGAAGACACTTCAGATGTTTACTTTGACTTCAGGACTCTAAGTACGCAGCCGAAATAGTCATTTCGGTCATAGGCTGGGATGACAGTATCGTTTCAAGCCGTATGCAAAAGGCCTTCGACATTACTTTTCGTCAATGCAATAATGTTTATATGAAATATGAGAACATACCCTTACTAGCATCTTGGTTTTAAATTTTGTTTCTAAAAGTTGTCTAGCAACAAGAGCTGATACATTCCTAAAGTCAGTACATCAAAGTGCATAAGTTTTTTATATTAATTACGAAAAGATTAAAAAATGGTATTTCCACTGTGACGGGTATGACCATTTTGCTTAAATTTTTACTTATAACCCAAACAATTCAAATTTAATTCAAAAAACGGCAAAAACTTTCGTAAGAAGGCATATTTTTAAGCAAATAGTAGTAAAAAAAACTCTGTCAGAATATAAAATCTGCTCACAATGACAATTTGAAAACTTTGTTGGGTTTTAACTCACAAATTGGATTTTTTGAAAAGTTTGACTTTAAAATCGATTTGTGTAAAATCTTCTTAAAAATGAGCTTAATTTTTGTAATTTTTACGGTAGTTTCAAGTGTTTTAAATACTACTTGGTTCATTATTTCTACAAAAAAGAAACAGTTTTGATTAAAGAAACCCCCTTTACATATTGTGACAGGTGTGACATGTTTATCAAAACATAAAAAAGGAATAAAAGAAAGAAATGTATTCATTTTAAACTCTTGCAAATTAAATAAAAATAAAACTTGAAGAAAATCTTTATATTTTGATCGTTTCCATTCTTTCTAAGAAATCGATTTTTAATAGAGAAAAAACGATTTTCTACGTAAAATTTACAATTTTTTTTTTGTCATTTTTTGTCCGAGATCTTCCTAAGTAACGCAATGACGGCTTCACGAAATCGGGTCTTCAAACACTTTTGCTGTCGTAGTGAATGGTATACCTGAAGGGGTTTATAAAGGTCTTTCAAATGTTCCTTAGGTGATGCCATTCTATGTGCTTCTAGCAAATTTCTAAAGCTGCTTGGCCATTCCTGCAGCTTAGTTTTTTTACATTTGTAAAAGCTCTGCTGTACCCAATCTGCACAAGGATGGTTAAGTCTCAAAAAGTTCTAGAGATATACGTTTCGTTACATCGAGTGCAATAATGCCTGGAATCTTGTTCTGTTTACTTTATTTAGCTGTAAGAACGTGAAGAAATTTAAAAGAAAAAAATTATTCTGAGACATTAATTGTGGCAAAAGCTATGATATAGTAATAGCACATCGACATAGCTTGTCACTTACAAAAAATGTATCACTGATGCAGACAAACTTAAACCAAACTTTAAATTTTTTTAAATCCAATATTGAATAAAAAACTATTTAAACAATATCCAGTACATTACATTTAATTGTTCATAAGTTCACAAACATATTTTTAATAATGAATGACATGAAAACAGAAATAGTTTTAAGATCCCAAACCATACCACAGTGCAATGCCTAAGTAATCGACTGTCATTGCCTTTGTCTTGCTAACAATTTGGCTGGATTCTTAACTGTTTTTTATGTGTCATTAGCCAATTGACCATTTACCTTCTTTCGCTGGCCTTTCGCTACCCCTCTCCCCTCTTTCTTTCTTTTATTCTTTTGAGCTTTTTAACATTAACTTTACAAAAACCCAAGCACAACCAAAAAAACAATAAACAAAAAAAGTTGAGTATGGCTAATGTTGCCATGTCACACATGAAAGTGAATCAGTATACATATAAGAACTGTTAACTTACAAACACACAAGCACACAGCTGTATTTGCATTGGCCTTTATGCAAGCGTTTGTTATTTCTGGTTGTAAGAAATTGAAGAAAAAAATCGAAATGAGATTAAAAGTGGGCTGTTATGTGGTCAACAATAAAAAAAACTAAAAAACAAATAAATAAAAGAATATGACTGTCATGTTTAAAAGTAAAATTAATTTCAAACTTTTAGAAGTTTTTTTTTGTATTAAAAAAACAAGTTTTTAATGAAGAGCTTTCATGCTTTCAGGGCATCGGAAATTTTAAATAATTTAAAAACGTCGTAATAATATTAAACCGTTTTAATTTACATAAAACTTTTGTTAAGCCAATTTATATGATTTTTTGTTTGTTATTTATTAATATTTATTTAAGATTTAAAAGAAAATTCTCTAACGCTATTTTGTGTTAATTTCAAATGACCTAGTACAAGCTGACAACTTGGTAAACTAGATCAAGATTAAAATCTTAAAATCAAATTTCTTTTAAATGCAATCTATTACAGCTATTTTCAATAATAAAGTAATTAAAATCATGCAACATCGTAAAACAAAATATTTAAAAACATTCTTCAAATCAAATAATTTTGGTGTGTAGAAAATATCACTTAAACAAAAGACTTAAGAAAGAAACTTTAATTTTTTATAGTGCTTTTATACGATCTTAAACATTTCTCAAAATTTCATCTGTCTTAATTGCAATTAATTAAACAAACAAAAAATGCTGCTAAAATTAACAACAGGGAGAAAAATATATAAAATATTATTAAATAGAAAATATTAAGATTAGACAAACTTAATTGAAAATAATCTTTTAATTATAGGCTATGTTCCAAAACGCAGTTTTCCTTGCAACACAAAATTTCAAGTTTTTCCTGAAAGCAAAGATAAGGTGTTTGATAATAGCTTCTACTTCCTAATGAGTGTTTACAGCTATATTATGGTCCTGGAAGCAAAAACGTTGTCAAAATTGTAAGGATTGTAAGGGAAGAAGTTGAAAATTTGTAATGCAAAGCAAACTGCGTTTTGTAATACAGCCATAAAATTGGAAATCTGTCTTGTATTTCCAATAACGAAGGATCATTTTTATTAATCCTTAGTTTTCTGCTTCACAGCCGTTGGCTTCTATTCAGCCCTAGAAGTCACGTTTGTTATAATTTTGTGTATATAACGGGACTAAAGTATATCAGCTGGACAGCCAGCTTATTAGCCAACTTTTTTTAAAAAAATCTAAATATAATTGACATCAGTGTAATTAAAGATATACCTCCGTAACTTTTTTTAATTTATCTTGAGATCAGTCCCCTACAATTATCACTACTGACAGTCCTTACCAAGTCGTAACTATTGGTTTTGTCTTATCTAAAATTGGCTCAAGTATGTATAAAAAACAAGTAAGAGCGCTATATTCGGCTGTGCCGAATCTTATATACCCTTTACATTGATCTTTCGCAATCCCAAACTTTTTTTATTTTTAACCATTTTTTTACTTATGAAATATTTCTAATTTTGAAATAGGGGTCGGTGTCATTTTTTAACGCTCCACGGATGACGGGGAAGTTGTAGGGGTTTTTATCCTAGTTTTTACAAATTTTGTATGGCCATCCACTTAGAGGGTGGAGATACGGGGTAAGTATATTCTAGGAATATGTTTTGGAGGAGAAACTAATGGGGGTCGGTCGTACACTTTATTGCTCTAAGGCCCACTTTGAAGAAGTTGTGGGCATTTTTACATAATTTTTGTAAATTTTGTATGGCAACTCCCTTAGGGCGTGGAGATAGGGGGTAAGTATACTCCAGGAATACGTTTGGGAGGAAAAACTAATGGGGGTCTGTGATACATTTTTTTTCTCTACGGGCGACTCCGGGGAATTTGTAGCGGTATTTACCTTATTTTTAAAATTTTGTATGGCAACCATGTCAGGGGCTGGAGATAGAGAGTAAGTATGTTCCACAAAAATGTTTGGATGGATAAAATAATTCGAGTCGGTCTTACATTTTACCTTTGTAGAAGAACCCTGGAAGCCGTAGGAGCGATTTTAAAAATGTTTAAATTAAGCTTTATATGGCAACGCTGTTATATGTATGAACAATAATACTAATAAAATTTTTGTTTTGGGTGTGTTTCAATAATATCAACATGACTGATTCTGTTTTTTTATTTTTTTGTTGTTTTTTTGTTATTACGTGCAAAAGTATGTTCTTTGTTGTTGTTGTAGACTCAAAAAAAACGAGGTAGTCTTGGTTTTTTGCTTATATCTCGGTCATTTATCGGGCGATTTTGCTGAATTTCTCGCGACTATCTGTGACAGTTTGATACCACATTCGGGTCAATGCGATATCGGGGGGCTTCACAAAGTTGATTTCAACCATAACACGGACAGACGGACATCGCTAAATCGGCTTCCCTATCTATAAGGATCCAGAATATATATACTTTATGGGGTCCCAAATGGATAATAAAGAAATTACAAACGGAATGATAAACTTATATATACCCTTATCACTTATGTGAAGGGTATAATAAATCAGAATCTACTGCTCGCAAAACTCTGCAAGATATCAATGGCAAAACATAAATCGCATTAAACTTAAACACTACACAGCATCACTTAGGCCACACATAGGAAATCTAGACTAGCCGTTGTTACAAAACAACCTCTGCGTTATCTGAGAAGATCTTGTGCAAAAAATGGGGAAACAAATTCTACTTTTGCAAATCATTTAATAGTGTGTTCGCCCCCAAAACATATGATAGCATGAGTGAATTAAAACTTGTTGTTACTAGACAGCTTTTAGAAATATAACTCATATTTTTATATGGCATTTAAAAATAAGAAAAAAATATTCCGCGCTTTTTATGAATGCCTCTTAAGCTTTTGATAAAGTACGACATAAATCTCATTTAACTAAAGTAAAACTTAACTTGCTAATGAATCGGCAAAAACCTTTAGAAAAGTACCTAATCTACCTTAAGTTTGTGGCCAAAGAGGGAGACATCTTTAGGTCCCCTTAACACAGGCTGACAGGTCAATTTTATACTTGCTTTATACAGCGGACATGGGTGCTCCGGTATATCAGTGGTAAGTGCACGAGTCTACCAGTCTGGGGATTGTGGGTTCGATTCCTAACAGAGACTCTGGTAGGTCTGACTCATCCTACTTTTCTTTCTTTCTTATCCTCCTCTAATCTTTTTCTTTTCTTCTATTTCCAACAACTTTAAAATTTGTTGCTGGCAACGCTTTTCCCAATATTTACGAAGTTCTTAAAAAACCTTTAACCAGTTACTGCATCATATTATCCAAGTGAAGAAGTAAGCAAAGTTATGGGAAATAAAATAAATGAAAAAACACCCACGTCAATTCTAACGCATTTCCCAATCCTTTCTAACAATTGTATGGTAATTTGAAGATAAATTCTTCCGATTTAAGGACCATCTTTTCAGTTTAATATTTTTTAATTAAAAATAATTATTATATTCCAAATATGTCTGTTAATGTTAAATATTTTAGTTTTCTTCTTCTATTTTAGTGTTTTATCCAGTAGTTATGTTAATATTTTTTCGTATATTTATAGGTTTTGTTGTAGATTGGGGTTGCCTTTCTACGACTTCTGTAGAAGCTGTCAGGATGCAGAGAAGACTGAGAGGATGCAGCACCTCTTGTGTTTCTGTCAGGCACTGGATAACATTCGGATAAGGCACTTTGGTGCCGAAAGACTGGATAGATAGCCTGTTAGATATGGCCAACATTGGTATATCCAGTCTATCATCCTTTATCAGGAATAGCGGTTGGTTCAAGGACAGGGACCATAAATATAAATATAAATTTTCTTTCTCATGTAAATCTAATTTAATGTATTTTCTCCTCTCCTATCTTTCCTTTCACAGGTATCACGAAGGGGCAGAAGAAACGGACCCAAGTGGGATGCAACACATTCTTTTACAATTTTCGCAACCGCCTCTTCTACCTAACCTAGTCTAAACTTCTATTAAAACTTATATTACAAAATTTAAGCTAATTAAGATTGATTTTGTGTATATGTTTATATATGAAAACATGTGTGTTTTTCACAAAACTTTTTTTCTAGCAGAAAAATGTCCATCCAGGTGATCAGTTTCGAGACGTTTTCAAGTTCGAAGAGTGTAAATGTGTTAGTAAAAAATTTGAGTGTACTCGTATTGTTACTTGAAATGCAAAACTTTAACGTGTGGCTGTTAATGTAATGAGAAACTATCCATTGATATTGAAGATGGCTTTTTTAGCATTTTAAATCAAGAGTCGAATCACGCGTCATTTATACAAAATTTAGAAAAAATTCTCAAATTTTTCTTTAGGCAAAAATTTTTTTTATAATTTTAATTTTTTCCGGGAATATTTTATTAGATCGATCCAAGGCACATTCAACCAGGTAATATTAAGAACCCAGCTGATTAAAATCAATTTGATATTTTTACGTTTTAACAATTTAATTTTATATGCAATTTTTAATTTTTCTGATATTCTACCTTTCAAACACAAAAAGGAAATGCAGGGGACGAATTTTTTGAATTCGTCTTGAGTTTACCTTGTTGAATGTGCCTTGGATCGATCCTTGTAAAAATGTTATATATTTTGTATGTCAAAGAAAATAAACGAAAGATCAAAAAATATTTTAGCTCAATAGCAATAATTGTTTTACTGAAAATTTTTTAGAAATCTAATAAATTTGTGTAACTGATTTTGCAATTTCGTTCATAGAACCGACTTTAAACAAACAAATTATTGACTCAGTTAAATGCTTTACTGATTTCGGTCCTATGTGAATCAGTGATACAAAGTGGAAAAAATTAAAATACATACATATGTTAATCATAAGCCATAAATAGGAAAAATTTTTTGTTGAATAAACAAACGCATATTGCAAAAATAACATCAAACTGCAGACCATGATACAACTAATTAGGTAATCAGGTCCCTGCAACAACTGCAAATTAGTACCAAACCATGGCGCAATAATTTATCAGGTGGTGTTGATTTTACAACAACAAAATTTGGTGAATATAATTTTCGTTTTTGTTGTAGTTTTCGTTGGCTCTGTTGTCAAAAAAAGATATGTAAAAGTAAACAACTTTGACTACCCAGCCTTGATTTATGCATGAAAAAAGTAGATCAGCTGTGCTTGTAACACCACCTGGTACGATTATTTCACCATGTACCAAACAGTACCAAAGTGTCAAACAACAGCTCATAGAAAAAAAAACGAGAGTAATAATTTTTGTCGTTTTATTTTCACAGGGACAACATAATTTTGACATTATGGCACTATCAGCTGGGCCGACGAGACTACCTGGTTCTTTGTATCATGCTACAGACGAAATAAATATTAAATTTGAAAACTGGTAGATATTTTACGCATACAACTTACGTACATTGGTTGAGTGGCAGTGCCCTAATAAAATCATATGTTCTTTGTGCTATCATCCGTAAGACGTAGCACACACTTGAAGAAGAAGATAATTTTGTTGTGTTTTCTTTAAATCTCTTGCTAAATAAAAATTTTTAAACAATTTTCTGGGAAAATTATATATAATCATTTCATTTTATAAATACAAAAGTCTGATTAAAAAAAGATGCCTTCAAATGCAAGACAAAAACAGAGAATACAAGAACTACAAAGGGAACAAGTTCAACTTGTCGAGATTGAAAACATTTTTGAAAAAATTTTTGGCAATATTAAAGAAAGCATCAATGAACTTAAGGTGAGTGCGTCCAGGTCATGGTAAAACGAACACAAATATGCTTTAATCCAGGCATTCCATGTAACAATTATTAAAATATTTTACTTTTTAAATACGTGTGCGACATTGATTTAAAGCATAAACTTTTAGTCTAGGTTTTTTGCAAGTCAACGTACCTACTTTTATACAAAGATCCTTGAAAGCCTATAACAATTCAAACAAAATTCAGGCTCACCCCGCTTACCCATATTTGGTTATAGGATAGTAGCTGAAGTCTAGTGATCTAAGCCTTCAAGAACTTTTAATAATATGAGAGATACTTTGTCCTATTTATTCAAGATATAGAGAGATATTTAAAAAAAATGTAGAAAAACAAATTATGTATTTTTAATAAAATATGCAAAATTAAAAATAAATTTTTTTTAGAAACCTGTCATATTTTTTCAAAGATCTGTGCGAAATATCAGTATAACCGTTTTTTGACAAATAATTGTAGTTTTGCTTAGAAATATTTTGTGGCAAGGCCCTGTATTTTTTTGTTATGCCCGAAAAGATTGCTTGGCCCAAAAAATGAGAGTGGTGCGTCAATTAAATCCGCGTAACTAGTTTCGAAAGAAACACATACATACACACTACGATTGGCTATGTTAAGCGTATACTTTTTAATTCATACAGTTGTTTTATTTAACTTTGCGGAAAGTATTTATTTAATATGAAACTAAGCTATATCCTTTTTTTGACTTATCTGGTTTAGGTTGAAGAACTCCAAATAAAATCAAGCCTTGTCGAACACCTAACAACGAGATCAAACTGCAACGATGACCAACCTACTACATCAGCGCAAGCAGCAAGGTTTAAAAGAAATGATCTTGTATTCGAAGGAGATTCCATAAACCCCTCAAGTAGTGTAATTGACATGGAGGGCATAGAAGATATAAATAAACAAATTTTGGCGCTAGAATCTTTGCTAGTGCCAATAAAACAGAAGAAAAATAATGAGGAGGAAGAAGAAGATGAGGATGACGATGATAATGAATACCTGCCTTCTGAGGATGAATAGTTATTTCAAAATATGGCAAGTTTTTGAATAAGCTTAAAGAGATTGATTTGAGCGTAAACGGTTTTTTACATCACCATGACTCAAGTGACAAATAAAATTAATAGAGTTTCCAACATCAGATTTAAAAAATCTTAAAAAATATTTTAGTTAAAATACGGCTTATGAATACAAAATTTTAAAAAAGCATTTTTAGGCTTAAAATGCTTTTTAGCTAAAATGTATTTAAAACCTTAATTAAGATTTTTTATAAATACAACCGTTAATATTTAATATTGATACTTACCGAAGATGGAATTTCAACCAGGGACTTTCCGCACTGCAACGCCAGCGCGCTACCTCTGGGCCACCAAAATACTTTCGCCCATGTTCTGACTCTCACGCGATTGTCAAATCACATGCGATTTGTAAATCGCAAAAATTTTTTTTGCATGTTCTGTAGTTCACGCGTTTTTTTTTTGCGTTTTGTTTTTTTTCGATGATGTATTCGAAAATAAAAACATGTTTCTTTTTTTTTTTGTTTGTAATAATATTTATTATTAAGCTTCAATTATTGTAACCAAGCCCAGAGGGCCATTTATGGCTAAGCAAAAAACTACTTCAAAATAATACAACATAAGGAAAAAATAAATTAATATAGAGAAACAATGATTAATAACTAAAAAATATATAAAAAAACAATAATTAAATAATTATTATAACAAATGATGTAACAAATAAATCTATAACTAAGCATAGTTTTTTGTATCCTGATTTTACTTTGAGCAGTAGGTAATGCAAAAGTTGCAAATGAAAATAAACAAAACATTATTGAGAGAAGAATAAAAAGAAAGGTAATTACAAGTTATACAGGTAAACAAAGTCTACCAGGTTCCGCCGAAAGACTCGTGGCGAGACAGAAAAACATTTCAGTTCTCTAGGCAGGGAGTTCCATAATCTTGATAACCTTACCCTAAACGACCTCTCAAACATTGAAGTATGAAAAATAGGAAGCGTCAATTGAGGGTTTCTATTAGAATAGCCAAAATGAAAATTATTAATTAAATAATCGGGAAAACCATTTAATTCTACCTTGTAAAAAAACAACAAAACCCTAGTTGCAACATAGTTTTCAAAGGAACACCCAAGAAATCTAACTACATACGTGTTCAAATGCTGACGAGGTTTTAAACTATAAACAAATCTGACAATTCTGTTAAAAATCTTTTTAAACTTAGAAAGTTCACGACCCGTTGTACCAGAAAAAACTTCTATACCATACAAAATATGGGGCATTAACAATGCTGTGGCCAAACGTATCCTAACAAAAAGGGGAAGATGTGCGTCAAGAGAATATAATCTCCTTAACAAAAACGATATTTTTGAAGAGATGCCATTGATATGAGATTGAAAGTTTAAATGATCATCAATTATAACCCCCAAGCATTTTAACCTATCTACAAACTCAACGCGTGTTCCATTTAAAAGAATTTCCATATCACCAATACGACCACCAAAACCCATTAAGCTGGTCTTTGTTAAATTAACTGTAAATCCATTTACAGAGCACCAAGACAAAACTCTATTAACCAGATTCTGAACCACCTCCTTTAAATCCTCAACAGACTGTGACGCTGAATAACAGACAAACTGAACATCATCTGCATAAACGAAAGGGTTACATGACAAACCATCCGCTACTCCTAGAAGGTCATTTAGGTATAACATGAAAAGAAGTGGACCAATTACGGATCCCTGAGGAACGCCACTAATTATAGGAAGAACAGAGGAAGCTGAGTCACTAATGGAGACATACTGGCTCCTACCAGATAAGTAAGAAGAAACTAGTCTGCACGCCGCTGACGAAGCAAAAAAATTTTGATGCAATTTCTCGATTAGCCTAGAATGTATAAGCCTATCAAAGGCCTTTGATAAGTCAAGCGACACCAGAACTGTGTTCCTCCCATTATCAACCAATTCCCGAATTGAATCCGTCATACTTATAAGAAGGCCACTAGAACTATAGCCATGCCGAAAGCCTGACTGAGATGAATGTATAAGTGAATTACCATCAAGGTAAGAGGATATTTGATCCTTCATAATATGCTCCACTATCTTAGAAATAATCGGAAGAACAGAGATAGGTCGTAGATTGTCTAAAGCGTTGGATTCACCACTTTTACGTAACGGAACCACACGTGCCCTTTTCCATTCCACAGGATAATCAGAAGTCATAAAGATGGTATTTATTAAATGAAGTAAATGCGAGGCAATATAAGGAAATATTATTTTTAAAAACTTCATAGATAGTTTGTCATGGCCTGCTGCATTCGACTTTATTTTACTGCAAGCAACATACAATTCCTCATTATCAACACAGCGAAAAGAGAAATCACCTCCAAAGCTTTCACTTAACCAATAATTTGAAGTAGATGTATCATTTTGGCATGATACAAAATACTCATTAACCTCATCAGGATTTACAAAGGAAACACCATCACCAACATCCAAGCAACCATTAGTCCTTAAATAGTTCCACATTTGCTTTGGAGAAAAATTACGAAACTTTGTCGAATAGGCACGCGCCTTTGCAGCTCTGATTATTCTCTTTGCACGATTTCTGTGCTCGCAATAAATTGACCAGTTAGGGGGGGTTTGATTCCGTAAGTAACATCTGTAGGCAATGTTTCGCAAAGAGATGTGATACTGAATATTACGCGAGTTGAACCAGTCCTCCAGTTGAGGCGATATCCTACGACGTACAATTGGCACCATGGCATGTAAGACGCCAACATTCGTCATCAAAGTCGACAGTTGAGTATTAACATCACTAGTCAAATACATTTCACCAAAGTCCAATGAATTGAAAGTTCGTTCAAAAACCTCCATATTCATTGCATTATAATCTGTATAAGATACATATTGCGGAACACGGCTAATCTGTAGGTCAATAGAAATAAAAATAAAAGAGTGGTGTGAAATACCCGGGCATTGCATCTGCCCAGATGAGCTTACAGTTAAAGATGAGGTCAGTAGGAAATAATCAATTAGGGAGGTGGAACCACTATTAACATCAAAATGTGTCGGAATTGCATTATGGTGGCAGTTTTAAACACAAACTGGTACAGACCTGCCGGACAATACTTGATTTTCTAGAACAAAACATGTTCATATTAAAATCCCCCATAATACAAACATTAGAGTATCTTACAATAATATCACCGATATTAGCTTCAAAAATATCCAACTCACCCTTAGGTAAATAAACCACCCCAACTAAGACTATGACACCGTTAAAACATACCTCAGCAAATATAGACTCAAAACTACCATACATATTCGATCTAAAGATCACTTTATACCTTATACCTTTCGAAATAAGTAAAGCAACTCCCCCGCCTCTCACCGGTCTCGGTCTATCACTTCTACAAATAGTATAACCAGGAATATTAACTGCCCCAGACAAAATATCAGGTTTCAGCCATGTTTCACATAACCCCACAATGTCAAGAATATTTCCATTCAAAACATTTTTAATTTCATCCAACTTAAATGAGGAGGAAGCAGTACTAAAACTTTGGATATTGTAATGACCAATCTTTAAATGACTCTCAACGCCTAAGAAGTTACTACGTAGCACTGAGTTACTACTGCATATTGGACCCAAATTAATGGAAGAGCTCATAGTAAAAAAAGGAAAATAAAAAAATAAAAAATTTAACAAAATAAATAATTAATAAAGAAAATAATAAATAAAACAAAAAAATATTTTAGTAATAATAATAACAAATATACAGCCAAGAGGCAGCACTAATTCTCAAAAGTAAGCGTTATATATATAAAATTCAAAAATAATACCGGATAGGATAACTCTTAAAAGCTTAAGTATTTTTCTTTTCCTTTCTTTTTGTCTTATTTCCCTTTTGAGATAAGTTAAGAAAATTCATAAATTAAAAAATTACATAAATTAAAAATACAAATTGTACACACAAACATATATGTTAATGCACCTGAATGGACACACAAGCTAAAGGTGAAGCAACACACCAGGCAAACTCGTTAGAACAGATGATAATTTATTTCTAATAAGTTCAGCCCGCCTATCAATACACCATGTTCACACGGGTACATTTACATTTATGCATGCGTACAATCATACATACACACATATATACAAACACGATGTACTATATACATATATTAAGTATTAGTTGTAGGGGAAAAGGTTCCATTATCACCTTCGCCTCCATCACAAAAATTTAAACATTGCTCGTACGTAAATGTTTTCTCTACATTATTCGGCATTTTAACTTTAACTTTAGGAACATCGTAGTTGAGGAATGAATATTTCAAAATTTTGCTGGACTTCTTTAAATTCCTACAGACGGACAATAGTTTTTTAGCAGCTTCAGTAAAATGATCGTTCAGAAATACAGTTGAGTTTATCGTACCACCAATAATACCATTCAGTCTTAAGTTTCGCTTTTTCTGATAAGTTATCATTAACGCATCACGAGTTTGGATTGAATTAAATTTAACTAAAACTTTTTTCCCACCAGCAATGTATGTACAATGTTGAATGTCAGTGTACGAAACCGCAACATTAAGCAAAGAACATATTTGTATTATTGGCTTTCTTAAGTCTTTAATCCCCTTTGGCAATCCAGAAATAACGATATTCGATCGGTTTAAGCGCCGTTGCAGGATATTGTTCTGCATTTCCAAACAGGACAATCTTTTGTTTGCGGCAGTATCAACCACATTAATAAGATCAAAACAGCTTTTAATATCAGAGTTTATTTGATTTGCAAAGCCACTCCCCAAAAAGCAACTATTCATTGAATCACTACTAAATTTCTCCTTTAATATATTCATTTGGCTTTCAAATTGTTCATCCAGCATACGCTTAGCATCAATAAACTTTTGCTCAATCCTTTTCTCTAAAGAGTCCATTAAAGCCGAGAACCCTTTTCTAAGCTCCTCTTGTACATTACAGTACTTTGGCAATCTTGAACAGTGATCACAAACATACTTCAAGCTCCGATTTTTCGCAAGAAACTCATACTGCTCTAAAGAAACTTTGCCACAGGTTATGTGAAAATAGTTTTCACAGTAAGAGCATTCAACACTCCTATTTGTTTTTGTTACATTTTTACTACATAAAGGGCATTTATATACAACCTTAGACATAATTAAGCAAGTCACCAGTTCCTTCCTTCGCAGAAACAAATACTTCAACAACCAATGGTTATTCTCGTACTGCAGGTCAGTTCGGCCACAGAGTAAGCAGAAACAAGTTGGCCACAGAAGATTAACAAACGTGTATTTATTTCGAGGAGCAACAGAAAAAAAAGGTTTTTATTTTTTCTTTCTTTCTTATAAACACTCCAAAAAACTACTTTTAATTATAATTTTATATATTTTTTAATTTTATTTTCTTAACAATGAAAAAAAGCGCGTTAGTTCATAGCAGTGCTGCTATGATTTCATCAGTTCATTTACTCAGAACATGGGCGTTTGTTTTTAAATGTAAAATAATATATTAAAACAACAAGTTTTTTTCTGCTTGATTTGTTGAAGCAATCCGAATAGGCCCAAGTACGGATCGTACTTAAAAATTTCTAAAACAGTTTTGGATAAATTCAAGAATAAAATTCTTGATTTTAGAATTTGTTTTTTCCTTCTGTGCACGTATTGAATATAAAATCCTAAAAAACTTTACCTGCTCTACTAACTCATTGGAATTTAAACTGCCAATGTTGTAGTTGTAGTCACGACACTCGCTTATAATGTATATGGAGTTAAATAAGTTAATTTTTTATAGCTAAATATCGGCTAGTATCGATAGAAAAACCAGCTTTTTTCAAATAAAAGTTTCTTTCAGCATTAAGGAAAAATATTAATTTCTTCTAATAAAAAGAAATTATATAAACTTAAGCCAAATTAAAAAGCAAAAATAAATATCTTAATAAATTTTTGTAATTTATTATCTTTTAATTAATTTTTAATACTGACGGGCCTACCGTCCACATTTTTTGCATTTAAAATTTTTATTTTTATAATTTTGTAGTTTATAATATGCAAGAAGTATAGATAATTCGAGTAATTATAATATTAATAGTAAGTTTATTACTTAGTTATAAGCATAATTATAAGTAAACAATTTTTATGTAAAAGCTTTTATAGTTCTAATATATACAATGCAATAAAAAAAATTAAACTAAAAGTAAGTAGAAACAAGTACATAAACATGGAATGTATATTTTAATTGAAAAGTTTGAATAACATCTTGATCTTTTGATAAAATTCATTAACAAAACTGGTTTTCATCCCCTTTTTTGACAGTTGAGTAAATGCATAAAAACTAAATCTTATTAAATATGCAAATTCGAAAAGGGAACATCTTTATTTTTAACGGCCCTATTTATAGAAAAAAAAAAAAATAAAAATTAAGAGCTCATTTGACAAACCTTTTTAAATTTATTGTCGAAAAACCTTTACTAAATATAAAATATTTTTTGTGTAAATAAGACCCTTGCAAATTAAAATATTAAATATGTGTGTGCCCTTTTCAAAAAATAAAAATAAATTATTTTAAAACTTAGTTCGAACTAAGTAAAATATTTGACGAAATAAAGTTACCACAAAAATATATAAATTTTCGATATTAATAAAGACGACACTTTTAAATGTCAACTTAAAAAAAACTGTTAAAAACAATTTTTTAATTTTAATTAAACACTATTGAAATTTCGTTTTATAAACCTTTTTTATAGTTCGCTTATAGATGAGGCCGCAACAACTCAATTTCATATACATTAACATATTAGATTGAACAATTATATTCTTACAATATTGGTCATATATTTCATCAGTTTAAGAAAAGCTTAAGTAGATAAATAAGTAAACAATATGTATAGAAGCACATTGCGGTTAGAGAATAATTTGTTCCTGAATGTTTTTTCACATTGAAATTAAAAGTATTATTGTTTTTAAAATTAATTTGTTACAGAGAGTTACAGAGATCCAAGTTCTAAATTATGTATAGTATTTCTACAAAAGAGATTGTTCAAGCATAATTTTTTCAAACCCGGCAGGTGGTGCGTAATGAAAATTGTTTAAAATTATATCTAACACTGCTCCATTACCAGCTGCAAATAAAATAAAAGAATAATTAAAATTTTTATTTAATATTTTTTGAGGGTTTGTTGTAGGTTAAATTTGTCTTTATGCATTTCATTGGTTCTTCCGCCAAATCATCAGTAGACTTCAAATATAATATAAATAATATTAAAAAAGTGTTGTAAAACAACAAAGTTTTGTTTTCAGTAGCCCTTATAACACATTTAGTAATAACCAATGGTTATACAAATGTAAAGGGAGAAAAATCAAAAGAGCGAAAAGCGAATATTGGTTTGTTGGATTCTTAAAAAAACTCGAACGTTTTGGTTTGCATATAGTAATTCTCAATTTGTTTATTGAGGTTATTATATAAAGACAGAGAATATTCATGAGGTTTTTTTAAGAATTTGGTTGAAGTCTACTGAATTTGGTGTAAAAACCAATGAAATGCATATAGACAAACTTAACCTACAACAAACCCTAAAAATATACAAGAGAAAATTGGGATTTTATCCCAAATAATATTTAAAAAGCATTTTATTTAATTTTACTTCTTAGTTTTTTATAAGGACTGGCGTACAAGAGTTGTAGTTGTCACAATATACAAACTACAACAGTTTGTGAATTGAGTATTTCTTAAAAGATTTTAACTTAAGCCGAATTTAGTAAAAAAAAAAGCCAAACTTACCAAATATGACTGGGTAGACCGTACTGGCTTTAACATTACTAAATGGTATTTCTAAATTATTTCCATTCAAATAAAAATTCAGTTCAATGTGATCAAACGAAACTCCAACAATGTCACCCTCTTCAGGAAAATGATGTGCTTCCTTATCCAGCAGGACATCAGTAGTTTTCTTTGTTTCAGCGTTGTCTGTCGTATGACTTTCACTTTTGCCCGTTGTTAACAGCAAATCCTCATTAATATCCTCAATACCTATCAGTCCAGGAACTGGCGAACCATTAAGAATCATCCCGACAGCATTTTGTGACTTCGGTTCACTTGTAGTAGTTACGACAGGACCAATTTCAACATTATTGTGCCTGGTGACATTGTCGGAACATAAACACCATGATTCCTTGTCAAGGCCACCAAATTTTCTGTTCAAATCACATTGACGTGTAGCCAGGCCAATAGACCACAGGCCCTTTTGTGGAATTTTTACTTCGAAATAGGACTTTGATTGTACTAGAGGAGCAGTTGCTAAACAGCCGCCCGTTCCAGTTATACGCATATAATTTGAGAGCAGTATTACTTCCGTACCTTATGATAATTAAAAAAAAAACAAATATTAACAAGTACATTTATTTAAAGTGTCTTCTAGCAACTATAAATATATTTATTTGATTTAACTTTACTCACTCATACGTGCTGCATCCAAGTGAATTTCGTGTTCTCGTGCTTTATTTACTGCTGCATTTGTTTTATGTATGTTGCTGTTTAAACAGTTTCTTAAGCAACAAAACATTTTATTTTTTTTTATTTATTTTATTTTATAACAAACTTCCCTTTTTCTTTAATATTTGTTTGCAAATGCAGTTTATATTTTTATTTGCCTATGATTCTTAACCCTGAATGGTGAGGATCAGCTGTTAAAAATGTAGTTATCTAAGATTTTTTAAAAATTATAAACTATGTTAAGTTGTCATATACAGTCAAATCCCGATAATTCGTAATCGCAAGGGACCGGCCATTTCTTACGAATTATAGGGGTTTTCGATTTAGCGGGATTTCGATTTAACGGGATTAAAATAAAATAAATACGAATTAACGGGGGTTTTCAATTTATTTAATAAAACGATGAAAAAACATAAAAAACACTGATGTAACAAACTGATCTTAAGAAAATAAACACACACGCAAGCAAAAGTAAAAACCTACGCAAAAAAATAGCGGTAAACAAAAAATCATTCTTTTCATGTTTCTGTTGTTTTTATTACGAATTATAAGTGGTAGTTAGCAAACAATTACGATTTTTAAGAGGTAAAGAAGATTTTATTTTCAAAAAAAATTACGAATTAGCGAGGGGACCAAAATGTATGGAAATTTTGCGAATTAACGAGATTTTTTCAAGGGACCGACAGTTTATTACGAATTATCGGGAATTACGATTTATCGGGGTATGTATTAACGGGATTTGACTGTAATACAATAGTGATGGCAATACCCGACCATAATCTAATAATGTTGCTACGATGTACTTCAAGTTTTTGTACATAGCCTAACAAAATATTAATACATACTTATGTTTATAATACCAAGAGTACTTTTATTAAAGGTTTATTTGAAAATTGGAACTTTGAAAAGTGACATGGATATAGTCAAGGCGGACTCATACAAGGTAAACCCAGCAAAATCAGGGCGAAAATTCGTACAGGTGATGTCAAAATCATATAGCATCATTAAAAAATCACAAATTATTTGCAGAAGAAAAACGTGAATAAAACAAATTTTACACCTTTTTGGCATCAAGAACAAGAACTCATCATTTGGTTTTACTATTTGTTAATTAGGAACACTTTTTTTAATTTATGGTTTGAAAATCTAACCGACGGATAATTTTTTTAATTTAGAAACACATAGACAAACTTTGACATATTATGACAAAATTGCACGAGCAAAAAATAGTCAGCTGATCTGTCGAGTCCACTTTCTCTATAAATTCGCCATGGATATACTTCAATTTTGGGGCAAAATTCCGATATTTATATATATGGTATGGATGAAAAGGCTTCTCAAGGCACATTCAACCAGGTAATATTAAGAGCCCAGCTGATTAAAGTCAATTTGACATTTTCAAATTGACGTGAAAACACAAAAAGGAAATGAGAAGTTTTTGAATTCGCCTTGGGCTTACCTTGTTGAATGTTCCTTGAGGCTTTTGAAGATCAAAATTGTTTTGTTTTAAATTTAATGTTTAAAATTTAATTGTCATATAGTTTAGCTACTGCAAAAAATCGGTATAATATTTTTATTTGTTAATAAGAAATATTTTTTTTGTTATTTTTGATTCATTTTTATATGACTAAAGTCTTATTGTTAATATGTATGTAAAGCTATATTTACACTACCTAAGTTCCCATCTGAGTTGAGTGTCAAAAAAATAAGTTTAAATTTTTTTAGTGTCTAAAAACAATTTGATTTTTTAATTTTTACACACAAAAAAATAATAGAGGTTATATTGACTAAGGTTTGTTAGTTAATTTCTTTCTGTATAAACAGAAAAATCTAGGTTTTACTAAGTCAAATAGATGATTTCAAATCGCATATTATAAAAATTCCAAGCTAGCGTTACAAAGCGAATTAGGTATCGTCTTCGAAATAATTTTTTACTGTTTTTGTATATATTTGTCAATGGTAAAAAATTTTTTAGAAAATGAAGGTACGTAGAAAAATTATATTAAAAAACAATGATACAAAATTTTGAGTTTTATTTTTTTTTTTGGAAAATGCAGAAGGAATTCTAGAAGAAGACTTATGAAAAAAGTAATCTAACTCATTTGTTGCACCCCGAAAGTTTTAAAAAACAATTTTCTTATCAACAGAACTGTTCCCAGACTGTTCAAGAAGCAATGGAGTAGCATACTAATGACAATTTTGGCTCCTAGAAATTCAGACCTTGTTAATCTGCTTTCGCAAATAGAGAATTCAAGATTTCCTGTAAAATCCAGTCATGACTTTACTCTCAGGTATGTTCTTCAGATTGATTTTGTTTTGACAGCACCCAAAAAGTGAAAGGAAAAAATGGCGTTTAACTATTGTAGTTTTTTTCAAGTTTTAAAAGGCTTTTTCGCGTTTATTTCAACTTTCGCAACAAATTAACCTCTAGAGCAAACCTGTATAAATATGTAAAGTTAAAAGCATAATATGGGAAAGTTTTTTTTTCTAAAATTTTGTAATAAAATATTGTGAATCAAAATAAAAGCATTTTAGTTTGGTTTTGCTAAAGTTTTAGGGGCAATGAACTTTGCTATTGTTGTTAGTTTAAAAAAGTTTATAAGTAACTCTTACTAATTTTATTAGTTGATTTTTCGTAAATGGGAACCAACTAAAATTTAAGGCATATTAACTCAAGAACATAGTTACTGTCATTCTACCCTTTTTTTAAGTTGAATTTTTACTATGTTTTTAGGAAATATAACCTATAGAATTTTTTGTGTGTAGTATTACATTACATCATTACATAGTTTCAGTCCGCTAATTATAAAATTTATGGAAATACAAGAACAAGCATTTAATCCGGTAACTTTTAAAAGCTTAAATTTAAAACTCAGACCTTTCAACTGAGATTAGGCGAATATATTAACAAATAAAAACAGACATGCTATTACACTATACAAATGAGTCTCAGTTGCGAAACTCAGATGATAACTCAGGTAGTGTAAATATAGCTTAAAAAAATAAATTTTTATATCTTCCTTTTTTATTATTAAACTGTGAAGTACAAAATTTTCATAATTAAAAAGATAATACAACTTAAAAAATAAAATGAATGTGCTGTTTATAGGACACGAAAGATGAAACGTTGTGGATGTTTTGTATGTGTTTTGTTTTTTTTTACAATAGCAAAATACACCCAAAACGTCCTAGACGTTTTGTCTTTCATGTTCTATTAACAGCCACTTACAATTTATTTTAAATCAGGGTACACTTATCAGGTAGCCTCAGATAAACAGCTGAGTAACGGTATTTCGTTATATTAATGTCAAATTTTGTTTATGTTTATGTATTTTCTTCCTTTTATACAAACAACAACTGTAGTATTGTAAGAAAAGCTCAAAAAGAAAAAGAAAGATTTTGTGAGTTTTTGTTATTGGTCTCTGACATTCTTATGACGGTTTTAGTTGTTTTTGTAGAACCGCTCCTACCTGATAAGTGTACCCTGTTTTAAATCATACAAAATGCATATGGTTTTTTGTTAATTTAAATGACTTTTTTAACAAGGCGGTTGTAAAAATTTTGTGGTCGTGGCAGCACTGGTTGGGTTATAAATACATTTTTTGTTGTTGTGTATGTTTGTTAAAAAATCGGAAAACTAAAAAAAAGTACATAATTTTTATGAAAGCTAACAAAAGCGGCTTTAAATTTAAAGAAACTGTTGAAATATTTGTTTTACTACAAATCAGAAACAATAACAACCAGCAAAATTTACTCCCGCAGGCGATTCAAAAGAATATTGATAATGACACTGGTTGGCTTGGCGGCACGGAAACTTTCGATCAAGAAACGGTAAAGTTATTGAATGTGAATTGAATATTATGAAAACCTTAACCATATTTTATTTACAGTAATGCTAAACTAGCTGCATCATTTCCTAATGGCGTACGATGTCAAAAATGTTTAGAATTTGGTCATTGGTCATACGAGTGCAAGGAGAAACGTAAATATGTTCACCGCACCTCACGAACTAAGCAGTTAAACAAAAAGATTGAAGAAAAGAAAGCAAACCAAAGTAATGATGTTGCCGGCATCGGAGCAGTAGGGTTAACTAAAAAACAAAAACGCAGGCATTCAACATCTGGTTCTACGAGTGGTTCTTCGTCAAGTTCAGACAGTGAATCAGATTCATCTTCTGATGATTCAGGATCATCAGATTCGGGATCATCCTCCGACTCTGGCTCAACGTCCGGTAGTGATTCGGACAGTTCTAATGATAGTGAGGTTTCCGACTCATCGTCCTCAGATAGTTCAACAAGCAGTTCTGAAGATTACGGAGCACCACCAAAAAGTAAAAAATCGAAACAAGAAACAGATAGTTCTTCAGACTCATCGGAAATTGAAAATGATATCTAAGGGATGCCGAAAACAGGACACAACATGAATTTTCAAATGTAACAAAAAATAGTTTATCAATGGCAGTTTAATGTTTAAGCCAGACTTTAAAACAGAAAAAATACTACCCCGAAGCTGCACATTTTTCCTCTATCTTAAAAGCTTAGAATTATTTAAGGTTTTGTAATTACTTACTAGGAAAAACCTATTTTATCTTCAACTTTAGCCCCTAAACCAGACTTTATTTACAAAGGCTATTAATTAAAATTTTTTATGAATTCAATGTTTTTCTTTTTAATAATAATTGCCGTAGCTAAAAAAACCAATACGGAATGGAAAATTTGCGATTTGTAAAATAATTGTTTTATTGTACTATCACTTAAGTAGGAAAGGCTTTTGTTTTATAAATACATAGTAGTAAAAAATCATCACCAAAAGTACCTTTAGATAATAAAATGGTTTCCTTTTTATACTCATGTACAACTGGTCAAAATATATTATTACTAAGGAACGGAAAGGCATGCTCAGGATAATTAAATTTAATATTTTTAAATATGGAAAAATTTTTATTTTAAATTGTATTTTTAGGAATGAATTATCTTTGCTAATTTATGTTATTGTCTTTAAGTTTTGTTACGATGATTTTGGTTTTACTTAACGAACTTAGAATCAATTGTAGTTTTTTAGTTTAAATATAAGAACTATATTTAACTTTGTGTGTTAATTTTAGTTTAATCAAAAATAAAATGCTTTAATTAAAGATAACAATGCGTTTGAAAGAAATTTCAATGGTTGAAGGATATGTTAAAAAATTAAAATTTGTAAAATTAGAAAATTTTTTTACACATATACAATTATTTATATTCTTTTTTGTACTTTGGAAATAAGATTGTGAAAACAGGGGGGGGGGGGTTATTATAAATATATTTCGAATTCGTACAAATTGAATTATGTACATACGATTTTCGAAATTAATTTTTTTTAATAAAAATCGACACTTAGGATTTTTCTTAAAACTTAAAAGTACCATGTTTTTCAGCATGTTTAATTTCAGTATTAATTGATATTTACCTTAAATTATTCAAAAAAACTATGAATGTTTTAAACGTATTAGATAATCGCCCATGTTCTGACTCTCACGCGATTGTCAAATCACATGCGATTTGTAAATCGAAAAAATTTTTTTTGCATGTTCTGTAGTTCACGCGTTTTTTTTTGCGTTTTGTTTTTTTTTCGATGATGTATTCGAAAATAAAAACATAAAAAATACAAAACAAAAAACCAAGGAATATATAACAAATTGTACCTATTTCTGCAACAACATTTTTATTTTCTTGTTTTCCAATAAAGTTCATACATAAAAAAGTAAACAACTGAAAAAAGAAGATGTGCATAACTAACAGTTTTTTAAAACTGAATTTTTATTGAGACTGTTTACAAAAAATAAAAAAAATTGTAAAAATTATAACAAAACCCCCATATATTATAATTATGGATAGTTTGATTGGCTGTTTTTAACCTAGTTTGGGCAAAAAACATCGGTTCACCTCATCTACCTCTTGCGATTTGAAGTCGCAAACTTTCATGCGATTGTGAACTTCAGAACACCTGTCATGCGATTTCAAATCGCATCGCCAATATTTTGCGAAATGCGATTGTCAGAACATGGGCGAATGATACATATTTGCCTTTCGAAAGTCTTTTCGATTCGAATTAGATAATAACCCCCTAGGGTAGCAGGCAATAACAAAATGACTGACAAGCAGTTTTCATACTGCGATTTTTCATACCTGAGAAAAATTATTTAAAAAATTTTTGCTAAACCTAAATACTTGAATATGGTTTAAATATTAATAACGTATTTTCAAAAATCGTTTATTTTTCATGTTACATGACTGAGGTACATACATTTCACAAACAGTAATACTTATGATACAAATATGGTTAAAAACTTCTTTGAAAACAAAACGTAATTTTTTTTTGTTGAAAGTAATAAAAAATAATTATGTATATTATATAACAAAAATATCTTTACGTTTTAGGTATTTTATTATTTCTTTTTTGTAAGCATGTAACTACTACCGTCTAACGGATCTAACGTCAACTTTAGATCAAATTGTGTGGCCAACTCCCCAGCCGATTCTATTTCTTTAAGGGTAAGGCCATCTGGAAGTTTTAAATTTTGCACGGAGTCATTATTTTTGAAATTATTCATTACGCTCATCATTTCCTCTTCCAAGCGTAACATTTCAGGATCATCCTCTTCGGCATTCTTCGCATAATCATTCGGCTTCTGTACAGTTTTCATAATACCAATAGCTTTTGTCCACATTTTACGTTCATTATCTCTGTACTGTTTATAACGCTCATCTAATATCTTCAGTTCCGAACTAATATCAACATTTTGCGGTTCCATGTATTGTGCTTTTACCAAGATATGACGAGCTTTTTGGTATTCGCCTAGCATTAGATAAGCTCTGCCTTCTTGGAAAAGTGCTTTGCACGAGGGTTTATGGTTAGTAAGATCTCGGATTTCTTTGCACGTCAAACATGTTTTTCCCCAAGCTTTAATTTTATTATAACACACAGCAAGGTTTGTGTAAAGCTTAATAAGAAATACAGTTTGTTCTTTTTCCTCCTGTTCATTGGCCAATCGGCAGAATTTCAGTAAATTTACTGCTTTTTCAAATGCCCTTACTGCATTTCGATATGTTCCTTGTCGGAAAAAATCCAGTCCCTTCAAGTGGATGTCTTTTACTTTGTCAATTACAACGAAAAACTTATTGCGGTCTTCTTCAGGTATTTGTTTATCAGCATCGATATCGCCCACTAAACTGTAAGATACCAATTCAATTATAAACAAACCGTCAGCCTTTGGCTTAACTCGCGGCGGACAACCCATCTCACGAAAAAGCAATTGATATGAAATTATAAATTGTGCATGTTCACCCATGTGCATAGTGCGAACTGCCGCTTCCAATCCCTCTAACACTTCATTTTGGCCCGTATAAAAACTACAGGATGAACCTCGTAAAAAGCTTGAATCAAAAGGGGCACCTTCTCCTTCCCAATAAGCATTATAACGTATACACGCTCTGGCATTTTTTGGCACCGGCGGTTCCTTCTCTAAGCCAACTTTTGTTATCTTTTTCCACAAGTGTTCATTTATTTTCAGCATTCGCGGTTTTAAATCCTCAAATGGTTCGGTCCAAGGTGAGACAAGTTCATTGCGATTGAAAGCATTTTTATCATCATCTTCTTCATCTGAACCTATGTTAAGTTCGTCGTAAATTTCATTGGTAAAGCCCTCATCGAAATTTGTATTAATTTCAAAGCTTGCGCCGCTACTAATAAGTGCGCTAAACACAATAGGACGGTCAGATACATATTTAAATTTAATTTTTGAAGCTGTGACTTACTCTAGGGATAAAGGATCTTTTAAAAAGTTATTTTGCGATACTCCATCATCTTCCATTTTGTTTTAAATAAAACAAACTTCTCAGTTTTCAAACGCGTTCAAATTTCAAAGCCGTACTTTTTTCTTATTAAAAATAAAATTGCAATTCACTTGAATTGATAACACAAATGATATTGTCTTGCCATACAAATGAAATTTAAAAAAAAAATACTTTTCTTTGCTGTGATTAGGGAATGGTAAGCAAAGCCGAAAATCGATTTTCGATTTTACGATCAACGATTTTAATCTCGATTTCCTAAGTCGATTAATCGAAACCCATAAACGATTATAATTCATAGTTGATTTTTATTTTGAAACTATATTAAAAAGAATAAATATCCTTAAAAATGATTTTTAAGTAAGTTAATTAAGCTTTTCCTAAAGAAAGAAAGGTATTACTGGAAAAGGTGTACGTATATATTTAATGATTGCA
Source organism: Melanophora roralis (assembly GCA_963583895.1). Lineage (NCBI taxonomy): Eukaryota > Metazoa > Arthropoda > Insecta > Diptera > Rhinophoridae > Melanophora > Melanophora roralis. The sequence continues at coordinate 91,786,170 of OY757187.1, read as the reverse complement.
AAGAACGCAGGTCATAAATAAATTCAGATAGTTTAACTTCATTTGCACATAAGTATATATATATATATTCATTATAATTTCAATGTATAAAATTAAAAAGTCTAAAAACACAGAAAAACAAAATGACGAAAAGTTATTTTTACTGTACTGCGTACTGAACTTTTTTTTTCTTTTTTTAATTGTTTTAAAATTTTTCCAAGTCTGACTAGAGTACATTTTTAATTAACTTTCGCCCTCAAATATCACAAATTTTAAAATAATACATCAATGCTTCATGTTCCATATGAGTTATTGGTGCAGATAGTTTGAAATAAATTGTTTTAAAGAAGAAATTATTAAAATTTATACCATTTTAAAATTTTTAGGATATATCGCTTTTTTCCGACTCAATAATCGATTTCAGTATAAATTCGTTAACAAAAAGCCGATTACAAAAAATCGATTTTTTTGGGCTCAAAATCGGTTTTTGACTATAATCGAAGTCGATTTACCATTCCCTAGCCGTGACCATTTTTATCGATTTGACAAAATAGCAGGTAAACAAGATTAGAGCTGATGCCTATTGTTGAACCATTTTTTCTGCCTATGGCGGATTCCCGGGAGAATATCAGTAAGTGCCATATAAAATTTTTAATAATAGCCTTTATAATAATGCCACATACTTTTACTCCTCTACTGTATGCCTATTGCTTTATATGGGAATATAAATTTGCCAACACTTCCTTTGAGCAAAGGTTTCTTTTCTTTCAAACCCTTAGTAGCTCTTCCGTTGAAAAGTTGGGTAAAATTAACAAAGAAATGTCGCAGCCACTATTGCTGGGTAAGAACATTCCAAATACATAGGTATTTTTATTTCCGATAAGGCCTCGGAAATGCTTTAGAACAAGTTTGTTGGCAAAAACGAACTAAATCCTGATACATCTAATTAGGTAATCTCGTACCTGCAACAACTACATATTAGTACCAAAGTGTCAAAAAACAGCTCATAGAAAACAACGATGAGTAATAACTTTTGTTGTTTTATTTTCACAGGAAGAACAAAATTTTGACATTTTGGCACTAATCAGCTGGGCCGACGAGACTAGCTGGTTCTTTGTATCATGGAACTGAAGCAACATATTGTGTTTGGTTTTTCCAGCTGGGACAATTGGCTACTAAATTAGCTGTTAGTGAACTTAAGTACATACAAGTTTTAATACTCAAACATTTCAAAATTGATGTAACGAGCAAAAAAAACTCAACTAAGTAAAGATGTTATGGCTTATGTATTACTTTCGTTATTTTTATGAACCACCATGAGAGAATCCTGGGCTAGAAATGGTGAAGAAAAATGCCATCTGTTTGCAAGTCGCTTAAGGATCGTGTTTACACCCAATACATTCACTGACGAGAGGGGATTACCGCTGGTTGTTGCTAGGTGTCCTGAGGAAATTCGTTTTCATCTTTCAGATGTCGCAGAGGTTATTGTTAGTTTAAATGCAAAAAAGCTCCCGCTTTTGATGGAATAAGCATCAAAATGCTTTTAGAACTGCTTTGTACAGCAAAAACAATAGTTCCTATTATTTTAACGCCATATTACGGCTTGAGAATTTCCCGCCAGTATAGAAAATTGCCTTGGTAAAGATGATTGCTAATCCTGGAAAAGAGCCTTCAAAATTGGAGTCCTACAGTCCTATAAGTTTGTTACCAACTATGTACAAATTGTTTGAGAAATTGCCTAAAAACAAGCTGACCCCGAACTTGAATGTGCATAACTGTATTCCAAATCACCAATTTGGCCTTCAGAGTCAACATAGCACCATCGAACAAACCCATAGATTGGTACAGGTTGTAAGAAAAGTTTTGAGAAAAAAAGAACTGCTCCGCGCTTTTTATTGATGTCTCTCAAGCCTTTGATAAAGTTTGGCATGAGGCCTGTTGAAAAGCTAAGGCTCAACTTACCGGTTAATATCTTTAACCTTTTCAATAATTACATAACTGGTCAACAATTTATGGTAAAAGGAAACTGCTTGAGCTATCCACAACCAATAGGGCGGGGCACTTCAAGGGAGCATATTAGGTCAAATTATGTATTTGCTTTACACAGCAGACATGCCCACAAACAATTTTACTCATACATCGACATTTGCTGATGATACCGCCTTTCTCAGCATACATAAAGACCCTAAAGAGGTCGCTTAACAACTGCAGCATCCCATATCCCAAGTATAAAAAGGGGCAAATTTATGGGGTATTAAAATGAACGAACAAAAATGCACCCACGTTACTTTTACTTTACGCAAGGAAACTTGATTTTAAGATTTGAATACTTGTTGTTAGTTCGCCAAAGGCGAAGATTCAATAATATAAAATATGAACAAGAAATTTATGAAATAAAAAAATCATTAATTTAAAAAAAATTTATATCGTTGATTTACAAAAAAAAAACTTATTATTTAAAAAAAAATCATGTGTAATTCGTAATTTCATGTGTAATTTTGGCATGATCCATGTGTAATTTAACATTTCGTTGGTGGCAACACGGAAACCAAGACAACAATCTATTCGTTAATGCTAGGTACAAACTTTGCAACATGCTTATGCAATCAGGCATGTTTTATTGTTGGTAGAATAGTTTGTAGTTTTGTTAATATGTATTTTCATTTTATGTAGCATTACCCCTGGTCTTCATTAGCAATAAATATGTTAACATATATTGCAGCAACTGTCAAAATTATGTTATCTCTAATGTGGACTGCTCTATTGCGTACATATTTATTGCCAACATTTTATTGAGCAATAATTGTCAACCATTTTTCGAAAGCACTTATTGCGGACATAAAACGTCAAACTCAATTGTCATTTTTAAGTGACATTTAAAAAACGACGCCAAGTGATACAAAGCGATAAAAAATTAATAGTTTCTAACAATTTTCCTTAAAAAAACGATGATTTTCTGAATTGGTTTGTTTTTTTATGATGAATTAAGATATATACGTGTTCCCATACCCTTAACATAAGCAAGTCAATAAGCAATAATTCCCCGTTATTCTTCCGACGTTATTGCCTTATTGCTAAGATATTTATTGCTAATTTGGACGGGGCGTTAGAGGTTTCAAAAAGATCAAAATCGGAATTAACCCGCACAGCACAAAAATAACGTCAATACTGACGTGATAAATATTGAACATGTAGCATACGAGCGTGATCCATTAATCCACTTTAATGGATCACGATCCAAATATCACAATATATATTGAACGTGTAGCAGTGCCCATAGGCCATTCTGCGATATGGATTGCGATCCATCAATATTGCATGCTACACGTCCAATGAATATCGTGATACTAAAAATATCACAATATTTATTGAACGTGTAGCAGTACCCTTAACTTTAATAAATTTAAATTGTAAATTTTTTAAACTTAGCGCCCAATTAAATTGAAAAATTATTAGAGTCGCGCGAACGATTTCAGTTTTTTAGTTTTTCAAGTTAATCAATGAAGTAGAGTTGTGCCCGTCTCGTTACTTTAGTTCGTTTTTGCCAACAACCTCGTTCATTTGATCTCCAAACCCTTTATAAATTACATTGTGGTTTGTGGAAAAAACTAACGAGGTTGTTGGCAAAAACAATTTTGGCCAAATATTAATCGATTATTTGGCCAAATTTGTTTTCACTTACTTCATTGTAGAGTTGGGTCAATCGGTTACTTTAGTTCGTTTTTGGCAACAACCTCGTTCGTTTTTTCCACAAACCACAATGTAATTTTTATCTGGTTTGGAGATTAAATAATTTAGGTTGTTGGGATCCAATAGAGTTGGGTCAATCGGTAATTTTAGTTCGTTTTTTCCAACAACTTCGTTCGTTTTTTTCCAGGAACCACTGTTGCCAATTTAGCTCTTTTCTCGTCAAATCTAGCGTTTTTTCTATACACATTGCTATAAAATATCTGATTTAGCTATTAGCGGAAAATCTAGCGATTTTTTAAAGTCAGTTTCGATTTTACTTAAATGTTATTACTTGTCAACATTGTTATTGCTTTATTCAAAGAAAGGTTAATTCACAGACAAAGTGTTTTTGTGTTTTGCTTTTTTGATCTACTGAGTTTGACACTAGGAATACTAAAAGTTTTCATAGCAAATAAGCGGTATTACAAGTACATCTTTGAAATAAATTTTGCAAAGTAAAACTCAGGGTACGCTTATCAGGTAGGAGCGATTCTACAAAAACAACTAAAACCGTCATAAGAATGTCAAAGACAAATAACAACAAATCACAAAATCTTTCTTCTTCTTTTTGAGCTTTTCTTACAACACTACAGTTGTTATTCGTATAAAAGGAAGAAAATACATAAACATAAACAAAATTTGACATTAATATAACGAAATACCGTTACTCAGCTGTTTATCTGAGGCTACCTGATAAGTGTACCCTGGTAAAACTATAATAACGGTATTTTTAAACATACACTTACATACATATGTACGTATTCTTACAACTAATTATGTATCTATGCATGTATTTGCATATCAGTTTTAAGTGGTGTATGTGTATTTTACAAGTAAAAATTAATAAATGCTGGAACTACGAAGTACCAATACCAATACTACTTAAAGTGGGTACCAATTTGACCTATGAAAATTCAGATGTAGAAGATTGACTTCAGATATTTAATCAAACAAACTATAATATCTAACATTGTTTTTGCTTTTTATTATGAATTATATTACAGATAGTTAACAAATTTAACTAAATTTTTCCTGCCAAGGACTAGAGTCTTTTAATTTAATTTTTTTCAAATGTTTAAAACACTGACGCCTGTATTCATAATAATTGTGATAGATTTTTTTATGGCTTATTTAACAATTATTCCATAGAAATATGTCAAATAAGCCCTAAATAAACCTTCAATAATAGTTTTGAATACGTGGGATAAATTTAATACATACATACATTATTGGCGAATTCACAAGGTACGATACAATGGCATATTGTATTATTGTCATATAATTTCACAATAGCATAAAAATTTTGTTGTTGCTTTTCATACGAAACTTGTTGTGAAACAATACAACTTTGTTTGATATGTTTATTGTGATGTCATATTCTATACAAAGTCATGCGCCAAGCGCCTGAAACGGAACTGCGAGTTTTCTATTTAATTTTTGGAAGCCGCTAGCACTCGCCACCCGTAAAAATGTATAATACTAGAATCTTAGGCAAAAAAATTGTGTTTTCGTTAGTCGTATCAGCTGATATAGATTTTAAATACCACACTTATATATGAGAGGTTGTTCACAACAGTCATATTTTTTGGTTCTATTATTTTACAACATATGATTTCACAAGAACTTGTGAATTCGCCATATGTGTTTTATTTCTTTCGTGGCCTGAATTTCTTAAAAATTATTATTTTCTAATAAATAAAATTCTTTCAGATGCCACAATACTTTGGTTTTTTTAATATTAAAAAAAGATTTAAACTGTTTCCATCGTTAAAACTATTGCAAAATAACAAGATACACCTTTTTTTGCAATAGTGTGTCTAGAAAGTTAAAAAACGACCTTTTGGCTATTTATACCTAAAATTTCTAATAATTTTTAATTTTAGCTATCTTTTTAGCGTTTTTTTACTATAATTTAGCTATATTTTTGCGAAAAAAGTTGGCAACAGTGCCAGGAACTCTAGAACACAACTCTACTACTTATGTATGTATGCAGTTTTAAACACATTTATTGCACAAACTATTTTATTGACGGTGGTTTGTCTTGGCTTCGATTCACCAAACTTCATCAGTTTCAAAAACTGAAGTTCAAATGCCCTTAATTATTATTAGGTACTATTAAATTTATTATTAAATTTTTTCGTTTTTAGTTAAAACGCACCCACTTAACAGCTATATTTCAATTTGACTGCTTTTTCAAGCTTCAATAATGAATCAAGATAAATAATTTATTTCCTAATTAATTCACCACTTATAAAGCAAAAGTTCATGACACTTGTTCCCCAAACAAAATTACATCTATTTTATATAACTTTTTTGACAGGATTTTGTGGTAATATACTACATTTTATTTGATTGCTATTTTTTGTTCAATATGAATTAAAAGTAATAAATAAATTGAACGTGAGAAAACGCCTTTAGGAATTAAATGGAGCATAACATTTTCATCACATTTTAGTGCAACAACCAGCAGACAGGGCGTTTAGGAAATTTTTTTCGTGTGTCTTTTTCCTGGCATTATCAACTTATGCTTAAGAAGAGTGTTGTATAAAATATACATGTTTGGTGTAAAAAGTCATACTCGTATTTTGTCTGTTTTAAACTAAATTATGGAACATTTTATATGCGTAAATGAAGAAAAAATGAGGGTGTGGTTGTCGTTACAGAATTCTTTATACAAATACTTATATTGAGATAAAGTTTTCTTAAAATTAATGCAAGTAAGCAAGTACACAATTTTAAGTGGAATTATTACACTTGTCCTATAACGTATTATTGTATAGTTTGTGTACTTTTGATTATTTTATAGAGTAAGAAGAAAAAAGATAAAAATGCATCTCCTTAACTTTTATTTTATACAAAAAACATGACACAGAAAAAACTGAGTTGTAGAATCAGTAACAAATTTCAGAGAATCAGTAAATATTTTGTTTGGCTGAGGACCTACAACGAAAGTTGTAAATTTAGACAAACAATTTTGCAAGAATTTTAGTTTCTGTAAAAAAATTTTGTTGAGCTGGTTAAATATTTTATTTGTCTAGGCGAAAATTTTGTTTGATTTAAAAATCAAATAAAAATATTATTAGAGACTATTAAATAAATTGACTAAAAAAAAAATTATTTTGAACCAGAATTTGTTTGAAAAATTTTTTTTGTAGTTTTTTGTGTGTGAGCCAACACTTTTTTCATATATTCTTAAATATCAAATCATCGCCCTCGCAAACTAGCAATTATTATTCAAACCTTAAAAACTAAATTGTTAATTTAAGTTCAGCTAGAGCCCCAAATTAAGGTATACAACAATTCTAAAGGCTTCATCTGAGGGCAACATATACCTCTTACTCATACGAGTGTGCTGCTCAAGTTGTAAGATGTTTCGAGTGAGCGGACTGTGATGTGTTTTCAGCTTAATTAAAAATCCTGTCCCTATAGTTTAGGATTTCACACATATGTAGCTAGTGGAGCTTGTAGATCCTTGTAGATATTGCTGTTTTTAATATACCAAGGAGCACTAGGAACTGAAGGCTGTGCTCAAAATTGAATTCTATAGCACCTAATTGGTTTCAAAATTGATTTGTAAAGGATAAGTTTACAATCGAGACAAAGCACAAAGTTTTTACTTATTAGATAATGAATTTGGGCTCACCTAAATTTTATTTGGGTCAACTTTATATCTATGTATATGTGACTTCAATGCAAGGCGATGATCCAAATGAATTCCAAGTAACCTTTACGTGGAGGTATTTTTGTTTATTTATTTTTATTTCCCATAACTTTCTTTTTGAATAATATGATGCTGCAGTTGGTTTGCGGCTGATACTACCTTTAGTTACGCCATCCCAATTGGTTTAGCATAACTTAAGTGGTCCTCGTCTTTGATCATAAATTATCGGTTGGTTATGTACTTTTGCAAAAGGTTATAGAAATTTACAGGCAAATTAAGCTGCAGTTTAGTTACAATCCCTTTAATGCCACACTTTATCAAAAGCCTGAGAGATATCAATAAAGAGCACAAAGCAATAATTCTTCTTCTCATACGCCTTTCTTATAACCTGTGGGTCTGTTTAGTGGTACTGTGTTATCGGCTAAAACCAAATTGTTAATTGAAAATGCAGTCGTTGTCATTTAATAAGGAAATTAGTTTGATTTAGCAATTTCTTGAACGATTTCGACACACCAGGTAACATGGTAATAGTCGTATATGACTCCGCCTTAGTGGGCTTTTTCCCAGGCTTAAGAATCACCTTAATTAAATAATTTTTTCATAGTGGGGGAAAATGTTCAAGCCGTATTATGACGTTAAAAACTGAGCTCTTTTTAATCCATATGTCAGAGAACAAAAGTGTATTAAAAGAAATAAAATAGCGGATGAGCTGTCAAAGCAAGGCATGGAAAGAGCAATAAGCTTTTTTGCCCAGATTACTACTTAAATATGGGTATAGACTTTGTTGTGGGGGTAAGACCACAGTGGTCTGGGAAAATATCACTTTTTGTAGAGTTTCTAAGATTATGTGGCAATCTTATAGCCCGGAAGTCAGGAAGCTTCTTTTATACCTGCAAAAAAGCGTTTGTAGTTTCCTAGTAGGGATGAAAACAGTTCATTGCTGAACAGCGCTTCATTCAAAAAAGCAGGACGACTGGCCAGCAATAATTGCAGTTTTTGTGCTATACTGGGTGACGGCCGGGTATATTCTGTAAACCTATTCTTTGATTGTACGCTCCAGAGTATCCTAAAGTTCCATACCTTTATTAAGCTTAACCAAAATCACCACTTTATCGTTTCTGCTTCTCTGATCATCCAGTTAAATCTAATCTAATGTGTAAAAATCTGTATTTTTTAAATAATACCAAAAACAAAACACAGCAATTTATGATTGTAAATAACTTTGCATTAAGTGAATATTTTTTCCAATTTTCGCCAACCCGTATAGTTATTAGCTAATAGAAAATTAAGAGTCTTTGAGGAGCTCAAATTGAAGTCGACCTAGTGGTGAAAAGTGCACTTTATTTTATTTAACCTGAAGAAAAACCCATAACAGTTTTTTCTGTACAAAGCTTATGTTTTGGAAAACACTCTCTTCCCATTATCTATGAAATTTTTATTTTACAATGTCATATCTTATAAACGAAGATTGTTTGAAAAGCTGCAACTCCTTAACTAAATTAAAAATAATTCAAGTATAAGTACATTTACAAATGTATGTATTTGAAAATTGAAATTATTTAAAAATTTTATTCAAAACTAAAACATATTCGAGATCTTTAAAATATGTTGCCAGTTTGTTTAACTCTAAAATAAACTTTATATTATTCGTTAAAATTTGCATAAATTTCTCCTCAAGGCAATAGAGGAATGGGAACTAAAATCTTTATTTTAACTGAAATACCTTTGATTTGAATCAAACGTTATTTAATACATAAGTTTATGGGGTTTGTATTTAGTTTCGAAATTGATTTCAAGTTCTTAAATTTAATTTAAAATATAAAATTTTAATTACAAAAGTTTTATTACAAATCTTAACAAGCTTTCTAAAGTGAATTAATAGTACATTGTAATCATACACTTGTCAGCCATAAGTCAGTAAAATTTGCTGATAAATTTTAAAGTTTGTTTTCTAAGTCTTTTGTTTGGTAATGCAATATTCAACTAAAATACTAAGCATCAGTCAAAAAATTTTAAACTATTGTTTAATTTTGGTGGAGTAGTTTATATTTTTTTTGTAACAATATTTATAGTCACTCAGTTAGCAGTTTACACCAATTAGCAGACAAAAATATAGGAAACTAGAGTTTAGTTAAATTTTAAGTTTAAAAAAAAGCAACAAATTCATATAAAAAATGATTTTTAACACATTTATGCCATTGCTTTCTCGCTAGTAGAATACACACATAATCAAATTATAAATGCGAATTTTTCTTTTTTTTGCATTTCTCCACTTATTAAAATAATATTTATTACATGACATTGGCCGGCGTTTCGTCTATACATGGCATCCCATTGCGTCAAATATGTGTATGTTTGCGTCTGGTTGCATCAATAGCTCAACTTTTGCATTTTTTAGTCAATGGGGGGCTTGGTTAAGTTTAACATGTAACTTAGTTTGTGCAAATGTCTAAATATCTAGTCTGAGTTGTAGCAAATAATATTAAATATATATTTGCATTTTACATAAACCATGAAAGATTGAACTTTATGTTTGTTAGTTTTGTTACAACTTCTTTTTTTAATTTTATTACGCAGTTTGTCTTAAGCATTATACTAATGTTAGTAATTTTTGTAAAAGTAAATCTATTGGAATAGTATAAGCATGTTGCCTGTAAACTTATTTTTGGTAAGAAAGTGGAAAGAATTTAAATAGAGCTTTTTTAAATAGTTAAACAAATCTAAGCTAAATTTTTATTCGGTTACTTTTCCACAAAAGTCCAAACACTTAATTAATAGTGAGCAATTTTACAAAATTACTTTCAGAAAATTTTTTAAAGCAAAAAGTAAACAAACGGATTATTAAAAAAAAACAAGGGTCAAATCGCCGCATTCAATTTAAATCAAAATAAGCTCGATTGATTGAGTTGTCAATGCTTTTAATATAAGAATTCTTATTAGAATTTCGATTCGAGTCGAATGCGGCGATTTGGCCCCAGCACACATTGTGTTTTGTAAGATTTAAACATAGACGATTTTGAACGGAATTGCCATAAAATTTATTTAAATTTTTTTTTCTTTTTAATTTGGCTTAACTTCATATAATTTTTTTTTATCGGAAGAAATAAATATTTTCCGTTATTGTTGAAAGAAACTTTTATTTGAAAATAACAAGGTTTTTCCACCGATACTAGCCGAGTAGAATGCATTTTCAAAAGCAGCTACGCAATTTCATCATCAGTACTCTTTGAACGGTAGTAGTGTCTTTTGGTTGTAAACATCACATCACCTATTAAACTTACATGTACCAGAGACCTGCTTTTTTTTGTTAAATAAAAGTTTCTTTTAACATTAAAGGAAAAATATTAATTTCTTCTGAATAAAAGAAATTATATGAAGTTAAGCCAAATTAAAAAGAAAAAAAAGATGTATTAAAATCAATAAGTTCAACAATAAATAAAAACCAATATTTCCCATATGAGTTGTTTACACAGATCGCTCATTTGCTCAAACAACGTTATAATTAAAAAAAAAAGAAAAATGCGTTTGAAATTTTGAATTTGCTAACGTTTACTAGAAAAAAATCGGATTGTTCTCTTCGAATGTAAAACTTATAAACAGTTTAAAGATTAACGCTTGTATTCATAATAAATAAAGTAGTCTTATTGAGGGCTTTTTTGACAATAATGCCATAGACATACGTCAAATAGGCGCTTTATAACTCTTCTTTAATTTTTATGAATACGGGGGTAAGTTAATAAAAATACATTATTTGAGTTATGACGTTGATTTAGCAATGGGTCATTAAAACTGATTTTGCTATTTTTGTTTATGTGTTTACACTGAAAAACATTTAAAATTTTATTGAAAATTTTTTATTAGCAGGAGTATCCAGTAAAATTTGTAAAATTACTAATGAACTAATTATATAAAGCCAAAGATAATAGAGTAAATTTATAACTACGGATAATATCATTGGGAATAAGGTAGACCACGTGTAAATGACCATTGGCACCATTTGTTTACGAGTCACAATTAGTTTCAAGGAAAACTACCAAGCCGAGTTATTTTGCACTGCAAATAATATAATAAAAATACCTTGTGCGAGTTTTAAAGTCCAAAGAAAACTTTACAAAATTTGAACGTTCGTATAAGTAATAGAAATAGTTGAAGAAGGTTTGAGGTCGATAGCTATAAAAGTTTTCGACAATATTCATATTTAAAGGTTAATAAAAGTTGTTAATTTTTTTGGAAGTTTTAGTCGGCCTGCTCCTCTCCAATTTTTTTTTTGCAAAATGTATGAATTATTTGTAGTTTTCCAGATGTAACGTATCAAAAAGTTCATAAAAATTGTTAATTTGTATGAGAGCTACCCCTTCTCCTGGCCCCACCCAAATTACTTGTTGCAGGCCCCTAGAAGTCGATAGCTATTATAGTTTCCGAGACATAGCGTATTGAAAATTTTATAGAAATTGTTAATTTGTATGGGAGCTACCCCTTCTTCTGCCAACCACCCCCCCCCCCCCCCCCCAAATTTTTTTTTTCTTGATGGTCTAGGTCTTATTGTACAATTACTTTTTGTAGAACATTTGAAGTCTATAGCTGTTATAGTTTCTACGAATTAGCGCATAAAATGTTTCACCAAATTTGTGCAATTGTAGAAGAAATACCACTTTCCCTGATCCATTCTGAAAAAAATTTTCTATTATATAGGTCCCTCTCTAAGAGTATTCGTGCCAAGTTTTGTGGCAAGAATGACGTTATTTACAAAGATATATAAGGATATATGCACGGATTTTGCCCTAAAAAATGGGTTATTTTGGGTTTTTCGCTTATATTTCAGTCAATAGTGAACCGGTTTTGCTGATTTTAAATAGCGATTGTCTCCAGGATATTTCTAATAGTTTGACACCAATAACTGATCCGTATCTTTTCATTTGATTTCGGAAAATTGATTTCAACAGATGGACAGACGGACATGGCTATATCAACTTCCCTATCTATAAGAATCCAGAATATTTATACTTTATGGGGTCGCAAATGGATAATAAAGAAATTACAAACGGAATGACAAACTGATATATACCCTTATCACTATGTGAAGGGTATAGAAAGGTACGCTGTAGAAAAGCCGCAAAATGTATATATTTTTTAAATAATTTGACAATTTGTTTTTTCTCTCATGAAGAAAAACATTCAACCCAAGTAGGAAATGATCGTTACATTACAGTTCTTAGAAGGGGAAGAATCCCCAAGCTCCTTGAAGTTTTTTAACTTGCGAAAATTCTAAAAAACGATGACAATCAATTTGTCACACTTTAAGAAGAAAACATTACTCCTGTCACTGGGAAAAAGTCCTCTAAGCCACCTCCAATTTATTTAAAAGATAAAAACTAAAACGATCTAGTAAGGTTTTTAGACGAATTAGTCGACGAAAATAATCTTAATGCGTTTAATAAAACTCTCTCCATTTATGATTTTAAATATACATATTTTGCACGGAAGAGTTATAGTTAAACTTCTACATTAACGTTCTGGACCTGCACAGTGCTCGAACTGTCAAGATTATGGTCACCTCAAAATTTAGCTGCCCTCTGCTTGTGTTTAATGTGAAGTCCAGCATGCTACGACCAAGTACAATAAGACGAAGCATGATATCGGGGTAACGAAATCCATCAACTGCGGTGGAAGCCACACTGTCAATTAAAGAGGTTGCTCTGTTTTTCAAAAACCAGTTTCTACCCTTTCCCAGTGGCCAAGCTTACCTAATGCAAATATGATTTCATAAGCACAACCAATTACTAGTCAAGCTTCATATACCAACGCACTTAAATTTTACCAACCCAACGCAAGAAAGCCTTACAAGCCAACAACACAAAAAGAGGTGTCGACAAACAAACCAACCGGGTCCAATGTTAGTGGCTTGGAATCTGTATTTGGGGATAAAATTAAAAGGTAGATTTAGTTCATGGCATGATACAAGAGAACAAAAAATGCAGTCTTTTTCTGAAGGCCATGTTTAGTAGGACATGAACTTTCTAAAGGGTTGGTTTCTGGAACGCAAACAGCGTTTCATTATCAATGCCATTTTACGAATTAAACATTTCCTGGCAATATAAAAAGTTGCTTTGATAAATATAATTTATTAGCCTGCCTACAATGTTGAATTTGTTTCAGAAATTGCTTAAAAATAAGCTAACCCCAATCCTGAATGACAATAACTGTATTCCAAATTACAAATTTGGCTTCAGAAGTCAACATAGTGCCATCAAACAAACTCACAGGTTGGTACAGGTTATAAGAAAAGAATTTGAGGAAAAGAAGTACTGTTCCGCGATTTTCATTGATGTGGTTCAAGCTTTCCATTAAGTACATAATAAAGGTCTGTTAAGCAAATTAACCTGAATTTGTCAGTTATTTAACCTTTAAAAAAAACAGGGTGTCTGGTGGGAAATTTATATTTTTAAATACGATTTTTTCAAAAAGTAATAAACGATGCGAATGGGGACTGGCGCCGTTGGAATTTCCGCTTGTGGGGATTTTTTTTAGTCATGACGTAGTGGTCGAGTGAGCTCGCGCGTTCGCTGTGTCAACAATTTTTTTCAAAGGTAGGTATTCGAAAAAAAAACGTGATGGACCGTTTGTAAATTTAATTCGTTTGTGGATGCAGAGATTCCGCGCAACTGCTTCGGCTATGAATGCCCCACAGCCAGGGCCTAGTCGATCTTTAAGGACTCCCGAAAACTTTGAACAAGTTGAAAGCAGTTTACGTAAAAATCTGCGACTTTCAAAATGGAAAAGAGCAGTCTCACTGGGACTTCTAAGAACAGTTATTCATGAAATTTTAAAAAATGATCTGAAGTTCCATTCTTTTAAAATTCAAATCGATCAAGAACTGAAAAAATTACTTTGATTTACGCAAAAATTTATGTGAAACCATGTTGGAGCATCTTCGCACTGTAAATCCAATTTTTTGGAGCAACGAGGCTCACTTTCACTTAAACGGCCATGCCAACAAGCAAAAATGCCGCTACTGGTCTCCGAGAACACACAACCCTCGTTAAAAATAAAAAAACATTGCCCCAGGGTAACTGTTTAGTGTGCCTTATCTACGCATGAGGTAATTGGACTATTTTTTTCCAAATTTTCTCGAGGTCAGGCGACGAATGTAAATAGTAAAAATTATCGACGCATGATTACGGAATTCTTTTTGCCAAACCTGAAGCTTGTTACTCGTACTTTTCTCGCGCGTGGTTTCAACGGGATGGGGCGACTGCACACACAGCCAGAGCTTTAGAAAATTTGCTTCGAGAAAATTTACCCAAAAAAACGGATGAATACCTTTGCGGACAACCAATGGCCACCGAGGTCGCCCAATCTAACTCTTATGAATTTTTTTGGGCCTACTTTAAAGAGAGTATTAATAATGACAATATCCAATCTCTTGTGTCTTAAAAAGGATATATTCGTTGAGAAATCAGCTCAATTGAACTGCAGCGTGTTGCGCAGAACACAAGGCTTCATTTTGAACAGTGTGTTCAATTCGACGGAAGGCATCTGGATTCTCTTTAAAAACTAAAATCCGCATTTCCATTCTATCGTTCAATCCTCTCAGTAGAACTTTGTGTCAATTATTACGTTTATTATTTTAGTTTGAAAAGATTAATCTGCCATCAGACACCCTGCACATAACAGCTCGAAAATTTGTGACCAAAGAGGGAGTGCTCTAGGTATTATTTTGTACTTTCTTTATACAACAGATATGCCAACCAACAGTCTTATACACACGCCGACATTTTCTGATGATACCACTTTTCTTAGTATTCATTAGACTCCAAAGGGCCATCAGACCCGTTGCAACATCATGTTACTCAAGTAGAAAAATGGGCAAAGTTATGGGGAATAAAAATAAATAAACAAAAAAGTACCCACGTAACTTTTACTTTACGCAAAGAAACGTGCTTCCCAATCCGTATTAACAACCATATGGTGGCCCAACGATTTGTGACGAAATACTCTGGAATTAGCTTGGATCGTCGCCTCACATTAGAGTCGCATATATTTAGATGTGAAGCTGACACAAATTAAACTTAAAATGGCCCAAATTCATTTGTTTATTGCTAGAAACTTTTTGCTACGTCTTGATTTTAGGCTTCTGCTCTACAACTCAATGTTGAAACCAATTTGGTGCTACGGGATACAATTATGGGCCAATACAAGAAAAAATGGGTTTGTACCACTTTCACATATGTATATCAGCTCGTATATCAATGTTAAAGAAAGAAATATTTCCTAATCTCTCTTACTTTTGTATAAGATTTAAATTTTTATTTTTGTTTATTTTTTTAAGTTCAATGTGCTGTCACGTTTAATAAGCTTGAGTTCAGCTTACGTCTGTATTAACAACATTATTTTGTTTCATAAAATTGCTTTATTAACTGCATTAAGAAATTAAAAACCAAACAAAAGTTGAATCGTTTGATAATGATGGTGGTCCAAAAATAAGTCGACAAACCCCAAAAAGTCAAAAATGTTTTTTTGCCAAAAATATTAAGCACATTCGAACACATGCACACTTCTTGGCTAATTAACACTTAAGAAACTTAAGGCATGAAAACTTCACGGACTTGTACACGGGGAAGAATCAACAATTGCTTATAAAGGGTTGAACTTTTTTTGTTGTTGTTATAAGCTGCAACTAAAACAGAACACACGCATTGGTTCTCACGACAGATGATGAGTATGAAATGATGCGCATTGATGATTAGATCAATTGATATTGAAGAGTTTTAAAACAAAAAAGTGTACAACAATAACCAAAGGATCTAAAGGACTAAAGCAAAACAAACAATATACATCAGTGTTAAAATAAATAAAATTAAAAACTTAAATGGGTTGGCAAAAATTATATGCGCCAAGTATAAGCGGTTGTGCTGTTTGTTTTTTGTTTTATTATGATACCAAACAGTTTATGCGAATATGAGTTTGATTTTGGGTTAAGATCATGCAACATCTGCACTTTTGAGAAGTTTTTTTTGATTTTTCCAAAAGCTTAAAATCGATTAAGCAATATTTTCGTATAACATCACGATTTTTTTAAACTCCATTAATACGCGTTTAACAATAAAAAACAAAAGACCTTGCCCTTGGATAATACTTGAAGTAAATGCGAGTATGTATTGGCGTTGTATATTTTTAATGCATATACAACGAATAATGTATCATGTACATTCTTCTCTTCAAAGTAGTTAATAAAATATTCTATTGAAAAGACAAGTAAGAGCGCTTTATTCGGCTGTGCCGAATCATAGACACCCTTTACATTGGCCTTTCGAAACCTGGAACTCTTTTTTATTTTAATTTTTTTTTATTTATGAACTATTTCTCTTAGGGTGGCTACGGAGAAGTTGTAGGGAGTTTTACCCTAATTTTCTTAAACTTTGTATGGCAACCCCCTTAGGGGGTGGAGATAGGGGGTAAGTACGCTTTAGGAAAATGTTTGCAATGAAATGAGTTTGGGTCAGTCCTTTCTTTGGCCTATCCACGGGCACCCTGGAAGCTGTAGGGGATTTTATTACAACTTCCCAAACTTTGTATATGAGCCCCCTTAGACGATGGTGATAGGGGTAAGTATATTTTAGGGGAATTTAATAAGGGTCGGTCGTACACTTTTTTCTTAAGGCCGACTCTGCGGAAGTTATGGGTGTTTTTACATAATTTTTGTAAATTTTGTGTAGCAGACCCCTTAGGTGATTGAGATAGGTATGGTGTAGAAATACGTTTGGAAGGAAAAATTATGGGAATCTGTTATACATTTTATTCCTCACGGGGCGGCTCTGGGGAAGCTGTTTTTTTAAAATTTTATATAGCAGGCCTGTTATGGGCTTGAAGTAGGGGGTAAATGCGTTCCACAAAAATGTTTGGGAGGAAAAATTATTTGGGGTTGGTATTACATTTGACCTTTGTAGAAGTACCTTGGAAGCTGTGGGAGCGATTAAAAAAAAAATAAAAATTTGCATGGCAACTCTGTGAGGGGCCGAAAATAGGGTGTAAGTACGTTTCACAAAAATGTTTTTGGGGAAAAATTAATGGAAGTCGGTCTTATATTGCATTCGTGTAGGGGGAACTCCTTGGCAGTTGTAGACCTTTTTTTTTTATAAATTTTAAAGAAATGTAGAGAAGTAGTCTTGGTTTTTGGCTAATATCTCGGTCAGTTGTTCAGCGGTTTTGCCGGATTTTTGTAGCGATTTGCACGCTAATATTTTTGACAGTTTAAAACCACTTACGGGTCTATGCGACATCGGGGGGATTAAAAAGTTGATTTCAACCATAACACGGACACACGGGCAGACGGACAGATGGATATCGCTTAGGCTACTTCTTGCTTCATACTTATTTTAAATCCCAATATTGGTTGAATTTCTAAACGCAGCTTGCAGTGTCCCAAATAACAAATACTTATTTATGCATTGGAAACAAAAAACATTGCAAAATGGGAGGTAGTTGATTTTTCGTGATGCAAAGCAAATTGTGTTTAGAGAAACACCCATTCTACACCTTGTTTTAACGTGTCCTATTGCAAATAAATATTTCAATACAAATAACACTAGATTGGATTCCAGTTTTATTTAAAATAAGTTATTACCCCTTAATTTAGGGTACCTTTATTTCAATATGATCTTGACTTTTTTTGTTTGCTTACTTTGGCAAATCCTTTTCTGATCAGCGATCGATAATCTCTCTTTCTTTGTTTTTGTTAAGAATAAAAAGGTTAAAAAAAGAAATCATTTTCCATCATTTAAGAGACGAAAAATTACACTTGAAATTCCTCTTTGGCTTATTTAGTCTGGCCAACAATTTTTCCTCCGATGAGTGTGTGCGTAAATTATACTGGGTGGCCCAGAAAGACCGAAGTGGTGTGAATTCCTTATAACTTTTTTATTATAATTTTTTTCTTCTTTTCTTTTCAGTATTTTGTAAAGAAGACTTGGATAATTTATAATGGAGCAATACACAATTGAACAACGTGCCCAAATTGTTGAAATTTACTTTTCAAATCAACGGTCCATTGTGTTGACTCAGCGTGCATACCGTCGTCAATTTAATGTGCGGGTTGCACCCTCTCAGTCAACAATAAACCGTCTGGTTGCAAATTTTCGAGAACAAGGAGCAGTAAGGAACCTTCCTGGTCCCGGCAGACACCGAACTGTCCACACGGCTGACAATATTCAAGTGGTACAGGAGAGTATTCGGGAGGATCCAGAAACATCAACCAGGAGACGTTCGTCACAACTGGGCCTCTCAAGAACTTCGCTGCAGCGAATTTTGCACACCATAGGATTGTTTCCATACAAAATTCAACTTGTTCAAGAATTGAAACCAACAGATTACCAGCAACGACTTGACTATGCAATTTATTTCCAGCAAAAAGCACAAGAGAATCCAAATTTTATTCATAACTTAATAATGAGTGACGAAGCCCATTTTCAATTAAATGGGTTCGTTAACAAGCAAAACTGTAGGATATGGGCTACGGAAAACCCGAGAGTACTTCATCAACGACAATTGCACCCAGTTAAGTGTACCGTTTGGTGCGGTGTTTCTTCAGAAAGGATCATTGGCCCATATTTTTTTGAAAATGAACAAGGTGTCGCCATTTCCGTCAATGGTGATCGATATCGGGCCATGTTGCAAAATTTTGTAAGGCCAGCCGTGGAAAACCATCCGCAAATATGGTTCCAACAGGATGGAGCCACAGCGCACACTGCGAGGGCCACAATGACTCTTTTACGCGACATCTTTGGTGAAAGAATAATTTCTCGTAACAGCAATTTTAATTGGCCTCCGCGTTCCCCGGATTTAACCGCTCCAGACTGTTTTCTTTGGGGCTATTTAAAAGGAAAAGTTTATGTTAATAAGCCTAGGAGTATTGAGGAGTTAAAAACCAATATTCGAGAAGAAATTAACAACATACCACCGGAAGTTTTGCGAAAGGTCATGGAAAATGTGTTGGAAAGAGCACATTTGTGCGAAGCAGAATATGGCCACCACTTGCGGGATATCATTTTTAATAACTAATCCAAAAATATTCCCCATAAATTTAATGTATTTAAAAAAAAAAAATTAAAAAAATATCTCTTAAATAAAAAGTTATAAGCAATTCACACCACTTCGGTCTTTCTGGGCCACCCTGTATTTATGTGTGATAAGCGTTGTGGTAATGTTAAAAATTTTGCTTATTGTGTACATAGTGCTTAATAATGGGTTATTACAAGATATCATTACTTTTTAAAAATAAATTTTATCATCGACCTTTGCAATTATGATGTGCTCTATATGACTTGATATGGAAAGTATTTAAATACAAATAGAATATCTATTATAGTTGTTTAGAAAAATCATTAAGCAGAATAGTTTTACATGCATAAAAATTTCTTTTTGTTGTTAATTTATTAATCAAACCAGAGCTAAGTGCACACCTTTATCGGATGGTAGTTTTGGTGAACAATGTTTGCATAGCGTGCGTAGATAACATTGAATCTGTATTTCTGCCCAGTTCTTGAACAGTGCAAGTTCTGTTGAATTGGTTTTAATGAAGAACAGATATGATTCTCTTAAGAGCCGTGAAATGGCACTCGCTAAGGGAATGCGTCAATGGCCCAGAATTTCTGGAAATACTATCTTCTTCTCCCCAATCCTTTTTAATTGCAATCTGTTCCCTAATCCCGTTATTTTTAAAAATTAAACCCTGGATTTTTCGAGTTTGTAATAATCTTGTACCGAAGATTATAATTTTGGTCCGTTTGAGCAAAACCGAAGCTAAATCAAGTAAGAGCGCCATATTCAGCTGTGCCGAATCTTATATACCCTTCACATTGGCCTTTCGAAACTACAAACTTTTTTTATTTTTATCCATTTCTTTACTTATGAAATATTGCTAAATTTTTCAATAGGGGTCGGTGTCATTTTTTAACGCTCCACGGGTTGCTGCGGGAAAGTTGTGTATAGCAACCTCCTTAGGGCGAGAAAATAGAGGGTAAGTATATTCTAGGAACATGTTTGGGAGGGGAAACTAATAGGGGTCGGTCGTACACTTTATTACTCTCAGGGAAGTTATTGGCGTACTAACTTAATTTTGTACTTAAAAAAAATTTTGGTTTTAATCGGATCATACAGCCGCTTTGCAACAGGGTTCGAAGGTAATCGATTTCTAAAGTTTGACCAAACAATGCAAATTCGAATTGCTAATGTAGAAGTAAAAACACCCATATGCCGATATACATATCTAAAAAGAGATTCTAGGCGAAAAAAACTTTTTTGACGCTTGATAGATTAGTAACTGTAAATTTTCAGGCATTGAAAAGCACCAAAAATTGTGCCAAAAGCAGTAAGTTGGTATCGCTGACCTGTACTTGTATCTTCATCCCTTTACATTTTCTTACTTCTGTACACTTCATTTGGTGACCAATTGTCGTGCGTCAACACAGCAATTTAATGCGTCTGCTAAAAAGTGTGATCATCAATCAATTTTTAAAAAAGTTCATAAAACATACACACATTCAGACGCCAAAGGCAGTTCACAGCAATCTGTGGAAAACAATGATGCACGGTCATATTTTGTTTACGTTTATAATGCCTTTTGGGAGTTTAATTTGCCGAAAAACCAACAAACAAATTTGACAATCAAAAATACATACCTGTCCGTGTGTTTGTTCTTCTGGCCCGTCAGTGACTGTTTGGATTTTGACATGATGAAGTTATTTTTCACGCAATTTCTGCAATTATGCCATTAAGTTTTTAAGCATTTATTTATCATTTTTGTTGGTGAGCAGAGTATAAACGTGCGTAGTTTTTTTTTTTTTTGATTTTTATTACTTCTTGCAAATTATCTATCACAGGTTTACAAGTTAAGAGATTTATTGCATGGCAAGAAGTACGGGGAATTAAATTATATGGTACTGACACCGTTATTGATCAGGTTTGAAAAGGGTTTCATCACCCGCATACAAATTGCTACAGTGTTGATGTTTTAGGTTTGTATAACGAAATTAATTGTTTGATTCCTAATTTTATTTTGGTTGCTTCAGCCTATTACTTAAATACATATGGATGTGTGTATGTACCCAGCTAGCAATTTCTGTCATATCTTAGTCTTTTTCGACTCTTATTTTCGAAAATAATAGTCGCTTGTTCTCTTGTTTTTTGAGTCGAAAATGAATATTTTGTCAGAAAAAAGTGGTACCTTAACTTTTGCGGACGAGTTTTATTAAGAGTCGTGGTCTTGACTTATTTATGATTAAGTTTGTACACCCACATATATGAGGCTATGAGTGCAACAGGCCTAACCCACAAAACCATAAAAACTGGAAATAAGATGGTTCTAGTATTTAAAACAATGTCATTAGAATAATTAAACAAATAGTTTTAGTGATAGATGGTAGCACATTGGCCATTACTGGTTATTACTGAGAATCACTTGTATAAAATATTACAGAAAAAAATGCATTTATTTGCAATAAGTAAGCTGGTGGGTTAGGCCACTGTTGCACTCATAGCCTTATAATAAGCCTTTCTAAATTAAATCATGCGTATGCACGACCACTTCATGATTGCACACACTCTGTAATTTTTTTTTTTTTTTGTTGATAAAAGTAATGTTTTTGTCTTAAGAATACCAATGTTTTGATTTATAGTCATTAGCCTCTAGCATCCCATTCAGGATTTTACCCAATAGATCTCAGCTCGTACCACCTTAATATGCCATCCTTATATTAGAAAATTAAAGCTCTTCAAAAACTATTAAACTTTTGTAAAGCAAGTATTTTAATATCTCTATTACCACACACTTCAAACATAAATGGTTTTTGGCTTACTGTTGGATACCGATTTTAATTTTTTTTGTTATATTTTCGGCATTTATTGTCGGATATTAGAGATGATTTTATTTTGAAAACACGAGCTTTTTTGATCTAAAATTCGTTGACAAAAATTGGTCCCATGTAGTATTTACCCACTATATCTTAAAACCGTATAAGGGATCGTTTGGTCGGTTATATTTAAAAGTTGTTCAATTCAGCTGTATTTTTTGCGTCTCTCGACCTTACAGAAATTAATGTAGACTATAGGTTGCTCCTCCGTAACCGCCATTGAAGGTTCATTCACTACACGAATAGAGTAAAATAAGTGTGAAGTTTTTAAGTTTACTTAAGAAAATTTTTAAATAAAATTTTATCTCTTGTGCTAAGCTAGTAATTAGGTTTTTTTTAAATATTGTAACCTTTCCAGTTTGAGCTTTTTAAAACTAACTTTAAGCGTTTTGTTATGACAAAAACTCCACAAAAATGTTTAATCCATTTAAAATAATTATAATTACATAAATGTAAAAATAACATATTTAATAAATTAATATTTTATAGTTTTCAGATGAAGCAAATTTGTTAAGCACAGCATTTGAGTCAATTTCAATTTTATTATGTCTATGCAACATTGCTGAGCCGGTTAGCCAGTCCTCTGTCATGGTTGATCTCAGCCATACCCTAATACGGCGAAGGGTAAAAAAATTACATTTCAGCCGCAGCATTATTGACCAGTATTAAAACAAAAATGATGAATATTTTTCGGAAATTTGGGTAAAATCTTGCTAAAACATCTATTATATTTTCTGGGCGGGTTTTAAAAATTTTCCATTTTTGTTTCCAATGCAAAATGTCAGCCTTTTTGATATGAGCAGTTTTTTTGATAAATTATTTCAATTTTTATAAACCTGCAAGTTGTGGGATGAAAATTTCTAAATCAGTAAATTAAGTAATATTCTAAGGCAGAAGTTGAGGGATGTGGAACAAATAAAGGACATCCTTTGGGAAACGTGTTTTCTAGTCTTGTGTAACAGATTCAATTAAGGGTATGCAGCCCTCGATGTGGTTGTATATTTGGAAACCTTTAAAATGTTTTTTTGTTCAAGTCTTGGCTTTTAAACTAAAATCCCGATACTAACGCAAATATTTTTTTCCTCTTCAAAAATAGTTTTAAACTGTGTGCGGGCTTCATTCCTTTTAGTCTCAAGACACATTATCAGGGTTTTTATAAGAGATGATCCTTTTTGTGGATCTATATCCTGCTTTTGTAGAATTACACTAAGCGGTAAGTATATAATATAGAATATATAATCCGCAAACAAATTCGAAAGTACTCAAAGAAGTTTTAAATAATAAGGCTTTTGAAGACGTATCCCAATCTTTCCAATCGGATATCTTTTCCAATGCCTTATGATGGGCTTAATTTTTACTGCAAAATGTAGAAATAAATCATTACGATCCACCCATTGTGTGTCGCTAAATGGAGACAACTTTGTTCCTAAATTTTTCAGAAAAAAACACTTTACGCTTAGGATGATGGATGATGTTTTTTTTAAATTTGCTGGTTTCTTTAACAAACGGTACAACTATTTGTTTTATTGGTACCTTGTTGCCTTTCGAGATCGATCTGTTAAACTCGTGTCAATAGCAAGGCGTTTATTTTTCACTTTTTGCGGTTTCTTGTGTTTTTTTACTGCTTCATTTTCTGCCAACATCAACGTCGGTTTGAATCCCCACAAAATTTTTCAAACTAAGACCAACGTTTCCTTCCTTTCCTCCCCCCTGAATCTACGCCTGGTATAGAACTGTAAGCTTAGGGCTCCGTCTAGTCGAATACAGTACAATCGGTCATTGGACAAATTCGCTTTCAGAGCTTATAAGATTATTATCTCGTGAAAGAAATATTTGATAAATGCATTCTGTTAGTTTTTACGAGTTAGTAAAATTATACCAAAGCTACCTAAACTTCGTTTTCATATAACTGCACTCAGGGAAAAACCATGGTTGAGTATGGTCACGGGAATATGATCACGAGCTTTTTCATCATTGTATGGTTACGAAGATCATTATTATGACTGCCACAACCATACTATTGTTGTAGTAAGTTTTTGGTGAAAAATACAATCAAAGTTATGATTAATAGTACCATTATATGTTTGTGGTAAGCATTACTTTGGTTATAGGTAGCCATAATCTTGATTATAGGTTACCATACATATGTTGCTCTTAGATTATGGTAACCCTGTTTTGGAAAATCAAAAGACGCAAAAAATACATTCACTTAAATTATTTCGAAATATGATCGATGATCTATTTTTACGGTTTAACTTATTTTTTCTTAATTCTTGTTGTGGCTTAATACTTAAAGGAAAAAATTTGGGCCAACGACTTTCAGTTCAAAGAAATTGGTTGTGATAAGGTAAATCATTGACAGATAATTTGTTAAGATTCGACTGTAAATCCCGAAGATATAACGAAAAAAATAAAAAAGGGGTCCCCTACATTAGGCCAAAAAACATTTAAGTTTAAAACGAGTTCTAATACAATCCTTACAAAAGCTTATAAGGTTTGTATGATCTTTAATTTTCTGATATCATGGTAGTACATTAAGGTAGTGAAAACTAAGATCTCGTGGGTAAAATCTTGAAAGGCATGCTGGAAAAAAATATCGGTATATCGAACTTAAAGATCCGGCACTCAATGCCGAAGATATAAAAAAAACTTAAATTACAACCCCTACTTTCAGCAAAAAAAAATAAATTTTTTGCTTCGACATTTTCTCTCAACAATGCTTCATATTTGTCGGTGTACCACGAACTTTAATTTTTCCAGTTGGTCTAGTGTATAACGATTTTTAAAATTTAAAAATTTGAAATCGTCTTAAAATGTTGACATATAAAAATAGCCTGAAGGTACAATTTTCAGCCTTTTATGTTTTCTTAAAAAGTTAAAAGATGAAAGTATGAATGTTATAGTCGGTCAAACCTGCCATATTTTACCCTACACAAGTATATTAGTTTGTGACATAAAGGTGAAGGTTATGTAATGTTCGAATCATTTATAGCCAAAAATGCTTAGTCTGGGGGAGCATTTGTATGCGTACTATACCAAAAAAAAAAAGACTGATTGTCAACAGAAATAATAGGCTCTGTGCCAAGTTTCATCAAAAGCTTTTAAAATTGCGACCTGTACTTTGATTACAAGAATACAAGGACATTTAGCCGAATGGCAGGATGGATGTACGGACAAGCTTGAATCGAATCAGGATATGATTCTGAGCCGATTGATATGCTTGAAGAATAACCTGAGACTATCATACTTTGGCGTTACAAACATCTGCACAAACCCACAATGCCCCTACCAGGTATGTGGTGTGGGTATAAATATGCTCGAACTTCTGAAGCAAGCAATGTATGAGAAGTTTTCTATTGTAACCGCCAGTTTTCTTGTTTAAGAAAAAGTAGTATTTATGAACAAGTGATGCCAAACAACCCGGTTTTTAAAAATTCTAGGATTCGAAATTTTAAATTTTGAGTTCGTTTGACTAATGCAACCTTATCCTTAATTGTGTAAAATAAACTGACAAGGATAATTCGGATAAACTTTATTTCATCAATTTCTTACCTAATTGAACACCCCTTCTGGCAATGTATTGTCTATTTTTTATCCCGAACCTTGCCTCTACATTTTACGCAATAAACTATTAAAAGTCAATGTTTAAAATATTTGTATAAAAGAAATAACAAAGTTTAAAATTGTATAAGTTAAAAAAATCAGGCAAAAAGTAAGTATTTTGACTATCTTAAATCATAAATTAATAAATATTTTTAGGAAAATTTTTTCTTAAAGTTTAATATTGGAAAAAGCCAACAAAGAAATCTCTTTAACAAGGTCATCAATAAAAACTACTAAATTTTAAAACAAGACCACAAGCGACATTATCCAATTATTAATGCCAGCCTCCAAAATCTAAATTTTAAACAGAGAAACTAAACGAAAATCTAAATAAATAAATACGTTTACGTATGTTTGTAACTATGAATGAAAAAGCGCACTTTAAATTTAACAATTGAATAGATAATAATTCACGCCCCACCTTCGCACACAATACCGCAATAACTAAGCAGATGGGCAGGTAGATCGACGAACAGACTCACAGAAAAAAGTA
The DNA here is from genome assembly GCA_963583895.1 of Melanophora roralis. Classification (NCBI taxonomy): domain Eukaryota; kingdom Metazoa; phylum Arthropoda; class Insecta; order Diptera; family Rhinophoridae; genus Melanophora; species Melanophora roralis. Next base: position 91,759,799 of record OY757187.1, on the reverse strand, counting down.
TTAGAAAAAAAATATAAATGCATATTCAATAAATACCATTTGGGCATATTGCGCAGTGATGGGCCTTAAAAGAAAAAAAGAATATTAATGCAATTTAACGCACTTGCATATGAGCTTGAAAAAAATGAAGCAAATAAGCTAAAAGTTTGCAAAAGAAGCATCCCAGCAAACATTTTTTATGGAGTTTTAAAAGTTTAATTTAGTGTAAGTTTTAAATTAACAAGTGTGTGTTTTTTAGAAATGGCGCCCAAATTTTTTTTTATAAGCGCATATTTAATGCAAAATTGCACAATGTAGTTTTCTAAGACATTGAGCTGTATTTTAGGCAAATTTTTTAAGGTTTAAACTTTAAAACACGGCTTCTTTTTCTTATTACACAGAAAAAAATTCACAAACTCTTATTAGTTGCCAGATCATTTGCCCGTTTATTTCCGACCACCCGTATTACCCATATTATGCGAACTTATCCATGTTACGAATAATCATATTTCATCGTCTGGCACTGCAAAACCATCCTAGTTCGCAGACATAATTGCCTTATAGACGCTTGGCTATCTGTACAGAGGTTCGCATTCAATTGATCTGAGTGTACCCGGAGCAAGGACAGACGTTCTGTGATTTTCCGAACCTCCGCTTGTAGGACAGTATTGTGGTCAGGGAGGTGGAAGTAAATCTTGGTTTCCGAGTTTCAACAAGGATGCCCGTTTCCTTTTCTTATGACCTAGAACCACCCATTAAACAATATGTCCATTTGGGCATTTGCCGCTGAGTCACGTGCAACCAGGACTACCATGTGATATCAGCGTAGTGCAGTTAGCCTTTTCTTTAACTCGAGGTATATGATCGGACAACTCCACTGTGTCCGTACAACCCTTAAGTGACTCTAAAATTCGTTAATGATTAGACTCGCTGTCCCCATAAATCAATTGCCCCGTCGCCTTAAGCACACAAGTGCAATTTGTCATTCCGTTTGCTATTTCTTTATTATCCATTCTCGACCAAATGAAGTATATATATATATATTCTGGATCCTTATAGATAGAGAAGTCGATATAGCCATATCCGTCTGTGTGTCTGTTTTGATATAGTTTCCGGACTCAAATATAGTCACACAGGAAATGTTTTGATAGTAAACAATCAAAAATAGCCCCGAAGCAATCGTTATTTAAAATCCCGAAAATCGGTTTAGTATTGACCGAGGTATAAGCGAAACCCCAAAAAAACTTATTTTTTTGGGATAAAATCCGTGCATATATCTGAGTAAATGAAGGCACTTTTGCCACAAAACTCAGCACGGGCAATTTGAAGATGGGCACATAAATTAGAAGAAAAAATTTTTTTAGGTAGGATCAGGGGAAGTGGTATTTCCCCTGAAATTTCAAAAATTTTTTGAAATACTTTATGCGCGAAATCTTAGAAACTATAACAGCTATTGACATCACTTGTTTTACAAAAAGGAATTGGACTATAAGACCTATATTTTTGGAAAAAAATAGTAAAATAGAAGCAGGGCAAGGGGAAACCCCCATACAAATTAACAACTTTACATACGAATAATGTCGAAAACTGTTGAAAATCTCGACCTCGAACCTTCTACATGGTATTTCTATTATACATACAAACATTAGAATTTTGAAAAGTTTTCTATTTAAAACTTCAAATCCGGTCTGGGACTTGAACCTGAGACTCTCCGCACTGCAACACCCGCGCTCTACCATCTAGACTACCAAAACAATTTGTTTTTTAAATGTTAAAATATATTAAAAAACAACTTTTTTCTATTTCATTTTTTGAAGGAATCCCAAATAGACTTAATACGAGGGTTGCCTTTTATGTTTCGGGACTTGGCAACACTAGTGTTTCAATCTGACAACTGACAGCTCTATCGTAAAGTTTAACATTTTCTAAGTTATACGTACTCAGAAAGTTTTGACATACGAGTGCTATTTGTGTTGTTTACAGTAACTTAAAAGATTCAGCTCGACCCAAAAATGAAATTAAATCGTGAACATTTTTGTGCGATTTTTTTTACAACTTTCGACGTGGATTAACTCAGCAACAGTGCATGGATGAACTAAATTCGGTTTTTGGCGATGAAGCTCAATCAAGGACCAGTGTTAATGGATGGTATAGTGAATTCAATTGTGGTCGTAGTTCACTCCATGACGAATTTCGTGAAGGTCCTGCAAAATCAGTTGTTGTTCCGAAAACCATTGATGCTGTGCATGAACTGATATTGGAAGATCGTCACGTGACCTATCGTGAGATATAGTGGGACCAGCATGCATTCAATATTGTTTGAACATTTGACTGTCAAAACAAGTTTTTCGCGTTGGATCCCACACAATCGCTCAAAAAAAAGATCGTGTCGAAGTGTAGTGGTAAGAAATGCTCAGAAAATACGATCGCGGTGCTTCGAATTACGTCTATGATATCGTGACAGGTGATGAATCCAGGATTTACGCGTAAGAGCCCGAAAGTAAACAGCAGTCGACTGTATGGGTGTTTTAAGGTGGATCAAATCCAACAAAAGCTGTTTGCGCACGAAGAACTTCTAAGCAAATTATCGCCAGTTTTTTCAGAAAACTGGACATGTCGCAACCGGATCACTTTAATAACGCAGAACAGCCAATTCTGAGTGGTACACAACCATTTGTTTGCCAGTTGTCTTTCCAAGAAATCAGGAAAACCAAGCGCCGAAGATGGATCACTCTTCACCATAAAAATTCGAGCTCTCACACGTCGGCTCAAGCAACTGCATTTTTAAGCCCTCAAAAACTCGATGTGATGAGTCATCCGCCGTATAGTCTTGACTTGGCAACGAATGACTTCTTTTTATTCCGGTTCGTAAAAAACAAACTTAGAGGTCAACGTTTTTCGACATCTTAAGAAGCGGTTGCTGTATTCAGAATGCATGTTTTAGAGATACCTCAATCAGAGTGGCAAAAGTGCTTCGACAATTGGTTCAAACGCAGGCAAAAGTGTATGGATCTTCATGGGGAATATTTTGAAAAACAATAAAGAGATTTTCGATGATTAATATTTTATTCTTTAATCCCGAAATATAAAATGCAACCCTCGTATAAGAAAACCTAAGTACGAATCATACTTTAAAATTTTAGGTACCAGCTTAAACAAACTTTAGAATAAAATTCTTGATTTTAAAATGTGTTTTATCTTTCTGTGTAGAAGTTAGAAAAACATTTGTTTTCTATGGCATGCTCCATAAGCAGCAGTCAATAAGCAGTATTTATAAAGTAAGCAAGTAGTGTTTGGTCGATGGTGGTTATTGAACGATAACCTTTTGACTCGATATGAATATAGCCACAATTGCAACAAGTACTGATAGTAAGTATACACATACGTACAAACCTACATAAAAATATCGTCAAGGAATAATTTCTCTAATATTACAAACATTAGTTGTTGTAGTTTTCAAATATGTTGCAAGTTATTCCTTTGGTGTTATTATTTATTTGCAACATTTTTTTTCTTCTTGCTGTTGTTTCAGTTTAAACATAGATAAGTACGAACGTAAGTATATTTCAGTTGAAATTTGTTTTAAAATTTTTCAAGACAAACTGACAAATTGAATGAATAAAAGAGCAACAAGTGGTCGGTAATAGATGAACAGGCGGACAGTCATGGAATCGTCTTTTAAGTATTTGCACAGATGAAATAATAAAAAAAATAAAAAAATATAAATAAAATGCTGCCTTTAGTTAAAAGTTGGGCGTAAATGTTGCGTTGTTTAGATTCATTCAGTTTTACTAATAAGCAGCAACACTTTTTTTATTGCTTCCACTTACAAACAAGTGTACTTTTTGCATTTACTGGATGCCTCCTAGCGCTGAATGGAAAACACATTGTTTTTTGGTCCGTTGCTTCTACAGTATGAAGTTATTGTTGTTTTATTTTTACTTTGTTGCAACAATTTGTTGTTAGTGGTTAGCGAAAAATAAAGTGCATTTTTACAAGGCATGTGAAAACAAAAGAACACCAATTTGAAAATGTTTTGTTTTAAAATATGACAAATTGTATTTTCAAATTTGATGTTTATTTAGTGAGTCAGTAAAAACATTTTCAACAAACATTTTCAACGACCTATTGCTGCATTTTAACTTCCCTGTTCATAATGTTTAAGGAGGATTTTGAGCATGTGCACCCACTGCTAAGGCGTACAAGGTTGAATCTGCTTATAGGTTCAAACTTTTGTCATTGATTTTGGCCTAAAAAAAGAAGAGATTTTTGTTCCGACGATAAATTAGCGCTCTTACTAAAAATGTTTTAAAATAAGACACCAACGTCCATATTTAAGGCATTTTGTTACAACGTATAAATATTTCATCTGCCGTTAACGTGGTAATGACTCTCGTCAGCGAGGTTAATGATTTGCAGTTGAATTTGACGCGAGCGGTGGGATATTTTTTTTAACGTGAGTAACAATATCAGTGCTTTAGGCGCACGGAAAATTGCTCACGTCCAGTGTAACTTTTTAAGACTGCCTCAAGGCGAGATATTTTTAAATTCAGAATAATACGATTTGCTATTAATATTGATGTAAAAAAATATGACAAAGAAAGCAAATTATAAAGAAAAATCGATGAAGATGCTAGTCGCAAGCTAATACGTTGCTTTGGTTCTAAGTTCTTAAAATATCGTTCTGATAATGTAGACGAACTTTAAGCTACAGGTTGCTTATTACCAAAACATTACAGCAGACATGGATGCGCGTTTGGAAGACAATGTAACACATCATATTGTGTATTACAAATAATTGCAATGATATTTATGAAAAGTGATCAGGCATTTAACCAAAACTATAAGACAAACGCATAAGAAAACATGCTAGAAGGTAAAAATACATTTAAAGGTGTTACCAAAAACTATACGCATTCTACAGTAATCCTCATTGAACATGCATCAAGGGACTAAAGACAATATTTTGGCAGAGGGGTTTAAGTAAATCGCATTTTGCAGAAAAAGTTAGCTAAAAGTTTAATTAAACCAAAATTTTACCAATTTAAAGAAAAGATTATTAAACTGACTGTGATCGAATAGGAGAAGATAAAACTTACTTACGTTCTTGTTTAAGTTAGCTCTATAACCTGTTTTTGGTCTTGGTCTGTTTCACAACAACTTGGATTTTACGCCTGCTCCCTTAAGTTAATTAAAACAAGGATTTACATGCCCTTTTCCGTTTTATCCTTCCAACGGAGTCTTATTCCTTCCTGTGGCTGGAGCATTTGTAGCCCTTCGACTAGTATGGATAAGTCAGCGCGATTTTTGTATTTTGATGCGCTGTTCTATGCCCATGAAGGGATGTAACTCACAAAGCTTACAATTCGTTTCACGCTTATATTTCCCGTTATCCCAGATTGGGTCATATATTTTGCCAAGTATTTTTTTCTTTTACCCAGTATTTTTCAAAAATTCTGTTTTTAACTGTCTGCTTATACTAAGTTATCACTTATCTGCCGGAATTGTCATTTGCCTTACCTATTGAGGGCAAAGCTTAGGTATATAAGCTCCTCTACTTCCTCGGCGTGGCAATTGTCAGTTTTTAGAATATCGCCTTTCCGACATCGCGACTTTTGCCTGGCAGCTGCAAGCGTAAGTGTGTTCTTGTCTTTGTTCACTTTCAGACCCATCTTACCTACTTCTTCCGATAAAAGCTCCAGCTGCCTTACTTTCCCTTTATTCTCCCGATGTTGTAAATTCCATCCACTTATACATGGAGGACGTTGCCTTCAATGGTCACTGCAGTTTTTTCAAAAATATATTCTCCGTTAGTATGTTAAGGACCTTGCACCCTGCCGAAGACTGTTTGCAGGGGGAATACTTCGGAGAATTCACTTCTTATTTTGTTGAGAGTCTAGTGTCATTCAAATTCATTTAAAAAGAGAGAGCGTTCACGTTTTGATGTGATCTGACCAGCAAGCGTTATTTCAAAAATGTTTTCGTTAACTGGGTGCAGAGGCCGACCTTGTAGTTGATCAAGAAGTGGTACTTATCGCTTTGCTTTTAATGGGTAATTTTTAGAATTTGGCGGAGTGTAAAAATTTGGTTGATTTGTTCGGCATAAGGCAATACTGGTACGGCTGCATCAAACCGTCGAGCTTGGTATTTATTCCTTCGCACATAATGGCAGACTTCATAAGCAATAGATTTTTGCGCCGCAAAATATTTAGCTCTTTCCCTTTAGTCATTGATCAATTGATTTGACCTCATTTTAGTTAGAAGGTGGCTATTTAGCTTCAGCTTCTTTGATAAGAAGTGGATTGTACGCCCAACACAATTCTTCACCTGCTAACAAGCTGGATAGGGATTCCCTCCAAACTCTAAGCATTTTTGAAGAGCCGGTCCCAAGATTCACACTTTTTGACATTTGTCTAGACGAGGTTATTCGCGTAAGCAAGTCTTTTATTTAACACCTTTCCCGTTGGTAAGACTATCCAGCGTCATCTCTGTTGCCATACTTTTTTATAACATAGAATTAATGTCTTTTCAGTGCTTTTTTATCCTTCGGGTTGAACGATTATTTCTCCCTCTTTTAACTCTCGAAAATGCCCAAGTTCAAGTTAACACACTTTTAGCTTCTCTGATTACTTTTTGCTCCCTGTCATGCCATTGGCTCTTGAGCCGCTTTTGGTTACCAATTTTTTCTCAAGCAGTCTTTGCCATTGTCCGCATATATCATTGGGAGGAAGGGAGTTAGATATAGAAAGTTAAGATAACTTCAATGATCATATGAAAGGAATATAAAAAGGAAGTTTAAAATTAAACCAAATCTGTAAGCCTTAAACAAAATTAAGAAAACTTTTCAAATAAAAAAATCAATGATTTGCCTGCAAAACGATGATAGGGATTATGTCAAGAACACCTTGTTAAAAAAGGTCAAGCTAAGTGGTGATCCAAGTACCAATAACGTAAAAATGTATTCAAAGTTTTGGCAAAAGTGTTTATCCACTTCCACGAATTCTTTCTTAAGAATTATGTACGATTTTTCGTACGTAAAGTCTGAGAAAAATTATTATTATTACTCAAAAAGTCGTTTTATTTTCATTCTTTCAACACCATTTATTTATTTAATGCACATTAAATCGACAACAATAAAAATGTTTTCGTTCTAATGAAGTTTAAGGATGTTTTAAAAATATAAAAAAAATGCATTATACTCGGCTAGTATCGGTAGAAAAATCAGTTTTTTTTTAAATAAAAGTTTCTTTCAACATTAACGGAAAAATATTAATTTCTTCTAATAAAAAGAAATTATATGAAGTTAAGCCAAACTAAAAAGAAAAAATTGTATTAAAAAAATTAGTTCAACAATAAATAAAAATTATCATATAAAAAAAAAACAATTAAAGCCATACTGTCAAGTTTTTCGTTCGTTTTACTATAAAACACACATTTCGTACATATTATGTTAAGATGATGACACATGCGATAAATGAGAAGCCATAATGCTTACAGAATAATTTTCTATTTATGTATTTGTAAAACAATATAGCAAGTAAGTAAGTAAATTACACTAAATTTGTATCAATCTGTATCTAAAAAAATGTCGTATAAAATGTCCAACTGTGTCTAAATGCAATTAATCTACAAATGACACTGAGACATAAATGGCAATAGCAGCAGCAACTAAAGCAACGAAAGCTGCAACATCTATTGGAGCACACAAACATATTAAGTATTTGGTTGTCAAAAAACAAATTTCGTACTAAATCGTAATCGTATTGTTTAAAGGTTTTCTAGTACATAAAATGGGGGAAATAATTTTAAGCTTATGACGCTTTGATTATTTCACGCGTTGAGATCTAGACATTTTGTTTAAAATGACATTTAACTCTAAATTGCAGCCAGTTGTCACTAAAGTTTTAGCATTCACAATTGGTGCATTCGTATCATTCAACCCTGGTACTACATATTTTAATTCGTTTTAATAACAAATATCAGAAATGTCTGATATGCAAACCCAATAATACGGTAACAAACAAACAAATTCTTAATTTGATAAGTTTTTTTGTTTTTTTTTTTGTTTCGAGTGGCTGCCTTAAATTAAAAACTGAAAAGCAATTTGTTGCAACAAGCATTAATAATAAAAATACATACAACATTTATAAAAAAAACAACAACTATATTTGACATTGTCATATCTCACGACAATAATCTAATGAGTTTTATTTACACAAACAAAAAATTACAAATTTGCTTAAATTAATAAATATTTTTAATACTTAATTCAACAAAACCAAAATAACAAATTGCATTAACAAATCTGTTCGTTAGCTAATGTTGCTGTTGTTGTTGTATACAACAAATAAGTATGACTGAATACGCTTTTACATGTGTTTATTATACCCTTCACATAAGTGATAAGGTTATATATAAGTTTGTCATTCCGTTTGTAATTTCTTTAATATCCATCTGCGACCCAAAAATGTATATAATATATTCTGGATCCTTTTAGAAAGAGAAGTCGATACGGCCATGTCCGTCTGTCCGTATTACGGTGGAAATCAACTTTTTGAAACCCCCCGAAGTCGTATATACACTTAAGTGATATTAAATTATTAGAAATATCTGCGAAAAAACTGCTTTTGAAATCCAGCATAATCATCCCATAACTGACCGAGATATAAACTGAAACCCAAGCCTGCCTCTGTTTATTTCTCTAAAATTTTTACGTAAAAACCTCTGCAACTGATTCGGAGTAACCCCTACACGGGTGCAATGCAAGAACAAATCCCATTACTATTTTCTCAAAAATATTTTAATTAACCCCTATCTAAGGCCCCTAACCGACCCCAATTACTTTTTCCTCTCAAATATTGTTGTGGAACATACTAACCCCCTATTTTATTTACCTAACAGGGCTGCCATACAAACTTGGAAAAAATTAGGGTAAAAACCCTTCAACTTCCCCGAAGTCGTCTTAAGAGGAATAAAATGTATCACAGACTCCAATTAGTTTTCCCCTAAAAACATATTTCTAGAACATACTCACTGCCCATCTCCATTACCTAAGAGGGTTGCCATATAAAATTAACAAAAATGATGTAAAAACGCCCAAAAAATCCCCAGAGTCGCCCTTAAGAAAAACAAAGTGTTCGACCGACCCCCATTAGTTTCCCCTCTTAAACATATTCCTACAACTTACTTGCCCCCTAACTCCATCGCCTAAGGGGGCTCGCACACAAAATTTGGGAAATTGTAACTAATACCCCCCTATTGCTTGAAGGGTACCCTTGGCTGGGCCAAATGTAGCACTGACCCCAGCTAATTGTTCTTTGCAAGCATTTTTCTAGAACATACTTACCCGCTATCGGCACCCCATAAGGGGGTTAGGGAAAAAGCCCCTACAACTTCACCGTAGTCACATTAAGAGGGTTAAAATATGACACCGAGCCTTTCTAATAATTGGAAGTATTATATTAATAAAAAAATGGATAAAAATAAAAAAAAAAAAAATTCGGGGTTTTAAGAGGCCAATGTAAAGGGTATATAAGATTTGGCACAGCCTCATATAGCGCTCTTACTTGTATTGTATTAAATTTGTCTTAGCAGTTTCTAGGAGTATTTAACTCGTGTTTATTTTGAAAATTTTTTACGCAATTAGCGACAAAAAGTCAAATTTTTCGCTTATGGTAATTTATCATGACACTTCACAAACAATGTACAAACCCCCCTTATTTTAAAAAGCATGCATTAACCCTTGCCTTTATGGGTTGGACGGAGTGGTATTTTGGAAATTTTAACGTTAGATTTACTTAATGCAATTTGAAAACATAATTTTAAATAGTGGCTAATGGTTTTGACATTCGGGCTTACATTTTAGCTTCCAGTGGGTTAAAGCCTAAAGTCCCGCGTGTAAAAGTGTGCTTAAATTTAATGCTTTTTGTTAATTTTTAAATATCTAAACACAATATTACAGACAAAATTTGTAAGTATATATTAGAAGTAACTATTATTATGTTGTTAGTTATTATACTTGTAAATGTGTTGCTTTTGACACCTTGGGTTAACAGACTATTCGTTTTGTCTGCGAACATTTGTCTATTTCTCTAACTGAATAACTGTATGTCTACATCTCGAAATGTCCGCCTGTCTATGAATAGATATTTATATACATAATAAATATATCTACTTACTATGACTCTATGTATGGATATTTAGCCATCCAAAAGCTAACTTGCTAATGACTTCATTTGTGCTGCTGCTTTAGCTGCTGACAACATAGTGTATGACTTTAGTGCTAGAATATGAATTAAACTCTGTTTACAACAAGATCTCTAAAAATAAATAAGTATGTGTATAGTCATTAGTGGCAAATGTCATGACACGCATGCTTTTGTGCTAAATATCTCACCCTTTTTACAATCTTAACCTAGAAATATTTTAAGTTTTGGCAAAATTTCGTTAAGTTTCTGTTTGTTGTTTTGTGGTTAAAGCAAACAATTTATGATCGTTTGTATACTTATTGGTGTATCTTAACATATGTTGTGGCACATGTTTATATAAATATTAATTTTAAAATAGTTTAAAGTGTTGGGTTTTCTTAATGTTAAGATATGGATTTTTGTGTTTGCCTGCTTAGTGAAAGTAGATTTAGTTTTCTAAAAGTTAAACAAAAATACAAGCAAAATTATGGCATTTTATCAAAAAGAAGTTATTATATATATGAAGATGGAGGATCCTGGAGAAGACACTGGACTAATCTATTGCTTCTTCAAATTAACAAAGAATTAAAATTGCTCAATTAACAGATTACCAATCTGGCGCCAAAACAGACTCCGCCACCGGAAAAATATTAGCCAGCGCCGGTCCCAAGCCTGGGAAAAGGAGAACTGGGGATGTGGGGAAACATGGCAACTCTATTTTCAATAATTCCTAAACCGAAAAGTGGCGGTATAACTGCAAGATCCATCCATGGCGGAAATAGTTTTGGATGCACAATAGCCTTTAGGTTCATATGGAAGCCTGAATTATTACGACTATAATTGAAAAAGGCAGCAGCCCTGCCGCCATACTAGGCAGCCCGGGCCAATCACTCATCTTGTCCGAAATATAATCGATTTGTGAAACCATAAATAAAAAAAATACAGAAACAAACCCCAAAGCCCGATGATGTTATTTGGCATGAAAAAGGTAAGTCAAATTGGATACTGGAACGTCTAGACGCTAAACGAGCCCGGAAGACTCAAAAAACTCTCACTTTAATTTCAAAGATTTGGTCTAGATATACTAGGTATTAAGCATTAAATACATTCCTCGCTACAGGCTACCGAACACAACGAGTCAAAAATAGAATACACATGTGCTTATGAGAATAATTTTTTTAATGGCTACAATGCAACACGACTACGGGTTGCTGTCAATGCTAATTTTGTGGCGTGGTCGAAATTAAACTAATTTCTATTTTTGTACGCCACAGTTAACAGATTAGTGGTGCCAATACGGTAAGGTGCAAAAAATATAGTCTAAACAATACAAAAAGACTGAAAGTCATATCGCTCATATGTTTATTTTGTAGTGGTAGTCTAGTAAATATTTCAGAAGCAGGCAGTTGGACACAAATGTATCACGCAACTTTTGTGTTTGTGTGTTCCTGTGTTCTTGTAACTTGAATGTGTTTAATGCATTACCGAGTGTAGATATTAGATATTATTACCGTGAAATTATTCTTCAAACAAACAGAGTTGCAGCCAACTTTTAGCAATTGTATGGAAAAAATCAGAGCTATTTTGAAGTTATTTCTTAACTAAAAAAGTAAACTGGTTAAAATATAAAAATATATCAGCACTCACTGCTTGCAAAACCAAACGCTAAAAACACCCGGAGACATCGATGATTGTCTGAACGACCCTTATGAAAACATAATAAAAGCCGTTGAACATGCTACTTCTACTTACCGACAGGCCAAATACATCAAACTTTTTTCTGCCGATCTGGAAAAGCTTTTATCTGAAAAAGGAGAGCCCGGAAAGAATGGCAAAAGTATAGATCGCCCAACTTAAAAATAAGCTGAAAGAATGTACAAACCGATTAAAAAACTTTCTGGTACACAGAATGGCATCACTTAAGGATGACTTCTACTCTTTAGAAAAATTATTCCGTATGGCGATCAGCCAGATATCTTAAAATTCCTGTTATCGCAAAACCACTACGTAATATGGGAGGATCCTGGGCTAGAAATGATAAGGAGAAATGCGATTTGCTCGCAAGTCATTTAAGGGTCGTGCTAACACCCAAAACATGCATTGACGTGAGGGGATAAGCGCCGGTTGTTGCTAGGTGTCCTAAAGAAATTCGTTTTCATATTTTTGATGACGTAGATACTATCGTTAGCTTAAATGCAAAAAAAAAGCTCCTGGTTTTGATGGATTCGGCAACAAAATGCTTTTAAAACTGCCTTGTACAGCAAAAAAAATAATTATTATTATTTTTACGCCATATTACGGCTCAAAAATTTCCTGTCAGTATGAAAAATTGCCTTGGTAGAGATATTTGCTTAGCCTGGAAAAAATCCTTCGAATGTGGAGTCCTACAGGCCTATAAGTTTGTTACCAACTATTTCCAAATTGTTTGAGAAATTGCACAAAAAACAAGCTGACTTCGATCCTAAATGTAAACAACTATACTCCAAATCAACAATTTGGCTTTAGGAGTCATCATATCACCATCGAACAAACCCACAGTTTGGTACAGGTTATAATGAAAACTTTTGAGGATAAGAAGTACTGCGCAGCGCTTTTTGTTGATGTCTCTCAAGCTTTTAATAAAGTTTGGCATTAAGGCCTGTTGAATAAGCTAAAATTTAATTCACCGGTGAATATATTCAACCTTTTGAATTACTACATAAATGGCCGACAATTTATGGTAAAAGAAGAAAGGGGCTGGTGTACCTTAAGGGATTATATTAGGTCCAAATCTGTACTTGATTTACACAGCAGAAATGCGAAAAAACAATCTTACACACACGCCAACATTTACTGATGATACCGCCTTTCTCAGTATTCATAAAGACCGCAAAGAGGGCTCAAAACAGCTGCAGCATCACGTATCTCAAGTAGAAAAATTGGAAAATTCATGGGGTTTTAAAAAAAATTAACAAAAATGCACCCACGTTACTTTTACGCAAGGAAACGTGCCTCCCAATTTTTATTAACAATCATAGGGTGCCTCATTGAATTGAGATAAAATATCTTGGCATTCACTAGGATCGCTACCTCACATGGAGGTCCCACATATATGCAAAGTTTTCACAATTGAAACTTAAAAGGACTCAAATCCACTGGCTAAATGATAGGAACTCGGTACTACGTCTTGATTGTAAACTTTTGCTCTACAACTCAATTTTGAAACTAATTTGATGCTAAGGGATACAATTATGGGGCACCGCTTCTGCGGTGAATACTAATAGTGAGTTCGGCAAAGGCAAAGATTTAAAAATAAAATAAAAAAATATAACAAAACAAAATTCATAGTTCTGACAAAAGGACTTTTAAGCATACCCTATTCTGCTGTCCAGCGTTCGTTCGTTTAACGGCAAGTGTCTAGGTTTTGATCTCTCCCAAATCCTGAAGAAATTAATTTCGATTGGTACACAGAAAGAAAACTCGCTTTTTAAAATCAAGAATTTTATTCTTCAATTTATCCAAAATCTTTCTTGAAATTTTTAAGTACGATCCGTACTTACATTTTCTTAAATCAAGTCTATTTGGATTGCTTCAACAAATCAAGCAGAAAAAAGCTTGTTGTTTTAATATATTATTTTACATTTGAAAACAAAGTGTCTCGGTGGCCTATAGGTAACGCGCTTGTGCTGCAGTGCAGAAATCCCTGGTTAGAATCTCAGCTTCGGTAAGTACAAAAAATGAAATTTTTAAATTGTAAAGTTTAGGTGTCTATAAAATAAAAATAAAATATAAAAAAAAATCTCTTCTTCTTTAATAAAGCTTTATAAGTCAAAAAAAGTCATTTTATTTTTATTTATTTTAATTGTGGCTAAAAGTAAGAAACTCGTACTTGAAAAATTTGACTTGGAGTAACAAATTTCGTACTTGATTTAAGAAAACCCGTACTCACCGTACTTTTAAAACCGCTATGGCTTGATTTAAGGAAAGTTTTCTTAGACAATTTTTTGTGTGTAAGACAAAACTTCTAGAATTTTTAAAGAGAATGTGGAGACCCAATTGTTCTATGAAAATCCTTTAGGACTTCCAGGCTCAAATACTTATGTTGCTTATTTTTTTCGTCTAAAATTATTAAGTTCAAACTTCGATGAAATGTCGAGTAAGTTTCATGATCTTAATCTTAGGAAACTGGCATGTTTCATGCGCAGAATTTGAAGACGAGTGTATATGCCACTTGTTAAATTGACAATTTCCCTAAACTTAATACGTGGATAAACGATAAATGCTAGAAAGTTCGGGCTATCTCACATTTTTCTTAATTTTTCCGGAGTTGGCAATTAAGATTTTAGTTACGATCAATGAATTGCTGAGGCTATTGCCCATACATCTTTTAATAGAATGACTACATTTACAAGGCACGGAACTGGATTCCGCCTACCCAATTTAATACAAGCCAGTGCATTCTTTGTCTTAATGTCTATTTTTGCCTATAGACAGCAGACCCAACAAAACAATATTGCGCCTGCAGCTGCATCGCGACCTTAACCAATGTTGGTAATGTTTCTTCTCATTGTTTCTACTTTATGGCAGTGTTTTTCGACCAAGATCTGAACCCTAACCTTTACATTAAATAGTTCTAAAGATTAAGTCGGCCTTGTTGGTTAATTTTAGATCTCCTAGTGCTTTCCTGCATTAAGTTTTCTTTTCTGCATTAAGTTCTCTTCTCTTTCTAAGACAACGTGAAAGAAAAAATAAAAATAAATTAAACAGGGATCGGCACACGCACACATTCTTATGTTTTGATTGTGCTGATTATTTGTTTTTGAACGTAATTATTTGTCTCTTATGGTACTAGGGTGACCATAGTTAAAACTTAAAATATGATAGAATTGCACTGAAAAAGTTTTAAAAAGTAATATTGAAAATTAAGCCGCTTATGTTAAAGACAAATTTTCATTCATGCGAAATAATTTTGTCATATTACTTAGTTTTGCAAAATCTTATAGATATTAAATGTATATTGACAATATTTTATGCGGATAAGACCTTTGTCAATATATCATTAATATCTATGAGATTATGCAAAACTAAGTAATATGACAAAATTATTTCGCATTTATGAAAACTTTACTTGAACGTAATCGGCTAAGTTTTGAATATTACTTTCCAAAACTTTTTAAATGCGATTCTATCATATTTTAATATTTCAACTATGGTCACCCTAGTGCAATAAGAGACAAAGAATAACGATCAAAAACAAACAATCAGAACAATCAAAACATTAAAATGTATGCGTGTGCCGATTACTGCTCTAAGGAAACGTTTTTATCTCTTTTTACACTTTCCAACATATTACCTAATATTTGTCAAATTGCATATATCAAACATCATATAAACATGAATAAATATATCGAACATACATAATAACATTAATAACACCCTGATGTTAGCCAGTGTTGATAGTTTCGTTGTTGCTGCTGTATTTCGTATTAGTTGCAGTAAAAGTGGTTGGTAGTTGTTATCACATTTATTGTTTCGGGATGTCACATATGGGCAACTGTCATTAAAATTATTTAAGTCTAAATTAGACACGGCTTAAATGTGTCGAAAATCATGAGCATGCAACATTTCTACTTAACCATTAAGTGTAACTGACGAAAATATGGTTGCAGTCAGCAACTGAAATTGCAACGAAACAACCAGCTAAACGAATGCAAACAGACAAACTAAATATGTAAATATTCATGTTTGCATACATACATATCAGCAGCAGGTTATAAAATGAAAAAAAAATCTTAAGTTTTTCTTTTGCCAAATAACAAATTTAAGCATATCAAACCAGTAGAGGTTTGGTAGATAAAACAACATTTCTTTAAATATAAACTCGCAAGAGTTTTGAAGACAGTGGCACTTGGTGAATGTTTTATTGAATAAGAAACATTTAAAGCTGGTAGCCATAATATTTGCTATGCAACATTTAATTTTACTTTTTTTTTTTGTAGAGTTACCTACATGCTTTCAGGAAGTGGGGAGTACGATAAAATTAATTTGTTTGAATTCTTATAGCCTGAATGTAATATGTGTTTCAGTTGAAGTATTATGATGCCCAAACTTACCTAAAATACCACTAAGTTACCAAACAAGTTACATATTAAGATGAGTGAAAAAAGTTCTGAGATACAAGGTGGGCCAAAAAAAGTCGTCCGATGTTGTTTAGCTCTTATTTTTTTCTAAATTAAAAACTTAGATTCTTTTTAATGATTATGTTTGTTTGATCCTTTAGAATTTTATTAGTTAAGTCGAGAAGATAATATCGGCCAAATGGGTGCCGTCACAACTGATTGCTACACGAGCGCGCTTTATGGCATATTTTATCACTTCGGCGATAGTTTCGCGCGACAGATTCTCACATTCGTGTCGAATGTTATCCTTGAGAGCTTCAGGGGTCTCGGGCTTGTACCTAAAAACACGGGGTTTCAAAAAACCTCACCAAAAAAGTCTGGAACTGTTAAATCGGGCGATCTTGCGGGCTAATGTAAATCGCCAAAACGAGAGATTAGGTGACTCGGGAACGCCGCCTGCAGAATATTCTGTTAGAACCACATGTCTTCCAGTCCTAATCCGTTCATTTGTGACAGAAAAAACTCTAATTACATGGCCCTATAGCGGGCACCGACCACTATTGCCATTTGGCCAGCGTTGTCCTCAAAAAGAAATGGTTCGATGACTCCTCTAGCGTGAACAGCGTACCAGCGGGTATAATGACTCCTCGTGCATCAATCGTGGATTTTTGCTGCCCCAGAAGTGATAGTTTTGCTTGTTCACGTACCCGCTGAGGGGGAAATGAACCTCATCGGTCATTATGATTTTGGTCAAAAAATCGACAACTTCGGACTCAAGTTTAAGGATGGCTTGAACGTAGATTACGTGCGTTTGGCGGTCAAGACATCCTCGCGACAGCTAGACATCCTCGCCAACAGCGGCGATATTCTTGTTAGAACAGGTGCTTCGGGGCCGGCCAGTTGCAAACGCCGCAGAGTTTGTGCAGTCGGTGCCGGACGACCGGGGACGAATTGTTACACAAAAAATAGACACGATTATTTCGCGTTCTTTGGAAGTGTATCGCTCCATGGCTTATTTACTTGTATCCTGTATCTGTATAGTTCACATATGTTAAAACAGATTTAACATTGTCCGCCATTTGCAAAAATAGGGTAATTTCTTTTGGCCCAACTTGTTTAAGTTATTGAGATCAGTCAGACATGCTAAGCGAACAGTCTTTATATCATGCCCTAGAGGAGGTGAGGTAACTTTGAACTACCCGATCCCGAAACCATCACATGGAGCGGTAAGGTCCACAATGTTACCCAAAAAGTAGAAGCGATAGCTCGATTAATAGAAAAGTGATTTAGCTGTTGTGAATTAAGAATACATCCAAACTCATTTGACAAATGCCAACAGTCTGGTCTTACCAATCTTAGAATGCTCCTTGCGGTGAATGTTGGAAAATTACATAAATTATACTGCAAAGTCTTTGTGTCTCTGCTATTACCACTAGCTAGTCGTACTGATATTTTGCATGAACCGCTGTCTAAAAATGATCTGTAATTATCCTTATTTGAAGTGTGCAGTCTTTACTTCTAAGGATAAAAGAAACGAGGTCACACCGGCTCTAAGAACCCCTTTTAAATTTTAATCACTTCTATTGTGGTTGGCGTATTCGTTTTTAGTTTTTTGGTACCGTCTAAGCACCCTTGTCGGTTTTGTGTAGAATTTGACAATATTCGACACGACAATGCCGAACATAATAGGGCTGAATAATACCAAATAAAATATAGTCAGACGTCCGAGGCTCTAGCCCTCACAGCAGAGTCTTTACCCCTCTAATAGAACCTAAGTAGAGTACGTACGTCCATTGTTTTTTCCATAGACCCCTTACCTCATCAGTTGACCTGCCATTTCATCCCCCTTCCAGCACCTTTTTTCACAAAACCAGTTCTCAAAAGAAGATCATTGCTCTGGTTCCCCTTTTCTTTAAGTCGTTCGTAAAAAAGTTGTTGGTTTTGCGGTCCGGCCGGGGGTCCGCTGGCTGGCTAATCTTTTATAATCACATCTATTTTTGCAATGAAGCTGAATTTCGGAAACATATAGGCTACTACATTTTGCTCTCCTAATTATCTTATCATCACTATATGGCCGTAGGGGTACTCCGTCGTAAAAGTTCATGCGCGCTCCCCAGACAGCAGTGGTTAATTTGCTTTTCTAGTGCAATCCACCAAAAGAGTATCCTTAAGAGTAAGATAGGTGTAGCCACTGCAGTGGAGATCAAATACGTTAGATTTTGTGTAAGACCCCATGTCCTGTCTAGTATTTTCTTGCATCCGGAGAAGGCAATTGTCGCCTTCTTGATTCTGTCCTCCGTTTTAAGCCTCCATGACAACTTACTATCTAGTATCACTGCCAGGTACTTTGTATGCCACTTCAATACAAGTTTAAGATTTTTTAATCTTAGAGGATCAATGGACCAATCTAAGTCCTTCTAAAAAAAGGAACCAGATCCGTTTTCTCAGAGTTTGCACTACATTTAGCATTATACTCAACTTATTGAGTATTTGGCGTATATAATATTGCAACTCTCTCCTGAGAGATAAAATCACAATTCCCTTTCCACACCGTGACCGGCAGGGTGGAAACAGCTGCGTACTTAAATATTGCAAGAAATCTCTTTCCACTCTCCGTTAATGCACTATTTTCCCACGGACTGTGCTGAGCATATCTCTATTACTAGCCAGCGTTCGTTTTTACCAGAACCCAACCAGAACAACAATAGCGCGAACTCATATTTTTGCTGCTTAAAGCATTTATTTGGCAACCCTATTTTTTTAAATAAGGTTGAATATATTTAACGTAACTTCATACCCTACAATTTGCTTAAGCTTTATAAATTGGATCAGTTACGCTAAAGCGATTCAAATTTCCTAGAGTGTATTTATTAGACTACAAGGCAGTTAAATTTAAATGTTTAAAGGACAATAAACCAAAATAATTTTTTGTAATTTAGTCAAATGTGGTTTTTGTTTTTATTATTTTTAATTTTGTGTTTTTTTTTTGTAATTTGGTTTATTTATTTACTGGACAGTTAACGACAACAAGTTGCTTTATGGCCAGTCAAAGAAATGGAAAAAAGTGAAGTTGTTTTATAAATGACATGGTGTTGAAATCTTGAGAATGAACTTAAAAGGATTTATAAACATGAGCTTTAGGTTAGTTATGGTAAAGGATTTTATGTCTGTAAATGTCAAACGTTTGTTGTTTGCTATTAGGCTTAGTGCCTAGAAATTATTTGAAATAATTAAACAAATGAGCATGAAAGTCTATTCAGTATTATACAATATATCTAATGTTGCTTGAGCACTTGATATGATTTACATACATAATTTAAAAACAGGCTGGAAATTTGGTCACCATGGCAAGACAACATACGTTGATCATAGTCCATTATAGCCTGCAGTTATTTGTTTTGTCTGCTATTTGATCTGTTTACGATTTTCTTAAATTTGTTTAAAATTTTGCATGCAAACGATGTTCGATAAATGTTTACTTACTTGCTTACTATGTTACTATACAGGCATGTTCTGAAAATCGCGTGGTTTCAAATCACTTGCGATTTCAAAATCATAATTGTGATTTTACGCAATTTATTTAATAAATTTATTGCAAAATTCTAAATAAGGCTATTAAAAATATAACCAAGTAAATTTGAATTGGCAGGCATTTAGCTAAACCGGTTTAAAATCATAAAAACTTTACAATTTCTTGCGATTTCAAATCACTTTCACAAAAAGTGATTTTCAGAACATGCCTGATAGTTAGTTGATTGAAAAACAAAAAAAAAAACTTTTGCTTGTACATTCCACTTTACCATCATCAATCAGTTAACCTTAAATGGCTACTTTAATGACATAATTTGTACATATGGCATCACAAATATTTCAACGATTTAAAATTTTGCAAAAAAAGGCTACTTGTTACTTACAGAAAGAAGTCTTAGCAAATGTGACTTAAGTTGAGGAAAAACTATTCAAAACATTACATTTGACAAAGTGGATAACAATCAGTTATTTAAATAAGAATTTTTTAGCAAGTTTTACAAAGTTTTTTTCTGCAAGAGCATGTCTGTCTAACGACTAGTTTTTGTAACAGGTAAAGTATGGATATTCACTGTTTGGCAAAAAAATCCTTAATTGGATTAGAATTATCACAACTGCAAAGATAAAAGAAGAAAGCATACGAAATGGTAGAGATATTGGCAGTAAATTGCTCTTATATTATAACGTTTACCTCAAAGAACAATTTCGTAACATTTTTTCCTTTTCAAATGAAACTTATTTAAACACAACTTTATTTTTAAGCCCACATATTTTTTACCTCCTTAATTCCTAAAACGAAACGCCTTTAATAAAAACAAAATGTATGGAAAAGTTTCTTAAATTTTAGTTTTTTCCATACAATTGCTTTTGTTACTATGAGTTGCATTTTACGTATTTAAGTCCTTAATTTCCGGGAAAAGGAAACCTAATGGGGTCAAACCTTAGCCAAAATTCATATGATAATTTTTATTTAAAAAATACCTGTGAATGTGTCCTAAAGGGTTGGTAAAAGCATAGATCATCCCTATTTAAATCTAAACTAAAAGAATATACAAACCAACTCAGAAAAATGGTGAAGATGCTTAAATAGAATAGCACTCGACTTCTTAGACGAATCGTTCTTTATGGCGGTCAGCCAACGGTCTTAGAAGATTCGTTATTAAAAAACCATCTCAGCGTAATCTAAGCGCGGGCGAGAAGTGGCGAAGAAAAATGTAATCTTCTCGCAAATAATCTAACGATATACTAGTCCCAATACATGCACTGGTAAAAGTGAAATACCACCTGTTGTTGTAAGGTGACCGACCTACAGAGATATGATTCCAATTTCTAGATGACTCTGCCTTGCACAGCAAAGACGAACAATTTCATTTTTAGAGACAAAGTTTTATTATGTTAATTTCTATTTATTCGGCTTTAAGATCATAATTAAAATTGTGTAGATAAGAATGGAAATTTTCTAGCCGAGTGTAATGCATTGCCGAAATCAGCTACGATTTCTGGTCAGCCCTCTTTTTACCGACCGACAGCTTATAATCAAAGAGGGGAAGCACTTATGTTATCCTAAGCCGATTGGGGCTGCTGTACCTCAATGTAGCATTCTAGGACCAAATCCGTATCTGTTTCACTCAGTAGACATGTCAACCAATAGTCAAACATACACGTCGCCATTTGCTGAGTATACTGCTTTTCTCAGTACTCATAAAGATCAAAAAGAGCCCTCGAACCAACTACACCATCATATTATTTAAGAAGAGATATGAGAAAAGTTCTTTTTGGAGACGGAGGGGGAGGATGGGGTATGTAAATGCACCCACGTGACTTTTACTTTACACCAGAAAATATGCTCTCAAACTCTTGTTAACAACCATATGGTACCAAAACAACTTGAGTTAAAATACCTCGTGGCATTCACCATGATCGGCGCCTTACATGAAAGTTACATAAAGCAGCAAAGTTAAAACAAATAAAACTTAAAGCAGCCTGAAGAATTCATTGTCTAATTAATAGAAAATCTGCGCTTCGTCTCGTTTGTAAGCTTCTACTCTACAACTCGATTTTAAAACCAATTAGGCGCTATGGTATTCAGTTATGGCTCATTTTCTCCGCCTCCGAGAGAGAAAAATGTAACGTTCGTAAAAAAATGCTTCGAATTATAATTGGTGCTTGATGTATTGAAAACAGCACTGTCTAAAAAGATCTACAAGTTCCACTAGTAATATGCGAAATCCTAAACTATGTTGGCAAGTAAGCTGGAAACGAATTAAAACTGTTCTCCCTCGAAACAATTTACAACATAACGGAGATATTTGTTTCAAAAAGAGGGGTACTATTGCTCTCAGATAAAACCTTTGGAATTGATTTAAACTTTATTTTGAGAACTTAAATTGTAGTTTTTAGATTTAAATACTTATTGCAAAATGAATACTATATATTAAAAAAATATGTTAAAAATACGTTAAGCGTTTAAGCATAATTCAAAATGTATAATTGGCTTAATACTTGGTAACAGCATCGACAAACGCTTACAGACTTTCAAAAACACATGCCCAAATATATGCTGGGCATCTGGAGTAGAAATTAAAACCTGGGATTAAGAACAAAGCAAAAAACCAGTGCCACACTAAATTGAACGTCAAAAATGGCGACAGGGTAACCATGCACTTAGAAAGCCCAGCAAATATAGTGCTCAACAACTGCATACTTAGAAACTTTAACGTAGTCAACGCCCAGGCTTACCGTCAAAAGAAGTATTGATAAGAAGCCACGTGCCGTATAGCAAGATGAACTGATGATAGACCTAAAGTAATTGACAGAGTGAGATATTGAAAAATGGCTGAAGCTATACTCCAATGGGAGAAAGATAAAACAAAGAAGGAAGATTGTATGAATAAGTAGACAGCACGCAAGGCGGATGGAATGATATCGTTAAATCGACTTAGAAGATAGTTCTAAGCTGATAGTAAAGAGAGTGAATACCTCTATTCATTGTCAACCATTTTCCAAATTATTTACCAATAAATAAATTCAAATGTTTGTACTACTATTTGTTAATGCAGAGAATATTATCTTTTTTATTTCTTTACCTTCAGATACTTAGTTTTAAGATTTGAATACTTATTGTTAGTTCGCTTAAGCGAAGATTCAATAAACAAAGAATATGAAAAAAAAACTTTCAGATATTCAATTGATGAATTAGAATTATACACAAGTAAGAACGCTAAATTCGGCTGTGCTTAACCTTATATACCCTTCACAATGGTCTTTTGATATACCCAGTCATTTAAAATAGAAACGTTTTTTTCAAACCGGAAATACTATAATAAATGTAATTTATGTTGAGTTTAAAGTCGATAGCTATCCTAGTTTTTGAAATAGAAAACTTCACAAACTTTCAATGTTTGTATGGGCGATGCTACTTTCAGGCTCCTTTAAACAAACTTTTTTTTTATTAAAAAAATCATAATGTAAATAGATTGAAGAAGGTTTAAGGAAAATTGAAGATCCGGCCTTGACCAAGTAATCTTTGTGTTCCCGCATCTAGGTTCGTCTGCCTCTAGCGAGTTAGCCAGTATTTGTATTTATTCGAATTTCGTCTTCTTGGTTCAACATTGCTCGTGTTATTTGTGCAATACGACAATGTTAAAAAGAAGCCTAAACTTGGATGTCCAGCATGCGACTCATGTATGAATTAAAGAAAATTCTTGATTAAAAATTAGTTTTGCATTCCTTAAGTTCTTTTGGGCTTCAAAAGCCCAAGGTATAAAAGGCTCATAAAAATAAAACCTGATACATGTACAGGTACTTGATCCCGATGCAAAAAAGAGTAAAGAAACGAAAATTAAGCTCCTGGCAACTACTGATATTAGCAGCAACGTCATACACACATACACACAGTTTTAAACCAACCGACAATTTTTTAAGAAAAATAAACAAGAGAATAATAAAAAACTTAAAATTTTACATGTCAACTGATCACGAATAATTGTTGCATGGATATCGGCTGAAAAAATCTCAGTCATATTCTAGAATTGCCAAAACCATAATAATCACTTAATTACAAAAGGATTACAAATTGCAAGTTTTTAACTTTATGGCAATTTTTTTGTTTCTTAGGTTTTTGATTTTATTGGAAATCAATAAATAAAGGAAAAAATCTAAATATTTTTCAGCCAAAAATACAACAACACATTTTGTTGATGCTAATAGCACAGACTGCAACATTGCTTCCGTCAGAGTGTTTTGTGATGGCATGAACAGAAGCAGAGTAAAAGTAATAACAACCAAAGCCATCACTAAATTATTGAACACTTAATGCCAATTTTTTGAAACAAGCATTTCGCATACATAAATGGTTTGTGAAAAGTTATGTCAAGTGAGAAAAAAAACGCAAAATTCTAAATTTTATTTAAAAAAAAATTAAAAAAACAAGTCGGTTACGCCCGACCATCTTATACCCTAATCCAGAGTTGTAAAGGCGCTACATAAAAAATAGACCAATAATTTCTGTATTCAGTATATCTAATAGTTGTGTGCAAAATTTCGAGAAGGTAAAGTAATATTCGGGTGGTGTAAGAGAATGTGTGGATGCTTTTTGACTGTCTTTATTATATAAAAAAACCCCAGTGCGATATCATTCTGTGATGTTGTTGTTAATTTTCTTTAGTTTTTCTCTCTTTCTCTTTGTTTTCTTAGGTACTCGTATTGTGTACATATAAAACCCGACTAGTGTTCGTCCCCTGAACTTTGCTCTAAAAAACTGAATTAAAAAAAAAAAATTAAAGTCAAAGTTACAAAAAGGAAAAATATGCCAAATTAGTGTTGTTTAGAATTTTTTTATAATGACATTAAAAACGAATAAAAATCCAGATAATTTTAGGATTTTTTACAAGTTAATTTTGTTATAAGTCCCAGAGGAACTGGACAACCAACTTACTGGCCAACGGACCACAATAAAATTGAAGACGTAATCGATTTTGGCATAGCAAAAGCTATATCCCTGGAGGTTATTGAGGCTCAAGCCTTCTTGGACCTATTCTCTGACCACTAATCAACAATAATCACTATTTGCAGTCCTCACCAAACAGCAACTAGTGATTTTTTTCTCAACTAAACTGCTTGGAAAACCAACCACTAAAAACACCCGGAGACATCGATAGTTGTCTGAACAGCCTTAATGAAAACATTTAAAAAACCGTTAAACGTGCTTTTTCTACCTACCGTCAGGCCAAGTACGATAAAAAGGTTTTCTGCCGATGTGGAAAAGCTTTTATATAAAAAAAGGAGAGCCCGAAGGGAATAGCAAAAACATAGATCGGTCCAACTTAAATCTCAGCTGAAAGAATGTACCAACTAATAAAAAAGCTTGCTAGAGGTATACAGAATGTCTTTATTGCAGAACTATTTAGAAGGCCTAGATGCGACTCCCCAGACAATCCGCCAGACGTCTCAAAAGACCCGTTATGGGAAAACTAACACTACGTAACCTGAAAGGATCCTCGACAAAAAGTGATGAAGAAAAATGTGATCTGCTCGCAAGTCATTTGAAAAGCTTATTCTCTCCAAAAACATGCACTGATATAAGTAAATTACCACCGGTTGTTGCTAGAGGCCCTATGGAAATACATTTCTAACTTTTAGATGTGGTAGAGGTTATCGGTAATTTAAATGCTAAAATAGTTCCTGGTTTTGACTGAATAAGCAACAAAATGCTTTTAGAGCTACCCTGCACAGCAAAAAGAATAATTTTTTTAATTTTTAACGCCATATTACGGCTCAAACATTTTCCGGCAGTATGGAAAGTTGCCTTGGTAAAGATGATTCCTAAGCCGGAAAAAGATCCTTCGAAGGTGGAGTCTTACAGGCATATAAGTCTGTTAACAACCATGTCCAAATTGT
This sequence comes from Melanophora roralis, assembly GCA_963583895.1. Classification (NCBI taxonomy): domain Eukaryota; kingdom Metazoa; phylum Arthropoda; class Insecta; order Diptera; family Rhinophoridae; genus Melanophora; species Melanophora roralis. The sequence continues at coordinate 91,734,109 of OY757187.1, read as the reverse complement.
TTGAGAAATTACTTAAAAACAAGCTGACTCCGATCCTGAATGAATACAACTGCATTCCAGATCACCAATTTGGCTTTAGAAGTCAACATACCACAATCGAACAAACTAACAGATTGGTACAGGTTATAAGAAAGGCCTTTGAGGAAAAGAAATACTACTCCGCGCTTTTCATTGATGTCTCTCAAGCTTTCGATAAAGTATGGCACGAAGGCCTGTTAAACAAATTAAAGCTTAACCTGCCATCTAATATCTTCAACCTTTTAGAAAAATACATAACCGGCCGACAATTTATGATTAAAGAGGGAAATCAAATAAGTTCTTCTCAACCAATAGGGGCTGGTATACCTCAAGGGAGTATACAATGTCCAATTTTGTACTTGATTTACACAGCAGATATGCCCACAAACAATCTTACTCATACGTCGACATTTGCTGATGATATCGCCTTTCTCAGTATTCATAAGGACCCTAAAGAGGTCTCAAAACAACTTCAAAATCACGTATCCCAAGTAGAGAAATGGGCAAAGTTTTGGGGAATAAAAATAAATGAACAAAAATGCACCCACGTTACTTTTACTTTACGCAAGGAAACGTGCCCCCATAATTTTTATTAACAGCCATACGGTGCCTCAACGAATTAAGACGAAATATCTTGGCATTCACCTGGAACGCCGCCTCACATCGAAGTCACACATAGATGCAAAGTTGACACAATTGAAACTTAAAACGTCCCAAATCCACTGGCTTAATGGTAGGAACTCGGTACTACGTCTTGATTGTAAGCTTCTAGAAGTTCCACTAGTAAAATGCGAAATCCTAAACTATGTGGACAAGTATTTAAATAAGCTTGAAACTCATCCAAATCCGCTTCCGCTAAAGATCTTGCAACAAAGTCGTCACACCCGTCTAAAAATGAGGGATGCTATTGCGTTTAGATGAAGTTAATTAATTCTATTATGAAAACTTAAATTTTAGTCTGTTACTGGCTGGACTAATATTAATTACTTAGTTTTAAGATTTGAATACTTATTGTTAGTTCGCCAAAGGCGAATTTAAATGAATTTTTTTGTTGGTTTAAATAAATATCTAATTGGAGGGGTTTTACATAAATATTCAGTTGTTTTAAGTTAAATTTTCAGTTGATTATAATTAAATATTTATTTGAGTGTATACATGTGTACATGTATGTGCCATATAATCGATCATTAATCACAATCAATATGATTAAAATAGCCGCAAGTATCATCATCACCATAACTTCCTTTATTCGTTAAAGGAATTTAGTGACTAACTTCACAAAACTGAGTTTCTTCATCAATTTTAACATTTTATTCTATCTAAGCGCAGCCGAAAGGATGAGGTGTAAATGTTTCCATTTAATTTATGGTAAAAACCGTGTTTAAATTAAAGTTTTCGCTTTAGAACTTTAAACCACCGTAAATATAATCTTTTTGTGTGATTAACTATAATCTGTTAGATGATGGTTATTAAGTTGCATACTGGGGTAGAAACCAATACTAAACAATTTAAATTTAGCTAAAGTCGAACGTAAATTTTGCTTAAAATTAACCAGCACGAAGTAATTTATTCTATATAAAACAAAATATCATATAATATAGGGTCGGTGGTCTGGGTTTCATTACTATTTTGAAGATTCAGTGTAATAAGTTTCAAATATACTATTTTTAGAAGCTTATTGTCTAAATTAAATCCAATTAAATTTTTCAAAATGGTAAACCTATATATCAGTAAACTTACTGTAATAGTAAAAAGTGTTACTTGATTTGTTAAGCCAAGCAGACCATAGTGCTAACATGCTTTATTCATCATATATTAGCTTTACGAAAAATGAGAACAAACACATTGTAACATAATTTATCATAAAAGTATTTAATAATAATGACTTTTAACGCAAAAATTGTTATAATTTTTCATTGAAAACATATAGTTAAGAGAGATAGTTGTAGCAACAACATGCAACAAAGACGGGAAGCAGAAATACCAAAATTAAAAACACTGACAGTTTAAAGAAACTAAAGTGTCTAATAACGTAGATTTAACAGATTTCAAATTAAAACCAATGGATAACAACAACATCATTCAAAGTGTTGCCAATTACACCTGTCTACAAAATGATCTACATTAGTACGTGCATGTTTTCAGTTAACAATTACTCTCTGCCATCGTTGATTACTGGGTTATGAAAAATCAAAATTATATGAACTACTTTTGCAGTTAATGGAAAAGAATGTTTTGTAATAATTTAGGAGATTAAAGTTAAAGTTTTTCTTAAGCAAACTTTTACAAATACAAGTCTCTGTTAAATTCCTCCAAAAATTTAACGATTTTGTATTTGTTTTTGTGTGTGATTTTATACCCTTCACATTAATGATCAGGGTATATATTAGTTTGTCATTCCGTTTGTAATTTCCTTAATATCCATTTGCGACCCCAATAGATAGGAAAGTTAAATTATCGTCGTCCGTCTGCCCGTGTTATGGATGAGATATACTTTTTGGAGCCCCGATGTCGCATAGACACGTAAATGGTATCAAACTTTTTCTCCTTGCCATACAAAAATTAATTTTTTTAAATCGTTCTCACAGCTTCCAGGTTGCTCCTACAATATTTCCTCCCAAACTCTTTTATGAAACATACTTGCTCCCTATCACCAAAAATAAAAAATTAGGGTAAAATCCCCTACAACTTTCCCGGTCGCCCTTAAAGTAATTAAATGTATTTTAAACCCCAATAAGTTTTCCCTCCCAAACATGTTTCTAAAACATACTTACCCCCTAGCTGCATCACAAAACTTACAACATACAAAACTTACAAAAATGATGTAAGAACTCCCATAACCTCCCCAGAGTCGGTCTTAATAAAATAATATATATATCAGACCAAGCTTAGTTTCCTCGCCCAAACATATTCCTAAAACATACTTATCCCTTGTCTCCATCGCCTTAAAAGGCTCATATACAAAGTTTGGGAAGTTGTAACAAATCCCCCTTACAGCTTCCAGGTTGCCCGCGAACATGCCAAATTTAATTTTTTCTTACAAAGATTTTCCTGGAATATACGTACACCCTGTCTCTAACCCCCAAAGGGGGTTGCCATACAAAATTTGTAAAAATTAGGGTAGAAGCCCGTATACACTGTGAAGGGTATATACGATTCGGCACATAAATGATAAGGGTATATATCAGTTTTTCATTCCATTTGTAATTTCTTTAATATCCATGTGAAACCCGATCTGGGTCCTTATAGATAGAAAAGTCGATGTAGCGATGTCCGTCTGTCCGTGTTATTGTTGAAATCAACTTTTCGAAGCCCCCGATGTCGCATAGACCTTATCAGAAATATCTGCGAGCAAATCACTATAAAAATCCAGCAAAATCGCTTAATAACTGACCGATATATAAGCCAGCAACCACTACCTCAGCTTATTTCTCTAAAAATTGTACATGAAAACTTATACAACTTTCCCGGAGTTGCCTCTAAATGGGTGCAATGTAAGACTGACTACCATTAATTTTTTCTCCCGAAAAATTTTGTGGAAAATACTTTTACCCTTACAAACTTATACCTTAATAGGGTTGTCCCACAAAGTCAAATGTAATACCGACATCCATTCATTTTTCCTCCCAAATATTTTGTGAAAGATACTTCCCCCATACGGAGATAGCAATAAAAAATTTGAAAAATTTGGGATAAAAAACCCTACAACTTCCCCGTAGTCGACCTTAGAGGAATAAAATCTATCACAGGCCTTTCATTAGTTTTCCCTCCCAAACATAGTCCTTGAATATACTTACCCTTATCTTAGCCCACTAGAGGGGCTTGCCGTACAAAATTTACGAATATTATTTAAAAACACTCATAACTTCTTAGTAGTCAGCCTTAGTGAATTAATGCGCATTACGAGCCCCCATTAGTTTTCCCTTCCAAACATATTCCTAGAACACTTTACAAAATTAACAAAAAATGTAAAAACACACATACCTTCTTTTAAGTCGACCTTAGAGAAATAAAGTGTACTACCGACTACCATTAGTTTTCCCTCCTTAGCATATCTCTCAACATACTTACCCCCTATCTTCCCCACATAAGGTGGTTGCCAAACAAAATTTATTAAAATTATGTAAAAAAAAGCCCATAACTTTCCTAAAGTAGGCCCTAGAGAAATAAAGTGTACGATCAACCCCCATTAGTTTCTCCTCCAAAATATATTCCTAAATGATACACACCCCCTATATCTATTCCCTAAGGGAACTCCCATACAAAGTTTGGGTAATTGTAATAAATCCCCCCCCCCCCCCCCCCCTTACAGCTTTCAGAGTGCACGTTTTTCTTGAACATACTTACCTTTAATTTCACCCCCTAAGGGGTTTGCCATACAAAATTTAAAAAAGTAGGATAAAATTCGACACCGACTCCAATTTAAAAATTTGAGATATTTCATAAATAAAAAATATTTATAAAAATAGAAAAGGGTGAAGGGTATTTAAGATTTAGCACAGCCGACTATAGCGCTCTTATTTGTTTTTTGTAGTATTTTGGTTTTTCTTTAAGTACCGCTTTTGTTAAGTTATGCATGGCTAACGGCCAAAAAGTTGCCAATATTCTTCTTGTTACTTTTTTCTTAAATATTTTATTATTAAACAAGCAAATTTTAAATGCGTTATGAAGACATTTAAGCTATTTAAAAATAAAAAAAAACAAAAGACAACAATCAAAAAACACCTTTAAGCTAAACTTATAAAACAATTTTTTCTTGTTATTGGTTATAAAAGGAGTCTTACGGGCCTCTTCCAACAATATCTATAAGCTGTGGCATAGAAAACAGAAACAAAAAATTTAAGCCCAAAAGTTGAATAGCAGTTAGTTAACCACGACTACATTATTATTAACAATTGTTAGACATCTTATTAAACTTAAATTTGTTTATACTCAACAAATGACAGAAATATTAGCTTTTGTTGTTTTATTAAAAGAACTATTTTATGCCCTTTAACTGAGACCTTAACAATACACCTTTCATTTACCTTTCGGAAATTATCAAAAATACGATTTGAACGTTTCCAGAATAGAGAACGCGACATTCGTACACCTTTGAAATAAAAAATATATATAGAAATATGAAAAATCCGTTTTTGTAATATTAATTTTAAGAGCAATTAATATGCAGACGCAAGCGCTCCAAAAAATGGAAATAATTTCCGACTTTTTCTAAAAAAATGCAATTACCTGAGGAGTGGAAGGCAATTTTAAAAAGTTTTTTAAATTATTAATTAATTTAAAATATTTCATTTCGGTTTATTTTTTATTGGATTATTAGGTTGAAGTTTGAACATTCCAGGTACATATTCGCCAATCATGGTCCTGAAAACGTTTGCGGGGGTCCCTAACATTTGATATTCTACGTTTTTTCATAGAAATGCAGGTTTTTACAAGGGTGACTCAACTTCATCGTTATTGTAGGGGACCCAAGGTAACACCACGGGGAGGTCAGTGAACACAGTTGAAAAGAAGAAGGAATCAAGATTGGTCTGGGCTTTGTAAAATTAAAACCAGACAAAACTGTTGCTTTAGAGCCAATTTCAATGTCACGCATATGAAAATTGTTGGGACTATTTTAAAACTAAAATTAACAACATTCTTGAATTGTGTCTTGAATACTCGTATTAAGGAAAATAATTAATTTTGTAGGAATACCTACTTACGTGCAGGTTTCTTTCGAAACATTAACACTTATTACCACCAGAAATCCACTTGAATTTCTAGCCTGAGGTTTTCTTTTTTTACTTGCTTTTCTTATAGTAAATAATTTGGACTTTTATTGAATTAAAAAAAATAAAATTTTAAAATGCTGGAACTTTTTGCACTTTAAAACATTTTTGTATATATGTATGTTTTTCCTTCTTATTATTGTATGTATGTATGCATGCACTTGAAATTTTTGCACATGTCACTGTAATCAAGGTCTCATTTTTCATGCAACATGACCGGTAAGCAATTCTTTACTTAATGGCATTAAAGCTTGCGACAAAGCGAAAACAGTGCAGGCTTCACCCGCTACTTTTTTGTTAAAGCGTTTTTTTGAGCTGAACTTGTTTTTGTTTAGAGAAAAAAAAAGTTTGATTGCAAATAAAGGAATTAATATAAATGACAAAAGTAAAATGTGTCACAAGCTTTGCAATCTAAAATTAGTCTTTGTCGTTGATACAGTTATTGCATTTATTAAATTAAGTTTATAGCTGAAGATCAGGTTGGATACCAGTTGTTCTAAAGTTAAATGACCTTTAGACGTGCATAAGTCTACTAGATGTATATTTTTGGGAAAGCTTATCTAAAATGGTTTAATAATTTCATTATTTCAATTCAATATTTAAGGAAGCTAGCAAATTTGATTTAGCCATGTCCGTTTGACGTCTGTGTGTCTGTTGTAATTTAGTTTCCGGAGTCAGCAGTTAATACGGTTCAGTTATTGGTTTCACACTATTAGAAATATCCCTGAGATGATCGATATTTTAAAAAACAACAAGATTGGTTTACCACGGACCAAGATAATATAGGCAAAATACTGCGATTTCCTAAGTTTTTTTTAAGACAAAATCCATACATGTGTCTCTATGTATGCACATTACGGTGATAACTTTTTGCGTTTTTTGCAAATACCATACCTGCCAAGAAAAAAAAAAACGTTTGGGGCATTGAAAAATATGATAAACTGCCTTTTAAGTTTTTCGTGATCGTTAGAAAACTTAACGCAACAAATGCGATGAAGTTTTTAATAAAAAAGTTTTCTTTTACTGAAATTATATGATATTTATGTCCAAATACTTTGTTTTTATTTCAGTACAAAATTAGGTTTCAGACAAGGAAACAGCTGTTCGTGTAATCTTTTTAACATCTTCTTAGCAAATGATATATAAGACGCAGATGTGAATAGAATTGGCACACTATTCACAAAACAGCACTTAATACTCGCTAATGCTGGCGAACTTTGCGAGCCATAACTTCCAACTTTAAAAAATTCGAGAAAGAATCAGCCAAAGTTGGTTTAACAGCAAATTCAGATAAAACCAAGTTGATGGTATTAACGCAAAAAACATCTAGTAGGCTTGGACAGATTGTGGAAGCTTAAAACTACAACTTTAAAATAGTCAACGATTTCATCTACCTCGGCACCACCATTAACAAAACAAACAACATCGATTTGGACTAAGTAAAAAATTTTAGAGGAAAGCCAGACAAACAAAAATCACTCTCTGCATGACAGTGATACTTTCCGTACTTATATATAGTTCTTAAGCATGACTAAATGCGAAAGCCGATGAGGCAGTGCGGGAGTTTTGGAAAGGCATATTATTCGGAAAGTCTATGGAGCAATCTGCGTTGACGGAGAATACCGGTGTCGTATGAACCGTGAGCTGTTTGCTGACATTGATATAGTTACGCGTGTCAAAATTAAACGTTTAAGGTGGAAAGTCATGTTGTGAGAATTAATAAGATGCTCCATCTAGGAAGTCTGTTGAAAGCAAACGTGGTGACATGTCATGCAGAGAGGATGAAAGGAGCAAGTGGAGAAATACATCTTTAAACTTGGTGCCAGAAGATCAAAGTGGCTGAAAACCGATTCTAAGTTCGGCTCATAGAACTAACGTTCTGTAATAGCCATCTAAGTAAGTAAGTAAGTAAGTTATATAAAGGCAGAGAATATTCGTGAAGTTTTTTTTAGTAGGAATTTAGGTGGAGTTTACTGACAATTTGGTGTAAGAACCAATTAAATGTCCGTATACAAACTTTTTTTTTTTTTTTCATATTTTTATTATTGAATCTTCGCCTTTGGCGAACTAACAATAAGTATTCAAATCTTACAGCTATTCATTTTTTATTAGACCAGCCAGTGCCAGACTAAAATTTAAGTTCTCATAATAAATTGATTTATTCAGTAGTTTCATCTAAGTGCAATAGTATCCCTTCTTTTCAGACGAGTGTGTCCACTATGTTGCAAAATGTTTCGAGCGAGCGGATTTGGATATATTTCCAGCTTGTTTAAATACTTGTCCACATAGTTCAGGATTTCGCATTTAACTAGTGGAACTTGTAGATCTTTGTGGATGTTGCTGTTTTTAATGTACCAAGGAGCACCAGTTATCATTCTTAGGATTTTATTTTGACGGCGTTGAATTTTTTCAATGCTGGAGGCGGAAGCAGTGCCCCATAATTGTATCCCGTAGCACCAAATTGGTTTCAAAACTGAGTTGTAAAGTAAAAGTTTGCAATCCAGACGTAGCACAGAGTTTCTACCGATTAGCCAATGGATTTGTGTAGCTTTAAGTTTCATTTGCAACTTTGCATCTATATGTGACTTCCATGTGAGGCGGCGATCCAGGTGAATGCCAAGATATTTTGTCTTAATTCGTTGAGGCACCGTATGGTTGTTACTAAGAATTGGGGGGCACGTTTCCTTGCGTAACGTAAAAGTAACGTGGGTGCATTTTTGTTCATTTATTTTTATTCCCCACAACTTTGCCCATTTTTCTACTTGGATTACGTGATGTTGAAGTTGTTTTGAGGCTACTTTAGGGTCTTTATGAATACTGAGAAAGGCGGTATCATCTGCAAATGTCGACGTATGAGTAAAATTGTTTGTGGGCATATCTGCTGTGTAAAGCAAGTACAGAATTAGACCTAGTACACTCCCTTGAGGTACACCAGCCCCTATTGGTTGAGAAGAACTTGTTTGGTTTCCCTCTTTAATCATAAATTATCGGCCGGTTATGTATTTTTCTAATAGGTTGAAAATATTAGATGGAAGGTTGAGCTTTAATTTGTTTAACAGGCCTTCATGCCATACTTTGTCGAACGCTTGAGAGACATCTATAAATAGCGCGGAGCAGTATTTCTTTTCCTCAAAGGCCTTTCTTATAACCTGTACCAATCTGTTAGTTTGTTCGATTGTGGTATGTTGATTTCTAAATCCAAATTGGTGATCTGGAATGCAGTTGTTTTCACTCAGGATCGCAGTCAGCTTGTTTTTAAGCAATTTCTCAAACAACTTGGACATAGTTGGTAACAGACTTATAGGCCTGTAAGACTCCACCTTCGAAGGATCTTTTCCCGGCTAAGGAATCATCTTTACCAAGGCAACTTTCCATACTGGCAGGAAATGTTCGAGCCATAATATGGCGTTAAAAATAACAAGAATTAATCTTTTTGCTGTGCAAGGCAGCTCCAAAAGCATTTTGTTGCTGATTTCATCAAAGCCAGGAGCTTTTTTAGCAATTAAATTATTAATAGCCTCTACGACATCTGACAACTGAAAACGTATTTCCATAGGACATCTAGCAACAACAGGCGGTAATTCACTCATGTCAGTGCATGTATTTGGAGTGAAGACATTTGTTAAATGTCTTGCGAGCAGATCACATTTTTCTTCATCACTTCTTGCTCAGGATCCTCTCAGATTACGTAGTGGTGGTTTCGCGATAACGGGTCTTTTAAGATATTCCGCTGTTCGCCATAGTGAATAATTAGTATGAGGAGTCGAGTCTAGACCTTCGAGGTGTTCCTTAAGAGATGCCAATCGGTGAACTTCTAGCAAATTTTTCAATTGGTTTGTACATTCCTTCAACTTGGCTTTAAGTTGGGGTGATCTGTGCTCTTGCCATTCTTTTCAGGCTCTTCTTTTTTCAGATAAAAGCTGTTGCACATCGGCTGAAAAAATTTTGTTGTATTTTTTCTGACGATAGTAGGAAGAAGCATGATCAACGACTTTTTTTATGTTCTCATTAAGGCTGCTCAGACAATAATCGATGTCTTCGGGAGTTTTTAGCGGTTGGTTTTCCGAGCAGTGGGTGCTGAAAAATTTTTTGTATTTTAACCAATTAACTCTTTTAAATGAAAAAATATCACTTGTTGGTAATTTATGAGGACTAAAAATAGTGATTATAGTGGGAGAGGGGTCTGAAGATAAATCCAACGAGGCTTGAGCTTCGGTAAGTTCCGGGGATATACCTTTTGTTACGCCAAAATCAATAACGTCTGGAATAATTTTATTGTGATCAGTTGGCTAATACGTCGGTTGTCCAGATGAAATAACGTTAAGTCCCATTTCAGATACAAACTTAACCTACAAAACACTCTATAAATAAAAACTATGATAGCGACGGACTTTACTTTATTTTTACCCATACAGTTTATATGCATTTAGTTACGTGAGAGTGACTCATATCAAATTTACTGATTGAAAAAATCTTTTTTTTTCTACTTAATTTAGTGCTTGTTAAATTAAATCATGTATGTTTAATTAAACAAATTAAAAAAAAATTGTTTATTAATATCGAAAACAGCTAAAATTTAAAAAAATTTGCATCAGTCTACTGCAGGGGCACACACAGTTGGTATCAGAAAACAATTTATTCATAAAATCTGTTGTTTTTAAATCAATTGTATTTATTTAAAATACAAAATCAAAAAAGCTAGAACGGAAGCAGGTTGATTCATCATTAAACACCACCTTCAAAAGCATCTTTAAACACAAAAAAAAACAATTTTGTTTAATAAAAAAATAAACAAATAAATGAATATTTAAGAGTGTTACTTAGTCTATTTTGAAAACAAAGACATTTAATTGTTCAGGAATTTGATTTGTGTTTTCTATTTGTTTTTTTTTAAATGAGTTTTTGAAATAGCGTTTAAATGCGGCATCTAGTTTAATATGGAAATAAGAAAAATTATTTAGGTGTTTCTGGTACGTTTACCAGTTTTAACATACCTTCGTTTATATTGAATAACTCATAATGACTTCTTGGGTGGATAAAACGACGCCCGTTCTTCCGTTTGCTTCGCTAGATGAAAAAATGTAAGGGATTTTTCGGGAGTAAAGCTTACATAGGACCCATGTTAATTATCTGCCGATCAGTTAATGGGATCAAGTCTTACCCTGAAAAATTTAATATCAATAGAGGAGCGCAAAATGCTTAGGTTAGTCTGAACAGGCGGTTATCTGTCCGTCTATGATATCTGTGGAAAAGAGATCATATTAGGAAATTTAGATAAATAAAAGTATGGAAAAACTTAAATACTTTTCATTTCCTGTCGTACTCCTTACCTTAGAACCAGCCGCTAACGCTGATTAAGAATTATCGATTAGATAAGCCTAACATAGTTGTCATAAGAAATAGGGAAAAAACCCCTACAGCTTCTTCGGAGTCGCCCCTAGAAGAATAAAATATTTGGGAGACGCCCATTAGGTTTTTTTCCCAAACGTCTTCCTAGAGTATACTTACCGCCTATCTGCATCACCTAAAGGGGTTGCCATACAAAATTTACAAAAATTATATAAAAACGCCCATAACTTCCCCCAGTCGGCCTTAGAGAAATAAAGTGTAAGGCCGAACCGCAATTAGTTTCTAATCGCAAATATATTCCTAAAGCGGTGTCCATAAAAAATTTTAAAATAAATAGGGTAAAAACCCCTAAATATTCCCTCGAGTTTTTCTTGGAGCATTAAAATTTATCGCACCCTCCATTAGTTTTCCCTCCCAAACATATTTCTAGAACCTACTTACCCCCTATTTACAAAAATTGTGTAAAAATGCCCATAACTTCCCCAGAGTCAGCATGAGAGAAATAAACTGTATGACTGAACCCCATTAGTTTCTCCTCTAAGACCTACTTACCCCCTATTACCAAGCCCTAAGAATGTTGCAATACAAAATAAAAAATATAAGGTAAAAACCCCTACTACTTCCCCGGAGTCGCCTTTAGAGGAATAAAATGTATCACAGACCCCATTAAATTTTCCTTTCTAAATATATTTCTAGAACATACTTACCCCCTTTCTTTACCACCTAAAGTGGTTGTCATACAACATTTAAAACAACTAGAGTAAATGTACCCTATAGCTGGCTTAGTCAGTAAGAGGGTTTTTACCCTATTTACACCGAACCCTATTTAAAACTTCGAAATAACGCATAAATAAAAAAACGGATACAAATTAAAAAAGGCCCGGTTTTTTAAAGTCCAATGTAAAGGGTATCTAGGATTCGGCACAGCCGAATCTATAGTCAAAAATACCTAAGCTATATTTACACTACCTAAGTTGTCATCTGAATTTCACAACTGAGACTTATTTTTATAGTGTAATAACATGTCTGTTTTCATTTGTTAATATTTTTGTCTAACCTCAGTTGAAAATAGGACGTTTTCTATTTTTAAATTATACAACGGCTGAGTTTTAAATTTAAGTTTTTAAAAGTTACTGGATTAAATGCTTGTTTTTGTATTGCCATACACTTTGTACCATTTTAACAACTTTTAAAATTAGCGGACTGAAACTAATTTCTTAGATGTAATGTTATACTAAAATAAAAATTTCAAATTGTTTTTTTACACTCATAAATAGATATAGCTTTAGAGCTTAAGCCAAAAACATTTAATATTAAAAAATTGATGACATGTTTATTTTAAGTAAAATTAAAAAAGTGTTTGAAAATGTATGTTAAAAGATACTTGCTAATTAGGATTAAAAGCTTATTTAAATGAATAGAAATCTTAAATATTTAGCTTTATTTCTAATGTCACCTAATGTTACAACCTAGATATCTCTGACGCCTTTGTCATTACAATTAAATTAAATACCTTTACAAAAATACGTTGGTATGTTTTTAAAAAGGTTTAAAAGGAAAAAGCGCTTTTAAATAAGTATTTGTTTTTTTTATTCGTTTTTAGGGATTTAAATTTATTGAACAAGATTTAATCACTGTTTACATAAAATAAAGTGCATTTTACGATTCCTTAGGCCACCAAATGATGCTCAAAGCAATTGTGGTTATAATGATGCGTTTATGCTGTAAAAAGAATATTAAATAAATAAAAGACTGAAAATAAAAAAAAATAAATAAAAACAGTTTGAGTAGCCTAAAATGTTTTATAGAAAAACATTAAAATTTAGACTTCTAACTACAAATCGTTTGTACATAAATTAAAATTCTTTTTGGGGGTTATGCCTTTGCAGCAAGTGAAAACCATTGACAATCTAGAAACATTTAAATGCTTAATTTTAAAACATTTAAACGTACTTGCTTTTACAAAAGCTTGTGTGGTCCTATACAAATAATATTATTTCTAAAAGCCTTATATCTCTAAAGGTACCAAATTTAAAAGCATTAAATTTTTTACCGCTTCCAACTTGTATGTGTCGGTTTACTATTTGTTTATTTCATTTAGAGTTAGAAAAAAATACAAACTTTTTTTCAGTAAATTTTTTTCATTTATTTAGTTTAAAGAAGTTTTGGTGTTGAATTATTGTCTTACAAAAACAAAACAAAACTTAATTAAATATTTAATTGTGCCTAAAATTGTTATTTTCTTTTATGTTAAACGTCAACACTTGCATAATTTTTTTGAATCAAAACAAGTTTTGCTATGAAGTGTAGACATGCTTCTCCATCGATCCATTCATCCATCAATCTACTGATCTAACAATTTGTCCATATATTTGTATGTTTTTTATATCAACATGTGTCGTAAAATACGGTTTAACAGTTGGTGGCTAAGTAACCATTAAATCCTTGGTTGAATATTCATAAAATAAAATTAATTCATTCATAAAATTAGAACACTGAAAAAAATTTATAATTATACAATAAGTCGTTCAAAAGTCCAAATACGACTTTGTTTAATCCCTAACCACGTAGGTGGTGTATTTGTGCACATGCTTTAAACGCCCAAAAATAATGCTCTGAGACCCACCTTTAATTAAACCGATAAACTCAGCACCAATTCTTGAGTCGATTTAAGAATGCCCATCCGTCCGTCCATCCAGCTGGGTGTCCGTATATTTTTGTGATTAAAGGTCAGGTCGCAATTTTAAAAATATATTGATGAAATTCGCCACAGGTAAGATTTTTAGTACTGGTCCATGGCTTATTGTTTGTGGTGATGATCGATCCATTTTTGATATAGTCCCCATACAAATGCCATCCAATAAAGATGGGGAATATATATAGATGGGAAAGTCAATAAAGCCTTGTCCGTCTGTCGGTCTATTTAAATCAAGTTTCCGGAGTCAAATAAAGTAATACGGGCCAGTAATTGATGTTAAACTATTATCCTCGAAACAATTGCTATTTAAAACCAGCAGGATCGGTTTACTACGGACCTAGATATAGGTAAAATAATGCGATTGCCTTAGTTTTTTATGGCAAAATCCACACACGTGTGTAGCAAATGTAAACAACTGGCAACTCTGTTAAACATACATATAGATGCAGAGACCTGCGCCAAACTGCTGACAGCCGGCTCACATGGACCGCCGATCATATATGTATATCAAGCCTCTGCCGCCGATGATTTTTTCGGGATAGTGTCGGCTTAAATTTAGCCGGCGCTTCTTTTCCATAACTAAACTTTTATAAATTGTAATTTTTTATTCTAATTAATAGTTTATTGACTATAATTAAAATTTGTGATTGTAAGGTTCAGGCATGTTTTGAGGCCAATGTAAAGGGTATATAAAACTCGGCACAGCCGAATATAGCGTCTTACTTATTTTTAAAACCCTAATTCATATTAGAGGCCAGCCCAAGACGACACTAAATAAGGCATCATCTCGAATTTTCAATTCATTTCATATACCTTACGTGTGCACAACAAAAAATTAAGTACTGCGTTGTATTGTTCGCCATCTCTTTTGTTTACTTAACTTAACTTAAATGAAAAATATATTCACAGTTAAGCACATTTAAGCAAACAACCACGGCACATCAATTCATCATGATCGCACACTTCCATTTAGATTCATCTCGAAACTTTACTGTTGGCGGGATGTTCCTGGTGTGATAGTTATAAAAAACGGGGGTTGATTTTGAATGTTCATATGTATGTAATGTAATGTAATTACGCATGAGTTTTATATTGATTTGCCTGCTTGTGTATATGTTTGCTTGTGTATGTACCCACTCAACATTGTGTGTATTATTATTTGTTAACATAACAACAACATAACTCTTAAGTCTTTGTTGTTGTTGCCACACCATAGGCACAGTAATTTTTTTTATCGACCACAGTCTCGACACCACTCTTTATTCTTAGCTACTCTACACTGCAGCACAAAAACTGTTTTAGCTACTCTACATTTCAGCACTTAAACCGTTTAACCGCACAATAACACAAGAATTAGAAAATTATGCGGTTCTTGAATTAGCTTGAATAGGACTTGGTGCAGGTCTCTAATTCATATATGATGTAGGGCCTGTTGAACTTCACCGACTATTAAATTCTTACCTGTTGAAGATATTTTAATTAAATTTTGCACAGATTTGTTTTTTGGCGTAGAAAATCAGTCCTTTGAAAGTGGTGATAATCGATCCACATTTTGACATATAATGCCCTTCTGGAATAATCATTTAAGTACTCTATCTTTCTTTGTCTTTTTCCAAATGTTAAACCAAATGTTATTAAGAGTCCTGTAATGAACGATCCAAAGTTAACTATGGGTTCCATACGAGTTCCACTGTCTGAAATCACATTTGGCCCATCGATTTTAAGTAGTAAATGATATCGAAATATAAAAATATTTGCGAAAATCATTTTAAATGTATATAAATCCACAAAATTTTTGGGGATTGATCTATTATTGCTCATTTACAGACTAACCCTACCGACTACTTAAATTCACCTTAACTACGATCATTTTGTACATAAGATGATTCTTAACAACGTACTATGTATGTACTATGGAACTTAAGGCATGCGCGGAGCAAGCTTTATTGTTTTAAATGTTTTTGAGTTTTAAAAAAAAAAAAACTATATTCAAATTAAAATAACACCTGAAGTGGAGGGTGAATTGCCTCAATCGCTCCTTTTTAGGGCCGTGCATGTTTAGGGCTCTTACAAGTCTCCCTGTTGGATGTACTTACCATATCAAGTAATTAATTAAAAAAAAAATAAATACATACGGCAATTAAAAAAACTAGGGGTATATCATCAAATTAGATTTGAATCGAAATTAAAAAATTGTTATTACAATTCAGATCGATCGAGTAAAATTTTAAATTGAATCTAACGCGACGATTCGACCCCTGAAGTTTAATGTTTCTGCCAGGATGAAAAATTAAGTCTCAAAATTTTTTCAGTGTATTTTATGCAATACAAAAACTGGATTGTTATTTACTATATTAAACCTAAAAACTAGTGTTTTACTTGTATTTTTATTTCTTTCTACATTTTATGCCTTTCGTGTTAATAATATTTAAATTAAGCGCAAAGGCTATGAAACACGTACTATTAAATACTTTTAATTTTATTAAAATTTAAAAAAAAAAAATCTAAAACAAATCCAAAAAAAACTAATATTGAATCTTTGTGCATTTAGTCGTCAGCTGATGAAAAAAATTCAAAGCATCGAACTGAGAGTAAAACAAACAAAAATTGTTTCATATAAATATTAACACAAGACGGACCCGTTTCATGTGGGTTTGTTTATGTATTTAATTAATTAATGTCGAATGAATGAAAATGAACGTTAATGAATGAAATGATAAAAACTAGACATTTAGATACAATTTTTTTTTCATTAGATTTTTAGTCTAATAGACCATGACATGGTATATTGATACAAAATTATGTTCATATTTGCATGTTGGCATGTATGTTTGCTGTTAAGATATAATGAATTAAATTGCAATTTTAAAACAATTTCATTGATGTTTTTGCAATAAACAAACAAGCAAAAGCACAGAGTGTCTGGTGGCAAATATATATTTTTTTAAATACGATTTTTTCAAAAAGAAATAATCGGTACGTAGAGAAGGGGGCGCCATTGGAATTATCGGTTGTGCGGATTTTTCAGTCACGATGTCGCAGTGGTCGAGTGAGCATTGCGCGTTCGCTGTGGAGACGTTTGTAAGGAAATTGCAGAGAACGCGCTCTGCGGTCTCATAATCCATATTGCGAAACCTGCACGTCAATACATTCGACCTGAAAGTTTTATTTAAATAATTTTTACAGATTTCAGTGTCCATTCAGATAACCTGAAAATAATCCCATGTCCTTCCTGTTCAGGGAGAGAAATTCCCTCGATTTGGACCTTGAGGGGCACACGAACCTCTAAGCCTGACGTTGACTCTGAGCTATTCATCAGTGAGAAGCAAACTCAGCGCCAAGGAGGGCGGATAGTTCACTCCTAATGTAACACAAAGGACACCACAAAAAGATTTTGGGCCAATCATCCCCGCCTCACAGTTTGCCAGGCAGTCAGCACGTTCATTACAAACATGTCCCTAATGACCCGAAATCCAAGGAAGTGTAGCCCAGTGGTGAATGCCAAGGCGATTAAGGGCGTCACTACATTCCAGCACCAATACCGAGTTGACATAATACCCATAAGGGCTTTTTAATCCGCTTGGCTATCCGGGGCTCTTCCTACATTCCTTCTCAAAGATTCATAGGCACTGATGCAAATGGCATAGATTTCGGCCGGAAATATCGACGGATATTAACCATAGGTAGGGCTCTTTGAAATCCAAAACAAAAAATACCAGTTCCAGTATCACCAATCGATTGCTTGTACCGGAGCTGAGCTCATTTATCAGGGCCCCATGACCCATGGGCCCAAATAGTCCGATCGAAGATTTCGACACTGAAGTGTCTGGTAAAAACCTGACCTGTGATAGTATCCCTGGTTAAGTCACGGATCAGATTCCCTATAATCCTCATGTGTCTCAAAAGAACCCCCTCATTTCCCCTTCTAAAGTCGTAGAACACTAGAGCGATCACTATCCATAACAGATAAATGCAGCGGTGACAAGCCAAGTAGGGTTCCCAGAGCGTCCGTCGGGCATATCTTGCTGGCACTTAGCCACATTCTTAGCACCGACTTGCTCAACCTTTGGCCACCATGCAAGTGACGCGTAGGTGACCATAGGTTTTAAAATGATGCCAAAAGGCCAGTAGATCATTTTCGGTTTAAGGCCCCATTTAAAAATGAAATAATTAATATTTTATTGGACTCCTTGTCCTTATTTGCAGAATTTGAAAGCGTTACAGTGTTAATAAAAGGGAAAAATTTCCACAACGGCATGTAGCCCAAAGTTTTCAAAAAAGTCCTACACAATAAAATGTCAACATTTTTCCTCAGAGAAGAAATCACCGTTTATTTTTGAATACAGCCTGGTTGAGGGTATACTGATACAGGTAGTGTGAATAACCCCATTGATTATGAATTCGTTTTAAAATTTGTGAAAGTGAGTGTCATATATGTATAGGGTAACCATTCGTACTGATTTCATCAGCACATCTACTGATTTTTCACATTGTGTACTGATCAAAAATTTGTGTACTGAAATGTACTGAATTTTGAAAAAAGTACTGATTGTACTGATTTTTCAAGATAACTTAATATTTTAAAAGATATTTCGCAAAAACTTTGTTAAATTAGAGCAAAACTAGATAATTAAGCATTTTTAAGCAACAGAAATTGCATTTAAATAATTTTCATCTTTTAAATTTAGTTTTGAGTCGATTAACAGCTCCCCAAAAATTGCTATAATTTTTTTTGAAAATTTTTTTCTTAATGAAATAGTGACCTGCGAGCTGTTCTTTACTACAAGACTACAGACACCCAGAGGGTGGGACAGACATGCTTAATCAAATCAGGAAACTTTTTTAATTCGACCGCTATATATGAAAGTCGTTCTTAGAATATTAACATTAAAAAGTGTACTGATTTTGACCTAGAAATAAATGGTCTCCCTATATATGTATTAATTTTGCATGAAATGTAGGATTTGTCACTGGGCATCTTAATATTCAAAAAGTAGCCGGTTTTTGCACTGGTATTGCCATCCTTTAAATAAATTTTTGGGTAAGCTTAGAGGAAGGTTGTAATAAAAAAACTAAAATTTTATTTCTTGTTTACTTTAATTGGAGTTAACCTTAGCAAAAGTACACTTTATAAATAACGTATAATAATGGACCAAAGGGATTATAGTGCCCTTCCGCTTTAAGCCCCTAATATATAACATTTTTTTTTTATCTCAAGAATATTAAATTATTTTTTCTTCACTTATGTGTTTTAAATGTAACAACTGAAATAATAAATAAAATGAATAAATTTATTAAACTGACGTGTTTGTATCCATTAACACACTTTAGCAAACTGTAAAATCCACCCACCAGCGACATGCAACAGCAAATTATTTAAGCATAAATAAAAGTTTTACAGTAATAGTAAGTCAAACAGACTTTTATAATGTTGCTTAATATATCAGCAACAATTTTAATAATTTGAACAGAATCCATATTAAAATCTGTTTTTCTCATGCTCTCTTTTGCATACATACTTGTTTACATATTTCGATCAAAAACAAAAGCCAAATACCGCCAATTTAATAAAAAAAACCCCAGATTCTTGCCGCAACTGCTGCTAGCCAACTGATGCTATAGATTCTGATGATAATTGCTCCATCCATTCTTTGCTGTGCTATTTCTCTTGCTGTTAAACGTTGCCTTAATAATTAAGTCATTAACAGGGCAACCAAAAGTAACATCATATTTTTTGATATGCGTGGCATTGACTGTCTGCGTACTTTTCCAGTAGCAAATACTCATTAAATTTTTTTGGGAGAGTAAAACCAATTTTACTCTGTCGGCTAGAAATATGTCAAAAGGTACGCAGACAGTATCCAGTAAAATCTTTGCAAGAAAACAGCTGATCGGTGTGTAAACAATTCAAATAACAAAGCAAAAGAATTGTAGCATATGTGTACCCGATAAATTATTTGTATATTTGGACGTTTCTAGCATGAAGTTAAATGTTATGTTTATTATAATTTTTTATTAACGTTAAAAATCAACACAATTCTAACTATTGTTAAATTTCAATTTTTATTTTGGTTTCACAAAAATTATTTCATTCAATTAGTAAATAAGAACAGCTGTTCAAACTAGTTTCAAAATCTTGCAAGCAGAAATTTCTCCAGTTACATTTTGCAAGTTCTCTAACTTCCAACTGTCGAAAAATTTTCTTTTTGGCCCTCTCGCTGCAAGAGATTTGGAGTACGCAGACAACATTTTGCAAGATTTTGTAACATTTTGCATAAAATTATGCAAAATATGTGGACGCAGAAAGACCTAATATTTAATATAAAAATATAAAATTTTGACATCGATTTGTTAGGGAAAAGTTTTGCATATAACAGCATATTATGGCATATTTTAAGTAAAACCAGTTTTAAAAGAACTTTTTAAGTTTATTATATATAATTGAAAAACCAAACACCTAACAAAAAATCTTTCGATTGTTCACCTTTTTTCGCCAAATTTTGGCATTAATTTGCTAGGGCATATTTTAGCATATTTATAAAAAAAATTTTGTGGAATTTTGGCTTAAAATATTTTTAAAACTATATGAAACATCCTTTTAAAAACTGGAACACTATTTTAATATCTAAAAATATTTCTCGATGTGAAAACTTCTCACAAGTTATCGATACGAGCATGATACAACTAATCAGGTAATCTCGTCCCTGCAACAACTACAAATTAGTACACAAGTGTCAAACAAAAGCTCATAGAAAAAAACAGTGAGTAATAATTTTTGTTGTTTTATTTTCACAGGGAGAGCGTAATTTTGACATTTAAGCCCTAATCAGCTGGGCCGACGAGATTACCTTATTCTTTGTATCATGGATACGAGGTACTTTTGATTTGACGAAAAATCGAAATTCGACTAGCTTTCAAACCCGTTTTTTAACATCGTGGTTTCTGATCTTTTTTTGTACCGAAATTTTTTGGCAACTTTATTTTAAATGCTTTGTTTTCGGAATCTTTAGTCTAAATTACTATAATTCTTATTTTAAAATTATGTATTTTTAATAAATTAAAACATTTTTTTACCGCATAATTTATTTAGTGCGCATAAATCATTTTTTAAAAGCATGTTTTTGGTTGCCCTGGTCATTATTAAAATCACTTTAAATCATTTTGCTGTTAATGACTTCATCGTGTACTTGAGAGTATGAACGAACAAGTATTGTTTAAAATTTTAAGCGCATGAATTTAATAGTTTAATTTTATTGTGACTCGTGCTTTATTTTCGTTTTTTATATTAAATGAAGCCAAGCTGTGGAATGGTGTGCATGAATAATATATTTTTTTTTTGTTTTAATATAAAATATAACAACAAAATTTAATTTAATTTATTATTTTATTAAAAAAACACTTTAAAGAAAAAAAAACGATTTCTGATAAGTATTTAATAGACAGAAGCTTTTTAATAAATATTTTTTGTTCTGTAGGCTAGTCACCTGTCGCAGCTAAGTTTTTAAGCTGTGTATTTTAACGAGGGCTAATTGGAAAGTTAGATGCAGGAGTGCCATTCGGTGGTACCTTAAACTCTTTCAACGGATGTATTCTTCAACTGACCTACCAACGGCAGTAGTGCTTGGCTATTAACAAAATCTATTTAACTTACATGCTTTTAAAAAAGACAAACGGGATTGATTTTTCTTTGTAAATAGAAATATGTTTAATGTTAGCAATTCAGACATATTGGAGATATATTCCAAATACATTACCCAAGTTGCGTTAATTTTTCGATATCCATAAGTAACCACTTTAACTTGGCAACCTCATGACTTCGGCACCTACTTTCAGCTTTACTAAACAAAAAGCTGAAGGTAAAACTTTTTATTATTCCCATCGGAATTGCAACTGAATTCGCACTGAGAATATTAAAGACATATACAAGCATAAAAAGTTTGTTTACTTGCCTGTTACCAGGGTTGCCCCTATGCGTAAGTATTCAGAATAAAGTAATGAAGACAGCTTCTTTATTATTAACATTTCAATCTTCCATTATCAGTTTAATATTGATTGTTTAGTATATCGGCCTTATTCATATAAATTTCCATGAAATAACTGTCAAATAAGACCCCTGACAAACATTTAATAGTTTTTATGAAAAAGGCCGTATGAGTTAAAGAAGAAAATTTCCGAATAACTATAACGAGTACAAACCAACTTTCTGTTTACTTTTTCAAATCATTTAATATTAAAAAAAATAATTCAAAAAATTTTTTAAGTTATTCTCGTTTAAAACGGGAGATTATTATTAAGTCACGACAAAAGTAGATTTTCTGTTGATTTAAGTTCAATCGACATGCACAGATATTTTTTTGTTTTATTCACTATTTTTAAGCGTTAATTTGTTGCATTAAATTATTTAAGACAACAACAACTAATCTAGTATAAAGTCACTTATTGTTTATAATAAACACGCTTAAACACGTTACCAATTTGTGTTAATTGAATGGTGTTATCTGGATCAATAAATGCGGATTATTTAAAACAAAACGAAACCATTTCATAAACAAACTTTTGAGCGCCAACTTCATTGCCTTTTAAGTATTTCCAATCAATTTGTTACGTTTTCCAATAACACGAATCAAACAAAAATCAATAACTACAGGGTGTCTGGTGGCAGATATGTATTTTCAAACTTAAATAAAAAAACATGATTGGTCCAAAATCTTATTAAGAGCATTAAAGGATAGAATGAACGCGGAGTTTATTTTTTAAAGAGAATGTCATCCAGATGCCTTCCGTCGAATTGAACATACTGTTCAAAACGGAGCCTTGTGTTCTGCACCACACGCTGCAGTAAACATGGTTCAATTGAGCTCAATTCCCACGAATATTTTCCTTTTAAGCCACAAGAAATTGGTAATTGTCAATAGAAACCCTCTCTTTGAGGAAGCCCCAGAGAAAAAAATCATTTAAGTTAGACCGGCCGACCTCGCTGGCCATGCGATGCCCACAAAACAACTGATCAGTTTTTGGGGGAAAATTTTCCCAAAGAAAATTTTTCGAAGCCATCGCGCCATCTTGCTGAAACCACGTGTGTAAAGAGTACGATGATTAAGGTCGCAGTTTTGGAAAAAAAAACTCCGTAATTGTGCGTCGATAATTTTTACCGTTGACATTCGTCGCCTGCTCTAGACAATTTTCGAAAAAAATGGTCCAATTACACTGTGTGTAATTTTTTAAGTCATGGAAAAATA
Organism: Melanophora roralis; assembly: GCA_963583895.1. Lineage (NCBI taxonomy): Eukaryota > Metazoa > Arthropoda > Insecta > Diptera > Rhinophoridae > Melanophora > Melanophora roralis. Next base: position 91,711,034 of record OY757187.1, on the reverse strand, counting down.
ACCATATTCGGACATCACTACGTGAAAGAAGACCAAAAAAGAAAAGACCCGTGTCTCCCAGTTTTGCCCAAAGTCATGCACTTTTTTTGTTATGGGCCCCCAAAGATTTGGGGCCTTGGTGCCATTTTTGCAAAAAGTGATAATTTTCTCAGGCTCATATCTTGCAAACCGTTCGGAATTTCAATTTCCTCTTTGAGGCAAAGTTGTAGCCCTTTTTAAAGGGTACAAAAGTAATGAACATAAAAAATTAAAAAAAAAATAATTTTAGATCAAAATCGCAAAAAACTTTAAAAAATTCAAATTTTTTTTACCTTTTTTCCCCTGTTTAGGTCCATAGGTAGCAAACCGTTCAAAATTCAAGGAAACAGTCAACTAAAAAAATTTACCTAACATCCCAATAAACAACTTTTAAGAACATATAAACTTCCTAGGAATGATTCTTAACACCGTTTAGGTAGCGCTTAGGTAGCTGCAAAAGTTAAAAATTTCCCCAAAATGTGTGTATGTACATACATGTAGTTATGAAGTTATCTCTTCCTTACGTTTAATCAAATTGCCCTAATTACATATATTATATCTGTCTTTCATGTAAAAGAGAACTCTAGTGCATATAAATATGTGTATATGCATGTGAGATAGCCGCGAAAAGTCTTGGAACTTAAACAGGTAGGCAAACATTTAAATTGCTGGAAACCCTAAACAACAAAATACATCATACACAAATCGCAATAATGATCGTTAACGGCCTTTAATTATATTATGTACATACTTTTTTTTATTGTTTTGTTATTACTTTATAATAATTATTGTTTATACCAACAATAAATTACCTACATATGTACCCACTACCAATTTTTTAATAAGTGAGGACAATTCAAAATAAAATAGCAATTGAATAAATTTAAAAAAAAGAAATTATTGCACCCAAACTTATCAAGAAATCAACTACAAAAATTTACCTAAGATTTCAGTAAACAGCTCACGCGATCCACACCGACCGCACACGCATCAAGGAACGCAGATCACAATATAAAAGCGACGCGACTCCCACATCGAGGCATTACACAGCGCGACGTCAACAAGATCTCAGCGGTGAAAGTTATAGAGAAAGTTTTACAGCATAATTCGCACACAACATTGGCAACTGACAATTTCAAAATGCAGTGTAAAAATATTTATTTCTTTTGCTACATTTGCGGTCATCAAATCAGAAAAAATAATTCTACAAGATTTCAAAAGGAAAAGAATCTTTTAACAGCTGAATTTAAAAGAGCATATAAGTTATTTTTGGACGAAATAGATTTGACCGGTGAAAATTACATACCTAACGCAGTGTGTCGCCAATGTTATAATAATCTCATAGCATGGTTGAATGGAGGCAAACATAGTATGAAATATTGTAAGCCGGTAAACTGTTTTGAAGGTCATCAATATTTTGCAAGGAATCATCGATGAGGGCGGCTTTCCAAAATTCTTTTGTTTTCCTTGTAATTGGGATTTGCGCTCACCTGTAAATCAATTCCAATGTAATTCATGGGCCCAAGGAGGAAGTGTGCAGGAACAAATGAAACAACATAGACTTAAGAATGCACCTTTAATTGACAATACTCAAGACATTTTGCTGCATTTGCTCCATATAAAACTAGGAATTGTTAAAAAATTCATTGAAGTGGCCGTTGTAAATTGTTCAAGCGATGACAAAATTAAAAAAGCTATTGCAGTAAACTTAGAACGATTTTTTGTTCACCTCGTTGTACTATAGCTATTTACACGATGTTAATGTTTTCTTTTTTTCCCTTATAATTGTCTTCATTTAATAGGCGTACTTAATGGCCCTGACATTAGAAGCTATTCAAGAGCAAATTTGATTCATCGCTTGATGAAAATCATTCAATGGCATGGATTAATCTTCAGCGTGGTGGGGATCGAGACGCGGAACCACAAGCAAGAGAATGGGTGAAAGAAATGCTGTATTATTTTGAGAAAATCGGCATATCGATGACGTTAAAGCTGCATTTTCTTTATTTTTATTCTGACGACTTTATTAAAGGACTCCCTACCGAATTCGATGAGCGAGGAGAACGGTTCCACCAAACCACAATGCCCATGGAAAAACGGTACAAAAGCAAAAAATTCGACGCATTGCTTGCAGAGGTAATATCAATTTTATTGTTGCATGGTCTTGTATTATTTTTGATTTCTTTTCTAATTCATTTTAGGTATGTTGGTGGAGTCACAAGATAACCCTTTATGATGTTAATTAGGTATGTGAAAAAGAAAAAGCTAATGATGGAAAGCAGTCTGGAAGCAACGTGCCTGTGGACACCATAAGTTCTAAATCAGCGTCAGATTCGGACGACGATTTGGATCCTCAACTTAAGATAGCGCGATTTGCAAGTACAGGGACATCAACGAATATTTTTTTTATTATTTTTTTGTAATAGACAGCACAGTATCTCAATGTTGAAAAAAATAAAAAACAAATGAAATTCAAAAATTTTCGTAAAATTTTTAACTTTTGTGGCTACCTAAGCGCTACCTAAACGGTGTTAAGAATCATTCCTAGGAAGTTTATATGTTCTTAAAAGTTTTTTATTGGGATGTTAGGTAAATTTTTTTAGTTGACTGTTTCCTTGAATTTTGAACAGTTTGCTACCTATGGACCTGAACAGGGGAAAAAGGTAAAAAAATTTGAATTTTTTAAAGTTTTTTGCGATTTTGGTTTAAAATTATTTTTTTTTTTAATTTTTATGTTCATTATTTTTGTTCCTTTTAAAAAGGGCTACAACTTTGCCTCAAAAAGTAAATTAAAATTCCGAACGGTTTGCAAGATATGAGCCTGAGAAAATTATCACTTTTTGCAAAAATGGCAAAAAGGCCCCAAATCTTTGGGGGCCCATAACAAAAAAAGTGCATGACTTTGGGCAAAACTGGGAGACACGGGTCTTTTCTTTTTTGGTCTTCTTTCACGTAGTGATGTCCGAATATGGTTATTTTTTTTCGTGTTGCACTGTGTTATCTTATGCGTGGTTAAGGCATATCAAACAGTTACGCTGGGATAATATTATAGTGTTTGATGTTTCAATCGAGGTTTGTGGGTTTCTGTAGACCAGTAACGGCAGTTTTGATTGTTTACGTGGCCGTTTAAGTGAAAATGAGCCTAATTGCTCCAAAAAACGGGGCTTACAGTGCTCCAACATCGTTTTACAAAAATGATTCCGTAAATCAAAGTCACTTCCTTTCAGCTCTTGAGGGGTATGAACTTCAGATACTTTTTTAAAATTTAATGAATAATTGCTCTTGGAACTCCCTGTTTCGTATTGAGAGTCACGAATTTTCACGTAAACTGTTTTATACCCGTTTGAAGCTTTTGGGAGTCCTTGAAGATCGACTGGGTCCTGGCCGTGGGATATTCATAGCGTATTCACCGAATACCGAACATTGAACAAACTTTCCACCATCCCTTCGCACCGTTTATTACTTTTTAAAACAAATCGTATTTAAAAATATAAATTTGCCACCAGCCACACTGTATTAAGTTTTTTCTTATTTCGATGTTATTTAAAACTTAAATTAACACTGATCGATTTTTATTTGTTTTAAAATATTTATTTTTAACGTCTTGTAATAACAACAAATAAATGCGATGTTTTCAATAACAATAAATTCTCTGTTAAGCTAAATAAAACTGCAAATAAAAATTTCTTTAAAAGTTAAATTTTCTCCGAAACATATAGAGTTTTTATAACATAATTTGTTTTGTCATGCACCTTTGAAATTTCTGATATTTAATTTATTACGTACCCAGAAAAACTAAAAATTACTTACTTATTAGCATCTTAACTCATTATATTAATATTGCGGTGACACTGGTGGAAGTACTTACCATGCTCGCTGACAAAGAGGGAGCTAAATAAGTACTTACCACGCTCGCTTACAAAGAGGGACTTAAATAAGCTGTTACCTTATTGGCATTAAAATACATAACTTTTTCATAGGGCCTCCAATCACTTATTGTTGCATTTTAATTTCTTTTCTTTGATGTTTTGGTTAAAATTGATATAAAATATTAAACTAGAACAAGTTAAAAAATTGTCAAACTAAAACTATAATAATGAATCATTATATAACAACTGCTAAGTAATACAGACGATATGTAAACACAAAGACACCCTGGAACGCCGGAAATTCCGAAATCCAATAAAGAGCGGGATTGACGCAACCTTGAATCCCGATCGTTATCCCTAATGGTAATGGTGTATATCATATTATTCCGTTTGTAATTTATATGAATCCTTTATTTTTAGAACCCTATTAATTATTATAAATTAAAAGTAAAAACAAGAGAATAAGATTTATTTTATAATTTATTAAAATTTTATTAAAAATTCGTTTAATTTTCAGTTTGTTACTTAATTAAAAGGCACTTAAGAAAATAATAATATTAAACTTAGTTTTTTAATAATACTTAAGACATTCATTCATAGTTGGTTTATAAATTAACTTTTAATAAATTCTTAAAATTACAAGTCATAAACCTAATATGAAAATTAATCTATTTTCTTGATATGTTTTGTATTCAAATGGTATTTAATAAAACTTTTCTTAAAAATATAAAATTAAATGCTTGATTAAGTATTAATAATGAATTATTACTTCTAAAATTACTATTGCATAGTTTTGAGTATTATAAAGGATATTTAAGGACAAAGTTGAAGGTTATAACATTGAAAAATTCCATGCAACAATATACGAAAAAAAACTTTTTTTCTGTTTTTTTCGTAGAATATACAAAATTTTCGTACATATTACAACAAAGTAAATCTTATAACCTTAGAATGTTAAAAAAGTGATATAAACTTTTCCTGATTTTTATTTTCGTAGTATATACGAAACTTTCGTAGATTTAACGAAAAAAATTTATAATTTTACGCAAGTAACGAAACTTTTTAAAAGTTTTTTCTATTTGCAAACTATATGAAAGTTTCTTTTTAATTACGAAACAAATTTTTAAAACCAGAAGTTTGTAATTTTTTAAGAGTAACGATTATTTTTCGTTATACATTATTCGTAATATTTACGAAACTTTCATTCAATTATTAAGCTTAATAAATTCACAAAAAATATAGGTTTTTCGTAATATTTTTTATATGTATGTATAAAATAAATTTGTAAAATAAAAAATAAATTTCGTAAATTTTGTATATTATCCTCAAGAATTTCATGGTGCGAAATAACGAAAGATTTCAAACAATGTACGAACGAATTCGTTAATATGTTGCATTGATTTTTTTGACTGAAGCTTTCAAAAGGCCAATAGTTATTTAACAAGTAGTTAATTGGTAGTAAACCAACAGTTTTTTAAGGTTTAATGAATGGTAAACAAAAAGCTCTCAATAAATTACATTTCATTGGCAAAACTATAAATAAATAAAAGAATTAACTAATGCTAAATGTAATAAAAATGAGAACATAGGGTTGTTTGTGGATTAATTTCGGTCTAAGCATAATAGAATATGAATATAATTTTAGTATTCAAATTCTAGTCAAAGTTTGTTTAAATTAAAAAAATTCACATTTAACTTAAAGTAGTACCGAATAGAAAAAATCTTTACGAGAAATTACAGCTGATTTCGGAAACTTATTTCAGTCGGCTAGTAAGTAGTTCTGATACTTAATTTTTAATAGAAATTTTCATTCTTTATTAAAATTAAGAACATCTTTAACTTGTAAAATAACAAAACCGAATTTCAAATCAAATTTCTCTGTGAATACCCTTAATAAATGTTATAATTAAAATAAGTTATACATTTTAACTTATCAAACTTGTAACTAGTGATAAATGTAATAAGAATAAGAATAAGAGAACATAGGGTTGTATGTGGATTTAGTTCGGTCTAAGTAATATAAAATATAAACATAATTCCAGTATTCAAATTCTAGTTAAAGTTTGTTTATATAAAACAAAGTCACAGCTGATTTCGAAAATGTATTACACTCGACTGGTATCAGAATTACTTAATTTTTAATAGAAATTTCCATTCTTAGATTTTACAATTTTAGTAATGAACTTAAGACCAAATAAATAGAAATTTAACTTGAAAAAACAAAACCAAATTTCTCTGTGAATACCCTTATTGAATTTTATACTAAACTAAGTTATCGAACTAAGTTATCGAACTTGTACCAATATTAAAGGTTAAACCACAGTTGCTAAAAGTATAAAAATTATTTTTTCTTCTAATTAAAGCTAAAGCTTACAAAGGCAAATCCTTGAAATATATTTTTAATTGTATAAGAATTTATTTATAATAAAATGTGTCAATAATTTGTAACATTGTTTTTATTTTTGTAAAAGTGAACTTAAAAACTAATAAATAATTTATTTAAAAATATGACGAAATGTACTATATTTAAACACACATTTAGTTATAATTCTTTTGGTTTGAAATCTTTGGAAAAATATTTTACAGACTTTTTTGTTTTATAAATTAAAGAGAGTATTAACTTAAAAATATTTTTCTTTGGATTATTTAGCTGGTTGTAGTGGAAAATATAATTATTGATGAAAGTTTTTCTTAAAAAGAATTTAAATAAGAATAGAGTTAAAATAGTTCTGTTTGTACACGGATGTTATAATAAAGATTTAATGATTTTATATACAATGTTCAATGCAAAATTATTTAATTGTTTTTTTAAATATTTTTTTAATAAATTATAACTAACAAATTTTCGCTATATTTACAATTTTTCCAATTGGCTTAACTTAAAAAAAATCTAACGATATAAGAACAATCATTTTTATAAAAATATAATAATAATTTATTAATTATAATGATAGCGTAAAGACTCCTCATCGGAATCCTCCTCATCGCTGGAAGAGGGGGGCGTTTCTAAATTCGCCACTGCCACATCTAGATAATCTTCATTTGTCAGCAACAGCTTATCCAAGTTCTCTACAATTTCCGTAAAAGTTGGTCTGGCGTTGCCATCAAAATGCCAACACTGACGCATTAGCATATAAATGTTAAGTGAACATTTGGCTGGTTTCTCCATGCGTTGACCTGACATCAGATAACTATATAGTTCCTCTGCTGACATTATGGTAGGATAAGGTTGGGCACCAAAAGTCATAATTTCCCACAATAAAATACCATAAGACCAGACATCACTTTGAGAGTCATAGAATTTCTCTTGCAGCGATTCAGGCGCCATCCATTTGATAGGCAGGCGTCCATTAGTGTTTTTGCGATAATAGTCCGTGTCTTGTATATCACGAGCCAAGCCAAAATCAGCTATTTTCATGACATAATCATCGGATACAAGTACATTGCGAGCAGCCAAATCACGATGTATGCAACGGCGTGAGGCCAAGTATTCCATGCCTCTTGCTATTTGAAAGGCAAAAGAGATCAAATGTTTTTCGGTAAGATGATGTTGAGGTGAAACAAGATTGCCATCTTTATCGTATTCCTTGCCCGGTCGGTTTTTATTCAAAAAGTCTTTAAGATTGCCATGAGGAGCAAACTCCACTATAACATAAAGGGGGCCACTTTGAGAACAGCAGCCCAACAAATTAATGATGTTAATATGTTTGCCTATGATCTTCATAACCTCCATTTCACGCACCAAACTGGCAATGTCATCGTCTGTATGGCCTTCTTTAACCATTTTTACAGCAACTATGGCATTATTTACCTCTGCCATTACAACACGACCAAAGGCACCTTCTCCTAGAACAGCGCCCAAAATAAGCTGATTGCGTGGTATTTCCCAATGAGAATCCAAGGGAAATTCATATTCATTAAAGGGCACCGGCTCTGTATTGGAACTTTGCAAAACGGTGGTACGCTGTTTTTCAATTTTCACCACTGGCATAATCATGGCATCCATGGAACCCGAGGAATCCCCACTAGCCGGCTTGTATACAATAACCTTTTTCGTCCACTGGTGCACTGTCTCTATGCGTTGTTTTAATAGTTTTTCATGTTTCATTTTACGCCAAACATAGTAAATAAAAATGGCCAAAAGCAAAAGCATTAATATAATGACAGTGGCCACTACAACCTCCCATAATGTCTGCGATCTCATTACTTTGGCCACTTTAGTTTCACTGGGATCTTTAACACGCAAATAGGCACTTTTAAATGATTTACCCAAACCATTTATTTCCATGCAAGTATACCAGCCCTCCTGATCCCTGGTAACATTTTCAAATTTCAAAATATCTTGTACATCCTGCAGCACAGTGCTATTGGCTGAACAACCATGTGTAGAGTTGCAAGGAGTAAAAGTCCAACTTTTAGAACTAAAGAGATCGGATAGAAATTTACATTCCATGACGCCGCTTTCATTTAGGAAAAGCGTTAGATTAGTGGGTGATATAAGGCTAATGGGTTTGTGATTGACACGATCACTAATGTGCAGACTGGTGGTGTGATTTATGCAGCCATAGGGATTACAAACTTTGCAAGTATACAAACCAGAATCTGTGGGCACTAAATCCTCCATGAGTATGGCCCATTTGGTCTTTTTAATTTTACCCACAATGCGTGCAATTTTGGTGCCATTTACCAGCCAAGTTATATTGGGTTCAGGCTTGCCTATAGCTGGGCAGGATAACTGTATAAAACTGCCCGATGGTTTGGAGTAAATGTTGCGTAGATTTTTTGTATTTTTGAATTTAGGTAATTTATCAGTTTGTTGGGGTTGTTGCTGAAGATTCTCCTCTTCCTCTTCCGCTCGATCAATGTCGGTGTCGTTGTCATCAAATTGATCCGGTGAAAGGCTGCCGTTAACACTGTTTCCATTTGCTGAGCCACCACTTCGTTTTCTTACCTCTACCTGTGAAGTATAACCATAGTCGTAATCATTTATTTCCGCTGCAGACAGTCGTCTTGCCATGGCTGTTGTAGAAGTCGTCAAAACCATTATAATGAACACTGACCAGACGCTTAAAATTAAAAAGTAATTAAGAAATCCTAAAGGATTTTTGCGTCTCTTACAGTATGATCTCAACACCATGATGTCTGTTTATAAATTAAATGCAAAAATTCTAAAGATGTCTGCAGCAGGCTGTTTTTATTTTAAGGCCAACTTCCCTCACTCAATATCACTTTGGTTGGTTTTTTTTTTTAAATCCTGATAGTTCTCTGTTTGTGTGTTTGTCTCTCACTCAATTTCAATTTTTGTCTTCAATGCAAAGTGGGTTTGTTTAAGGGTTTTTCTGGTTGTGCCTCTTTTAATGACAACATTATGTTTTTGTTATTATTTTTTTTTTTACATTTATGACACATGTGTTGCAAGTATGTTGATTGTTTTTGAAATGATCTTCAAAACTATGTTCTATCAGTTTTCTTGGATTAAAGACGTTATAGTTGTTGTTGTTGTTGTTCTTGTTTTGTGGTGTGTTTTACCGGAAATCCACTTAAAACAAACAGTAAGAAACTATTGAAAATATTTTTCAAAATCTCAAATGCACTCTATTGGAATATAAGAAGAAGAAAAAAGGAGAAGAAGAAGAAGAATAACACAAATTAATTTTCTTTTTGCAGTTCGGTTTCAAACAAATTTTTGTCAAACTTTTTCGTTTAAATATAAAATCACTTTTGTTGTTATTGCTGCTGATGTTGCTTCTGCTGGTCTAATGATCTGTAGCAACATGTGTTTTATTTGATATAAAAAATCCAAAAACATAAATAAAATTGCTGCTTGTATATCTTCAGTTTTCTTCTTTAAGTATTTGAGTTGATATTTAAATTTAATTTTTTACTCTTAAATGCTGATGTTAAAATCATCAATGTTTTCGCCCCATTTGCCGCCTTATCTTGTGCAATCTTTTCGTTTCGTTTTCCCTGCGATGATTGATGTGGCAAGCGGAAAGAATTTTGGTGATTAGAATGATACAAATGATACTTTTTGGGCGGGTGTTGATGTTATTACAAGATAATGATCACCTTAATGTTCACATGAAAGGTAACGGAAATGTTTCTATTTTGGTTTTTCATAGAAAAAGACTTTTTCGAATTTGATATTTATTTATGGTTTTTAATTAGGATTTGTGTCATTTGCAACACAATATCTGTATCAATCTTCATCGCTTTCATTTTTCTAATAATACTCTGGAGCATAGAAGAGATTATATTAAATTTTAGGTGCTAGAATATCTATTAGCCTTCATTAAAATATTGTTGTTTTTGCTGCTATTTTTGTTTAGCTTTTTCCCTCCATAAAACTTGCAGATGCTTTGCACTAGTGTTGTTTTCTTCTTTTTTTTATCAAATGTGTCGTTTGTCCAATTTTAAATCTGTAAAAAGTGAAAAAAGAAAATTTATTAAAACATTTTTACACAAATTTTAGAATTTTTAAGACCTTTAAAATGAGGGTAAATAGAAGAAATTTCCTACTAATGTTTATGATACGTTTTCTTGTAAATGGTATATTTTGTGTCAATAAAGGCGTTTTTAAAAATATTCATAAATTATCAATTAAAGTTTTTGTTTAATCGACCAAATAAATATTGAGGTTAAAGTAAATGTATTTATATGTATCGTTTATTATTAAGGATTATAAATGTCATTACGGAAACATACAAATCTTTACCTTAATATAGAAAGGCCTTAGCTCGTAATATTTAAGTTGTGATATTTTTTGGCTGATTGTGATATATGAGCAGACCGTTTATCGACATAAACAAAAATCTAGACTTATAACAAACTACGAGTTAGGGTCTTTCTTTATTAAGGTAACGATATTAACACACATGCGTATGTGCATACATTGACGGTTTATTTAACAATAAAGGGTGTTTGTATATATTTTTAAACAAACTAAATTGATTTTCTAATTACTCTTAGGAGAGGTGTCATATGATTCAAAGAATAGATAAATATATTTAAATACTTAGAAAAGGCTTCCCAAAGCGTATATAATTTTTTTTAACTATAATTATAATTTTTTAAGTCAAAACTATAATTTGACTTAAAAAAGCACTAAACTTTTTGTGCCCATAGCACAAATGTACTCGTTTGAACATATGTTTTTATTTTAGGGATCGATCTAGAATCACCTCCTGAGTCCATCCATCCGTCCGTCTGGCTGAGTGGAAAGTGTTTCTGATAAGTTTATTACAATAGGAACCCAACACAAGGAAACTGGTGACCATCGACCCTTTGTTTCACACAGCTCCCACATAAGTGTCTTTTCGAAAAAGACTGTTTAGTCCATAACTGCCACGAATACTACTCTATAAAATTTCCTCCCAAAATAACCATTTTTAGCTTAAACTGCCTCAAGATTTACTTTTTATTCACAAAATTTGTATTTATGCCAAAATTGGTATTTATGCCCCAAAATTATCTTTTTTTCACTTTAGACCCATTCCTTCGTATTGCCAATACTTAAACATCCTCCCAGGGTAAACAATGGGCTCTAACTGCTTCAAATATCACTCCTTCTCAGCAAAATTTTGCATTTCTTAAGAACCAGTTGCGAGTCTGACTGTGACCCCTTAAAGTTAGATTAAGTTAGGTAGAACAGCAGCCGTTGAAGGAAAGCATGCAGCTCACTTGGGTCCGCTTAATTCGGTTCCTTTGTGTTACCTGGAGAGGCAGATAGAATAGATTGAAATGGAAGGAAAGAAGAAATTTAGAAAAGGATAAGAAAGAACAGAAGAATGAAGCAGACATACCAGGGTCTCTGGTGGGAATCGAGCCCACAACCCCTAGACTGGTAGACTCTAGCAGTTGCCACTGATCTACCGGGGCACCCCTTAGGGTCCAAATAAAAAATAGTTTTTTATAATTAAGGTTATTTTTGGTGGCGAAATAAGAATTATATGGCCGGGTATTATTGACTTTGACTTTCTTACTTGTACTTAATTAAGTAAGTAATTACATTTTTGTATTAAATATATGTATATAAAAAATGTAGTATGTATGTATGTACATAAAGAACGTTTACACCTATCAAGCTCAGAGTATGCTTAAGAAAAATTTTTATTTGAATCGGGTAATGCAGCTGCTTTTAAACAGAGTTGAAGGATAATCAGTTTCTAATGTTTGTAAGAAAGATGCAGAAGCCAATTGTTAATAAAGTGATAAATACAATTCTTAATAAAAGGACTAATATGCAGTAAGTTCTAAAAAGAAAAAAAAATGTGATATAATGCAAAAACAATTACTGCGTATTTTTTTTGCTAAAAATTTTCTAAAATATTAAAACTTGTAAAAAAAACACTAAAGATTTGACGTGACGCTAAAAATTTGGCGTTTTGAGACATTTACAAAGCACGAAAAAAAGTGGAACAAGCACTAAGTTATTATCGCTGATAATTTATTCTTCGAACTTTACAAGCAGAAAACAAAATGTTCAAAATAGCATTGTAAACATACGGATATTTCGAAAATCTGAGCGTTATTAGAAGGGCAACCAAAAACATGCTCTTAAAAAAGTTTTTATGTGCATAAAATTTGCGGTAAAAAGTTAAAAATATGCTTGAATAAATTAAAAATATATGCTTTAAGAATAAGAATTAAGGTAACTTAGACTAAAGATTCCGAAAACGCAGCATTTAAAATAAAGTTGCGTAAACGAAATAACGAATTATTATTGCCGAAAAATTCCGCTACAAATTAAAAAAATGGGAAACCAAAATGATGTTAAATAATGTTTAATTTAACGGTCCTAAAACTAGTCGGATATCGATTTTTTGTCAGTTTAAAATAAACCAGAATGGGTTTCGCTTGAAAAAAATAATTTAATAAAAAAAAAGAAAAGCGTGCAAAAGGTGACAATGAGCACTCGAAAAATGTTGTGTAGAAAATTCAAACAATGTTTTAAAAACAGATTTTACAAAAAACAAAACTGTGCAAAAATATGCCCTAACAAATCGATGCCCAAAATTTTTCAAAAGTTCTGAAATGGATGAATAACACCATAAAAAGTTAATGCGATGCATAGAAAAAATTATGATTTTGCATATTTTTGGTTGCCCTGATAAGAAGCCAATTTTTTGCTTGTTGTCGAAGGTTAAAAAAGCTTCTGCTTAAGCTTAAATGCAATACTATTTGTATGTAGGTTTCCTTAAAGAGAAAAGGGGATATCATAAGATAATTAAATTTGGCAAACAAATTCAAATTGATAACATATATTTAAATCTTTAAATTTAATTCCTTAAATTTCAAGGTTTCGTGTTCTTCCCATGCATTATTAAAACTAAAATTGCGTTTAGAAAAAATATTGATAATTCAATTAAATTTTACAGACATAGTAAAACCTTCCATTGAATGGTGTTAATAAAACAAAGCTGCGTTGCAAAAATTATTCTATTTAATTTTCTTACTCAACACGAACTCTTCATCTTTCTTCTTCTTTACAAATTCCCATTTGAGAAGTTCCATTTGTACTTAAAAAGATTTATGATTTTGTTGGTTTTGTGTTTATGTAATATTATTACAATACTTAAATTAAATGTCCTACTTATGTACATTTATGCTCTTAAAAACCTTTTCAAGTCAGGTAGATTTCCTATTTTTAACAGGATCGATCGATGTCTTGCTTCAAGTGGTATTTTTTTTATCGATAAATAATGTATAAGTAGTAATTATTGTCGAAGGGATTAGAATTGTTTATTTTTGAAACAAAGTAATTTTTAAGATGGAAAATGTTTTAAATTTAGTATTTTTGTGGTAAGTGGTTTTATGTGTTAAATTTTCGTTAATAATATTGGAAATTATTTTATTGAGTAAATTTAATTGAGAAAATATTCGTTCAATATTGAAAAAGATACAGGTTTAACTTGTTTCTTTATTTTGCTTTCATTTAAAAGTTAAATATTTTGCAGTTTTATTACATTTTATTAGTTTTTGCAAAGAATTCCGAAAAACTTCAATGAGTAATACCAACCAAACTGGCATCCTTAAGTGTTTTTTTTATTTTCATATTTTTTCTACTTTTGCAACTTTACTTTCCAACTCTTTGGATTACACAACTACGATGTTCTTACGCCATAGTATTTCAGTTTGCTTCATAATAATTTCATAGGCGTAATCGTCTTAGAGTTCTACTTAAGTTTGGCTATAAAAATAAAACTCTTTCTTGTGTAGTTCATAAATGAAATAGTTCAACTGAACTATTGAGTATGTTAACTGAACTATATGAGCGGGTTGGCTCACAAAGCGCTTTTGAGCTCCGTAGTTCAGTACTTCACCGTTCAGTTTCCTTTTTTGTGTCTTTTCGTTAATGTTTCTTTGAGTTCATTTTCTGTTTCGTTTACCCTCATTACTGAGCCCTCCAATTAATTATTATTAAAAATATCAATTTTTTTCATTGTTTTACCAAAATTTACGCATAATGCAAATTTTACGAGTTTTACACTAGCAATCATGGCGAAATAATCTATGAATTTGCTTTGCTTTCAATAAAACACGGTTTTGCTTAGCAGGGTTGCCATAAAAATGTTATGCTGACCTACCAAACCAACTGAACTACTGAGTTTATTGAACTACTGAACTAAAAGAACTACCTGGTCCAGTTAGTTGAGTTGAACTATAAAAAGAGCTTTTCAACCCAAATCTAGTGTAAAGAAAATTAAGAAAAGTTCGCCTTTGCAATAACTTTGACATGAAGTTAATTAAACATCACCTGATCATCTTTTATATCAAAACTTTAATTCTTTTTAATTTATAGACTTTTTCAGGAAGTTTTAGAATTTTGTACTTTAAATCCGACAAGACTGCAATTTTTGAGTTATGACTCTGTCTTAGCAACTGATTTTAAAATCTTCTTTTTACTAAAATGTTTCTTATTTTTGCTATTGATGATCTCTTGTATAATTTTTTTGATTAACTTTATATTGCTTTCTATCGTAACGAAAGTTAATAATGACAACAACAAATGATACAAAAACGATGATGATGTTCACGATGCAAAAGCTGATGATGATGGCGTATATGGAGTACACTTCCGGCATAACATATGTAAAATACATTTTTAGCATTAATTTATTTGTATGTATGTAATCAAATCATTAATTAATATTTTTTTAAGTCATCTATAAAAATGTACTTTAACATATTTTAATATTTTTATTTATGTTTGAGCACCTTTATTTTGTAGATACATACGTCATACATACTTTTATTACCACTAAAATACAAATGTTTATAAATTAAATTATATCCCAAATATATGTATATGTATGTATGTTTGAAGTAAACTTTAACAATAAATTTATTGGGTATTTTTCAAATTAAATTTTTTTAGTTACAAAGTAAGAAATAAAAAATAAAAATTATTTTTAGAGTAATGATTTGTAATAAAAATGTAATTTTATCTTGAAATTGTTATTAATTAGAATAAAACTAATATTTTTATTAAGCACGTACTTGTTGTTTATTTTTTATTTTTATTTTTAAATAAATTTAGGTTGTTTGTTTAACCCTAGACTGAAAAGTGGGGCTTATAAGAAAATAAATTATCTGTGATTTAAAAAAAAAGCATTAATGAAAGAAGTGCACTCCCAAAACCATGATAAAATATTTTTATGCATTGAAAATTTATTAATTTTAAAACACCATTTGTTACTCGTTTTTAAATTTAAATACGTTGTTTGCATCCTTTAATAACTTTTGGTTGGCCAGGCATTATCTGTGTGCTAAAGACAGGCCTTAAGTCTGTTACAAACTATTTCGAAATTGTTTGAAAAACTGTTAAATATAAATAAGCTGACTCCGATCTTGAATGAAAAGATTAGCATTCGAAATCACCAGTTTGGCTTTAGAAGTCAACATAGTACCATCGAATAAGCCCATAGACCTGCATAGGTTAAACAAGTAGGAGTGCTACAATTGGCTGTGCCGAATCTAATATACCCAAAACATAGGCCTTTTGAAGCCTCTAACTTTTTTTAATTTGATCCATTTTTTTTTTTATGAAACATTTCTAATTTTAAAATTGGGGTCAGAGCCATATTTAACCCTCTTAAAATGACTAGGAAAGTTGTAGGGGTTTTTACCCAAATTTTTTCAAACTTTGTATGGCAACACACTTAGGGGGTGAAGGTATGGGGTAAATATGTTCTAAGAATAAGTTTGGGGAATCGCGTTCGTTTGATAAATTGAAAAATTTATAGTCGGATAAATCTTATACAAAACTTTCAGGCAAGAAATTTTTTGAACAATCAGGATTATATCTAAATGAAAAAGGCTTATGCATTTGTGAGTTATCTCCATATCTTGGTGTTTTTATGGGGGCGATTTGTTGGGGGACCATTTATTTCTGGGTCAAAATCAGTACGTTTTTTTTTTGTTATAGTCTAAGATCCACCTTCAATTATAACCAACAAATTAAAATCACTTCCTGATTTGATTTGATTTAAGCATGTATGTCTGTCCGTTTGGGTGTCTATATATTCTTGTAATCAAAACACAGGTGGCGGGCTAGCACTTGGTTCAGATAATAAATTAAAAACAAATATTTAATAATTTTAGGACAGCTGACAATCATTTCAAAATAATGTTAATACACTTTCTGTAGCTAGAAAAATGCTTTTTTCCATTTTTTTTTCTAGTATAACAAATTTTTTGAGGAAAATTATTTAAAATATAAAATCATCTTCAAAAATCAGTACAATCAGTACGAATGCTAAGAAAGCCCATTTGTCCCATATCTTATGCCAATAACTTCAAATGTGCGACCTGTACTTTAGTCACAAGTAATCACATCCAGTCAGCTAAGTTCGCTTGCGAATTTACACCAAAATCAGAAGCTAACTTTGGTGTAACTAAAGACAGGCAGACTATTGTTTTTGGGCGTTATGAACACGCGCACAAGGGCATAATACTCGTACCATGCATGTGATGCGGGATAAAAATGGGACAAAATCGAATATTACACACAGTTTAAATTGATCTGAAACATTACGCACTAGATCTAAAATGGTAGTTCGCCTTACCAGAATTATTTTATTTAAGTCTTGCAGTAAGGGGGGCGTATAAAATTAGTTTTATTGTAAAGTTTTTATAGATTTGAAATATTGTGAAAAAATTTGGTTTTTATTAACACAACTTCAAAATTAAAATGTAGTTTACAATTTTTCTTTTTCTTAATTTTATGTTTTTGATTTGTTCGTGTACTTTTATTACACCCTGTACCAGAAAGGAAGCACACTTCCTTTAGAAATATTTTAAATATATTTACAACTGAATTACTCAAAGATCAAGCTATTTCAAGATATTTGTGTTTTATTTAACAAAATTAATGTACTAAACAATAATAAAAATTATTTTAATTTTGTATAGATTAAAATAAGAAAAACCTCCGCACACGTAGCTACAGACACGCCTGTTCAAACAATTAGACCCACAAAATTTTTATTATTTAATAAGTCAAAAACAAAATGAACAAAACCGTTTTATCTTGGTTATCCAAAAAAAGGCTTTAGCTTTTTTCGGTCGTTTTAGTAAAAATTTGTCCATAAATTTTGCAGAAATGGGTAAAGAGGGCTCTGAACGTTTAAGTATCATTCTTGTAGAAATTTCATAAATAGAAACTGAGGGTTACAACCAAATATAGCGAAGTATAAAAAACATTGAAAGTCCAATTCTTACTTATAATTAATTATAATAATTTTATATGATCATCTAACTGCTACTCTCTTTTTCTTCAGTTAAATCAACATTTTCATGAAGGTAAAGTAAACGAACGAACAACGTATGCAAACTATAAAAATCTACTAACGAAATTCACAGTCGGTGACCGCAACTTAAAGATCGTTAGTTTCAACTTTCGGTCGTTATTATCGCCCTAGTAAACAGGCAAACACAAGTTTAGTGAAAAAAATTGAGCCCACATATACATTGTGTGATGCTGCCGTGCCAGTGAGACCACGAGTTGGTCGAAGTGACAGAAATATCGCTGCCGTTTAGGCGTCCGTAGCAAACGATCCAATGAGTCGATTCCGTGGCTTACTCAAGAACCGGGACTCGCCAAGACTACTTAATGGCGAATTTTTCGAAAAGATTTTAGTTTATACACATACAAGATCAAATTGAATCAAGAGTTGAAGCTCAAGGACACTTTGACGCGACGTATGTTCTCCGATTGGGCTCTGGAAAAGATGCGCCAAAATGATGAATTTCGAATCATCTTCAGTGACGAAACTCATTTTTGGCTCAATGGTTCGTCAATAAGCAAAATATGCGTTATTGTTATGTCAAGAAATGGACTATTCAATTGGCCACCTCGTTCGTACGGTTTAGAGCCGGTCAAATAATTGGTCAATGCGAACAAGCCGATGACGTAAGAAAAATTCATATCCAGCATTGAACGTGAGATAGCGGCCTTTACGGCCAAAATGTGTGACCGAGAATCGGATCCAACAAATTAACCGCTGCCAACGTGCCCGCGGTGACCATACGAACGAAGCCGAGTTCCATTCATAAATGGTTTGATTGTGTTTTAAGTCGATCATTAAGTTTTCCAAATACCTTAAATGGTTTGCGCTTTATGAAAAAAAAAAATCCAGTCCCTATTGGAAAACCCTTTAGTATACTCGTATGGTGGAAGATTTGGGGATGTGTATCTTAAGAAAGCTCTAGTCAGCTGGACGCGCCGGCATAATGGGGAGGGTCAAAAACCACCAACTACTACGGCAGTTGGTTTTGAATGACTTTATGGTTTCGAAACTTGATTTTGTGATTAAACCCTTGGTAGTGTTCCCGGATATGTAGGACTGAAAAGACTCCGCGAAACTGTCTGAGGGGGGTGCAGTGTTCGCTAGTGGACCGAATTTGAATGTTTTCACCAGCACTGCAGCTTATATATAGGATATGGGAGTTAGATTGTCATACAGATTTCTGCACGGATGCAGCGTTGATAAGGGAGGTGTGGGTAGGGGTCGCGACAGTCTACGTTGAAAGAAAGGCCGCGAGCCTTAACTCCAGATGGTATAACATCAAGCCCAGACTCTTGGACGAGTGCAAAATGATCATGACAACATATAAATTTAGTCTGTGTTGGGTAACGGGTAATTGTGACATTCTTAGTAAAAATTTTTTTTATATATTGAGGAGGAGGGAACTGGCGCCTGATATTTAGCTGGTAAATGAGCCGGCAAGGT
This sequence comes from Melanophora roralis, assembly GCA_963583895.1. Taxonomy (NCBI): domain Eukaryota; kingdom Metazoa; phylum Arthropoda; class Insecta; order Diptera; family Rhinophoridae; genus Melanophora; species Melanophora roralis. The sequence continues at coordinate 91,691,914 of OY757187.1, read as the reverse complement.
CACCGATAGGTTTATTTATGGTTTAGTTGGGACTCGTGGAGAACAGGAAAGTTTTAAAGTGTATAGTTGAGACCATCACATGGCAATGCAATCTTAGAAGTTTTACCAGCTAATTAGATAGGAATTCTCCAGACCTTTGCAGGTTGTGCGGCAATAAGAAGGTAATAGAAACTGTGGCGCACCTTGTCTGTCACTGCCAAGGTTACAAATTAGATGACAGAGAGGGCTGGTGGACTGTTTCTTAGATGCGCTTGGGTAGTGGCTGGTTGTGGTCTGCGGAACATTATAGGATTCATTTAAAGGTTTGGTTTGCTGGGTTTTGGCATTTGTGCGTAATTTGACGAACACCTACTTATTTTAGAACATTAATTTGCAGTTTTTGGTTGTTTTTCTTACTAATCTTTTTCTACTTTTCTAAAGGCATTCACAATGGGCCCACAGGCCTGTAGATGGAAGTAGGAAATATTATTATTACTCTTCGCAGCCTAATATAACCAAAATCTTTTTTCTACTTGTATTAATTTTTTTAAAAGTAAGATACGCCTTTTTTGTTTTAAAGTAACGATATATTTTAATATTATTGTATTTTTGTACCAAGTAGAAAGAAGTACGTTTGTTTAATTTATATATTTTTAGAACAGAATAAACATTTTTTAAACTTGTAGGTAAATGTGTGTACGCAGATACTTAAATACATACATACATATGTATGTGTGTCTAAAATATATAAATATGTATCAAAAGAGTGAATGGAAAACTTTGAACTTTTCCAAAATTTGTTTTATACTTTTTAAACAAGTATGTAGGTTTTGTATAAACAATTCATCTCCGTCATAATTTTCGTTGCGGAAAAATAAAAATCGAAAAGAAAAATCACTTAATAATGATTTGAACAAGTTGTATTTAGTCCGTTTGGAAGTCCATTTTGTATTTTAAGTTTATTACTTTCGTATTTCGAAAACATTTTTGTTTACAAATATATTTATTTGTTAAATTTGTTTTACATATTATTTCCTCCCTTATGGTTTTTATCATTTTAAAATATATTTTCGTTTGCTTTGCAAATTTCGTAAATTTTCCTTAACTTATACTGAAAGTCGTTTTGCATGGTCAAATTAAAATTTATTATTTTTATTTCAGTTAAATTGTCGTTAAAAATTTTCAGGATAATTTTGTTTTTAATAGTTTGCAGTTTTGCCTTTGTTGTGTCTTTGGAGATTAGTCGCTTGTGTTTGTGTGCATGTGTTTTTATTTCATACTTTAGGGTATGTGTGTGTGTGTGTGTCTGTTTTTTGGTTAATTGGACAACAGCAGTTTGTAGAATTTTATTTTTTAACTTGACATTAATTAAAAATGTCGCACAGATTTCCGGCTTTGAATTCTTACTTACTTGTTGTGCATCTGTTAGTCTGAGAGGTTTTGCAGTTATTAAATCATTTAATAAATAAAATTACTGTGATTTAAAGAATTTATTTATGTTCTTATGTGTGTGTGTGTTGTGTATTGTTGTTGTATATGCTGGATTATTATTTTTTTATTATTTGGTGAAACTAATTTACTTTTAAATAGCAATGACTTTTAAATTGATTTAAAATTATTTAAAAAACCATGATTTGCTTATTTTGTAAAGTAATTTTAGCCTGTAGGGAACTTTTCAAGGCGCTTAGGGTAAAATGTTTTACTTAGTTCATGGGCATTTTGCCAAGTAATAAAATAGTCAAAATATATATTTTTTTCTGAACCAAATAAAAGAGAAGAAATCAGATAACTTTTTCTGCCCTTGAGAGTTAAGCTTATTTTATTGACAAAAAATCAAACAAAAAACGAAAAAAGCAAGAAAGAACGAAAATAAAAGGGAAATTTATTTTTACACGATTAAAATGATTTTTGTACATGAAAGTCTTATAAAGTCTTTAAAAGAAAACTTATTTGTTATTTTTAGAAATATGTATGTGTACCCAGGATTAATCCAGGAAATGGGTTATTAGTGTTTGCGTAAAAAAGAAGTGTCCTTGCTAAATCGACTAACCTGTTTATAGGTATTCAGAATATATTTTCTTTTTGTGGTCACATTTGAAAATTGTAGAAATTACAAGCAAAATAAAAGAATAGGAATAAATCATCACTTTGTAAAGGGCATATAAAAATCTTTAAAAATGTTGTTAATTATACCCACACGACACACATAAGTACGTGGTTTGGGTGTTATAGTTAATTACAGCGATCGCAACAAGATCACTTGCTAAGTAGATTAAGGCCTGTCCGTCTGTCTGTCCATCCATTCGTCTGGCAAAGTGTGAATGTATATCCCGAGATGAATGTAATGAGGTCCAAGGCATTAAAAATAAATTTATCGTACGTTCCATGCTGGGTTCTTATGAAAATTATTTTAAATGCTTTGTGAGAACCATATGCGAACATCAAAAAATATTTGCTATATATAAGCGTATTGTGGGTTCATGGATATAAAAAAGGACACTTATACACTTATTTAAACAGGAGCCACTAAGTATCTCAGATAGATGTTTGTAATAGCCCAAGTAAGCCGACAAACTAAGAATTATTTCCTGTGTCTGTTATAGCATGTCCGTCCGTCCGCCCGGCTAAGTTTCTATATATTTATGTGAACACCTTAAAGGTCGCATTTTTGAAAATATTTTTAAAAAATTTGGCACAGAAAAAATTTTCTGGCCTATAACTGACTCGAATATTACTAACCCTTTTAAAAATGTTGCACATCATGTGTGTATCTTTATGTCATTAACAAGTATACACAAATATTGTCGGAATAAGCATTTTGGGCTATAATTGGCTGCATTATAATTCTATTTTAAAAATTTCCGCATGTGTGTCTAACTTTACGTCACTAACACACAAATATTGTCGATCCATTTTTTGATATAGCCTCTTTACAAATGTCCTCCCGGAATAAGGATTTCAGGGTAAAACTCTTTTGAGTCCCAGCAAAAACTTAGAAGCGATTAGGCATTATAAAATTTTTACTTTCCAACTACTATTACATACCGTTTGCATTACTTAGCAGTTGTTAGATTATGAGTTATTTCTTATCTAAAATTTAGGCAGTTAGTTTCAGTTTGACAATGTTTCAACTTACTCTAACTTACTATTTTAAGCCAGTTTTAACCAAAACATCAAAGAGAAAAACTTTTAAACGCAAAAATGAGCACCTTGGGTCCCCCAAGAAAATGTTATTTTGATGTAAGTTCCTCTTTGTAAGTAAGCATGGAAAGTACTTACTAAACTCCCTCTTTGTAAGCGATAATGGTAAGTATTTGCTTCAATTGTCATCGCCATGGTAAAATAATGAGTGAAAATGCGAATGAGAAAGAGTGTTTTGAATTCTAACTCATAACAAATCAATGTAAGTTGTTGCTGGTATATTACTCAAATCTTTTCAAAATTTTGCTTATATGTACATATCGCAAAGCAATCTTCAATAAACCTTGGGTGCCATATTATTCAAAATTGCATTTAACCTTAAACATTTTCAATCAAAATGGGCCAACCAAATTTTCTGGTCCATAATTGAGCGCGATGAGTCAAAGACGGTGTTTACCTAAAAAATCACTCACAAAACCCACCTTAACTTGCATACACTTTATTCATAAGGTTATACTTTATATAAAATAAATTTAGGTGTTGGGTATAACGTGGTTGGACTTGACCGACTATAACTCTCATACATGTTTTTTAATTTACAGAATTTTTTTTAATAACCATTACGGGCTTTTTAAGGTAAATCCAGGGAAAAGTTTTTTTCTAGTGTCCAGCTTTTTACCTTAAAATTATGTGAAATAGAGTAATGAACTTATCACACTGCAATGAAATCAAAATATGCACGTAGGTAGTATATAGTTGGTCATTCCCTACACAATAAGAAAACTCGCTTTCCAAAATCAAGAATTTTATTCTTGAATTTATCCAAAATCTTTCTGGAAATTTTTAAGTACGATCCTTACTTACATTTTCTTAAATCAAGCCTATTCGGATTGCTTCAACAAATCAAGCAGAAAAAAGCTTGTTGTTTTACTATATTATTTTACATTTGAAAACAAAGTGTCTCGGTGGCCTAGAGGTAATGCGCTTGTGCTGCAGTGCAGAAATCCCTGGTTCGAATCTCAGCTTCGGTAAGTACAAAAAATGAAATTTTTAAATTGTAAATTTTAAGTGTCTATAAAATCAAAATAAATTGTAAAATTCTTCTTCTTTGATAAAGCTCCAAAAGTCAAAAAATGACATTTCATTTTCGAATCAGTCCCGTTTATGGCTTAAACCAATCTTTTTTTTTGGCTTAAATAAAGTACGGTTCCGAACTTAAATCAATCCTTTTTTGGCTTAATTGTGGCTAAAAGTAAGAAATTCGTACTAGAAAAATCGTACTTGGCGTAAGAAATTTCGTACTTGATTTAAGAAAAACCGTACTCACCGTACTTTTGACACCGCTATGGCTTGATTTAGGTAAAGTTTTCTTAGATAATTTTTTGTGTGTACATCACAATTTTTATTATATTGAGTTCTGGAATGTGCAAAATACTCTTTGGCGTTTTTCTATATATTAAGTCACCTGATCAAGGCAAGCTTCTTTAAGCCGCAAACGTTATAATAAAATTACTTTGTGGTGGGTTCGATGTCAATAGCTATCATAATTTTCGAAATAGAGAACTCACAACATTTTAACAATTTTGCGGGCGTTACTTTTTTCTAAGCTCCTCTTAAACTAATTTTTTCTTAAATAAAAATAAATGTCGGCACTGTTGTACAATAAATACTTTTTGTGGTAATTAAAAATTACTGTTATGGTTTCTGAGAATTGTTCATTTGTATGAGGATGACCATTCCCCCTGCTCCCATAGAACTATTTTTAATTCCTACAGACACACAGACGAGAAGACGGTCATGGCTTAATCTACTTCCCTATTAATGTATAGGGATCCGAAATATAAATATATGGTTTATGGGGTATCAAGTGAATGTTGTAGAAATTATAAATGGTATGACAAGCTGATATATATCCTCATCACTATGTAAAGGGTATAACAATACAATTATAAGAAAAGTATGTGCCAAAATACATAAAGCGTCAATGAAAAATATTGCACCAGTAATCACGACTATGACCCAGTAAAAACTAACGTTGATTTTTAATGAGTTAACTCAAAGAACTCTTACTCATTAGCATTTTAAACCATTATTTTAACATGGTGATGACATTGGAGGCAAGTACTTACCATGCTCACTTACAGAGAGGGACTTACATGAGCTTTTACCTTATGGGCATTAAAATAACCTTTTCCTGGGGACCCAAGTACTTATTACTGCATTTAAATTTTTTTTCTTTGATGTTCCGGTTAAAACTGGCTTAAAATAATAAGTTCCCAGCAAAAAAAAAGTGGAAGTTGTTCTAAAATCACAGCATTTTCATTAAATACCAAGTATCTCTGAGTCCTGAATTTTATATTCCCAAACAGTTATATTTAGACACATCTAGGTATGTTTTTAGAATGCCTTTATTTGTTTTATGTGCCCAAGGATTTGGATCTAATTTTTCGTTAGTATATTAAAAAAAAAGCTGTTAAATAGTATTTACTTATTTCACTAATCAAAAAGATATGCAAAATTTCAAATTTTCATCAAATACCAAGGGGCTCATCTAAAGTTCATACTTTACAGTCCTTTAGACCACTTACGTCCTTTGACAAGCACGTGTTAAATTCATTGATGGTTTCCCAAAAGTAGAACTACTTCGGATTGACTTTCATCAATGAATTTACTTATGATTCATATGCTCTTTTTTTGATGGGTTAGAAAAAGGTAAGAAATTGTCAAACTGAAACAATCTGCCTTAATTTTAGATAAGAAATATTTCATTACCTAACAACTGCTAAGTAATACAGACGGTATGCATTAATAGTCAAAAAGTATGAAATGAAAAGTAAGATTAACACGCAGAAACCCGAACATTGTCCAAACTCCTCTAAAATTACAACAGAAGGACCGAAAAAAAACCAATAAAATATTTAAAAGTATTAAATTAAATTGCTAATTAAGAGCAGAAGCAAGTTTTAGTAAAAAAATAATTGTTTGAAATTTCAAGGCTAAACATTTATTTTAATAAGAAAACCCTCAGGGTCCTATGTTTTAATATTTTTTTGTACTTAAGTTAACATATGAAAATAGTTCCACTTTAGTTTTGGAGCAAAATTATGACAATATTAATTTAATTTTTTTAAATAAATAGTCGGTAAAAACACTTTTAAATTGGGTAAAAATAACGGCATTCAATTTCAAAACAAAGGAACCATTGTATCTTTTTAAGTTATTGTAAGAAGGGTGCCATACCGAGCAGCGCTGGCCCGTGGAGTGTTGTTTTCTAGTAGATATTTTATGTGTTCTGATTTTAGTTTTTTTAATAGTTGTAATTTTTGTTGTTGCTTTGATGTGTCTTTTATATATGTTTATTTAATTTTCACTTATTTGTATTTAATTTATATAACTTGTATATACATATGTACATATGTATGTATGAATGTTTTTGTACCTTTAATTCTTAATTAAAACATTTTGATTAAATTATAGTATAAATCAATGTTTTCACAACCCAAAAGAATTAATAGATTCTTCTGCTTAATTATTGCATTTGAAAATAGACGCTCTCTCGATTTATTGCTTTTAATTTAATTAAATATTTTGAGCATAAGCAATTTTTATTTGTCACATAACTTTGCACGTTCTAGATTAAAAATTCGCGTTGTTAATTTGTGTAGAGCAAAATGGAAACTGTTTCAAAATGAGCGCTTATAACGGTCTCCGACTAAAAACGGCAAGATCATTATAGAACTTGGGCAATGCTTCACATCACAATTGTATGAATTTGTGAGATACGCATCTTTTGTGAAATTATTTTACTCTTAAACTCAATTGTAATGGAAAAAGTATAAAACAACCAGCAGAATTTACTCACGATGCGAGTCGAAATAAAAAATTAATGAATGTATTATTATTATAGCATATGGTAGGACAGACGGACAGGCAAACAGAAAGACATACAAATTACTGTTTAATGTAGAGCAAAAAAGCAACAGAAAACATTAGGGAAATTCTGTTAAAAAGAACAGTTCTATTTTTACTCAACTAAAGTGAAGTGTAAAAATATAAAAAAATAACGGCAAAAAGTCATATAAAATCTCATTTAATTTTTTTTTTTACTCTCACTAATACACATGTTTCTGTTCATTATTGTATGCAATAAGAAAAAGTTATTTCTGTTATATTTTTAATGTTTTTTTATTCTTTTTGCCCGCATCTCTTATTATGTTCTAAATAGCAAGGGGAGCACACACACACATATATACATGCAAACTTATATTTTAAGGTCTATAATACTATCGAGTACATCTGCTTTTAGCGAATATAGTTTTTCCCTCTAAATCTGTATGTGTTTGTTAATGTGTTTTTTGCGTAAAATTTTCTATGTCCTCCTCAAGCCTACATTAATTTAAAAATGTTTTTTATGTTTTCTAGAATGTATTTTTAACTGCAAAAAACATGATAAAAAAATATAAAACACCAAACATAACAAACAAAAACGTTTAAAAAAAAATAAAGGCCAGTCAAATTTGATCAAATATCACCCTACACTTGCATATGGTACAACCTGGGGTCTTAATCCTAAAAGTTACTTAGCTTTATAGGACAGTGATAGAACCGACACCTTTCTATTGGGTTTAGTCTGGTGGATATACATACATATATAAACTCTGCTGCAAACTGCGCTTTATTGTGCTGGTATCAGAAAAATCGGTTATGGGAAGAAGGCAGAAGTGTTTGTGGACATTTGATTTAAATTTCTTGATATCAACCGTGACAGGAAAGACATCGATAGGGAGTTTATTTTGTATACAAGCTCTGCAAACAAAGGGAATAATTTCCTTCACTGGCCAGTCGGCCACTAATGTGCTCTTCTAGAAAGACGTGTATCATGCACGAGATCCCTAATGTCCTTACAGAACATTTAATTTTAATATCGATAGAATAGTGGAACACATCCCACACATCCAAAATATACTTTGGAGCCCCAGCCGATACATGAGAGTCTTATTGCATTTTCGACCAGCCGCCTGTACACTGAGTTTTTTATACCATCTATTTATACAGACAACGCTGCATGCTTCACTTTCCGTTAAGATGTCAAAAAAAAGCATTAGGTCTTACGGGGATTAAATCTGACCCTATTTGCATGACCGCAGTTGGAGATTACCACCAGATCGGTTAAGTGTGTCATTTATATATTTTACCCATAGCCCCAATAACTAGAAAGTTTGGCCTGTGGTCAAATGAATATGAATGGCATATGATTCTGTTATCTGCAAAAGAAAATGTAGTATTTGAAATCTTACACACGAGGTCATAAAGAGAGATAAGGAATTAAGTGGGAGAGAACATGAAGCCTTGCGGTATCCCTAACGCAGGGACAAACATCGACTCCGAAACGGACATATTTCACCTATTGGTAGACCTCTTCATGAGGAGGCTGGCAAGTATAGACATATGTATAATATGGAGTCACCTAAATACTTTGAGGTTTATACGAATGAGTCTTAGAGAAGAACAAGTGTAACAAGAAAAGTGTCTTCTCAATCTGAGCAGAAGGATGCCGTGAGACAGTTTTGCGGCAATAACCGGGTATTATCGATTTGACTACTTTGTTGGAAAATGGTATAATCTTTTAACGACTTTTGAAAAAGCTGTTAATATGCAAAGGAGGAGAAGATTTTCCAGCACCTTTTGTCCGGCCAAGACTGTACCTACACCAGGCATTTAAGAAACAGCGGACTGGAAAGTCTGTTCGATGTGCTAACAATCGTCTGTGGAGTTTATTATCTTTAGCAGGTATTGCGGTAGTTTCACAAAAAGAAGACTTTTGGTAACCATTTAGTTTAGACTTTAAATTATAGACTTCTAAAATCTAAACTTTTTTCTCTCTCTCTTCCCATCTCCCCATTCCACTCTTTTACGAGTATTACAAAAGGATCGAAGTCCGGTGTACCCCACCCTTCTTTCAATGCGCAGTCTTAATATGGTTTTGGTAGTACTCCGAACTAGTATTACTATTTTGTTTTAATAAGAATCCTTTAGGCAAATTCAAGCTGCATCTATTTCGATGGTTTATTTTCAATATGAAAAATCAATTTGCAATTAAACTTGCACGATCGAAAAACCCAATGTGCTTCCTGTTCAGATGTGGGAAAGTCCCACGAATTTTACATTTCTTTTTCCATTTAAAATTTTTTTGTATTCTTGGATCTTTCTCAAAATTTTGCGAAACCAGTATTTATATAACACAATTACAAGCTAAATTAAAGACGAATTTCGTTGACCTTTAATTTTTTTAAAAGTAAACTACTCGCTCAGTTGAACATACAAATTTGTTTAATTTTTCTTACATAAAACTTTTAAGGTCACATTACCTAAAACATTTATGTATGTTCTAAAGCAAAGTAAAGTAGTGCATAACAAATTAAAATAAATTGAGCAAAAAAAAAAAAAATAAAATAAACACCACATTTGTCTACCTCGCAATTCATTGACATTAAAATTGTAAAAAACGAAAGCATTTCAATAGAGAAAATACAAATAGATTAACTCAAAACAATTCTAAATTGATCATATTTTAGTTTATTTAAAAGTTTTAAACAACTTGCGGTTAGCAAGTACTTGTATCTTGTTGTTACGCGTGTACTTAGCTACATAAGATACTAATATGATGTTGATTGTACATAAAGATATAAGTATACACACACACACACACACATACAATCCTTTTTATGTATTTTTGCATTTTTTAGGGTAGATATGCTCCACAGTTGACTTAAAGATTCCAAAATAACATACAACTTAAAAAAAATGGACGAAAGGACTGTGTTAAGAAAATTTTATTTAATTAACAGAATCCCTTTGCTTTAAACCCCTTTGACTCCCTCCCACACACTTCTCTATTAAACCAAGTAGACGCACTTTTAATTCACTAGATACAAGGGCAAATCTTATTTAATGTTTGTCTACCGATACTCACCAAGTTTTGCAATTAATTTTTTAAAATAATAATAGTATAAATCGTAACGTAAATTTACTTGTGTTTAAAATACATGTTTTTAAAAATATCAAATGCCCCCTCTTTCGGTTTAGTATGTAAGTAGGAACACTAGTCAGAGCTTCCCAAACTATAAGTGGTAAATTATTTCACAATCTTAAATGGCTAAATAAAAAGATCTTTTTTTTGTTAAAGGATACGTTAGATTTGGTTGGGGTTGCCATCCATCTTTTTTTTCCTTGATACTTTCCTTTGCCGTACTTTCACACAATCCTAATAATTATCTATTACAACGAGCCTGACATCGATGTGGTTTCAAATATCCTTGCATAACTTAGATTGCTGTTGAAGCAAAAGAAAAAAAAACAAGTTTTATGGAACAATATTTTATGGCGTGGTTTTATTTACATATTGATTGAAAAATGTCCTTTGTGGGGGTAGGGGGTGAATGTACTCCTAGACTTGGTTTAACAGGAAGCTAAAGAAATGTAAATGTGTAAGATGCAACTCATTTGGGTCCGTTAAAGGCGAATTGATTATAGAGTGGTGATGAATTTACAACAACTAAATGCGGCAAAAAAATTTTCGTTTTTATGGTGAATTTTGTTGACTGATTATTTAAAAAAAGATTTGTAAGCATACGCAGCTTTGACAACCCATCCTCCACTTTTGCAAAAAAAAAAAAAAAGAACAGCCGTGGGCCAGTAACAGAATTCGATTTAAAACGAAATTTAAAAATTCTTACTAGAAGTCCTATATTAAAAGCATTGACAACTTAATCGATCGAGTAGGATTTCGATTTAAATCGAATGCAGTAAAAACTTTGCTAAGTTATCCTTATATCCTAGGTCATACCCAGCAAAATATTTCGAAGAAGTGGCTACTAGCTGCATTAGCGATTAAATTATTTTTTCAAGGCATGAGACCATGATACAACTAATCAGGTAATCTCGTCCCTACAACAACTACAAATTAGTACCAACGTGTCAAACAAATGCTCATAGAAACAAAAACGATGAGTAATAATTTTTGTTGTTTTATCTTTACAGGGAGAGCATAATTTTGACATTTTGGCACTAATCAGCTGGACCGACGAGACTACCTGGTTCTTTGTATCATGGCATGTGACTAAAGAAAATTAAACTTGTTTCCTTGAGTTTTAGAACTACTGGCTTACAAGCTTATCGTATTTTAGTAAACCTGATAATGTATGCATCCATGCGGATTTTTCTGAAAGAGGCAGAAATGCCACTGAATTGTTAATATTCCTATCGTTTAGTTATATTACAAATTGTGAAAGCGCATCACCACCCCAGGAGCCTGTATTGGTCCTACGTCCCTGCATCGCTATATTATTTTCAAATATCTAGCGTTTTATGTTTCTTGTTTTTTGATCGAATGTAAGCAAGCGTATTCCAGAGAGAGAGAGAGAGCGTTGTTAAGTCGGTGTTAGATTAATATATATTTTAGATGTTTTTAGTACAGGCTACCTTCCTGTGATGGTCTGGCCAGAACTAAGCGGCTTATAATTAATATCACCCTTTTAGTCTGACCGAATGCAGTTGCTTGAGTAGCTTTAAAAATTGACTTTAACAACCCGACATACTAACATGGAAAATTCGACATTTTTATCTATAACAGTCTTAAATATTTCTACCCAAAATATCACGCAAAAATTCGTATGAAAGAAGGTGTATTACAGACTTCTTATCACTTATCTTGCCTTTTTATAACTATTCCTTGCAAGAGACAACAGGAGGTAAAGTATTTAGTAGAAACAAGGGGAACTCAAAGTGAAATTATTCTTATTCGACGGACATTTTTTGTGTTATTATTTAAGCGAAATTTGCAATTTTTCTTTCTTGAGCAATTAATTGACTGAAAATTGCTCGATTAAACGTAAAATTTTTGTTCGAGTGGATACCCTACTGTGTAGGTTCCTATATTTTTTATTATTTTGTTCTTTTATATATGAAATACATACAAACATACATACTTGTGCATATGCATGTATGTATGTATGTTGTACATGTGTTCAACAGACTTCTTAACTTCTGTGTAAATTTAAAAAGAATCCTTGTCTTTATGGCTTAAAAAGGGATTTTTGTTTAGCTTCACCAAGTTTTATTTTGTCTACTTTTAATTAATTTTTGTTTTAAGTAAAAAAATCCATATTTTTATAAGCGATCGTGTGACTGGGCCTGTATCTTTAAGTGAAAAACGTTGTTTTTATGATACAGGCATTCATATAGCACACTGAATCAAACACAGTCGCAACTCAAATTTTTTTAAATCTTTACTTTTTTCCTAACCAGATCCCAGGTTTAATATAAAAATAAGGTTGGTATAATATTACATATACAATTATATAAAAATAAACTTAATTTTTAAACGATTTCGTTACTACTGAATTCAATTAAGTTTGAAAATTACAAGTGTTTTTAAAAGTAGAAAAGAAGTCGCTCACGAAAATTTATGATTTTTAATTATGTTCCTTTTTTTAATTTAGTGTGCGATATGTAATACACATATAAAAAAATATTCTCGTCTTCGTTTTTTAATTTAAATATTCACTTGTGGTAAATGTCAAAAAGATGTCATATTTATTTTTGTTTTATGGCCATATGTAGTTGAATCTTTTACCCCTTTTGAAAAAACAATTTATTTTCGTTTGTAATTTTTTGTTATTTTCTGTTTTCATACAAACATATTTCTAAAAAAGTCTTTTTTTTTGTACATAATTTTTTTTTGTGTTTATAAAGTGCATAATGCTACTGAAACGCAAGCGTTCTATGAACAGGGAAACCAAAAATACGCCCTTAATTAATATTTTTATTTCAAAATATCCTCTAAATATTTAAAAATATGCTTTAAAAAAAGGTTACAGTACAATACGCATATAAGAAAGTCTGAAAATGTACAAATTTTGACGACGGCTGATTTCACAAAAATCAACGACTTCATTTGACATTTGGACGTGTGTTCACAGATGTAAATTGTAATATATAATCAAAAAATTTTTATTTTTTCCTAAATTGAAAAAAATTGCATTGTGAGAATACCTTTTTATACACTTAAAATTTTCTATGGAAGGAATATAATTTTTCATAAAAATTTATTTCTTATAGGAGAGTTTTTCTTATAAACTAGTTTCTTATATGCGTATTGTACTTTAAATATAAAATAAATATTTACTATTAAATATTTTTTTCAAGAAAAAAGTGTTTTAATCCACATTTTTAACTGCTTGGGAAAAATCATCTTCACGTCCCGTTTCTCCAACGTGGGTACCCTTTTACTATGTATCTCTTACTGACAAATATAGCATGAGACGATTTTTCCAAAAATAAATTGCGTTGGTTCTGTTTGACCAAGATATTGCTAAAAAATCGCCAGCAAACAAAGTTGCGGCATTTGGGACTATACGAATCTATATGAGAACCAAGAACGACCAATTTAATCTTCAGGTAACTACCAACTTCTTTAAAACTCAGGTAAAAGATATAGATATGAACACACCTAAGGGTATGGTAGTTACTCGTGGAACTGATGAGAACTTAGCTATAAAGTTTGCAATTTGCGTTATACATAGGGATATATAAAGAAACCACAAATCACAAATGTCTTTTTACAAAAAAATTTACACGCAATACTTACTTTCGCATATCTTTGCAGAAATAAAATTGAAGCTACAAACAGAACCATTTTATTGCAGTCTAAAACAAGTAAGAATGCTTTTTTCGGCTTTGTCAAATCTTATATACCCTTTACACTGGTCTTTCAAAACCCCAAACTTTTTCTTTATCAATTTTTTTTAATATGAACTATTTCTAATTTTTAAATAGGGGTTAATGTCATATTTAAACCCTCCTTTACGCTAATTTCTTCAAACTTTGTTTGTTTAGTAACCCCTTTGGGGGAGGGGATGGATATAGAAGGTAAGCATGTTTTAGGAACATTTTTGCAAGGCAAAATGAGTTGGGGTCAGTCCTGCATTTGACCTATCCACGGGCAACCTGGAAGTTGTAGGGGGGAACTGATTTTACCAAACTTTGTATAAGAACCCCCTTAGACGATGGAGATATGGGGTAAGGGTAAGGGAGGGGGGGGCAGTCGTACGCTTTAGTTCTCTAAGGCCGACGCGTCGCGACGCCGGAGAAGTTATTGGCTTTTTATAAATTTTATTCCTCTAGAGGCGACTCCGGGAAAACTTTTTTTATGTTCAAATTTTAGAGAAATAAACAGTGGTAGTCTTGGTTTTTGGCTTACATATCGGTCAGTTATCGGGCAGTTCGCTCGAAGATATTTCTGATAGTTTGATACCACTTACGAGTCTATGCGACATCTGGACCAAAAAAATATATACTTTATTGGGTCGCAGATGAATATCAAAGAAATTAGGAAAATAATGACAAAGTTATATATTACCTTATCACTTTTAATAAGGGTATAATAATCATTGGAAAAAACAGTGGCTGCTTACAATGCAAATCACCAGATACTGACCAGACAATACTAATACGAGATAATGCTCATCAAGGGTTTGAAAATTTAAAACTAGGGTGGAACTGATCATATACATATATATATTCAAAACAAGGCGCCTAAGAAGACTTGAGTCCTTTAAAGTCTTTGTAAACAAATCTTTTCTTATACTGGGCAAGTGAATTTGAATGCACAGCTTTGGTTTGTCACGAACTAACAAACGATACCACTGAAAACATAGATTGACAATATTTCACGAAGACAATCAAAAGAATTTGGGAAATAACCAATCAAGTGTGATGTACAAACAGAATATTTTAAACGATATTAGGCAGGACTCGCAACTGAAAGTTAAGAGTAAGTATTCTTGTTCGCCTTAAAAATGTTTTTTTAAAGAATCATGTACATAAATAACTCACTAACTATAGATTTCATAATTAGCATAACTAATCGGTTATTGCCAACATATGAAAGGTTAACCAAGTTTTTCAGTTAATACCATAAAAAAAACTTTGTTGAAATATGTTATCGGTTATGTTAGTTATTGTGGACTTTAGATGCTTTCGTTATAATTCCCTCCCTTTCTATTTCATCTAAGAATGAAAATTTTGTCTTAGATCGCTATTTAGCATTTCGGATATCTTGGCTCTAACCTGTGATCTGTTATCATTTATGAAAAGTCGAAAACTTGACCCAAGTGAGATGTGGGAATAATAAGCAAATTTTTATTATTTTGGGATGTTAAGTGCGAAAAGTCAGTAATATACACAATAAGAAGCTTTATAACACTTATATGTTTTCTAAAGTAAGGCTGTAACAGGTCTATATATAATTTCCGGACACTTTAATAAAGGTTATATCGACCGTTTTTAATATTAATTTATTTTAAAATTTTGCATATTTAACATTTTTGATCTAGTGTTTCCGCCTTATCTCTCATATCTCTCTCATTTTTACTGTTATCGGCTTTTTTTCGCTATCGTCATTACACAGTTTTTAATAGGTACCTTGTGGAGAACGATGTGTTGTGCCGCTTAAATATGTTTCTCGTGGCTACATGTAACAGCCCTTTTCTACCACCTTTCGGCACAAAGTGTATCTATACGTGTCAAAAGGTGATACAACCAGTGTGTAAATCATTTCCTTAAAGCATCACCTTTTTCCTGTGGAGTTTTTGTATGTTCAGTAAGCGTCAAGGCCTCTATTGATCCTTTTTGTGTGTTATTTCTTAACAGTAGTTTGCTTTCAAATACTAGCCAAAGATATTTAGTCTCACATGCTAGTTTTAACTTCATTCCATTGAGTTTTGGGCTGCTTAAGGCCCTGATCATTTAGCTCCTATTGAACTAACACCAAAACTTGCTTGATGCTTACAAAGAAAGATGAAACGTTTGAAGAAACGCTGCCCTGACCGGAGTTGCTACATTGTCCAAATATGCAAAAATATTGTTTCCTCTAACATCAAACTTTTTTAATATTATCGTTAAGACCCACAAGAGAGTAGATAGAAATTTTATTTTGGTGTCACCGCTCTCCTAAACTCTTGAAAGACAAGAAATTTTTGTCCCTAATGGGCGGTTTTATTATGACGGGTGCGACCATTTTGTTTCAATTTTTGCATATAATTTAAGCAATTCGAAATTTTATTAAAAAAAAGGCTATGATTTCCAAAGTTGATATGTTTATAAATATTAGACACTGAAAACAAACATGAGTTCTGCTTAGTTATAACGACATTAGAAAACTGTGACGAATGTGACTTTACAAACTTAAATTTTAAGAATTGTTACTTTGAGATCGTGTTTTTAAAATATTATATATTAAAACGGGTTTCATTTTTTAATTTCAATGGTTTTTTAAAGTCTTTTTAATTGTATAACACTTTATTTAAAAAAAAAACATTTTTTTTTGAAAAACTTTTAAAAAATGTGCAGGTGTAAGGCAATTTTCAGTCCCTGAAAGGCAAAAATTCTTCTGTTTTTTTTAAAAGGAAAAAATAAGTTTTCTCAATTTTAAACCGCTTACGTGAATAATCTCCCAAACGCAACAACCAACCTTCTTTAACATAAAGTATCCTCAAAATACCGTTTACCGTTAGGAGCAACAATTAAAGAGAAAAAACCCCCTTTTAGTGCCCCACTTATCACTATTTTTCCAAAATCTACCTCTTCCAGCAAATTTGACATTTCAATACAGATCACTAATGCAATTTTTTTTTTTTAGGAGTAAATTCTCCCCTTTTTTAAAATCGTTTAAACAGTTTGCGCTTAAACGTAGTCTTGGATCATAAAAATCTTAAGAAGCCAAAACAAGGGATTTTATTTTGATTTTCTATAGGTTATTAAGTAATTTAAGGTTTTAGTTCTTAAGCAGGAAGTTATAAACTTTAAATGTTTGTTAACCATAATTTTTTTTAAATTAAAAAAAATCTAATAATTATAAAGTGAGAAAAATTTATTTAATCTTTAATAAAACGAAAACCATGTTCAATAAACATTTTTTTACGCAAAGTTTTTTAAAACGATTACAACTATTTACTCTCATATACTATAATTGTACAGCAGCAAACAAATTTGACCTCCACCACTGACACTTGTCAATCTGCCTCCTAATTATTTATAGCCCCAACGACGTCAATTAAAAAGTTTATAAAAACGATCAACAAAGAACATCCAAATCATTTAAAAAGAAATAAAGTTAAACAAGATCTAAAGAAATTACTTCCATTGTTGTACTCAATATTAAAAATTGAGTTGTTTTCGATGCCATTCAATTCCCTTCAATACATTTCATTTCGAAACGATTAGAGTCTATAAAAAAGTTTACATGATGTTCTTGTTATGCGAGTATTTCGCATTTCGTATAAGATTTTTCCTTTTTTTATTAAGTAAACAAATATCATTCATTGTTTTAAATAGCTAAAGATGTAGACGCAAAAACAGACATTGTCTACTACATGAGTAGTGTTGCCGAAGTTTCGTAGTTGAGTTTTGTATCAAAATCAATATATTTAGGCCAACACACAACATCTGTTGTATTATTGCACATTGTAAAGCAAAGATATATTTTTAACAAATATATTTGAGAACAGAAACAGAAAGTTTTAAAAATAGGAAAAATTTTTACACTGTTTACGATATATATGTACATTGCTACAACAATACAAAACGTGTTATGAGTTAAACATACATAAATATTTTCTGATTGTTTCTACTTTTATTTTAAGTACAACAACTGAGATTGCTTTTCTATTTGACTGCACAGAACGTCATATGTAGGTTACACACTCATCTTAAACTATTAATTTTAATTTTTTGAGAAATGTAGTGATGCAGACCCATTGTGCGACCAAGAGTGAGTGTATTAATACTGCTGAATCAAAAATGCGACATAAAAGGCAAAACTTCAGTCAGTAGCAGCATGTCTTGCGAAGGAAAGGTATTGGGAGAAAAGAAGAGAGGAAAAATGTCTTTTTAGTAAAAAGTAGAGAGAAATGGAAATACACGAGTGTGAGCGTATCAAGATAATCAGGAGTCAAACGAAGTCTAAGAATTCTGTCAAAGAATACAACAAAAAACTGAAGGCTTTGGTAAAGGCACATTCTCCTGCAGCGATTAAAAAGGAAGTACGGTGACTGATGCAGATAGTGCTCTGAGGATATGGAAAAACAACTTTTTACAGGTCCCCGATAGTAGCGGCGATGAAAATACTTCAGATAAACTCCCAGAACATATCATTAAGCGCGTTCTGCCGAACCAAAATAAAATCGAAATAGTAGTAATCCGGCTTAAAAATAACAAGAGAATAGGAGCCGATGGGTTGTTAGCTGAACTGCTTAAAACTGGAGGCTACACGCTTATAAGGTGCATGCATCAGCTTGCTTGTACACTCCAGCTAAAAGAACCCGACGAGTGGAGCATCAATGTGTCATGTTTTATGAACAAAAAAGGTGCAAAACCGCATTTGCCAACAACAAAGGAATAAGTCTCATTCCACTTGGTTACAAGTTACTATTCAGCGTCTTGTCTGAAAGATTTACTAAAATCGGTTAGAACCAGGCTCTAGACCTTGCAAATTTACCATCGATGAGATGTATGTACAACACCAAATCCTGTATGAGACCGAAGAAAAAAGATCGGCATATACCATCTACTTGTTCACTAAAAATCCACTTCCGAAAGCCCCACAGATGTCTCAAAGTATGTCTGAGTTTGGTATTTCTGCAAAAATTTTTACGACCATAACTGGTAAAAAAGCCTCAGTCAATATTGAAGGGTTATCCTGTAGCCTTTTGGTACTAAACGAGGTTTCAGACCGGGAAAAAGCCAGTTGTTTTATGTTTTCAACACCCTCCTCGAAAAGTTACTCGCTTACGCCGAAGTTGTCAACATCGAGCATTGCTAGCAATGACTCCCGCCTTTGAGAAAGTCGAGATAGAATCAGCCAAAGTGGGTCCGCCAGTAAATGAAGGTTTAACCAAATTAACGGAATCAATACACATGACGTCTTGTAGATTTGAACAGATAGTGGAAGTGAAAAAATTCAACTTTGGAATAGTCAACGGCATTACCTATCTTGGAACCGCCATATCGGAAGAATAAAATTGGCCTACGTTAGGAGTTTAGAGCAACCTCCATATGCACTCTCTACAATACACTGAAAGTATCCGTGCTTTTAAATGGCTCTTAGGCCCGGGTACTTGCGAAAGCAGAGTTGCAGTGCTTGGAAAGCTCGAGAGGAAAACTTTTCGGAAGACCTATGGATCGGTCTGTGTTGACGGAGAATATCGGTGCCGTATAAACCCCGAGCTGTATGAGCTGTTTGCCAACATTTTCAGAGCGAAGCATATCAAAAGTCAACATTAACGTTGACTGGATCATGTTGGGAAAACGGCCGAAGATGCTTCAGCTAGGAAGTTATTTAAATCCGAACCTAAAGCGGGTCACGCAGAAAGGAAAGACCGAAACTACGATGAAAGGATTTAGTAAAGAAAGACAATTTGGATTTTGCTGTCAGAAATTGGGGTAGAAGTGCAGAAGTTTGATACGCTTGGAGTTCGATCATACTTACGTTCGGCTAGAGAATCAAATGTTCAGTTGTATTCACTAAAGTAAGTAAGTGAGTGCTGCAGCACTAATTAAATAATATATTAAAGTGATTTCGAAACGAATTTTAGGTCAAAGAAGACAGTGGGATAATAAACTTCTATTTAAAAAGACAAGTCGTACGTACATTGCGGGTATTAGAGATTTTTATTTTTTTTATTTATTTATTATTGTTATAAAAGAAATATCTAAAATTCTAAAAACTTTTCAGACAAATTCATATGTGTTTAGTAAAATATCAAACTCTGGCTAACAAACCCTGACTAAACCAGCGATAAACAGTTTAACAAATAATTGGTGGCTTAATCTGTAGCCTGGAAGATGTTAGTCTTGAATTGCTAGCGGGCATTATTTTGTTTGGTAGAATAGGGACTTTAGGCAACATGGAAACACTGTCAAATCAAATTGTTATAATTGATTCGTCTTTTATAAATTTTATTGCGACAAAAGACAACAAAAATGTCTTTATTATATGGTCAATTAGGAAGAATTTGGTCTATAAGACCTATTAAATTTACTTAATAAATATAAATTGTTCTTATTAGATGTGCGTGTTAACATTTATTTATAGAAAAGCTAATAACAACAACAAATTGGATATAAATTAATTAAATATGTCGCAAACTATTAACAAAAACATTGGTTTGTTTGTTTGATTGTTCCCTTTTGGCCAGTGCGCGTATTAAGTGATTATCTTAAAAATTTGTATTTATTGTATGTGTTTTTAAAAAAAATTTTAAAATCTTAACGATATTAACGTTCATAAATTTTATCAAAAATAGTTTATCACATGATATGGTATGATATGAATTAAAATATAATTTAAAACGTTTATCAAGATGTGGACAACGTCATTAGATCGTTATAATTAAATATATTTAATAACAACAAGTTTTTTTCTGCTTGATTTTTTTGAGTAATCAGAGAGGACTTAATTTAAGAAAACCTAAGTACGGGTGGTGCATAAAACTTTCAAGTAAAATTGACTTTTTTAAAATCAGATTCTCTCTCTCTCTTTTATCCGGTAAAAGTTGAATGCTTTTTAAAGCACTAATAAGGGCCTAATTACGTTAAACGCAACGCATAATAATGCAAACAATTGTTTGGAAAAAATTGAAATATAAAAAACTTTTCCATACATTTTGTTTTTCTTCTAGGGCGTGGCGTTTTAGGAAATAAGGGGGTAACTGAATTTACGTTACATATACGTCCTTACACACATCTAAAGAGTTGCTTAATGTAAACCGGAGCTTACCGTGGATATCGTAATATATAATTTTTTTTTGCTTACCTTACAATGTAATTCGTCTTTATTCATTTAATATAAAGCCTTTCCAAAATTTTAAATAAATCCTCTGCAGCTATGCCTCCCACACATTCAAAATTTTAGTTCAAATATTTTTGTATAAAATGTACGTGTTTCTTTGCACTTTTCACTTTTCTTTGACGATGAAATTTTTTTTTACTTTCTTAAAAATTTTTATGAACTTTATTATTCAAAAGTTTCTTATTTTTTAGCTTTTTGAACGAAATCATAGAAATTCCAGAACAAGTGCGAAATAAGAAATTTTTTGTTTATTTTACACTTTTTTTTTAAACATACAAATGCCCAACACAGTAATTTTTTGTTGTAAATTTATTTATAAAATACATGTAGAATTAAGTTTTAAAATAAAATGATATTTTCAGTTTTCTTTTTTTAAATTTGAAAAATATGTATTTTTTCAAATTTATTTGAAATTAAACACAAATTAAAGCACAAATTTGCTAATTGAAATCAATTTGTTTAAGTCATTTTGTAGAACACATTGTATGTAGAGACAGACCTAAAAAAACAAAAATAACAAATTTATTCACTAAAATTATGTTTAACCCTTAAACGATTTTAAATATTTGGGATGGCACACGCGCAGTGTTGATCCATTCTTGGTACGGTTTGCCTTCTGACTATGGAGATGCTTATGTGCGATACAGATTATTGCAATTGAAAATACTGAAGATCATTCAAATGTCCCGCTCTTCAATAAAGCAAAGAGATGGTGGCTGTAGAAAATTGTTTTAAATAAATGAGTTGCGTTTTTATGAACCTAAATATATGGAATGAAATAATTTGGATTGTTGGAATATGAGGCTTGATGCTTGAATGGATAAATACAAAAATGATGTTTTGATTCTGTGTATGTTAAATGTTTGTACATATGTTTACACCTACATATGACTTGCTGAATTTCAGAAGGCTGCAATTCGAATATCACAGGTGTAGATACAATTCAATTTATATCCGTATTTAGTTTTGTCCCTTTAATACACACACCTTTCAAAAAGCCCATTGTTAAGGAAGTTCAAGGACGTCTTTCCCCTTTTAGTAATATACTATAAATATTTCAAAGCATTATTTACTAAAAATAAGAAAAATAACATATATAACCCTGTAGCATTGAGCAAGAGATATATTAATATGTACAAACGTATCGAAAAATAAAATTTCAAACAAATTCACATTAATTCATGTGGATTTGAATCGCTGTAAAAAGAGGAGCAAAACAAAATAAAAAGCGAAAGCGATATAAAGAAAAACATTTGCAATCAAAATTATTATTATCTCTACCAGTAGCATCCATTTAAAGGTAATGAGCTAAGAAAATTTAATCAGCAATGCTCAATAGGAAGGTTGGTTTGTTACACTTGTACACTCTCAATATAATTATTATATTGTGTAGAACAATGCCTTTCGGGGTAAATGAAACGGCAAAATTCCGGGGAATACTTTCTAGGAATCCGAAGACCGTCAAAAGGATCAAAAATTAAAATGATCGCTTTGCAAAGTCGTTTTTTGAGACACTGAATATGCTTACAATAACCCAATTTCCTCGATATAAGGACGCAGAATAGTTGCAGCCTGTGATGGATAGTGATCGGGCACACGATCCAGATACGGTCAAGGGCCTAGTGAACAATATTTTGAATGAAGCGAAAACTGCATAGGCATTGGACTTATTTAGCTACACAAATCTCCTGGTCCCTAGGGTATTATTCCAACCATACTTAAATTAGTAAGGCCAACGATAATTCCTCCTTAAACCATCAGCATGGCAAAAAGCAAAGGTTGCACTAAACCAGAGCTGTTTGACTTCGAAGGATTTCAGCCTTATCGCCCCTTCATCGTTTTTACCGGAAACAATGAAAAGGCCGTGGGAGTTATACATTAGAAGGTATTTAAACCCAGATTGTTAAGTGCACACCGACACGGCTACATGTGGCGAGGTCAGTTAAGAGTGATCTACGTGAGGTGGTCAGGTACATAGATCGTGATAAAGCGAACTACGACCCTACCTTAGTGACCTTTTTTTAGATATTGGAGGAGCATTTGATTATTTTGAGCTGAAGTCGATTAATCGGGCAGGGGTGTCAGTTGATGCCCCACCCTCCATGGTCTCCATGAGGAGGGTTCTCACTAGCGGTACACCACAAGGGGGTGTCCTCTCTCCGCCAATGTGACTCCAGGTTGTCAATTGGATTTTGAAGATTTTTTCATGGGAAGCAAGGAGAGTGGTAACCCACGCTGATGACATGATGATACTTGTTGGAGGTAGATTTTTGTCTACATTGACTGATCTCGTGTAAGGTGCGTTAAGAAATCCTGCACGCTGGTCTAAATGCAATGGCTTAAGAGTGAATCTGGCTTAGTTTTTACTGTTCACCCAAAGACATAAGATCGGAGGATTATGTGGACCGTTTCTCAATGGCAAAGAGAAAGCTCTCTTCGGAGGCTTAATACATTGGAGGTATACTCACCGGAGACCTATACGCCTGCAACTTTGTCTCTCAAGAGTATAATTAAATCTAAACTCGATACAATACTTAATTTACTACCTCTGAATCTTTTCCTTAAGATTCCTGCACCCATTAGAGCTATGAGACTCAAGAAAATGGGCGCGTGGTGCGATTTCTGTTCGAAACCAAATATGCCAGCATACTCATTGAGATGGGAAGAATCGATC
The DNA here is from genome assembly GCA_963583895.1 of Melanophora roralis. Classification (NCBI taxonomy): domain Eukaryota; kingdom Metazoa; phylum Arthropoda; class Insecta; order Diptera; family Rhinophoridae; genus Melanophora; species Melanophora roralis. The sequence goes on along the minus strand of OY757187.1, from coordinate 91,668,212 downwards.
AGCTGCGAATTATAGGCAGTAAATATGACTACCTATCTCCACAACTTGATTTCATACCAAGTGTGAAGATACTTACCCTGGACAGATCGGTGTTGGTAAATGGTTACTTACCACTTGAGAAAGCACGCATGTACACCGATGGGTCTAGGATGAACCAAACTGGAGCAAGTATCTTTATTGAATTATTTGAAATCGCAGATTTATTTAAACAGGACAATCACTGTAGTGTATTCCAAATTGAGATATTCGGGCTAACGCGAACCTTACCCTTATTTTGGTGGAACAACGGTCTAAGGGGGAATGAATTACCATCTATGTGGATAGGTAAGCTGCTTTTAGGGCACTGGGTTCTAACCTGGCGAGGTCAAAGGTGGTTAGGATCAACGCTCAAAGGACTTTGCTTGGTTAAGGAGAACTCTCGAATGTCCGAAAATGGGTCTTTAGATAAATTAGTTGGAAGGGAATTTAGGGCAAATGTTAATGTAGTAACTACCTTGGTTTTTTCCCCAATGTGCGAATATTACATTTCATGAACAAGGGGAGCAGGTGGTGGACTGAGGCCGCAGGCTGCAAAAGGGGTAAGATTCCCTTGTCTGTAGGTAAAAAAACATGAGACTGCTCACCGTTATTCTTACCGGTCACTGAAACATCACATCACTGTTGAATACTATAGCTTGTGTGATGAAGCAGGCGAGGCCGAAACAATAGAACACCTTCTCTGCCTATGCCCGGGGATTGTCAGGAGACGGCACCGTCGCTTTGGCGAACAATTCGTTGACCATTTATCGACTCTATTGGACTAAGGCCATTATGAAACGCCAGGGTACGCTAAGGGCCTTAAATGGCTAACGAGCTGTAACTAGCATTTTTCCATTCTTTGAACATTAATCATTCTTTACTGCACCTTTCTTTACCATTTTTTAGCTTTATTCTATATTTTGTTTGATAATAATTTTTCTTTTTTTCTTTCTTTATTTCCCAAGGCATCACCACGGACATTTTGTTGTTTCCGAGTGAAGATATACTGGAATGTAACACTGTAGAGTGTAGAGTTTTCGTCACTATCTGCCTTTAATACTTTTTTGACGATAGTCAACCCACATTTGTAAGACTTCTACGTTCAATAAGTGCTGTATAAAACCCTCAGTTGTATCTAATTATTTCCATGACTATGTGCTTTACCTAACTTAACCTCAGCTAACCTTTGCTAGAGCTCGGGCTAACTAAAGTTTTACTTCTATGTCTCGCTAAGCTTTTGCTCCTCAGTCTCTGTAAGAAAATTCAACCGAAATCCACTTTACTTTATAAACAGATGACAAATGTCATTTTCCACTTTTTTATAAAGTTTTCGCGACATCATCTAGAAATTCTTTCATTAGCCATTTAAAGGTAGGTTACCATCTACGGCATTAAGTTGACTAAAAATTCTTCTATTTGAATGAAAATTTCAAGTTCAAAGCCCAGTGAATATTTTGGTACCCCGAAATACCAGACACAGACTTTGCTTATAAACTAGTAGATTTTGTACACCTGTGATTGGTATACCTTTTCTCTTAATTTAATTTAACTTACGGTGTAGGCAGTAGATATGTTGGTTTTAACTTACAGGTAATGTGTAAAGAGTTAGAAGTGCGGTTTTGGATGCGTGCATCAACTAGATAGCAATTTCAAATACAATATTAGTGCTTTATAGAACAAGCACTTCACTTACTTGAGAGCCGAAACATCTTACCCCACTTTTATACTAAAATTTGATTTTGATGGTGCAAGTTAGTTCTTTAACTCCCACTGAAACCACCACTGACAAAATCGACATCCCCCACATGTTGAAAAATGGTCACAATTGCCCCTGACCTTAAGTTTAATTTTAAAGATAACTAATCTTTACTTTTTATCTACCTTTTCCTTATCACCTAAGTAAATAATCTCATTTTACCAATAATTATTAACTTACTAGGTCTGAAAGCAGATGTGCCATAAACTATGCCTTGGCCAGCTCTAATTATCATCTGTAACAACTATAATGTGTAGGGCCTTCAGATATGGTATGAAGCTATGCCGAAGCCATTTTCCATTTACTTACTTTAAAGCTTTGTGTGACTTTTTAGTCTATCTCTTTGAAAAGTTTAGAGGCATTATTTATCCATATCAAGTAACAAAGAATTCCCGATAGTCCCAAAGGTCATGTAAAGGCATTAATCAAGGCAATCATTTTGAACCGGTATAGCTAAGACGAGCTGCAGTACAAAAAATTTTTCTCAGTAGTCCCGATCAGGGATAACCCTTCAGAAGGAGTTCTTACAATCAATCAGTCCATTAAATATTGTGGATTTTTGATTTCTGAAAAATCAGTGAGAACTCTGGTCTGTCATGAGTATTAGGGACAAATTTACAAGGAGATATACTGGTTTGTCGCTACCGAATTCGGGTAAAGCACGTTTCAGGGATGGGTAACTTTTTCCTTGTCGTTCGGAGTCAAAAAGCCGAAGAGCATCATTATTAAGCATCTAAGGTTTGCAACGAACCACGCCGCGAGCCACAACCCATGAGCACTAATTTGGAGACATAAAATTGCGTATGATTGCTACCCTTAGTGAATAACAGAGCATATTTGTTACCTTTTCTATTCTATTGGTCATGGCACCCAATTTTGAATGCAACTTTAGACCAAACATAAGTCCTCACGATAAAGGCTTAAGCCACAACCACTATATCGATCCACAAAAGGTTTTTACCGTATTCAGGCTATAATCGAAGTTCTAGAAGCTCCTGACAGTGCTTGTACCACAATTAAGGCTCCAGTCAGGCCTTGTAGCAAAAGCTTTCATTACTAGAAGAACTTCAGAGAGAAGATAAACTAGAAGAATTATTCAGAGAGAATGATAACTTGGCGTAGACAAAAGAACAATATTAAACAGCTGCCTCACAAGCAACGATTTCATGATAAACAGTGAAAATTTAGCTAAATGTTTAACAACACCCGGTAGCTGTTACCTGTAATGCCTATCAGAATACCAGCCACCTGAAGGGTTTACTCTATCCCTCTTACATTGTGATCCTAATTTAAGAATCAATGTGAATGTGTTAGCTTTTGCCTCAATAAGACATAATTCTTCTGAAGACGGCTTTATAGGTTAAATTAAATTTGGTGTTTACACTCCTTTTTATGGTTCTTGTTGCACTAATCTTGTATTTTAATAGCCACCATTAGATGAAAGCGGAAATTCTTCTTCTCTTGCTGTCTTTAGGTGTCCACTCAATTTTCATATTTAAGCTAATATCCTGGGATTTTCTTAAAATGTATCAATCCACCGTCCATTTTCTCTTAAAATTTTTTGAAGGAATTTCTATTTTTCCAGTTTTCCAATACTTCTTCTAGAAACTACATTCAATCCCATCATTCAAAATATTTTTCTTCACAAATAAATCAAGGATTCCAGAACGGAGCGCCTAATAAAGGGTACATGCGTTACTTAGGTTTTGCGACCGCTTCCAGATTTTTTGCATTCCTCTGAATAATTGTTTGCTTTTCTTGTGAGATAAACACTATTTTCTCACCTGGGTTGTTGACTGCAAATTTTGAGAAATTGCTTTTGAATCAGTAGATGGCGCTGAAATAAAAAACTGTTAGTTTTTATGTAAATTTGTCTTAAAAAAGAAGACGATCTATATAAAGTAATGGTGATTTAAAACATCGTAAAAAGTAACTAAATATATTTAAAATATTTATATATTTGTTGTACTTAATAAGTTTAGTAATTTATATTAAATAGGGCATTTTACTAATCGACATTGCTTGCGAATTTACACTTGTTGTTCACTTAAATCTTAATGATGATGATGATTTTATAGTAAGTGGGTCTGTATATAATAAAAATCTATTATAATCTTTAATTTATTTTCATCCCCCCAAATTACTCAAATTGAAAGTGAAAATTCTGAGTTAAACTCAAGAGAAATTATTTATTTTTTCTCTTGTTCTCATCTAAAAATATTTTTTATATATAAAATATTTTAAAGGAAATTTTAACATTTTGAGCGAAATGTTTTTAAAGAAAAATTCTGCTGCAGTCTAACTAACATCAGATTAATATTTCAATAAAAGTTTTGTTTATTCTTCAAAAATATTTCCATATTTGTAGGCGGTTGCAGAAAATTCTCCAAAAAATTATTTAAAATAAGATTAGGATTTGTGGATTTTGAAATTATTGTAAAATAAAATAAAGAAATAAATACTCCCGTCAAGGGATTACTCAGGTTTTAGAAAAAAAAAAGTTCAGAACTATAGGTATACTATAGATAAAAGATTAATCATATATTTTTAATATTCGCCATCATATAAACGTGTTTAGATCTGTGGGAAAATTGTTTGAACATTTAATATAAATATTGTATAGACTTATCATAACACACCATTAAAAATTAGTTTGAAAGTATTAGAAATTAATTAAGTTCAATTGTTTGTTGAATGATTCAATTAATTAACAATTTATGTTGACATTACATGGTCATGAGAATTTTATAAAGAGTTTCAATTGCTGCTGTTAATGTTTATGTCTATTATTTGTAATTTTTTGTTTTTATTTTTCATTAATATCTTTGCTGTTTCGTGCAGTGAGTTCTTGCGATTTTGTTTAATATGCCTAAAAGGTTCCCCCATAAAATTCAGAACAAGGGTGGTTGTCATCATGAAAGGTGCTGAAAGTTATGGTTTTTTTTTTAAATAATTGGATGTAGTACCACCTTTCATACAATTTTTATTATAATATTTTCATAAAAACATGTAAACTGAAGCCCTTTAAGCCTGACGCAGGATAAATTTATTATCAGTGGAAATGGCGCGGTTAAGAATGATCTTTTAAAATATATTTTGTAACATATATTAATCCAAACTCTCGAAATTTCGTAAAATAGAGCCGGTTCTCTTTTATGGATCCATGGTCTGGTGGAAGGCTATGACCTCTGTCACAAATCGTCTGCGTATTAAAGGGCGGGATACGCAACAGGCGATCTTAATAACAGTCGCAATCAGAACGACTCCGACTTGATCACTTTTTACCCTACTCAACTGGCTCCCAGCGGATATTCTACCGTGGAAGCTTGCGCTGAATACCGCGACTAGGCTGCATGCTGGGGGAGGATGAAAACACAGAACATGCGGTCGCTTAAATATTATCGGGACTGTCAATTTTGTTCTCGATCTGAATGACAATGGCATATCGGAACCTATGCTCCACAGGAAATTCTCCTTCGTTGTTTCAGAGGAAGCGGCGGATGAAATTATCTCCTCGGGACCTATCAATCTGAAGATACACACGAATGGGTCTAAAGGGAAAACTGGTATTGGTGGAGACATATACATTGTACAGGCAGGAGTCTAGATTTCATTCAGACTTCCGTATGAATGCAGTGCTCTGCAGGCTGAACTGACGGCGGTAGGCAAATCGGCTAACTGGCTACGGTACTACAAGATATTCGACAGGAGTATCGGTATATTCACTGACAGCCGTGCTGACATTTGGTCCATTACTGATGTATACTCTACATCACAACTAGTCCGCGAATGCTGGGTATCCTTGAACTGGATGACGATACATTCTAATATCACCTTGGCATGGGTGAAGGGACACGGGACCAGCTGTGCTTCCAATGCACTACTCGAAAACCCTGGCTGGGGATAGATCCGGGTTGTTCATGGTCTCTCCTCGATTTGGATAAACGAAGGATAAGGAACACCGTGGGCGCAATTACCGGCAACTGCCAATTTGGCACACATGCCAGTAGATTGGGATGGCCTTGCAATGACTTCTGTACATGCTTTGAGGACGAAGAGGAGACTGTGAGATGAATAGAGCGTAGGTCTTGCTACCGCAATGTCGCAGGCTCGAGTTGCAGTTGAGGCTGATAATCTAATTTAAAACTATTTTATTGTAAATTAAATAAATTAAACATTAACATAAATATATATGTAATAAAAGATAAATCTAATTAATTATAAATAAATATAATAAATAAATAATTTTTTTTAATTTACTGAAAATTTACTAGCACTTTTAATCAAATCAATTATAGAGTTGAATTAAAATTTTTTATACCCTTCACATAGTGATAAGGGTATATATCACTTTCTCATTCTTTTTGTAATTTCTTTATTATTCATTTGCGACCCCATAAAGTATATATATTCTGGATTCTTATAGATAGGGAAGCCGATTTAGCAATGTCCATCTGTCCGTCTGTCCGTCTGTTGAAATCAAGTTTCCGGAGTCAAATAAAAAGATACAGAACAGTTATTGTTGTCAAACTATTAGAAATATCCTGGAGACAATCGCTATTTAAAATCAGCAAAATCGGTTCACTATTGACCGAGATATAAGCGAAAACCCAGAGTAACCTATTTATTTTAGGACAAAATCCGTGCATTATCCCTATATATTTTAGTAAGTATAGTCACTCTTGCCACAAAACTTGGCATGGATACTCCTAAAAAAGGGACCTAAATAATGGAAAAAGTTTTTACAGATAGGACCAGGGGAAGGGGTATTTTTCCTACAATTGCACAAATTTGGTGAAATATTTTATGCGCTATGTCTCGTAAACTAAAACAGCTATCGACTTAAAATGTTCTACAAAAAGTAATTGTACGCAAAGACCTACACTTTGAAAAAAATTTTTTTTGAGTGGGGGCAAAAAAAGGGGTAGCTCCCATACAAATTAACAATTATTATAAAATATTCGATACGCTATATTTCGGAAACCATAACAGATATCGGAATCAAATGTTATACAAAAAGTAATTGGGCAAGAAGGCCTACGCTATAAAGAAAAATTTTTTGAGTGGGGCAAAAAAAGGGTAGCTCCCATACAACTTAACAATTTTTATTAAATATTCGATACGCTATATCTCGAAAACTATAACAGATATCGAAATCAAATGTTCTACAAAAAGTAATTGGACAACAAAGTCTACAATTTAAAGAAAAAAATTTTTGAGTGGGGGCAAAAACAGGGTTAGCTCCCATACAAATTAACGATTTGTATGAAGTTTGCGATACGCTATATCTCGGAAACTATAACAGATATCGAAATCAAATGTTCTACAAAAAGTAATTGGACAAGAAGGCCTACGCTTTAAAGTAAAAATTAACGATTTGTATGAAATTTTCGATACGCTATATCTCGGAAACTATTACAGCTATCGAAATCAAATGTTCTACAAAAAGTGATTGGACATCAAGGGCTACGCTCTAAAGAAAAAAAATTTCGGATGGGGGGTGAAGAAGGGGTAGCTCCCATACAAATTAACAATTTTTATAAATTTTTCGATACGCTACTATTAAAGCTATCGACTTCGAATATTCTACAAAAAGTAATAATCAAATAATTCATAAATTTTGGAAAAAAAGTTGGAGAAGAGCAGCGGGACTAGAACATTTAATAAGTTTTATTAACCTTTAAATATGAATAATGTCGAAAACTTTTGAAACTTTCGACCTCAAATCTTCTTCATCTATTTCTATTATTCATACGAACGTTAAAATTTTGTTATTTTTTCTATGGGCTTTAAAACTCGCACAAGGTTTTTTATTATATTATTTGCAGTACAAAATTACTCGGCTGGGTATATTTAAATACCAATGTGAAGGGTATATAAGATTCGGCACAGCCGAATATAGCGCTCTTACTTGTTGCATTTTAATTAAATTTTTTTAATTGATACTATAATTTTTTTTGCAGGCTGAGAAACAATAATTTTTTTTTTTTTTGGGATTACGAATTGCCTTATTGAAATTAACTTTGTATTTTTTTTTTCTTCGTTCAAGGGTTTTTTAAGTAGTAGTAATTTTAAAAACAGTTACTTTTTGTTTCCATAGTTTAATTTAGTATAATAATGCTTAGTCTTTTCTTAAAAATCATTGAACACTTTTAATACGTCGACGCAATTAAATTTTTATAACGATTAAGCGAAATCAGAAATAAACTTTAACTACATTTTTGCTTTTAATAAAAAAATTAATTTATTAATTAAAACAAGTAAGAGCGCTATATTCGGCTGTGCCGAATCTTATATACCCTTCACATTGGTCTTTAAATATACCCAGCCGAGTAATTTTGTACTGCAAATAATATAATAAAAAACCTTGTGCGAGTTTTAAAGCCCATAGAAAAAACAACAAAATTTAACCGTTTGTATGAATAATAGAAATAGATGAAGAAGATTTGAGGTCGAGAGTTTTTAAAGTTTTCGACATTATTCATATTTAAAGGTTAATAAAACTTATTAAATGTTCTAGTCCCCCTGCTCTTCACCAACTTTTTCGCCAAAATGTATGAATTATTTGATTATTACTTTTTGTAGAATATTCGAAGTCGATAGCTGTAATAGTTTTCCAGAAGAAGCGTATGGAAAAATTTTATAAAAATTGTTAATTTGTATGGGAGCTACCCTTCTTCACCCCCCATCCGAAATTTTTTTTCTTTAAAGCGTAGGCCTTGTGTTCCAATTACTTTTTGTAGAACATTTGATGTGGATATCTGTTATAGCTTCCGAGATATAGCGTATCGAATATTTCATAAAAATTGTTAGTTTGTATGGGAGCTACCCCTTTTTTGCCCCCACTCAATAAAATTCTTTTTTAAAGCGTAGGTATTCTTGCCCATTTACCTTTTGTAGAACATTTCATTTCGATATCTGTTATAGTTTCCGAGATATAGCGTATCGAGTATTTTATAATAATTGTCGATTTGTTTGGGAGCTACCCCTTTTCTTGCCCCCACTCCAAAATTTTTTTCTTTAAAGCGTAGCTCTTAGCGTGCAATTACTTTTTGTAGAACATTTCATTTCGATATCTGTTATAGTTTCCGAGATATAGCGTATCGAATATTTGATAATAATTGTCGATTTGTATGGGAGCTACCCCTTTTTTTGCCCCCACTCGAAAATTTTTTTCTTTAAAGCGTAGCCCTTGGCGTGCAATTACTTTTTGTAGAACATTTCATTTCAATATCTGTTATAGTTTCCGAGATATAGCGTATCGAGTATTTTATAATAATTGTCGATTTGTTTGGGAGCTACCCCTTTTCTTGCCCCCACTCCAAAATTTTTTCTTTAAAGCGTAGCTCTTAGCGTGCAATTACTTTTTGTAGAACATTTCATTTCGATATCTGTTATAGTTTCCGAGATATAGCGTATCGAATATTTGATAATAATTGTCGATTTGTATGGGAGCTACCCCTTTTTTTGCCCCCACTCGAAAATTTTTTTCTTTAAAGCGTAGCCTTTGGCGTGCAATTACTTTTTGTAGAACATTTCATTTCGATATCTATTATAGTTTCCGAGATATAGCTTATAGAATATTTTATAATAATTGTCGATTTGTATGGGAGCTACCCCTTTTTTTGCCCCCACTCGAAAATTTTTTTCTTTAAAGCGTAGCCCTTAGCGTGCAACTACTTTTTGTAGAACATTTCATTTCGATATCTATTATAGTTTCCAAGATATAGCGTATCGAATATTTGATAATAATTGTCGATTTGTATGGGAGCTACCCCTTTTTTTGCCCCCAACCAAAAAATTTTTTCTTTAAGACGTAGCCCTTGGCGTGCAACTACTTTTTGTGGAACATTTCATTTCGATATCTATTATAGTTTTCAAGATATAGCGTATCGAATATTTGATAATAATTGTCGATTTGTATGGGAGCTACCCCTTTTTTTGCCCCCAACCAAAAAATTTTTTCTTTAAAGCGTAGCCCTTATGGCCCAATTACTTTTTGTAGAACATTTCATTTCGATATCTGTTATAGTTTCCGGGATATAGCGTATCGAATATTTGATAATAATTTTTTTTTTAAGGCGTAGCCCTTAGCGTGCAATTACTTTTTGTGGAACATTTCATTTCGATATCTGTTATAGTTTCCAAAATATAGCGCATAAAATATTTCACCAAATTTGTGCAATTGTAGGAAAAATACCCCTTCCCCTGGTCCTATCTGAAAAATTTTTTTTATTATTTAGGTCCCTTCTTTGGGAGTATCCGTGCCAAGTTTTGTGGCAAGAGTGACTATACTTACTGAGATATATAGGGATATATGCACGGATTTTGTCCTAAAAAAATGGGTTGCTCTGGGTTTTCGCTTATATCTCGGTCAATAGTAAACCGATTTTGCTGATTTTAAATAGCGATTGTCTCCAGAATATTTGTAATAGTTTGACACCATTAACTGGTCTGTATCTTTTTATTTGACTCCGGAAACTTGATTTCAACAGACGGACAGACGGACAGACGGACATCGCTAAATCGGCTTCCCTATCTATAAGGATCCAGAATATATATACTTTATGGGGTCGCAAATGAATAATAAAGAAATTACAAACGGAATGACAAAGTGATATATACCCTATCACTATGTGAAGGGTATAATTATCGAAGCATATTTGAAAAGCCAAGAACTAAATAAACTATTTAAAAGATGGTACAAAACTAAATATCTTTATTTTAGTGTCAGATAACAACAACTCTTAAAACTTTTTAACACTTAATCTTAGTTTTAGTAGAACGTAGAACAAACATGGCAATAAATACGGTGGTGGATTGTTCCTGATCAGTCGGCAGTGGTTGTGAGGTCTAAACAGACCGCCAAGGTGACACAACAAAAGTTTATGCAAATTACCGAAACAAGAATTTTATATAAAAGAATTTTTAACATTCTTTTCTAAAAAATTACCACATATATTCCTTTTACATATCGGCATAAGTACACAGAAAAAAAATACGACAATATATTAACAAAATTGTTAATACAATTAATTATTTTATTGATTAATTTGAACTAACAACTAAAATTGAAAATACAAGAAATAAGTTTGCCACTTATCGTCGTAAATTCATTTATGAAAGTTGTAAAAAGCTATGGAGGAATTTAAAGTTTCATACAGGTACAACTGGCTTATCAAAAAGAATGTTAATTGTTCCAGTTAATACTAAAAAATTTTTTGAAATTACTTGATATCATTTTTTTCTGTGTATATTTGTATGTATATTGATTACAAAAGTCAACATTAAGAGGGTTGCCCAAACATATTTACCACTATGGTGACATAATATAGAAATTAAAACCATAGAATAGTCGTGTAGTCGAAAGAGTTGCCATATACTTCGAAATATTATCTGGGGATTGAGGGTTTGATTCCACTCCTAGACTCTGGTAAGTCTGTATAATCCTTTTTAATTCCTCTCTACATTTCGCAGTAATTTCTATTACTTTCGACTTTTCTATACAGGGATCACCAAAGGAACAAATAAGAGGACCAAAGTGAGCTATAGGATTTCATTTTAACGGCTGCATGTTCTAGCTTACTATACCTAACATAACCTCCTATTATGTCAGAGTTGGATTTTATATCTATTAAATAATTGCAATCAAAAATATCACTTTGCATTTGTGAAACGCATTACTTTAATGTCCGCTTCTTAACTTTGTGTTTAAAGGCAAATTAAGTAAATTTTTATAGAAATTCTTAAGACTTAAATGCAGTTTAATTTTTTCAGTCATTGATTAATTAAGGTGTTTTCCATGTGGAATTGTTAGTCTCTCATTGGACGCGTCCCCAGGTGGTGGATAGGGGGGACCTCTGCTATACTGTCGATACTTTTACGTGCGAAAATCGAACAGTTATATCAGAGGTTTAGCTAGTTGAGGAATATCGTGATCCTATTCATGCAATGGGTCCCTTATTCCCTAACAAAGCCAGGATCTCGCTATGTAACCGAAGGAATACAATGTGAGCGGAGGGGTGCATAGTATACAATCAACTTACATTTAAAGTCTCTGGGCAATGTCAGGATTCTGGATATATCTGACAAATTATTCAGCAGAGCGTAGGCAGAGTAATACATAGTGTGCCATATTCTGCTTACACTCTATCTTTGGGTAATACCAGAGTTTCAAGATACATCTAACAGATGGTCCGGCACTCCTGGTAATGCCTCCATCCTTCGTACACAATTCAAACCCCCTGCCCTAAACTAACCCACTAAGGTTAAGGTTGTGAACGCAGCGGCGAGAACCTGAGTGGCTAGTTAGTGGTTAAAGAAGACTAGTTCCAAGTTGTTGTCATCTTCGATGCTATAGCAAGGGTCGGTTGTAATCTAAGTTGCTCAGCCCGCGTACGCCGTCACTGCATGGATGGTCCTCCCTTTACGTGCCTACTCGTGTGAATCATATGCCTCAAGATGATAATAATACAACACAAAAACAAAAAAATTTCGCGGATGGTCAATCTGGTGAACCCAAATTGGCTAACTGCATCAAATCTACTGGTCATTTTTCGGATGACAGTAGACCCACAAGCAGTGATCCGAGTAAACTTGTGACCTTTTGTTCTAAATATGTAAACAAACTGCCAAAATCATATGGTTACACACAAGACATAATTTTTATTTTAACGCATTTGGCTGGCCAAGTTGTTATTTAGTTTTAACTTAACCAATTAAAGTTGTTTTAAAAAAGATTTTAGTGATAGTTATTATTCAAAAGTTATGTCCCAATATCAAATATTAAATCTTTTAAATAAAATATTAGTTAAAAGGGAATAATTTTTTATCCACATTAACATAACTTTTTTTTAAACATATGGCAGCTCTTCTAAATAAAATTAGCCTCATATACATAAAGACATTTGCTTAAGTGTCGTTGCGTTTATCAACAGTTCAACGTATTTTATGTGACACTTAAAGTGTCAAAACGCGGTCAAACGTTAAAGGTGTATGTTACTGGGGCCACACATAATGTTTTCCGGGATGACGGTTGGTTGTTGCTGGTAGAGGTGAAAGTAAAGATAAAATTTCTTATAAAACAAAAGTGATAAAACTGAAACGGTTATTGAACACTTTCGCTTCTTAGTTTGAGTTTAAAATGTGGAGATCAAAGGCAAGTGTGCGCGTAACTAGAGACATTTATTTATATGAAAAACATAGATTGTGTCTAGTTTTTATATTTAACCCTTTAGCTAAAGCTATAAAAGACAATTTATACAGTATTTTTTTCAAATATATTTATTTTAGAATTAAGCAATTGTGCGTGATCTTTTTTTATATATATTTATTTTAAAATTAAGAAGTAGGATTAAGTTTTGTGATCCTTCTCGTTATTTTAAAAGAGTTTTACAAAAAACTGTTTAAAATATTTTGCTGAAGACTGATTTCCTAAACTTATTATTTTAAGAATAAGCAGCGCTATATTCGGCTTTACCGAATTTTATGTATCTTTTACATTGGTCTTTTTGTATACCCAGTCGCCTGAACAACCCAACAAAAACTGCTGCTTCGCCGTAGGTAGGTTTGTAAGGGAATATCAAGCCAGCAAAGCTTACAAACCTGCATACGTATGGCATGATATTTGTTCGTGATGTCCCACTTAGTTGCATTTCATGTTAAGTGCTTATTTCGGGGCTATGAATATCCAGTTAATTCATGTAATTTTAGTGCTTCTTTAGTTGTTTAAATTTATTGCGTCATCGAAATAAATGTTTTGCCGAGTTATTATGTTCGTTACTTGACGAAAAACTAATGTTTTTTTTACTCACTGCCTTACAGTAGTGCATCTTAGTATGCACTTGAGTAAGCTAGTGTGTAAAACGGTAAAAGTTTTACATTTACTGCCATACACTATTGCATTAATTAAGGGAATAGATAAGTGCTTGCTGCTAAGCGCATTAGTATACTAGAAAAAGTATTTACTGCTTACCAAATCTCGATAATTTTTTGCTGGGAAGACAAGTTGTTTTCGAACACAGATATTCAACCCTATAGGGAATAACAAGTGAACCTTGTATACATAAAATTTTTATTTCCCTTAAAGAAAAAATTGCTATCGTGAATCTCCCGTAAATTTTTTTCCCTTCAATAGATTATTCAATCTATCAATGATTTTTATACGTTTTTTTATTTTTAAAATATTTCACCCTCTTAGGGTGATTAGGACAGCTGAAGGGGGAGTTACCCTAATTTTTTTTTAATTTTGTAGCGAGTTTTACTTTAATTTTTTGAATATTGTATGGAAACCCACTTAGGTGATAGAGATAGGGGTCAGTATGTTCTAGGAATATGTTTGGAGGGAAAATTAATGGGGGTGTGTGATATATATATTCCACTAGGGAAGTCTTAGGGGTTTTTACCTTATTTCTTTTAATTTTGTATGGCAGCCCCCTTTAGGGCGTGAAGATATGGCGCAGGTATGTTTTGTTCATATGTTGGGGAGGGTATGGGACCCCCATCGGTCGTACAATTTGTATTTTTTAAGCCAACTCTGAGGAAGTTGTGGGCATTTTTACATTACTTTTGTAAATTTTGTATTGCAACCCCGTTAGGTGACAAAGATACGGGGTAAGTATGTTATAGAAATATGCTTGGGAGGGAAAACTAATGGGGGTTTTAATACATTTTATTCCTCTAGGAGCGACTCCGGGGAATTTGTAGGAGTTTTTACCCTATTTTTTTCAAATTTATATGGAAACCATGTTAGGGTCTGTATATAACAGAAAAGGATGTTCCAAAAAAATGTTTGGGAGGACAAATCAATTGGAATCAGTCTTAAATTTTACTTTTCTAGGAGAACCCTGGAACCTGGGGGAGCGATTTAAAAAATAAAAAATATGAGTCTTTATATGGCGACCCTGCTGGGGGCGTAGATAGGGTGTAAGTATGTTCCAAAAAAATTTTCGTGGAGAAAAATTAATGAGAATATGTCTGTCATTGCACATTATACGGGGAACTTCGAGGCAGTTCAGAGCAGATATAGTCTTGGTTTTCGGCTTATAATTCGCTCAGTTATCGGGCGATTTTGATGGATTTTAACTGCAATTTTTTAGCAGATATTTTGGAAAGTTTGGCACCACTTACGTGTCTATGTCTAATCCCTTAGATTTACCCGATGCCCTGTAAGTAAATAATTAAATAATAAATTTGTTTTTGCTTTAGATAAATACAAAATTACAGAATAAATAAATATGCGTTTCCTAATTTAGTAAATGTGATTAACTATTCTTTGACGTTTTCCAAAAAATGGTGTTTTACCAATAGTCAAACTGGGTTCCTGCTTGAGGTTTTTTCAGATGGTGGATACCAAAAGGTATGGCACAACCAACTTTCTGCAAAGTGCTCTCACAAATATTGGAAGTTTTAGATAAAAATATTTGTCATCAATGGATAATTTTTTTATACGCAAAATTTTACAAATTATTAAACTGATTTGTGCCCCTATTTAGTAACAAAAAACTGAGTTACGCCCTATCAATATAAAGCCATCGAAATATAAAATTTTAAAACCTAAATGCATAACCTTCAAAAACACACTAATACCTAATTTTTTTTAATATGTTAGCAAAAAAATCTTAAATTACATATAATTTTTATCCTTTTCCCTTTCAAAAAAACTAAATGTGAACACTAAGGCGAAAAAAAAGAAAAATAGCTTTGAAAAGGTCTTTTACGATGAGGGGAATTTGTTGAATGGAAATATTTTTTCACGTGTTATCGCCTTGTAAATTACATGTAGGGGAGACATTTTTTACGATTGCAACTTTGGAAAAAGGGAAATAATTTCACAGGAAAATATATTCACGATAGGGGTGATTATAATAAAATGACTTTGTGGTGTCGATAGCTATCCTTGTTTTAAAAATAAATAGTCTTTCTACGCACAGACTACCTGCACCCAAAAACAGTTTCTCTTATTACCTTTACTCAAATTTTAAATATAAATACAGAGTAAAAAGGACTAAAATAAAACTTAAGTAAAATTCAGACAGAGGAACTGTTAATGGATGAAATGATATGAATATCTAAATTCTCTCTTCCGTTATACAGATCAGGCCTTATCATAAAAATGAGCTTTAGGTTGTCAGTTTTTCAGAAAATTGTAACTTTCGTAGTTATTTAGAAATCCTGCAGCTTTTAAGCAGATCTGACATACCTTATCCTGTGGCATTTAACAAGTAGTCGGAAAAATTTTATTATTACTACTTTTATCCATATCCAATCCATGTTTGCTTGTCCGAAGTCAGTTAATGGGTATTCCAGAGTATTCTCAAGCCCTGCATAGCCTAATACCTTTAGCACCCATCAACCGTTCCTTTCCACTTTTATTTCATCTGTAAGAATATATGGAATTTTGGGCAAAATCACAAAAAGTGTTAGGGCTATTTATATTATCTAATAAAGCTAAATATATTTTTGGCTAAATATTAACAATCGGAAGAATAATGGTGTGAAAAACCAAACGTTACTTTTAGGAAACCACATAAATCCCTAAACAACATGACAGAGTTTTCGCCCTTCAAGTTTGATAGAAAAAACTGCCAAATTGACTAAGGAAGATAGCTTATTACGGTTCCTTACCCAAAACTATTTTTCTTTTAATTTCTTTCTAACAAATATAGTAAAAAAATCTAAGTTAGGGTAGCAAGAAGTTTGTGTTTTCTTCTACGGCTATGGTTTACATTAAAATCAATCAACGACCTTTAGGGGTTAACATTAGTTATTGAGTTTATGTTTATTATGTTTCAACTATAATTCGAATCAACACAAATGTAACAAGAAACATAAATATTATTTGAACGAGCGACCACCAGCATATTTTTTTTGTTTCCTTTCTGATCATTTTTAAATGTTAACAAAAACATCTACATTGCTGCCAGTTAAGAGTTTGTAAGTTGTCAGTAGTAGTACGTGTGGCCCTTATTATCTCGATTGGTTGGTTTTACATTGTTAATTGAAATTTATCTTTATTATTGTAGGCCATGTTTCTATGTGTCGTTCACTATTTTGACACTCCCTATATTGAAATGACTTAATTCCTATTTTATGACTTTTTTTCTTTACTTTTTTGATTTTAATCTTTAAAACTCAAAAATTAATTAAATAGAATTTTATTTTAGTGATCTACTTCAAAATTTTATTGATAAATTTGAATTGCGGTGAGTCTATATATAATATTCATTATCGAAAGAAATAAATATAAATAAACTCAATGTTATCTGTATACGCAGATGGATATTCACATACTCTCTCTCTCTCTCTCTGTATATATATAATCCCAAGCCCCATGAGCATGTCAACATTGATCCTGATTTATTATGGTTGACATTTCAAATCTAAAAGCCTATTAAAATTCAGTAGTTAATTTTGTTTTATACAAGAAGCATGAATTGTTTTCTATAAGTTTAACAGTTCATTTTGAAAAGGTGTCATAAAGTTTTAATTATTTTGCGGCTTAAATTAATGTCTTAAATATGCCTTAAAATAAAATATTTTATGTAAGTTTTATGATTTTAAAAAACACTTTATTAAAAGTTTATACGGTACATTTAAATGGTATTTCTTTTTTAATGTTAAGCATATATTAACAGTTTTAATACCTAAAGCTATTTAAAAAAGTTTAAATATCAAGCGATTTCAAGCACTTGTCCATTTGAAATTTTTTAAAATGAAAATTTTTTTCCACAAGTAAAGATAGAACATATAGCAAATATCGTTCAACAAGTCTTAAAACAATTAGGGGGTTCACAAGGTGTTCTATTTGTCCTATTGTCATATTGTTATAAAATTGCTCAATGGTTTTGTTGTCTTTCATATAAAAATAGTTCTAAAAAATACTACGTCGTTTAATATGCTTATTAAATTGTCACAACAACTCCACATACACCTGCGCCGAGTGTCCAATAGTTGGCAAAAGTGATTAAACCATTGCGGAATTTTATAACAATATGGCGAATAGGTCACCTTGTGAATTCCCCAAATATATATAGGTTTTGGTACTTTTTGAATTTTTTGAGATTATAACTCTAAAATATAAAATTAAGGACTTTTAGGCCATTTATAGTTTAGAAGTCAAAGAAGCAGACAAAAAGAACTTCTTCCATATTTTTGGTACTTTACTGTCTTTTTTAAAATTGCACAGGTTAACAAACTGCAATTTTTTTTTTTAAATTTTAAGGGTACGTAATCAATTTGTGCACACATGGTACCTAGTATCAATTAAAAACAAGTAAGAGCGCTATATTCGGCTGTGCCGAATCTTATATACCCTTCACATTGGTCTTTAAATATACCCAGCCGAGTAATTTTGTACTGCAAATAATATAATAAAAAGCCTTGTGCGAGTTTTAAAGCCCACAGAAAAAATAACAAAATTTTAACGTTCGTATGAATAATAGAAATAGATGAAGAAGATTCGAGGTCGAGAGTTTTAAAAGTTTTCGACATTATTCATATTTAAAGGTTAATAAAACTTATTAAATGTTCTAGTCCCCCTGCTCTTCACCAACTTTTTCACCAAAATGTATGAATTATTTGATTATTACTTTTTGAAGAATATTCGAAGTCGATAGCTGTAATAGTTTTCCAGAAGCGTATCGAAAATTTTATAAAAATTGTTAATTTGTATGAGAGCTACCCCTTCTTCACCCACCATCCGAAAATGTTTTTCTTTAAAGCGTAGGCCTTGTGTTCCAATTACTTTTTGTAGAACATTTGATGTGGATATCTGTTATAGTTTCCGAGATATAGCGTATCGAATATTTCATACAAATTGTTAATTTGTATGGGAGCTACCCCTTTTTTTGCCCCCACTCAATAAAATTTTTCTTCAAAGCGTAGGCATTCTTGTCCAATTACTTTTAGTAGAACATTTCATTTTGATATCTGTTATAGTTTCCGAGATAAAGCGTATCGCATATTTTATAATAATTGTCGATTTGTATGGGAGCTACCCCTTTTTTTGCCCCCACTCAAAAAATTTTTTCTTTAAGGCGTAGGCATTCTCGCCCAATTACTTTTTGTGGAACATTTTATTTTGATATCTGTTATAGTTTCCGAGATATAGCTTATCGAATATTTTATAATAATTGTCGATTTGTATGGGAGCTACCCCTTTTTCTGCCCTCACTCGAAATTTTTTTTCTTTTGTAGTGGAACCTCCACCTTACTTAGATAATCGCTATAGAGTACAACACTATACGATACGTATGATGAATTTAACATAAGCTAGAAATAAAGTCAGTCTATTTTTGGTACTCAACCGGTAAGCGTGTTTTATTTATTAATAGGCCTAAAAGATATTACATGGCGACCGTGACAAAAGAAAGAAAAGGAGAAGACATAAAGAAATGGCTGCTGCACTTTTTTCCAATACGGGGATTTGTTAAGGAAATTAGTGATAAAAAAAAAGTGTTTGAATTTATAGTAAATTTAAAGTGAAGTAATGAAGTATTAAAACCGTGTTACTATAAATATATTTAACTAGAAATAGATAAAATAGATAAAAGTGCATAAAGAATAAAAAATCAGTAAAGGAAAAAACAAGAATATGATTACAAGTTTAATTACAAAAAAAATAAAAAATAAAAAGTGAAGTTTTTGTTGTTTAACTAATAAAAAAAAAAAAAAAGGTTAAAAGTTTTATAATTGTAACCAAACAATTTGGAACAGTTTTTTCGAAAGATTTGGTGTGAACAAATCAAGATAGTGCACATGCAAAAATACAATACATATTTAATTATATAAACAAATGTACATATTTACATACTTTATATATCTATATTCTAAGAAAAATCATATTTTAAAAAGTACAGTCATATAAAATATAGCAAAAGTCAATCAAAAATCCAATAAAATACAGTTATTTTTTTTACATGTTTTGACAAAAAAAAATGTAAAACCACGAAACATATTAATAGGCCTTGAAAAAACCGTTTTAAAAATCAAAAATTGAAAAAAAACCAAAAAAGGCAATGAGAAACATTAAAGAATTAAAACGGGGAATTTACAACAACAATAAAAAGTAACTACAAAAGCAAACAACAAAAGAGAACAAAAATGCAAGTAAGAAAAATAAAAACCAAAAGAGAACAAAAATGCAAGTAAGAAAAATAAAAACCAAAAGAGAACAAAAATGCAAAAATAAGCAAAAGTAATTAATTTGAATAAAATACATTTTAACCAAAACATCCTATAACAACATCATCAAAACAAAAACCTTACCTACTTATAATCAAAACACAGAAAGTTAAAAACTTAGAAACTAAATCCTCAGCGTAAAGGATAGTTACATAAACAACTTAAATAAACTATAAGCCAAATTAACAAACTATACAAAGAAAAACCAATAACCAAATGTAAAAGCACAAATATATTAATGTGACTAGTGATAGTGCAGTTGAAAAAACTAAAAAATTTAAATTTTTGAACTTAATTAGAAACTAATAAGGAAAAGGAGTGTGTTACAAAGAATTACAACAGAAGTAAAACAAACGAAATAAAATAACACAAAAAAAAAAAACAACAAAAAAAAAAATGCACTTTACAAGAATAAACTAGCCAGAGTACACTAAAACAGCAATACCTTCAAAAAACAAAAACCAAAAAGGAGACAACAAATTACCAAAAAAGAAGACAAAAAAAAAAAGCCCAAAAAGAAGACAACAAAACACCTTAAAGAACAAATTTCACAACAAACTACAATCAACTACCAAAAAAGACAACACAGTAAAAATGAGAACAAGAGACAACTATATGGTATAAAGTATTTATGAAACTATGATACAATAAACGAAAGGTAGATTTAAATAAACAACAAATTATTTCTTTACAAATTACTACTTTCTAAAAAAAAAATTTTTTTTTAGTCATTGGCTATTACCTTCTATGTTCGTTATTGTATCATAATATAACTTACATTTCAATATATTATGTTATTATTAAAATAACTTAATATTTGCTAAAATAACAGTTCTACACCTTTTGATATCTTAAAAAATATTTACACACAAAAAAAAAAATTAATAAAATATTTTTTTAGAAATTATGCTAAAATATATAACATATATTACATACATATGTTATGTTATGTTAAAATATACTAATATTATTAATATTACATGCATGTATAAAATATAATTCACTCTAATATTTTACTTTAATATTACATTAATATAATTTTTACTTTTCAAATAATTTTCTATTATACTGGAAAAAATTAAAGAAAAACCAAAAAATATAAATAAAAAAAAAAAAGAGAAAAAAAAATAAAAAATTTTAGTAAAATAAATAAATCGTTGAAAAGAATACATGTTTTGCTTAAATAATATTATGTACAGGGTTTAAATTGCAGACAACAACAAAAATATATTTTACAGGTATCTTACATTCAATAAATATAATATTGTAAGGCAGAACAAATAATACACAAAAAAAAAAACAAAACAAAAAGAAAAAACGTATGCTATCTTATTCTGTTACATGTGCTAAACATTTTTTTTAATATATTACATTAAAGTATATTCATAACAATTGTCATGACGCTAGAAAATTGAAAATTGACCCTTTTAACAAATGTCAGAGTTTGACAAGGTGAAATTTAACGAACTTTTTAAGAATTTCAACGATATAAAGAAGAGAATTTTACAGAATCGCCCTTTGTCAACGAGGGAAGCAAAAAGAAAGGAATACATAGAACTATTGATTAGTAATTACAATGAAATTTTATCATATACAAGTTTACATATACAGGAATTTTCAACAACTCTAAGATCCAAGACATTTGATAGAATACGACACTGTAGGGAACTTCTAATTAGATGTTTCGGAAAATTAGACTGCAGGATAAAAGTACCTTGCGAGATACATAACTTTGAATTAGTGGTTGAGAAGATACTATCAGATTCCGAATCAGATTCTGACAGTAAGGAAACAAGAGAGGATAATAAGATAGGAAGATTTTTGGACAATATGGCTACACCCGAACGGAAGGGATCATACATTAACATGTGTGCCAATATCATAAGGGAAAATTATGACGGGAACCCACTTATGTTAGAATCGTTTCTGGACAAGGTAAATCTTATTGAGGACTTGACCGAGGACAATCTCAATGTTACTTTTATGAACTTCATTAAATCCAAATTAGAAGGTAAAGCACGTGAAGCTTTGCCAGAAAACCCCGCCACAGTAAATGATATTAAAACTGCCTTAAGAAACAAACTTAAACCAGACAGTTCTAAGATAATAGCAGGAAGAATCGCTGCCCTGAATGTTAGGAACAATAATTATGCAGAGTTTGCAAAGCAGGCAGAGGATTTAGCCGACGCGTTAAAACGTTCTCTAACCATGGAGGGCATCACAAAGGCCAAAGCTCATGAGATGGCTATCGAGCAGACCGTATCAGTATGTCGTCTTAATGCCAGATCAGACTTAGTTAAATCTATCTTAGCTTCATCCGTCTTTACGGACCCTAAAGAGGTCGTGGCGAAGTTAATAATTGAGCAGACCAACGAATCAAAAGAACATCAGGTTTTGACTTACCGGAGAGGAAGTAATAATTCTTATCAAAATAATAACACAAGTTTTCGAAATAATAATCGTGGTACTGCATATCATAATAATAATGGAAATTTTCGTGGTACCAATTATCCTAGGGGAACTAGAGCAGGTTTTAATAATAACCAATATCGGAACCATTATCGTGGTAACAATAGGAACCAAAATTTTAATTATCGCGGCAATACTGCGAACCAAGACTCATATTACCGTGGTAATCATGGAAACCAATTCTCAAATCGTCGTGACAGCAATGTAAATCAAAGAGCTTCAGTACGGACTTTAAACGAGGAAGTCCCTCAGCAGTCATCGTTGAGGGTAATAAACGAGGAACAGTAAGACAAAGTAATCAAAACCTCAATTCTAATAAGTCAATTTATACTCTTAACCTGAACTACGCCGATTTTATTAAATTGGACTGTACTGACACAAATCAGACATGTTCATTTCTCGTTGATACTCAAGCTGATATATCTCTGATTAAAATATCGTGTTTAAACTCCGATTCTGTTTTTAATAGGAATGAAATAATTACGATTACTGGTATAACTACGAATCATATTTTCACATTGGGTACTATTAGTTCAAATTTGGTTATCGATGATAACTTAGTTTCACAGAAATTCCACATTGTTGCTGATGATTTCAATATTCCGGCAAACGGAATCCTGGGAAAAGACTTCCTAAAGGAAAACAATTGCAGGATCGATTATGAAGATTACATGATTACAGTTAGTGTTAGGAGCGGAAGGGCAGAAATACCAATTCTTAGCGGAACAAGGGCACATACGTGCATAATACCACCGAGAAGTGAGGTATTTCGAATCTTTAATTTGGATAATATAACGGAACCAATGGTTGTTGACTCTCAGGAGATCTGTGAGGGAGTTTTTGTAAGTAAGGGAATCATAGATTCAAATAATCCTATTTTGAGAGTAGTAAACACCACCAGTGACTTTAAATGTATTGAAAATAAAGGGATCATGGTCGAGAAACTTCGAAATTTCTCTGTGTACTCAATACATAGGAACATAATAGATAATGAGCGTAAGGCAAAATTAGGGAATATATTGCGGAAACAAATGCCAAAGGACGTTGAGAATATTCTGATGCCAGTTTGCGAACAATTTGCAGACATATTTTCATTAGACGATGATAAAATGTCTTCAAACAATTTTTATGAACAGAAACTCAGACTAACAGATACGTCACCGGCCTATGTAAAGAATTACAGACTTCCTTACAGTCAGAGGAAGGAAATAAATAGACAAGTTAGCGAATTAATTCAGAATGATTTGATAGAACCATGCAGCTCGAACTTTAATAGCCCTTTAATACTAGTACCTAAGAAGAGTACGGGGAACGACAAAGCATATCGTATGTGTGTCGACTACCGCGCCGTAAACAGGAAACTAATTGCGGATAAATTCCCTTTACCGCGTATCGATGACATCTTAGATAATTTAGGTCGGGCAAAATATTTTTCAATAATTGACTTGTTTTCAGGATTCCATCAAATTCCATTACACCCAGATTCTCGCGATATAACTGCGTTTAGTACTGAAAACGGTTCCTTCCGATGGAAAGTCCTACCATTTGGACTGAATGTAGCTCCCAACTCATTTTCAAGAATGATGTCTATTGCATTTTCGGGTCTTTCACCCCATAAAGCTTTTTTATATGTCGATGACATTATCATCATTGGTTGTAGCAAACAACACCATTTAAATAATTTACAGGATGTTTTCGAGATCTTAAGGAAGCACAATTTAAAAATTAATCCGTATAAGTGCAATTTTTTCCGACCTGAAGTGACATTTCTTGGTCATAGATGTACAGCTAACGGTCTTCTGCCGGACAATACTAAAATTAAGGCTATAAGGGATTATCCGACCCCAGTAGATAAGGATTCGGTAAGACGTTTTGTGGCATTTGCAAATTATTATAGAAGATTTGTCCCAAATTTTGCTACGCTAGCTGCACCATTGAACCAATTAACAAGGACAAATGTTCATTTCCAGTGGAACGAGAAATGCCAGACCTCCTTTGAATGCTTAAAATCTGCACTAATTTCACCGAAAATATTACAATACCCGGACTTTTCGAAACCCTTTTTAATTACCGTCGATGCATCGAAATCCGGCTGCGGTGCAATATTAAGTCAGAATTTTACCGGTAATGATTTACCCATATATTTCGCATCGAAAACATTTACCCAATCAGAACAAAAGAAACCAATAATAGAACTTGAACTTTTGGCAATTCATTTTGCAATCACTCAGTTTCGCCCGTATGTATACGGCACTAATTTCACGGTTAGATCCGATCACAGGCCCTTAGTCTACCTTTTTAATATCAAAGACCCTTCATCAAAGCTAACGCGAATACGTCTTGAACTATCAGAATATAATTTCATTGTAGAATATATCAAAGGCAAGGACAATGTGGGAGCTGACGCATTGTCAAGAGTTTCAGTCAGCGAATTAAAGGACAATAACGATCAGGTACTAGCCATGACAACTCGCTCGAAATCACGACAAAACAGTAACCAGGACACCAGTCAGGAACAGTCATCCATTGAACAAAATACCCCCAAGTTGAAAATCTTTGATAAATTCTGTTACGACTTTAATAAGAACATCCCGAGAATCAGAACAGAGATGTTTACTATTGACAAGAATATTAAAATCTTGCGTATTAATTTATATATGAAATTCAGAAAACTATTATTTATGGAGTTTGAGATTGTTAACGAAACGACTAATTTAGATTATTTGCTTTCGAGGCTGCAGCATGCTGCCAACAGTCACAAAATCCACACCGTCGAATGGCCAAAGGACGACTTATTTTTTACACTTTTTAGAGTTCAAGAATTAAAGAATTACGGTAACAGAGTATTGGAAACGTTGGAAATTGTATTGACTAGGCCCATTGAGAGCATAAGAGATGACAACAAGAAACTGGAACTTATGCGGATATACCATAATGACCCTATAATAGGCGGACACTGTGGGCAAAAGAAATTATATGCTAAACTGCGTACTAAGTTTTATTGGAAAGGGATGACAAGGGATATTGCAAGATTTGTTAGAAACTGTCAAGAATGCATTTTGAATAAAGTTAGACCATCTAACACTGAGAGACTAGTTTTCACACCCACCCCGACCGGAGTATTTGACATAGTAGTTTTGGATACAATAGGGCCATTACCCCAGTCCACATACGGAAATAAGTACGCACTGACGTTAATGTGTGACTTGTCGAAATACTTGGTCACGATAGCAATACCCGATAAGTCAGCACGCACAGTTGCTCGCGCAATTTTCGAAAGTTTCATTTTAATATATGGGAAGATGCACACTATAAAATCAGATTTAGGAAGCGAATTTAAGAATGAACTCTTCACTGAACTTTGCAAGGTCTTGAAAATCGATATAAAATTTTCAACCGCATATCATCATCAGACAGTCGGAACGGTGGAACGTAACCACCGCGTGTTCAATGAATATATCCGGGCCTATTTGGATGAAAACTTATCCGATTGGGATACGTATCTTAGATATTTTACTTTTTACCACAATTCTTCGCCTAACACTGTTTTTGATAGTAAATTTTCACCTTTCGAGCTCGTTTTTGGGAGGACTGCGACAACACCTTATGAGCCGAATGCTAATCTAGACCCACTTTACAATTTAGACGACTATAGCAAAGAAGTTAGGTATAGATTGCAGCGTACAAGCAGACTTGCAGGACTATTGATTGACAAACAGAAAACGAGAAACAAGGCATATTATGACCGATTTTCGAAACCTATAGAATTGAATATCAATGACAGCGTTTTATTAAGAAAAGAACCATATAACAAACACGAAAGTATCTACGAAGGTCCGTACACTATAACGGAAATAGAAGATACTAACGTTAAAATCTATAATAAATTAACAAATAAACATAAAACAGTCCATAAAAACAGAATAAGAAAGTATTAAACACTGAAAGATTGCTTGGTACTCAAAAAAAAAAAAAAAAAAAAAAAAAAAAAAAAAACAAAAACAAAAAAAAAAAAAAAAAAAAAAAAAAAAAAAAAAAAAAAAAAAAAAAAAAAAAAAAAAAACTTACTTAAAAGAATGTAACTACAAACCACTTAAGTAAAACTCAAACGTAAAACTTACCTTTTACTAAGAATAATTAGATATATTAAAAATAAAGAGAAATTTATAAAATCTATAAAATTTGTATGCAAAAAAAAAAAAAAAAAAATTAATTAGAAAAGTTTTGAAGCAAACAAGACTGATCACCTTGTTTGATTCAACATTTTTTTTTATTTTCTTTTTCAAAAAAAGGGAGGTATGTAGGTACGGGCCAATGCCTATAATACTGACCTTAATACATATATGTATAACAAAATGAAAAACTACGCTATTTCATTATACTTAAGTCTACTAATATTTGTAACGCTATTTTCTAAAAAAGGGAGGTGTAGTGGAACCTCCACCTTACTTAGATAATCGCTATAGAGTACAACACTATACGATACGTATGATGAATTTAACATAAGCTAGAAATAAAGTCAGTCTATTTTTGGTACTCAACCGGTAAGCGTGTTTTATTTATTAATAGGCCTAAAAGATATTACACTTTAAAGCGTAGGCATTCTTGCCCAATTACTTTTTGTAGAACATTTCATTTCGATATTTTTTATAGTTTCCGAGATATAGCGTATCGAATATTTAATAATAATTGTCGATTTGTATGGGAGCTACCCCTTTTTTTGCCCCCACTCAAAAAATTTTTTCTTTAAGGCGTAGGCATTCTCGCCCAATTACTTTTTGTGGAACATTTTATTTTGATATCTGTTATAGTTTCCGAGATATAGCGTATCGAATATTTTATAATAATTGTCGATTTGTATGGGAGCTACCCCTTTTTTTGCCCCCACTCAAAAATTTTTTTCTTTAAAGCGTAGGCATTCTTGCCCAATTACTTTTTGTAGAACATTTCATTTCGATATTTTTTATAGTTTCCGAGATATAGCGTATCGAATATTTGATAATAATTGTCGATTTGTATGGGAGCTACCCCTTTTTTTGCCCCCACCCAAAAAATTTTTTCTTTAAGGCGTAGACCTTAGCGTGCAATTACTTTTTGTGGAACATTTCATTTCGATATCTGTTATAGTTTCCGAGATATAGCGTATCGAATATTTGATAATAATTGTCGATTTGTATGGGAGCTACCCCTTTTTTTGCCCCTACTCAAAAAATTTTTTCTTTAAAGCGTAGGCATTCTTGCCCAATTACTTTTTGTAGAACATTTCATTTCGATATTTTTTATAGTTTCCGAGATATAGCGTATCGAATATTTTATAATAGTTGTCGATTTGTATGGGAGCTACCCCTTTTTTTGCCCCCACCCAAAAAATTTTTTCTTTAAGGCGTAGACCTTAGCGTGCAATTACTTTTTGTGGAACATTTCATTTCGATATCTGTTATAGTTTCCGAGATATAGCGTATCGAATATTTGATAATAATTGTCGATTTGTATGGGAGCTACCCCTTTTTTTGCCCCCACCCAAAAAATTTTTTCTTTAGGGCGTAAACCTTAGCGTGCAATTACTTTTTGTGGAACATTTCATTTCGATATCTTTTATAGTTTCCGAGATATAGCGTATCGA
Source organism: Melanophora roralis (assembly GCA_963583895.1). Taxonomy (NCBI): domain Eukaryota; kingdom Metazoa; phylum Arthropoda; class Insecta; order Diptera; family Rhinophoridae; genus Melanophora; species Melanophora roralis. Next base: position 91,640,163 of record OY757187.1, on the reverse strand, counting down.
ATATTTGATAATAATTGTCGATTTGTATGGAAGCTACCCCTTTTTTTGCCCCCACTCGAAAATTTTTTTCTTTAAAGCGTAGGCATTTTTGCCCAATTACTTTTTGTAGAACATTTCATTTCGATATCTGTTATAGTTTCCGAGATATAGCGTATCGAATATTTGATAATAATTGTCGATTTTTATGGGAGCTACCCCTTTTTTTGCCCCCACTCGAAAATTTTTTTCTTTAAAGCGTAGGCATTTTTGCCCAATTACTTTTTGTAGAACATTTCCGAGATATAGCGTATCGAATATTTGATAATAATTGTCGATTTGTATGGGAGCTACCCCTTTTTTTGCCCCCACCCAAAAAATTTTTTCTCTAAGGCGTATCCCTTAGCGTGCAATTACTTTTTTTAGAACATTTCATTTCGATATCTGTTATAGTTTTCGAGATATAGCGTATCGAATATTTGATAATAATTGTCGATTTGTATGGGAGCTACCCCTTTTTTTGCCCCCACTCGAAAATTTTTTTCTTTAAAGCGTAGGCATTTTTGCCCAATTACTTTTTGTAGAACATTTCATTTCGATATCTGTTATAGTTTCCGAGATATAGCGTATCGAATATTTGATAATAATTGTCGATTTTTATGGGAGCTACCCCTTTTTTTGCCCCCACTCGAAAATTGTTTTCTTTAAAGCGTAGGCATTTTTGCCCAATTACTTTTTGTAGAACATTTCCGAGATATAGCGTATCGAATATTTGATAATAATTGTCGATTTGTATGGGAGCTACCCCTTTTTTTGCCCCCACCCAAAAAATTTTTTCTCTAAGGCGTATCCCTTAGCGTGCAATTACTTTTTTTAGAACATTTCATTTCGATATCTGTTATAGTTTCCCAGATATAGCTTATAGAATATTTTATTATAATTGTCGATTTGTATGGGAGCTACCCCTTTTTTTGCCCCCACTCGAAAATTTTTTTCTTTAAAGCGTAGGCATTTTTGCCCAATTACTTTTTGTAGAACATTTCATGTCGATATCTGTTATAGTTTCCGAGATATAGCGTATCGAATATTTGAAAATAATTGTCGATTTGTATGGGAGCTACCCCTTTTTTTGCCCCCACCCAAAAAATTTTTTCTCTAAGGCGTAGCCCTTAGCGTGCAATTACTTTTTTTAGAACATTTTATTTCGATATCTGTTATAGTTTCCGAGATATAGCGTATCGAATATTCGATAGTAATTGTCGATTTGTAGGGGAGCTACCCCTTTTTTTGCCCCCACCCAAAAATTTTTTTCTTTAAAGCGTAGGCATTTTTGCCCAATTACTTTTTGTAGAACATTTCATGTCGATATCTGTTATAGTTTCCGAGATATAGCGTATCGAATATTTGAAAATAATTGTCGATTTGTATGGGAGCTACCCCTTTTTTTGCCCCCACCCAAAAAATTTTTTCTCTAAGGCGTAGCCCTTAGCGTGCAATTACTTTTTTTAGAACATTTCATTTCGATATCTGTTATAGTTTCCGAGATATAGCGTATCGAATATTCGATAGTAATTGTCGATTTGTATGGGAGCTACCCCTTTTTTTGCCCCCACTCGAAAATTTTTTTCTTTAAAGCGTAGGCATTTTTGCCCAATTACTTTTTGTAGAACATTTCATTTCGATATCTGTTATAGTTTCCGAGATATAGCGTATCGAATATTTGAAAATAATTGTCGATTTGTATGGGAGCTACCCCTTTTTTTGCCCCCACCCAAAAAATTTTTTCTCTAAGGCGTAGCCCTTAGCGTGCAATTACTTTTTGTAAAACATTTCATTTCGATAGCTGTTATAGTTTCCGAGATATAGCGTATCGAATATTTGATAATAATTGTCGATTTGTATGGGAGCTACCCCTTTTTTTGCCCCCACCCAAAAAATTTTTTCTCTAAGGCGTAGCCCTTAGCGTGCAATTACTTTTTGTAGAACATTTCATTTCGATAGCTATTATAGTTTCCGAGATATAGCGTATCGAATATTTGATAATAATTGTCGATTTGTATGGGAGCTACACCTTTTTTTGCCCCCACCCAAAAAATTCTTTATGGCGTAGCCCTTAGCATGCAATTACTTTTTGTAGAACATTTTAAGTCGATAGCTGTTATAGTTTACGAGATATAGCGCATAAAATATTTCACCAAATTTGTGCAATTGTAGAAAAAATACCCCTTCCCCTGGTCCTATCTGAAAAAAATTTTTCCATTATTTAGGTCCCTTCTTTAGGAGTATCCGTGCCAAGTTTTGTGGCAAGAATGACTATACTTACTGAGATATATAGGGATATATGCACGGATTTTGTCCTAAAAAATTGGGTTACTCTGGGTTTTCGCTTATATCTCGGTCAATAGTGAACCGATTTTATTGATTTTAAATAGCGATTGTCTCCAGGATATTTCTAATAGTTTGACACCATTAACTGGTCTGTATCTTTTTATTTGACTCCGGAAACTTGATTTCAACAGACGGACAGACGGACATCGCTAAATCGACTTCCCTATCTATAAGGATCCAGAATATATATACTTTATGGGGTCGCAAATGAATAATAAAGAAATTACAAACGGAATGACAAAATGATATATACCCTATCACTATGTGAAGGGTATAAATATGTAGTTTGGTTCAGAGATACAAATACACAATTTTTAAAAAATTTTTAAAACGCCATATTTCAAACATTTAGCAAAGTATTGCTACTATGATTTATGCTATTAAAAAGAAAAATTTTTAGGCTGGACCCAAAAAGTAGCATCGGCCATACAAACGCACAAATACTGTGAAGTTCTCTCATGACAGCTATGGACTTCAAAGCCGCCAAAAAGAAGTTAAATTATGCGCGGTGATGTAAGTCAGCTTAACTTATGTGGCTGTAATACCGCCTACTTTTCTATCTTCAAGGTTTTGATGCTGGATGCCCTATATGTGCATATCGTCACAGAAAATGCAAAACGCCCTATCTATAATTTAAAAAAATTTTAGGATAGGAAAGTATTTTTGTTTTAATAAAATAAATATTTGCAGTTAACACAAGTTTTTGTCATATATGTGAGTTAAAAAGGATCAACAAATATATTTTTGCTGGAAAAAAATAATTTTAAGAAATGACGTAAATATTATAAGGCTAGAATTGATAAAAAGCCAATTTTAAATTGTTTGTAAGATAGGGCGTTTTGCATTTTCTGTGACGATATACTCGTACAAGTTTTGAAGAAAATTCGTGCATTTAATGTGCGTGATCCATTCACTTTATTGCCGATTGAATTTCGCGGGAAAGACCATATATATGCGAAAGAAGTCTCAAAAAATTTGTGCATTAGAAGTAACATTATAAACGAGTCAGCAATTTCCAAATTTAACGTTAACAAAGTGTTATTTTAAGAATGGAACCTTCAACTTTAGGTATTAAAGTGTACAAAAATGATGTAGTGTTTTTGAAAATATGTGTGAAAATATTTTTGACGATTTTTTTAAAAAAGGTCCAAAATTGGCCTACTTTTAGTCATCTTTATTCACGAGAGTGTTAAAATGGTTTTGTATGACTCCTACAATACATCATAAATTTTTAATTCATGGTCCCAAAATCATAAAATATGCCCTTTTACCGATTGCAGAACTTTCAGAAGAAGCTAAGGAAGCCAGAAATAAGGATTTTAAAAATTATAGAGAACACTTTGCTCGCAAATAAGGCCGAGAAAAGTCGAAGCAAGATATTCTAAATAGATTTTTTCTCAGTTCAGATCCATTCATATCTAGTATTAATAAACAAAATGAACAGAAAGAAAAGCAACAATTATCAAATTCTGAACTACAGCGTTTGCTATCGCCTATTATTTTTCAAGAAATACATGAAAGTGAGAGTAATGATAGCGAACATTATGACGATGAAGGTGAGGATGAACATAATATGGTTTCTTTTTAAGTGTATGACAATTATTGATAAACAAACAAAAATTATAAAAATTTATTTCGTTGCTTTTTAAAAAAGTTGTAAAATTCTCGAAATCCTTCAAAACCCAAATTTAGACTTTAAATTAAACTTATATTCATATTTATGCAAAATATATGTTTATTTTTTTAGTTTTTTAGAAAGAAGACAATATAAGCTTTTGTTTGCTTCTCATTTGTTAAAAAAAACCCCTTTCCATTTTAAAATTACGGCGAAAATTCTGAAACAAACTATAATTTTTTTCGAAAAATATTAATGTCTATAAACTCGAAAAAAAAATGTTTCCGTGTATATTTTTTTCAGAATATGTCTATTTAGGCATATTTAACGATTAAAAAAAAAATCATAAAAATTTAAATTACGGCTCCCATGAATTAATCGCCACTTTCGGTATCATCGAACCCACTGTGCACCGCCCTCTTTGATGCTCCTAAAAATTTGACATTAAAAGCAACTAATTTGCAAAAAACTTTCATAAAAATTGGTGCTGTACGTAGTTTTAGTCTTGATGGGAATGGTCGCGCCTACATTTTTGCCCTCAAAATTTTGACCACATTTTAATTTTGGGTCCACATTTAGGTATGATTGTTACAAAAACAAACTTAAGAACAAACCTGGTTTTCCCCAAATTTTAAATTTTTTCCAATTTTTTTTTTTTTTGAGAAAACAATATCCACGGGAACATTAGAAATATTTAATAAAAAAATGAGCAAATTCGGTCTGGCTGTTCTCGACTGATGCACTCAGCCCCATCCGCCATTTAATTTTAATAAATAAATATTTGCAGTAAATGATTTCAAATGGACTGTAGTTTCAAGTTATCTCGCTTAACTTAAATGGGACGGTCTCTTAATGAAAATTTCCAAATTCACTCAGAGGTGATTATTCAAAGTTCACAAACGTGAGTTGACTCCTCATATGATTAATTGCTGGAATGCAAAGTAATGTTTTTTTGTAATTTAGCCATTCCTCCTCAAAAGTTTTTCTGCTGAAAATAATAATAACAGTGACAATTTTTAATTATAACACATTTTACCTTTTACAACTTCAGTTGCATATATAAGTTAAGAGGTTCTGATACTCATATTAAATTATATTTTATAAATATAAGTGTGTTTTTTGTTAACATGATATCGTGATCTTCAATAATGTAAACTTAATTGCTAATATGATTAATTATTCATTAACATGAATTTTTATTGCCAATTACCAGTTTGCTACTACTAGGGGTCTGTGGTGTTGGAAAACTGTTGAACACCAATTACTTACTTAACAGTTTTAGCCAAAAAATGACGCAACTACAAGGACTGGTTTACTAACTGACTTTAGCAACAACAATAACAAAATTATTCCTAAAACAACATTTAACGGATAATAAGAAAACCAACGGCAAAAAAAAAGGAATAAGAGCAACATCATAAACTTTTTAAACGATTATCGCTAGAATTTTTTACTGGAACCACAGATTAAACAACAAGAAATAGCAAAAATAAAATAAAACGCAGCTAAAAAAACAAAAAGATAAGATTCCAAAGATTAAAAACTGTTAAGTGTGTAATACCTGTGGCTGCAATGGCCAACAATACGTGATCGTGTTATAATTTCTCTGCAGTTGTTAACTAAAAGATCTTGTTGTTATGGCTTTTAAACATCTTCAAAAGCAGTTAACCTTAAAAGCTCATTAAACAATTTGGCCTAAAGCTTAAAGGAGCAATTTTTAAAGCAATTTTTAAAGCATCAGCAAGCCAAAAGTCTCTAGAACGATTGAAATCATAATGTTTTACGAACAGTAGCTGTTGCAATGAGGATGGTGCTGTTGATGTTGGTTGTACAGGTAGATGGTGACGATGATCATCGCGATTACAAACAAACATGAAGAGCAAACAAGCTGTTGACCATAATTGTTAAGACCACCGATAGTTTGATTGTGAAGCTGCAGGAAATTTATATTTTAACACAATTCTCATAAAACAAAATAGTCCTTTAAAAAAGGTCGTGGTTTTAAAAGGGTGCGAATTTGGCGTAAAATTAGCAAAAATGGTTTGTCTAAAAACATCAATACCTTTTCAAAAAAATATATACTTTGTGATAAACGAGTATCATTATAATGTCATTAATTTCAAACTTACGCGGAAAATAAAGCTTCTGTTGGATACTGTAAAAGCATGTGAACCGATGCACCAATTATTTATTAAAACAATTACTTAAGTCCAACATGGTTTGGTGTAGCATTAATAAAACTATGGACAAACAGAACTGCTTTGGGGCAATTTCATTAGGACGGATGTGACAAAAATGTAATTTTGTTTTTAATTTAAAAAATTTAAAAAAAGGCTATAATTTTTAAGGAGGTGGGTAAGTAGACACTGCTCACATTACCACTTTAAGACTGTGATGGTTGTGACCTAACAAATTTAAATTTTAGAGACTTTTAATTTTAAAATCGTCGTGTGCAAAATATCTTTAAGGACAGGCTTCATTTTTTTTATTTACATGATTGCTTTAAGTGTTTCTATTTACATTTGATATTTTATTTCCAAAAATGCTATAAGTTTTTTGTTAAGATTTTTTAGAAAATGTGACAAATGTTAGGAAAACGTAAAAAAGCAGCCTGACGGACGATCGGACAAACTTTTATCAACTCAAGAAGTGATTCAGGCAAAAATTAGTTTTTTGGCATTGACACCAAGCCTATTGTGTGTGATTATAATCTTATTCCTCCCAGAATAAGCATTTTGGGCTATTAATGGCTAGAATTTTACGTCACCTACTTAAAATTTTCACACGCACTTATCTTTATGCCACCAACTTAACAAATATTAAATACTGATAGCAAATATGATCATTCTATTTTTCAATGTGGTGCAGCGCATAGTATGGCCGGACTTGATCGACTATAACTTTCTTAATTTTTTGTGTACCTTTCACTTAGTGAAAGGGTATATATCAGTTTGTCATTCCGTTTTTAATTTTTACAATATTTACTTTAGACCCTATAAAATATATATATTCTGGATCCTTATAGTTAGGGAAGTCGATATAGGTATTTTCCGTCTGTCCGTCTGTTTAAATCAAGTTTGCGGACTTAAATAAAGTCGCAAAGGAAAAATGTTTTTAAATCAAACAATCAGAAATATTCCTGAGACAATCACTTATTAAAATCAGCAAAATCGTTTCACTATAAGCGAAACCCCCAAATAACCATTTCTTTATGACAAAATCTGTGAATATAACCCTATACAGTCAAATCCCGATAATTCGTACCCCGATAAATCGTAATTCCCGATAATTCGCTATTTTTTTACGTGGCTTTTGCTTGGATGTGAGTTTATTTTCCTAAGATTAGTTTGTTACAAGAATACATGTATTTTACGCTAAGTAAATTTATTTGCTACTTTATTTTATGTTTCTTTTTATCGTTTTAGTAAATAAATTGAAAAAACCCGTTAATTCGTATTTATTTTACTTTAACCCCGTTAAATCGAAACCCCGCTAAATGTAAAACCCCTATAATTCGTAAGAAATGACCGGTCCCTTGGGATTACGAATTATCGGGATTTGACTGTATATCCCAGTATATATAGTCACTCTTGCCCCAAACTAGCATGGATACTTTGAAGATAGAAGCCTAAGTTAGGGAATTTTTTTTTCAGATAGGATCAGGGGAAGTTGTATTTCCCCTACAATTCCACAAATTTTGTCAAATATTTCATGCTCTAAATCTGAGAAAATATAACATCTATAGAATTAAAATTTTTAGTAAAAAGTAATTGGACAATAAGACCTACGTTTTAGAAAAAATTTTTTGGACAGGAACATAGGAAGAGGTAGCCCTCATATAAATTAACAATATCTTGGAAATTTTTTAAACGCTTTATCTCGAAAACTTTAACAGTAGGCGGCTTCGAATGTTCTATTAAAAGTAAGGATGCCATAATAATAATGCAAATAAATAAACAACTGGGTATATAAAAAGACCAAGGCAAAGGGTATATAAGATTCGGCACAGCTGGGTAAAGCCCTCTTACTTATTTTAATTCGTGTTGTATAATTCAAGACCTTTACTACTTTTGGCACAAAAAATAATTGTTGACGAGATAAAATCATAGACCCATCATTCTATAAAATACGAATATAAATGCCGAAGGTGTAACGAAAACCCTAAGAGAGGGGTCCCTTATACTACACCTTAAGTCATTAATATGCTAGACGAGTTCAAATAGAGTCATCAAAATTCTTCCTTTACAAAAGCTTAATAGCTTTTCGAGAGCTTAAATTTTCTAAAATTTGAATAAAACATTAGGGTTATACAAGCTAAGACCTGGTAAGGAAAATTTTTACACGAATACTATAGGCAAATAACTACTAGATCAAAATTAAGGCCTCCTTAAGACAAAATCGAGTGCCGAAAATATAACAAAAAAGCTAAAATGGCGACCCCTACTTTTGGTATACAAATTTTTTTAAAATCTTCTTTCAACAAGGCTGTATATTCGTCGGTTTACCGCTTAAATCGACTCAGAAAGTGATTTTGAATCGATCGGTTTACTTAAAGATGGGCCTCAGACTTTCTTTTTTGGGCGTAACAAACATCTGCCCAAATTCACAATAGGGTTATTATGTGGTATTAGTATAAATTATTTATACTTTGATCATTTTTATTCTCCTTTATTAATAATATATTAATCGCCTTAAAAAAAATGATTTTTTTAATTTTGGATCTTTTTGCGTGGAATTGGCCATTATTAGCTTAAACTATTTTTTTATCAGTCATGTTTTTAATGTAAAAACTGTAGTCTTATAAATATGGCCATAGTTTCCTTTCGAAATAAATACTTATACGCCACTGAACTTACAGAAACAATAAATAACTCTCAGAAATAAAAGTATTTCACCATAAAACGTGAGCAGAACATAGAAAATAACTTAAAATTCATTTTTCAAAAAACTAATGCTTTTGCAAAATTAGAAACGAGAAATTGTTACTCATATTTTGGAAGGATAAATATCTTTACATTCTTTTTTGTTTCAGAGAAACATGTGAAATAAATTAAAATAAAAAGAAATTTTTTTTCCTCCCAACAAGAATGTGCCAGCGAACAAGTGATTTGAAATTATGATATAAGTGAAAGATGGCCATAATGAGTTTATTACAATCTTCATGTCTATAAGTAAGTAAAAAACTTAAGAGTAGATTTCTTATCGGGACAATTTTCTTTTTGTGGTAGTTTGGTTTTCGTTAAGGCGATTTATTAATTATGTTTGAAGCTTTCGTTTGACTAACCAGTGCGTGTTTGAACAAATATTTTGTCAGCTAACGATCGCAAACGTAAAGAGTAAGTTAAGTTAAGGAATAGAGAGTGGCGCGCTTTAAGAAATAATCTGCACAAAAAATCTTAATGGAGAACAACAATTACAACACAATATAAATCAATCAAGTCAACAAGATTATTGACAGCAACCATGCATTACAAAGATAATCTTCCAGGTAAAAAAAGAAGATTAAAGTACACGTACAGAAAATTAAGGGTAGTTTTAAGAGGTTTTTACAACCGTGTAGATCCGTTGGTTGCTGGAAAGGCTGAGGTACGGTTTTTTAAGAGCACGAAATTATTATATGACCTATTGGCTTACTTGGTGATGTATTTGCCTTAAAATAACTATAAAATAGTTTACAAGAAAATAATTAAAAAAGCACTTAATAAGGAAAAGTCTAGAAAAACTACATAATTGCTTTGAGGGATTCAAAGTGGGTCCGGAAATCAAAGCTTAAGCTGGATAAGAGATCGAAACAGTATACATAAACTTGTAACTCCCCTATACCGAAATGTCGACATAGCTAAGAATACCTGCCGGACCTTACAGAAAGGCCTTAAACCAAACCTTAAATAAACATTTTCCAACTATTTACAGGCAAACGTCCAATTTTTAACACGATTCCAGATTCCAGGACTCTCATCTGGAATCGTGGAATAATAAGCACTTTTAATGGCTGATTGACTGACTGATTCATTATCGTACAGCCCAAATACGTAAAGCGTGCACAGATCCACTAAGACGGGACTTAGGGAAATTCGGACCTAAAAGGGTTGGGTTTAAAGTAAGACAAACATAGAGAGAATGGAATGTTAATATCTCCGAAACTATGCACGATAGAAAAAGTAACGTAATTGGATTCAAAAAAAAAGGACTCGTGTCAAGCGCTTTTTAGAAATTTAAGACCCTAAGAGATAAAACGGGGAAAAAATAAATTACGATAGCGCTAGATCCATGTTGTGATTTCTTAACGAATTAAGGTAAAAATGTAATTATAATTGCATTCGACAGGTATTAAAACAATGTGAATATGGTTTTGAAACTTTTTTGAAAATTGGGCCCTAATAGACAAAAAAGGGTGTAAAAAAATTAAAAAAAATTTTATATTGGTACTTTTAGGTACTGTTTATAACTTCGTAACCAATTCAGATAGAAACATATTTCAAAATGCGTTTATGAAAAATTGTGAATATTATCTTGGCACTTTTTTGAAATTTTGTACCTTTAATGGTAAATATTGTATATTAGTACAACCTTTTTAAGAACTTTTTGTAACTTCTAAACCAATTAAGGTAAAAACATAATTTAAATTGCATTCGACATGTTGTTGATACTTATTAAAAATTATTGAACTCTAAAGGATCGAAAAAAGTGTACTAATTACATATTGGTACTTTTTAGGCACTTTTCGTAACGTTTAAACTAATAAAGGTAGAAACATAATTTAAATTGCGTTCGAAAGGTGTAGACAAAATATGAATAAGCTTTTGATACTTTTAAAAAATTTTAAACCCTCAGGGACAGAGAAAAGGGTGCGTAATTGTATTTTTTAGGTACTTTTCTAACTTCAAAACCAATAAAGGTAGAAACATGGTTCAAACTGCGTTTGACATGTGTCCAAAAATTATGAAAAATGATTCGATATTTTTTTAATTTTGTAACTTAGAGGGTAGAAAAGGCGTACAAATTGTATGTTTGTGCTCTTTGGGTATTTTTTCTAACTTTTAAATCAAAAACAGAAGACAGGCACATGATTCAAACTGCGTTCTATAGGTCTGGAAAAATATTAATATATTTTTTAATTTTGTTTAAGTTGGACCTTTAAGGGTAGAAAAAGGGTTTAAATTATATATTGGTGCATTTTACGTACTTTTTGTAACATCTAAATATATAAATGTAGACAGAGCTTAATTTGCCTTTGGCAAGATTACAAAAATATGAATATGCTTTTGGTACTTTTTTAAAATTATGTCCCTTAAAGAATAGAAAATGAAACACATTAAAAATAAGTATTCTTAAGGTACTGTTTTAATTTCTAAACTAATTACATTAGTAACAAAATCCAAATTTTGTTTGACAGGTCTCAAATAATAATGGATATATTATTTGTTCTTTTCTTCAATTTTTACCTTAAGGGGGAAAAAGGTAAAAATCAGATGTCGCAACTTTTTAGGTACTTTTTGTAACTGCAAAACATAAAAGTAGAAATAAAATTCAAATTGTGTTGGGTGGGTCTGGGAAAATTATAAATATATTCTTTGTACTTTTCTTAATTGGACATTCAAGGGTAGAAAAAGATTTAAAATTATATACATTGGCGCTTTTTAGGTACCTTTTGTAACATCTGAACCAATGTATATAGAAACATTTTTTTTGTAAGGGGTAGTTAAAAGGGTACTTATTAATTATTGCTATTTTTTAGGTACTTTTTGTAACATCTAAGCTCTGTGGACGCCGATAAAGGCCAAAAGCCAACCAAGTATTCAAGAATTATTTCTCAAATATTTGGTACTTTTAAATTTTTCTTATAAAATAATGAGACCATAAATATAAGTTAATGCCAATTGGCCAAAATTGAAGTCGAAAGTCTATTAAGTGCTTAAAAGGTACTTTTTGACGTTTTTGGTACTTGCTGCATGAGATTCTGACCCCAGGTATATAAAGTTATTATATATTATTTAAAATTAAATGCTTTATATATATTTTTTTTTTATTTTTTTTAATTTTTTGTTATTTTTGCATTCTTTTGAAATATTGATTACTGAAATATGAATTGAAGATCTGTTGACCTCGACTGAGACCAGAAGTCAACTAAGTGGACCAAATGGACCAAAAGTACTTTTTTCACTTATGGCAGTTTTTGCATTGTCTTTTAATTTTGATTCTGGAAATATGAAATAAAGGTAGATAAAAAATACTTTCTTTATATATATATTTTTTTTAAGTTATTGCATATTTGTAAAATAAAAAATTGGAGATTCTAAACTAACAATGTGTAAGAAATTTGGAAATTTTGCTTTTTTTTTGCTTTTAGAAGGTTTTTGCATTTAGCATTTTGTTTAAGTAAATCCACATATTAAGCTGCGTTACGAAGTAGCGGGTTATTTGCGAGCTTTAAAGAAATCTATGCACATTAGTGAGCTTAAAAAATTAGCAATAGGCAAAAATCTAGGCAAGATATATATTTTGCTGGACATGGTGTATACTTTGATCTTTTTTTTTAGAAAAATAGATAGCAAAAATAATTTACTTGCGTCATAAACGATTTCTGCTCCAATGTAGTGTCTTCATTTGAAAAACAAAGGGGTTCATCAATTCAATAAGATTTAAAAAAAAATTGACCTCCTAGAATCAAAGTTTGCAAAAGAACCGTAATTAATTAAAAAAATTCCATATATCCTTCATACCTTTTTATTATCATTTATCATGTAAAACCAAAAAATCTATGGCCGAAATTTAGAATAAGCCAATTTTTTACTTATAAAAATTCGTTAAATATTTTTCTAGTATTAACACATAGATGGAAATAATGTTTAATGAAAAAAAATTTAACTTGAGATGCTAAGGATATTTCTCTAACTGTTTTCTTAAGCCAATTGCTCTAAATCAATCATCTTATATGAATGACTTAAACTTTATCATACCAGCCATGTGGTCTATCGGTTTAACTGATCATTCTGTACATTTTTAACGCTCTACGTAAAGAGAAAATACAACTTAAAAATTAAGCCAAAAAGATTTAAGACCGGAAATATGTTGAATGTAGACATTCAGAAAAATGTTTCTATGTGTTTCTACATACACACATACTTAATGTGCTACAAACACGTACATAAATTGTAACGTTTGAAATAGATTGTACAAGTTGATCACAGGCAAAAATTGCAATAAAAGTAATAATTCATCACAAATCAATAGTGTTCAACCGAATTAAAAACAAAAAACAACAATAAATTTTGAATTATTCGGTCAACAAGAATTTTATGTCTGGAGTCCTGTTTGCCATGGAGAGTCTGAAGACGTAAGTTTATTTGAAGAAAATATTTTTTTGGTAACTGCAAGGGCAGTGATAGTTCTCTTTAAATGTACAAGTATTTAATAATTTAAACTATACGAGTTAGATTAAATTTTGTTTATGCTCCAAATGGCCACTAAAAGACAGTGATAGGTGTGATTTTATAAATTTCAGCTTCAAAAAGTTTTAATAAAATCTTAAGTAAGATTGGCCTGGAACCGGATATGAAGTACTAAAGTTGAGCCAATTTCCCCGAACAATAACAACGAAGTATAAAAGTGATATGTTTCCTTTATATAAAGTGTAAAAACTACAAATAGTCCCATCCCCAAAGAACTTAGGAAGAAAACTGACTGCTTGTTTTAAATTTAACAAGAAAAAAACACGTTGTTTTTATACAATAATTATTTTTACTTATACATAAAGCCCTTCGAATATTACAGCTCCTTAAAATTCCTACTTTTTCAAACTACGAAGATAAAATTTATTCGGCCAAACACACCTTAAATCCAATTTCTATAACAACTGCCATCATCACTAATCAAATAAGAATTAAAAATTTTGAAATGCAGAGACATTTGACTGTAAAATTGAAAAACAATTACACTATGCAACAAATTCCAACTGTTTTTTTTAATCTGTTATGGTCCTAATAGTACAAAAAAAGTCAAAATTTAAAATTTTATGGATAATTTTTTTAATTTTTTTTCAAAAATTTGAGATTTTTAAAGAGGCCGCTCCATTGATTGTACCATAACTCCGGAAGCAGTTATCCGCCTTTATCCAAGAAACCCCTAAAAGACTCCCAAACAAAGTTACCTTAAAGCTTTGTCAAAATTATTTTTTTAATTTGTCAGGGGTTTCAGAATTATTTGAGCTGCAATGTTATAAAACTTTGGCCGAAAACTGGAGAATTTTTACTTTTTCACAATAGTTTAAATACAGGCAAAACCTTTTCTTTTTTATAACACAATCATAAAACTACTTACATCAAAAAGTTCATATACTTTCTAAGGTAAAAATTTGTGGATAAACGTCGGTTAATTAACTACAAGGTGGGCAAAAGGAAAGTACCCTATTGGCAGATGCTCTTTTTTTGCAAATGGTGGCCAATGTCAAATCTGTTTTAACATATGTGGACTTGACAGATGTAGGATACAAGTGAATAAGCCATGAAGCGATACACTCCCTAATCTATGTCTAATTTAATGTCTTTTTCTCTTCCTATTTTTTTTTCTTTCCCAGGTATCACAAAGGGACCGAGCAAACGAACCCATATCGGCTCACTACATTTCCTTTATCACTTTCGCAGCCGCCTGTTCTACCTAACCTAATCTTCTGTCTTAATTTAATGTTTAAAAATTTGAAATTCTCCAATTTTTGACCAAAAATTTGAACTTTTTATCATTGCAGGCCAAATGATTTTGAAATCGCTGACAATTTAAAAAAATAATATTTACAATGCTTCAAGATAAATCAATTTTTTTTTTATAAAGTTGGCAGCCTCTTTAAAAATCTTTAATTAAAGATAAAAAATTAGTAAAAAATAGTAATTCACAGAATTTTTAACTTCGACTGTTCTCGTGCTACAGGGACCATAGCACATCAAAAAAATTTTAATGGTCATCAGATGTAATTTTGCTTGTTGCATTGTGTTATTTAAAACACACCCGCATCCAAAAGAAGTATATTTACTTAAAGGACAACAGTATGAGCTTTCAACGATTAATGTTCCAGGTAATATGAGAAAGAAATTTCCAAACAGCATCGTTATTATCGTCTTAGTCCACCGCCTGTTTGAACATTTAACTAGAATTGTTGCTATGAGTATACAAGTCCATAAATATACTTTGTTTTTGTATTCATATTTGAAAATACAACCAAATAATTTTGTGTATAAATGAATGAATGAATGAATGGATAAATATTGGCAGCTTTCAACCAGTTTTTATTTTTATAAAATTTATTGAACACAACTAACTCATCTTTCATGTTTTATATTTGTACTAGAGACAGGATTAACATTTATACCTGCTGTGCGAAAAAACACAACAACAGAAACAGATGTAACAAAACAAAAAAAAAAAAAAAAAACAAAAAATGTCTATTTAGCCTTAAGCCTGATTTGGACAAATAGCTTTGACTACAAGTTCACCAAGCCTGATGATCTGGTCAACTAGAAACCGTACTCTTCACAAGAATATTATTGCGAAATGAATTGGTTTTGAATAATTCATAAAATAAATTGCCATGAAATGAATGGTGTATAAATTTACATATATTTAAGGAAGAGATTTTTTTTATTTTTTTATTTAAATCAAACATTTAAATGAAGTTTAGGATTCGATTTCTTATTTAATCTTTAACAAATCGTAAAACATGACACTTTTTGTGCCTTTCGCCAAGTGGATGGTTGGGTGGTGGATTTGCAAAAAATATTTGTTTTTCAGTTTATCAAACAAATTATGTTTATATGGCCGTCAAATCTTTGTGGTTAAAACTGACTCTTAAAGGTTATGGAGCCAGGAGTTGATCGCTTAGTATTAAAAAGAGTTACCTTAATTTGTCTTCAGTATCTATTATGTTACCAGAGAAAACAGACAGAGCAAAACAATTCTTCTTTAAAGGGGTTGACAAGTTATATGATGGAGAGGAGGGCCCTTGGGCAACCTTCCATCAGCACAAGTGCCAAAGTTTACTGGAAGGCTAACAGACATGGCTAAATTGAAAACAATTTGTCTTGGGCTTATTGGATCAGTGGTTATTTACTCACTGGTCTGGCTTGAGGCAGGTTGCCCTTGTTGTCGTTGTGTCCTGTACATCGCAATTAAGTGGCACAGCAATACAAGGTTCTAATGGTACCAATACCTTATTTGTGTCAAATAGAAGTTGGTAGGAATTATACGGAAGTAGATTTCCGAGGCTAACCAGAGTCCTATCTGGTACCACAGGAATCAGTTGGTCCCATGTGCATACCAAGTGCATGAACTGATTATTGGTGGTTACCCCCAAGCAGGGCAAATGAGAGTCAAAACAAGATATGCTGGGGCCCGTCTTGTACGAGCCCCAGAGTTATCGCGTAAGCGGTCTTATATGAACTTAAGGTTCTCAAGATAGAGTCTCTAAGTTTAAGCGTGTCTACCCAAGCACATGAGCAACTGATGGAGTAGGCTAATAGCTGAAAAGGTGTAAGTGTGTTTGAAAGTAGGTGAATAGGGAAACTGGCTATGGCTGGGGACCCAAGAATCTAAAATAAGATCCCGTCAGAGTAGTAGCAAATAATGAAAAGGCCGGCATTTGCATGTTAAAGCATGGGCGCGTTTCGGTCTTGACTGGAGGTGAGAAGATTATGAAGCGTTGATGAAAGTGGAGAAATTGATTTGTCTAAATGAGAAAAGATCCTTAAAACAGAGCTGGGTGTCGCATTTGTTGGGTGCGACATGATAATCATAATATTTCTTGCTTAAGGTTGGGTACTGTTTTACAAGCGTGTAAATATGTGCCTTGTCGGTGCGGATCTGTTTTGACTGGAAATGACGAGATCAAAACTAGAGTGGCATTTTGGGTTTAGATAGCCCAACTCATGGCAGAGAAATACAACGTGGGTGGCCTGGTAAGCCATTCTGGGAGCGCTGGTTGACGCATTGTTTCCACTAAGTATTAAGAGCACCGTGAATTATTGCTCTCTGGGTAGGTGTTAGGTAAAACTATTAACGCCTTCTTTAAAGTAAAAAAAACTTGAAAAACAGCAAAAAATATAAGCAAAAAGTTGTAAAAAGCTTCCGGTTTTGTACATTTTGCTAACATTTTTATTAAGATTTTTTAATGTATGAAAATATACTTATTTCAATAGGTGGTAGTATGATCTTTAATTTTTTCGGATGTTAATTTTCCTCGTTTTTTTTTTAACGAACTAATTGGCATTTTGTTTCTTTGTTACACAACCTAATTTTAAAGTTTTGATGACAGCCGAAGAATATAAAAAAAATATTTGCAAAAGCAAAGTATGTACTTAGTTATGATAATGATGATAAAATAGCAAAAAATAGCAAAAAAGCAAAAAACATTTTCATCTTCTCTGTATATTACTAAGTATCCCAGCAAAAGCTTCACCAACAGCTTACTTCATAATGACTTACTGCATTCATTATTTTTAACGCTTATTCGCCCCAATTTTTTTTTGTAGTTTTCCTAGTCTCTTTAAAGAGAATGTGATGATTGGCAAAACAATTTATCCAATTAATAAAGGTAACAATTGTAGTATATGTACGTATGTTGATAAATAAATCTAAGATTATAAAAATTTCAATGACGGCAAAAAACTAAAACTGTTTGTACCAAAAATAGTTTTTTTTGTATTCAAATTGTAGTAGAAAAGAAGTGCTTAAAAATTAAAACACTCATATTTTGTACCATTACTGTGCTGTAACTACTAATAATTTAGCATGTACTCCTCTCTTGACTCAGCGAGGTTTCCATTGGGCTGATTGCAACCACACAGATGTTCAAAATTAAGGGCCTGAAACCCACTTTAAAGTATATCGATCGTCTCTGAATCACTTTTTAAGTCGATTTAAGCATGTCCGTCTAGCTTGAAGATATTTTGATGAAACTTGCCACAGATAATTTTTTCTTGCACTGGCAGACTATGTGCTTTTATGTTGTTTTTAATGATGATCGGTCTATTATTTGATATAGCACTCATACAAATGTCTCGCCGGAATAATTTTTTTAGACTAAAACTGACTTGAACATTGCTTTATTTTATTAAAAATTATCTTTTGCGTCCAGCTTTATGCCACTAACTAGCGTACTGAACAAAAATATCGGCCCATTTTTTTGATATTGATCCCGCTTTCCTCCCAAAAAGGGCATTTTTAGTTTTAACTGACTCGCTCAACATTTTGAATATGTTACTCACTTTATGGCACTTTCTATTATACTGAAAACAAAAATATTATTAATAGATAACCCCCAAACAAATGTCCTCCTGGAATAAGCATTTTGAGCAATAAATAGCTAGAATATTAGTTTCCCTTCTCTTTCCCTATTGTACACATGGTAATCATTATGCCGTCAACTATTCTACTGAAAACCAATATTATCGGTCTAAATTTTCCTAAAGCCCTGATCCAAATGTGGTGTAGGATATAACAAGGTCGAGTTTGACCAACAAAAACTTTTTTACTTGTTCTTAGTTTTTTTGTTTTTTAAATTAAAGAGTAATTATTATTATTTCCGGTACCTAAATTTATGTTATGTATCAACCTTTATTTACCTTTCACATAGTGTAGTTGCTACAATATTCACTTTAGACCCCATTAAGTATATATATTCTGGATCCTTATGTCCGTCTGATCCTCTGTCTGTCTGTCTATCTACCTGTCTGTTAAAATTAAGTTTTCAGACTAAAATAAAGTCGCACAGGAAACGTTTTAAAACCAAATAGTTAGCAATATCCCTGAGAAAATCGCTATTTAAAATCAGCAAAATCCGTGCACTATCGACCGAAGTATAAGCGAAAAGCCAAAATGACCCATTTTTTAGGACAATACCCGTGCATATATCCCTATATATCCCAGTAAGTATAGTCACCCTTGCCACAAAACTTGGGTGGATACTTTGAAGACAGGAACCTAAATTAGGGGATTTTTTTTCGATTTCAAAAACAAGGACAGCCATTGACTTCAAACCCGGAACAAAGTATTTTCATTACCATATTTGCAGTACGAAATAAAGCGGATAGATTAGATGGTTGCGCAAATAAAAAGACAGGTATGAAGGGTATGTAAGATTCGGCACAGCCGAATATAGCGCTCTTTTTGTCACAATTTTGTTGTTTTAAAAACTATCATCTCTTAAGAATATTAAGCATTAGTTTTGAGTTTAACGTTATTTATATCGTAGAGGTTTAGCGTTTTAAATTATAAACGTTTTTTTTTTTTTTTTCATATTTTTATTATTGAATCTTCGCTTTTGCGAACTAACAATAAGTATTCAAATCTTAAAACTAAGTAATTTATATTAGTCCAGTCAGTACCAGACCAAAATTTAAGCTCTCATAACAAAGTAAATTAATTTAAACAGTTTCATCTAAGTTCAATAGTGTCCCTTCTTTTCAGACGAGTGTGTCCACCATGTTGCAAGATGTTTCGAGCGAGCGGATTTGGATGCGTTTCCAGCTTGTTTAAATACTTGTCCACATAGTTCAGGATTTCGCATTTAACTAGTGGAACTTGTAGATCCTTATGGATGTTGCTGTTTTTAATATACCAAGGAGCACCAGTTATCATTCTTAGGATTTTGTTTTGACGGCGTTGAATTTTTTCTATGTTGGAGGCGGAAGCAGTGCCCCATAATTGTATACCGCAGCACCAAATTGGTTTCAAAATCGATTTGTAGAGTAAAAGTTTACAATCAAGACGAAGCACAGAGTTTCTGCCAATTAGCCAACGAAGTTGTGTAGCTTTAAGTTTCATTTGCGTCAACTTTGCATCTATATGCGTCTTCCATGTGAGGCGGCGATCCAGGTGAATACCAAGATATTTTGTCTCGGATCGTTGAGGCACCAAATGGTTGTTAATAGTGATTGGAGGGCACGTTTCTTTGCGCAAGGTAAAAGTTATGTGAGTACATTTTTGTTCATTTATTTTTATTCCCCATAACTTTGCCCATTTTTCAACTTGGGTTACGTGTTGCTGCAATTGGTTTGAAGCCTCTTTAGGGTCTTTATGAATACTAAGAAAAGCAGTATCATCAGCAAATGTCGACGTGTGTGTAAAACTATTGGTTGGCATATCTGCCGTGTAAAGCAAGTACAAAATTGGACCTAGGATACTCCCTTGAGGTACACCAGCCCCTATTGGTTGGTAACAACTTATTTGGTTTCCCTCTTTGATTTTAAATTGTCGACCGGTTATGTGCTTTTCTAGTAGGTTGAAAATATTAGCTGGAAGGTTTAGCTTTAGTTTGTTTAACAGGCCTTCGTGCCATACTTTATCGAAAGCTTGAGAGACGTCTATAAAAAGTGCGGAGCAGTACTTTTTTTCCTCGAACGTTTTCCTTATAACCTGCACCAGTCTGTGAGTTTGTTCTATCGTGCTATGTTGACTTCTAAAGCCAAATTGGTGATCTGGAATGCAGTTGTTTTCATTCAAGATCGGAGTAAGCTTGTTTTTAAGCAGCTTTTCAAACAGTTTGGACAAAGTTGGTAACAAACTTATAGGCCTATACGACTCCACCTTCGAAGGATCTTTACCAGGCTTAGGAATCATCTTTACTAAGGCAACTTTCCATATTGGTGGAAAATGTTCAAGCCGTATTATGGCATTAAAAATAAAAAGAATTATTCTTTTTGCTGTAAAAGGTAGCTCAATGAGCATTTTGTTGCTTATTTTATCAACGCCAGGAGCTTTTTTATCATTAAGGTTAGCAATAGCTTCTATCACATCTGAATATCGAAACGTATTTCTATAGGACGTCTAGAAACAACAGGCGGTAATTCCCTCACGTCAGTGCATGTATTAGGAGTGAATACGTTTCTTAAATGGCTTGCGAGCAGATCGCATTTTTCTTCATCATTTCTAGCCCAGGATCCTCTTAGATTGCGCAGTGGTGGTTTTGCGATTACGGGTCTTTTGAGACGACTGGCTGATCGCCATAGAGAATAATTTGTTTGAGGAGTCGCGTCTAGACCTTCCAAATACTTCTTAATTGATGCAATTCTGTGTACCTCCAGCAAGTATTTTAAGCGATTTGTACACTCTTTTAGCTTCGTTTTAAGTTGGGGCGATCTATGCTGTTGCCATTCTCTTCGCGCTCTCCTTTTTTCAGATAAAAGCTCCTCAACATCGACAGAAAAAATTTTGTTGTATTTGACCTGACGGTATGTTGAAGAAGCATGTTCAACGGCTTCTTTAATGTTTTCATTTAGGATATTTAGGCAATCATCGATTTCTTGGGTAGTTTTTAGTGGTATGTGTTCCGAGCAGTGAGAGCTGATATATTTTTTATATTTCAACCAATTTACTCTTTTGGATAAGAAAAAATCACTAGTTGCGATTTGGTTAGGACTGCAAATAGTGATAATTGTGGGTGAGTGGTCAGAAGATAAATCCAGAGAGGCTTGCGCCTCAATAAGCTCCGAGGATATACCTTTTGCTACGCCAAAATCTATTACGTCTGGAATTTGATTGTGGTCGGTTGGCCAATAGGTTGGTTGTCCGGTAGAAATAACACAAAGACCCATTTCAGATACGGAATCATACAAGATACGACCTCTGGGACTAATTAAGCGGGAACCCCAGTAGGTGTGTTTAGCGTTATAGTCTCCAGCAGCTATGAAGCGGGGACCTAAAGATTTGTAAAAACTGTTGTACTGATCCTTTGTTATGGAGAACCTGGGTGGACAATACACTGACGAAATAACTAGGTTAGCGAAAAATTCATCAATGCAGACGTTTGTTGCTTGAATATAGCATTCGGAGATGCCACCTAACCATTGGTGTTTAATTCTTGACTTGATTAGTATAGCCGAGCCACCACATGATCTATCTCTGGGATCCTTCGAATCATAAAAATTGTATCCATTTATTTTAAAAGTGCTCCTAGATGTCATATGAGTCTCGGAAATACACATGACGTCAATTTTATGGTGTATTAAAAAATATTCGAGCTCGTTTTTGTGTTGGCGGATGCCGTTTGCGTTCCAGAAACAAACCCTGAGGCAGTTCATGGTCTTTTAAGCATGGCCTGCAGAAGAGCAGACTGCATTTTCTGCATCTCCTGCATCATGCCAGCCATTTGCGCCATTATCTGCGTAATTTTTTTGACCATATTGTCAATTACGGCTTCCAGGCGGCTAAAATTGGGACCAGTTGGTTCACTTGTTGGCACTTGTTGTTGTGTGGTTGGTTGGTTTGGCCTTTGTGCATTGGACTGGTTCGACTTTAGTGCGTTGGCGTAAGAAATTTGACTAGTAGTTGGCTGTGCTAACTGGGGAATGTTTGTTGTTGGTATATTTAACGGCTGGGGAGGGGCAGGAACTACCTTCGGCTTGGATGAGCGTTTAACCAAGTCAAAAACAGGGCAACCTCTATAGTTGGCGGTGTGGTTTCCCCCGCAATTACTACATTTCTTCACCCTAGGATCTTCTTTTGACTTGTCGCACTTGGTCGTATCGTGCAGATCCCCACACACAACACAAACAGAAGGCAATTTACAATATGCTTTGGTGTGGCCATATTCCTGGCAGTTTAAGCACTGTACGGGCCCAGATCGCTTATGTGGCACCTCCACTATAACTCTACGGTGCATAATATATCTAAGATCATATATCGGATGTGTTTCATTTTTTTTCAATTTAATGTCACTGGGCTCAAGCTCCACCCGGAATAATGGTTGAGGGTATTTTTCCCTGTTCCTTATGTTTGATACATATTTGACTCTAAAGCCCTTCATGCACAAATTGGTTTTAATTTCCTCCGGGTCAACATTAGAGTCAATACCTTTTATAACTACCTGGAGGCCCTTAGCGTTCTTAAGTTGGTAAGTATAGAAATTTTTCTTAAGTTTTTCGAGCTCCGAAATAGTGGTGCGGTAAGCGTTTTCGTCATTCACCTGAATTTTTGTCTCGTATATGTTACCTCGTTTAATGTTAGTGACGTAAAAGTTGTTTTCACCAATCAAGCCTACTAAAAACTTGACAAGATCATTTGAATTCCTTTCCCTCAAATAAATCGGAGGTGGCTTAAAGGACTTTTTTTCAGTAACGGGGGCATCATTATCTTCTTGCAGAATGGCAAAACGATTTTGCGATGAGGTTGGCCTTTCATCGTCTTTCAACATTTTTGCAGGTTGAGATGTTTCTGCCGATTTTGGACTTCTCCCCCTTTTAAGAACTGTTACGTACCTGTCCATCCCTACCTGGATCTTAGGAGCACACGCAGAAATTGGGCCTGAAGCGCCTTTAGCAGCTGTAGGTGCGACACCAGAACTTGACAAAGAAGACCGCGATGAAGATGGCACCTCGGTATTTTTTTTATAATTTTTAAACAGAGATTGGGCTAAGTTTGTCCCTTGTTCAGTACATTTATTCAAATTAGGCACACTTGCACTTAAATTATTTGTATTTGTTTTCGGTTTTGCACTTAAATAGTTTCTATTATATTCAGGGTCTCTAATGTTTTCATTGCTAACGCTTTCTGAGCTTAACACAATGTAAGCATTTCGGCTATTAGGCCCACTGTCACTACGATTACTGTTACTCATTAATCGTTTGGTTTTTTTGTTTTGTTTAGTTTGTTTTTATTTTCGATTCTCACTTATGTCTTGTAGGTATGTATATTAACAATTTTTTTTGTAACTTATTACAAATATCACCTATTACAAATATACACTCGCGTAGACACGTCCGTACACTACGAGATTAAGAGAGCGACTGTTTTTACATCTTTTTGTCACAATTTTGTTGTTTTAAAAACTATCATCTCTTAAGAATATTAAGCATTAGTTTTGAGTTTAACGTTATTTATATCGTAGAGGTTTAGCGTTTTAAATTATAAACGTTTGAAGAAGGATTTAAGTTCAAGTTTTTAGTAACGAAATCCAAACGTTCTTAATAAACTTGTACAGACCAAAGTTAATCGTGCCTAAATACATTGAAAACCTCAACTAAATTGAATTAAACAGCTAAAAAATTATGACTAAAAAGGTGTGTTTCTTTTACGTGAAGCACAAAAAGAAAATATTATAGGATTAACATTTGCGTGAACTTAAACGTCATTATTTAAGCGCCAATTATATGGCAAACTAAAAACAAAAATATTTAAAAAAATTTAATCGTTCTTTACTAAAAGCCTAGATTAAACGTAATTGTCTAATACTAGCAACAGATTGTCTCTTTAAGTGATTTTCAAGAATAAATTAAAATGTTTAACAGGAAAATAATTCATGTAAGTTTAGATCAGTACCACATAAACGTAGAAGGGTAAATTTGCGATTGTGCAGATATTTATATCGCTCAAAAATATATTCCGGGCCCACCTCCAATTATAAAGATCAACTAAAATTTAATTTCTAAGTCGATTAAAGCATGTCCGTTCATCCATCCAGCTATGTCGTTGTGATGAAACTTCATGCCAAGGTTTAAAAAATCGAGCACAGATAAGGTTCTTTAAGTGAGTCAATCCTATTTGAACAGCAGATAATCGGTCCAATATTTCAGGTAGCCGCCATAAAAATGTTCTTACAGAATAATCATTTTAGGCAATAACCGCTTGTAATACTACCATATCTTGACAAAATTTGCATATGTTTAGGAGCTATTGCCGTCAGTTATTAACCTTAATCTTGAAATAATCAGTTTATAGGTCTTTTAAATAGGAATGACGCAAGTAAACTTTTTAAAAATAATTGGAAAATAATTGTCTGAAATTCCCACATAAGTCGTGTACCTGAAAAACATGTTAGTCACCTTGACATGCATAAATTTTTGTATGAGTATGTTGGTATTTAATACAAAAAATTGTGGTGTAATATATAATATGGTCGGGCTTGACGGGGTATTGTTTTGGACAATGGTGCTTCGTATATCATAAAATCGGTGCTTCTGGCAAGACTTTGAGTCAAGTGACATAGGATTCAATAAAAAGAGATCAGTGTTTAATATTGAACAAATTATTAACAAGGTCCCTTAGCTTCAGACGTATTGGCTGTGAGGAAATCCTAAACTTAAGCAAACTTGTAGAAGAAATGTTAAATTTTGGTTTAATCTTAAGTGAACTGAATGGAAGTTTACGATATGTTAATACCAGGTGTGGATTCCAGGGGGGGGGGGGTATCCTTAAAAATGATTAAAATTTTATATTTCGTTTTATAAATTAAATTATTGTTAGCCATTAAACAAACGTTTCATATAATTTATTAAAAAAACGTATTGCATATTTAAAATGCTGGTGCGTTTGGGAAACTGTCTTTGAAGACGAAAGAAAACTTTCATCTTGAGGTAGGAAATCAAATACTAATATCTGATCTTTACAAAAAATTGAAAAATCTTCTGAAAATACAAGCTTGGAAGGTATTTTTTGTTCACTTCGGCGATTTGGTATAGAAGCCGAAGATAAAACTTTAGGCTACCATTTCCAAGTGTTCCCTTTAGATTATTCATATAAATATATACATATATCGAAAATAATTAAAACTGAAGTAAATAAGAGTTTCCATAATCTTATTTTATGAAATAGTATACTAAAAAATATTTATGACGCTAAATACTTTTCGATTATTTTTGACGAAACCACTGATTTATCAAGAAAAAGCCAAATTTCCTTAGCTTTAGGGTATTTTAACGTAAACGAAAAGTTAGAAAAAGAGGAATTCATCGGGCTTATCGACGCATTTAAAGAATCTTTATTAATGTGATATTGGCGATGACGTCAAAGTATCAATTAATGCGAACACACTATCATAAGTTGTTTTAAGAGCTTTGAAAAACTTTGGACTAGATTTTGAAAATTATGTAGGGATTGGAACTGACGGGTATCCTTTGATGTTGGCAGATAATGGAGCAGTAAACAAATACAAAAAATGCGAAACAAACCCCTTGATGTTCCTATAAACTTAACAACGCGATATCGAAAGCAAATTTGTTAACAAAAAATATCATCCTAAGCGTAATGCAGTTTTTCTGAAATATCCAGGTACAAAGTTGTCTCCATTATGCGAAACAAGATAGGTGGATTGTCGAGATTGAATTTTACAAATTTCAGTAAAAATAAAGCACATTAGAAAATAAATAAAGGCATTAGAAAAGATACCCGAGTGGAAAGACAGAAACGCGTCTTCAAATTGCATATTTTCAAATTGCATATTTTAAAAGATATACATACTTACTGCCACACAGCCGCTTAGTGTAATTCTACAAAAGCAGGATATAGATTAACAAAAAAGAATATCTCTTACAAAAAACCTGATAATGTGTCTTGAGACTTAAAGGAATGAAGCCCACGCACAATTTGAAACTATTTTTGTAGAGGCAAAAAATATTTGCGTTGGTATGGGAATTTTAGTTAAAAAGCCTACAAATAAAAAAAATCATTTTGAAGATGTCGGAGTATACTACCGCATCAAGGGGACAATACTCTTAGTTAAATCTGTTTTACAAGTCTTAAAAACATTTTTCTCAAAGGACATCTTTTATTAGTTTAACATTCCTCAACTTCTGCCTCAGAATATTACTACATTTACAAATTTAGAAATTTTAATTCCATAACTTGCAGATTTGTTTAAATTTGAAAAAAAAATTGTAAAAATAAAACTGCTTATATCGAAACTAAGACTGAAGTTTTGCATTGAAAACAAAAATGGAAAATTTATTAAGATCGTCCAGAAAATATAACAGATGTTTTGCAAGGTGTGACCCAGATATTTACACAAACTTGCAAAAAATATTCATCATTTTTATTTCAATGCCGGTCAAAAGGTGATTTTGATCCTTCGCCGTATTAAAACATGGCTGAGATCAACAATGACAGAGAGCAGGCTTAACGGCTGCGAAATGTTGTTTTCAAATCGTTTTTTACTATTATACAATAATTTTTTTTTTTAAAAGACTAAACAAAATAAGCTAGATATTTTAAACATTGTTTGGTAAATGTTAAATATTTAGCTAATAGGTACTATTATATTGATGATTTAGGTAATTATTTAATCGTATTGCTTCAATTTTATCATATATAAAATCATATTAATCAACCGATCTTCAAAATTGACAACTGATCCCGATGGAAAACAACAAAAAGCGGTTTTGAATTTTCTTAAAGGCGAAGTTTTTGCTGCAGACTAGTGTTATCATTCATTATCAGAATCTGTCAACAATTCACTTCTTAATTCCTTATTAAATTAAGCTTTAGGACTGTTCTAAAAATTTTAAATCCTTTTTACGAAACAAACATACATACGTATGTGTTTTACAATGGTATGTGTTGACGTTAAAACACCTGGTCATTACAAAATACAATTGACAAAGTATTTAAAGAGTCTTAAATTTATATCTAATTCCCATTAATCAATAATAATGTCTGTTTGTTTTTTAGTTTCTTTGCGTGTCTGTCTGGGTCCATACAAATTTAACATATTCAAAATATTTATAATAATTTAAAATGTATCAGTCATTCTGTCCAATACCTTATTGGGCTTAATCAAGTTGCATTAGAAGATTTATTAAACGGTAATAAATTGCGTGATTTGGATTTTGGATACAAGAAATGTTCATGTCATTTAACTTGGAAAAACAAAAAAGAAAAAAGTGGTTCTGCACTTGGTAATGTCAACATGCAAATAAGTACATGCGCATACAATTTCCATTTTACCATATGTGTAAATTTAAAACAAATGCAAAAACCTTGACTTTAAGCTTAAATAGAACAAAAACTTTATCTCTTCAGCTGTACATGGAAAGAAGAGGGTGAGCAAAGTATGTAAGCGTTTGTAAATAATGCCTTCAATGGAAACACTTGGCCAAAATGTTGTTGTTTTTTAAGAATGAATTACATGCTGGCAGCATGGAACATATGTTGGGCTCACCAAAAGCGGCATTTAACAAAAAAAACGGGCTACCAAAAACGTGCTAAGCCACCCGACAAAACAGTTAATTTAATAACACACACAGATACACATGTGGACGCTACTTAATTCCCTGCTCTTGCTATTGTTAGACAAACAGGCCACTTGTGTACTTGCACTTGGGCAAATAATGTAACAAAATTGTAAGAAGATGCCACAATACAATGCCGTTGTGTGAATGACATTTATATATTTGGTGCAAATATTTGCAAAAATTGTTTCACGTTCACATGTACGCATTGTGACCACTTGCAACAATTGTTGCACGAACACAGATCAATGAGCGTTTTCATTTCTTTTGGGTTTACAGGTCTTCTTCTATTTATAGTCTTTCTTTAAAAAAACAATTGATTATAAATGTTTTTTTTATGTTAACAGCTATGGATGGTAATGTTAAGCCATGGAGTTAAAAAATGTTCTTTACTTTTAGGAAGTATTCTTTAAAGTTAATGAAGAACGAAAGCTATTTTTGTCCTTTTGCATTTGCCACTCACAATAGAATTGCGTGTTGCCAGTGCAATAAAAAATTGTGTTTTAAGAAAATGCTCTAAAAATTTAAAAGCATGTACAAATGCTATGCAACGTACAACATAAAAATAACTCTAACGCGTTTGGCTAAATAAACCAGAAATAGAAAATAGAAACTATGAAAATAAGAAGTGCAACAAAAGAAACTTGTACAGAGATAAAGGTTTAATTATATGTGACTTACCATAACGCCATAACCATAACCGTTTCCATAACAACTAAAACTCAATTGGTTTCAATGGTTATGGCGTTATGGTAAGTCACCTATAATTAAACAGAGTGTTGCCCATAAGTTTGGTTTGAACAGCTGTTTTCTGTGGCTATGGTTAAGTCACTTATAAATGAATCTTAAGGCTGTAAATTATTTATTTATGTTTTTAACTGAATAAATAACTTATTTATTTATAAAAAAATATATAATCGTATACATCTTAATAAAGATTTCATTATTGTTTCTCTTAGCCTTAAAAGAACACTCTAGCATTAGTTTCCCCTCCCAAACATATTTCTAGAACATACTTACCCCTTATTTCCATTACCTAAGGGGGTTGAAATACAAAATTTACAAAAATTATATAAAAACGCTCATAACTTCCCTAAAGTCGGTCTTAGAGAAATAAAGTGTACCACTGACCCCCATTAGTTTGCCGTCCCAAACATTACCTTCAAACTTACAAAATTCGAACAAAAGGGTAAAACCCCCTACGAATTCCCTGGTGTCGCCCCTAGAGGAATTAAATGTATAACAGACCTC
This sequence comes from Melanophora roralis, assembly GCA_963583895.1. Classification (NCBI taxonomy): domain Eukaryota; kingdom Metazoa; phylum Arthropoda; class Insecta; order Diptera; family Rhinophoridae; genus Melanophora; species Melanophora roralis. The sequence continues at coordinate 91,610,949 of OY757187.1, read as the reverse complement.
CATTACTTTCCTCTTACATATATATTAATGGAATATACTAATCCCCTTTCTGCATAGCCTAAGGGGGACCCTCTACAAAGTTTGGTAAAATTGTAATAATTCCTTGCAAACATTTTTCTTAAACAAACTTACCCCCTATCTCCACCCAAAATTTGAAAAAATTAGGGTTAAAACGGGTGCCCCGGTAGGTCAGTGGTAAGTGCACGAGTCTACCAGTCAGAAGGTTGTGGGTTCGATTCCCACCAGAGACCCTGGTAAGTCTGCTTCATTCTTCTGTTCTTTCTTCTTATTCTTCTCTTAATTTCTTCTTTCCTTCCTTCTGTCTCATCATATTCTATCTGCCTCTCCAGGTAACACAAACGGACCAAATTAAGCGGACCCAAGTGAGCTGTATCCTTTCCTTCAACGGCTGCCTGTTCTACCTAGCCTAGAGTTAAAACACCTATAAATTCCCAAGTCATCTTACGAGGGTTAAAATATGATACCGACTCTTATTTAAAAATTAGAAATATTCAATTAAAAAAATGGATAAAAAAGTCCTATGTGAAAAGTATCTAAGATTCGGCTTAGACCTCCGGAAGACAATTTATTTATGAGTGATTTTATTTCCATAAATATTTTTTATTTAAAGACAAAAAGGGTAACAAAGAGCATATTTTTATGTACAACTCATCTAGAAACATAAAAGTTCATGAAAGCAATTTTATGAAAAACTTTATTGTGAAAATGTAGTCTCAATATTGTCCGTTATCATAATTTTTTATCTCTTGATTCCCCATTAAATGCAAATTTTTAGTCAGGAAATAGCTTTTTTTCAAGTTTAGAATCAAAAATATATAAACAAAAAATTGATATACTTATTTAATTACATTTACATTACATTTAATTTATTAAAATTTCTGTAAATTAAATTAAAATTCGGTTGCAGAAAAATGCGAAAAAAATTGTTCTAGAAACAATTTTTGGTTCATGCACTTAAAGTTAAATGTTAGTGAGGGCATTTTTCGTTTCAGGTGAAGATATGTGTTACTTTTTGATCCAATTGAATACAGCTCTCTATACTTGTTGTTTTTCCTGCTTTGAGCTACTCTAAAGATCAGGTGCGAATTTAAGGAATGTTGTTGACAAGTGTGGTCATGGTGGCTTTTCATATCACATTTAAGACACAACCAAATTGAGTTAAGTTTTATTAAAAGGAAAAAAAATTTTAACCTCTTTTTGAGTTTTAAGTTTCAAAAGCCATAAATTAAAGTTGGTAGTAACAAATTAGTTTTCCACCATCCATAGTTATGCAATAAAAACAAAGTGGGTTAATCCTGTTGCAGTTAAATTTTCATTGATTTAGTTTTATCCTTCTTAGCATTACGAAATCACAACATCCTTTTGAATCTTTTGCGAATAGAAATGTAAGAAGAAAATAGAAATAAATAAAATTTGAAAATTAAATAAACCAATTATTACCTTATAAATCTCTTAGTTTTATTGCAGATTGCTTGTCTGTTTGCTCGAGATCATCATGTTGATCGTTTGAAGAAATCTGTCTAACAGGTGTTGAAATCTGACAGTCAGGCCATTTCGAGTACGTTAACAATCATTTCATTCATTTTTATGGATTGGTTTATTTGTTCTAAAATTGGCTGTAGCGAATGGTGTAAGTTCTTATGTTGCAAAAATTTTGTGCTAATTATTCTTCACTTTGATGATTTTCAGTCATGTTTAATAAAAGTATTTCTTTTAACTTGATGCTACATATTAAAAAAGCTTACTTAGGATTTCTTCAAATGTTTTAAACATGTTTTGTTTAAAGTTCAAAGCTATCACAGTTTTTGAAACAGAAAACTTACAACATTTAAACAATTGTGTCGACATACCTATCTTTAAGGATCTAGAATATTTATACTGTATGGGGTCGCAAATGGATATTAAAAAATATGACAAACTGTATATATCAGTCACTATTAGAAGGGTATAATAATAATCGAACAAACACACACACATACTTTGGCTAATAGACCAGCTGCAACCGTAGTTTTTTTTACTTTTCATTTTACTGGCACCCAGGTCAGCGTTGCCAAAACAAATCACTCTTTTGAAGGATGCTCTCATTTTTGCAAATGGCGGCCAATGCCATATCTGTTTTGACATTTGTAAACTAGACAGCTGTAGAATACAAGTTGCGTAACAACTCGTCTGTGGTGCTGGCGCAGCGCGAATTCCGTCGCCGATTCCCCGGTCGTCCGGCACTGTCTGCGCAAACACTGCTCCGTATGGCCACCAACCTTGAAGAGCATGGGACCACACGAGATCCAGCCAAGGGTGGCCGGCCCCGGAGCGCTTGTTCTGCTGGAAATATTTCCGCTGTTGGCGAGGATGCCGAAATATCAACAGAAACATCGACCACATGCCGTGCCCTGCAGTAAGCCCTCGCCTGAAGCGAATTTTGGTCAAAGACCTGCGCATGTTCCAGTATAAAGACCAGTCCATGTATCGGCTGCTGCCTGTTGACCGCCAAGCGCGTGTAAGCTATGCCCAAGCCTTCCTCGATTTCAAGGCCGAAGTGGACGATTTTTCGACCAAAATTATAATGAGCGATGAGGCTCATTTCCACCTCGGGGGGTACGTGAGCAAGCAAAACTATCACTTCTGGAAGAGCGCAAATGCACAAGGAGCTATTACACCCGCTCAAAGTGACTGCATGGTGCGCTGTTCATGCTGGAGGAGTTTTCGGTCCATTTTTTTTCGAGGACGCCGCTGGTCAAACGGCAACAGTAGACGGTGCGTGCTATAGGGCCATGTTAGCCGAGTTTCTTCTGCCGCAATTGAACGAATTAAGACTGAAGGATATATAGTTCCAATAGAACGAGACAACAGCACACACTACGCGAGGCACAACCAGTATTCTGAAGGCGGCGTTCCCGGGTCGTCTAATCTTTCGTTTTGGCGATTTACATTGGCCCTTAAGATCGCCCTTATTAACCGTTCCAGACTTTTCGTGGAGTTTTTTTAAAGTCCCGTGCTTACGTGAACAAGCTTAAGACCCCTGGAAGCCCTCAAGGACAACATTAGACACGAGTGCGAGTAATGAAAAATGCCATAAAATGAGCCCGCATAGCAATCAATTGACGGTGCCCATTTGGCCGATATCATCTTCTCGACTTTACCAATAAAATACCAAAGATTGAAATAAACATAATCAAAAAACGGAATCAAAGTTTTTCGTTTAGAGAAATATGAGAGCCAAACAACATCGGATGACTTCTTTGGGCCCACCTTGATTTGATGTATAATAACTCTTACCTTGGAATTAACTATATATATATTATGTCTTGTTCTGTGGCTAGTACAAGAAGTTACGAAAATAAGGCCTAATTAGTTGAAATTATACATGTTACATAGAGGGTCAAATTGTTACCTAAAATGTAACAAATGTAACCAACTGGCAACAGGTACCCTGTAACTCAATAAGAGCTAAATGGTAGGAGGTTATATGCGATCTATTAAAAAAAGAAAGGGAAAAAAGTGCAAACTTTTTTTTGAAAAGGAAAACAGAATATAATTATGTCTATTTATTCGGGTTAAGTTCATTATTAAAAATGTGATAGCTAGGAATGGAAATTTTTATTAAAAATTAAGTAATTCCGATACTAGCCGAGTGTAATGAATTTTCGAAATCAGCTACGATTTCTCGTCAGCACTCTTTCTATTCGGTACTGCTGTAAGTTGAATGTTGATTTGTTCTATTTAAAAAAACTTTAATTAGAATTTGAATACTGGAATTCTATTCATATTCTTTATTGTTTAGACCGAACTAAATCACATACAACTCTACGTTCTCTTATTCTCATTTTATTTGCATTTCTTCTATTATTTATTTTTATTTTCTTAGCTATCACATTTTTAATAATGAACTTAAGCCGAATAAATAGACATAATTATAAGATATATAGAAAAAGTTCAAATAAATAACCATAAAATGTATTACAAGCACATGGCTCAATGTAAAATTATGAATAGAAAAATTATCGAAAACAATCGAATATTAAAAAATTAAATAAATTTAGTGTCATCCAATAGATGGCCAAAAGCAAAATGAAAATAAAAATAAATAATAGAAGTAACTAGTGATAAATGCAAATAGAATGAGAATAAGAGAACATAGAGTTGTATGTGATTTAGTTCGGTCTAAACAATAAGGAATATGAATAGAATTCCAGTATTCAAATTCTAATTAAAGTTTGTTTAAATAGAACAAATCAGCATTCAACTTACAGTAGTACCGAATAGAAAGAGTGCTGACGAGAAATCGTAGCTGATTTCGAAAATGCATTACACTCGGCTAGTATCGGAATTACTTAATTTTTAATAAAAATTTCCATTCTTAGCTATCACATTTTTAATAATGAATTCAAGCCGAATAAATAGACATAATTATGAGATAGAAAAAGTTCAAATAAATAACCATAAATGTATGGAAAACAGAATATATTAATTTAAGGGTAATTGCAACCAGGTAAACCCTTAAAATACATATTACTGACAATAATAAAAGCTTATTATAATAAAGTCGACCTAAGCCTCTCATAAACTTCTTTCATTGTTAATAAAAATAATTTTTTTTCGAGGATAAAACAACTTCTGTGTTACGTTTTGACATGTTTATTGAATTATTACTCTTGCAAAAATGTTTTATAAAAACCTTAAAGGTATAAACGTGTTATTTTATTTATTGGTGCCGATTAATTTATTACAAAATATGTTTGATAATGTTGAAAGGGTTTATGGCAGCAGTCGCAAGTCAGAGTTTAAGAATGTAATGGAATACAGCAAAACAAGATTTAAGAGGATCACAAAGATACTTAAGACTTTTACGAAAGACAAGTTGTTATACCCACAATAAAAAATAAAAATATATGGTGGCTTTATCCACTTTACTTGGCTATTTATAACACCTTGATATTTTTGCACAAGACTGAAAATGTTCTAAATCCTCGCTGAAATACATTGTTTTCATCATCTTAAATTTATTTAACTTTTCACACACAAGATAATATTTCTGTTTAAAATAACTAAAATCAGCAAAAAGTAAAGAAAAAGAAAACTAAAATTAGATCATGTCCCTGAATGAATGACAACGGTGGCCAAATAGTCTCTTGGGGCCCGAAAACCTTCACAATATACCTTTGTATTGAATTCAAAATGGCGTATCTTACATTGAAAAAAACTTATCATTAAAGGGATTATTCACAAATTTTTTTAAAATTTAAAAAAAAGGTTTCAAGATAAATTTTACATACAAAATTAGTTTTTTAAATAAATTTTAATCCTAAAAGAGATATTTATGAATGTCCCCTAGAACAAAAAAACTTGTTTTTTGAGTTTTGAATCCATAAGGAATGTTGCTCAAGGCTTTTGCTGCTCCTTTTTAGATTTTAGATGATGACATATAAAGGTACATATATATTTACTAGCAATTAACCCGCTACTTCGCAAGACACACAATTCCAAAAATGCAAATAAAATATGAAAAAGACTTTTTTTTAACAACCTTTCGCTCTCAATCTGGATCGTTAATTTTAGCATTTAAACTCATAAATAATAGATAAGTTATTTTTCTCCGCTAAGTTGATTTCCGGCTTTAATCGGGGTGAATAGTCCTCTCCTTCATATTTCTATTCGCATAATCTTAAAGGTGCAAAAAACCCAAAATTTTCGAAAAGTGCTTCAGCACCACATAATTGACTTTTCAACATAATCTGAGTCGGTAGTCATTAATTTAAAATTTTAGAACTCATAATCTCAAATTCTGCAAACAAATATTATAAAAATGTGGGAGAAGTAAAAAAGGTCGCACTAGTTCAAAAAGGTGCTGAGGAAACAGAGTAGGCCGCAGTCGGCTAAAATTACGGGATATTTCTGGGGCACCTCTTACCTTTCAAAAAATATCTATTTTCGTCATCGTTGAACGAATGTTAATATAGTTTTAATTTTTTTTTTAATTTTTGTTTTTGGCCGTAAATTATAAAGCTCAATTAAATTAAATGCATTTTGTTGGAGCGCCGCTAAGCCTTTACGAGAAACGGATTTGGAATTTTCTACGATAAATTGCTTGACATCCTAAAGTAAAATGGAATCGTGCGATGCGTAACGCATGCCAAAACAGCTTTTGGCCGATAAAAATATAAAAAACAAGATACTTTACAACGAATAGCTTATTCGTTGGCTTGGCCTTGAAACTTATACATACTTTTCCTTGCCTTTTTTTTTAGTAGAGGGTAAGTTTTTATGAGGTGGGCGGGCTACTACCCGATAAACAAAAAATATCTAAAACTTCATAGTTTTCAATTAGACTTTTCAGTAAATTATATTTGCAATCAAACTGAAGGGCAAGGAGAGGATCCGGACGACCAATTCTTTTTTGGCATAACTACCTTTGCGACGCTCATTATGGAAATAACAAAAAATTTTAAAACGCTCACAGAAAAAATTTGTTTCAGTTTCAACAACGAAAATCCCTGTATCCAAATATTTATTTTCAAATTTCTTGTAGGGTGACTATGTATCCACGCTTGCCAATGTTTGTATTAGTTTAAAAACATTTTTTTTTAATATTTTCCTTTCAAAACAAAATACATACATCTTTATAGAGAAATTTCCAATTGTGTTTTTAATAGGTAATTATAAGTATAATCAGAAATGATTATCATCTATTGTTATTTCTTAATTATTATTGGAATCCTAATAAAAAAGAATTTAAATAAAGTCTTTTAAACGATTTTTAAAGATCATTTTCCGTTAACAGAATCATTAATAGGTTTAAAGCACAAATTGCTTTTGTTTTCAAATGTTATGACATATTTTAATGACTGTTAGACAATGAGTCATATTTTAATTGGTTTTCTTAAAATGACATTAAATTAACAATTTTTCTTTTTATATATTTTAATAGGTCCTACCGAAAATTATATAAAAAAAAATATTCTTTCATACAATTAGCACCCCAACGAGGTGATAAGACATTTTTTATGAGTACAAATCAAAAGCTAAAATATCACGTTAAAATAAAGTCTAGAAAATTTCTAACAAATCACTACAAACTACAAAGTAAAATGTTAACGTTTGTAAAAGAAAAAGGCAATAAAAAAATAATCCAATATCGTGATTAGACTCTTAAATGTGGTATTCGGCAACAAATAAAATCTAATAATTATAATTCTTTTCTAACTTTTTACAACACCACTACTTAGGTGCAAGAGGTGATAGAAATTTTTTAACACAAAAGTTCTTTTACTCATTAATAGGATGTGATAAAGTTTTAAAACTTAAATTTTATTATTTTATTATATTGCGAGAATAAAAACTATTTAGAAATTTTAAAGAAATAAAAACAACACTGATCGGTGAGATATTTGTTAAGAGGAGAGATTTTATAGTTTGCCAAAAGCTTTTTTTATAGCAGATTAATAGAAAAGAAATATTTTTGTTTTCTTAACAAGTGTTTATGGCATCAAATAAAAATCTTTTACGAATTATATGTGTTTCTGGTGCGCATGAAATTTAACTGTATTTATTGACTTTTATGAGCTGTTATAGCAGTGATAGTTGTAATATACACACATGTGTTGGCTTTGAAAACGAAATCAAACTGAAATAAGGTCATAACTTCAAATTGCTTTAATTGAAACTGGGCAAAACAAAAATTCTTTAGGCTAAATTCTCTAAACTTTTTTCAATTCCTGATATTTTTGGAGTTGCCATATTTTCTGATGCATATGATGATGTATTCATATCAACTTAATTCTTTTTTTATATTATGGCTAAGATAACGCCGTCATGTTCGCCAGCTGAATATCACTAACAGCTTCGCGAAAAAGTATTCTCTTTTAAGAGACTTTTGTTTTTCCTTTCTCTCACTCAAGCGAGAGAAACAATAGTTTATGACAAGAAGCCATGTATTTGAAACCGTAATATTCAAATAAAACGACTTTGTGGTGGGTTTGAAATCGAAAGTTATCATAGTTTTTGAAATGGAAAATTTCACAAATTTTGCCCGTTTATATGAATAATGCTTAAGGATGCCAGATAATTTTGTTAAAAAAATCACCATTATAAAAAAACTGAATCAACGGCATTTCAATTGGAAAAAAATCGGGGAAAAGGGGCAAAATAAATAAGTATATTTTAAAAATAACGTTCAAAAGCGCTATATTAGGCTGTGCCGAATTTAATATACTCTTAACATTAGTCTTTTTTATATACCCAGTAGTCTGATCTAGACAAATTATTTTCAAAGCACAAATTGTATAATAAAATTAAATTCTGGAGGGCTTCCCTGCAGAAAACAGGACTAGTCCATACACGCATGTATAAATATATATATATAAAGGAGTAGGATTACTCCAAAACTAACCCAAATGCATGTAAAAACATGGTCTTGTCCTAGGGCCGAACCACTTAACCCAGATTTTCATTACGTCGGAGTAGTTTCAAAACTACCCTATCCTACCTACAAACAACGACAACTCGGTACGCAATCGTTAAAACACGAACGCATATCACTTAAGTAACAACAAGTTCTTGTTTGACAATGACATGGTCCATGACTGCATTACACAAGGACCATGTTGTAACTAGTCCATTTCAGCTAAAAAGGACCATGTGTTCCAAGGTTTTTTGCAGGGTTAATGCCGAAAGCTTTTATAGTTTTTTAAATAAAAGTAAATATTTGCGAGACTATGCTAATTTTTGGGCTCCTCTCAAAAAACAATTTCTTTTATATAAAAAAAATTAAAAAAGAAATACCTGGTAGAAGGATTAAGGTCGATAGCTCTTACAGCGATATTTTGTTTCAAAAATATCTCTTAAATTGATAAATTTATTTGGTAGCTTCCTCTGTTTCTATCAACTAATTTTTTCCTTAATTAGGCACAGTTCTACAATAACTTTTTGTAGTAAATTTAAAGTCGAGGGCTGTTATAGTTTTCGAGATAAAACGAATCAAAAATTTTATTAAAATGGTTCAACTGTATAGGGGCTACTGTTCTTTCTGATACTACTCAACGATTTTTTTTCAAATGAAGGCACTGCCGTAGCTTTTACAGTTGGCGATTTATGGTGTATCAAAAAATTTAGTGGTTCACCACTCCCCCTAATCCTATCCAACAAAATGTACACATCATACTAGAACTACTCTGTAGCAGGCTTAAAATCGGTTGTCATAATAGTTTTCCAGGTGAAGCAAATAAAAAATTTCATAAAATTAAATAATTGTAGAAGGGTGTGACAACTTACTTTGCTCCTATTAAAAACAATTTTTTACCAATTTATGACCATAATTTTAACGAGCAGATATCTAAGTATGCTTAGATAACTATGGTGTAAATTAATTTTCGTAATATTAACACATGTTTCTGATGATCAAAGTTCTAATCACGTTTTTAAATACATTTTGTTGAAATTCTTCACAGATAAATTGTTTATCTTCTGACCACTCACCCACAATAATCACTATTTGCAGTCCCCACCAAATCTCAACGAGTGATGTTTTCTTATCTAAAAGAGGTAACTGGTTGAATTATAAAAAACATATCAGCACTCACTGCTCAAAAAACATACCACTCAAAACTCCTAGAGAAAGCAATGATTGCCTCTCTGTCCTTAATGAAAACAATAAAAAGCCGTTGAAAGTGCTTCTTCTGCCTACTGTTAGGCCAAGTACAACAAAATTTTTTCTGCCGATGTGAACAGCCTTTATCTGAAGAAAGGAGGGCCTTAGGAAAATGGAAAAAGCATAGATCGCCCCAAATTCAAATTAAGCTAAAAGAGTGTGCAAACCAATTACAAATCTTACTGGAGGTACTCAGAATGGCATCACCTAGGGAGCACTTTTAGAATTGAGCCCTTAAGTTCGTTCACAAGAGCACATGGACACCCAGCCAGATAGACAAATGGGCGGACATGCCTTAATCTACTCAGGAAGTGATTTGAATCTATCGGTATACTTGAAGGTGGTCTTAGACCATTAATTTTTGGTGTTACAAGCATCTGCACAAACGCATTATGCCCCTACCGCGTATATGATGTGGGTATAATAAATTGTGGTGTAATGTAGAATATGGTTGGGCTTGACCGGCTTTAACTTATTTATTTATTATGATTCATATATCTTGATGGAATGTATGGGTGTTGCATTAAAATTTTAATTCAATATAATTAAACTACTTCTGTTTTTTTTGTTTTGGTAATTTTAACTAAATGTTTATTGTATCGTGATGCTATTCAAATTGTGTTTGAAAATAGTACCTGCCCATTTTCTTAATAGCATCATGTAGATTTATTGAAGAAACGACTGTCTAATTTGACTGTAGGATTTAATAGGTGATTGAGTATTAACGATATTAAAGATTGCAGCATAAACTGTTTACCAAAGACGAATGGGTGATGTCTTTCGCTTAGTGCAGATTTGTAAGTGCTATATGAATCAAACCTACTGAAACTAGTGATATCCGGTATTTGTTTTTAGGTAAAAAGATTTTAAGATATTCCAATACTAAGGGGTATAAATGGAAAAGAAGAGCAGAAGATCGAAGCACCTGGAGATCGGTTTTAAGTTCGACTAATGCAACAAACGTTCTGTAAAAGCCTTCTAGATAAGTAAAAGAAGGCGAACTAAGTGGTGTTTTAAAGAAGCTCTATATAAGTAATAAACCTTATTACACACTCATAACAGAAAAGTTGTTTAACGGTGAGGCCAAGCTCACTCACGTTTACATCTCTGATTTATTTCACAACAACAAATAATGTATGTATGTTGGCGTATAAGGATGATGCCAAATGTCATTGTTGTTGTTTTTTTGTAATTTAAAGATTTAAGATTTAAACTTTAAATGCAGATATTATTCGAATGTTAGTATAATCGTACATTAAAGCAAATAAATAAAATTAAAACATAATTATGACATCACAAAATATGTGACACAACAACTGTGCTGCATGAAAATTACAATATTTCAAGATCCCTAAAGTCAATAAGATTCAAATGATGATTAATTTAATAATTACCATTATTAAAAAGTTACTTCATATTCCAAAGATTTTAAATTAATTTTAATAAATTTAAGTTTTCAATCTATTCTTAATCCAAAAATGACACACTTTATATGAATTGGATCATAAATCTTGATAACGTTCTTGATTATTATGAACTGACTTCCTTACTCCATATCTACAAAATAGACAAGAACTGCAAAAATATTAAAAGAAAAAAAAATAGCAAAAAACAAAAACAATATGCAAATACATATATACATACGTACGAACATACATATGTATTAAAATAAATTTAACCAGGCGCTAAGCTGCTAATAACGATAATTTCACGCAATTTAGACTAATTTCTTTAACAAAACGACAAAACGAAATCTTTTAAAATCTAAGCAAAGAACGAAGACACAAAGTGCAAAAACTATTTACGCGCCACATAATAAAATTAATTTTGTGCAGAATGCGGAAAATTAACACTAAATGCCCACCCCTCTTTAAAAGGAAAATTACACATTAAATACAAACAAGAAAAATAGCTGAATTCATAATAGATTTACAAAACGTAAACGTCCACATGTACGTAATGTCAAATGAAATGCACTAGAAATCACGCTACCAAAGGTAATAGGAGTATGCTGGTATTAGCAAAGGATAGACATTTTTATGGAAAAAACTTATTTTGTTCTTGGTACCAACTCGACCAAAATCTTACCCTCATCATTACGTGGTGCACCCCGGAAACCCGAAAAAACCTAAATGAGGACATTACATTTAAAACCGTTTGGGAAATTATGTCAGAGAAGACGAGAAAAGGAGCTTTAATTGGGCAATTTTGTTACACACAGTTAGTGGCCATACGTACGATTCCGATTTTACTTGAGCACCTACCCAGGGGCAATATTGCAAAGTGGTCTTTCCACTGAGTGGCAGTTTTGCCGACAGTTTGGCCAGGTGGCTTGTTACGCCACCCAGGTAGCAACTTCTCCATTTTAGCTCAATTCTAAGCCATAACAGACACATTGCCTAAAAGTTGGGGTCGCTATGTCCGGTTTTGCCTGCTAGTTTTCATAACTCATAGGTCAGCATCAGCAAGACACCTCCCTCTTCCACACGTTAAGAGACAAATGACCACAATTGTTTTTGACCTTTACTTAAATGTTTGGCAATTTCTATTGCCACACATCTACTTCAGATTTTGTATATAATTTTATCTTCTTTTTTAATCAAAGTTAACTTTTATATTTTCTCATTCAATCATATTTTATTTGCCAATCAGTAATTTACCTAGGCAAGGACGGATCCACTTACACTAACATGCTTTCAAAGCGCTAAGCCAACACCTTTCACTATTTGATCTCCTAAAACGGGATTTTTTTAGCTCATATGGATCATAGCTGAAGCTTAATTTCTATACTGGCATATACCCTAGCAATTGACGTCACTTTTCAGCTTGGAGGAAGATGTAGGCTTTCTAATATCTGATACTCAGAATGGACAACATCAATATCAGAAGTATTTTCTTTCGAACCTTAAAGTTTCAATAATACCGCTCAAAGCGAAGACAAGTTTTGTTCTCAGTTACCCCGCTTGGGGATATACACAGTCCACGCGTATTTCCGAAGAAAGCCCCATCAAATAGGACTCAGGTCAGCCACTTAAACTTATGAACACATCCATCAAAGTCTCTCAAGGCATTGGCACCCTTTAATCATTGAAGTGCTGGGCCACTTAATAGCAAGGTATTATGACATTTTGACAACAAGAACCATCAGCTAAGTGTGAAATATAAGATCGCATAAGTCCAAAACAAATATCGTTAACCATGGGTGTTAGCCTTCCAGCATACCGAAAGCTGCTCGGTTGATACCCGATAGAGGTAGATATTGGCCTTGTTTCTGAGGGAAGGAATGTTTCGGAGGGAAGGAATGTTTCCTTTATAAGAAACTGTTCAACCCAATCTAGCGAACAATAATAGACCAAGGATATTTTTGTATGACTGGTAGCCGGAGAATCCATTCGCAAGCATAATAGCAGCCGAAGCCCTAGTCAAACTGGGCCGCGTGTTATACCACAACAGCCATGAGGCATTATTTCGGATGCCGCTACCAACATTGAACTTAACTGATTAAAGGATCTGAAACACTCTTTTTATGATATTCAAATTAAAACATAGATCATGAATTGAAACATGGAAGGTAGGCACGTTAGGAAAAAGGAATAGAGAAAAATGGAAGTAGTGCAGGGTTTCATTATTTTAAATTTACCCACAACGCAATAATACAGTGACAAGCTCGTACCGACCGAAAAACATTCACTCAGGCAAGAAATACTATTATAGTCGAAAGCTAGTTTCCTTTAAACGTCAGTGGATACAGAGAGAAAGAGAAAATCAATACCGACCATATAAACATCATTACAAAAATCAGAAGAGGTGATATCGTTATCATTATGGGGGGTTATGCGTTATTTGGAAATAAAACATCGGGAGATGAGAGATAGGTTTATCCAAAAATATGTCAAAATTTATAGAATTATATACGAAACTTAACTTGGTTATAGGCGGATTTATTTTCTATTACAAAAACATACAAAAAGTAACTTGGCTATTCAAAAGATACGCAAGAAAACCAAAGCAATTATACAGATATCGGCAGAAAATGATGGAGATTGCTTTCCGCAATCCCGCGCAGATTTATTAAATGTTACCGGCCTCATATTTGCATCCATCTCATTAAAGGTTGCAGAACACAATACGTTACTTAATATAAAGCCACTGAAATGTTTCTGTGTTTAATAATTGAAAAAGTCAAGGGTATGAGGCAAATGTGAACTTCATTAGAGCATCTTCACAGATGGTGAGCTCAAACAATGCGTCTGGAGACACATTAACGACTGCTGCCAAAAAACAGCAGAAGAAATGATTGAACAAAGGGAGCAGAGGCGGAGAGGTTGATCTTTATTGATAACTAGAATCTTATCAGCGAGAGAAGGCAGCAAAAAAAATCTAAACTCTGTTTCGAGAGCTTATAGTGCACAATCGATAAAATGACTAAAAATAGCGGAAGGAACGGCAAAGGAACATGAAGTAATAAAACTGTTGCACAGGCGGCGGTAGCTACATATTGTAACAGAAAATAGATCAACTTAGTGGGAAAGATAATCAAAATAACCGAAACCTATAGATAATAAGAATGGGGAGCTAATTGTTTGAAGGGATGAACAGATCCATATATTGAGGGACTGTCATACGGACTACTCTTAAGAACACCAATGAGACAGAAATGGGTTTGTAGCTGAACGTATCCAACCATACAGGAAATTGTGTCCGCTATTAGCCCTAAGGCCTAATAAATAAATTTAAGTTTTTTTGTTGAGGCCTTTTGTATCTCCTAAGAGCATTGGGAACTAAAAAAAAGTAATGAAAAAACAATACTCCAACCGAAGTGATCAGTAGAAAACGAATATAATAAAATGCAGGGTATTTTTATATCTACATAAGTATTTGGATAACATATTTTAACTCCACAAACAAAAACTTGTATATAAAAAGTGGAAAGAAATGTCGTTTGCCAAAAGGCAAACAATTGTAATCAACAATCAACAAACTTTTCATATTTAAATCTGCATATGAACATTTATTCGTCCGTCTGTCATATATGAATTTATCTGTCTTCTGGCTCAATGTCTAGATGACTTCAATTTAAATACTTCGAGTAGAACGAAAACTGCAAAATATTTTAAATAATAACAAGAAAATATGTTTTCGTGTAACAAAAAAAAAATAAAACGAAAAAGAAAAACTCATAAATAAGGCATTGATGATGACGATGCATCATACAAGGCAAGGCAGGCATCAGTTACAGCTCTTTTCTGGTACTCAAACATATATTTCCTTTAATAGTTTTTAGACCTAAATGAAATAGGAGAAAAAAAATTAAAAACTAAAGTAGGAAACTTAAAATATGATTCTAGTTTACATTTCTTGTTGTTGTAATGCTTATAACAGTATTTCAAGCAGATTAGCTTGTTGAGGATTTTAGGCCTAAGAAAAAGTGTGGATTTAATTTGAGATGCACTTTATGCAAACAATGTGATGGAGGTGTTATTGAAAAGGATCCTAAAAAATTATTAAGCTTCGTTTCTAATTTTTTTACTGGGTTATGCGTTTGTAACGTATCTACACCTATTAAGTTGCTGTAGAATACAAGCTTAATTGCAACAATTCCTACACAGAAGGAAAACCCGCTTTCTAAAATCAAGAATTTTATTCTTGAATTTATCCAAAATCTTTCTTGACTTTTTAGGTACGACCTGTACTTACATTTTCTTAAATCAAGCCTATTCGGATTGCTCTAACAAATCAAGCAGAAAAAAGCTTGTTGTTTTAATATATTATTTTACATTTGAAAACAAAGTGTCTCGGTGGCCTAGAGGTAACGCGCTTGTGCTGCAGTGCAGAAAGTCCCTGGTTCGAATCTCAGCTTCGGTAAGTACAAAAAATGAAGTTTTTAAATTATAAATTTTAAGTATCTATAGAATATAAAATTCTTCTTATTTAATAAAGCTCCATAAGTCAAAAAAATAACATTTCGTTTTCGAATTAATCCCGTTTACGGATTAAATCAATCTTTTTTGGCTTAATTGTGGCTAAAAGTAAGAAATTCGTACTTGAAAAATTTTACTTGGAGTAAGAAATTTCGTACTTGATTTAAGAAAAACCGTACTCACCCTACTTTTGACACCGCTATGGTTTAATTTAAATAAAGCTTACTTAGTTTATTCTTTGTATGTATAGCATTCTCCCACTCGAAACAAGCACAAAGTGAGAAATTTATAAAATTTAGCAAATTGTAGTTAAAGGCTAAATATTAGCAGCTTAGAAAATGTGGGAATGTGGGAAAATTTAGGTGCGCACACTTGGGCCTGCTATCTCAGTCCCATTGATACCGGTAAAAGTAACGAGCTTTAGATTTAGGAAGTTAAATATTTTAAGGTTGAGGATAGTAAATATAGTTGGCAACAGTTTCCCCATTCCGATTCCATTTTGGGAACCAACCGCTTAAAACAGAATGGTAAACTTAATGGGCTAATAATAGCCATATCTGACGGGATTTTAAGTCCGCTAGTTCCAAGATGCCTGACGCAGATATCATGCCAGACAAAAGAATAATAGGTCTTGGACACTAACCTTTTCCTTCGCGTCTAAATAGCTCCTATAAAATGCATTGAAAGAAAGTTCCTTTTTATCAGAATGTGTGCCAAATTGTCTGTGAGCAGTATTAGTGTTTTTCAACCTTTGTCTGTGCATATTGAGAAGCCATTTGAGCATCCCGAATCCAGCTTTGGCAAGGCTATCGCCCCAGTCCTGCACCTAGTTTCATTTATTCATATGGTTCCAGAGAGTTTGCTGATGTATACGAGTATGCAGAGTTTGCCCTCCTGCTTCGCACCAATACGAGAGTTATGTTAATATGCACGGCAATCCAATTCAATGATATCCGACATTAGCAAGCAAGCTGTAAATTGGAAAAAGTATACATTACTATAGTACCCGACCAAGCCACGGCTGCTGGTGAAGTTTCGAATATTTTTTCAAGATACATATATTCCATCACCCATTAATATTCGACATTCTGTAATGAGGTTACTACTACAAAAAAATCACATTTTGGAAGGTCGTTAATAATTACATTATCAGTTATAAACGCAAAAATAAATAAATGAAAGACTTTGTAAACCACTTTTGTTTTAAAACCCCTAAAATTGTAATTTAATTTTCAGTTAATGCTTGGTAACTAGTAACTTGATTACTTTTTGTAAGCACGTTTGTAAGCGGAGGTCGTGAATTTCGGAACAGCTTAAACACAAATAACTACCCTGCGGGAAATTGGTGTCAATTGGTCGGCGTACCCGTCCTGTTACCGGTACAAAATATGAATTGCCAAAAGCTGTTGGTCGTGATTGGTTAAAAATGCACACATCAAGTAACTGGTTCAAAGGTGTTAAATAGGTTAGGGGAAAAAATAGAAACACTGGTCCCTTCACATAAACATACATCTGTTTATATAAACACACACACGCCTAAATACAAACAAAGTATATTGAACAGGATCTTAAACAATTAATGCAAAATTTGCTTATATAGGATTGACCTGTAACCCGTTCTTAGGTGTTAGTTTTGAACCAATTGCCCCCTCAAATGACAACGCAATGTAAAAGTGACAGGTTCTCTTCATATAAAGTGTTGGAACCAGAACCAGTCCTTACCCTAAAGGACCGGTCACGTCAATAGTTTTGGACCAGTTCACTTCCCCGTAGGGTAGTTATTCGTTCAAAAGGTAACTAAAGTTTCTTCATCTCCAATATAACTTGCTAACTCACTAAGTAAGCAAAGGATTTGCTGGGCAGTATTTTCCCTCTTACAGCTTAAGCAAAACAAAATGTATTTAAGATATAATCCAAATTTGGTGTTGTTTGGAAGACCTATCGACCATTAAGGTTATATTATGACACCTTGTTTAGTTTCCTCAACACTCCGTTACCCTGGGGCCAAAATCATACTGAGTTTGGCTTATGATATAGGTTGTTAGCTTTTATTTGCGGAAGCGGCTTGTTGCTAATTCCCAAGAGCCAGAAACCCTTTAAAAAGTTTATAAGGGTTAAATCGCAAGATCTAGGTAGTCATTAATCGCTAATGCATTATGCCCAATATGACATTAGCTGTTGATCCCTCAAACGTGATTGCCCAAACCGGGCTGATCTGTATAAAATTTACCAGATAAATTTTAAATTTCAAAAGCATGTTATTACACATACATTCATATCAATAATATGTTAAGAAAATATGCGATAAATCTTTGGGGCCTAAAATCACTTTCTCTTCAAAATTATATAAGCCTGAATGAGATAACCCCTTTCATTCAACCACGTAGGTTGAATAATTATAAATCTTAATATTTTAATTTTTATTTAGATAAATAAATCTACTCCACCAAATTTTGAATTGTCCTACGAATATTGTAAAGTACTTATAGCAACTTATTGTTAAATCAATTCATTCATATGGAGATTGCTTTCATCCGCAGTATTATTTTATTATTGTTCTGTACGCCCTACGTCACTATGCATAGAAAGGGTATTATGCGCCTTTGGAAAGTGACATGGATATAGTTGAGTTTCGAAAAATATAAAAATGGCATGAATGTTTCGAAAAATAAAATTATTTTGTTTAAAACTTAATGTCATTGCAAAGGGAATTTTTGCACAGCTTAGTTTAATAAAAACAAAATAAACAAATACTCGTGAGTTCAAAACAATTAACAAAATTTGCAATCAAAAGAATTTGGCAAAAATCAAAATTATTACTTTTGTCTGGTCTGCCAAAGATATATTCAAAAACTTATTTTTTTAACTTAGTGATAAATTTGAAACTATGAAGTTGATTTCTGCAAAAAAATCGCTTTAGTTTTCTTATTTATTAGTATATATTTACTTAAAATGTTAAAGAAGTGCATTTTTGTTTTGTTATTATTAACAGAAATTTACTTTTATATGACTGAAGCCTTTTTGCGCTCATATTACTTTATAACTTTTTATTAATTTAATTTTAGTTAACTTACAAAACTAATAAATAAATATTACTTAAGAATACCACAAAGAAAAAATCTGTCACGTGCGGTATTAAATGTTTTCATTACAAAGCCATCTCAAACGTTTTTTTTATAAAAAAATTTAAGAGAACAAAGAAAAAACGTTTGGCTTTTTGTAAGAAAGAACTTTCACAGTTCGCAAAATTTCGCATACTTTTTCATGCCTTTTTGCATCACTTCCGTTTTATGTCACGTACGGTATTCACTAATTTCGCCCTATATTTTGGCTGGCAAGATTCCGAATGTGATTATTTTTTTCATCTATAGTACCCTATGCATGTAACTAATTAATGAAATAATTTTTTTTTCATTTACCACTATTTTTGCAAAATCTGCACCACTCTGTATGTAATATTATGATGTATGGAATATATGTATATGGCGACCAGAATCGACTCTAAGTTTTTTATTCCCTTGTAGTAACAGCACGCGCTTTTACTGCAGCGTCACAAAGTATTTTGCTTTTTAGTTTAATTTTAAACTACGATTTTGATGGGTTAATTATATTCAACTGCAGTCTGTATCAGTATAGGGATTTCATGTCGCCAATGGTGTTAAATGTTTTTTCCCTTTAACTGTTAATCAGGAAATAATAGTCAATTGTCTTTAGGAAAGTTTAAATTATATTATTAAGTTATTGCTGTTATAGGTTAGAGCTAAAGCAGTTGCAACAAATGCACAAAAAATGCATGTTTACATTGACTCTACCCTTAGGCTTTTCTATTGTGGCATTATGCCTTCCCAGCAACAAGTTGTTAATTGTTTATTGCTTATTTAACCCTCCTTCTAAATACTTATTATAGCAAAAATATCCCAGATATGGATATTTAGTTTTGATTTTACTCTATCTTTACTCATGATTATCATTCTTATTATCTTCATCGATTTTAGTATCAATGATGTTAAATCTTTTGAATTTTATCATTTACTAAAATCTATTTTATTCTTTAATATTTGTTGTTGTCGTTGAGTTGCTTGCATTAATGCTGGTGTTAGTTTTATTAGGTTTGTTTTTACTTCCCTGCAACGGTTTAAATTTATCAGATAAATTAAAACAATAAAACACATTCTAAGCTAAAATACACATTATTTTATTTAATTATTGTCTCAAGCATAAAATTGATTAATCTATGATAATTTTGCTTAATCTTGATCATTTAAACTGACATCAATCTAATTTAGATAAAAAAAAGAATAAAATACTAATGAGATAGTTGATATAGGTTAAAATACTTAGTTTTGTTTATATTTTCTGTTCTTAACTTAGTAAAGTTTAAATTTTTGTAGTTTTTCTTTGCTTCCTTTTATAATGCCGAAATCAATGACGTCTGGAATCTGTTGGCCAATGAGTTTGTTGTCTGGTTGATATAACATTAAGTGCCATTACAGACACAAAATCATGCCAAAGGCGACCTCTAGGGCTGACTTGTCTCGAACCTCAATTCGAATATTTGGCATAGTATTCGCTAGCAGCTCTTAAACGGAGGCCTAATGGCTTACATAAATTTTTAAACTGAAAATTTTCATTATTAAAAATAAATAAACTAAAGAAATAATCCTAAGAAAACCCACCAATCAAATGGAGTTTAAACCTCGATTTAAATAATATAGGCGAGCCCTTGCAAGATCTATCTCTGGAAGCCTTCTCATCGTAAGGAGTATATTCACTGAATTAAAAAACACAAAAACGGAAGATGTTTGGAACTTCGTTTGTAGAACACTGTTATGGCCTGGAACATGGAAGTAGAAATCGGTCTCAGATTTTCTATAAAGCAGGGACAGTCCCGTTCATTCTTCTACCCAAAACGTATCGTCTTAAAAACACTTTTCTTTAGGAATTTGCTTAAAGTTTAAATAAAAGACTTTGGACCCAATAAGCCAAATAGCTGCTGTATTTAGATTTAATAGCCTGATTATTCACAGTTTTGTTTCCAAATACAAGTTGGGCCAACAGAAATCACTCTATTGGAAGATGTTCTTATTTTGCAAATGGGGCGTAATGTCAAATCTGTTTTGACATTTATAAACAATTCGTTTGTGGTGTTGGTCAGCGATTCAACGTTGGTCCGGCACCGACTGCGCAAAAAGTGCGACATTTGGCCACCAACCCTTAAGAGTATGAGACCACGTGAGCTGCTGTCAAGAGTGGCCGGCCCAGGAGCATTCTCTCTGCCGAGAATACTGCCGCTGTTGGCGAGAAAGTCAAGCTGTCGCCAGAAACAACGACCAGACGCTGAGCCTCGCTATTAGCCATCAGCCGGTCGTCTCTAAGGCCAATTTTGGTCGCAGACCTGCTCACTCTCCCGCGCAAAGTCCAGTCAGTGCATAAGCTGCTGCCTGTCGACCGCCAAACGCATGCTAACTACGCCCAAGCCACCCTCAATCTCGAGGCTGAAGTGGATGATTTTTTTGCCAAAATAATAATGAGCGATGAGGCTCATTTCCACTTCAGCGGATACGTGAGCAAGCGAAACTATCGCTTTTGGGGAACCAAAAATGCACGACTGTTCACGCTGGAAGGGTCATCGGGCCATTTTTGTTTCGAGGACGCAACAGATTAGCCGAAGTTCTTCTGCCGCAATTGAACGAACTAGGACTGGAGGACATGTGGTTCTAACAGGACGGAGCAACATTCGATACGAGGGCGAGAGTCTGGCGCCCAAAGTTCTCGCCGAAATGATGAAAAATGCCATTAAACGAGCCCGAATAGCAACCAATTGTGACGGCGACCATATGGCCGATATCATCTTCTCGATTTGACCAATAAAATTCTAAAGGTTCAAATAAACATAATTAAAAAACAGAATTGAAGTTTTACTTTTAGAAAAAAATGAGAGCAAAACAACATCGGATGACCTCTTTTGAGCCACTTTGTACCTCGCAATGTCCAGGTATGCATAAAAAGCGTTCTTAGTCATATTCTGAGTAATCATTTATCAACTTTCTTCATTGCGACGCCGTCTAACATTTGGTGCTCGCGAAGCGAAATGCTTTCATTTAGCTTAAGCCGTCCATTCAAATATTTACGTTCGTTATACCTGCGTATGCCCTATGCCAGCACAAATATTCTAAGATTGTTCGGACGTCTGCTTGCAGAACAAAAGTTTAAATCCGAACTTTACATTACTATAAACCAATCCATATAAAACACAGAACAGAATCCCATCTAAACAGAACTGTCGATATGATATCAGCGCAGTTAACATTCACTTAAGGTAAATGACCAGACAGTTCTATGTCCCTGTTTAACCTTCCAGCATTTTAAAAATGCATTGAAAGTTAGATCTATAATTTCAATTAATCCATTCCCCTCTTGCCTATAGCAATTTAACCGTATGTGCCATCCCCAAGTGAGTTTCAATGAGCTGTATATTTTAAGCCGTCTTCAATTCCTTTGTTAAAGTGGTAGGATTTTAGTCATCTGTTAGCTACCTGGAAAAGACAGTAACCACACATAGAGCCGACAATTAAAATACTGCATACAGTCTTCTCTATTGTGTGCTGGGGGCAAATAACGGCATTCGATTCAAATCGAAATTCTACTCGATTGAAGAATTCTTATAAGAATTTTAAAATTTCGATTCGAATCGAATGCCTTAATTTGCCCCCTGGTCTCTAACAAGGCTTTGCCCTAGGAGTTTCACTTTAAGGCAATTCTAATAAGAATATATTCTATCCAACGCCAATAACTAGTACGGCTTAAAGAGGAGTTTGGTGCATAGTAGCCTTGAGCTCTTCATTGCTAATAAGCGCAAGCCAAAAGAGTTGCAGTATTCTGTGAAAACATCGGCTTACAAATATTTGGATAATACCAACTTTTCTTAGTGTAGCATTCCATTACGAATTTAAATTTATTGCTAAATGTTATAACTTCAATGCCAGTGGATAGTTGGATAGAACTGCGTACCGCGTGAGGCTTGTTTTAAAGTGATTTAGTCGTTTCAAGTTAATTTTTTTTCTTATCAGGAGACTTCTGACTTCGAAATGATACAGCTAAGGTATACAAAACACTTAACACCCTCCAGGGAGCCATCAGAAAGAATTTTTTGTTTTAAAAGAATTTATTTTTAACCCACCTTAACTTATCTATGCTTAACTTTTTTGTTTGTAAGTATCTAGTTGTGGTCTGCATACTTCAGAACTTTTAAATTGCTCAGGAGGTTTTAACGAATACCTTTTTTTTGCCTGAGCTTCATTCACCATAATGTTTCCAAAGACGATGTAAAAGAATAATCGGCGATAGCAAGAAGCCTCCTTTTAACAGCCGCTGCATTACCGAGCTGGTTTCTAAGTATCATACTGCAGTGAGCATTAGAGTTTAGGCTTTTTACAAGATGTGCTATGTTTCTAATAACTCCTTAACATCTTAATGCCATCTAAACTGTTTTGTGGGACAGGGCATCAGAAGCTTTCTCAAAGCCCAGAGATACAAGATATAACATTGAGCTCTGTTCAAATGCTTATTCCAATACCATTCATAGATTGCTGACGTGGTAAACTGTAATCTTGCGGGACGAAAATCTGGCAGTTCAGATCTAAGTTTATTACATCGCGACCACAACTATAATATGTTTTTGTTTAAATACCTAAATTCCTTTCCCGGCACTGAGAGGATAATTTAATATAAAGCAAAAAATGCAGCACTCTCTTGAACCCTAAAAACAGTACACTACATTCTTGCAAATCTGCACGTTATTCAACAGTATACCGGATTCGGGTACAAAGTCATTTTTCTTAAGGAACAAACTAAATCGTTTTTGCTCTAAACTGCTGCAAGGTCCACTCTGTTTGACAATCGAATGATTTAGAATATATGTCCTGATCAATGAATTTCAAGCAACAGGTTGCAGTAAGTTTATCTTTTTGACACCAAAATTTTATCTTATAAATACCCCAACTTCGAAATGCATTTTGTTACATAAAACTTTATTCTCTGTGAGAAGCATAAATTAAAGGAGAAATAGAAATTTCCCCTTTTTTATCTAACTTCGAAATTACTCTGGGTAACAAAAACTAAAAAACAAACAAGAAAATGCAGCAAATACAAAATGCAATAAAAGATCTTTGTTGATCGGCTCTCAGATTCTCTTTCGAAATTATCTTTGTTGCATTATATATATCTATGAAATGCAAACATAAAACCTCTTTGGTGAGCAGTAGTTTCAAGAGAATCTTGTAAAGTTTGTGCTTTTTTTAATTAATTGTTTTCTTTACCGCTTTTATTCATTCATTTTAAGGCGGTAATTTTTATTTACTGATTATTTGTTTAATTAATTAAACGTGTGTGTTTCTAAAGTTATTTTATATGTATTAGGTTTGCTGATTTTATAACTCCGCCCATCAAAAGTTGTGAAACTTTATTCGATGTTCATTATCAGTAAAAAGAAAATGTAATGCAAACCATAAATTAAATTTTTGTTGTCGTATATTATTTTTTAAACACAGGTTTATAGTTTTCCTTTTTTTGTTTTTGTAAGTTTGTTGGTGATAAAAGAAAACAATTTCATTTTCGACTCTAAAATGAGAACGTTAGCAATTATTTTAACGTGATATAATATGTTAACTGGGGTGTCCCTGGCTTTTGTATCATGCCACATATTTACTTAATTTTTAATTTAATTAACTTGGAATTCTGCAGGGAAATAAGTACATACTTATGTATGTATGTATAAATTTATGGCAGTGTATTTACGGTACAAATGTACCTTAAAAAGTTATACATAATTATATACATGTATAGTAGATACACAAGGTGAATTAATGTATCAGGTGGTGGTGATTCTACAACAACTAAATTGTGGTGAAAAACATTTTCGTTTTTGTTGCGGTTTTCGTTGGCTCATGTGTCAAAAAAGATATTTAAAAGTAAACAACTTTGACAAACCAAGACTCCATTTATGCATAAAAATAGTAGATCAGCTGTGCTCGTATAATTTCACCTCCAGTTAAAGTAAAGTGAAATAACAGACCATAACAAGAAATTTTAAAGTAAAACTAGTGTAATAGCAAAGATGTAAACGTCTGCCCAACTATATTGAATTCTTTATTTGAGGCAAAAATGTAACCCCAATCCTATAGAAAGTCCCTAAGAATGTTTTTAATTTTAGTTTAAGAAAATCATCCAAATTGAAATACACTACAACACCCCAAACTTGTATTGGGAATTCCATAATTAATTTTTTCAGTTATTTTTTGAGAAAAGGTCAAGCGACTATCATGGGCAGACAACAACAAAATAACTTTTGACTTTACTATTTTTTCTGAAACTTTTTGTTTTACTGTAAAGTTGTAAAAATTAAAATAAAATTTGATATACTTTCATATATTTTGCCTTTAAAGTAGTTTTTTTCATAAGAAAATAAGTTTGTTGTATCTTAGAAAAAAGAAATTCCGTTTGCCTTTCGGGATGCAATGTAAGTTAAATAGGTGATGTTTACAGTCAAGAATACGACTACCGTTCAAAGAGTAATAGTAATAAAATCCTGGGGGCAAATTATGGCATTTGATTCGAATCGAATTCCACTCGATCGATCAAGTTGTCAATGCTTAAAATATAGGAATTCTTGAGAATTTTAAAATTTCGAATCGAATACCATAATTTGCCCTCTGGCTTTGAAAATGCATTTTACTTGCCCGGCGTTGCAAGGAAAAATGGGCTTCTCAAATAAGTCTCTTTTAATTAACATTAATTAAAGTCAAAATAATAAAAAGATAAATATTGTTAAAGCCAGTTACGAGTTGAGGGTAAAGAGCTTTAATGAAATTTTCAAAATGCAACTGCCGCTTATTGCTGATGTAGTGATATTAAAATCAAATGAAAAATTGGTTAATTTTAGTATCTTCTGCGAGTAAATTTTTAATGATGGAATTTAAATGAACTTTTTTGTTGATTTATAAACGAATATCCATATGTTTTAAGGTTAATTTCCAGTTGATTATGCATAACTTTTTTAATGTACCAATATTGTTCGATCCAACAAAAAACAAAATCATCTTTGGTTTTTAACTTATTTCTTATAGTAACTTCAAACTAGTAAATATTGTAAAAACAGACTGTTTCGGTTTTAAACTTTATTCGGTCGTAGCCCTTTTCTAAGACTTTTTATTGCAGGGTTTTAACCGAAAGTTAACTTTAAATAAGAGATGTCATATTTTTGTTAAGGGGGTTTGTTGGTACACGTGCTGTGTAGTAAAACTCGATTCGTGTTCGGTCCCTAGAGGTACTCTTGGCTGGCATTGCTCCAGACATACTTCTGGTACAACAACAAAAGTCGTGAGATTATGCTTTTAATCATGACAATCACTCGCTATGTCATCATAGAGAACAAAGGCACACTCGATCTTTTTCAGATCTCAACGGACTACCGAGAGTCTCCTTTTGTAAGCGGTTTCATGTCCAAAACTTCCAAAGACACTTACCTCGGATACCTACGGGTCGATCCATTATCCGCAACCTATGACGCGATCGGTAGCATTTAGCTTTGCTCTTAACAGGCAGATAAATAAATGCCTAACATTATACAAATATTCCTAAGTTGGCGATCTGCGTTAGCAAAACCTGGAACGACATAAAACTAATGGCTTGTGAGAGAACCAATGAAATACATTTGTAATTTCCCTATGTTCCAAATTGTAATGAAGGAAATAAATAAACATACATACACATATAATTCAATATCATAATAACAACAATATACTAGGATATATTTGTTATTTATAAATAATTTGTGCCCTCTGCGACTGCATCTTAGGAACAACATTTCGTCAAAACAAATTTAGGCTACCTTTTTGTGTCTACCCGTTTTTATTACACTAACAAGAAGTAGTTAAAAGACGGTCGAATAGCCCGAGCAATGCTAACTTACTGGCCCTTTGCTTAGATGTATTTTGTTACCAAACGCTATGCTCAAAAAATTATGGCTTCCAGCGCTGTATAGCATGTTGTACTCCCTTGTTGAGAATATTCCTTTTCAAGCTCAAAATTGTAAAATCAAAAAAAAAAAAAAATTTTATAAGAATTTTGAAAAATTTATTTGGAAAGAAATGCCAAGGATTTTAAATAAAAAAAAATTAGTGCAATTGGACAATTATTTTTTTTGCTGATTTTTCGTTTTCTTTTTTTTTTGCATAAAAATATGATAACAATATTATTAGGATTTTTTTAAATATTGTCTAAAAAAATCTATATGATTTTTAAGTTTTGTGAAGTTTTTTTCTGTGTGCTTAATGGGTTGACTACAAATTACCCATGTTTTAAAAAACTAAATTTCGTAATAATTATTAGGAGAATTTTTTTTAATAAAATCCGGTGGATGGGGGTGGTACCTCTCATACAATGGAATAAATTTTATGAAATTTATGTAATTTTTTTGTCTTAAAAACAGTAGGATCTGCTGGCCTCAGACTAGATACAAGGAAATTATATTATTCTGTCAATATTTTAAAAAAATATCTTAAGTCGCAGCTGGGGAACGAGAAGATCTTCCCGTCTTGAAACTTTGCATAAGCATTGGGTTTGCGTGACAATACAATTTAATGACTCGAAAAGTGGGCGGTGCCAAGCCCACAAAAAATCAAATCTCAATAGAGCTGGCTCTACGAAACCGATTAGTATAATAATATTTGTATAACACCGTGAACATAAAAGTTTAGTTTAAATAAAGTGGGTGGTGCCACTCCCACAAAAAGTCAAATCTAAATAAAGGTGGTTCTACCAGACTGATTTGTATAAAATTTTAAGGGTACACTAAGGCTAATAAAGCAAAAGTTCTAAGGGTCATTCCTTTAAAAATCCATATATAAATGAAACCGGCTCTAACAGAGCAATCTGTATATAATTTAACGGTGTATATAATTTGACAGTGAGACTACTGAAGAAAAATCTTTGAAGGCGAAAAAAGTGGGCGGTAATACGCCCTAAACAAATCTTATCAAAATAAAGTTGGATATACCAGGCCGTTTTGGATACAATTTTTAAGGGAAACACTGAGACTACTAAAGAAGAAAATTTGAAGGTTTTCAAATTATAATTCTAAATAAAACTGCTTCTACCGGACGGTTTGTATTATACATATTTTGAGGGTATACAAACACTATAAAACAAACTAAATAAATTTGGTTCTAGCAGACCGATTTGTATAAAATTTAAGGGTATACTGAGACTAGTAAAGAAGAAGGTTTAATAATTAAGATATAAAATTAGTACTAAAGTATGTACGATATGGAACTATGTAGTTGGTTTTAGACGAAGGTGTTTAATTATCGTTAAAGGTTTCAATGAATTTATAAAGTGTTATATTTTTTGCTATAGTTAATTTGTATTTTTATCATTTTATTAACAAAAAATAAAGGCTTATTTTTTATTTATTTTTTTCTTTATTAACTTTTAACCGAATATTTTATGCGCACAAAACCCTTTTAAAAGAGCATGTTTTTGGTTTCCCTGCTTATGACATATATTAAAACAAATTTTTGTTTTACTAAATGCCACCATTAAATGCATTTTATTCATTTTATTAATTGACATATCGCCCACAAACTCAAAAAACACTATAAATAAAACCTCCCCCAAACTTTGTTATGATGTACGACACCAGCTAAATTAGTAAAAAAAGCAAAAATATAAATAAATATTTAATCGCGAGCTAAATGACACTCGCACTCCCTTGGCTTGCAGTTTTAATCATATGATTTTTTTTTTAATTTAAAATCCCCTTTGGTTAAAATCCAGTTGATTTATGTCTTATTAAATATTTAACATTGGCGCCCTCTAGGTAGAGAGTTGAGAACACTTGTCATCTAAAAATTTTTTATGTTTCTTATCTTGTTAAATTTTTTTCATACGTGTTAAACATCATGTTATTGTAATGCGTGTCTTGAGGACATACCATAAAGGCTTTAGAAATTTCGCGATATTTATGGATGGGAAATAAGTCAGACGGACAAAGTATTGGGAAAATAGTTTTTGTGTTAATAGTATAAGACAAAATTTCTATTACGTTCATATATTTTTCTCAATTGCTACAAAATTTAATTTATAAAGCATTTGCAAACAAATAATTGTTGTCGTTCATTGCGTGACAAACATACATCAGCCTGGCTAAAGCGTTGTTTATCTCAGATGGTTTTATCATTTACTTTGGAATATTCATATTTACTTCAAGAGATAATTGCACTGACAGATATTTATTTCAGGATTAGATTGATTGAGCCAAGTTTTAAAGACACTATGCCCAAATCCTACCATATATATTTTTGCTGGCTGCCTTTAAATTCAAGGGCAAATTTAAAAGTATTTTATATTAAGCAGTGAATAGTCCTAGGTGATAGATTTTAGTTGTTTGAATATAAAGAAAATAAAACTGGGTATACATAATAAAAGGGGTAGATTTAACAATCGATATTGTAGCATGAAGCAAATAAATTCCACAACGACATTTAAAAAAAATTTCGAGGGGTCCAGATTTAAATTTATTTAGACTTCTTTGAAAATGTTTTGCTCAGCATTTTCTTCACGATCGGAAACATATTCCGCAGTATGCACTGGATACGATACGATCTGTAAGAACCGTCCCATATCGACAAATTTTTTTCTTTACAAGTTGACACCCGCTATATATGTACATAAGTACATACATCTTAAAAATGTTCAAAAACTAAGGAGAGGGTTGAATGAAATAGAAAGCACAGTTTTTATACTCTTCACATAGTGCCGTCTGTGTGTCTGTTCAAATTAAGTTTCCAGACTCAAATAAAGCCGCACAGAAACCATTTTGATACCAAACAATTAGATATATCTATATCTCTGGGACAATTGCTGTTTAAAATCAGCAAAATCGGTTCCTTATTGACCAAGATACAAGCAAAAAGCCCAAAATAATCCATTTTTAAATATAAAATCCCTGCATATATTTCAGTAAATAGAGTCACTCATGTCACAAAACTTCGCACGGATACTTTGAAGATAGGGACCTAAGTTAGGGAAAATGTTTTTCAGAAAGGATCAAAGAAAGTGGTATTTCCCCTACAATTTCACAAATTTTGTGAAATACTTCATGCGCTAAATCTGAGAAACTATAACAACTATAGAATTAAAATATTCTGCAAGAAGTAATTGGACAATAAGGGTACATTTTTGAAAAAAGTGTTTGGATAGGAGAAGGGGAAATTGTAACTCCCATAAAAATTGTAGGTCGCAATTTTGGAGATATTTTTAACCGATTCCTACTGAAAGTGGTAAAATTGGGAGCATTTTTTAGCATATTCCCCATACGAATGTCTTTCCAGAATAAGTGTTTTGGGCTATAACTGCCTAGAGTCTTACTATATCTTGAAAATTGTTTTCAAATATTTCTCACTTTTTGCCACTAAGTCTTAAATAGAATCTTATAAGGACATATTATCAATATACATATATCCATATTAACAATAAAATTCTATATAAGTTCATCTCCTTAAAATCAAATTTAGTGCCATAAATTAAAAAAAAAATACTGACTGGCTGACGCCTTATTAACGCATTGCCATAACGCGAGTTACGAATAAACATTTTACCATACCCAATATTATATAATTGTATTCCTTATTATTTATTAATTATCATTTGATACTCTTCTTATAACTTTTCTTTATTAATTTCTTTTTCTTTGTACATTATCGAATTCCATTTGTGAATCTTTATTTTATCACCAAGTTAGTTTTAAGGAATTTATTTTTAAGTGCAGTTAGAATTTGACCGTTGATCAATAAACATTTAAATTATAACAATAAAACAAAATAAATAAAAGTCGTTTTAATTTGAACTCTTAACTCGCGTAATGGTAAAGATTTAAAATGTTGACTGCTGGAAATTTAGTGTCTGCCAAGTCACACACGCTGGATTAAAAAAAATTTAAAAAGAATCGTACTCTTCTCAAAAAATAAACGGACTTGTATCTGGCAACGCCTCTACGGGGTGAAACAAGACAAAAAAATGTATTTTAAAAACACTTAGATATATCCAATTTGTTAATTCTAAGCGAATAAAGATAAAAATATAATTGAAGTTTCACTCGACAGGCTTTGAAACAATAATAATTAGTTTTTGTGTGTTTTTTAAGTTAAGAATCCATAATAGGAAGAGAGGGTAAAAGATAAAGCTGTAGTTTTTTTATAATTTTAAATACAGAAATTTTTAAGAAACGGCAATGGACCACGAATACAGCCATATAATAATAAAGTGGACGAAAAGTATTTCTTTTACCTTTGTAGTACTTTTTTAACTTTTAGGTATATTGTACGACCCCGGTTGATATCCAAAGGTCAATTGAGTGTCCAAAAAGGATTTTCTTCATATTTTTGGTACTATTTTGGTAAAATTGAGATTATGACTTCAAATATATATAATATTGAAAGCACTGGATCCAGATTGAGGTAGAAAGTCAGCAAAATGAATAAAGTGCTTTTTTTAAATTTTTTCTATTTTAAAGAGTTTTTTGAGATTTTGATTCTAGAAATATTAAATAAAGGTCTGTTAAAGGCCAGAAGTCAACTAAATGGACTTTTGCAACAGTTTATGATTTTGATTAAAAAAAATATGAAATTAGTGTAAGTTAATTGTACTGTTTTATACTTTAAGTACATTTTTGCAAATTTTATTTATAGGTATATGAAGTTAGAGATTCTAGACTAAATTTGTATGGAAAATCACGCAAGTCTAAATAGGTGCGCCAGTCCTTTTTTAATGTAAATAAACCAACCAAGTTTTGTGAAAATTGGTCTGTAATTGACCGTAACTCACGAAATTTACCATAAACTCCGTACATTTTGTGCACACCGTCGCATTTGATGTAGAAAGACTGTGATGTAGGGTATGATGGGATCGGCTTTAACTAACCTTTTCTTTCTAACTTGTTTGAGACAGTTACAATGATATTTTCATAAACTGCTTTATTTTGATATAATTTAAAGCTTGTTAGCACACTTTGACAAATGTCCATTTATATATTTATTAATTTCAGGCCAATATAAAAAAATACCGCATACATATACAGGTTATCCGCCGGCAAGGTATACTTCTTTGTTTCTCCGCAATTTTGGTAATAATAAGTTTTGGCAGTTCATATTTGGCAGTCGTGTAGTAGAGACGTGGCAAATTTATTACGGAAAAACATTGGGTCAGCCAACGTGTTTTAATCGTTAAAACATTTGATGAGAAAAAAAAATCATGTCGGATATGTGAATAAACAGTATAGTCGGTCCTGGCAACGGAAAACCCTCAAATTATTCATCATTTACCTTCGCATCCAATAAAAGTGACAGTCTGGTGTGCAATTTGGTCAGGAGGAATCATTGGACCTTACTTTTTTGAAACTGAAAACGGAGTAACGTAACTGCCAAAAATTTGTCAGGCTAACAGAGGCGGATATTTATCTGATATTGTATTTTATACATTATTGCCGATATTG
Organism: Melanophora roralis; assembly: GCA_963583895.1. NCBI lineage: Eukaryota > Metazoa > Arthropoda > Insecta > Diptera > Rhinophoridae > Melanophora > Melanophora roralis. Next base: position 91,578,815 of record OY757187.1, on the reverse strand, counting down.
TTTTAAACGTTTATCAATAGAAGATGTATTCTCCTGCACTTAATCAAAAACTATAAACAAACAAAATAGTATACCTTGCCGGTGGACACCCTGTACAAATAATATGTATGTATGTATATGTGCACTGCAATTATTGACTTATACAAAAATTTCATCTGTGACGTCCACCACTCATTACCAAAGTCTAGCAAAAATACTTTTAACATCAAATCTAAGTATCTTGTAGCTTGTCTCATTACGGCCATTTCCGTTCATGTTGAGCCACTGCTTAAACTGATGTTTAAAGTTTGAAGCAGGACAATTTCGAAAAGATTGTCAAGCTAAAAATTGAAATTCAAATGTTGTATTGTAAATTTACGTTAATGATGGTAAACGTAAGTAGCAAAATTTTGTGTCATTTAGGGGGGCTTGATTTGGTCACTATTTTATACATGCCATAGTACTCAATCAAGTAAAAGTCGTTAGCAGGTTAACAAAATGTTTCAATTTTAATATGAAAAACTCATAATGCAAGGTCGTCTTCTTTTGAGTATTTATTTTGCATATTTACTAGCAAATGTTGTAATAAAGGGCTATTTATCAAATACTCTGAAACGTTTAAGTAGTTTAACATTTGTAATGACATTTTCATTTTATATGAAAATACTTAAATTGCTTTGAGATGGCACATTATAGTGACATGCTTCTAGCTTCCTTGCAAATCTTTAACGATTAAAAAAATATTTTAATAAAAAAAAATACCAGATAAACCAGCAAAAAAAAAATGCTGACAAACGGCTGCAAAATTTTTTTACTAAAAAAGCATTTCGCATTTGATAAATTAATCATTACAAAGCGGACAAATGTTCTCTTATGTGTTTTTAAATTTGTGATCGTTTATTTCTAAATGCATTTTTCATGTTTCAACATTCATTACACATCGTTTAAGTGTAAAAAATAGTGTAGTTGATGTGTGGCATTAATTCGTGTTTTTGTTTTTGTGCCGCTGTGCCATAAAACTCCTTATATATTAGACAACCCCATATTTGTACCGTATCGCCGTGTAATTTTTTGCGTTTCTGTTTTAAAAATTTTAACACACTTTAATTCATTAAACATTTCGTAAAAGAAAAAAAAATTACTACTTCTATAAAATCTAGAAATAATTGAAAACATAGAATGACCCTGCAGAAAATGTCATTATTGTGTCACTATGACGATTCGCTATTGACCAATGTAAGCCAAGAGTGTCTCCGGGGGACGAAGACTATTCGCGATTTTCATGTACACAACACGAGTACCTACAAACCCCCATAACAAAGAGAACAAAACAAAAGAAAAATAACAATAACAACAGCATAGGGAGATATTGCATTTTGTATAATAAACACATTGAAAAAGCATTAATACATTCTCATAAATCCTGCTTTCTCACTGGGCAACGTTGCTATTGATGTTGTCACAAGTGCTACTTACAAGCTATACCCCAGACAATTCCCATTTGCGTGTCAATAAAAACCCACTACAGACGTTGGAACTACTGACAAGGTAGGTCCTTTAGGATCATATGTAGACATTAGAACCAGTGATCTACTAGTATATTTTTAGCAAAACTGGAAAAATAAACGTTAAATAAAGACCATCATGTTGCTGACACATTATAGCGTTTGGCGGCGAACTTAAACCTTTACTTGCTGCTCTTAGTTACTTATTTTTTTTTTGTTATTAAAGCCGAATATCAAAGTGTAGACAATGTCGCCAAGAAAGCAACCAAAATAGTAAACGGAAGTAGTGACATGGAGACACTTGTTTCCACGTTTCCTTCAGGGAACTCATACGTACACATATACGCACATACCAATTTATACTTACAGATTTGAATGTTGACTGAATGTTGCAAAGTGTCACTTAACATTGTGTTGCCTTTTAATTCACTTTTAATTAAGTTGCAAATGTCAAATATTTGACATATTTTTGCAAAACAGGAGAAGTACAACATATTCATTTTGTAAGGAAACAGTGTCAGTAAAACCTTGTTGTTAAGAAATCTTAAGCGAAAAAAATGTTTTAAAAATTAACTAGAAGTTATTAAGACAGACCTAAATACATTTACACATATGTAGTTTGAATTGTGTTTCAGGAGGGGTTAACGACGAATACAATAATCCAAAAGAAGCAACACGTTTTTGCATTTAAATGGTTTTAAGTTTCAAATAGATTGGTGACATGAATCAAAATGTTTGATCATTTACCACCCGTCTTGTAAATTATGTCACTTAATTATTCAGTGGTATTTACAGTATATTTTGTTGGGGCTTTCTTGCTGTTGTTATTTTGAATGAAAACTATTTATTTTGCATATTCAAACGACGCTTTTTAAATACTTCCAAGATACAGTATCATCTGATGGACAAATGTCGGGTATTAAAATTTAGTAATATAGAAAAAAACCAAAAGATTTTTTTTTAAATCTAAATCAGAGTAAATTAAAAAATAATTACAATTAAATTTGCCAAATTCAGGTAATATCTCAATTTTATAAGCCCATTTTGTTACCTGCAAAATAGCAGAAATTAACCACTTGTAGGAAGTCTCAAATGATGCTTAAAAATCGCTGGACAGGGACGCAAAAAAGAAAGTTAGTTATGATTGAGCGCCTTTAGTTATGCTGCAGATTGGTAAAAAAAGGACATGGTACTAAACTTTTAATTCCATCTTGCCGATATACAAATCGAGTTGAATAACGTTCGCATATTATGCTTGGGAAGACCTAAAAACACATGCTGTTTTTGAATTTCTAGTCCTGGTTGGCGTTAGGCTAAGAATCACACACAAGCAAAATCTTTGCTTACTTGGTAAGTTAGCAAGTAATATTGGAGATGAACAAGCACATATTACCTTTTGGCTGAATAACTAGTTATTTTTGTTTGAGTTGTCCGGAAATTCATGACCCCTGCATACAAAAATCGATTGAGTAATTTTTTTCTAATTAAAACTTTAACAAAATAAATAAAAATTTACGGCTTTTAAAAAAAATTATTCTATTAAGCCTGTTTCAAAATCCAATTATTCATATATACCTACAAATATAATTATAAACGACTTTACTAAAATGTAGTTGATCTGTTGCAGCGACCTCTTTCCTGGTAACCTATAAAATAATGACAGCTCATTACTAAAATTTTAAAAAATCTTGCTGGGCACACGACTCTTTATTCTGTTAGAAAACTACAATTTTTGTACCCTTCACTTAGTGTTAAAGGGTTATGGCAGTTTGTAATTCCGCTTATATAGTCTACAGCATCTATTTGCGACCCCATAAAGTCGCTGTCCGTCTGTCCCTCTGTTGAAGTCAGGTTTCAGGACCCAAGTCAGATACGAAGGACCCCGATTATGAACTGAAACATAAGAGAAAACTTAAAATATCCCCTTTCTTAATACATAATATATGCTGATATTCGTGAATATCTCAATAAATATGGTTAATGTTCCCATAAAACTTGGCATGAAAACTTCGAAAGCAGAAAGCCCCCCAAAATTGCATTAATGGAATGGAATTTTTCTGTGCTACATCTGGGAAACTACTACAGCTATCGACTTTAAAGCTGCTACAAAGGAGTTCAAGTATTATGGGTAAATTTTGGGAAAAATTATTTAAGCAAAGTAAGCTGAACCCCCATACAAAGGAACACTTCTAGAACGCCTAAATCTTTATATTTTAAATCTAAACCATTTTTCATTAGGAGAAGTGGGCCCAATAAAAAAAAACAAATTTTATGAAAATTTTGATACGAAATATCTTGAAAGCTATCGACCTGTTTCCAGGTAGTTGTAATATGACTTCCTCACCCTAAAAGAAAATATTGCTCAATAAAAGATTGGAGGTAGCTTCGCCAATACAAACGGGAGACTTTCATAGATCTTTTTATTTCAGAAACTAGAAGAGCTATCAACTTCAGACCAACCACAAAGTAATTTCAGTGAAATTTTAACCATTTAAAAACCACTTGGGTAGATCAGATGACGGGGTATATAAAAAGAGAAGTATTAAGGAAATAAAATATAACTTTTTAATAATACCGTTGGCACCAAAAAATCCCCCTGCCAAAAATTTCCTGAGGTTTTGTTGAGCCCGTCGGCTCAACACACGCCCCATAGACCCTTTAATGCCTAGTATAATCAGGCAAAAAACGGTTACCCGGTTATTCCAGTAAAACTTATTCAATGTAATGGACTCCAGGGTGCTTCAGGTTGTTTCGAAAATAGCCAGCAGCCTTGTCTTACCAACCACACATTCTTCCTTCTGGTTCTGTAAAAAGCCTGTTCAGATAATTACCTTAATTATTGGTTTTGCAAGTTCGTCACAGCGAAGGTTAGAATATGGTCAAGCTTGACCTGTTGAAATTAATTTTTTTTATCGGAAAAGTCTTAACGTCTTGTTATCACAAAACAAATCACATCATTATTCACTTTTCTATTTCGTCTTAAAGATAATAAAACCACAATATTTTCACACTTAACACTAGAATATATTTCTCTCATTTATTTTAAGTTTTTTTCTCCGTCATCGTTATCTTTTTTATCATCTTTTACTAAAATGCGTAAAAATTGCATAATTTTATCATTTAATATCCATCAAAGTTATGTTGATTTTTATAAAAAAATAATTGCAAAAATACAACGTCAAAATAACAAAAGTTAAAAAAAAATCAACAATAAATTGTGGTTAATATTTCAAATTTAATTGTGGCCTTAAGAAATTACATTTACACGTACAAACTTACAATTATAAACTTTAATCTGTGACAAGTACGAAACGATAATGATGAGAAGCTAATGTTGCATGTAAATGATGGCATTTAAAACGGAGATGATAATCAGAATAGTTTCGCAACATATTTGTGTCTATTTTAAGTGTCAACAAGGCTGTGACAACATGATTACTTGCCAAATGATATGATGACTGAATGAATGACAGTTATTAGACAGTGGAAACCTATATAAATAGATAAAAAGGATCGTTATTCAGAAACAAAACTATATACGCTATTAAATTTTAAAAAGGACACATAAGATATCGGGTAGCAGGTAGTTATATCCACACAACATTCATAAATAGTAAGGAACTTTTCCGTCTGCGTGGATGCTTGTTTTGCCTAAATTTGTTATTTTGAGACCAACTTTCAATTATACCGATCGACTCAAACCCACTTCTTGATTCGATAATAAAGGGACAAGACGCGCAATTCAAACAAATTTTTTGAAATACCAAACCTTTTGAGCAGACATTGGCGTGTATCACGAAAATGGTCCTAAAATTTTGTGATGGTTTGTTCATTATTAATACGTTTAAAATTAATTTCCGAAAATCATTTAACACCTTACGTAAACAAACGCTTTGAATTAATTTTATAGCTACAATCGGTCTATCAATTCCCGTGTGTGCCTAATAAGTCCATGTCGTCCTAACCTGCATAAACTTTTATATTTTTAAAGCATTTTTTTTCTTTAAAGCATCTTCATCTTGCTAGAGATTAAAATTGAACTGGAAGCACCAGTTGGAGAAAAAGGCAGAAAAAGCCCTCAGTCTAAGGGTGACACACTGGCTATACAGGAGCGCAATTAGACCTATACTTATCTGCGCTCCGGTGGTAACGTGAATATTAGTGGACACAAAGAGTAAGATTGCAATGCTTTAAAAGGTCCGTCGTATATGTTGCCTCCGGATGAGTGGGGCAATTAAGACCACTCTGACGAAGGTTTGACAATGACTTTGAGTACATGAAGTAGCACTTGTAGCGAAATGCCTTCAGACGATTGGGAGTTGGATTGATTGGGGCTGTGCATCTTACCACCAACGCATTTGCGTTTAATAAATAGAGTTAAATTGCCCAAACGTATATCTCTGGTGAAGGTAAAGGACTGGAGGAAACTTTGAGGCAAATGTCCGAACGAAAGTGTTGTTAAACGAATGGCACTAGAGCGGAGGGATAAACGGGGCTGAACATCTTCGTTTAAAGCCCAAAATCACGTAACCGCTGAGTTGGAAATGAGCCTCATCGCTCATTATGATTTTGGTCAAAAAGTCTTCCACTTCGGCCTCGATATTGAGGATGGGTTGGGCGTAGGTTATACGCGTTCGACGGTCAACAGGCAGCAGCTGATACACGGACTGAATCTTAAACGGAAACATACGCAGGTCTTTGACCAAAATTCGCCTTAAGGTCGACCGGCTGATGGCTAATTGCGAGGTACGCCGTCTGGTCGATGTTTCTGGCGACAGCTTGACATCCTCGCCAACAGCGGCAATATTCTCTGCAGCACGGGCGCTCCGGGCGGCCAGTCTTTGCAGCGTATCATGTGCTCCTATACTTTTTAAGGTTGGTGGTCAAACGACGCAATGCTTGTGCAGCCGGTGCCAGACCATCGGAAAATCGGCGACGGAATTCGCACTGCGCCAACACCACAGACGAATTGTTTTGGGGATTGTATCGCTCCACGGCTTGTTCTCTTGTATTTAGAACAAATTTGACATTGGCAGCCATTTGCAAATATAAGAGCATCTTCCAATAGGGTGATTTATTTTGGCACACCTTGTACTAAGATCCAGTGGAAAGGGTTAAGAAAGTTTTTCCGCATTATCTGTTTTGTGAACGGCGAATTAATTATTATCTGATGTACAAAATCATATATGTAGGAGAACAAAATGTTTTTGTTCTTTTTTTTGAAGTTTGTGTATCTATTAATATGACAAAAGAACTATTCCTTCAGATTTGAAGAAAAAGTATGTGTCATGCGTTAAAATTATTGTACTGGAACCTGAACCAACTATCTTAATTAAAAATCTTAAATAAAACGTTTGGTTAGACTTAAATTAAGTGTAAATAGTTCAAAATATTTTAGTTAAAAAAATTTAAATTTTCTCTATTAAGAATTTATTCTTAACCATCACAAAACAAGGTTTAAATTTAATATCCTGCAATATGTTTAAACAAGCTTTAATAATCTGCGTATAAGTTTGTTAAAAATAAAACAGTGCTCAAAGCCGTCAAACGAGTTCCATATTATGCTAAGCTCTAACTATGTCTAAGCTCCAACTAAAATTTTTATTATTTTAATACCTTCAGGCTGTTTAATCATTCGAAATGCAGCCACTTGCAAATGTGAATAATAATTATGAATTTCTTATTATAATTATTGCAGTCAATAAACTGTAATTACAAATTGGTAAGAAGGTATTAATTATTTTTATTATTTAAATAAATCCATAATTTGTATTTAAAGTGTTTAGATATTTTATTTAACATTTATTGGATTAATTTTTTTAGTATGAAATATAGTTTTATTTTATATATTTTTTTTATTTGTTATAAAACTTGTTTTTTAGTATTAAATATATTTTAAATTCTTAATTGTTAAACAACACTGAAGCAAATCAAGTTAGTATAATTGCAAAAAAAAAAAATAATGTTAAACCAGATTCTGGAGAATAAAAATTAATGAACAAAAATGAATTCAAATAACTTTTAATTCACGCAAAGAATGGCCTTCAAGTCCTTATAAGTAACCTGGCGTTGTCTTAACACTTTGAAGTGAAATACCTTAGAATTTAGATTTTTGTCTTAAATGAAAATCAACCAGGGATGCGAAATAAACGCAAAGAGTAAGCTGAAAGTAGTTAAAGTTTATTGACTGATTGGTAGAAACTCTATGCTTCGTTTTGATTGTAAAATTTTGCTCTACAACTAGATCTTAATGCTAAAGTGAGGGACTGCCTCTAATATTTCAACATCGCTTAATAATTATAACACAATCAGAAACAACAACTGCTTGTAAGTTATTTAAGAAATTTTGCGTAAATATATTTTTTAATTGAAATATTTATAAAGTTAAATTCACATTTAATTTTTTTTAGTATATTTTCTGAACCTTTTGTTTAAAAACAAAACAAAATTTGTGACATGTCATATATTTTTCGTTATTTTATCTTAAGACAAAAAGCTCCACAAAATTCTTTTTAATTCAAAATTCTTTTTAATTAATAAAAAAGAAATTCCGTTTGCCTTTCTGGATAACATGAAAGATAAATAAGTGATGTTTATGGCCAACAGCACTACCACCGTTTAAAGGGTACGGATGATAGACATCCGTAGCAGTTTAAAAAAAAACACTCTATTTGGCTGGTTTTAGTAAGAAAAATTTCCTTTTCAAATGTGTTTCTTTCAATTAACTTCAATTGAAAATATTTATTTATTCTTAGCAAAAGGCAAAAATAATTAAAACTTAACTAAAGCCAAAATAAAAAGCAAAATTTTGTCAAAATTATTTTAAAAATTTTTGGAAAGTTTTTTTAGTATAAGAGTAAAGAACTTAATAAAACTTAAAAACAACAACTTCCGCTCATTACACGAAAAAAGTTAATGTCATTTATTTTTCCATAAACGCGCCTTTTAAAAAAACCAAAAGGGGATTTAACTTATAATTTGTTTGTCCCAATAAAATATGATGATGCTTATTTAAAAATTGTTTTAAAACGCGGTAATTTTGTATAGATATTTTGTAATTCGACGCTTTTTTATCCTCGTTTTTCCAAGTATGCTACACAGCTTATGTTGAGTATACAAAAATTAAAAACTAGCATAAATGCTTATTTAAATAAGAACTTAGACAAGAAAAATCCAACGTGTCTTTAGTCTAATGCTAAGTTTCTCAGCCTGACAATCACATAAGCCGTTTATTTTGAAAGTGGCGTAAGTCACTTTTTCAAAAAAAAAAGAGTTAATGGCAACTCTAAATACAATTGAAAATTATCTTTTCATATCTTTGAATATCTCGACATAAAAAAGTGACTTATGCCACTTTAAAAATAAACGGCTCACATGGTGCCGGGTGCAATTCCTGACTCGGTTAATAAATTTTTTTACTTCTTATTTTTTTTTTTGTTCTTTTTTATTTTGATATTTTTAATAAATTTTCTTTTTTCCTTTTTTGTTTTGTTTATCTTTTTTCTGTTAATTGCTTAGCCTTTACCAGTGATGCCAACTCATGCATCTTTAAAAGCACTGTGAACACATACAAATAGGTAAAAAAAGGGTAAACATTAAAAAAAATTAAGGGAAAAAACCCCATCTTAAATATTCCTTCCCTTCCAAAAATATTGGACCACAAGTTCCATTTTAACTGAATGAACTTGTTACAATATTGCACTATGTATTGCAGTCATGTACCATGTCACTGTGAAAGAAGAACTTGTGGTTAATCAGTAGGTGCTCGTGCTTTAGTGGCCGTATATTGAGCTGTCGTAGTTGTAAAAAAATAAACTTTTATGGTGTACCACAGGGAAGTTTTAAAGTTGCTCCGATCTTATGTTATAATGGGCTACGTGGTTTGGCCATTGGACATCGTAATCTTAAATGGACCATGGTTCCTACATGCAATTATGTTACTTTTAGAGTAGTCCTACTCCTTTATGTACTGATTAATGTTTTTTTTTTATTTAGCAAAAATTTTTGTTAAAAATAAAATAAACAGAAGCATAATATATCCCTGTGCAACAGTGAAAAAAAATGAAATATTAATAAATAAATGAACAGGAAAACTAATTTTTTTAATTAGTTAATAAAACTCAACTAGTACTTTTGATTAAATCAATTAAAAAGTTGATTAATAATTTTGTTGAATTTTCACTACATTTTTTTTTTAATTGACACTGTCCACTTGTTTGCAGGCTGAAAATCAACGAAAATTTAATTGGGATTAGAAATTTCTTAATTGAAATCAACTTTGAACTTTTTCTGCGTGCACATTAAACAAATGTAAAATTAATTAAATTTACTTTTTTCTGCATTTGCATTTAGTTTTTAAATGTAAATGAACTTCTTGTTGATTTAAATGAACATATTTTTGAAAAGGTTTTAAGATGTTTTAATTAACACTTTCAAATAATAATACTTAAATAGTTTTTTTAATATACAAATGAAAGCTCTTGCTATCTGGTATATTAAAACCCACAACATTTACAAAGATCTTTAGCGAAATGACCCCCAACGGTAAAAATTAAATAACTCTTTATGAAATAAGCCGCAAGAAAATTTAAATAACCCTCAATTGAAAAAATAAACTTTTAATGAAATAAGTGCCAACATAAATGAAATAACTTCTATCAATAATGAAATAACTCCCAGCAAATGTGAAATAACTCCCGATTCAAATGCGAATCTGGAATGCAAAAAATTTTCGTGTCAATAAATAATATAATAGATTCCAACCACCGGATTCGCTATAGTGTGGACCTTAAGATTTTTTTTAGTTTAATTGATTGATTTTTTATACCCTTCACATAGTGATAGGGTATATATCACTTTGTCATTCCGTTTGTAATTTCTTTATTATTCATTTGCGACCCCATAAAGTATATATATTCTGGATCCTTATAGATAGGGAAGCCGATTTAGCGTTGTCCGTCTGTCCGTCTGTCCGTCTGTCCGTCTGTCCGTCTGTCCGTCTGTCCGTCTGTCCGTCTGTCCGTCTGTCCGTCTGTTGAAATCAAGTTTCCGGAGTCAAATAAAAAGATACAGACCAGTTAATGGTGTCAAACGATCACAAATATCCCGCTAACAATCGCTATTTAAAATCAGCAAAATCAGTTCACAATTGACCGAGATATAAGCGAAAACCCAGAGTAACCCATTTTTTTTAGGACAAAATCGGTGCATATATCCCTATATATCTCAGTAAGTATAGTCACTCTTGCCACAAAACTTGGCACGGATACTCCTAAAGAAGGGACCTAAATAATGGAAAAAATTTTTTCAGATAGGACCAGGGGAAGGGGTATTTTTTCTACAATTGCACAAATTTGGTGAAATATTTTATGCGCTATATCTCGTAAACTATAACAGCTATCGACTTAAAATGTTCTACAAAAAGTAATCGCACGCTAAGGGCTACGCGTTAAAGAAAAAATTTTTTGGGTGGGGGCAAAAAAAGGGGTAGCTCCCATACAAATCGACAATTATTATCAAATATTCGATACGCTATATCTCGGAAACTATAACAGATATCGAAATGAAATGTTCTACAAAAAGTAATTGTACGCAAAGATCTACACTTTAAAGAAAAAATTTTTTGAGTGGGGGCAAAAAAAGGGGTAGCTCCCATACAAATCGACAATTGTTATAAAATATTCGATACGCTATATCTCGGAAACTATGACAGATATCGAAATAAAATGTTCTACAAAAAGTAATTGCACGCAAAGGGCTACACTTTACAGAAAAAATTTTTTGGGTGGGGGCAAAAAAAGGGGTAGCTCCCATACAAATCGACAATTACTATAAAATATTCGATACGCTATATCTCGGAAACTATAACAGATATCGAAATAAAATGTCCTACAAAAAGTAATTGCACGCAAAGGGCTACGTTTTAAAGAAAAAATTTTTTGGGTGGGGGCAAAAAAAGGGGTAGCTCCCATACAAATCGACAATTACTATAAAATATTCGATACGCTATATCTCGGAAACTCTGAGAGATATCGAAATGAAATGTTCTACAAAAAGTAATTGCACGCAAAGGGCTACGCCTTAAAGAAAAAATTTTTTGGGTGGGGGCAAAAAAAGGGGTAGCTCCCATACAAATCGACAATTACTATAAAATATTCGATACGCTATATCTCGGAAACTATGACAGATATCGAAATGAGATGTTCTACAAAAAGTAATTGCACGCAAAGGGCTACGCCTTTAAGAAAAAATTTTTTGGGTGGGGGCAAAAAAAGGGGTAGCTCCCATACAAATCGACAATTATTATCAAATATTCGATACGCTATATCTCGGAAACTATAACAGATATCGAAATGAAATGTTCCACAAAAAGTAATTGGGCCATAAGGGCTACGCTCTAAAGAAAATTTTTTTTGAGTGGGGGCAAAAAAGGGGTAGCTCCCATACAAATCGACAATTACTATAAAATATTCGATACGCTATATCTCGGAAACTATGACAGATATCGAAATGAAATGTTCTACAAAAAGTAATTGCACGCAAAGGGCTACGCTTTAAAGAAAAATTTTTTTGAGTGGGGGCAAAAAAAGGGGTAGCTCCCATACAAATCGACAATTATTATCAAATATTCGATACGCTATATCTCGGAAACTATAACAGATATCGAAATGAAATGTTTTACAAAAAGTAATTGGGCCATAAGTGCTACGCTTTAAAGAAAAATTTTTTTGAGTGGGGGCAAAAAAAGGGGTAGCTCCCATACAAATCGACAACTATTTTAAAATATTCGATACGCTATATCTCGGAAACTATAACAGCTATCGACTTCGAATATTCTACAAAAAGTAATAATCAAATAATTCATACATTTTGGAGAAAAAGTTGGAGAAGAGCAGGGGGACTAGACATTTAACAAGTTTTATTAACCTTCAAATATGAATAATGTCGAAAACTTTTAAAACTCTCGACCTCAAATCTTCCTCATCTATTTCTATTATTCATACGAACGTTAAAATTTTGTTATTTTTTCTTTAAAACTCGCACAATGTTTTTTATTATATTATTTGCAGTACAAAATTACTCGGCTGGGTATATTTAAAGACCAATGTGAAGGGTATATAAGATTCGGCACAGCCGAATATAGCGCTCTTACTTGTTATTTTAAAAAAGTGTCATATATATTGCCGACCTTCCGCCGGACACAAGAAAAACAAAGTTTAATGGATTTGATCTGCCGGGTTCAGTGCAGCATTCGGTAAGGCAATGGACTTAAAGCCCTAGTGCTTTCCAAATAAGAGCTTTACCAAATTTAAGTACTGCAATTAATGAACTTTCTGACAATTAAGCTATGAAGCTTCGAAAGTTTCAGGGCTGCACAAAATTGAAATAATTTTTTGTGGCTTTGCCGAAAATTATATTTAATCACATAACAACAACGAAGGTATTTATAATTCTTTCAAAATATAATTATACGTATGCTTGCATATTATAAGCAAAATATATTCTTCTGACTAATTTTTTGAAGATCGACCCGTTATTAACATTATTACCTGTAGAAAGCATTTACCTGGAAATCATTTTAACTTCATTTAATCTATGCTCTTATCAAAACTAAATTTGGCTTAAATTTTTTATCAAAAAAATGTTTACACAAAATTTTGGTCCTTTAGCTTTTACGGACCGATAAAAATCCTACTCCTGGACGTCACCTTAATCAGCAAACAGTAATTTTAACTTATTTTAATATTAATATGAAATAAAATGTGGTGTAACATGGAAGGGCTGGGCAGACTGTAACTTTTATATTTGTTTTTGCTTAAAAAACTCTACTCTTGACTAAATTATAATTTAAGATCTAAATCAGGTAATTATAAAGTCCATCTTTTAATTGCTTTTTTAATTTTTTGATAAATCTTTTTAAGTATTTGGTTTCATAAAAGTCCTAATACAAAGTCAGTCCGTGCAGGAAGCAAGAAATTGAAAAAAATAAATATTTTACTTTTTAAACGTTATTTACAGTGCATTTTTAATCATCATTTACCAACATCAACTAAATAATCCCTTTTTATGTTGTAAACTTAAAGAAAACTACAATATTGTAGTTGAATTCCAAATCATTTAACAAAACTTTTAGTTACTGATGGCGGACAATTGTTTGGCTTAATGGCCGACCGGTTGGTTATTGTTGTTTTAGGATTTTGTAATCAATATGTTTTCAAATGATTTATTGATTTTAAATCACTTGTATTGGCACAAGTCCTGCTGTGAATTTGTGACATTTTCGTAAACGAAAAATGTCAGTTAAAATTCTTTATTAACTCTATGGACTAAGCAAGACAACATCATTGGTACGTACATCTTTAACTACGATCATAAGTAAAAAAGAAATTAAAATCAAAAGATTAAAATAATAAAAAGGAAATTATTTTTTATAACACGACCATGACTAAAAGAAAATATTGCAAATATTTATGAGACCAAGTTTTTAATCAGTTTAAAACGATGATCATTACGACACGATGTATGATCATAATGATCACTACGATAATGAAAATCTACCATAATTTGTACAAACTTATGTATCTAACGGTTGCCTGTTATTTCAAATCGCTTCAACCAACATTTTTAGCAGCAAAATTTACAATTATGTTTGTCATAAATAATGCAAAATACAACAATTCTGTTAACAAAACAATATTATTTTATTGTACCCAAATTGTTGTTAAATGTTTAAATTTATTTAACACTGATTTCTTTAAGTTTTTATTTGTAAATGATTCGTAAGTTATAATAAAAACTTTTTTCTTCGGTTACAAAAGAACCCGCAAGCACTATTTTCTAACTAATCAACCGGCCTTTTAAGGCGAGATTAACTACAACAACAACTAAATATACAGGCACAGAAACGCAGACAACAACAATGGTTACGTTTCCAAATAAAAAAAGGTGGGTGGAGAGGTGCAGAGACACCTTTTTTAAAAGGATTGCAAAAGCTTGTGTATATTGGCCTAATAAAAGTGTCAAGATCATTGAGCACAACGTGTACAATTGAGCATACAGTGTGTGTGATTATGCTTAAAGGGAAGTATGCCAAAGCAGCAAAATTTAACAAAATATATCAGAGTGAAATTGTGACCATAAGAATTGGAATGGTTCTAGATTGAAATGGTGAGACATTTCAAATAATTGACATATTTTAAATTGGTAAATATGCGTTTTTTTTACTTACTTATAGTTGAACTATTTGTTTTACGACAATTCTATTTACTTTATTTAGGCTCAAGTTCAATATATACTAAATTCTCATTTCATTGCAAATAAAGAAATTAATTGGTAAATATGTTATACATATGGATGCCCCTAAAAAAATATTTGTGATAAACAGATATTGATCCTGGAGCCAAATCACGGCATTCGTGCCTGAGTAAAAGTATTCGTGATATTTATAAAAAAATCAAGTACAATAACCCTATCCCATTGACTAGTCATATATCTCACATCGCAGAGCCCCTTAAAAATTCCAGTTATGCTTCTTAGATCCCTTTAGCTCTCATTGCAAAGTAGGTAGGTACCTTATCCTGTGGAGGCCACAGAGGTCTCCAGATCTTGCAATCAGTCTTGTTTCTCCAGGTGTAACCTACCTTACTTAAGACCATGGTACAATTACCTTGCAAGGCAGTATCGATTCAACAGCTGACTATTTTCTGCTCGAGTTTTTCCACTCGTTAAATCAGTAAGTTTTTTGACATAAGCGAGGATGCTTTTACAACAACTTCATCCGCCATCAACACCCTGAGAACAAGTAAGCAGTCGTCCACAAGTCAAGACCTGACGCAATCGGCAATCGATATAGACTGTCACGTCCTCTTCTCTTCCTATATCCCCCTTTAATAATTCCGCAGCTCTCATCAGCAACAGAATCCACCTGCAAAATGCGAGATTCATCTGGAAGTCTGCATAGCACCCTCATGTTCAATAAAAAAAAACACCAGCGCCTGTGTCTAGTTCTATCAGTAAAAACTGTATCGAATTCTTTTTAGTCCTCTCTAACTGGAAACACTATCTGAGGTGGAGTGTAAAATACTCCCAGCATGTCAAGCTAACCCTGCCATTAGCGTACCCGATTCACTTAGTGCCCAAATAATGTTTTTGCCGCCATTTCAGTTATTAAATCCTCTAGGAAAAGAAGACCTAAAAGTTATCCCAAACTCCTAGAAGTAAACAATTCTTTACCCTTGTTGTGCTAAATATGATACATCTATGGACCCTTTACAAGAATTTTCTTGTGTTATCCCTCTCCAAAGCCTTTAACAAGACCTTGAAACTATAAAAGATATGGTTTCAAATATAACGCTGCTTTCTTACAACCTTTTGTTCTCAACTTCTATTACTCCCAGAAACAGCACGGCCGTTCGGGTAAGCCTTTCCTTGTACAATTTGGACTCAGTTCTCTAAGAAATAACTCGCTAGTGATAAGACGAAAAGTAGTAGAGAAATATTTTTTTTTAAAGAATAAACAAGCTGTCACCAGGAAATACTTCCTCAAAAATTGAATGGGATAAAAATGCCACCACCACTGCCAAAATAGTGGACGATGTCGTACATTTTATTTAACGTGTGCCAGTATAGGACGTACTACATAAATACATACACACATACATACATACTTACAAATTTGGATACACGTAAGTATAGGTAGACTTATTTACAAGGTGGTTTTGGTTGAAATTTATTTTCAACATACAAATTTATTTAAACTGGACTCATAAAACGCAAATTGTTATTTATCACATGGGTTTCAATAAATTTCGACATAGTCATGTGTGATTTTTTTCAACTTCTGGCTTTAACGTTGTTGCCAGGAGTTGTATTTTGTTAATATTTTTTTTTATAAATTTGAGGCAAATAACATTTACAATTATAGCACAATTCTTTGAGCTAAATAAAACTTTAAATATATTTTCATTTTCTATTTACATATGTATGTATGTAGTGGGAAAAAATAGAATTTTTAAAGGACTGACTAGTAGGAATGCACAGGGTGTCTGGTGGCAAATTTATATTTTTAAATACGATTATTTCAAAAAATACTGCACGGAGAGAAAGTGGTGCCGTTGGAATAACCGATTGTGCTGATTTGTCAGTCACGATGCCGCAGTGGTCGAGTGAGCATCGCGAGTTGGCTGTAGAGACATTTTTTAAGAGTAATGATTTTTAAGTAACTGATCGACGACAGTTTTGTTCAAGGTTCGGTATTCGGCGAATGCGTGATGAATCGGGTGTAATTTTATTTCGTTCGTGGGTGCAAAGATTTCACGCAACTGCTTCTGCTATGAATGCCAGAGCCCAGTCGATTTTCAAGGACTCCCGAAAACATTTAACTGGTTAAAAGCAGTTAACGTGAAAATCCGCGACTTTCAATAGGGAAAAGAGCAGCCTCACTGGGACTTCCAAAAGCGATTATTCATGAAACTATAAAATGATCTGAAGTTTCGTCATTTCAAAATTCAAATCGTTCAAGAACTAAATAAAAGTTACTTTGATTTACCCAAACATTTTTGTGAAACGATGTTGGAGCGACAATGCTCATTTTCACTTAAGCGGTCACGTGAAAAACAAAAATGCCGTTACTAGTCTCCAAGAACCTCCCACCCTCGGTTAAAAAATTAAAAATCATTACATTGCTCTAGGGTAACTTTTTGGTGGGCCTTGTTCATGCATGAGATAGTTGGATCATTATTTTTTTGGAAAATCTCGAGGCCAGGCGACCAATGTCAACTGCGAAGATTATCGAAGCATGATTACGGAATAGCTTTTGCCAAATCTGCGAGCTCATCCATCGTACTCTTCACAAACGTGGTTTCAACAATATGGGGAGACTGCCCACACAGCCAAAGCTTCGAAGAATTTGCTTCTGGGCAGTTTCCCCAAAAACTGATCAGTCGCTTTGGGGGCATCCCATGTCCACCGAGGTCGCTCTATCTCACTCCAATGGGTAAGTTTTTTGAAGCTACCTTAAAGGAAGGGTTTATTATAACAATCCATAATTTCTGGTGGCTTTAAAGGAAAATATTCGCCGAGAAATCAGCTCAAATGAACCAAGTTTACTGCAGCATGACGGGAAACATCCGGATGACACACTTTTTAAAAAATAAAATCCGCATTTCCATTCTATCGTTCAATGCTCTTAATAAAACTTTGTGTCAAATATAACGTTTTTTATTTATGTTTGAAAATATAAATCTGCCACCGATACCCTGGGCCTAGAATACACTAATACAGGTAGTATCAAGGCGAATTCAAAAAATTTCGCTCTCTGCATTCCCCTTTTGTGTTTGAGAAAGTGAATGTCAAAAAAATTTTAAATTTCAAACAAAATTTAAAACCTGACAATCGTTTTCACAAAATTGTAAGACGAATTTATAATTAGCTGGGTTCTTAACACTACCTGTATAAGTAGACCCTGCCCTGGGTTATATTCAAAAACAATTTAAAATATTTTTTAAATATAAAGTTAACTTTTTAAACGAAATTTTCATACAAAATCAGGGGGTTATTATGTAATTCGATTCGAGTCGAAAATCTTTCGAATTTCTACAGAGTTAATTATGTTGTACGATTTTCGAAAATTTATTTACGAACGTTCGGAAATTAATTTAAAATTTTTAGTAAAAGTTCCACAATGTTTATTACATGTTAAAATTCGGCAGCAGCTGATATTTTCCTTAAATTATTTCCTGAAACTATTTATCTTTTAATCGTATTAGATAATACGAATTTGCTTTCGAATCGAAAATTCCTTTCGAAAGCTTTTTCGATTCGAATCGAATTACATAATAATCCCCCAGTATTTAAAGTCTTCTTTAAATTAAAAGTCGATTTTAAATTTGTTTATGAAAACGGCCCCTTGTATTTTATATGTTTTAACGTTACTAAAAAACGTTTCTTTGTAAACTAAGAAATTCCTATAAAACTCCTTTACATATTCGAAATAATTCCCAAATTTGGAAACTAAAAAGATATGAAAACATGCCTTTACCTGTACTTTGTAGCATACAGAATGTATTTTTACTTCTTTACATCCATAAAAGTATTATTATTGTCGTTCTTATTTCAGCAATAAACTATGAAGTAATCATGTCGTTCATGTAAGGTTGGCCAGTTGGTTAGCTGACACAACGTAATACAAATAAAATATGAAATTCTAAATCATTTGCAAGAATATAAACAAGAATGAAAATTAAACTCATGATCACTGAAATATTAACATATAATTGAATATGTTGCATATGTATTAATATATTTTGTCTGCAATTTAACATTTATTGTCAGGTAATTTTATGGCTTTAAACTATAATAGATTTTTGGGAGTTAAATTATGTGCTTATTACTACATACTTTTTTAAAAATAATGAAACTTTTGTTTAAAAAATATAGAAACAAATGTATGTACGTATAAACGATTTCAAAAATAGATTTAATTTTGAAATTTTGTTTTATAAACCTCTTATTATTTGCTTATGAATATGACTATTATTTTGAAAATTATATGCAGTAATGTACGTAAAAGGTAATTTGACAAATATCGGTTGTTTTGGGGTTACTTTTACTTGGCAATTTATTATAAAAAGTTTTGAAGTCCGGCATTCTTGTGGCGATTATTAAAGATTGTTTTCCAAGACGGGAACTTATTTTTGAAACTTATTAAGGTATAATGATCACATAGTAAAAGGAGAAGAATCACAAAAATCTATACATGGACTACTGCTGTGGCTGAAGAAAGTTGATGAATTTGCAAATGACATAGCGCCAGTGTTGCCAACAGATTTTTTGCAAAATACCTACGCATACCAAACAAAATTCGTTTTTTTCCCTACAAAAATTCCTACGCATTGAAGTTGTAAGAAACTAATTTCACTCGAATAAAGGCATTTTCATTGTGACGGGTGTGAACGTTTTACTAAAATTGTTTATTTTAACTCAAAACTTTTAAATTGGTTACTTAAAAAAGCTATGACTCTCATTGTGGTATGTTTTTATGCCCTTCACATAAGTGATAAGGGTATATTAAAGTTTGTCATTCCGTTTGCAATTTCTTTATTATCCATTTGCGATCCCATAAATATATATATTCTGGATCCTTATATATAGGGAAGTCGATTTAGCCATGCCCTTCTGTCCGTTTGTACGTCTTATGGTTGAAATCAACTTTCTGAAGCCCCTGTTGTCACATAGACCCTAAAGTAGTATCAAACTACTATTTGAAAAATATCTGCAAGAAAATCGCTTTTGAATTCCAGCAAGATCGCCTGATAACTGACCGAGATATAAACCAAAAAACAAAGATCACATCTGTTTATTTCTCTAAAATTTGTACATAAAAATTTCTACAACTACCCGGATTTTCCCGTACAGTGTGCAATGTAAGAACGATTTCCATTAGTTTTTCCCAACAAACATTTTTTTGCAACATATTTACACCCTAACTCCGGCCTCTAGCAAGGTTGCCATTCAAAGGTTAATTTTTTTTAAATCGCTTCCACAGCTTCCACGGTTATTCTACATAGGTAAAATGTACCACCGAAGCCAACCAGTTTGTCATGCCAAAATTTTTTGCGAATTGGAAAAAAATAGCGTAAGCGTAGTTTTTTCTCGCAAACGTATTCCAAGAGTATACTTAATCTCTATCTCCATTACTTAAAGGGGTTGCCATACAAAATTTACAAAAATTGTGTAAGAACGCCCATAACTTCCACGGAGTCGGCCTTAGAGAAATGAAATGTGCGACCGACCCCTATTAGTTTATACTCGCAAACATATTCCTAAAACATACCTAATCCCTATCTCCATGTCCCAAAAGGGTTGCTATACAAAATTTAAAAAAAATTGGGTTAAAACCAATACAACTTCTCTGGAGTCGGAATAAAATCTAGTAGATTGCACGAATTTCCTATCTCCACGCCCTAAGGGGCTTGCCATACAAAATTTAAAAAGCATTAGGTAAAAACCCTTGCTACTTTCCCGAAATCGCCCCTAGAGGAATTTAATGTGTCACAGACCGCCATTAATTTTCCTTTCCAAACATATTCCTAGAACATACTTACCCCCTATCACCATCACCGAAGGGGGCTGCCATACAAAATTTAAAAAAAATTGGAGTAAAAGTTCATACAAGAACTGAAGAAAATTAGGGTTAAACCCCCTGCAGCTGCCCCAATCACCCTAAGAGGGTGTAGTGGAACCTCCACCTTACTTAGATAATCGCTATAGAGTACAACACTATACGATACGTATGATGAATTTAACATAAGCTAGAAATAAAGTCAGTCTATTTTTGGTACTCAACCGGTAAGCGTGTTTTATTTATTAATAGGCCTAAAAGATATTACATGGCGACCGTGACAAAAGAAAGAAAAGGAGAAGACATAAAGAAATGGCTGCTGCACTTTTTTCCAATACGGGGATTTGTTAAGGAAATTAGTGATAAAAAAAAGTGTTTGAATTTATAGTAAATTTAAAGTGAAGTAATGAAGTATTAAAACCGTGTTACTATAAATATATTTAACTAGAAATAGATAAAATAGATAAAAGTGCATAAAGAATAAAAAATCAGTAAAGGAAAAAACAAGAATATGATTACAAGTTTAATTACAAAAAAAATAAAAAATAAAAAGTGAAGTTTTTGTTGTTTAACTAATAAAAAAAAAAAAAAAGGTTAAAAGTTTTATAATTGTAACCAAACAATTTGGAACAGTTTTTTCGAAAGATTTGGTGTGAACAAATCAAGATAGTGCACATGCAAAAATACAATACATATTTAATTATATAAACAAATGTACATATTTACATACTTTATATATCTATATTCTAAGAAAAATCATATTTTAAAAAGTACAGTCATATAAAATATAGCAAAAGTCAATCAAAAATCCAATAAAATACAGTTATTTTTTTTTACATGTTTTGACAAAAAAAATGTAAAACCACGAAACATATTAATAGGCCTTGAAAAAACCGTTTTAAAAATCAAAAATTGAAAAAAAACCAAAAAAGGCAATGAGAAACATTAAAGAATTAAAACGGGGAATTTACAACAACAATAAAAAGTAACTACAAAAGCAAACAACAAAAGAGAACAAAAATGCAAGTAAGAAAAATAAAAACCAAAAGAGAACAAAAATGCAAGTAAGAAAAATAAAAACCAAAAGAGAACAAAAATGCAAAAATAAGCAAAAGTAATTAATTTGAATAAAATACATTTTAACCAAAACATCCTATAACAACATCATCAAAACAAAAACCTTACCTACTTATAATCAAAACACAGAAAGTTAAAAACTTAGAAACTAAATCCTCAGCGTAAAGGATAGTTACATAAACAACTTAAATAAACTATAAGCCAAATTAACAAACTATACAAAGAAAAACCAATAACTAAATGTAAAAGCACAAATATATTAATGTGACTAGTGATAGTGCAGTTGAAAAAACTAAAAAATTTAAATTTTTGAACTTAATTAGAAACTAATAAGGAAAAGGAGTGTGTTACAAAGAATTACAACAGAAGTAAAACAAACGAAATAAAATAACACAGAAAAAAAAAAAAAAACAACAAAAAAAAAATGCACTTTACAAGAATAAACTAGCCAGAGTACACTAAAACAGCAATACCTTCAAAAAACAAAAACCAAAAAGGAGACAACAAATTACCAAAAAAGAAGACAAAAAAAAAAAGCCCAAAAAGAAGACAACAAAACTTACCTTTTACTAAGAATAATTAGATATATTAAAAATAAAGAGAAATTTATAAAATCTATAAAATTTGTATGCAAAAAAAAAAAAAAAATTAATTAGAAAAGTTTTGAAGCAAACAAGACTGATCACCTTGTTTGATTCAACATTTTTTTTATTTTCTTTTTCAAAAAAAGGGAGGTATGTAGGTACGGGCCAATGCCTATAATACTGACCTTAATACATATATGTATAACAAAATGAAAAACTACGCTATTTCATTATACTTAAGTCTACTAATATTTGTAACGCTATTTTCTAAAAAAGGGAGGTGTAGTGGAACCTCCACCTTACTTAGATAATCGCTATAGAGTACAACACTATACGATACGTATGATGAATTTAACATAAGCTAGAAATAAAGTCAGTCTATTTTTGGTACTCAACCGGTAAGCGTGTTTTATTTATTAATAGGCCTAAAAGATATTACAAGGGTTAAAATATGACACCGACCTCTATTTAAATATTAGCAATATTTCATAAATAAAAAACGGATAAAAATTAAAAAGGTTTTGGGGTTTCGGGGTCCAATGTGTAGGTTATCTAAGATACGGCACAGGCGAATTGTTTTTAACTCAGAATACCGTTTCAAATAGTCTTATTTCAAGCGTACTTTTTTTTGTGTTTCCAGGTAA
Organism: Melanophora roralis; assembly: GCA_963583895.1. NCBI lineage: Eukaryota > Metazoa > Arthropoda > Insecta > Diptera > Rhinophoridae > Melanophora > Melanophora roralis. The sequence goes on along the minus strand of OY757187.1, from coordinate 91,555,906 downwards.
TTTCAGTTTTAAAAGAATGTATAAAGTTTTCTGTTTTTGTATTGAGTTTTAAGTCCTAGGATTTTGAGGAAACTCCCCCAAGTCACTACACGCCAACTCAATGACCTTATTGCATATTTGGTGTCATAGGGTTCTTGGTCCAGATAAATGATGTCCTTTAAACGAAGCAACACATAGATCATTAAATTTGTTAAAACACAAATTTTTTTAATTAAAAATCTTTATTTTAAAGTAAAAATTGTATCAAGTTAAAATCACTTATTTGAATAAATAATGACGTAAACCTAGATATCCATTAACTAAGCTTACAAATGCGCAGACAAAAAAAACTGCAGAATCGATATCAGATGTTTTTAATCTCAATTGGCGGAAAACTACTAAAACCATTTAGTTATTTTATGAATCCTGTCCATGCTATTTGCTTAAGTATGTGTCGCTAAAATGTTTACACTTTAAAATTTCTATTTGTATATGTTAAATTAACATTTTTATTCGTTTATGCAACTTTTATGGACTTTTTATCTTATCGCATTTTTTTAATCTTTTTTAAATAAAAGAGCCTTAATGTGTGCTTTTGCTAAGAAATCCTTTTAACTTTATATCAAAATAACTAAAGAGAGTTGCTGTTTTAGAAAAATTGCATGCAAACATTGCTAGAAAGTGACATCGGAGTTAAATCAATAAAACCAAGTTTAAAAGTAAAGTTTTCTTTAAAGTGATTTTTCCTTTTACATACAGAAAACCACATTAAACTAGAATTAAAATCAATGTTTGTAGTGTTTTTAACTTAAAAAAAAATATCTACAAATCGCCTGTAGATAAAATTACTATACCATGAATTAACTTAAAATGTTGTAGTATTAGTTGTTGCCGTTACAACATCACAAATATTATCAATTCATTTTAAAAGCCCACAAAGACAGTGGTTTACAGCAAAGAACAATGGGAGAAAAATTCAAAATGTACATTTCTATGTACATATTTACTTTATAAAAAAAAGGTTATTTTAAGACATAATTGTAAGGAAAAAAGTCATAAAAAATCATTATCAATTCCTCAATGCTTTGGTAACATGACAAATAATTTATCTGTCCCAGGTTTCAAAATAAGACCTGGAACTTAACACAAAATAAGTTGGACGTTGAACAATATTTAAGAGTAATTTTAAAATTGATTTCAAAAAAGTTTAAGGAAAATAAGTTTATAATCCAATGTTAAGCGATTTCAAATTATTGATTATTATCGGCGAAACTACAGCTTAACAAACGTCACCAAATTCTCTAAATTTATTTTTAAAATCAGCCATCGTTTTGCATTATTAATGCCTAATGTAACAGGTTTTTAATAGAGTAAGCTGCCCTATATAGGGTGGGATACATGCAAAACAGACCGTACATTTATTTAAAAAGGTATTTATTTCTTTAGAAATGAAGTCGCAGTTTATATTTAACATAATAAAAAAATTTTTTGTTGAAAAAAATGTATGGATAATCTTTGTCCAGGCGAAATGTGATTTTAACAGAATAACGGCCGAAACAATCGATCAATTAAAATAAACATCTGGCGAAAACTTGATTTCGAAAAAAGATCTGTCAATTGGCCTTTAAAGTGCTACAATGTAACACCACCCGATCTTTTCCTGGTAACTATGTGTAGTCACTGATCTATGTAAGCAAATAATCAACAACTGACCCTTGGAACACCAGTAATGTTCAACAATATCGTTTTAATAACAGACAATAAAATTCCAGACGTTGTTGATTTCGGCGTAACAAAAGTCATATCTCTCGGAACTTTTTAAAGCTCAAGACTCGTTAGATTTATCTTCTGATACCCACAATAATCACTATTTGCGGTCCTCGCCAAATTGCAGCCAGTGACATCTTTTTATCTGAAAGGATAAATTGGTTAAAATGTAAAAACTATATCAGCACTCACTGTTTGGGAAATCTACCGCTCAAAACTTCCGAAGACATCGATGATTGTCTGAGTAGCCTTAAAGAAAACATTGAATAATATGATGAGCATGCTTCTTCTACCCTCCGTCAATACTTTTTCTGTCGATGTGGGAGGAAGGAGAGCGCAAAGAGAATTCCCAAAGAATAGATCGCCCCAGCTTAAAAGAAAGCTAAAGGAATGTACAAACAAATTAAAAAACTTGCTGGACTTATACAGAGTGGCATTACTAAAGAAATACTTGGAAGGTCTAGACTCGACTCCTCGGATAAATAATTCTCTCTGGCGATCAGCCAAATATCTGAGAAGATCCACCACTTTTTAATCTGAGAGGATTCTGGGCAACAAATTAAGCAAAAATGCTATCTGCTCGTGTGTTTACTCACAAAATTAAAAATTTAGTTGAGAACTTGAGCCTAAAGTAATTTAACAAAACTGTGTTATACCGTGTTCACACATAGACCTTAATTGCGTAATTAGCACATTTACGCAAGTAAGGCCTTAATTCAGCTTAATTTACGATACATGACTTTAATTAATAAATTTAGCAATTTTTTAAATTTAAAATAACTGAACTCAAATCACTGAAACATTTTCATGAAATTCAATTTTACAATTTTTGACGTAATAATCAGTGTAAAATGGTTTTCGTTGCTCTTAATGACTGGCTGGAAAGCAATTAAAGTATAGTTTTTGTTAGTTCGTAACATGGAATCTAAATCTTAACTGGGCATAACTTTTTAAATACAATCACCCTCATCCATGCAAAATACAACAATATTAATGCAATATCAATTTGAACAGCATTTAAATGTTATCTTTGTTATAAATCTAGATGATATGCCTTTTCTGTTCTGCTGCAGTCATTTCAATTCATTTCCATTTCGTTTTCTTAATCCTTTTGAATAGGTTTGTGTTCGAGCAAATATTTCTTCTACACAATAAAAAATCGATTTACTTACGTACGTTACATGCGTTTTTTATGTTGCATGTTTTTTGTGAGTTTTGTTGCAAGTGTTTCTACTCGTATGTTTGCTTGGGGGAGATATAAAGCCAATGTGTGTTGCTGTTGTAAATACCAATATTTTACATTTCTATTCTTAAAGTACATATCTTGTTTGATCATTTAAACACATTCAAAGTAAGCACTTAAGTAAGTATATAAATGTTTGTGCTGACGAGTATTAACACGAATGCAACATTTTGGCACGCGTTCAACTTTTGTTTTGATCTGGTTTCTAGATACCCTTATAGCCTTCGTTTTGCTACAATTGCTGTTGTATTTGAGTTGACTGAATAGTGTAACTTTGTTTGGTATTTAATGCGTTGCTGCAACAGAAACTATTAGGGGATTCACAAGGTGTTCTATTTGTCCTATTGTCATATTTTATAAAATTTCACAATGGTTTAAACACCTTTACCAACTATTGAACACTCAGCGCAGATGTTTTTGGAGTTGTTGTGGCAATAATATACGTTTTTAGAACTATTTTTGTATGAAAGACAGTAAAACCATTGTGAAACTTTATAGCAATATGACAATAGGACAAACAGAACACCTTGCGAATCCCCTACATCTAACTATACTCATAGAATTTGTTGGATTTGTTGTCCAGCAATATCTAACTTATGCTAGGAATACAACTCGCGCGTACGACGACTTGCTTTGTTTACATATTAAAAATATAAGTACAAAATGACACAAAAACAAAAAACAGTTTTTATAATAATTTATTATTTTTATACCCTCCACATAAGTGATAAGGGTATATATAAGTTTGTCATTCCGTTTTTAATTTCTTTATTATCCATTTGGGACCCCATAAAGTATATATATTCTGGATTCTTATAGCCGATTTAGCGATGTCCGTCTGTCTGTGTTATGGTTTAAATCAGCTTTCTGAAGCCCCCCGATGTTGCATGGACCCGTAAGTGGGATCAAACTGTCAGATATAGTCTCAAAAAAATCAGTGTTGAAATTCAGCAAAATCGCTCGAAAAATGACCGATATATAAGCAAAAAACCAAGACTACCTCCTGTTTTTTAATCTACAACAACAACAAAGTTGTTATAATAAAAAAACAACAAAAAAACAAAAAAAAAAGACAAAAACAGAATGAGTCATATTGATATTATTGAACCACATCCAAAACGAAAATTTAATTAGTATTAGTATTCACACTTATAACAGGGTTGCCATATTTTTAGTTTAAACCTTTTTAAAATCGATCCTACGGTTTCCAGGGTTCTCCTACAAAGGTAAAATGTAAGGCCGACCCGAATTATTTTATCCATGCAGACATTTTTGTGGAAAATACTTACCCTTTGTCTTCAGCCCCTCACATGGTTGCCATACAAAATTTTAAAAAATAAGGTAAAAACCGCTACAACTTCCCCGGAGTCGCCCCTAGAAGAAAAAAATGTATCACAGACCCCCATTAATTTTTTCCTCCCAAACGTATTCCTAGAGTATAGTTACCCCCTATTTTTCACGCCCTAAGGGGGTTGCCATACAAAATTTACAAAAATGATGTGAAAATGCCCACAAATTTTTCAAAGTTGTCCGTAGAGCAATAAAGTGTACGACCGACCTCCATTAGTTTCTTCTCCCAAACATATTCCTAAAACATACTTACCCCTTTTTTCCACGCCCTAAGGGGGTTGCCATACAAAGTTTACGAAAATGATATGAAAATGGCTACAACTTCTTCAGAGTAGGCCTTAGAGCAGCAAAGTGTACGACCGACCCCCATTAGTTTCTTCACCCAAACATATTCCTAGAACATACTAACCCCCTATCTCCACGCCCTAAGGGGGTTGCCATACTAAATTTACAAAAATTATATGAAAATGCCTAAAACTTCTTCAGAGTTGGCCCTAGAGAAATAAAGTGTATGACCGACCCCCATTAGCTTTTTCTGTCAAACATATTCCTAGAACTACTTACCCCTTATCTTCGTGCCCCAAGGGGGTTACCAAACAAAATTTGGAAAAATTAGAATAAAAACCCCTACAACTTCCCCGTAGTCACGTGTGGAGCGTTAAAAAATGACACCGACCCCTATTAAAAAATAAGAAATATTTCATAAGTAAAAAAATGGATAAAAATAAAAAAAGTTTGGGATTTCGAAAGGCCAATGTGAAGGCTATATAAGATTCGGCATAGCCGAATATAGCGCTCTTACTTGTTTATATTATTTTTAAATATAATTAAACAAAAATTAATTAACCGGTTGAGTAAAAAACACTTTGATTACTGAAATACTTATAAACTAAAATTGGCTATGGCATCTTTGCACTGATATGTTCGTTGTTCGCCGGCGAATGATAGAAAAAATAATTTACTGCTGAGTTCACCGCGTACGACGAATTTCAACGTATGTTGTTGTTGTGCGCATTTTCATATACACATACATATATAACTTATTTATTGCGACGAATATTTGCGGCGAAAATATCGTCGTCCATCCGTGTTGTATTTCTGTATTAAACAAATAACCGACAATTACTTGCTGTGTTGTATTTACACATGTATTGTTTACACCTAAAACATTTTTGACAAGCAAGAGGCGTTAATATTTAAATTTGTTAAATATAACCATTAAACTTCTTTCAGAATCTACGACCTGTCTGTGTCATCTAAAAAAATTCTCTCAAGTCATATGGGGTTACTTTCAAACTATATTTTGGCATTGCTGTGTCTGACTGAATGGCTCAAAAATATTATTGCCTACCTTAACCGAGTCGGAAAACAGTTGGTATGTGTCGATCTTTTCCAGGTGTAGTGTGTAATCTGATCGGTGGGGGGTTTTCCAGGTTTGTTAAGTTTAAGCATCATTACTTGCTATTGTTTCAAAAGCTATGGAGTTCATTAAAAAGTAACGTTCGGTCGATGTTCGTGGTTCGGCGTAACAAAACGCAGACCAACCTTTTCCTCAAAATAGATTGAAATACTTAAAAATATAGGTATTTTGTAGTAATTTAGTGGAAACTTTTTTTAATTAAATCAAGAAAACTTCTTTGTGTGACTGCATGGGTATTACCTTTAATTTGCTTTGAATGTATTCTGGTTCATATATTTTTATTAATTTTTTTTCAAGTGAAACAAACTTATTTATATTGGTTTTATAAAATTGTTATTTCTTGTTTGTATTAAACGAATAAACAATTTATTTGAATGTAAAAACGTTTTTTGTTTCAATTAAACAATTTTCGTTCGGCTTGTGTTCGATTTGCATTCGGGCTTGGCCCAACTACAGCATTTTTAGCGAAGTTCGAGTTAAGCTCTGTTTGAAAACGCATGTTCGATCGGGTCTTAGTAGTAGTTTTTCCTTAAGGATTTCTAAAAAAAAATTCTAAAGATTCCATGGTCAGTATTTTTCTTACCAAAAAATTATTGCACCTGAATTTTGTTAAAGTTTTAAAACACATTTTACTTGCTTACTTAGATAGGTATTTATATAAGCCCATGTTGATCATTTGCCGAACCAAGAATGGGTTTCAAAGCACCTCGGTCTTCTGAGCTTCTTTTGCAATTTTCACATTCGGAAGCTTAGTGGCCCCGTTTGCATTTTGCTTCGGAATCTTTCGAAGCATTTTCTCTTAAGCAATCCAAGAACACCTTAATCTTCTTGAGCAATTGCGTTTGCCTCCGGGCCATATAGTAGTACAGGTAGAAAGGACACTGTTCTTAAATTTTTTGTTTAGCACAAAATTGCATATGGACAAGTAAAATTCTTCGCTTTATTTGCTAACTGATTTCGTTGGTTTTAGTTATGGCAGTTCCGAGATACAGGATTTCTTATATTGCCTCCAAATTTAGGTTACCAACGGTCACAGGTTTTCTTATCTCGTGGAATCTCTGTTCATTGTTACCATCAATTTATACCGATTCTTTTTTCGTTTTAGCAAAAGCACCAGTGACATATCGAAACGTTCGTCTCATGATGTCAATATCATCGGCTTATGCGAGCAGTTTTGCTAAACCTCTACCGATTCTATTAACTGCTGCGTCACGTACAACATCTATTTTAAAAATAAATTGAATGGGTCACAGGACAGGTTGCCACCTTGTTTGAATCCCCGTTGATGTGGTGAATGGCTCAAAAATGTTTTTTCTTAACGGATAATTTTGTATCAGTCAAAGTCATCCTGCACCATCTTTGCAGATATGCCGAATTCAGACATCCTTCCCCTTTTTTATGAATCGCATTATCGAGAGCGTCCTTGTAGTCAACGAAAAGGTGGTAACTGTGTATCTGTTTCTTATTGACCACAATTTTTTTTATTTAATAAAATAACTCAATTTTGTTGTTTTTTTTCAAATATAAAATCATATTTTTTTTTAAGCCCGCAAAAGTAGTCTGTAGTATTTGTGTAAATATTGCCTAAAATACAACAATTGTATTAGATTAGATGACTTTAGATATCACAAAATTAACTGGTTTTATTGAAATGTTTTTTTGTTGGTCTACAAGTATTCGTGTTGTTTAGGATCTTAAAAGTACTTGTGGGTACATACAACTGCAATCAGTTATCGTGTTGGGTAAGTTTTAGAGTGCAGTTGCGGTTAAAGTAGTCTTTGATATTTAACAACATTAAGGCAATATTAGATCTATTTTATTGATAATATTTTTTTAAAACTGTGGCTGTGTTCTTGTTTTGCATCTTATTTTAATTTGTTGACTGTTGCATATGAAGTTCTTTTTTAAAATTGTACTTAATTTCCAAAAAAAATTGCAAATATGTGCAATGTTTAAGTCTGTTCATGTTATAATCACTATACAAAAAAAAAAAATATGGTTATAAATATGGGTCAAGATTTTAAAATCTTTTGACTTTAAATCTTATAACGAAATAACATACACTCCTGGTAACATATGTAGATAGTGTATTATGCGTATTTGTGTAGATGAATTATAGTCTACGACCAATAGTCAAGGATTATACAGAATCACTTTCTAGGTTTTGTAATCATAATACGGGTTCTTAATCTCTCGAAAATAATTTTTTACCACAAAAACTTAAAAAAGCAATTGCAGCAACATATAATTTTGTACGCGAAAATTTAATCATATGAAATACGGAAAGTTAAACCTCTTGCAATCCAATTGTTAACTATGCCGGCATGCAACTGCACATAAATCGCTGAATCCTTTTTGGATATTTGCGAAAAGTATATTCTGGTTATTGGCAGGTCATAGAGGCAGATCGGCAATATTTGCATAAGTAAGAAAATGTAGAAATTTCTGCAGGATGGAGGGGTAAAACGCCTAAATAAAGCTTACCTTGAGAAAAAAGCCAAAACTTGACAATTCAAAACACGCTGATAAAACATTACGTTAAGAGTTTCAATGTCGAGCAAATCAGAAATAATTTTACCTTAGAAATTGTAGAAAAAAGAACAAGGAATGATTTATTATCCAAACGAGAAAGTTAGACAGGCCAGTAAAATATACCAACCAAATTAATGGACGAAGTGGCGGATTTTCCAAAAATTGTTCAAAACAATGGCAAAATCCCAGTTTTTGGAAACTATGCAATAATACGAGCACCTTTTAAAAAAGGGAGCTTAGTTCAAAACACTGGTAAAACGAGTAAACCAGCAATGGAGAGGCGATTAACGTAACAGAATAGTCCCCCCTACTTACCAACAACTACGAAAGGAGCCAGCAGGGTTTTAAACTAAAAGATTTTTTATTGATTATGTCAAGAGCCTCAATTTAACTATCGATTAATGCAGTTAATACAAATCACTGCAACAGCTCACATTTTCTATTTTTAATAGGGCTTCCAGTAAACAATCAACGCGAATAAAAATGGTCTGCGTCAAAAAGTTAAGGAAATCCACAGAAAAAAATTAAATTTAGTTAAAACAAAGTACGATGAGTGAAGTTCAAGGTTTGATCACAGTTACAGTAAACAGGGTTGGATATTTTCGCTTTGACTTTCAACACTGGTATGTTTTTAAGCGATTAATAGTAAATAGACTTAGAAAAAACATAATTCTGCTCACAATGACCACTTAAAGACTGTGGCGGGTACGACCTTACAAATTTGAATTTTAGAGACTTTTTACTTCAAGAGCAATTTGTGTAAAATATTTGTGAAAACGGACTTAATTTGTTTAAATTAAAAGGTAGCTCAAAGGGTTTTAAATCGTACTTAATTTATTATTTTTACAAAAAACTGTTTTTCTTTAAGTAAAATCCTGTTAGAAAATGTGACACGTGTGACATTTTCGTAAAAACATAAAAAAGAAGATCCAATTATCCAGTATGTGATCATGTGAAGTTCTTAAAAATTAATAAAAATAAAATATGAATCAACTTGTTCATACTTTATTCATGTTCATTATGCTTTAGACGTGAATCGATCGATTTTTTTGTAAAAGACAAAAGATTTCTCTCCATTTTGTGCCGTTTTTAGTGGAACTAACCATATGCAAGACCAAATCAAAAATTGGCCTGTGGGCAAAACTAAGACTTTCTCTGTAGCCATCATGACCCACCCATTGAAAACATTGACAGGTTTTGTTATCTGAGCAGAATCATTTCACCTTTGCAGAATTTGAAAACAGAATATCTAAGGTGAGAAGTCCCTACCCCCACCACAACTTTTGGAAATCAACCGATTTTTTTTTCTGATGAACAAAGTGCGCGTATTTAATGCATCTGCCTTTCTGAATGGTTAAGAGGTTTAGAGAAACACATGTATCTTTTGGTAAAGATGCATTTGAAAAATCCCAAATATATGGCGGCATTTTATCATCGTGAACTGATTCTGCTTGCTCAAAATAAGGGCGATTTGTTCAAAGCTTAAAGAAAAAATCATTCAATTTTTTTTTTTTTTTTTTTTTTTTTTTTTTGCATAATTTTTAATTATTGAATCTTCGCTTTAGCGAACTAACAATAAGTTTTCAAATCTTAAGACTAAGGAAATAATATTAGTCCAGCCAGTGCCAAACTAAAATTTACGTTCTCATAATATAAATAGTTATCTTCATCTAAGCGCAATAGTATCCCTCCTTTTTAGACGGGAGTGTCCACTATGTTGCAAGATACTTCGAGCGAGCGGGTTTGGATGTGTTTCCAGCTTATTTAAATACTTGTCCACATATTTCAGGATTTCGCATTTAACTAGTGGAACTTTTAGATCCTTATGGATGTTGCTGTTTTTGACATACCACGGAGCACCAGTTATCATTCTTAGGATTTTATTTTGACGGCGTTGTATTTTTTCTATGTTAGAGGCGGAAGCAGTGCCCCATAATTGTATACCGTAGCACCAAATTGATTTTAAAATTGAGTTGTATAGTAGAAGTTTACAATCCAGATGAAGCACAGAGTTTCTACCCATAAGCCAGTGGATTTGTGCAGCTTTAAGTTTCATTTGCGTCAGCTTTGCATCTATATGAGGCTTCCATGTGAGGCGGCGATCCAGGTGAATACCAAGATATTTTGTCTCGGATCGTTGAGGCACCAAATGGTTGTTAATAGTGATTGGAGGGCACGTTTCTTTGCGTAAGGTAAAAGTTATGTGAGTACATTTTTGTTCATTTATTTTTATTCCCCATAACCTTGCCCATTTCTCAACTTGGCTAACGTGTTGTTGCAGTTGACTCGAAGCCTCTTTAGGGTCTTTATCAATACTGAGAAAAGCAGTATCATCAGCAAATGTGGACGTGTGCGTAAAACAGTTGGTTGGCATATCTGCTGTGTAAAGCAAGTACAAAATTGGACCTAGTATACTCCCTTGAGGTACACCAGCCTCTATTGGTTGGGAACAACTTATTTGGTTTCCCTCTTTGATCATAAATTGTCTGCCGGTTAAGTATTTTTCTAGCAGGCTTGAAATATTAGCTGGTAGATAGAGTTTTAGTTTGACTAACAGGCCTTCGTGCCATACTTTATCGAATGCTTGAGAGACATCGATAAAAAGCGCGGAGCAGTACTTCTTTTCCTCAAAGGCTTTTCTTATAACCTGCACCAGTCTGTGAGTTTGTTCGATTGTGCTATGTTGACTTCTAAAACCAAATTGGTGATCTGGGATGCAGTTGTTATCATTAAGGATCGGACTCAGCTTGTTTTTAAGCAGCTTTTCGAATAGTTTCGCCAAAGTTGGTAACAAACTTATAGGCCTATAAGACTCCACCTTCGAAGGATCTTTACCAGGCTTGGGAATCATCTTTACTAAGGCAACTTTCCATATTGGCGGAAAGTGTTCAAGCCGAATTATGGCATTAAAAACAAAAAGAATAATTCTTTTACCTGTGAAGGGTAGCTCTAGAAGCATTTTGTTGCTTATTTTATCAACGCCAGGAGCTTTTTTGTCATTTAGGTTAGCGATTGCCTCTATAACATCTGAAAATTGGAAACGTATTTCTATAGGACGTCTAGCTACAACCGGCGGTAATTCTCTCACGTCAGTGCATGAATTGGGAGTGAAGACGTTCCTTAAATGGCTTGCGAACAGATCGCATTTTTCTTCGTCATTTCTAGCCCAGGATTCTCTCAGGTTACGCAGTGGTGGTTTTGCGATTACGGGTCTTTTAAGACGTCTGGCTGTTCGCCATAGATAATAGTTTGTTTGAGGAGTCGCGTCTAGACCTTCAAGGTATTCCTTCATTGATGACATTCTATGTACTTCCAGCATGTTTTTTAATCGGTTTGTACATTCCTTCAGCTTATTTTTAAGTAGGGGCGATCTATACTTTTGCCATTCTCTTCGGGCTCTCCTTTTTTCAGATAGGAGCTTTTCAACATCGGTTGAGTAAATTTTGTTGTATCTGGCCTGACGGTAGGTAGAAGAAGCATTTTCAACGGCTTTTTTAATATTTTCATTGAGGCTACTAAGGCACTCATCGATTTCCTCGGAAGTTTTTAAAGATTGGTGTTCCGAACAGTGCGTGCTGATAAATTTTCTGTATTTTAACCAGTTTATTCTTTTTGACAGAAAAATATCACTAGTTGCAATTTGGTGAGGACTGCAAATAGTAAAAATTGTGGGTGAGTGATCAGAAGATAAATCCAAGGAGGGTTGAGCCTCAATAGGCTCAGGGGATATGCCTTTTGCTACGCCAAAATCAATTACGTCTGGAATTTTATTGTGGTCAGTTGGCCAATATGTTGGTTGCCCAGTTGAAATAACGTGAAGTCTCATTTCCGATACAGAACCATACAAGACACGACCTCTGGGACTTATTAGGCGGGAGCCCCAGTATGTGTGTTTAGCGTTGTAGTCCCCAGCAGCTATAAAGTGAGGACCTAAAGATTTGTAAAAACTGTTGTACTGATCCTTCGTTATGGAAAATCTGGGTGGACAATAAACTGACGAAATAACGAGATTATGGTAAAATTCATCGATGCAGACGTTTGTTGTTGTCATTCAATGAATAACGTTTTTTTAGCTTTAAACAGACAATTGTCATTTAGATTTTATGTGAACTGAAACTAAATTAAAATGTAACAGAATTTTCCAAAGTTATATGTCCATGACTAATCATTTAACCCAAATTATTTTAACTTAAATATTTTAGTTTAAATTGGGCACATATAAGTTCCAGCGAAGTCATCTCATCCTGAAATGTGGTAAAACACATAATTTGGCCGAGCTTGACCGACAATGACTTAAATTTTTACAAGTATGAAAAATACTGGGAGTTTGAGGGTAAGAACATTTTAGAGCAGATTTTTTCTGTACATAATAATACATATTTTGATAAGGACATTTTGCTTAAAAATTAGCATATATTTGTCATCTAAGCCCAAAATTTTGCGTTGTCAAACCATTAATTCCTGTATTTCAAAGTCCAAGCTGAACAATCATGCAACTACTTAAAGCTTTTGGTAAATAAATATGTCTGAAACCTTATTAACAAACAAACAAACAGGCAAACATTATATACCAAGAAAATATAATGTAAAAACATATTCATGCATGTACATATGTATGTATATATTGGCATAACTTTATAATAAATATTTCACTTGATCTATATTATATCAAAGCTTGACAGATTATATTTGCAGTACAGGACGAAACATTATCCGCAATTCTTTGAGACCCAAAGAGCACACACACGTTGCATGTGGCGAATAAAAATTAAAAAGTCGCTCAAACAAACAAAAAGAAGAATGAAAAGGGCCGGATATTGACAAGAGTTCGATTTGGAGACAGGAAACATCTTGTAAAACTAGCAATAATACATGTTTTCATTTTTTTTCGTTTAGTTTAGAGAAAAAAAATGTAAAAAAATAAACGAAATCGAAAAGACATGATCACCGTTGTATTTGAACGGACTATATGAAGAGAACGGCTTGTGGCTTATCTGTGTGATTCTACATAAGAAAGACCACATTTTTACAAGACAATTTTTGATTTTGCACATTTTTTGTTATTTGTCCTCAATGCACCAAAAAAAAAACATAAATTGATTACGTGCTTTACAAAATTTTTTGTTAAAGTTCATAATAAAAAAAAAAACTGGGAAAATAAGAAGTAATAAAGAACAAGAACGACGACAAGAACAACAGTGACTTTAGACATGCTTTACGCCCCAAAAGGCGACAATGAGATGTCTATTTTCCACAATGAAACTATAATTTTTGGTTTACCCTTCTTCAAGTGTTTAAAATGCTTTAAGTGCGAAAAGCAACAACAAAAATATCAACAATAGCAACAACAACTTGGACAATAAAATGCAAGTACAATTTTTATTTTGCTCATGCGCCCTAAATAAATTTTGTAACCACTTTGAATCAACGAATGAGGTGACTTGAACATAAGTCTTTTAACATTAAGATATTAATCTGGGCAGTTGTAAAACTATTGACTATTGAAACTACTTTTCTATGAAGTCGATATTTATAACTATAAAAAGTAACAAGTAAGTGATTAGCTTCCAAGTCTACAGGCAGTGGTTTTGATTTTTACTAGAGGCTGGTAACTCTACTTCATCTCATCCTATATTTCAGATAAAATAAGTAGACAAACTAGCTGGTTCAAATCAGGTAAGCTCTATCCTGTTCCATGTATCTAGTACTTACATGGACATTAATTTTTTGATTTCGTGTTATCAAAAGAAAATCTCTTTTACTATAGATAAACTAAGCCTAAATCGCAGCAAAGAACTTCTGGCTCACTAGGTCAACTTCCAGCCATTCCTTTGCCCTAAATGTCATATCGTTCAACAGTTTCCATTTCTGACCATCCATTGATGACCAGTGAACAATGTTATTGAAACCTGTCCAATTTGCAAGTGTGTGCGAAAAATGCCCACAGGGTGCAATGAAACAACGAGACAGTTGGACGAGTAACAAAGTTTCTCTGGGGTGACCCAAATAAGTTCAGGACTAGGGTATTTCCGAGAACTGCAAAGCCTGAACTGAGCAAGATGTTGAGTGTAGGGTAACTCAAACTAATGGGAACACCTCCATCAGATGGGGTTTGCAGAGAGCTTCGATTGCAGGGTATGTAGGGAGGACATCGGAACGATAAAGTATTTCCTGTATCACTACCCTGCTGTGCACAGGCCAGAGCACGGTGTTTCTCCAGATTTGGCTCATTTAGAAGGTGTGGAGTGAAGTTGTTAAGGGAATTCATCTGCATTACCCAATTTTGGTGAACTTCTCTTTCTTGTGCTAGCAACGCACAACAAACCGATTACTGGGTTAGGTGTATGTTCTGCGGGACTAAATGCCTCCTACTTTCAAAACCAAACAAACAGAAAAACGCTCTTATATATGAAATCATACACTTAACTACTTACCAACCTCCTCAGGCGGCAATTACAGAATTTTTGTTTCTTTAGACGCATGTAGAATAGATTTCTAAGACTCTGGTGCTTTACAGAGATGAATTTTCGTCCATTAAAAGGTATTTTCAAACTTTTAACTTAGTACAGAGAAGCAACTATTCCCCAGTATTTTTTTGCTTTTTACCATCAGATTGATGATTTTTATTTCGCTTATAGCAGCAACGAGGCAAACCAAATCGCTGGCAGTCTTTAAGTTGCAGCTTACCACTTTCACTCTCTGCCAAGTTTAAAAGGCGTCCATTAAGTTTATGCCATAAGCTTGGCCGTAAGTAGATTGTTCCTTGACTACAACTTCTCGAAATCTTCAACCTAGTTTTGATACTTCCGGCGATAGCTATACACATTTACGTCTGTTATGCACAACCTTCTCCGGCAAAATGTCAACAAGTTATAACGATAGAACGTGTTTTAGTCTAAAAGCTAATTTGCCAACAAATGGCTAGATGACGTTCTTTCCTCGTATAGTTAAGAATCATATTCCTGCTGACCCCATCTTGCATAGTTGTATTAGTTTTGTAGTAATATTTAACACAAGCACAGCTTAAGATACTTTAGAGCGCACTAATGTGGAAAACGAACGAAATCAGACACACAAGCTGATGCATACTCATACTGAATGTGTCGGCTCCGGTCTCAAATTGTTCGGCTAGCAATTCGTCAGCTCCTGTTCCAATATTCTTCTTTAGCCGAGTTCTGCATTTCGACCTCATTCTGGCTACCGATGGGCACTTAACACGGCCTTCTTGGGTTGGTCCTGGGGTATCTTTGTTGCCGCTAGTATCAAATAAAATACTCTGTACACTAAGTGTATTAATTTGCAGATATTCTCCATTAGGAAAACGTACTAGCACCCAACAAACCTTCAGTTTGATTCTTGGGTAGAAATATCGACTTCATTCTAAAATCGGAAAAATCACAAACCTTTTACACTCATGCTTTCCATTTCTCCGTTTTTCCAGAAAAATACACGTTTTTCCCACAGATTTTTTTCCCGATAACTATTCTGTCCAAGACGTGATCAACAGACTGCGGGGTTACTCTCCATGATGTACTCTTTGTTTGAGCATGATTACAAATCCCCTGGTCGTAACATGGGTCCCTGAGAAGGTGTTTGCCACCTAAAAACGCTTCTTTAATGGAGTGAAAAATGCTTTGTTGTTACTTTGCAGTATTATTAAGGCAGAGAGTTCTTTCTTTCTTTAGGCAATTAGGTCCGTCGAGCTAAGTATGCTGCTGCTGCTTCTAAAGCTTTCCAATGTAGAGCCTCCGTGGTATGTCAGATGGTGCGTTTGTTGCCTTATTTAGACGGCTGCGAACTTTTGCTTCTACAAGGTGATGATCAAAATCGATGTTTACTTTTCGGGCCTATTTTATGTCGAACACACGGTTTGAATGCCTTCCGTTTATTATAAAACAATCAACATTTTATTTGTAGTCAGATCTTGCGAAGCCCATTTTTTTTTATCAGAAATGATTTGTCGGCCTAATTTTCCTGCAAAAATCTCCTCAGATGATTTTAATATCGTAGTCAGGGCAGCGGTCAAGTACTTGTTTAAGGAACTTGTATGATGTGTTTTTGGTCTATTTGTGCTGGTTTTCGGTCGAGATGTGGGGATAGGTAAGACTGTTGTTTCATCGGAGTGAATCTGGGGGTGAGGCGTTTGAGGTTCCGGCTTTCTTAGCAACAAGAAAAATCTCACGTAATATCTTTTAGTGAGTTTTTAGTTCGTTTCTTACTAACGAAAAACTCTTTTTCTTATATTTTGCTGCATTATTGTATGCTTAGCTTAAGTGCTGTAACTTTGCAAATTTCAAAGGTTTGAATAAAGATACATTTAAGGAAGTTGTGTTGTACTCATCGTAGTATATTGAAACACATTGCGTTGCATTAAATTGTTGTTGCTTTTTATATTTTGTTGCAATTGTCACGCCAAGTGAGATATACAAATAGAGGAATGCCCACTTTTGGCCATTGAATTTACTTTTTACAATTTCTGGTAATTTTTTTAGTAACGTTTGCTGTTTTTGTTCTAGCTGCTCTTTGAAATTCATTTTAATGTGGCTGAGATATGAATACATTTTTTAAAGAATTTTTTGTCTTCATACTTATGGAATCTTTTTTAATTCTAACTTGTAGCTGATTTAATTTATTGGCTGGAAATAAAAAGAAATCTCGGAAGCTTTTAATACACGTGTAAAGTAAAATTATTACAAGATTTCTGATTTTAACTTTTTTGTTTTACTAGTGCAGATTGGTAGTCCTATAAATTTAACATTAGAATTGAATTGTCATGATATTTGAATATAAATAGATACATGTTAACAGCACACAAATTTGTTTGAAAAAATGTGTGTTTTAGTAGTAAATGTTGAAATGCCACATCCAGGCATACATATGTATGTACTTACACACAAAAAATTATCTAAGAAAACTTTACTTAAATCAAGCCATAGCGGTGTCAAAAGTACGGTGAGTACGGTTTTTCTTAAATCAAGTACGAAATTTCTTATTCCAAGTAAAATTTTTCAAGTAAGAATTTCTTACTTTTAGCCACAGTTAAGCCAAAAACGGATTGATTTAAGTTCGGAACCGTACTTGATGTAAGCCAAAAAAAGATTGGTTTAAGCCATAAACGGGACTAATTCGAAAATGATATGTCATTTTTTTTGACTTATGGAGCTCTATTGAAGAAGAAGAATTTTATATTTTATTTTTATTTTATAATTAATTTATAATTTTTAAAAATATAATTTTTTGTATTTACCGAAGCTGAGATTCGAACAAGGGATTTTTGCACTGCAGCACAAGCGCGTTACCTCTAGGCCACCGAGACACTTTGTTTTCAAATGTAAAATAAGATATTAAAACAACAAGCTTTTTTCTGCTTGATTTGTTGAAGCAATCCGAATAGGCTTGATTTAAGAAAATGTAAGTAAGGATCGTACTTAAAAAGATTTTGGATAAATTCAAGAATAAAATTCTTGATTTTAGAAAGCGAGTTTTCTGTCTGTGTACATGACTGTATGTACATATATACACATATATATGTATTATTTTGAAAGCAATTGAAAAGCTAGTGCCAGACTAAAATCAATTTTTTTAAAGTATACATCCGTTCCAATGGTTTTATCTAAGAGCAACCGTGTCCTTGTATTACAGATAAGTATGTCGGCCATGTTGCGAGATGTTTCGAGATATCGAGTGCAAATGCATTTCGGGGTTATTTAAGTGTGCGTTCACATAGTTTAAAATTTTTTCATTTATCTCGTGGAATTTTAAGGTATTTGTGTTGCAGTTTAGGAAAGCTGCTGTGTTGGAGGGACAGTAAGCATTCTTATGACTTAACTTTATCTGCGTTGAATTTTTCTCTATGTTGAAGGCAGAGCCAGTGTCGCATTATTTTGTACCAGAGAATCAAGCTAATTTCAAAATTGAAATGTAGAGAGAAAGTTAAGTTTACAATCGAGATGAAGCACAACGTTTCCAGTAATTAGCTAAGGATCTTGGGCTTCTCTAGGTTTATTTTGACAACCATATGTAACTAAATGTGACTTCCATGTGGAGCAATTGAAACACCATCTGATAAACGAAACTCTTTGAGCAAATTCAAAGCTTCGTAGGCGCGTGTTTATTCAATTATAATTTTTTCCATAACTTTACCCAACCCTCTACTCAGATAATGTGATGCTGTAATTAATTCGAGGCCCCTTAAGGATCTTGATGAATTTTCGTTTTTCTGACAAAAACTGTTTCACATGTGTGTCAAAGATTCTGTATTACCTTGGATAGTAGTAGGTGGAAGATACAAATAAGCGGCATTTTTCAATATGGTCATTAAGACTAATTTGACAATCCTCCACATCTTTTGAAGTTTTTAACGGTAGATTTTTCAAACAGTAAGTGCTGATATATTTTTGTATATTTTCGTAATTTTGCCTTTAAGATAAGACAAAATCACTACTTACAATTAAGTGGGGCCTGTAATTGGTAATAACTATGAATGGGTGGTCCGCATATAGCTTCAACAAAGCTTGAACCCACAATTTTATTTATACGTGGACTATTTGCAATAACTGACTGATTATCTCCCTTGTAAAAACGCAGTGATGTAAAGATTTATAAAATTGTACTCAAAACGCGAGCTGTCCTTTGATTATAAAGTATATCTGGAATCCCCACAGACACACATATTTGGTAGGAAAAATCTTGCCTGGATGCTTAGGTATACAGGTATAGATCTTATATAAGGAATAAGCATGGTAAAAAATAAGGTTAAGTTGAAGGGAGTAGACATAAGCCAGCTACTAGCAAAAAAAAAAGATAAAAGAAAAGGGTGAAGTCAACAGAAATTGGTTAATACGGACGAACTTCTGTGACATTTCCCATTGACACTACCTGTTTTAAACCAATTGAAATTTTAGAGGAAGACGCAAAACTAATAGCAACAAGCCGAGTAGGTCAGGTAAAGCAACGTTAAAAGGAGGAGGTCTTAAGTCTAGCAGGACATATACCTAAACCAGTGGTTGGCTTGTTATGCACTTTTTAACACACATCTGGTTAAATATCAGACCTAAAACATTGGGCCCTGGGAAGTGACATAGACAATTCTCTACCGTTTCGACATCCTCCTTGAATGCCCTGCATCTGCTGTTATCCACATCCCTGGTCCAATAGAGGTTTGCTTGTGAGTTTAAGTAGCATACTCATCATCTCGCTTGACTCAGGCTTTCAAAGTTTTATAATATTCCTAGTTCTAACCTTATTCAGGTCGCCCAGAGGATTCCTATTATTCTGCCAATTGCCTCGTTGTTCTACTGCAACCTGTGGTTATTTTCCAAAAACTTTTTTAAGTCGGCCTTTGTCGCAACAAA
The DNA here is from genome assembly GCA_963583895.1 of Melanophora roralis. NCBI lineage: Eukaryota > Metazoa > Arthropoda > Insecta > Diptera > Rhinophoridae > Melanophora > Melanophora roralis. Next base: position 91,536,261 of record OY757187.1, on the reverse strand, counting down.
GGGCTTTGTAGTCCCCAGGTCGACGCCCTGCAGTCCCTTAGCCTTTATCGCCGGATTGTTCGCTCACCCATTTTCTCATCCCCTCTGATGACCAGGCATAGGTCATATTCGGGGCAACCATTAATCATCCTTTTGCATTGCAACACCGTCCTAGATCTGGTGTTTTTGGACATAACTGCTCTTATTGACGCTTGGCTACCTGTACGGCCATTAACATTGGATATGCGTGTGCCCTAAGCTACAAAAGACATTAGGTGACTGCCAGGGTATCTGCTTGTAGGGTAGTGTTGTGCTCCAAAAGGTTTCCGCATGGATGCCCAGTCCCGTTTTTTCCTCTGTCCTTGAGCCATCCGTAAAACAGCACGTCCCTTCAAGCATCTGCGTGCAGTCTCATTAAACCAGGACTATCGATTTGGCATCAGCGCAGCCGTAAGTCACCGTAAGCCTTTATCTTTATTAGAAGTTTACCATCTGATAACTTAACTGTCTCCGTACATCTCTCCAGTGACTCAAAAATGCGTTGATGTTTTGACATATAACACCCTTTCATCCATTACCTCATCGCCTGAAAGCCTTTCACTACAAGTGCGGCCTCGTAGCCTACGCGGGTTACAATAAACTGGATCCTTAGAGTCGTCTTTAAAATCTTTATTGCAACATTTTCCCGAGGCAACGTCTACCGTAGAACTTTCGTAGCACCGCAAAGTTGCACTTTCCTTCCATTTAAGTCCACCATTCTATAGAAGCGCAGATAGTATTCATGCGATTGTGCTTATGTATAGCCAGTGTGTCGTCTTTGGACTGAGGCGTCATTTTTATCCCATAGTCCTTCTGAATAGTTAGAACGCTATTGGAGTAGCGTACCAGAGTTAATTGCTGCTTAAAAAGTTCATAGAAACACTGCAATTGACGAAAAATTCCGGGTTAGAAAAATATTTAAATGCATTTGTTTGGAATCAATATAACTTGTCATATTTTGACAACACACATACATTCATAATTGTGTTATTAGTCATAAAGAGCTATTAAACAAATTGATTGTTCAATTTTATTGGTTGTACACCTTTTGCCACTGTCATTACTATTAAATTTATAACAAAATGTCATTAAGTGGCCTTTTAACATTTTAATAGTGACTTTTAAACAACTCATAATTTCAATAACGGTTAACGTTTTCTCTTTTCTGCCAAAATTTAAAAAAGAAACATTTTTTTTGCAACTTACTAAGTATGCTGCCATATAAGCAAAAGTCCATCCCAAAAACAACCTCAAATGTCAAAATGATTTTATTTTTTTTCTGCTATTTTGTGAGGAGAAAACAGTATGTTGTTATTGTTGTTTATGTTTTTGTATTTTATAAATGCACATGCTGCACGATAAATTTCGTGCATAATCATCAAAAACGTCATAAAAGGTAAGTTTTTATTTACCAACTGATTTGACTTAAATAATATACACTGCAGACAGACAGATATACACAGTCATGGATAAGTACAAGACACCGAAACTTTTCTAAGTTTTAATAGTTTTCGATATAAAGCACATCTATCTACTTGTGCGAATTTAACTGACTGACTGTTTGGTTACTTCAAATGTGTGTTATTTCTTTGGATAGATTTTTACAATGTTTAACATCCACTTTGCATTAGGTACAATCCAAAGTAGCAACTGCATGTTGCAAGTTCAATGTGATAAACTATGTATGTATGTATGTATGTATGTATGTATGTATGTATGTATGTATGTATGTATGTATGTATGTATGTATGTATGTACTTATGAATTTGTTTTAAAACAAAGTACAAACGATTACAGATATTTAACTATCGCTACAAAAATAAATTGTTTACCATTTTTATTTTGTTTATAGCTGCTGCTGTAGTTTAAAAAATTACTTTGATTTTAGAAAACATCATCCTAATGGTTTGATAAATTTTGATAAGAGCTTTTTTTAAAAAAAAGTGTATTTATATCACATGAAAATAACTTATTTTGAAATGCAATAGACAAAAATAACTGCATACATACGTACCCTGAAAAATATTTAAAGTTTTTTGTGAACAATTTTAAAAATAAATAATTTTTTAGTTAAACAATTTATATATTAAACACAGGTTTTTTTTCCTCCTAATTAATTAACCTCATATATGTATGTATATGTGAAATAACTAATACGAAAATTTAGGCTGCTGCTTCGGCTTCTTGAAGAAATATTCAATTCTGATCTAAATGACAACCACTTTATGCCATGGAGTATTAAGCAAATGTATGACCACTATTGGAAAATAAATTCTGTAAAAAAAAACTGCAACCAACTGACATGTGCCTGTCGCAACAGAATGGTAATTTGTGTGCTATCGCGAAACTCCCAAATCATTAATCAAACATGAAGGAGAATTGGGTATTACATGGCATGTTTGTATCTAAACAGAATACAGACATGTTTACTTATATTGTGCATTGAACGGCAATCATGAACCATTAAGTAAAAGAGCAGTTGAGTTGGTTAAAAGTACTTTAATACTGGATTATAAAATTTTTGCATGCAATTGTAAGTACAGCAAATGGTACACGAATCAGCATGCAAATAGAAAAAATTAAATAAATTTTAAAATAAATACATTATGCAACTAGAAATTTTTAAAATTTTTCTTTCTTTCTTTCGCATGTGTCACAAGCTGACCGAGCAAACGGCTTCAAGTTTGCTGTCTGTTCTTTCTGACCTTACCCAGCAATATGGGTCCAGTAGTTGAAATAATGGGTTTCTATTAATTCCCATTTGGTAACTGGTTAATAATTAAGCTTTAGTAGATAAGTTATTAAGCCTGTGCCTCGTTTCTGTATGGTATGTGAGAAGTTCTTTAGTCGAGAAATTTATAGTCGCCCTGTCAAGGACAGAATGAATCAAAGAAAAACTATTATAAATTTTTAATGTTAACTTGCAACATATTAAAATTATATGGCTCGCCCTGTTAATAACTGAACACTCCTATAATCTTAAAAAATTTCTCGATGCGAAAACTTCTCGCAAGTTAGAGAAACGAGGCACTGGGCTATGCACATCTCAACAGCACATACAAAAACATAACGATATAACATATAGGGGATTCACAAGGTGTTCTATTTGTCCTATTCACCTTTTGAATCTCCTAATAGTAACTAATAGCGCATGTGTATATCTTGTGTCATCTAAAGCCCCAAATTAAGTAAAGTTTTTGCTGGGATACACTTATGACAGCTTCCTAACTTCGGGCTTGAACACGAATCAAGCTAATTTTCATTGAAATCTAAATAAGACTTAAACATGGTGAAATAATATACAAGGTGACCTAATTAGAGTTAAAAATACAGCAATTGACAACACAGAGGTGAACATTATTTGTGCTTGACATATTGAACGAGCAAATAACGAAGGAGCAAACAACAATCAGCTGTGGTAACGAGGTCAACTTGTGCACCATTTTACCATGAACTTAAAAACACTCTTATTATCAGCTGACTTCTATTTCCGCCATATAATTTCTAACTTAGCTTGGACACTTGTTTATGTTATACAATGGTTGTGTATACTGTGTGTATGTGTGTTCGCTACATTTTCGACAACCAAGCTGGAATTAGCAACAACAAAATACATGCTAAAATTTTACAGGAAGTTGTCGTTTTAGGGACGATCCCACCTCCTTATTCCACCATGGTCATTAGTTAATAAAGATGTCAGTTCTTTGCAAAAATATGGTAACGTCACAAAATCGCAAAGTATAATATGATAGAATAGTAATAATAGAATAACTGTTAAAGCAAACAAACAAAGAAAAGCGTGGACATGCTGTTTTGTTCTGAAAATTTAAACAGAAACAAAAAACGAACTAAAAAATCGTCTACTTTAGTCATATTTAACAAATGAACAATAAATGAGGCAACTTTAAATAACTACCATACTACTTAGTTTTGCAAAATCTCATAGATATTAAATGTATATTGACAATATTTTAAATACTGCGAATGTACTTCCATTTAATGTCTTTACTAACATTTTTGATCATGTTCATGTTCAAAAAGGCAGGAGTGTCGGGTCTTTTCTGGAAAGTGTTCCTTGTAATTTGGGCTTAAATAGTTTGTGTTCATGATTCATGTATTAATGAATGATTTTTGTTTTTAATATAACATACATACATGGATTAACTGACTTACAATGTTAAGTTTTGACTGATGGACGGACATTGACTACACCCGCATAAAGTGGCAAACATATGCATGCGAGCGCACCGTACATTACCATGTTGCAAGTATAAGTACATATTAACGTATGAACGTGTATGGACGTATTAAATCTTGTGGTCATATTAAGGTACTTGATAATATATGTTTAAACATTATGGATTCAGGTGCTGAAGTAACTACATTAATAAATGAAATTTCTTAATATTTTTGTAATTTTTCAACAGTTTGTTCTTTAGACTTTAAAAAACTGACTAAATAACTTTTTATTAAAATGCAGAGATAAAAAAGAACTATTTAACCAAATTCATTAAAAGCGTTTATTAGAGCAAGATTTTAGCTTTGTAAGAATTCATAAACCCATATTAGTTGGCACCTTAAGAGTGTCTTTCTAGGTACATGAAAACATATCAGACACAAATGTTATTAAAATAAAATTTTTATTTAGGCCCAATTTCAATACTTACTAAATTTTAATTTTTTGCAAATCAAGAAATTAAAATTTTTTAGTTTTACCTTATTAGCGTTAGTTAAGAAAGAAAAATTTTTATTAAAAAAACAAATTTCTTACCGATACTAGCCGGGTACAGTCGTTAAGGGTTTTACGTGACATCTACCTTAAGGGCAATAATTCACGGTGCTCTCAACACTTGGTGGAAACAAAGCGTCCACCAGCGTCCCAAGAATTGACCACGCAGCCACCCAGGAACCAATTCTCTGCCATGACTCTGTGTAGCCATAACCCCTTGGTGAGGAATTGGGCTATATAAACCCGAATTGCGTTTCTAGTTTTGATCTCGCTTCTTCATAATCAAAACAGATCCGCGCCGACAAGACACCTCTCCACACGCTTGTGAAATAGCTCCCAACCTTAAGCAAGAAAGATAATGATTATCATGTTGCACCCAACGAATGCGACACCCAGCTCTGCTTGAAGTATCTTTTTCTCATCTAGACAAATCAATTACTCCTCCATCATCAATGCAATTCGATTTTTGCTGCATATGTATAGAGTCGTAAAATTATAATATTTCTATGAGAATATATGGTTTTTTAAAAGCTTATAAATACGCATCACTGTTTGCATTTGCCTTAATACAACTTAACGTTTAATAAAGACAATTAGTGCGTTAATTAGAAACAGTATGCAAATAATTTTTTCTGTGTAGATATCTCTAATAAAAGCATATTTACACGGGGATCAAACTTCGACGCATTGTAAAATAACTCATTAGCCATAGAAATAAGGGAATAAATTTTAGTCTCTCTTCCTTTTTTTATATGGAGTTTTGGTTGCCTCGGCAAATTAGCGGTAAGTGCATGAGTCTACCAGTCTAGGGGTTGTGGGTTTGATTCCCACCAGAAACCATGGTAAGTCTGCTTCATTTATTCTTTTTTTTTCTTATCTTTCTCTAATTTTCTTCTTTCCTTCCATCTCTACCCTTTTACCTGTTTTTCCAGGTAACACAAAGCGACCGAATTAAGCCCAGGTAAGCTGTATCCTTACCTCTAACGGCTGCCTGTTCTACCTAACCTAACATTACCCAACCTTATATGGAGTTTGACGTTAGGAACTTTCTCTTTTATGACTGGGAAAGTGTTAAACTCCATATAAAAAAGTAAAAAAAAGGAGAAGAGGCTATATTCCCTTATTGCTACGACCTGATGAATTATTTGACCATGATTCAAAGTTTCCACCCCAACCATGATTGGAACTCAATGGTTCGCCGCACAATTTTTTAAAAACGAACCTTCTAGATTTATTTTGATAACAAGTTATGGGAAATTTACCCATAAAATCACTTAAAAAATTAATCATATAAAATCGGTAAATCTACAAATTAAATGAAAAAAAAAACGATATATAATAAGGAAAGGGGAGAAGTGAAACAAGAACAATTATGTGAACACAAGGGTTCCCAGAGCTAACCTAGTTGTTCATATTACCGTGTGAACATGCTCTGAACCCTTAAAAAACCTTCTAAAGATAACTGTTGTGAATATGTCCATATTTATTGAGTCTTTCTTAGCTCCTTTCGAATTTTAACAATATTTTAGTAAAACCCGGTTCGCTTCGCAACACATCTTTAAGCTGCTTTGCTTCAAGCTTATTAAGGAAGCAAACAGATAAAATATTCCGAAAATTGGCTTTTTGGTCCATTATGACAATAGTATGTGGAGTTGTGTGTATGAAAGTGTGTTTGTAACATTTATCACTATTCTGTCATAGTTATTTTTTTTAAATTGTTTTGGTTCTTTGGTAATCTGACATTTATATTATTTTGTTTGTGCAATTGTTGGTTTGCACAAAAAGAAAAACATGCTGGCATTTATGACATTTTATGGCGCCATTAAATATGTTGTTGTTATAGTTCAAGTTGTTCTTTGATGCATATTGCATGTTGATATTTGTTGTTCCTATATGCACTCAGACACACACACACACACTCACACATATGTTTTTAAATTTTCACTCATTTATTTTTTTGGACTTTTTATAGTTTTGTAGTTTTTATTACAAAATCTCTGTATTCTACGAGAATCATAAATTAAACATATTTAATGTCTATAAACATCATAATCACCATGTTTATCGCAAACATAAATTTTTGTTAAAACTATTTTGTCTTTTTTTTTCTATATTTTTTTTTTATTTCTTTTCATATTAAATTGGCTTGCAAAATATTTGATATTTAATACGGTTAGATTAAAACGTAAGATAGATTAAACGTTTACACCGTAATTGTGTATGATTATGTTGCATGCAATAATTGTGTGCCACATTAATTAGTGGACATTAAAATATGTTTAATAATCGGGGTAATGATGTTATTATTGCTCTAGTAATGCGTATAAATGTTTTAAGCGGAGAATAGCAAGAATGTGGTAAATATTTTAAAGAATTTATATGCAGCTCTGAAGTTTTTTATGTTGATTTTCTATTTTTAGTTTGAAAATATGTATAAAAGTATGTTTAAGCATACTTGTACTTATGTATGTAAATATGTACATCTATCAAGTTTAATACTTGTGTTTTTTACTTTAATTATATCTCAAGTTTCTTGTACGTACAACAAACGTATATTTTGTTAACAGTTCCATTACATTTTTGCTTCATTGATATATAGAGTATACTGAGTGCAATGTTACATTTCATCGTTTTATCAATAAATTTAAATTGACATTTCACACTTGATATGTCACACGATACTTCTGTCAAATATTACCAAAACATGAACGATTGCAAGGAAAACATGAAAATCAACTTGAAAAACAACAGAGAAACTTTAAATATGTCTCCACAGCAATAGGAATGCACTACTTTACCAATTTAACAAGAAGTACTTGCATACAACTCCTTTAACACGAGGCAGCCAGTAAACATACATACTTACATGCACAAAAAGCGCTTACATACATTCATACATACAAATCTGTCTAAAACACCGTCCATTCGGGCAACAATCGAAATAAATGAAATCTTTATTGAAGACATTTTAACATACAGGTTCATGTAATCTTTTTGTAGCCAATAACAAAAACAACAACAACATTAGTCACTATATCGGGAAAAAAGGACATTAACAACTTTTAAAATACAAAAATATTGAATAAGTCCAACATATTTTTGACAACAACAACAACACGGCAAAAATGATAAGACAACAAACTTCAAAAAACGACAAAAAAAATAAAAACTTTAAGTAAATAAATACCAAAACTTTAAGCAGTTGAAAGACAACATTTCAGACCGTTTTATTTCCAAAGTTCTTTTTAAATTAAAAGAAGCCTCAATAATAGATAGAGAATTGCAGTTAACATCTTTGACAAATGTAAGATCATTACCAATATAAGTCATTAACACTCACATTAACTCGCATGGTTGCATCTGAGGGCAACAGTGTTCCTCCTTTTCAAACATGTATGTCAGCTATGTTGTAAGATGTTTCGAGCGAACGGATTTGTAGGTGTTTTTAACTTATTTTAAAACCTTAACATATAAGTAGTTTAAATTTTATTATTTAGCTCGTGGAACTTGAGAATCTTTGTGAATATTTCCGAGCGGTAGTTATCATTTGTAGGATTTTCTCTTAAGGCAGTTGAATTTTCTCTATATAGGAGGCAAAGGTAATAACTAGTAAGTAGAGCCAACCCTTAATGTTTGTACCACATATTAATAAAATTGGTTTCGAAATCGAGTTGTAGGGCAGAAACTTACAATCGAGATCAAAATAAAGAGTTGTGGCTTCATAGACAACAAATTTACTTATAATAATAAAAAATTAAATAAAAACTAACCCATCGAAAGATTTTCCTTACCCAATGCTTCGGTGGGGAAAATCAATTTTCGGATTTTTTCTTTAACACAAAAATATAAATTGCAGAAAATGGTTGCATATTTAACATATTTTCCCACTGTGCAATAATCAAATCAAGCAGCAAAGTGCAATAAATATAAAAAGAAAACAAAACAGTTCATATGCAATTAAAGGAAAATAAAAACTGCCCAGATAAAGTTCACATTAAAGTTACGATTTTACAAAATTAAAACATGTTTTGCTTATAAATAAATTAAAATAATCGCACTTTTAACAACATTAAGTCATTAGCAATCAAAAAAGAATATTTGTTCCTACAAAACTCCTATTTAACTCCTTGTCAATGCAAAAGCTTGTCTTTCTTTAAGCTAAACCGTTAGGGAGACATAAAAGTCACTTCTTGCTGACGAGCTGTAAGTCTGGCAACTAAACATTCATTTTTACATTCAATTCAATCATCCAGGTTGGTACTTACATATAAATAATAACCCTGTTCATATCTTTTAATAGGGTACCAGGACTTTGTTATCAGTACGTGCCTTACAGCAGAGGTGTTGCCAACTGATTTAATGTTCATTATTTTGAGTTGATTCTATGGATGACTGGACCGTTTGTCCGACCACTTTGTTTATATTTTTTTACATTTTTGAATTGTTTTGTTTTTAGGGATATTCAATGACTGTTGTCTTATGAAGTTATTAATAAAATGTTGTTTAAGTAGCTGCCCTGCAAGTGAATTGTTTGTTCTGTTTAAATATCCAATACATCTCATTCAGTTCGATTTGTTCCTTTCGTTGTTGTAGTTGTTAGTCATAATTCCAACTTAAAGTTTAGTGAAGACAACAGAGGAAAACTTTGAATGCACATAAAGGCAGTCTTAAAACAAGTAGGAGCGCTATATTCGGCTGTGCGGAATCTTATAAACCCTTCCCATTGGTCTGTCGAAACCCTGAACTTTTTTATTTTTTTATTTTTATCCATTTTTTTATTTTTAAAGTATTTCTTATTTTTAAATAGGGATCAGTGTCAATTTTAACCCTCTTAGGATGACCACGGGGAAGTTGTATGGGTTTTTATCCTAATTTTTTCGAATTTTGTATGGTAATCCCATTTGGAGGGTGGGGATAGGAGGTCAGTTTGCTCTAGGAAAATGTTTGCATGAAAATATGAGTTGGGGTCAGTCCTAAATTTGACCAATACCTGGGCACAATGGAAACGAAAGTTTTCGTGAGGAAAAATTAATAGGAGTCGGGCTTATATTGAAGGGGCAATTCTGAGGCAGATGTATAGGATTTTATGTAAAAATTTAAGAGAAATACACAAAAGTAGTCGTGGTTGCTGGTTAATATCTTTATCAGTTATCGGGAAATTTTGTTTGAATTTAATAACTATTTTTTCAAAGATATTTATGTTACCATTACCGGTCTATGCGACATCGGGGAGGCTTCAAAAAGTTGTTTTGAACCCTAACACAGACAGACGGACATCGCTTAATCGACTTCCATATCTATTAGAATCAAGAAAATATATACTTTATGGGTTCGCAGATATATATTAAAGAAATTACAAACGGAATGATAAACTTATATATACCCTTATCACTTATGTGAAGGGTATAATAAATGATGGTTGAGACTTTTTTACCGCGACACAATCATTATCGGATATTAAGTATCAAAAACAAAAACAACGGCAACATCACTTGCGGTCATGTTACACTAAATATACATAAATGCGTATGTAGAATACATATTTTAAATGTCCGTCCACTTGTGTTCTTTCCTTCGCAGTTGTGTTGTGATTAAACTTAAAGTGTTGGCAATCAAAATGACATGAAATATGAGTATCACCTTTTACGGTTGCATACATATTTTTTCGACTAATTAAATTGATGTTACAAATAATAAGGACTCAAAAAACCCAAAAAGGAAAATAATTAAATGACAGAACATTATAACTAAGAGTACAAACTTATAAAAACGTTATTACAAAACCTGCAAAAAACGAAGGATTTATATTTATGGAATGGATTACTTATCTCTGTAATAAAAAGTAAATTAATTTTAAAAGAGTTTGAAAATTTATGTGTACTCTTTTCTTTAGTTTTTAAAGAAAAGTTTTATTCTTTTTTAATTAAAAAAGGGGATCATTTAGATGGTTTAATTTAAAAAAACTTATATATTAAAACTGCTCACTGGAGCTTATTAAAATACGTCTTAACATTGCGACATTTTAGTTTAAATACTGTGAATGTGTTGAAAAGTTAAAAGTTTATTTTTGTGAGTGAATTAAATGTACTAATAAGCCAATAGGTGTCCAATTTTGTAGTTTAAAATGCATGTTTATTTAAGACACTTTTCTATGGATTTGACCATAGTAAAAAATAAATTTGCCACATCGCTACATATTAGTTTTAATACAATCTTTGTAAATAACCCAAATAAAAACAAAATTAAATTTTTTGGCCCTTTGCTTTCTGGCTTGACACAAGCTGTTGCTACTGTTTTTTTTTGTGTTTCTAAATTGCCCCAAAAACAAAGGAAAAGTAACCCTGCAGGTAATATTTTTAGCTTTAAGTCATAAATAGTCTTTTATGGAACAATTGTTTCGTAACATCTAAGAATAATTATTTATCTGCTACAGGCTTATGAAAAATTCCAAATTAAAAAGTTAAATGATTCCCTTTAAAAATTTTTGCATCAGTTTTTGCGAGCTTCTTGAGAGCTTTGATATTTAACTCGAAACGGCTTATTATTCACAAGCTATATATGCAACCTTTTAATTCCGCAAGTACATTCTTAAAATCTTAAGTGTATCCTTGATTAAAGATACTCTTTGGATATTATGATCGTATATAGTTGATATAACAACTTGCTTGAGCTTTTTAAACATCAACAAGTAATAAGATAATATTCGGTAAAGTTCGGCCGCATATCCTACACCATAGTTCATATTGGTCTATAACAGTGTCAATGTGCTCTTTCCAAATGTGGGGCTTATCGATGGGAAATTATTGATCATATAAAAAAGCTGATATTAACATCTTTGTTTAAAAAAGGATTTTGTACGTGTAATAATAGTTTATATCACAATGATTACTTATTGACCGATCTAAATAAAATTTAAAAATCTGACCTGTGTCAGAGGGATGAACGGACAGATGCGCATGGTATAATTAAGGTAGGTTTTTAACTCTAATTTCATTTTATCAAATATTCCGAAGTATCTTGAAATCATTCTATAGAAAAATTAATTTTGCAGCCGAAAATTGGGACAAAAGAAAAAAAAACATAAATTGCGGTTTAAATGAGTAAAGGTGTCATTGGTAAAACCTGTGACCTTAGTCTCCGGAACATTAGCAGGTTATACAAAAATTAAATAATCAAGTCTAGTGAAAAGATTAAGACTCTGCTATAAATCGCTCAGGAATTGATCAGATGATGCGTAATTGTAATAACAAGGGCAATTGCTGCTGTAGGCGAGGATGTTGAGCTGTCGCCGGTCGTTCCTAAGATGAATTTTTGTCAGGGACCCATTTAAAGTCTAGTTCGTTCATCAGCTGCTGCCTGTCGATCGCCAAACGTGTACAACTAATGCCAAAGCCTTTCACAATCTCAAGGTCAAAATTGACGATTTTTCGACCAAAATCATCATTAGAGATTAGGTTCTTTTCTACATCAGCCGGTACGTGAACAAGCAAAACTATCGCTTCTAGGGAATCGACAACCCATGAGTAACGCACGAGGAACCATTACACCTGCTCAAAGTGACTGCATGGTGCGCTGTTCGCTCTGGAGGAGTCATTTTTTTTCGAGGACACCGCTGGTCAAACGACAACAGTGGAAGGTGCACGCTATAGGGCCATATTAGCCGGGTTTTTTCTGCCGCAGTTGAGCAAGTGGTTCCAACAGGACAAAGCAATGGCCCACACTCATCTTTTGTTTCGGCGATTTACATTGGCCCGCAAGATCGCCTGGGTTCCCCATTTAAAACTTTTTTTGTTGAGTTTTGTAAAATGCCGTGATTACATGAACAAGCCCCAGACCCTGGAAGCCCTTATGGACAACATTCGACACGACTGTCGAAAATCTGTCGCCTGAAGCTCTTGTCGTAAAACGAGCACATTAAGCAAACAATTGTGGCGGCGACCATTTGGCCGATATCATTTTCTCGACTTGGCCGGTAAAATTTTAAACTTTCAAATAATCATAATCAAAAAACAGAATCGATATTTTTCATTTAAAATAAAATGAGAGCCAAACAACATCGCATCACTTCTTTTTGCCCACCTTGAGTATGTTTATTGCACAAAAAGGTCCGAATTTTATTCAGATTAACCGATAAATGCAGCTGAACTATTGAAAATATGCCGACAGCCAAGATGCCATCAGGCCTGTTACTCTACATCGCGACTTGTGTGCGGATGGCAAACATAATTGAAGGGGAAGGGAGTACCTTTTTTGAACTAACAAAAAGTATTAAAATTTTAAGACTAATCATTTTAGTTCAGCCAGTGCCAGACTAAAATTCAAGTTCTCCTATAAAATTAATTTATTTCAATGGTTTCATCTAAGCGCAATAGTATCCTTTTTCCAGACGAGTGTTTTGACCGTTTTGCAAGATGATTTACGTGAGCGTATTCTAATATCACTTTGTTGCTGATAAAGAAGCAAAAGGTGGTGCGAAACTTGATAATGCGGTTACTAACCCTTTTCGTGGAATTTTGCTCTTTTCCTGCATAGCTTCGCGTAGAAACATATGCTGATGATTTGCTAAGAAAAGGGTTGTTTCCAAGACGAACAAGTCCAAGTTTTGTCCATCGAGACCGACTAAACGCAAGAGATTCAGTTCCCTCGTTGACTGGTCATTGACGATTCGGCCACCACGCCAAAGGAGAGCATCCATTATCTTCTTTCTTCTCGTCCGACATTTAAAAATGTTTAGTGCCTCAGACCTAGCTGACATAAGCCAGTCGGATGTATCATTCTTTATCAGTGAAAATGTTGGCTCTCAAATGAGAACTAAATAAGGCGACTACGGCCAACCTAATTGCTTAGAATTTACACTTCTTTTAAAATTTTCCTTTTTTAATCAATTTTCCTCCACTCTCTCTCTCTCTTTATCTCTCTTTCATATCACAAAGAGACCGAGATAATTATCCCGTGGAAGCTGGACCTCAGTCCACCTTTTTTGCGCCGCTGCCTCCTTCCAATAATAAAAATGGGTTCCTTCCATTTGTTATTATTGAAACAGGTAAAATGTTAAATTTATTTAGCAGTTACTTTTAGCCTATTTGGGCTTAGGTCTTGCTGAAATTACTTTTCTTTTAAAGAACATCAGGTTTTATGCGCATATTTCCTTGACAAATATGTTGTGGTTTCTCAAATAAAACACTTTTGGACTACGCTTGCATATGTATGTTAAAGATCAAATCTTTCTTCTAAAACATTCAATAAAATTTATAAAAAAATCCAAATAAATATAAAAAAAAAATATCGATGATAAAATATTTAGGGATGGACAGCAACTTAATTAAGTTTTCTGTTCAACTTGTTAAAAACTAATAAAAATTGTAAACTGTGACATTCAAATGTTGTTGGTTTTTTTTTTAATTTTTGACATGTCAACAAACCATCAATTTTGAAATAATCAGCAGCAGCAGCCAAAAAGTGTTACTGGAACTGGAATATTGTATTTGATTATAGTAATCATGTTTGGTTTTATAAAAAACCATCGGCGAATTGGAAACAACATGTTGTTGAGACAACACACAAATATTAATGTTAACGAGGCGATAGTTAAAACAACAAAAACAACCAATTAAATGTTTAAATGTAGAAAATAAAGAAATTTAACAACTTTGCTAATGAGATCGAATTTAAATTAAAATTTGATTTACTTAAGATACGAGGGTTGTAAGACGTTAATCGATTTCCTAGCAAAAACTACTAAATTGCCTGTAGGATATTTGTAAGGGAATATAAAGCTAATATAAGCTTACAAATCTGCAGATATGTATATATGAAAGGACATATTATTGCCAAGCCTTACGGACCTTGCCCATATGGGCAATCCAACGTTTAATCTCCCATACTTAATTGCTTTTTTTGTATGCACTCTAGCGAGAAATTAGTTTAAAAGATGAGTAGCTTGATACATCTTGCAACATAGTGGAAATACTCGTCTGAAAAGAAGGGATATTACTACGCTCAAATTAAACTATTAAAACGAATTAATTTTATTATGACCCTGGCACTAGATAATTACAAGACTAAGTAGTATTAATTATTAAGTTTTAAAATTCTTATGGTTATTTCGCATAAGCGACGATTCAATAATAAAAATATGCAAAAAAAAAAAAGGAAAAGATAAGTACCTTAATCGAAACCTTAGCAATTTGATGTTCTTTTTTATTGCAATATATTATTACATCGCTATTTCAACTGAACAACTCGCTAATTGGTTAACTAACCACATTATTGGCATTATTCCTTTCGGCCTTATAAAAGGCATATCCCAATTAATATTTGAGTCTGAAGTCTCGTTTCAATCACACTTTGCAGTCCTCAATTAATCTTAACTTAGAAATTTCTCTTATCTGAGAAGTTAAGACATCGATAACGGTTTAAGTATCTATAATAAACATCTTTTAAAAGCCGCTAAACATGATCCTTGAATGATTTATGTGAAACAGCTTCTGACTGAAAAGAGGTGGGTTCCTAGAGAACGGATATAATACAGCACGCTGCTGCTTTAGACTTAGTTGAAAGAATTCACAAACATTTTAGAAATTTACTGGAGACACATTATAGAGCAGCTTAAAAGAACTAGATTCGACTCCTCAGACGAATTAATTCCTACGGCGGTCAGCTTAATGTTTAGGAAGATCCTTTTTTGTAAAACTTCTACCACTGCGTAATCTGTGAGGTTCCTAAGCAAGACATTACAAAAGAAAAATGCGATCTTCTCGCAAATCATTAAGAGAACGTATTAAATCTTAATATATGTATGTACTGACATAACAAAATTAATCCCTATTTCCGTTTGACGTCCTATAGGGACACGATTTCAACTCCCACTTGATATCTTAATGGCTACTGATCATTGTTGTATTAAAAAAAGCTGCTGTTTTTAAACAAATTTAGTAGCAAAATGCTCCTAAAGCTATGTTTTACAGCGAAAACAGCTAAAGACCTTGAATACTTCCTAAAAATATAAAAAGTTGCCTTAGTACAGTTGTTTTCTTATTTTGGAAAGTGTCCTTCGAAGATGGAAGTCTTATAGACATTTAAGGCTGTTACCAACTAATTATGTCAAAATTTGGTGTCATATTTGACTGCAATTCCAATCATCAATTTGACTTTTGAGTATTGGACTAAGTATGGATGTCTCCTAAGCCTTCAACAAAGTATTGCATGAAGGTCTGTAAATCTCCATATCCTTTTAGAGTAGTGAATAGCCGGCTGACAATACATGACAAAACAGGAGGTCCACTTTATTGGTTCTCAACCAACAGGGACAGACGTACTTTAGGGCAGCAGTCTTAGTCTAACTCTATACTGCCTATTCACAGCAGACTTCGAAACCAATAGCCAAACACACACGACATTATTTGCTGATAAAACTTCCTGAGTCTTCTAATCAACTTTAGATTTATTCAATTATTCAGGTAGAGAATTCGGCAAAATTATGTGAAAGAAAAGTAAATAATCAGAAATATATTCACGTGACTAATACTTTACGCAGAGAATTTTATTAAAGATCTTTATTAAAGACCAGATGTTGCCATTCACCTGAATTTAATTAATTTATTTAGATTAAAAAGCATCAAAAGAAAATTTCTGCAAATAAGGTAGGATGTGAATTTCGAAAGTTGGGCATATATGGGACCCACTAACTATTTGTGTTATTTATTAAAGGACTTCAAATCTGTTGACGTAAGTTGATAGATATATGCAACATT
The DNA here is from genome assembly GCA_963583895.1 of Melanophora roralis. Lineage (NCBI taxonomy): Eukaryota > Metazoa > Arthropoda > Insecta > Diptera > Rhinophoridae > Melanophora > Melanophora roralis. The sequence goes on along the minus strand of OY757187.1, from coordinate 91,519,761 downwards.
TTGTGGAACTAGCATTGTCCCTTTGACAAAAACTAATCTATTTATTTATTTATTTATTTATTTATTATTTATTTGTACTGTACCACACACAAGACCATGTGTCTTATATTGCAGTGTGGAACTGATTAATTGAATAATTTACAAATCATTTTAAAATTTTACAAATCATTATACATATATAAAACATAAAGTGAAAATACATATACTTATAATAAAATACAAAAAAGAAAAAATTAATAAAAAACAAGCTATATCATTGAGTATAATTTTAGAATATTTTCTTTAAACTTTCGTGCGTTACTTAATGTTTGAAAGGAAAAAGGAATAGAATTCCAGAGAGGTATTGCGAATATATAGAAATGCCACTGTGATATTAAGCTTTTATGCACAAAAGATTTCAATCTCTTTCCTCTGCAGTTATTTGCGAATGATAGTTTACTGTAGAGATGATCAGGCTGTTTAGTATGAACTATATTGTGCATAAAAACCAATACTTTCATATTAAGCAGGTTGTCGAGAGAGATTCCATATAGCTGTGATGAGAAAATTGATAATCTAGATCGTTTATTCAAACCGTACACATACCGGATTATACTGTTAAAAGTAACATTTAATTTTCTTTTACTTGCCATGTCACATTTAGCGAACAGCTCGCATCCATATAATAAAATAGGAATAAGGTAAGTTTTTGCAAGAAGTATTCTAATTTTTAAAGGTGTACAATATTGAGTTTGCCAAAAACTCCTCAGCATAGAAAAAGTGCGCCCGCAAGCATATTTAATGTGGTCTGACCAGGTCAGGGTTTTATTAAAGAAGACTCCTAAATTTTTAGCAGAATTAACTATATCAATAGACTGATTATTAATAAATATACGAGGTATAGTATTAGGTCGAGCAGATCGTTTATGTATAATAATACACTTAGATTTCTTAGGATTTATTCCAAGTCCGTTAGCGGATGCCCAAGTGTGAATTCGATGGAGTTGCATATTCAAGGAAGCAATACAATGATCAGTCATTGAATTTTCACAACTTGTATAAAGTTGGACATCATCTGCATACATTCTTATTTTACAGTCAGTTAAAATGTTGGGAAGATCATTTGCGTACATAGAAAACAAGAGTGGACCCACTATCGAACCTTGTGGAACCCCTCTCATCAAAGGAGGCGCTCCTGATTTGTTAGTATGAGTATCTATATACTGATATCTATTACGTAAATACGTAAACAGCAACTTTGTAGCACTCGAAGAAAAACCAAAGAAATGACTTAACTTATAGCACAGGATACTGTGATCTACTGTATCAAAAGCCTTGGAATGATCCAGTAGTACTAAAAAGGCAGTTTTACCACGGTCAACTTCCTTCCTGATTTCCTCAGCGACATCAATTAGGGCCGTTATACAACTGTGATTCTTCTTAAAACCTGATTGTTGGTCAGAAAGCATTTTATTGTCATCTAGAAAACGAGTTATTTGCTTGTGCATAATTCTTTCGAAAGCTTTAGACAGATATGGAAGTATTGCAATTGGTCTATAGTCAGAGCATGTCTTAGGTATAGGTATGATTTTTGCTATTTTCCATTTCGAAGGAAATTGCCCCATTGTAAGTATTCTATTAAAAATAAATGTTAGGAAGGGAAGTAAATGAGGTAGAAGAACTTTCAGAAATTTAGGATTAATGCCATCCACACCTATTGAATTAGATTTGATTGACAGCAAACTTTCTAATACGTCACACTGATCAACAGTTGCAAAAGAAAAAACAGAGGCTGGCCTACTAATATTAAAATTATCGTAATAGTTTAGATCAGCTTTACCCATTGGAATATTAACAAATTTATCATTAAGAATATCAGCGTCAATTAAACAATGGTCCAGGGGAGCAGTCTTACCAATACCAATTTCTCGAATAGATTGCCAGGTTTTTTTGGAACTAATTGCGGAAGAAAACTTAGTAGAATAAAAATCAAATTTTGCTTTTTTTTATAAGGCTATTGACTTTTCTTTTGGCAGTGCGATAGACTTCATGTAAATACGTTGTTTTGAACCTTTTCCATCTAACATAAGCAGAATCCCTCAGATTGATATATTCTTTTATCTCTGTCGAGAACCATGGCTTTAGCTGCTTATTGATGAAAATAGTTTTTAAAGGGACTGCTAAGTCAAATAAAAAATTAATATTGTATTCAAGGAATGCAAGTTGATCATCAATAGAATTAATGTAATATAAGCTAGCCCAATCAATTTTAAAGAACTCTAGATCCAGTAGCCTAAGATTCATATGCTTAAAATCCCGAAAAGTAATTGCTTGAGCAAGTGTAACTAAGTTAAAATTGTAAGTCATAAAAATAAGATCATGTTTAGAAAAGCATGGAGCTGATAGCTGATCATAAAGCAGTATTTTGGAACAATTGCCTACAATAAATAAATCCAAAAGAGTATTGCTAGTAGCAGTAAAATGCGTTGGAGTTTTAGTGTTAGATAGCGAAAGACCAAGTGAATAAAATTCATCCAAAAGACTGCAATCTTCTAAGATGTTCGAATTAAAGTCACCAGCTATTAAAATATCGTCATACATCGCAGTAAGCATTTCCAACGTATGTATAAACCGACTAACAATAATGTTTTTATTAGGTCTGTAAACACTACCCACTAGCAATTTTCTTCCTTCATTAATTACTTCAATAAAAAGGTACTCAACAAAGTTAAAAGGTTCTAAATTCAACACATCTTCAAAATCGCAATTTTGTTTTGAAGTGCATTTAATGCTAAAATTAATTCCCTTTCTTATATAAATTGCAACACCACCATATCTATCTTCTCTGTCAACCCGACATAGATTGTAACCAATCAAAGAAACAGAAAGATCAGTTAAGCTGGAAACAAACCAAGTTTCAGATACGCAAATAAAATCAATACCTGAATTTTCAAAAATATATCGAAATTCATCAATCTTACCTTTTAAGCTCTGCGCGTTGATATGACATATTTTGATACCATCTCTCTGTTTGGCAAGGATCTTGACCATATTCGCAACACTAACTCTGGTAGAAATTCTAGAGCTGTTATTCATAATAAAGTAATAAAACTTCTAAGACAGTAACGCACGATACAAAAGTAATATTGAAATTAAAAATAAAAATTCTAAAATTTAAATAAATATATATGTAAAATGTAGATAATACGAAAAGTAATTGAAACATTAAATGATGATAAAGAATTGAAATAGAAAATTTTAAGTAAATATAGCAAAATATCAAAGATCGACACTTATGGTTGATTAGAAAATTCATCATGACTGTTTTCCATGGCAGGCGATGGTGCAGATCCACGAAATAATTTGTACAGATGCTCAATTTCATCAATCATTATTACATTACTATCAGCAGTTTCTTTAATGTAAACTAAACCACGCATAGTAAAGGCACTGTGAAGGCGTTTTTGTTTTTTGAGTTTAATAGCAGCACGCAGAATATTAAAGTTGGATGCAGTAAGGTTTTCGTTTACATAGAATCTATTGTCTGATGATTCGCCAATATGTTTTAAGCAAAAATGGAAACCCTTGTGTATTTTCCGGTAATTAGCAAGAGTCTTAAGAAAAAAGTTCTTGTCATACGGAGACCATAGTTTAACGATCACCACCGCGTCTTTCGAAATGTTTTTGTTCTTGTTATTAGAGTTCAGCAAGCGGTAAATCGTTTTGACTGCAGGAACTGAAGTGTTTATAACATTACAAATTTTTTCAAATATTAAATACAAGTTTTCATTTTCTTTAAACGGTATTTCATTTAAGCGTAGTTCGCAAGAAACATTTCTGTTCTCTTGTTGCTTAACTTTTGACTTTAAAACATTAATTTCATCCTGCATATTTTTAACGGAGGCAGTCACTATTTCCAATTGTTTAACTCTTTCAGTGACGTCATGTATCTCTTGTTTGATTATACTGAAGCTTTTATCAAATACATTAGAAAGCTCAGATTTATGTTCATTAAATTTATTGTCAATTAACAGCTCAATTTCTCGGGCAAACTTATCGAAACGTTTTTCAATTATATTTAGTGTTTTAAATGGAGAATCAAAAGTAAAGTAAACAATAACGGCCAAAAGAAGCAAGGGTTATCAAACTGTTCACTTTATGGCAGCACTTAAATAATTAACAAAAACTTGGCACTACTTTTAATGACGACCAGTATTTGTCAGAACAGGCCAGCTGATGATGTTATTAGTAAAATATTTTTATTGAGTGACTTTGTAAATTAATCTTTTATTAAACACTTCCAATAGGCTTCAAATAGAGAAATCAAATTTCAATCCACAATTACTTGCCTAAAACACCATGCCAATAAAAAATATCACACAGCACCGAGGATCACTTCAATAAAAAGTTCACCAGTTTCAAAACAAGTAAATAAAACTTGCTAAATCCTCCTTATTTTGAACAAAAAGATCGGACCACGGCAGCAAAAGTATGTATGTATCGAACGCTTAATACTGTTAGCTTCTGCTTCAAATTAAATCGAAATATCTTCAAAATGCGACCTGTGCTTTGATTTCAAGAATATATAGACACCAAGCCGGGCGGACGAATGGACGTGCTTTGGTAAACTCAGAAAGTGTATCGGTACACTTGAATGTGGGGCTTAGAGTTTTATTTTTCTGCGTTACAAAACATGGGCATAAGCATACCCCTACCACATACTTATGAATATGGTTTGTGGTATTAAAAAGCCATAGCTGCTCATCAACCTGAATCTTTTTTACTTCGTTTATTTATTTGATTTTCAAATATCATTCGATATATTTGCAGTACCTCAATCAGTATAACTTGTAGTTAACTGTTAAACTTTCATTCTCAAACAACCCTCGTGAGTTGTTTGTGTCTTTTTTTAAAGATTCTTAAAAATTTTTTTATTAAATAAAATTCAAATGACCAAAAATTGGATTAAACACCTGTATTTTAACTTAAAAAAAATTATTGAAACATTAAAATTGTTATTGAAAATATACAGAAGGGAAATATACTTAAGACTGTTTAAGAAACATCCAAATGTTTTCATTAGTTTTCTTGTTCGACATACAATATCTAATGATTTTTATGGTTGTACAATTTAAATATTTCTATCTTGTATTTTCTAGTTAGAAATGTCTGTAAAATGTTATGTAAAACTGTTATAACCGAAAAAGAATTTATAGCTGGAATTTGTTTTGTTTTTCCAAAAATACATCAATATTTAATTAATGATTATTATTTAATTGGTGGAACATGCATTTCTCGAAAATTTGTTTGTCTATACAAGAATTCATGTTGTGTATCTTCTGGTTATATATTTTTATGATACAATATTTGAATTAATAAAATGTCTAAGGAATTTTGTTTGTATGACTTTATTAAGACATGTTTGTGATACCCTTCACATAGTGATAAGGGTTTATATTAGTTTGTCATGCCGTTTGTAATTTCTACAATATTCACTTCAGACCTTATAAAGTGACATATTCTGTATCCTTATGGATAGGGGAGTTAACATGGCCATGTCCGTCTGTCCATCTGTGTGTTTGTTGAAATCAAGTTTCCGGACTCAATAAAAGTCGGACAGAAAACGTTTTGGTATCAAACAATCAAAAATATCCCTAAACCAATTGCGGTTGAAAATCAGCAAAATCGGTTCACTACTAACCAACATATGTATAAGCGAAAAACGAAAAAAAAACCCATTTTTTAGGATAAAGTCCCTGCATATATCGCTATACACACAGTAAATACAGTAAATATTGCCACAAAAGTTATCAGGGATGCTTAGAAGATAGGAACCTAAACTAGGAAAAAAAAAATTTCAGATAGGACTAGGGGAAGTGGTATTTCCCCAACAATTGCGCAATTTTTGTGAAATATTTCATGTGCTAAATCTGAGAAACTATAACAGCTATAAAATTCAAATGTTCTACAAGAAGTAATTTTGACAAAAAGGCTTATATTTTGTGGAAATATTATTTGGATAGGAGCAGGGGGTTGGGCAGTTCCCATATGAAATAACAATTTTATTAAAATTTTCGGTTCGCTATATTTCGGAAACTATAACAGCGATCAGCTTCGAATGTTCAAGAAAAATAACTCCTATATTTTGGGTGAAAAATAGTTTAATTAAAACAGGGGGAGGGGAACCCCCATACAAATAAACAACTTTTATCAAACGTTTATTATGGATAATGCCGAAAAATGTTAAAACTTCCGATCATAAATCTTCTGCATGGTATTTCAATTGTACATACAAACGTTAAAACTTTCTGAAGTTTCTATTTCAAAAACTAGGACAGCTACCGACTTCAAACCAGGCACAAATTATTTTCACTACAATATTTGCAGTACGAAATAACTCGGCTAGAAAAGCTGGCTGAGTATGTAAAACGACCAATGTGGTGTATAAGATAAGGCACAGCCGAGTAGAGCTCCCTTACTTGTTTTTTCAATCAAAATTTTCGTCTAGACTGGCTTTACACAATCTGGTTAGGTCTTTAGCCGAGATACGACTGAACTCCAAGCGCCTCGATCTTTTGCGCTCATTCCCCAGATGTTTAAGTCAGCAAGATGTTGTTGAACCTGGTCTTTCCAACAGACCTGTCATCATAAATTTTATGATAAATACGAAAATCTTCGTTAACGCAGATTGGTTCATCTATTTTACAAAGAATTTTTCTCTCGAAAACCTCAAGCCTCATCTGCTTGCGCACGGACCATGCCTCAGCACAGGCAATATGAGTGCCTTGTATAGTGTTATTTCCATTTGACGGGAAAGGGTTTTAGTTCTTAATTGCTTACTTAGCCCAAAGTGACAGCTATTTGTTAGTGAAGCTCTTCTTCGTATTTCCAGGCTGGTGTTGTCTGTTTTATTGATGACGGTATCGAGGTAAACAAATTCTTCAAAAATCCCAAAATTAAAGTTACCAAAGTTCACAGTTTGATCATATCCAATACAATTTCTATTTGTTAGAATTATTAATTTTTTGTTCGTCTCATTAACATGTTCGCAAAAGCAGCAGTTACATCTCGCAAACTTCTTCTCATCATATCACTATCATCGGCATATAAAAGTAGCGTATGACCTTTACTAGGAGAATGTTCAGGAGGTCACACGGCAAACAACACCCTTGTCTGAGTTCCCGTTTGCTGCTAAGCGGGTTGGAAATACCAGTTTATCTGAAGATCTTTTTCAGGTCAATATTATTCTGTAGAGCCCTATTAATTTCGAAGGAATGCAAACCCAGACATGGCTTTGCGAGAAATTTACTCTTGAAATACTCAGCACACTGACCTTTTCTCTCACCAGGTCCCTTGCAAATCTTTGTAGGAGAAAATGCCTTCACTAAGGCACTCAGTCTGAATTTTAATGTTTTTAAAGTATTTTTGTACTTCATTTTTCGTACTAAACATCTTCATTTCATTGCGCTCACGCCTTTTAATTTCTTTCGTCTTCTTTTAAAAAGGTGTTTCTCTCCTCTCCGTTTCCTTTCTTTATCTTTCACGTGCCGTTTGTGTTGCTAATGTCGGGAGTGTTGTAAAATATGCTGCATTTTTTCACTCAGTATCATTGCGAAAAGCCTCATCGTACCATGGGTGTTTTGATGCAGATTTTTGATACCCAAGTACGTCTTTTGCAGCGTTTTCCATAGAGTGGGTGATTTTTTGCCATTGAGCACGTACGTTATCAGAACAATAGGTGCTTCTTTAGAGCAATTGGCTGACTCGATTGGGGTAATAATTAGCAACAGCTTGTGTTCGCAGCTCCTTGACGTCAAATTATTTGGATAAATGCGCTTGTAAATTCCTTGCTCTATTCAATAACGTGCGCACTTAAGCCACGAGGTTTTGATCCGACTCAATGTTGGTCCCTCGAATCGAACAAACTTGAAGAGCGACTTCCGTCAATTACAACGTGATCAATCTAGTTTTTAGTGACTTGATATGTTGACTACCATGTTATTGCCGCGGCTAAAGAAATGTGTCTTTATCATTATCAGATTTAAAATTTTTCGATCATGGCAACTATAAGTTAAGTATGTCACTTTTAGAGGTTTTAGTGACAACGTCAATTTTTCGTGTAATGAAAGATTCATAGGTGAAAAGTGCAAGGATGGCAATAATTTAAACGTTTAATTAAAAGCATGTATTTACTGTGGAAAAATGAGTTTTGCCTAGAATGACCACTGCAGAGCTGTGGCGTGTGAAGTTCAAGTTCTTTTGAATATTGTAACAATTTAGTTGTAAGTTTTTGCTTTACACTTCGATTTTTAAAACAAATACGTGCTATGGGATATAGTTATAGACACCGCCCCATATAAAAATTCAAGGTCTTCAAAACGAACTTCTGCGAATGATAAATACTGCTTATTTTTTATATATTTAAAAAAAAGTAACTTTCACAAAGATGCTTAAGTCATATTTTCTATATGTTTTATCCTACTCAATGTAGAGAAGATACACTTATTTGAAGAGGGAGGACTCTGTTTCCTTCAGATAAGGATATCGGAGAGCCCAACTAATATTAATTAATTTGTCTTGGAATCTAAATACTAACATTCTCATTTTCTAAAAGGCAACGCCTTAAAACAAAAAATTGAAAAAGTTTTATTTAATTTTTGTTTTTCTATGCAATTGTTTTTGTTTCCATGCGTTGCGTTTTAGGTAATACGGCCCTTATTAGTTCACGGACGTGAAGATTTAATAAAAAAATATATTTAAAAAAAACCCTGATTGTCTTTATTTGAATAATTAATTGATTTTGCATAAAAATATTCTTTATCTTATGCTTGGAATGATTTGATATATTTTTTACAGAATCTTAACACAGACAGAAGAAATTTTTTTTACTATTTTTTGTACTTATAACCAGACTGGTTGAACATTTTCAAAGGTGTGTTAAAGAGTTAAAAACTTAGACCGTTATTTATTGTCATAAATTATAATCATACATTAAAAACGTTTATTTGATTCGAATTCAAGTTGTAAAATACCATATGAAATCCGAAAAATAAAAAAAAGCAAAAACTTAAAGCAGGCGTTGTTTCTCTATTTAAAGCCGTCAAAAAACTTATTACATTTCTGACGGCATAAATCACATAATTCATGCGTGTTGCCTGTTTAATATTTAATTTGCCTCAAGCTTAAATAATAATAACACCATCCTCAAATTAAATGTGCAAACATATATATCGTTCCCTGAAGCCCAAAAGGCCGCAACTAACAAAAAATTTAAAACAATTCTCAAGAAGAAGAACAAGAAAGTTGTGTTAAATACATCACGATCTTAATGTAAATATTACGTTTTTGCTTTTTCTGTAAATTTCAAATAAGCGATGTTACGTACTTTTATACTTGCGACGACGATATGTTTTATATAAAAATACCCTGTAGGAAATCTTAATTGTGAAACTGTGGAAAGACTTTTTTGATGTTGTCAATATACATTTAACATTTTTGTGTCATCGAAAATCGATTACAAGGCAGTTTTTAGAGATCATATGTAGACATTCGAACTAGTGATTTACTAATATCATTAGCAGTTTTATTTCACAACACTAATGACAAGCTATACCCTTGGAAATGTTTTTTACTATGGACATTAACATGTGTGTGACATTTAAAAAAAGTGCATATCGCACACTAAATCAAAAACAGTTACAAGTCAAACTTTTAAAAAACGAAGTTCAAATTGTACTACCAAACTCATTTTAACAGAACTACAACCGATCTTAAATAAAATTAGCAAAAATTTAAAGGATATTTTTGTGCTCGTTTGGGACTTAATATGAGAATTGGCTAAAGAAAAAATAAGTGATTCTGGTCAATTTTGAGTTGTGACTGTCTTTTACACATTATATCGCACACTGTATTGTCAATGTTAATCATTTTATTTAACAACTACAAATTGTTCCTATTAGGTCACCGATACATTAATGCGTTTGGCGGCAAACTTGAGCATTCTTCTTATTCTTGTCACTTCAAATATAAAAATGTAGACGCGTTGTTGATAATGTCGCCATAGGGGCATCTAAAAAGACGACAAAAAATGTAACATGAAGACACTTGTCCCCACGTTTCCTTCAGGGTACATTTTGATACCTTAATATAGAAAGGCCCTAACTCGTGTTTATTAAGTTGAGATTTTTTTTTTTGCAAATTGTGATATACGAGCAGACCATTTATCGAAATAAATGAAAATCTTAACTTTTAAAAATACAAGTTAAGGCTTTTCTATATTAAGGAAACGATATGTAGATACTTATGTGTGTTCTTTTGCTCCGTTTGCATTTTAAAGGGTGTTTATTTATAAATGCGAAGAACTTTAAATAAAAATTAAACGTTGGAAAATTTTGTTTTTCAGGGCCATACATTTGTTAGTTAATCAGGATATATTTTTGCAATAGCTCGTCGAATTCCCACTCCTTCGAATCGAATGTCCTTGAAACACATAAAAGCAGTGATTTCAGTATCACTCCAATTACAGAGAGCATTTCTTTATTTTGCTAATTGATGAGCATAACCTTGTGGCCATCGCTTTAAAAAAAATATAGACATACAATTTTAAACAATGAGGTCTTTGGAAGCAATGTAGCTGATGATGTGCCTTTTCCACGCATGAGCTAATAGGCCCACTTTTTTTTCGAAAATTCTCGAGGCCAGGCGACGAATGTCAACGGTGAAAGTAGTCAACGCATGAATATGGAATCTTTTTGCCAAACCTGCGAGCTCATACATAGCACTCTTAACTTACGTGCTTTTAACAGGATGGGGTGACTGCACACACAGCCAGAGCTTCGATTATTTTGCTTCAGGAAAGTTTCCCCTAAAAACTGATTAGTCGTTTTGGGGACATCCCATGGTCACCGAGGTCGCCGGATCTAACCACAATGGCTTTTTATGGGAATTCCTTAAAGAGAGGGTTTATAATGACGATTCCTAATCTCTTGTGTTTTTAAAGGAAAAATTTGTCAACAAATCAGCTCAACTGTACCAAGTTTACTGCAGCGTGAGACGCAGAACACAAGGCTCCGTTTTGAAAAGTGCGTTTAACTGGACGGAAAACATCTGGATGACATATTCTTAAAAAATAAAATCTGCATTTTCATTTTATCGTTAAATGCTCTTTATAAAACTTTGTGTCGTTTAATACATTTTCTATTTAAGGTTGAAAATATAAATCTTCCACCAGACATGCCCTATTATTGGTACCCTTTTGCCTTTGGAAATCAAGTTGTAAAATTTATGAGAATAGCAAGGCGTTTGTTTGGCATTTTTTGCAGTTTCTTGTATTTTTTAAACTTGTTTTAAACGCTATGGGGGGGGGGGGGGAGGGAGACGAATTTAATTTTCCCCCCTTGATCCCACGCCTGAGTATAATTGATTTACATATATATTATTTTTGGGATTTAGAAACATCTGAAAAAAACCGGAAATATTGGGGTACACATGATTGAGAAATCAGCAAAATATTGTGAAGGCTAATTAGGCTTAAAAAAATTCTGATATATTTTCTAATTAATCTTGTTAACCATTGGACATAATCCAGAAATTACAAAGATCGAAAGATTTTGAACAACTACACAAGAAAGTTGTATTAAATTAATTTTTTTTTTTGATTTTTCGATACACTACAAAAGTGGGTCAAATTTTTAAATAAATTAATGACTCAACTGCTATTTTTCGTTTAAAATTAATTTAAAAAATTATTCCCATTTCCATAATAATTAATTTATGAATATGAACGTAAGATAATGCTTCTCTGGATTAAGTCTACTTATGGTAAATTGTAAAACCACATTTTTTTAAAGCAGCCGGGATCTGTTATTCAGTTGTCACAGCAAATAGTTTTGTCAATGAAAAGCCTCTAGAAAAACACCCGTTAAAAGCATGAAGTTTTCCCTTTTTTATAAAACACAAGAGTGCTCGTACATGTAAATATATATAAGTATGTATGTAGTTGATAAGATATTAAAAAAATTAAGGAGATATATTTATTGATGCGTTCACACTAGCGATGTACTTGTTTAAACTCTATTCTTTGACGGGAGACTGTAGTTTCAAAGGTATCCTGTATATGATTTTACAGACAAGTTTTACGTCTATGACTTCTTTGCTAGTTTGATTTTTTTTCTTGTTTTGGTTGAAGGAAGACCCACCTTCACTCTATTTATATAGTTAGTTGGCCAAATAAGTGTTCACATATGAAGACTTCCTTTAAGTTTTTGTTTTACACAGTTTTTTTTTAATCTAAATGGAAAATCATGGCAATTTTCCATTTAATGCCATTAAAACGCATTCCCATCGTAAATCTTGGTTTGTACGATATTTTTCTTTTTTATTATTTTGATTTACTAAGTATAATTTTTAGTGTTTTGATTTGCTGTTAAAAATTTATGGCAAATTACAAAACACAATTTCCTTTTAATTTTTATTTTGGGTTTTCTATGTGTGAAAGGACGTTTTTTACACCTCTTGGTTTTGTGCATTTTTTTATTAATAAATTTGTTTTTGTGTTTTCTAATTTCCATTAAAATTATAATGCATAAACATGTCGTGACATATGTAAAGTTAAAGTGGCATGTAGAGGTGACCAAATGCTTGTTACATAGAAAGTTGTATAACGGATTTCAAACAGATGACATGTAACACCGAAGTATTATTTAGCTTTTTTTTTAATTTTTTTCTTAGTTTGCAACCGAAATTAATTGAAAATCATATGGGCTACAAAATATTACCCTAGAAAAGTAAAATAGACGACACCAGGCTACTGACACGACATAAAGAGTGGCTTTTGCGTAGCTGTAATGTCTTTAAATAATGGCAACGCCAATTATTATTAAGTGAAAACATTTTTTGTCATATTTGTTTGATTAATTGATGTAACATATGTAAGTATGTATTTATACCCACACCACATACGTGGTAGGGGCATTATGCGTTTATGCACGTATTTGTAACGCCTAGAAGAGATGATCTGAGACACACCTTCAAGTATACCGATCGATTTAGAATCTCCTTCTTAGTCAATTTAAGCATGCTCATCCTTCCCTCCGGCTAACTGCCATGTCTTTTTGTGATCAAATTACAGATCGCCTTTTGAAGATATTTCAAAGGAAATTTACAAAAATAAGTTTTTTGGCATTCGCATGAAGTTTATTATTTGTGGCGGTGATCGGCTGACTTCTAAATAAAGCCACCATACAAATGCCCTCCCGGAGTAAGCATTCTAAGCCATAACTGACTCGAACCTCAATCTATTTTAACAAAATTTTGCACACGAGGTTTTCTTAATGTCACCAAGTGTTATATTTTATACAAAAACTATTGGTCGCACCCTAATGATTTCTGTCCCGGGCCAGTCTCCACAGTGATTAAATAGGCCAATGTTTGCCACGGTCGATAGACTATCCAGTCTGTCGTCTCCAAAGTGCTTGAACCGAATATAAGTCCGTGCTGATCAAAGGTACAAGAGTTGCCAGATACTTTCAATCTCTTCTGCGTTCTGACAGATCCTACAGAAGTCGTTAAAAGGAAGGCCCAATCTGCAGGCATATATGCCAAAATGACGGTGGCCGGTAATTACAGTCACGGTGTCTTTTAGTCTTCATTTGTTCAGATCAAGGAGACATTTGGGACAGGTAGTCCCAGTGATTTCAGTTCTTAGTTTGTTTGACTATCAGGCCCCTGCGATTCCTCTGGAGCGTTTATCTTTGCAGATTTTACAAAAAAATAGGGAAATGTCACAGAAGCGGTCGGTTGGCCTATTATTCAATTTTGCACAATTTTTGGCAAATATTTTGGCAATACAGTAATCCGCACTGGTCGCGTGTTCCTGCATCCATGGCATTGCCATGCCATTCAAGGATGTCCGGCATTCTCAGACAAGTCGTGATGTGGAGTGTATTCCAGTTAGGCATATAATGGTGGCTCGGCTATCAGTAAAGATATCGATGTTCCTGCTGAATATCCTGTAGAGCCGCAGCCAGTTCTCCGCTTTGCCAATCACCGGCAATATAGCCTGCAGTACACTGCATTCATCGGGAACTATGAATGAGATTCGAACTCCTGTGTGTGCAATAGATATGCTTACAGCAACACTCAGTTCTGTGGGTAGATGCTCAAATAAATCTAATGACGAATACAGACTTACAATTTATGACACTGGTATTAACTACATTGGACCTGTAAGGTAAGCATGAAGACCTATATTATGCAGACGAAGTATATGCTTTGGTCCACAGACACTTCAATTTGTAGGCTAAGCTTCAGCTTCTGGCTTGGGTGTGCTGCTAAATAAGTTCTAAAGATAGATATTGCAAAAAAAAAAAAAGAAAAAAATTATTAAAACATTTCTAGACGGAAAAACCAGTGCCTCATTTAGCTGCTTGGGAAGCATTATTTCCAGCAATGGTGGATCCAGTAATTATAAAAGGATGCAGTTTTACAAAAGGTAGACAGACCATCTTTTAAAAACCTGCACCAAAAATGCGATGACAATAAAAATCTGTGTTGGATTTAAATAAGTATAATGCATTGTTACAGTCTAATCGTTTTGAACACTTTGTACTTTGAACGTAACATTTAAATACGCTGGTCTCCCCAGAATAATAATACAATTTTTCTATTAAAACAAAACAACAAAAACAAAAAAAAAATTAAGTTATAATCGATCACTTTGAAACAACATTAAAAATAGGCGGCACACGTTAAAATCACTTAACATTTTTATTTTATTTTTCTTTCTTTATTGGTTGTTGCTCAGGTAGTACTTACATCGCACACGAACTATAACATGAAATGCCGTTCACCATTTAAATCATCACCCTAGATATTCAGTCAAAACACAAACAACCTTAATTGTTTAAAATTGATCATTGATTTCGTGGATTCCAACACGCTGTAATAATTTTTAGAACATGAGTTTTCCTCTTTTTTAACAACTCTAATGCTGAAGAAAATAATTTACAGATTATTTCATTCAATTTGATTAGAAGAAACAAAATTCATAGTAAAATTTTAGAAACATTTTATTATACCCTTCACATAGTGATAGGGTATATATCACTTTGTCATTCCGTTTGTAATTTCTTTATTATTCATTTGCGACCCCATAAAGTATATATATTCTGGATCCTTATAGATAGGGAAGCCGATTTAGCGATGTCCGTCTGTCCGTCTGTCCGTCTATCCGTCTATCCGTCTGTCCGTCTGTCCGTCTGTCCGTCTGTTGAAATCAAGTTTCCGGAGTCAAATAAAAAGATACAGACCAGTTAATGGTGTCAAACGATCACAAATATCCCGCTAACAATCGCTATTTAAAATCAGCAAAATCGGTTCACTATTGACCGAGATATAAGCGAAAACCCAGAGTAACCCATTTTTTTTAGGACAAAATCCGTGCATATATCCCTATATATCTCAGTAAGTGTAGTCACTCTTGCCACAAAACTTGGCACGGATACTCCTAAAAAAGGGACCTAAATAATGGAAAAAGTTTTTACAGATAGGACCAGGGGAAGGGGTATTTTTCCTACAATTGCACAAATTTGGTGAAATATTTTATGCGCTATATCTCGTAAACTATAACAGCTATCGACTTAAAATGTTCTACAAAAAGTAATTGTACGCAAAGATCTACACTTTACAGAAAAAATTTTTTGAGTGGGGGCAAAAAAAGGGGTAGCTCCCATACAAATCGACAATTGTTATAAAATATTCGATACCCTATATCTCGGAAACTATAACAGCTATCGACATAAAATGTTCTACAAAAAGTGATTGGACATCAAGGGCTACGCTCTGAAGAAAAAAATTTTCGGATGGGGGGTGAAGAAGGGGTAGCTTCCATACAAATTAACAATTTTTATAAAATTTTCGATACGCTGCTTCTGGAAAATTATTACAGCTATCGACTTCGAATATTCTACAAAAAGTAATAATCAAATAATTCATACATTTTGGAGAAAAAGTTGGAGAAGAGCAGGGGGACTAGAACATTAAACAAGTTTTATTAACCTTTAAATATGAATAATGTCGAAAACTTTTAAAACTCTCGACCTCAAATCTTCTTCATCTATTTTTATTATTCATACGAACGTTAAAATTTTGTTATTTTTTCTATGGGCCTTAAAACTCGCACAAGGTTTTTTATTATATTATTTGCAGTACAAAATTACTCGGCTGGGTATATTTAAAGACCAATGTGAGGGGTATATAAGATTCGGCACAGCCGAATATAGCGCTCTAACTTGTTTTTATCAAACATTAGTTGCTGCAACAAACAAAAACAACATGATGATAAATGATTTATTCTTTTGACTTTTAGCTGTTGCTTTTTACTCTTAAGATTTTGCTGGCTGCAGGCCACAAAGAACACACGACATAAATTTTAACCAAAAACCAAAACAACGAAAAATCTAATAAAAAAAACCAAAAAAAAAAGTTGTGTTTATTTAATAGAAGATTTTACTTAATAGTAAGATGAATGAATGGATGGATGGATGGACGAATGAAAGGAGGAATACCGTCTGTTTAGTGACTGAAAAATCGTGATTTAATTTCGTAAAACGTCTCTTTAAGGCGTCGTAATATTCAATCATATTCTCACTTAAATCATTTAATTATATTTTAAAGTTTAAATCTTTGGTTAAATTAATATCGCACCTAACATGTACCAATTATTTGTGTTTAAGTCTGTAAATATCAAGATTTTGTACCCGTTTTCCATAATCTCTATTATTAAAATAAGGCCAAGAATAACAATATATTTGAATAAAGTCTCTCATAAATTAAAGTTGTATCGATTGTTTAATGCCCTTCATTCATTTTAAATAAAAAATATATTAATGACAAACAGGTGCCAAAAAAATTATATTAAAAGATGCGAAAGATCACATTTTAAAAAACAAAACACACACATCTTGTAATAAATAATGTAGAAGGAATGATATTGAAGCTTTCTTACATGAGAATATATACATGTTTTGTTCACTGGACCCTATTCTAACTAAGAGAATAAACAATTCATTATCTAAACGGTTTTTTGTGTTTTTTAAATGTCCAATCGTAAGAATGCTCCATGTCACAATCATTATTATACCCTTAACATAAGTGATTAGGGTATATATAAGTTTGTCGTTCCGTTTGTGGTTTCTTTATTATCCATCTGGGACCCCATAAAGAACATATTTTCTTGGTCCTTATATATAAGGAAGTCGATTTAGCGATGTCCATCTGTCCGTCTGCCCGTGTTATGGTTAAAATGAACTTTTTAAAGCCCCTGATGTCATAAAGACCCGTTAGTAGTATTAACCCATCGAAAATATCTACGAGTAAATCGCTATTGAAATTTTGCAAAATCACCCGACAACTGACCGAGATATAAGCCAAAAACTAAGACTTCCTCCGTTTATTTCTTTTAAATTTGCAGATAAAAACCTCTACAACTGCCGCGCAGTTACCCCTACACGGGTGCAATGTAAGACCACCTCCGAATAACTTTTCCCCACAAAACATTCGTGTGGAACTTACTTACCCCATTTCTCCAGCCCCTAACATGGTTGCCATACTTATTTTTAAAAAAATTGGGTAAAACCCTTAAAACTTCCCTGGAATCCTCCTAGAGGAATTAAATATATCACAGACCCCCATTAGTTTTCCCTTCCAATCATATTCCTAGAACATTCTTATCCCGTATTACCATCACCTAAAGGAGTTGCTATACAAAAAATACAACAATGATGTAAAAACGCGCATAATTTCCCCAGAATCAGACTTAAAAAAATAAGGTGTACGAACGGCCCCCCTTAGTTTCCCTACCCAAACTTGTTCCTAGAATATACTTTGCACGAAATCTCCATCGTCTAAGGGGGCTCCCATACAAAGTTTAGGAAATCGTAATAAATTAACCCCTACAGCTTTCGGGTTGCCTGTGGATAGGTTAAAGTAGGACTGACCCCACCCAATTTTTCTTAGAACACACTTCCCACCCTATCACCACCATCCATTTGAAAAAATTAGGGTAAAAACCCATACAACTTCCCTAATCACCCTAGGAGGGTTAAAATATAACATCTATCCCTATTTAAAAATTATAATATAATATATAAATAAAAAAAATTGATAAAAATAAAAAAGTATAGGATTTCGAAAGGCTAATATGAAGGTTATCTAAGATTGGGGACAGCCGAATACAGCGCTCTTACTTGTTATTTGTACATTTGTCATGCTTTTTTAAATTCTGTAACTAATGAAATGAATCTAAATATAAAAAATCCCTTCCTAAACAAAATTATATTCTCGTACTAAAGTATAAAACGAAATGCCCAACATAAACAAAATACCAAATCATTAGGCCAAATAAACATTTTTCTCTCCTTAACCAGAGTAATGCCATTAGCTGCAAACAGTTCACAAATTATTTGTTTTCTTGTAACATATTTTTTTTTTGTCTTATTAAAATGTGTTACAGCACTTTATTTTATTTTTATAATTTTTTTTGCTTATAGTAAATGACAAACATGCGAAAACAATCAAACTCTTCATTTGGATATTTATAAGACACACAGTGCAACAAGTCTTAGTTGTATGCAACATTCATGCAAATAATATTTTCTAAGAAAATATTTTGGCAGCCTAAATGTTTGCACATGTTGATAATTATGCGCTAAGTAAATAAATCCGAAAAGCAAATTGTTATAGTGATATTCTTAGAAAAAATTCCTGTAAGAAATGAATTTAAGCAATAAGTATTCGGTTATGGGATACCTTACGTATCAGATAATATAAAAAAGAGAATGTGACATTAAGATCACATCGCTTCAAAATTGCTACCTGTACTTTGATCACAAGAATACATGGACACACGACCGGAAGGATGGACCGACGGACATGCCTAAATCGACTCAGGAAGTGACTCTGAATCGATCGGTATTCTTGAAGGCGGGTCTCAGACTATTGTATTTGGGCGTTGCAAACATCTGCACAAACGCATGATACCCCCACCACGAATAAATGTAGTATCAGCTTAAAAGCTCAAAAGGTCTTCAAACAACTAGCCAGTGTTGCCAGTAGAATTTTTGCAAAATACCTACACATACTAAACAAAATCCGGTTGTTTTTATACCCATCACATTAGTGATAAGGGTATTAATGAGTTTGTCATTCCGTTTGTAATGTCTTTAATATCCATCTGCGACCCCAAAAAGTATACATATGTATATTTTCTTGGTCCTTATAGATAGGCAACGTTTGTCCGTGTTATGGTTAAGATCAACTTGTTTAAGCCCCCCGATGCTGCATAGAACAGTAAATGGTATCAAACTTTCAGAAATTTCTGCGAGGAAATCTCTATTGAAATCCAGTTAACCTGCAATAACTGACAGATATATAAGCCAAAAACCAAGACTTCTTCTCTTTTTTTTTAAATTTGTACATTAAAACCTCCTCAACTGCCCCGAAAACTTTTTGTGAAACATACTTACCCCCTATCTTCATCGCCTAACAGGGTTGTCACAAAAAATGTGAAAAAATTTGGGTAAATTCTTACAACTTCCCCGCAGTCGCCTTTAGAGGAATAAAATGTATCACAGACCCTCATTAGATTCGCCCCCCACAAATATTTTTCTAGAGCACACTTACCCCCTATAGCCATCACCTAAGACGGTTGCAATACAAAGATTTTAAAAATTATGTAAAAAATTTTTCTAGAGCATATTTACCCCCTATCTCCATCACCTAAAGACGATGCCATACAAAATTTACTTAAATAATGTTAAAACGCCTATAGATTCCACAGAGTCTACCTTAAAGAAAAAAATGTACAAGCGACCCCATTTATTTCCCCTCCCAAACATTTTCCTGGAACATTCTTACCATCTTCTAATACAAAACTTGAAAAAATTTGGGTACTAGTTTTTACACAAAAATTGTTTTGTGTCCATGCGGCCAACTAAGGGTTAAAGCTATATAAAATATGAGAAAACCCTTAACAGTTATTCCGGACGGAGCTTGAGCATAAAGATTTTAAAATTAAATATAATAAATAATTAAACCCACTCTATTTATAGGTGGAAATATATTATCCCCACCATCCCCTGACAAGCGTCGGGAATCGGCCATTTATGTTACGGCCGGTTTTCCTGGCAAGGTTTCGAACTAACTCATGTTTCATGGCTCAGGGGTTCAAACTCTGAATACAAAAAACGAAAAACCAAAAGAACAACAAGAGAACTGATCGCAAGCAAACCGCGAGCCCGCATAAGACATCATCCTGATGCTACCGCAACTGGTGAGCAGCCTCAGGACAAAAGAATCTTGATCCATTCGGCTGACGTCACTCTCCACAGAGGCTTTGACACCCTGCAGGCTGCGGCATCAGTCCAGCTTCTGATCGCCTTTTGCTTGTAATTTGCTCAATTCTACCATAGAATTCGCATAGTGGGGGAAAAATCATGGCAGTTACCATATTGACGTTTGTATCAGATCCCTGTTGCGCCATTTTATCTGCAGTCTCATTTCCGAATATCCCATATACCCGGAAAAGGTGTAGTGCATTCGAGTTCGTGGAGAGCTGATCTGCAGCCCCTGACCGCATTTGACCTCAGCAAGTGAGAACCCAATGCCCTGAAAACAGATGGGCAATCCACAAAAATAGTAATTCATTCTTCCCTTTGACCGCAGTTCTATTGAGAAAATTGCGCGGCTTGCTATTTACCCATGTCTGGGATAAGTATCTTCAAGTTAAGGGTGAAGTCCAGATATGGTGAGAAGTAGTTGTAAGTCAGTATGCTGGCATGTCCCGAATGGCCTGTCTCCCTGAGTTTCAAAGCACTTCTGGTGGCAGAGTTTTTAACAAAAATATCAAAAGGTAGCAGGTTCAGTATAATATCAAGGGCAGCTTGTGGAGTACTTCCAAGATCTACCGTAATACAAAGCGAGGCACTAATTTTGAAACTTTTCTATCATCCTAATGTGGCAGTCCCTTGAGACAGCATCTCACCAGGCCAAACAACCATAGTTATTTATAGGCTGGCAGTATATATCCAATGGATGGAGCTAGGCCTTAGTCCCTAACTTTCCTAGCTGTTCTTCTGCAGGCATGTAGAGCATTCAGCCGCTGTTTTACCCTTTTCACGATGTTTCTTTCCAGTTATGTATCCTATCCAGTATAACACCAAGATATTTAATCTCCAAAAGGAGCTTTAGTTCCATGCCATTGAGAACTTTTGAAAAAAATCCTTCTATTCTATGTCTTCAAAGGTAAAAACACCAACTCAATCTTTGCTGGGTTCATTGCAAGTCCCTTTGAGTTGGCCTAACTTGCGAGCTTCCTTTTTGCCCCTTGCATGAGAGCAGTCAGGGTACAGAGAAATCTACCTCTAACAAGTGTTACCTCATCCTTGTAGAACTACTCTCCTTCAAACCTCTTTGAAAGTTTTTGAAATTCCGTTAAGAATCAAGAGCCACACTAACGGTATGAGAACTCCCTCTTGTGGTGTGCCCCTGATAACCGACTGCTTACGGAGCTTTTACCTGGGTTTTTACTGATTATTCGGCCTTTCAGCATTTCATCAATTCAGTCCACTAATGCCAGATGAATTAAATCCACCTTAAAATCAACAAATACCCCTTCGATATCCAAAAAGGTCGCTAATGTATCTGACCACATCTTGCAGACTTACTGATCTGCCCCTGATGTAGACATCTTGGTGTCCAGAAAAATTAAGTCATAGTCAGCGGTTTTAGTATCTCAAATACATAAGGGAACCTGGTTTTTAGCTAAAAATTGACTTTTTATCTCATATCAGTCCTACTCCCGAAAGAAATACTTGCGCAAGGTGAAAGTATTTTAGGTTTGGAATACACCATGATGAGGCTAAGCCGTTTAAAAAATTTATGATAAAAACTCTAAATTTTACAAAGTGAAGGATACCAAACATTTCAGAAATACGTGTGCATTGTCTGTTGTCGCAAATGCGTAAAAGCAAACATTTATTTAATTAATTTCAAATCGCTCCAGTTTCAACTTAGATGTAAGCAAATGCGAACAGTTTGCTTCTAAACAAATAAAAAAGCTTTAAAGCATTTGATTGCTTTGTTCTGATAAATGTTTCAAATTTATATGCTCAACATACATAAATATTCATAGTTGACAACTGGCTTTTAATGCAATAATAAATCAACACCTAATAAATTATAGCGACAAATGTCTATTGAAATACCATTTTCGGGGCAATAATTGGTTTAAATGCTTTTATAGTGAAGACAACTAACAAAAGAAGTTTTAACTGTGTTTTTAAGTCGTCAATGTAATCTAAAAACAACAATTAAAAATACGAAAATGCAACTTGTTTAGATAACGTGACAGAAACTAATGTAAATATTTATGGTTTGTGTGTCGATCATAGAGGCCTATTCACATACATACGAGCACACACACTGCGACAAAAAGAAATAATCAACTTTCTTTTTCATTAATTCTATTTAACACCTGTATTTAGGAAAACAAAAAACCATTTTACCAAAAATAATAGCTTGCAGTAACATTTTTAACCGATTTAAGAGGCGGTTCGAAATGCATAAGCGCAGAAACGGCTGTTTTAGAAAAACCATTCGCTTTAACAAGTTGTATTTAAAACTAGTTGCACCTTATGCTATACAATATTTGTCTAGAAGAGACCGCTATTACACTCAAGCTGACATAATTATTTAGTAATTTATGATAAACACCAAAAATCTGAATAAGAAAACCTTGAAACAATAAAGTGTCAAAGCAAGTCATTAGTATATCATACAAACCTAAACTTTGTTCTTTAATGCACACACAATTATTTATAGTTAAACATATACAAACAATATCTTACTGCTATGCTTTCCCACTATATTGTTAATATATACATGTATATAAATTTGTCATTCCATTTGTAACTTCCTTAAAATCCTTCTGCGACCACAAAAAGTATATATTTTCTTGGTCCTTATAGATAGGGAAGTCGAATTAGCAATATTCGTTGTCCGTCTACCCGTGTTTGGTTGAAATCAACATTCGGAAGACCCTTGAAATCCCGTAGACCCATCAGTGGTATCAAATTTCCGAAATATCTACAGAGAAATCGCTTTTTAAATTTAGCAAAATCGCCCGATAACTGACCGAGATATAAGCCAAAAACCAAGAGTACCTCTGTTTATTTCTCTAAATTTTACATAAAAAGCTGTAAAACAATCCCGGAATTGCCCCGTATAATGGGCAAGGTAAGACCGACGCCAAGTATTTTTTCCTCCCAAACATTTTTGTGGAACATACATACTCCGTATCTCCAGGCCCTAACATGGTTGCCATACATAATTTAAACAAGTAAGAGCGCTATATTCGGCTGTGCCGAATCTTTTATACCCTTCACATTGGTCTTTTAATATACCCAGCCGAGTTATTTTGTACTGCAAATAATATAATAAAACACCTTGTGCGAGTTTTAAAGTCCACAGAAAACCTTACAAAATATTAACGTTCGTATGGATAATAGAAATAGATGAGGAACGTTTGAGGTCGACAGTTATAAAAGTTTTTAAAATTATTCATATTAAAAGGTTAAAAAAAGTTGTTAATTTTTATAGGATGCTCTAATCCCCCCGCTCCTCACCAACTTTTTTTCCAAAATGTTTAAGTTATTTGATTATTACTTTTTGGAGAATATTCGAAGTCGATAGCTGTTATAGTTTCCCAGATGTGGCGTATCGAAAATTTCATAAAAATTGTTAGTTTGCATTAGAGCTACCACTTCCCCTGCCCCTGCCCAAAAAACTTTTTTTCGAATGTAGGTCTTATTATCCTGTTACTTTTTGCAGTGCATTTGAAGTCAATTTCTTTTAAAGTTTCCGGATTTAGCACATCAAAAATTTTATAAATATCTTCAATTTGAATGGGAGCCGCACCAAAAAAATTTTTCTTCGAAGCGTGGGTTTTGTTGTCCAATTACTTTTTGTAGAACATTTGAAGTCGATAGCTGTTATATTTTCCAAGATAAAGCGCTTAAAATATTTCACAAAATTTGTGCAATTGTAGGAAAAATACCGCTTCCCCTGATCCTATCTTAAAAAACATTTTTCGTTATTTAGGTCCCTACATTAGGAGTATCCGTGCAAAGTTTTGTGGCAAGAGTGACTATATTTACTGAGAAAATAGGGATATATGCACGGATTTTGTCCTAAAAAAATGGGTTACTTTGGGTTTTCGCCTATATCTCGGTCAATAGTGAACTGATTATGCTGATTTTAAATAGCAATTGTCTGCAAGATATTTCTAATAGTTTGACCACAATAACTGGTCTGTATCTTTTCATTTGACTCCGGAAACTTGATTTTAACAGACGGACAGGCGGACATGGCTATATCAACTTCCCTATCTACAAGGATCCAGAGTATATATACTTTGTGGGGTCGCAAATGGATAATAAAGAAATTACAAACGGAATGACAAACTAATATGTACCCTTATCACTATGTGAAGGGTATAAAAATAGGGTAAAAACACCTACAACTTCTCCGGAGTCGCCCCTAGAGAACAAAAATGTATAACGGACTTTCATTAGTTTTCCATCCCAAACATATCACTAAAACATTTTTACACCCTATCGCCATAACCCAAGGGGGCTGCCATAAAAAATTTAAAAGTGATGTAAAAATGCCCATAACTTCCCCAGAGTCAGTCTTTAAGATACAAAGCTTACAGCCGACCCGTATTAGCTTCCCCTCTTTAACATATTCCTAGACGAATTCATTTATAAATATTGTGCATTAATTTTTCTGAGTGCAGTCTTTAGCATGATTGTAATCAAGCGATATTTTAACTTTTAATCTTAAAGATCTCAAATAACAAAAATAAATAAGAAACAATTCGTTCTTATTGAAATGAAATTTTTACCGTTTTTAATATTGAAAACAAAGGAATAATTTATCGAACGGAAAATGATAGCAACTGTTTACTGATTTGCTACCTTTTAAATTATGATTAGCATATTTCATTTTATAAAAGTCTTTTATTTTTATGATGTCAAAAAATGTTTAATAATAATTAGAAGAGAACACTGAATTAAATAAATATTTAATTGAAGCTAAGTATGTCTGTACTCATGCATGTGGTATATGTATGTATGTATGTATGTATGTATGTATGTATGTATGTATGTATGTATGTATGTATGTATGTATGTATGTATGTATGTATGTATGTATGTATGTATTTTAAAATAAATTATTTTTATTTTATTTAACTATTTTATTGTTGACATAAAAAAGTAAAACAAATTTCTAATAAAAAAATAGATTAATTCGATGTTAACACTTGTATTTTAAACGATATGCTGCTTTTCAGGCAGTTTCCAAAAGAATCATTTCGTTTTGTAAAACTTTGCTTCATTCTTTGCTTCGTTGTTAACAAAATACTTATTTAAAAGTATGCTTCTGCTTCTATTGTTTAGTTTAATACAATTGTATAGAAAAAATACAACACTCTGGACAAAATAAAAACTGATCAATATAAATACAACAATAGCTGCTTAATTCAACGACAATGAAAATTTAAATCGTATAATAAAAATTAAATATAAACTAAAATTAGATCACAAGGAAACAAAAGAATTTGTTAAAATGAAAATATATGACTTTAGTAAGAGATCGGTATTTGCTTAAAAAAATTATGCTGACACTTGCATTGAACATGCAGCCGAGTCTCCTATTGTATGGTTGCTATGTTGAACCTATTAATTTATTTTTAATATTTGATTTGGTCTTTAATTTATTTGATTGCCTTTTTCTTCTTCTCATTTGCATAAGAATCGATTCTATTCTTTTGTCAAATACTTCTTTCGTCAAGTATCTGCGGTATTCATTACTGTCGTCGTCAATTTATTAGTGTCGTTATGTATAAAAAGCACTTGTTAATTTTTATTATTTCTTTTCGACCAATTTTTGTCAAGAAAAGAAAGAGTTCCGTTTTTGTGCTTCCTAAGTTAATTAGTTTAAACTTACGAGGGTCGTTAGAAGTAAGACTTGTGTTTCTGTTTAAAGAGTTTGACATTACTTTACCGCTTAGGTTCGAATTCGTTTTAGTCTAGCAAGAAAAATACGAAAGATTTAACATAGAGAGCTGGTCGCCAAAAAGCTGCAAACACAACAAACTGCAACCGTTAACTCTACTTAACTCACCCAAATGCTTCAAGAGAACACTCCTTATCCCTATGATATA
This sequence comes from Melanophora roralis, assembly GCA_963583895.1. Lineage (NCBI taxonomy): Eukaryota > Metazoa > Arthropoda > Insecta > Diptera > Rhinophoridae > Melanophora > Melanophora roralis. The sequence continues at coordinate 91,493,498 of OY757187.1, read as the reverse complement.
TGCGCAGATTGGTAACGTATTATACACTCCAAGTAAACTGCGGATAAGTCCGTACTTCGGTTTCAGGAGACCCTCAAGAAAAACCATGTTACGACAAAAAGTGCCGCAATGCAACAGCAGAGAAATAGGTGGTATACTTGGAAATACTGCCGTCCGCTGTAACGTCAGGAGCACAAGAGTGGAACAATAAGAAAAGAAAAGAAGAAACACTTGTTGCGCCGGAAGAAAAAGGGAATGGAAAGACGCGAGATCGAGATGTACAGGAGTAGAAGCAAAGCATGAAAATTTTATCATAGAGAAAATACCAAACAGAGGGCATTGATACTGGTAGTTTTTTCTGTAAGGATAAACGGAAGCTCAGTGACAGATACTTTAAGTGGACTGAGAACATGGAAACAATATTTTTCCAAGCTGTTCATTTCAGATGAAAGTAGCGATGATTACACCTTTAAAACAATCGTTAACGATGGTGTGGAATGACCAGTATCTCCCAAAATGATACTTAGATGGCAATATAACGGTTGAAGAACAACAAAGTTGCAGATTCAGATGGTCTACCCGTAGAAAGATAGAGGCGATGAGTTGTAAAGGAGTACGCACCCACTTTTTAAAACCACTTGGCTAGAAGAACGCACAACCGATGACTGGAACCTCAGTGTGCTGTGCCCTGTGCATAAGAAAGAAGACAAAACCGTATGAGCCAGTTAAAGAGGTATAAGTCTTCTTTCTAAAATTTTATCGAGCGTAAAATACGAACGAAAGAAAACTAAAGTCATGAAACAATAGGACCCTACCAAAGCCATATATGAGTTTGGTTTACCAATAAGTTTTAAAGAACGACGTTAACTTATACGAAGTCATCGGTTAAAGGTGGAAGGAAGCTCTCCGACGTTCAATACTAAATGAGATTTATGACAAAAAAATAGTTGATCTTGCGAGTTATTTAAAATTTTGTTATAAAAATCATGCAGGATGCTGCAGTTAATAGAGAAGCTTACAACAAGAAGCATATGCTACTCGATAACGCCGGTAATATTAATACCATGGAGCGGACCTTGCGAGAGGTAATTACAGCATTCTCCAGTATCAAAGGAAGCCGTTAAAATTGGGTCTGGTAGTGAATCAAGTCAGAACAAAGTAAATGGTATCATCGAAAGAAAAGCAACGAAACTGGGTTTTTTTTTTTTTTCATATATTTTATTATTGGATCTTCGCTTAAGCGAACTAACAATAAGTATTCAAATCTTAAGACCAAGTAGTTAATATTAGCCCAGCCAGTGCCAGACTAAAATTTAAGTTCTCATAATAAAATAGTTATCTTCATCTAAGCGCAATAGTATCCCTCTTTTTCAGACGGGAGTGTCTACTATGTTGCAAGATACTTCGAGCGAGCGGATTTGGATGCGTTTCCAGCTTATTTAAATACTTGTCCACATATTTCAGGATTTCGCTTTTAACTAGTGGAACTTTTAGATCCTTATGGATGTTGCTGTTTTTGACATACCACGGAGCACCAGTTATCATTCTTAGGATTTTATTTTGACGGCGTTGTATTTTTTCTATGTTAGAGGCGGAAGCAGTGCCCCATTATTGTATACCGTAGCACCAAATTGGTTTTAAAATCGAGTTGTATATTAGAAGCTTACAATCAAGACGTAGCACAGAGTTTCTACCAATTAGCCAGTGGATTTGAGCACCTTTAAGTTTCATTTGCGTCAGCTTAGCATCTATATGAGGCTTCCATGTAAGGCGGCGATCTAGGTGAATACCAAGATATTTTGTCTCAGATCGTTGAGGCACATTATGGTTGTTTATAGTGATTGGAGGGCACGTTTCTTTGCGTAAAGTAAAAGTTACGTGGGTACATTTTTGTTCATTTATCTTTATTCCCCATAACTTTGCCCATTTCTCGACTTGGGTTACGTGTTGTTGCAGCTGGTTCGAAGCCTCTTTAGGGTCTTTGTGAATACTAAGAAAAGCAGTGTCATCAGCAAATGTCGACGTGTGTGTGAAACTATTGGTTGGCATATCTGCCGTGTAAAGCAAGTACAAAATTGAACCTAGTATACTTCCTTGAGGGACACCAGCCTCTATTGGTTGGGAACAACTTATTTGGTTTCCCTCTTTGATCATAAATTGTCGGCCTGTTATGTATTTTTCTAAAAGGTTGAAAGTATTAGCTGGAAGGTTGAGCTTTAGTTTGTTTAGAAGGCCTTCATGCCATACTTTGTCGAAAGCTTGTGAGACATCGATAAAAAGCCCGGAGCAGTACTTCTTTTCCTCAAAGGCTTTTCTTATAACCTGTACCAACCTGTGAGTTTGTTCGATGGTACTATGTTGACTTTTAAAGCCGAATTGGTGATTTGGAATGCAGTTGTTGTCATTCAGGATCGGATTTAGCTTCTTTTTTAACAGTTTTTCGAACAATTTTGACATTGTGGGTAACAAACTTATGGGCCTATAAGATTCTACCTTCGAGGGATCTTTGCCAGGCTTAGGAATCATCTTTACTAAGGCAACTTTCCATATAGGCGGAAAATGTTCAAGCCGAATTATCGCGTTAAATATAAAAAGAATGATTCTTTTAGCAGTAAGAGGCAGCTCTATGAGCATTTTGTTGCTTATTTTGTCAACGCCAGGAGCTTTTTTACCGTTAAGGTTAGCGATAGCCTCTACAACATCTGCAAATTGGAAACGTATTTCTAAAGGACGTCTTGCAACAACAGGCGAAACTGGGTCAACATGTGAAATTTGTTGACTATAAATTGGAAGTAGTGAACGAGCTTATCTATCTCCGCACCGCCACAAGCGGTTTGGAAAAAAAAACGAAGAATAATTCTTGATAAAAGATGCTATTTTGGGCTAAACAAGAAGTTCAGAGACAAAGCCCTCTCTCTATGAACAATAATTTCACTCTGTAGGACATATATATCACCCGTTTTATAATATGGCCAAGAAGCTGTTCTTAAGGTGTTGGAGAGAAAGATTCTTTGCAAAACATATAACCTTATCTGCGTCGACAGCGAGTATCGGCGTCGAATGAATCTCGAGCTATGTTAGTTGGACGAAGATATCAACATTGATAAGCCCACTAAATTACATCGGCTTGTCATGCCATATGTATGGATGAAAATGCCCCGGCAAAAAAATATTCAAATTCGACCCCTAAGGAAGGCGTAGAAGGGAAAGACCCAAGCTCCGATGAAAGGACCAACCTCGCAAAAATCGGCGTTGAGAACAAGGGACAAAGTGCATTAGATCCACGTGCATGGAACTTTATTCTCAATCAGGCTATTTTTGGTCATTAAATTTGATTTGCAAAAAATTTTTATATTAATGTCACTTTTCTGTGATTTTCTTGAATAATGCATTTACATTTCCTGCATCAAATATTAAAAATTTCTAATAAGCCCTCGGAGCACAAGCATGTTTTTCAAATTCTTTGGTTCATCTCCGCTTGATTGCTATTAAAAGCGTTTAACCCAATAATTAAGTAGTGATTTAAAATATTTTTTATGCTTTAATAATATGTGGACTAAGAAAGTGTTACCATTCCATGCCATATTAATGATTTAACCAATATTTTTATTTGTTTTTATTTCAACACAAATTGGACTGTTTGTTCAACATTTAATTCATCTTTTATTGTTGTCGCTGTTATAAGCATCGTGCTGCAGATACATACATTAACGGCTCAGCAGGAGCTGATTAAAAAAGGTAAATATTAAAATTTTTTATTGAAAACTATTTGTTTTCTTCTGGTTTTGTCTTTAAGACATTAAATTATAAATATTTTTTGTTTTATTTTCGCCTCCTAAATGAATAAAATTTAGAAAAAGTCATATAATTTTAGTTTAATTAGATTTTTAGAGACATGTGGACACGGACAGACCTGTTGAATTATTTCATGTTGTCTTTGATTAGAAGGTTTAATATAAATTCACTACCAAATGTTTTAGAAAAACTAAATTTATTGGAAATTGGGTGTAAAAATTAAAAAATTTTTAAAAAATAGACTTAATTATTTAAATTAAAAAATTGTATTGGTGCGAAAGTGTTGCCAGCTTGAGAAATTTTGATCTGTAAGTAGCATACCTACTTGCTTTATAGTTTTTCTTAGAGCTATTATGCAGTTTCAAATTACTATGTTTTTTAACAAAGCTACATAGGTCTAATGTCTTCACAATATGTATGGGCTATTAAACATAAAACGGCCCTAGGTGGGGAAATACCGATTTGTTATATTTAAAAAAATTGGCCACTTCATACCTTAACTCATGAATGTGTGTCAATAGGTCCGATAGTACGACTTTGACAAAATTATTAAAAATTTACCTGGTGGTCGGTAGAAGTTTTTTCGAAAATAAAAATTATGTACCTCTCTGCACACTTGGGATAGGATATGGGTATTTAAATACCCAACAGTCCTTAGTGTGATATATTTTTTATAAAGTAGAAAATTTTAATGTTATCTTATTACAAAACAATTTAATAAAATAACAAAAGCATATATAGGACTAGAAAACTTAAATATATCCAAAGTTAGGAAAATGATTCGTCGCCAGAAATGTGAAAAATGGGCAATGATTTACTGGTGACCCTACTCTCAAATAATCTTGGCCATAAATTTTAAAAAAGGTCCATATTAATTCGTGCCTTGACATGGTGCCTTTTTAGCCCTGCTGCAGCACTGACTGAGATTGCTATTAATAACTGTTCTTTAAAAGAGTATAATCACTATCATCTCATTAAATTGATATGATAAATTGTAAATATATTTTTAATTTAATGATGCCGCTGATTTTATTATTATTGTTTCAAATTGACAATTATAATTGAGATCACCTGATGTGAACTTGATTTGGGTAAAAGCTGATTAGATGAGATCGAAGTATGTTATGCACATTATTAGTTAATTACTAAAACTTTGTTTATTTCTCTTGTTTTCAGTTCGCTTTCCAATTTAATAAAAATAATTTTAAAAATGTACAAAAATAGAAGTCCCCTAATAAGGCGCACAGTTCTTATACCTTCAAGATGAGTTTTTCAGCTATGTATAAAAATAGGTATGTATTACCAACAACGTTTTTATTCGATCGTATTTAATTTTAGTTTTTTGAATCCCAATAGATGAAAGTATCAAGTGAGCCTTTACCGTCTACTGTAGGAGTTTTGCGAGGCCTTATAATATTTTGTGGACCCGTACGTTGAAAAAATCTATTAAGAAATTGGCACAAGTTTGCTCTTACAGCACGTACTCAATTTCGGCTTATAACCATCTTAGATATAAATAAAAATTACGATAACCTATTTTTAGGATAAAATCTATGCATGTACCCCTTTAAATCTTATAAAAATACATCCTCTGTTGCCACAAAACTTGGCAGGGATGTTCCGAAGATTGGAACAAAAATAAATAAAATTTTTCATTCGCTAAATCTGGAAAACTAATTTAGTTATTGACTAACAACCTGATACAAATTAGTTCCAGTATGATACCTACATTGTGAAAAAATTAGCTGTATAGACGCCATACAAGTAAACAATTTTTAAAAAAATTTTGAGTCGCTTCATTTCATAGGACCCCGGAAAGTGTACGGCCACAATTTAAAGTGTTGTGAATTTAAAAAATGAGAATAGCTGTCGTCTACAAAGCTGTTATAATTTATAATATTTGGAGTGGGAAAACAACTTGGCTAGATTAGATATCTAGGTGGAATTCCAATGATTGATTTTCATTCAAAATTTAAAACTAAAAATGCCTGCCGAACTAATGATACTGAGTTATACCTAAAAGGCCTTCAAGGTAAGACAATGCTTCAAAATATTAAATTTTTTAGTTCTTTATACACAGTCAATCACAGTTATTCAGGTCCAGATATATTTTTTTGATTTTTATACCCTTCACATAATGACAGAGGTATATATCAGTTTGTCATTCCATTTGTAATTTTTTTACTATCCATTTGCAACCCCAAAAAGTATACATATTCTAGATCCATATAGCCATGTCCGTCTGTTGAAAGTATTCGGATTCAATTAAGGTACTACAGATCAGGTATTGGTGTCAAACTACCATAAATATCCCTGAGATAATTGTTATTAAAAACTTCCATACAAAAATTGTAACAAATGTAGCCAACTGGCAACGCTGTGCATAAATACGCCTTAAGTTTATGTATGTTTGGACATAGGTATGTATGCACATGTGTTGTTTATTTTGGCATAGGTTTGGCAATTCAAACGCAAAAGAGAGTGAGGAATGTTTTTGTAAAAGGAGGTTGACTATTACAGTTTACTATCGCTCTTAACACTCTTGCAAAGAAAATAGATGTTCATCGTATATGGTTTTTTGCTTAATTTCTTTTCTGTTTTTTAAAAAGCCATAGTGTGTGTGTGTGTTTGTTGCTATTACCTTTATATAGTGGTTTTAAGATAGGGAAGTCGATACAATTATTCAAATGTTGTTAGTTTCTGTCTTGAAAGCTGTGATAGCTATGTACTTTAAGCCCACTATAAATTTTTGAAATATATAGGGTTCGAAAACTACTTGCCTAGATCAGGGATCTGGCAGAACAAAAACACAAATGTGAAAGGCTAATAAGATTCGGAGCAGCCGAATATAACGCTCTTACTTGTTTAGAGTTAACTTTTAGGCCCAGAATTTTCCACATTTTCATTTCAGTGTCAGCTTTGGTTGCATAAGCATCCGTAAATGTGTGTGTAAAAAGGAAAAAAATCGTCTGCTTTAAAGGTCCCTTGGCCATATAGCTTTTTACTAGACCTAGAACACAGGTAAAAGGAAATAATCCCAGTACACGTTTTTGCCATTACCCAGGGTTTTTATTGATTTTGTCACTGAGTTGATTTTCGTAAAAAATGGCAATTTGTATATATGCTTTTTATGAGGTATGTCAGCATACCATACGAATTTGTGGCTGAGGTCTTCGAGCGCTTTTTCGAAATCAATGAAGGGTAAAACTAAAAAGCTGATTATCCGACAATAGTCCTTTAACTGTTAACGTGGTCCATAAATGACTTTTGTATGAAAGCCAGCTTGTTCTTTTCTCGATTGGTTGATTTTCATGGCACCTTTCCCGCTAGCTTTTAAGTAGGGTCTTAAATTACCTCGCTTGGCATATTAATTACACTCGTCATCAAGAACCCATTCCTTCTTTGATTGAGATCTGGAATATCAGATCAAACCGCTAGCCGGTAGGCTAGAAACAGGTAATTTAGCAAGCACCTTGATACCCCTTGTAAGGTTGTCTATATATTACTGCAAAGAAACTTGTGTCTGTACTAGCAGCTAGAGCGAGAAATTATATTTATATTTATTTTCTTTTTTCAAGCTTTGGTAGCGCTAGTTAGAAGGGAGTCCGACTCAACTTTTATATTTAACGCCATCATTTGACTCATTAGAATCGATATCAACTTTGATAAATCCTTCGGCTCATGGTTTAACAACCGGATCGTACGTTTGTAATCAAAAGAGAACCACATTACCTTTGAGAATCTGCTTGTATCCAGGTTACGCCACTTGCTCTCAGTTTCTTCAAGAAGGGGTCAAACGATTTGGCTTTTAATATACCCCAGAGGTTTCGCAATAAAGTAATGTAGAGTAGATCTCACGATAGCTAGTTCATCTGCCCTGCTAAAACCAAACGTAGACAGCTTCTTCTTATAATAATTGACCAGTAACAACGTAATAGTATGCGACCTAGGCGGCAGAAGTCCAGCTTGCTATCAAAAAATTTACCAATATTTCTCCAAAATATTACCGTCATATAGAAGACTGGGATATAAGGAACTAGTCCTTACATCTTTTTAGTAGACGCCAGATCTCAAAACAGAGTCTATCTTGGAGACGTCTCTATAAATCTTGGTGTCCTGGTTTGCCATTAGATTAGCCCCCACACCACTCACTCCTGGAGAGTCTTAATAATCTCCCAAAGTGAGTGGTGTTTCTCCCACTTTTATATCTGCCAATTTAAAAAATAATCTAGTTGATAACAAAATGATACACTAGACTCCCTGCCTCTAATATTAAGATTTAGTACCTCCCTTTACCCATTACAACTACTCATCCCTGTCATATTAATTTAACTTCTACCAATGATGGTGTTCCTGGCGTTGGCATAACAGCCCAAACCTGTGCTTTGTTCTAAGTCAAAAGAGTAAGTCTTTCTCACGTCCCTTATTTATTGTACAAGCAATTAATTTTTTACTCATACTCAGTAAAGTCATGTCTCTCGAATTATTTCGTTCATTTAAGTTACATTTCTTTATCATTCAAGAATTTTTCTTTAGAACGTTGGTCCATAATTCATTGTCTATCTTATCAGCAAAGGTTTTCCGTTGCCACAATTTAGGGATGACTGATCATAGAAGCTGAAAATTTAATAAAGAAATTGTAATTAACAGTTCGGGGATATCCCAACAAAGCTCTTGCTTACTTGGTAAGTTAGCAAGCAGTATTGGAGATAAACAAGCACTAGTTACGTTTTGTTTGAGTTGTCCCGAAATTCATGACCCTGCATACAAATGTGCTGTAGTGTATGCATACTTAGGTTTACCACTGTAGAAATTTAAGAACTTTGTTTACTCTAAGTTTAGTTTATGTTGGGTCAGCATTAATAAGTATCAAGGTATTTTTGTTTGTGTGAAAATGAAAGAACTAAAACCGTAATAATGAAGTTTGATTGAATGTAATTAATTAATTAATGTTTTTCACGTGCCAATTGTTTATGGGAACCAAAACGAAATTTACTAAAGCCGTGGGAACAGCAGACCGACTATTGGTTTGTTGATATCCTAAAATAATGCTGACCTATAGAATAAGTTAGTATATAAGTTGATAATTTTTGAAAATAAAGAACAGAAAGAATTGATCAGGCAAAGGCTGACTTTCATTTCTATTTTAAAATCGGCACTCCTGGTGCTGAGGGAAAACGGCTGCAGAGCTCAGCAAATACTGAAATAACCCTTAAACAAATCCTTTTAAGAGACACTTCATGGCGATCCTGCGGATCTAAAATAATAATAATAAATAAAAAACTCAAAATCAAACAAATGACTCAAGAAGAGGTTGACAAAATTTTTGAGCGGTGGCAAAAATTTATCAACAACGAATACGTTCCAGAAGGCACACCTATCGAAGAACCACCCAATTACACACCGACACCAAAGTCTGCCGGCCCGAAGCCCATAACTATCGAGCAGTATAAAGCGAGACAAACCAACTTCAAACCACAACCAAAACCAGAAATCAAGAAGAAGAAGAAGAAAGGTGGAAAAAAATTAAAACACCAAAAAGCCTGCAAGGAACTACAGCAAGTTATAGGAATCAGCCAAGGGAAACAAAAGCAGAGGCTTATACAACAACTTGTAGAACTAAGACAGAAGGGCTGGAAAAATTAACAATACTTATTACATTATTATTTATATAATATTAAAGCTCACTAATAAATGTAATATTAGTAAATTAATAAATACACTTTTCAACCATTTTGTTGAAATTTTACACAAGTAATGAATCCAGCGATTCATACCTTTATACTTAGCGAAGAAGATAGAATAGAGTATATTGTAAAACAACTCAATATGGGCATCGCAGATACAAAAATAGAAGGCCATGCGAATGCTAATGCGATAAATACAAATAAGATAACAATAGATCAAGAAATTATAATAATTTTGTTGATAATTTTTATACTAGTAATCATATTTAAGTTCTTGCAACATTATATAAAGAAACAAGTTGTACGAAACACTGTACAAAATGCATAATAACAGAACAAATTTTAAATAAATAAAATCTAATTAAAATTTTTTTTTTGAAGTACATATATATATATATTATATTCATGGAACAGATTTTTGAAGAATTAGACAAATTAATTGTGAATGCTAGAAAATCTATAACAAAGAAATACACGAAAGAAACTATACAGGAAAAACTAAAGTCAATAGAACAATTGAGTGAAAATTTCGGGAAACTAGTAGGACATTTAGCAAACCCTTTAAGAGATGAAAAAATTACACATTTTAAAAGTTTGAGAGAAACAGCAATTCAACTGCTAACAGAACATAAAGGAGAAAAATTAGAAATAGGGCAAAAAGCTGAAAATCCTAAAATCATGTCGAACTTTGACGGTAAAAAAGCTTCAGAGATGATCCCAGTCTTCGACGGAAAACCGAAACATGTTGATATTTTCCTTTCAATGACAGAAATGGTTCATACTGAACTAAATGATCAGGGGAAAAATAACCTAATAGAATATGTATTGGCGGTAAAATTGATAGACAGAGTCAGGGATATTTTGATTATAGAAAACACACCTGAAACTTTCGAAGAACTTAAAACAATTTTAGAAAAACATTTTAAATCCACAAAAACCCATCTTCAAAATTAACCAGAATTAGACTTGAATTATCGGATTATGACTTTGAAATAAAATATAAAAAGGGAGCGAATAATACAAACGCAGACGCTCTATCGCGTGTAGAAATAGATTCACAAATATTAAGAGACATGATTCCAATCTGTATTGATGAGAAAGAAAAGAAAACCTTGGCAATGACAAGAAATATGTTTAACAGCGAAATGAGAAATAAAATTAATAACGAAGCGAAAGGCAAATATGATAAAGAGGGAATTATTATAAAAGACTGCATATCTCGAAAGGAGACTGATCACCTCCATATGTGGGAATGTACGTCAATAAATAATATTAAGGAGCTCCAAAAGATTGAATTTATATATGATAACAAGCTGCAGCAAAAAAAATTTAAAAATGAATTAAAAGAAAAGAATGATAAGATAACGCGCATAATATGCAATAAAAGCGAAAATCCTATGTTTTCAGGAACATTTATGGAGAAACTTTTATTGAAATTGAGGAAATTGAAATTTAAAAAGTACGTACTATATGACGATGATGAAATATTTAAATATATAACGGCCAAAGAATTGAAAGAAAGATACAACAATATAAAGAACAACGATATAGAAATAATAATATACAGAAAGCCAAGAGAGATAAAAGATAATATAACACAATATAGATTGATAGAAGAATTTCATGACTCACCACATGGAGGACATTTTGGAATTAGGAAAACACTTTCCAAATTAAAACAAAGATATATTTGGAAGAATATGAATAAAATGGTTAAGAAGTACATAACAACGTGTGATTCATGCCAGAGGCATAAACAAATAAGAAATACGAAAGAACCCTTTACTATAACAGATACACCATCACACGGTTTTGATACTGTTGTAATGGACACAGTTGGACCACTAAGACCATCCGGACAATTTAGATACATACTTACCATGCAGTGTGAACTAACAAAATATGTTGTTGCTTGTCCGATGGAATCAAAAGATGCCAAAACAGTCGCAAAATCTTTAATAGAACATATTGTATTAAAATACGGGTTATTTAACATTCTCAAAACCGATAGAGGAACTGAATTTACCAATGAGTTAATGAGAGAGATTTGTGTATTATTAAAAATAAAACAAAATTTCTCAACACCTTACCATCATGAAACTTTAGGTACAATAGAACGAAATCATCGCGTTCTAAATGAATATTTTCTAAATTTTGTAAATGACATTAATTGGCATGAATGGATACCATATTATGCTTTTGCTTTTAATACGACACCAAATGTCGATACAGACTATTCACCGTTCGAACTAATTTTTGGTAGACTTCCTAGACTACCAAACGATATTTTAGATGATGCTAAGAAAATTTATAATATTGATAACTATTTAAATGAACTAAAGATTAGACTTCACGACTCATTACAAAGAGCAAGAGGAATAATTCTCGAAGTAAAAAGAAAAAGAGGATTAGAATCTGAAAAGAAGCAAAATAGAATAAATCTTAGAATAGGAGATTTAGTTTTAGTTAAAGTTTTAAATAGAAAAAAGTATGAACCACCATACAAAGGCCCATACAAAGTAGTAGACTTAGAAGATTTAAATGTACTCATAGAAATTGACAAAACAAGAACTAAACTAGTGCATAAAAATTTGCTAAAAAAATACTTAAATTAACATATATTGGTTATATGTAAGAAATATAAATAATATAAAATCCTGTATGTAACAATATGAATAAGAAATAAGAAGATGAGGTGCTTCAAATTCACTTTATAAAAATGCATACATAATCATACTTATATAAATTTTTTTAATTTTAACTTTGTTTCATTTTTTAATAATACCCAAACCTAAAAGGGTAAGGGTGTAGTGTATGCATACTTAGGTTTACCACTGTAGAAATTTAAGAACTTTGTTTACTCTAAGTTTAGTTTATGTTGGGTCAGCATTAATAAGTATCAAGGTATTTTTGTTTGTGTGAAAATGAAAGAACTAAAACCGTAATAATGAAGTTTGATTGAATGTAATTAATTAATTAATGTTTTTCACGTGCCAATTGTTTATGGGAACCAAAACGAAATTTACTAAAGCCGTGGGAACAGCAGACCGACTATTGGTTTGTTGATATCCTAAAATAATGCTGACCTATAGAATAAGTTAGTATATAAGTTGATAATTTTTGAAAATAAAGAACAGAAAGAATTGATCAGGCAAAGGCTGACTTTCATTTCTATTTTAAAATCGGCACTCCTGGTGCTGAGGGAAAACGGCTGCAGAGCTCAGCAAATACTGAAATAACCCTTAAACAAATCCTTTTAAGAGACACTTCAAAAATCAATCGAATAACTAGTTTCCAATTTGGACTTGAACAAAAGAAATAAAAATTTTAGGATTTAAAAACAAAAACATGATATAAAGCCAATTTACTAAACCTTTTTTGCATACAAAGGTATACCTACAAACGTAATTATTAACGCCCTAACTAAAATGTAGTTTTTCTGTCGACACGAACTCATTACCTTGTAACCTGTGAAGTAATGACAGCTCATTTATCGAAAAAATTTTGCTGGGATATTGTTCAGTCTTTGGAATTTGTTTTGCTTGAATGATTTTACAGCAGCATAAATTTCTTTTGTGCCTTAACCTTCGACGGTGAGGTTGGGGCTCTTGACGTGGATTCTCCAGCTGTGCAAAGCTTGAATGGAACAGCTGGTGGGGATAGCATAAACATGTTAATTAGAGTCACGATTTCATTTGCTGGTCTGCAGGTATTGCAGGACATTCACGATCGTGTTGTAAAGATTGGCTAGTAGTCCTGCAGCTATTTAGTATTTTTTTCCCCTGCGGTACACATCATGGCTTCTAGCTCGGACTTCTATGGCAATGTTTTCGGCCGAACTTTTTTTAACCCACTGATTGCTTCTTTTTTAAAATTTATGGTGTATTATCTAGAGCTGACTATAAAATAAAGGCATGCATGTAATCCCCCAAAACAAGTTTTTATCATCTTCCAAACTGAAAATAAAAGAAATCCTAAAAATGTTTGTAAATCTATACCCTTAAAATATTTTGGCCGACAACTATTCCCAAAATCGAGCTCCTAAATCCCAATCACAAAAATCTACTAAAAATTAAAAGTTTCTGAGAGCGCTGTAATGTTTTGTGTAGCTCCTTAGACTTCCTCGTTGCTTCCTCGTTGTAAGTACCAAATATATATACTGCTGAAATCACTGCCAGCTAATTGAAGTTTTGCAAAATCACGTAGAGATATTTATTTTATTCATTCTAAACTTTGTTAAACAAAAGGACTCAGATCAACGGACTTTTGCTTCCACAACTTCTCAAGCATTTTTTATAAGCAACATGTGGGTAAAATCTCAGGCTTTAAATATTTCCATGCACTTGCTTGAGCCTCCTAAATGAATACCGTTGCAGTTTATCATTCAACAATTTGAATTCAAATGTAAATGCTCTTTAAAATTATTTGGTTCTATGTACATACTTCCATAAGGCTAAGCCTTCATTTCAAAAAACGAAGAAGGTGACGATGATAATACAAATTTGTAAATTATTATTTTTTTGTTCATAGAGTTTCTGCAAATTATATTAACGTTTTTTGTATCCTGATCATTTTTTCATGACCGTTCGCAGTTGCAGACATGTTACAGCAAACGTACTTAAAAATTAAATTTGTGATTGTTAAAACTTACAATGAACAGGAGTTTATACTTAACATGTTGCTTCTTCTTAGCTCTATGAAAACCTTAAACTTTCATAAAGAAGATCTTCCGAATTTAAGAGATATTTTAGTTTAAGAAGAAGACTTCTGTATTTATTGTTGAATTTTTTTTTTTTGCTTCTGCTTTTAAACAACAATAGCAAAGATGATTATTTTGACTTGATAACGAGCTCAACAACAAAATTGTTTCCTCTAAAGGTTGTTGTTTAGCCAAAGACACAATCGCACATCTTTTTTTGTGCTTTTGTGTTTAAGCTTTGCTCGTGCTACAACAAGGGTTAAACTTCAACACCAATTTTTGAAAACATTTTAGTCTAAGAATTAACGAAGGAATGAATGAACGAATGAATGAATGAATTTAAATTCACACTTAATATACAAAATTTGTTCAGGTATGTTTTCTCTTTTTTTTCTTTTTATACCCTTCACATAAGTGATAAGGGTATATATAAGTTTGTCATTCCATTTGTAGTTTCTTAAATATCCATCTGCGACCCATAAAGTAATTATTTTCTTGGTTCTAATAGATAGAAAAGTCGATTTATCGATGTCTGTCTGTTTATGTTATTGATAAAATCAAGTAGACCCGTAAGTGATATCAAACTGTTAGAAATGTCTGCGAGCAAATCGCTATTTAAATCTAACAAATCGCCCCATAGCTGACCAAGATATAAACCAAAAATCAAGACTATCTCTGTTTATTTCTTTAAAAGTTACACATAAAAACCTCTACAAATGCCCCAGAGTGCCCCTACACGGGTGAAATGTAAGACCGACTCCCATTAATTTTATCTCACAAACATATTTTTAGAAAATACTTACACCCTATCTCCACCCCCTATTAGGGTTGCAATACAAAGCTAATTTTTTTTATTTTAAATCGATCCCCATACAAATGTAAGACCGACATAAATAAATTTTTGTTTCCAACCAATTTTTTGAAACATACCTACCCCCTATCTCCAGCCCTTAACAGGGTTGCTATACAAAATTTTAATAAATTAGGGTAAAATCCCCTAAAACTTCCTCGGAGTCGCCCTTAGAGAAATAAAATGTATCACAACCCCCCATTGGATTTCCCTCCCAAACATATTCCTAGAGCATACTTTACCCCTATTTCTATTACCTAAGGGGGTTGCCATAGAAAATTTAAAAAAATGATGTAAAAATGCCTATAATTTTCCCAGAGTCGCCCTTAGAGGAATAAAGTTTACGACTGACCTCCTTTAGTTTCACTTCCCAAACATATTCCTCAAACATACTTACCTCCTATATCTATCGCCTAAGAGGGCTCCCATACATAGATTGTGAAAGTGTAATAAATACCCCCTACAGTTTCCAAGGTGGCCGTGGACAGGTCAAATGTAGGACTGGCCCCAACTCATTTTTCTTGCAAACAATTTCGTGGAACAAACTTTACCGCTATGTCCACCCCCTTAAGGGGTTGCCATACAAAATTTAGAAAAATTAAGGTAAAGCCCCCTACAATATTTCCGTAATCACCCTAAGAGGGTTAAAATATGACATCGACCACTATTATAAATATTTTATATATAAAAAAAAAAATAAAAAGTTCGGGGTTTCAAAAGGCCAATTAAAGGGCATAAAAGATTCGGCACAGCCGAATATAGCGCTCTTGTTTTTTGTTAAGCGAGAAGCTAAAAAGCTTTTTTGCTAGTCACTGCTACAAACACTGATTTATAACCATAAACAATTTAAAATCTTTTGTGTTAACATGGCGTTTTTTGTCGTGCATAATTTCAGGAAGATAAAACAAAAAAAAATTGATGTCTTAGCACATGCGGTAGCTGTTGCAAAAACAAACAAAGCTGCAATGATTTTTATTAAGTTTTTTTTACTATTCTTAAGCAACAAAGGTAACTCTTGCTTAAAACTATTTGGTAAAGCGTCAATAAATTTTACTACGATTGCAAGATTGTTAAAACCTTAAGATATAATTTCCAAATTTTTAATAATTTTCAAAACAGGTGCCAAAATTTAATTATCATTTCAAATAAGTTCTAATAAATCTATCGGACTTTGTAAAACATTATCTCACTTGAACAAAAGTTTTGTTTTTGTGTCGAGTAAAACATGCAAGAAGTGGCTAAATACTACTTGAAAACCTAGAATTGTGAGCATTACCCCATTAAAATTGTTACCAGGATCAAGCAGAGTTTGTAAAGTCACTTTAAAGTACTCAAGCAAAAAATTACTTGCGAGCAACAGGATTATGTTTTAAGTAGGGGAAATGCATGCAGGACGATTTTGCATGGCCGAAATGCTGCTTGAATGCTAAAACCGTAAATTTATTGCGATTAAAAATATTATCAGTTGATCCAAAATCCAAATATTCATGGCCCTTAAGAAATGATATGTATTTAGTAGGACCGAAAAAACCCTATCTTTCATGATCTGCTGAAGAAGGGCCCCACTATTACAAAAACCTTAACCAAAAGGAACTAATTCGTTTAAACAAGGCCTTGGATAAAAACGACCAAAATGTGCGGCCATGCTTGAAATCATTGTTCCACCACGCCCGGCTACATGTTGCCATATCTGTTATCAACTATTTTGAAAAAAAGGCTTCCAACCTTATGGTCCATTCCCTACCCCATCCGACTACTGCAAAAAAAGCAAAATAAAAAGTAAATTAATTTTGTTAAAAAAATATGTACTTAGTCTCTACTCGTTGAGGTGCCGTATGGTTGTATATAAAAATTGGGGGGCACGTTTCCTTGAGTAAAGTAAAAGTAACAGAGGTGCATTTTTGTTCATTTATTTTAATACCCCATAATTTCGCCATTTTTTCTACTTGGGATAGGTGATGTTGAAGTTGAGAAAGGCGGTATCATTAGCAAATATCGACGTGTATTTAAGACTGTTGGTTGGCACATATCCTGTATAAAGCAAGTACATAATCGGACCTAATATACTCCCTTGTGGTACCCCCGCCCCTATTGGTTGGGGGCAGCTTAAACAGTTCCCTTCTTTCGTCATTTATTGTCGGCCTGTTATGTAGTTTTTTTAAAAGGTTAAAGATATTCAGTGGTAAGTTCAGCTTTAGCTTGTTGAACACGCCTTCACGCCAAACTTTATCAAAAGCTTGAGAGCCATCAGTAATGAGCGCGGAGCAGTATTTCTTTTTCTCAAAGGCTTTTTTTATATCATGTACCAATGTGTGGGTTTGTTCGATGGTACTACATTGACTCCGAAAGCCAAATAAGTGATTTGGAATACAATGATTGTCATTCAAGAAAAGGGTCGGCTTGTTTTTAAGCAATTCTTCGAACAATTTAGACATAGTTGGCAACAGACTTATAGGCCTGTAAGACTCCACCCTTGAAGGATCTTTTCCAGGCTTAGGAATCATCTTTACCAAGGCAACTTTTTATACTGGCGGGAAATTTTCAAGCCGTAATATGGCGTTCAAAATAAAAAGAATTATTTTTTTTTTTCGTGTGCAAGGCAGCTCTAAAAGCATTTTGTTGCTTATTTTATCAAAGCCAGGCCGTTTTTAGTATTTAAGTGACCGATAGCCCCTACGATATCTTAAAGCTGGAAACGTTTTTCCGTAGCACATCTAGCAGCAACTGGCGGTATTTTACTCATGCCAGTGAATGTATTTGAAGTGAACACATTTACTAAATGACTTGCAAGCAGATCACCTTTTTCTTCACTTCTTGCCCAGGATCCTCTCGGACTACGTAGTGGTGGCTTTGCGATAACGGTTTTTAAGACAGTTAGCTGATCGCCATAGTGAATAGTTCGTCTGAACGGTCGGATCTAGATCTTTGAGGTGTTTCTAAATAGATGCCATTCTGCAAAACTCAAGCATACTTTTCAATTGGTGTGTACATCCTTTTAAATTGGATTTAAGTTGGGGTGATCTGTGCTCTTGCCATTCTCTTTAGGCTCTCCTTTTTCAGATACAATCTGTTGCACATCGGCTATAAAAATTTTGTTATATATAGTCTGATGGTAGTAAATGAAGCATGCTCAACGGCTTTTTTGGTGTTCTAAATGACACTGTGTATACATTTATCGATGTTTTCCGGAGTTTTTAGCGGTTGGTTTGACAAGCAGTGGGTGCTGATTAAGAAACTCCAATAAAAAGCAACGATGTTGTCAACGAAAGTCAAAAATTTATATGGGCTTAAGATGCAATTTGCAAAGTATTTTGAGCAAAAACATAACTAAGAGCGTTGTTTTCCCGACTTCTTTAGGTATTTTCTTTTGTTTTTAAACTTATTTCAAAAACGACAATGCAGATTCATTTAACCCTTGTGTCTACAACCACATACCCGGGTATGTTTTCTGTTTTTAATTCGATATAACTTCACACCCTGGTAAGATATCGGTTTGAAATTTTTAATTTGCTTCTAAAATATTGTTTTTTAACTTTTAAAAATTAATTTGAAAAAAAAATTTTTTTATGGGAAAATCTATGGGCCGTTTTTGAAACATACCCCTTAAACATGCAAAAGGCTTACCTGTACAAAAAAAGACTAGAACATTTTTTAAAAGTTTACATACTTTTTTTTAGTTTGAGAATATATTACAAATAGTAATATCCTCTGAATGTTGTGCACCTGCTAGCTTTTGACATTTTTGCAAGATTTTCTTGTTGGTCTCGTTTTTTCACCAACATAACGATTTATATAATACTTAGGTCTTCCGGAGTGATCTCGTTCTTCTGAAGCACGAACTGCGTAGTTTTCTGATATTACTGGATAGCCTAAAATACTTTCTTTTCTACCACGGGGCGAAAAATGCTTCATTTCTTGAGGATTTTGTGAGCAGCGTTCAATTTGCTTCATAGTTCACTCAGCTGTTGGAGAAATATTTTTCTACAGTTTGTTGAAACCTTTAGATGCGGGTTATTTTCAGTATATATAATATAACTGCAAATGCTGCCACCTCAAGAATAATATAAAAAAAATGCTAAAGGTCATCTATTAGTTATTCTCTTTGTTGTGTATTCTTCTAGACATTTGTCCATATTATCAACTCCACCTTTGTTTTTATTATAATGAATTATTAAAATTGGTTTACTTTTTGGACCTTGAATATCACTGCTGTAGAGAGTTGAGATAAGCACAACCGATTTGTTTTTTTTTTTTGGAATATGGGAGCACGTACTAATATTATTGCTGAATCCTAAAATTGATTCCTCAACCACTCTTACTTTTGGGTTGTTCCAGATGTTCGGAGTTTCCTTACTGTTTCTAATAATGATAAATTGTGGTCTAACATTAACGTAAAAGTCAAACCGAAACTTATAAAATTTGTCACAAATGATGTTTTGACTTCCTTGAAAGAGATTACAAATCTTTAGCATCGTTCGCTTTGATTTTTTCTCTTTCCCCAGAAGGCGCCAAACCAGTAGATTGCCCTCTGAGTGGATAAGAAGTATAAGCGACGTTATTTGTCATGTAATGGGTTGCAGCTAACTAAAACTGGCGATAAAAACATAAAACAAACGATTTTTCAAAAAAATCCCTTACCAAACAGCAATGCTTACCCGGGTATGATGGTTGTATGTTTGACGAACAATTTTTGGTTGTAGACATAAAGGTTAAAAAAAAAATTTGTGTCGGTTATTTAAAAAATACCAAAATATATCAATGAAATCACCAATAAATTCCAATATTTTACTTGTACCAGTTTTTGAAATGTTGGACAGGCTTTTTCGGGAAAACCAAAATTCGAATAACTTACTGACCAAAATGGCAGGTCGTAAGTAAATTTCGATCTTACCTAAGAGTTAAAATTGTTAAAAAATATGTGTGAGTACAAAAAATATATCCGTGTTAAAATTTCAATTAAATTTGGCTTGAATTTAAATATTTACTACCAACGCTAAATACCGAAAAAAGAGTGCTGATGAGGATTGCTAATGGGCTCCGAAAATTCATTCCACTAAGCTAGTGTCAGGAAAATAAACTTTTTAAAGATAAAAATCTTATAACAATAAACTGAAACCAATTAGTCTGATAAGCTATAAAGAATATTGAAAAAGAGTTTTATTTTTCAAGAAAAAAAAAATAATTTTGGTACTCAGTGGGTTAAACTCAAATCAATAGCATTTAATTCTACAAATGACCGCAATTCTGGTTTCAACTTACCAGTGTGATATTAACTGTTTTTATTATTGTTTAAACTTTTTATTTTCGAATTATTGCCTAGATTAAATGCAAAGAAATAAAGAAAAAGTAAATTAATAAAATTATCATGCCCAGGTGAAAAAGTTGACCTGAACCAATCAATAAATCAACAAATCATTAATTTACTCTTAACCACCATTCACAATGGCAATAGAAAAACCAAAAGGAGAAGCCTTAAAAGAACTTTGGATCTGACAAGACAACGTAGCATGGTTGACTGAACAAATTGTTTGATAAAAATAAAACGAAGAAAAGAAAAATCTATATTGAAACGCCCTTTTTTATGATGTTACCTTCTATGACCATTTAAAATTTGTGGTAAGATCGATGATGATGACTCTACTCTAGTACCTGTGAAAGCTTTAAGTACACTTACCTACATCAGTGTGTCTGTCTAACTTTTAAAATTGAATATAAACGACTAATTTTTCTGCTTTATTAAACATGCTCTGAAAGTTTAAGGTTGGGTCTTTGGTTTGTGGAAACCACACGCAAATGTTATCATTAAATTTTAACAAGTTTTCACCAAGATTTCCACGCGCACAGTGGGAAATTTTTGCTCCCACAATTAATCATTCAATTCAATTATTTTAATATGATTCAATGATGAGTTCTTCTTTCTTTTTTTATTGTTTTCCTTTATCAATCTCCTTCTTAAATGTTAAAAGAAACCAATAGGGCAGTCAGTGATGTGGAACAGATTTATGATCATACCCATTAACAGTGATAGTAAAACAAAATATAATATATAGTAATTGTTTTTTAACTTTATACAATGGAAATGTATTTAACTTAATTTGTTTAAAAAGTTCAAAATTAAAGTTTGAATTAATTGAAAAAAAGATTCAGGTTATTTAAACAGCAACTTTAATGTGGTGGTGGTCTTTTTTCTAACAAAAAGTTAATAAGTTAAATGTAATAAAACGCAATTTGCATAGAGTTAAATGTTAGTAAATGCATCATAAATTGTTTTTTAAGTGAAACACAAACCGATTTACTGAATAACATGGGCAGGTTTATTTTATAGTTTTATGAGATAGTGAAAAATTAAAATTTCTTCTGAAAATCAAAGTATTTATATCTGAAGGTAAAAGAAATATTGCTTTAAAAATGTAAAATATTACTGACACCCCTAACAGGGACTAAATTTTCAAAAAAGCATTGAAAAGGTTAAATTATATCTGTGGTATCTCTGGCCTACATAGCGTGTTTTATCAGCACAAAGTTTTTACCATTTTAATCTAACAAAATCATATCAATTGATGTTTTTACATTTTTTTTTAAATTTAAAATCCAGAAAAATAAAATGAAGGACTATCAAGATAGAAAGAGGTCAGAAGTTAACTAAGTGGACAAAAAGCATATTTTTTTTTAATTGTTGGTGTCGATTTTAAATTTTTAAATTTAGAAATAAAGTGAATCAAACGGAATTTTTTTTGAAAGGTTTTGCACGCTTTCTGCATTTTTGGAGTTTTTAAATTTAAAAATATGAAATTAAGGAATACTGACCCAATAGATGGATCGAAAGTCAACTGTGTAGACTGAAAGTTATTTGTCATATTTTTTGGTAATTCTTTGTATTTTTGGAAATTATAAGTTCACGGATTTTTTTAATTTTCAGGCAGTGCCACAAAGTGGAACAAAAAGAAAAAAAAGTTTGTTTCCTAACTCTTTTTATTTCACACTAACTTTTCTCCAGCTTTATTTTAAATTAATTTGTTTATATAAATATTTTTGTATATTATCTAAGAATTAGACAACACTTTAAAAATCTTTGCAATAAATGTTTGTATGTCGTAATGGTAGCCAACAGCAATAAAAACAAGTAAGAGCGCTATATTCGGCTGTGCCGAATCTTATATACCCTTCACATTGGTCTTTAAATATACCCAGCCGAGTAATTTTGTACTGAAAATAATATAATAAAAAACCTTGTACGAGTTTTAAAGCCCATAGAAAAAATAACAAAATTTTAACGTTCGTATAATTAAAAGAAATAGAAATAGATGAAGAAGATTTGAGGTTGAGAGTTTTAAAAGTTTTCGACATTATTCATATTTAAAGGTTGAATGTTCTAGTCCCCCTGCTTTTCTCCAACTTTTTTACCAAAATGTATGAATTATTTGATTACTACTTTTTGTAGAATATTCGAAATCGATAGCTGTTATAGTTTCCGAGATATAGCGTATCGAAAATTTCATAAAAATTGTTGATTTGTATGGGAGCTACCCCTTCTTCAGTAGCCCTTGATGCCCAGTCACTTTCTGTAGAACACTTGCTTTCGATATCTGTTATAGTTTCCGAGATAAAGCGTTTCGAAAATTTCATACAAATCATAAATTTATATGGGAGCTACCCCTTTTTTTGCCCCCACTCAAAAAAATTTTTCTTTAAAGCGTAGGTCTTAGCGTACAATTACTTTTTGCAGAACATTTGAAGTCGATAGCTGTTATAGTTTCCGGGACACAGCGTATCAAAAATTTCATAAAAATTGTTTATTTGTATGAAAGCTATCCCTTCTTCACCCCCCACCCAAAAAAATTTTTCTTTAAAGCGTAGGTCTTGTTGTCGAATTTTTCTTTGTAGAACACTAGAAGTCGATAGCTGTTATTATTTCCGAGATATAGCGTATTGAAAAATTGTTAATTTGTATGGGAGCTACACTTTCTCCTGCCCCCACTCAAAAAATTTTTTCTCCAAAGTGTAGGTCGATAGCTGTTATAATTTCTAAGATTTAGCGCATGAAATATTTCACCAAATTTGTGCAATTGTAGAAAAAATACCCCTTCCCCTGGTCCTATCTAAAAAAAACTTTTTTCATTATTTAGGTCCCTTCTTTTTTTTTATGTCTCGGTCAATAGTGAACTGATTTCGCTGATTTTAAATAGTGACTGTGTTCAGGATATTTCTAATAGTTTGACACCATTAACTGGTCTGTATCTTTTTATTTGACTCCGGAAGCTTGATTTCAACAGACGGACATCGGCTAATCGGCTTCCCTTTCTATAAAGATCCAGAATGTATGTACTTTATGGGGCCGCAAATGAATAATAAAGAAATTACAAACGGAATGACAAACTGATATATACCCTTATCACTATGTGAAGGGTATAAAAATATTTTAAGAAAGCACTGTGATTGCATTTGAAATTCAATTTTTCGTAGCAAGATCTCAAGTGACGTTTTGTTGCTACTGTGGTTATAAAAACATTTTTTATAATTTTTCCTAAGCCCATTATTAAAACTACTATCAACAGGTTAAATTGAGTCAAAAAATACTACTCGTCTTCAACAACCATGACAAAAACTTTAACTGAATTAAAAAAAGCCACGTTCTTTTCGCAGCTAAACAGAAACAATAACAAAACATTAAACAACAGCAACTAGATTTCCACAAAATCATGAACAACATCCTAAACAAGATCCTTCACACACGCCTTTACTATTTCATGGTTTCGTTTAAAGTAGCAAGGAAAAAGGCAAGTGAAGTGATGATCGTTAGTTGAAAAGAATGGTGGGGGTAGTAAATGTAGACGGTACGAAAACAAGAGGCAGAAGAGCAAATTAACAGTGCAGTTTTAGAAGGAGTAAATACTAAAATAGTTGTACAGCAGGGTTAGGATATTGTTCCAATAAAACAAGGAAAAAATTGAATAATAAGATTAATTTGAAATATTTTTACTTATCTTTTGATTTCTAAGCGCTTTTCTTAAGGAGACCAACCTATCAAATCGGAAATTTGGAAGAAAATATTTTGGGAAAACGGAGGCTGCAAAAATTGCTGCAAAATATAAATTAAAACGAAAAGAAAAACTAATTTTTTTATATCAGCATGAAATAGCTGCTATAATTTTCCTCACTGCTGCTTACTCTTATATAAGCATATGTTCGTTGTAATTTTGTTTAATCCTCTTCATTCATTGTCATCTTCAAGAGTATAAAAATGTATGATTTTTATAAAATTTTGTTTTCATTCTATCTTTTCAAGTTTCTTTAATGTAATGCTTTGTTGTTGTTATTTTTTATTAGAGATGACTTCTGTGTAATCGTGCTGTGGTATGATTTTTAATTAAACAATACGTGTGCAGCTATAAAAGCGCAACAAAATAAGTGTGAAAAAATATGTTTCATTTTCATTTAATTTTTAGTGATATTTTTTATTTCCTTTAAAATAAAGTGTTTTTCGTTCCCTTTTTTTTAACAGTTTTTTTGTTTTGGTGATTACAGTAGTCCTCGTTAGGGCTTAGGTCTTTGAAGTGTTGTGTAGCAGTCAAAAAGCTACGTGAAATTTCATTTCGTTGTGGCTCGTTTGAGGTTTTGCTTAATGTTCTTTTTTATTCTTTTCAAACTGTTAAATTATGAATGTTGTGTATTTTTTCCCCAAATCACGACTTCCTTTTAAGTTTTTGCTTTAATTTGGAAGGAGAAAATAAGTTTAAACTTGGTTTAAAATTATAATTGAATGATGGCTAAAAAACAGCATTATACTGCTATTTACGGGGTTAATTACAAATGGGTTTTAAATTTATTAAAGGTATAGAAACCTTTATTTTTTACAAAGTAAATTCTTTTAAAAATTTGAGGAGTTTCAGGAAAGGCAAAAAAGCTGACATATCCAACTTACTCCTCCAAAGAGCTCAAATCATAAAATTTTTAGCATTTCATCAAAGCAAATAAGACAACTGATGCAGATGACATTGCCCCTGAATTACACAAAGATGACTGCCCAACAACAGTAAACCTACTGCTGCTGCATATCAAAAAATTTTTGCTCACATTTGTACTTCATTCACAGTGTAAAGGAGGTATTATTAAATGTATTCCGAAAAAGGTGACTTCAAAGCAAGAGAGCTGGAGAGGTATCAGTACCCTATGTGTTTTGTAGCAGAATGGAAAATCCTTCCACAATATGGTCTTATGCACTTCCAAAGTTGTTTGACACACGGAACGAAAAAGCAAAGCTGCGAAATCTGAATAACCGATTTATATATTATAAATAGCTTAGTAATACATTGCAACATCAAAAACATCAACGAATTTAAGATATGTGCATTATGGAAGAAGTAAAGTCAATCTAATATTTTTTCAACATTTTACGGGACACTGGCTGCTGCAGAGATAATGGTGATGTGCTTTACCCTATATGGAGCTCGTCAACACTTTTCGTATGTACTAAGATAAGACATTTAAAAATCCCTTTTAAAATTAGTGGCCATACTTTTTAAGACTCGAAGAATCCCATGGATTAATCATATAGTGGCTGGGATATATTGATTAAATCTAGAATCAAACACAATTTAATGTGTGGCCTCTCTGAGCTTTATATTCAAGCAACTAATGTCCGTAACAGGCCAAAATAAAACTCCAGACGTAATTAACTGCATCATAAGAAACAGTTTACCGATGGAACTTTTTGAGATTTAAGCCTCGTTGCATCTATCTTTAGACCACTTGCACACAATTGTCACCATTTGCAGTCCTCAAAAAGCCATTACTTGTGATTTTCTTTTACCCAAAAGGGTAAATTAGTTCAACTTAAAAAATATACCAGCACCCACTGCTCGCAAAACCTACCGTTAAAGACTCCAAAATATGTTGGTGACTGTCTAAGACGATTTAATGAACATTTTGAAAAACCCGCTAAACTTGCTTCTTCCAATAACCGCAGGACAAGATACAGCTCAAACAAATTATTCACTATGGCAATCGGACAAAAGCTTACGAAGAGCGTAATATATTAGGAACCTGTTCAAGAAACGATGAAAAAAACGTGTACTGGTATGAGTAAATTACAGTTTGTTGATGCTGAGCAACCTATTCAAATACATTTCTAATTTTATTAATATCTTAAATGCTAAAAAAGTTCCTGGACTTAATAAAATTAGTAACAAAATGCTTTGAGAGCTACATTGCACAGAAAAAAGAAAAATTCTTTTATTTTTAACGCTACATTATGGCTTGTACCTTTCCCGACAATGTGGAAAGTTGCCGAAGCAAAAATTAATCTTAAGCATTTCAAGGAAAAGTAGTCTTATTGGTCGGTTAGTCGATTGCCAACCATGTCGAAATTGTTTAGGAAATTGTTCAAATCTCCAAACGTAAATAATAGCGACAGCATTCCCAATACCTAATTTTGTTTTAGACGACAACACAGCACCATTGAATAGCTCTGGACAGGCTGCTTATAGATCTTTCTCAAACTTTTGATAAAGTATGACGTAAGAGCCTTTTGACAAAGCTTAGCTTGCCTGTGGATCTCTATAACTTTTTGGAAAAATATATCGCCAAAGAAAAAGGTCCACTTTAATTGCCCACAACCAGATTTGAATACTTATTGTTAGTTCACAGAAGAAAAGATTAAACAATTAAATATTATTATTAAAAAAACTGAGTAGAAATCAGTGCTTTGATACGCCTGTGAATCTTAGAAGGTATTACTAAAGAACAAACTTTATCTAAGTATTTGTTAATCATTGCCTGGAAAGGATCTCTAAGATATTTAACCAAACATCATAACCAACTCGAAGTTCTGACGATAGACAGATCAACGACCAATTTATACTGTAACCTTTGCAGCCAACAGCGCTGGTTGATCAAGATTGAAAGCAAAGACAATAGGATTTAAAGAATTTATTTTTTTTATATGATAATTTTTAGACCGATAGGGAAAAGTAAAATCATGGAAACATTATCAGCAGCTTAAAGCCTTCAATCGATATAATCCAAGGTGTATTCGAATGAATCACTTTATCTTCAGCATTAAAAAAATATATGTCATTTATGTCTGAAACAACAGTCTGTTTGGAATCTATAAGATAATTAAAATTGCAAATTAATATCTTTATTTTCATGCAATCATATCACTAATATAAATGGAATATATGTAGAAAACAATATTGGAGCAAAGACATGTATCCAAATTTTTTGTTTGTTTTTTTTTTTAAAAAACCATTGTTGTATGACTGAAAAACTTGTAAATTTTCTAGCTAGTTCCAACTTTCCATTAAAAGAATTTTGTATATCCGGTCAAACCTTAAAACCACTGCTTGTCATTGACACATATTTTTGTATCTAAACGCCATAAAATAGTAAGAACAATTGTAAGCTAAGTTTACGTGAGTTGGATTTATGAAAGGAAAAATGTTATACTGTTTGTGAAATAAGAATTTTGAAAGCATTTAAAAATATATTTAAGCCAAACAAGTGATAGACATCGTGGGAAACCCCAATAAATATCAATTAAATAACTACTTTAAAATACCTCATCAGCTCATTTAATGCTATCAATGTTTTAACACATTTTTTTTCTTATAATTTGGTGTAAAACATCGGTTATAAATGTATTTTATATTGTTCTTTATTCATGTAAATAATCCAGTAATTTTAAAGTAATCAGGTTTGTTTCTTAAGTCTTTTGTTTTGGTGAAATATTTTCTAACTTTTAAAGCACTGTTGTCCACAGCAAATTTATTAAAGGTTTTCCTTTTTTTAAATGTTTCTTTAAAAGAGAATCATTAATTCCCACACTTCGTTAACAGTCAGATAAATGTCACTTTAAAATGCAATTTTAAAAATGTCATAAACGACAAACAGTGGGAAATGATAAAAAAAGGCTGACAAATTGTTGGAAATTTTAAGAAAAAGAAATAAGAACGCAAATAGTAAAAAATCTAGCTTTTGATTTAATTGTAGCTTTATACAATTGCAACTGTCATAATATCATTAAAACATTTTGATGTTTTTTAATATCTAGTTTCGTTAAGTTCCATGTATGGTTGGGTGTGACCCTTGCAACGCATGAAACAAAAATAAATAAACATGTGAACCCTTCTTAATAATAAAACATAAACATAAAAAATAGTTTTTACCACTTTTACTTAATATGCTACAAGTGGAAAAAGAATATTTATTTTTTCTTAAAAAAAAATTAGAAAAGGCAAATATGGATACAAAACATATCTAATATTTGGTAGAAAATTTAAATTTTTTTTCTTGTTTTGTTACTATTAACTTTCATATTAAATCATAACTTCATGTTAAGATGCAAATACATTTTAAAGTACTTGTTTTATCTGATGTCTTTGAATCAAATATCATTTCTTTACCATTAAGTCACTCATTCAATCTGACATTCAGTAAATTCTTTTAGTTTATTTAAAAAGTTTCAAGTAAACATCACAGTCATTGTTTGCTTAATTTTTGTTCATATATTTCATCTACAATGTAAATCATTCAAGTTTATTTGTTTAAATACTTTTGACACTATCTTTAGTTTGAATCTAATGTCTATTTATCTTTTTAATTTCTTATTATTCAAGATTTCGTAAAATTGTTAACGTTTTTGTGATTTATTTTTAAGTTTATTTACAGCTTCTTTTTATATGAGTGGACAATTTTAAAAAAGAAAAATTACAAGTGAGTTTCTTTACTTTGGTTGTTCCCATTTTGTTTGTTATTTGTTTAATTTTTTTTAATGTTATTTTTTGCATTATCATTATTTAGAGATCGTCAAGGTTTACAGCTAACGCTAAATTATTTAATTGTTATAAAAAGTGTTTTAGCTTTGGTGCAATAACTTGAAGTAGAAAACTTGAGATGTAGGCTAGATAAAAGAGATATATTTAGGAAAAAATACGAAAAACATAATTAAGAATTAGTAAAATACAAAACAAGTAAATGCGCTATATTCGGCTGTGCCGATTCTTATGTACCCTTTATATTGGCCTTTCGATACTCTGAAGTTCTTTTTTTATTTGTATCCATTTATTTTTTTGAATTATTATAATTTTAAAATAATATATTTAGCTCTCTTAGGGTGACCCCAGGGAAGTTGTAGGGGTTTTTGCCCTAATTTTTTCCAATTTTGTATGTCAACCGGCTCAGAGGTTAAAGATAAGAGGTAAGTATGCTCTAGGAAATTGTTTGCAAGAAAAAATGATTTGGGGCCAGTCCTACATGTGTTTTATCAACAGGCACTCTGGAATCTGGAGGGAGGATTTATCGCAATTTTCCAAACCTTTTAAATGGAATCCGTTTTAGGCGATGGAGATGGGGGTAAGTATGTTCTGGGAATATATTTGGGAGGGGAAACTAATTGGGGTCTACGATGCACGTTATTCCTTTCAGGGCGACTCCAAAAAGGTTGTACGGGGGTTTACTGTCATTTTTTCAAATTATGGTGGCAACCATATTGTAGGGCGGAGATTAGGTGTAAGTATGTACCACAAAAATGTTCATGAAAAAAAAATAAATGGAATTCGGTCTTTTATTGCACCCGTGTGTGTAAATCTCCGAGATAGTTGAAGAGATTTTCATGTACAAGTTTTAAATAAATAAACAGAGATAGTCGTAGATGCTGGCTTATATCTTTTTCAGTTATCGGAAAATTTTGCTGAATTTCAATCAAAATTTGTTCGTAGATATATCTAATCTTTGATACCAATTACCGGTCAATGCTACATCGGGAGGGCCTTAAAAAGTGGTTTTCTGCCATAACATGGACAAGCCAACATCGCTTAATTGACTTCTTTCTTTATAAGCACCAAGAAAATAAATGCTTTCTGGGGTCGCAGATGGATATTGTCACTTATGTGAAGGGTATAAATATACTTCGTGACACCGTTTGGAGAAATATTTTAGCGTCTAACTATCCACTTTGAAGAATAAGAGATGTTGTTAGATTTAGGAACCTTTGCCTTCTTACTTAGAATTTTGCAAATCTTGGTCAAAATATAGTAGATCACCTGGAGATATTAAACAGGAAATGTCACAAAATTGGGCAATAACTGGCTGTTTTATTGAGAATTTTGCGGAAGACCTTAAGGTATTTCTGGCCAAGTCCAGAAAATATATTAGCTGGTATTTACCGTTGACTGCGTAAAACCTTCGCTTAAACAATACCAAATCTTAGTTAGGAAATGGATAATTTTTTATGATAAGAGCTACGAGGTCATTTCTGGGGCAATGTGCGTACAGCACAATTCTTTCTAATTTTTCCGAAGACTTTTAAGACCTTCTAAAAACTTGTACTGGGAAAATGAAAGTGCAAACAGCATAGGGTAAAAGTGTTTAGTTAAGAATCCACCACTAAAATTTTTGTTTTATGAAATCATGAATTTATATAAACAAGCGATTGAAGATGCGAAATATCTGAATATTATCCTCGGCTGGAAATTATTTTCAAAAGGGTATACAAAGTCAGGGTAATAAGACAACGGTAGCTTCTACCCTTAATCTAAGATGTTGGCACAAAAAAGTTTCAGCATAGTCAAATAAATTTATGGTGTTTGTAAATCCAATTGTTACAAATGGGCATCTAGTATTGTGGACTGCAACAAGAGGGAAATATGTGCGGGGCCATCAACGCAAAATCAACAAATCTTCTACTCATGTGATGTTGGGATACGTCTTATTCACATATCGTCTGCCTTTTGAATGTAGTGTATTTCAGGCCAAAAATTTATTTGCTATCTATAAGGTAAACTAAATAAAATCCCTATATATATTATAAAATCAAGGTGTAAGTTTGTTTGTTTGTTTGTTTGTTTGTTTGTCACGCAATCACGCCTAAACGGCTGGACCGATTTTCATGAAATTTGGAATGTAAATACCTTAAAGCCCTGGGTATGCGATAGGCTATACGTTTTTGGAAAAAGAGGAGGTGCCACGCCCACAGCACTTCAAATCTAACTGTACTTCTACTGCAAAAAAATAACTTTTAATACTGGTGCATATGTTGCACCGATTTTTTCAAAATTTTGTACACATTTATAAGGCCTCTAACGGAAAAAAATTTTAAGGAAAAAAAAGAGGCGGGACCACAACCCCTAAAACAAAAATTATGTGATAGGCACTTATTCTAGACCGATTTTTTTAAATTAGTTCGCATATAAACGGCTTCTAAAGTTAAAATTTTGGAGGTAAAAAAGTGGGCGCTGCCACGCCCACAAAAATTAAACATTTTTTGCGGGTACTTTTATTGCACCGATTTTTTTTCAAACTTGGCGCACATATAAAAGGCCTCTAATTCTAAAATTCTAAAGGACAAGAACTAGGGGTTGCCGCGCCCACAAAAATTACAGTCTTCATACTGGTTCTTCTATTGCTGCGATATTTATGAAGCTCAAAAATTGACCTATAATATTTTTTTTTCGGTACAATAATTAGTGGCACAAAGATGGACAAACGTGCAAAAATATTTGAAGATAGAGCAATATTTGAGCCAGTTATAGCCTAAAACGCTAAATCCGGGAGGACTTTTGTATGGGAGCTAGGTCAAAAAATTAACTGATCATCACCATAAACAACATGCTTTTTTGCCATGCCAAGATACGTATCTGTTCCAAATTTCATTGAAATATCTGCAAAAATGCGGTCTCTACATTGTTCACAAGAATACATTAACTCCCAGCCGGACTGACGGACTGACATGTTTTAATAGACTCAGGAAGTGATTATGTGGCAATCGGTATAATTAGAGGCAGGTCTGAGACCTTTGCTTTTGTAAGGTACCAAAATTTTTTACAAAAACATAATAAAATTTGGGTATAACAATATAAGAGAACTTTAAACTCCTTTTGAAAAACACTTGAAATGTAATTATACTATAAATTAAGAACGATAGGTATATATCTATACCGGGTGTCCGCCGGCAAGGTATACTAATTTATTTTACCGCCATTTTGGTAAACGTTAATCTCGACAGCCCGTATTTTTCAGTCATGAAGTAGAGACATGGCAAATTTATTATGAAAAAATATTCAGTAACCCAACGTGTTTTAATCAATAAAACATGACAACCCCGTTTTTCATGAAAAAATAATAATGAGTGCCGAGGCATATTTTCATTTGAGTGGATATGTCGAAAGCCAGAATAGTTGGTTCTGGGTAATAGAACCCCCTAAAATTATCCATCAGTCAATTTTGCATCCATTAAAAGTGGAAGTCTGGTGTGCAATTTGGTCAGGAGGAATCATTGGAGCTTACTTTTTTAAAACGGAAAACGGCGTAATGGGAAGCGATATCACATACAGCTAGGATAACAATGGAACTTCTCCGAGATCTCTTTCCACAATAAGTTATTTCAAGAAATGGTGATGATGATTGGCCTGATTCGACTGCTCCAGACTTCTTTTTGTGGGGATATCTGAGCAGCAAGGTTTGTGCATATAAACCACCTTTCCGGCGGACACCCTGTGTATGGCAATATTATTGGAGCAACAATACCAACAGGATAGTTCTAAGGGGAAGATATTTTTAAGCTCCATATACTAAGTAATCCAAAAGGTTTGCCTGCCAATTCTTAACGCTGGCAGTTTTCAAACAAACTAGCCTTTGCTTTAACAATCAAATAATCCCAGCTTTCTGGTTTGCTGGATTTTCTGGCTTGCACTTGGAAATCCCCCCCCCCCCCCCCGCCCCTAGGGGTACTAGGGTACTAAGTGGATAAAATTTACAGATTTTTGCACTAAATGCAAAACTCCTAACAGAGTGTAAAATAGCGTTTTATGAAGTACCTAACTACCCGTCATTTTTTTTATAAGATACAAACTTAACTATTAATATTTGTATAGTAATTTCAAACTTAATAATCCAGATTTGTTTTGTTAGCATAATTTCACACAATATTGTTTATGGGTTTAATGTTTATGTAAAAGTTTTATTAACAACACTAAAGGGTTTTTCGTGTAAAAATTTACATACTAAAAGCATAAGTAGCTTATCAAAACGATCAAAATTTCGAGTTGAATCGAATGCCGTAATTTTCTCCGAGTTTTATATGCACTTTTTTAAGTAAGACAATTGCTTTCAAACTTTACCTTCTAATATTATTCCCGCGCAACGCCGGGACGGGTAAGCTAGTATTACTATATTTTTCGCAGCTATTTTGGAATTTTTTTCGAAAATAACTTCTGTCAATCAGTTAGTATACTACATCGTCGCTATTGTACAATCAATTAAATATATAATTGTAACCTTAGTATGGGTACCTGCGAAGAGGGATAATTTTAATAATGAACAGACAAGCTGGCTATGCCAGAAACTACCCTACGCGCCTCTCAGGATTTTTAAAAGTGGTACTTTTAGACAAAATTATTGTCAAAGTAACTAAACATATATAGAGTTTTCAGGGTAACTTGGCCCTTTGTTGACAGAAAGTGCATACCCTTTACACTTTAGACTTGATGGGTTACTGGGTGGTGTAAAGTGAGTAAACTCAAATGTCGCAGTTGTGGGGTGACGAAAAGAAGCAGACTTGTTTTCAACTTTACCTCAGCCTATCAGGAGATATAACTTTTTATATAAACTTAGTAGGATATCAAAGTTTAAGTGACCCGTTGAGATACTTCGCATTCATGGGGGGATTTTAGTTATCCAAGTCCTACTCCAAGCATGTGTTTTAAGCAATGGTGTCCAGAATGAAAATGCACGGGTGCTTTTTTACTGTGTTTTTAGTAAAAACAGTGTAAACTCATTCTTTGTTGTTGTTTTACTTTTTTTGGTTAGTGTTCGTTTCTCAAGGACATTCTTGGCCAACGTTGTCAGAACTTTTTTAAAAGAAAATCATCATTTGCCCCAAAAATTTTATATATTTTAGGGAAAACAATCATCACGTTCTGTTGATAACACATACTAGATCTCGGTTTCTTGACAAGTGGGCTCAAAGCACTAAATGAAAAATGGTCCCAATTTAAAAAATACAAAACCACCCCGATATCAGAAATAAACATAACAGGTTGTTGTGAAGAGGTCCCCATTTGGTATGTCAATCAAAGCACAAGCTGATACAGAATACCTGACACGTAACTTTTGTTTTTGGCCTCGAAAAAATTTTTTTAATCCCTAAATTTAAAATTTGGTGCTACTCTTGTGCCTAAAAAAATCAATAATGATGTTTGAACTGTCCTAAAACCTTTTGATCATGCCAAAAAATTGCAGTTAAAGCTCAAGTAGCGAAGCGCAAGTCAAAAAATAACAGTTTAATTTTTGAAATTAAAATGGTTTAAGGGCTTAACATATCAGACTTTAATCTTAAAAATAATTTCCCAAAGACCCCGAAAAATAACTCCTCTAGATTATTACGTCTGTGGGATGTGCTTTGGACATAAGAAAGTTATATTAGACGTCAATAATGGAAGTATAGTGTTTAAAAAAAAGAAGCTGTTTAATGCAAAACCTTTATTGGTTTTAAATTTAAGTTGCATATTTTCAGATGTTTTAATAAAAAATATTCTTATTTTAATCAAAGACTTGTCTTAGTCTTCTTTTAAAATAACATTTTGGTTTTTAATAAATCTACTACTAAAAGGAATCCAATTGCCTAAAAGCCAAATATGAACTCATTTTCAAGTCCATCAAAACAAATAATTTAAACGGAATTTGTTAACCAACGTTGGCAAACAAGAGACTTAAGAAACAAAATTTTTTTTTCATTTTTAGACACCAGACTCTAAGGTGAAGTATGTAACCAGTTAACAAGCCAGCATTTACGCGATTGCAAAAATTTAGCCACAAACTAGAAACTAAGATTAAATATTAGAAAATATTCACTCAGAAATAAAACGAATAAAATACTAAAAGAGTTTTGTTTTAAAGCAAAGTAATGTTGGCTTAAATGAACAATCAAATAAGATTTATCAAACAAATTTAATATTTAATTTTTCTCTATTTTATTATACAACAACAGTTGTACATAAAAACGTATTTAAATATTATTTGGAAGGCATTCTAGATAGACAGACAGTCATACATTCGTAGCTTTTATAGGATAACTGAACATGTGAGTTGTTTTTAAAAGCATTTTAAATTTTTATTTTTAAATGCCTTAAAGGGTTGGTAGTAGGTGAAGGTTAAAATTGCTTTATTAATAAGAAACTAACAATGTCTGTAAATAATGCTAAATTTAATGGAAATTGTATTTAATTTTTGGTTTTTATTATGAAAAGGGTTTTCTTAATCAAAAACTTTATCATAATAATTTTAGAATAAGATATGTTTGCCAAAGAAATGTAATTAGAAAAGAAGATTTCAAAGTTAGGACTTATTTAAAAATCCCGATTGCCTTAAAGCAAGAGATGAGAATGCTTATGGTGTCTTCTCTTCTAAAGGTTGCTTGCAATTGGGAAAAATGGTTTTGTTCAATTCTAACTGATTACATTTCTCCAACTTCCTCTAATAAAGAAGAGGACTCCGCCAAGAAAACATATCTATTTTTGAGAGTCAACTTAGTGGGAAAAATAATACTTACATTTTTGCAACTCTTTTAAGATTATGATTATGTAAACAGAAAACTTATAAGTCCTTAGTCAATATTGATGTCTTAGGTAAACAAAGTTGCTTTTTGAAGTGGCTTTTAAAGAATATTTGTTTACTTTTTCCACTTACTAAATGTAGCAAGTGATATGTGTCGACTTAGTATGCATATTTGGACAATGGTGGATTTGCTAGACCTAAAGCCGATTAGGTGTGACCTTATTATCTCACTGACTTAAATATAATATGTTGTAACCAATGGAAAGGAGATTTATTCCTCTGCAGTTCGCAAAAACTGTTTTTCCCTTTTTTTATTTACACGACATAAAGCACTTACGCTTTAATCCCCGGGTATGCATTCTTTTAGCCCGATGCACATAGGGGTTTTTTGCCAATCTAGCCGGACATTAAGCAAAAAATGAAATTTAAGAAATGTAAAAATTAAAGTACGCAGATCGACAGATAACCAAATTCTGCATCGGATAGTGAATTTTTAGGGCTTTTGCTTGAAATTTGTCGTTTTGGGGCGCTGTTAAAGTCAGGAAAGTTGAGAATATTGCATGCGCTTTTATTGACTTTTTACGGTTTTGAGAGGTTTACAACATATTTTTTTGTGGCTAATTGAATAAAGATTTTACAATGATTTTTGGTTTTTTCTATCAAAAACCATATTAGCAGTTATGCTGTTTTATTTTTTTATTTTTTTTAAATTTTTATGATAAAAAAAAATTCGTTTGAAATCAAAAAAACGGATTTTTTATTCACTTTTTTGTAAAAAAAAAAAAAATAAAAAACTTTTTGAAAGTCAGAGTAATCGCGATCCCAAAAATGTTATACTTCACGATAAAATTTGAAGTCTCTATTTTTAGATTGTGAAAAAAAACGTTGCGCGTTTTTGCGCCACTTTTTTTGGCGATTTTTTGAAAATTTTACCTTTTTTCTGTTTTTGCTTATCTTGTATATTTACATATGAATACTTAAGAAACCCTTTGTCAGTCATAAAAGTTATTTATAATTGTACGAATGTAGATGTTTTTCATATAATTATTGCAGGTACATTGAAATAAATTTTTAATATGTATATCTGTTTTTTACCTGAGTAAAAAAAGGAATGTGGAAACAGTAGTTTTTACCCACCCATAAATGGGTTTTAGCCACCTGTGCAGCTGTTTTCTTAATGATGCTATTTTATGGAACAAAATAAATGTACCTGTCTTAAATAAGTTTTAATTTAAAAATATTCTTTGGAAAAAAACAAATCTGTGCTTCAGGTGCTCAGTTTTTAAATATATATATTGTGGGCATTGCACAAAATTCTTTTCAGAACCAATTTAAAGCTTCGAAAGTGAAATGGAAAAAGTGTATACAAGATTAGAGTTATTCCAAATAGTACAGGAATGTAAAGATAAATCTGTTGAAGAAAAATTTAAATTTTTAGATAGAAAATTGTGCGAAATTTCAAAATGTCAAGGAGATAGTGACATCTCAGCGGTAAAGGAGTGTATAAAGAATTTTAAAAAATTTTTTAAAATACATTGGCAGTCAGCACAAAGGAAATATGACCGATTTTTAAGCTTGAATGCCACATGGCTGGAAGGAACAGTGACAGTCCCTCTATTTGGCAGTTCGTCCTCAAAACGACTACAAAAGCCATTCGTTGAACTGACCGAAAGAAGTAAGAGAAGAAAAACTGAAAAATTGCGAACTCAGTTCGATGCTGATTTATTAATGCATGCAGCCCAAACACAATTACAAACATGTGGGAAAAAAGATGCATCAAGTCTGCTTAAAAAAATTGTG
This sequence comes from Melanophora roralis, assembly GCA_963583895.1. NCBI lineage: Eukaryota > Metazoa > Arthropoda > Insecta > Diptera > Rhinophoridae > Melanophora > Melanophora roralis. Next base: position 91,456,138 of record OY757187.1, on the reverse strand, counting down.
TCTTCCCCGACAAGAGCTTCAAAGTTGAAAAAAGCATACAAAGCTGTACAAGAAGAAAAAGTAAAACAGCTAACACCCCTTAAGGCTCTTTCTATATTTGTGGAAGCTGATCTTTCTCGAAAGCAATATGAGATAATCCGCAGTGCCGATAAGAAGGTTTACCCTAGCTACAGTGTTCTGCAAAAAGAAAAAAGTAAATGCTATCCTCCAAAAGAATCGTATGAAATAACAGAAACATGTGCTCAAATTAATCTTCAAGACTTGCTTAATCATACCGCAAGTAGATTACTAACATATTTAGAAGATGTTTTATGTGATTCAAAAACAGAAGATTGCAACTCCTTTGAACTAATAAGCAAATGGGGCTGCGATGGCTCACACCAGGCACAATTTAAGCAAAAGATGGAAAATGATGGCTCAGATTCTCATATTTTTCAGAGCAGTTTTGTCCCAATTCGACTGATATGTGGTACAAAAAAAAAAATACTGTGGCAAAATCCAACCACTTCATCACCCCGATATTGTCGACCTATTCGCATCAGATTTATTAAAGAAACTGTGGACGTAATCCAAGAAGAAATTGACTATGTACAAGATGCTGTTAGTAAATTACAAGAAACAATTTTTTTACTGGATGGAAGTTTGTATTCCGTAAAACATGCAATGCTATTTACAATGGTTGATGGGAAAGTATGTAATGCCGCAACGCAAACCACGTCCACAATGAAATGCTATATTTGTGGGGCTACTTCAAAAGAATTTAACAATTTAAGCATCAAAAGAGATATAGACGCAAATGCCCTTTCTTTTGGATTATCTACTTTGCACGCCAGAATTCGTCTATTTGAGAGCATAGTACACCTGTCATATAAGCTCACAGTGAAAAAATGGCAGTTAAAATCTGATGCGGACAAAGCAATTGTTAAAGAGAGAAAAAAAAATATTCAAGCAATATTTAGAAGTGAATTAGGGCTATTAGTGGATGTACCGAAAACTGGATTTGGAAACACCAACGACGGTAACACCAGCAGAAGATTTTTTTCCAATCCTGAATTAGCTGCAAAAATAACTGGAATTGAATTTGATTTCATCTACCGAATCAAAGTTATTATTGAAGTAATATCAAGTGGTCACAAAATCCATCTACACAAGTTTGCCGATTATTGCTTGGACACTGCAAAACTTTATGTTGCTCTATATCCCTGGCATCCTATGACACCTACAATGCACAAGATTTTAATACATGGAGCAACTGTTATAAATGAGGCATTGTTGCCTATTGGGCTTTTATCAGAAGAAGCGGCTGAGGCACGAAACAAACATTTTCGGCTTTACAGGCAGAGGTTTGCAAGAAAGTTTTCAAGAGTTGAGTGTAACAGAGATGTTTTGAATAGGCTTTTGCTTAGTTCTGACCCACTGATGACTAGCATAAGACCAACTCCAAAAAGAAAGTCATTACCATTCACGAAAGAAGCCGTTTCTTTGATGCTTCCACCTGTACTTGATTTCGAAGAGGATTCAGATTCAGAAGATGTCTTTGAAGAAACAGACGAAGAAGAACAGTGGCACCCATCACCTTAGTGCAAAAGAGGAGTTTATTTAAAAAAATTAGTTGCTGTTTTTATATGTACATATATAAAATTTATTGTTACTATTTTAAATAAGTTTTTGTTATAAATATATTAATTATTTTCAAATAAATTAAATACTATAAAATACAAAAAAGCGGCAAACAAGCTTAAAAATGAATTTTTTGTGAAAATTAGCAAAAAAAAAATAAAAAAAAAATTTTTTTTACAGGATCGTTTCGTGAGGGGGGGCATTGGAGAAGTACCCCCCTCCTCCCACAAAAGCTTAATAAGATATTTTTTTTGGTATTTAGGCTTAAGTTATCCATTTCTATTATTAAAAACATTATTTTTGCCAATTTCATTTTATGGAACCGCCCACAAAGAGGGGGGGGGGGGGGCAAAATGAAATTTTACCATCTCCTGTACCAAAGTTTAGATTTTTTAACTTTCGCCTGTGTTTAAAATTGCATTTGCTTAACGAAAGTTCAGGAAATTTAAATAAAAAGCTGAATTTTTCAGAGGTAGCATTAGTTCTTCTAAGGGGAACTTTTTTCCCCTTGGTTCGATTTTTGTTTTTTTTTAAGCTTAGTCAGCCTATGACCCCAATACATGTTTCTGCCAAGTTTCATTGATCTAGGGGCACGCAGTAACTTTTAAGAAGTAATATAAATTAAAAAAAAAAGTGATGTCCGGCTAGATTGGCAAAATACCCCTATGTGCGATGGTACAAACAAGCTGGTACACGCGCCTTATCAGAGTGTAGCTTTCGGTCTTAAGCAGTTCAGCTGACAACCCATTGAATCCTGCTGCCTTGATATTCTTAAGCCGGGTAAGTGCTATTTTGATCTCATTTTGGCTGAGAGGCAGGCACTCAATACGGACTTCTGTCATTGGTTCTGTGGTATTTTCATCCTTGCTACTCCACCCCAACATTTGTAAAAAATGGTTCTTCCGAGTCCTAAGCACATTATTTGTATCAGTCACCAGATAATCTTCTTCATCTTTGCGGGTGAATATGCCTCGACCAAAGTCATGAGTTTAGTGTTTTACTCTTTGGTAGGATTTTTGGTCTCCATTATGACTCCTGAACTTTTTGGTGAGCTTAAACTGACACAGACATGCAGCTTTTTTGACGGTTTCCTCTCTTTTTTTTCTCCCGATGCATTTACTTTGCAAGGCTTGTGCCTGCCTACAGGGCTACGGTAGGCACCATTCTTGGCTCCAAGTATGTATGTTGTGGCTTCTTTAATGGAGTTTGCAATGCCTTATCATCGATATTAGGACCTAGGATCGATCGTGCGTCTAGCACATTGGGTGAATGCCTTCCGTCAATCACAACATGATCAATCTTTTTTCTCGTTGTTAGAGCCAGTGGCAGCCATGTTTCCTGGTTTATATCGAAGTGCCGAAATCCGGTGCTACCTATCTACCATATTTTTTGCAGGGACGTCTTAAACGCTCGTTATGTTATGTTCTGGATGCTTCCTTATGGAAGCTCAATGTCCCGTCTGTTAGATCAAAGATATTTTCCCTTCAAATTTTTGCGTTAAAATTTTCTAGAGCGATTTAAATATCACGGTAGGGGTAGTAATTATATCCTGTCCTTAGCCGCTTGTAAAATATATCTTTGTCCGTCCTTGCCTTTGTTCCGGGCATGGACAAGGCTAGTACTGATGTTAAAAAACTTAGCTATTATACGGATTAAGGCAAGCACCGCATCCACCGTAATAAATCTAAAGACGAGGTGTTTGAGTCTCGTGAGTTTCGTGAAGCTTTGACGCCTTTTCCATTCCACCCCCACTTCCTGAAAGGCGTTGAATCACTTATTTACTTTTCAGTTATATCCGCTAGTGCGTAAATTGTCTCATCTTTTAAAAGCGGTGTGCATAAAGCTTAAACATTTCAGGTGCAGATTCATAAATCATGATCTTCAGTATGTTTGGTCATCAACATTGAGGGTTTCTCTAATCTTCTTTTTTGTTTCATGGTAGATAAGCTCTCAAGGTTGGGTTACTAACTAACTAAAGCCTTAGCCCAGTTTTGGTGTTGTGGGTGAGCGCGGGGGACTTTAAAGCCTACTTTGTTTAAAAGGTATAAAAGGCTGCTGCTCCAGATGACAATGTTGGGAGTTTGGTATATACAGTATTTTGAAAAGATGAAAACAAGGACTACCTATCAATTTGAAAGTCTGAAATAAACAGAAGTCCTCTTTTAAAATTTTTGGTACCTTTTTGCTTTTTTATTAGATCATTTGTCCAAAAATATAGCTTAAGGCTATTTAGGCATATTGAGACTGAAAGCCAACTTGCTATTAAGACAGAAAGCACTTTATTTTGATTTTTGGTACTTGTTTGCATTTTTTGATACAATAACTTTAGATGTGTGAAATTGGGGACTTTTAATCCATGTAGAGGACAAAAGCCTGGAAACATAAAATTAAGGACTTTTGATCTAGTTTTTTGTTAAGCTAATTTTATTATTTTTTTTACTAAAAAATATCAAAATTATTAAGATGCTTCTAAAATTATAACAAAAAAATCTGAAATCAACTTTTTAAAAATAAATAAAAAAAACACATCAACAAAACAACATCCATTTAAAGTAGTTATTTGCGTTTTTATTATCTTAAAAGTTTTAAATTCCAATCGAATTTATCAATTAAGTTTACAATTTTTTGTAATTTTTTTAGCAATTTTTTTTTGTTTTTATACCCTTCACATAGTGATAGGGTATATATCACTTTGTCATTCCGTTTGTAATTTCTTTATTATTCATTTGCGACCCCATAAAGTATATATATTCTGGATCCTTATAGATAGGGAAGTCGATTTAGCGATGTCCGTCTGTCCGTCTGTCCGTCTGTCCGTCTGTCCGTCTGTTGAAATCAAGTTTCCGGAGTCAAATAAAAAGATACAGACCAGTTAATGGTGTCAAACTATTAGAAATATCCTGGAGACAATCGCTATTTAAAATCAATAAAATCGGTTCACTATTGACCGAGATATAAGCGAAAACCCAGAGTAACCCATTTTTTTTAGGACAAAATCCGTGCATATATCCCTATATATCTCAGTAAGTATAGTCACTTTTGCCACAAAACTTGGCACGGATACTCCTAAAGAAGGCAACTAAATAACGGAAAAAATTTTTTCAGATAGGACCAGGGGAAGGGGTATTTTTTCTACAATTGCACAAATTTGGTGAAATATTTTATGCGCTATATCTCGGAAACTATAACAGATATCGAAATGAAATGTTCTACAAAAAGTAATTGCACGCTAAGGGCTACGCGTTAAAGAAAAAATTTTTTGGGTGGGGGCAAAAAAAGGGGTAGCTCCCATACAAATCGACAATTATTATCAAATATTCGATACGCTATATCTCGGAAACTATAACAGATATCGAAATGAAATGTTCCACGAAAAGTAATTGCACGCTAAGGGCTACGCCTTAAGGAAAAAATTTTTTGGGTGGGGGCAAAAAAGGGGTAGCTCCCATACAAATCGACAATTATTATCAAATATTCGATACGCTATATCTCGGAAACTATAACAGATATCGAAATGAAATGTTCTATAAAAAGTAATTGCACACTAAGGGCTACGCCTTAAAGAAAAAATTTTTTGGGTGGGGGCAAAAAAAGGGGTAGCTCCCATACAAATCGACAATTATTATCAAATATTCGATACGCTATATCTCGGAAACTATAAAAGATATCGAAATGAAATGTTTTACAAAAAGTAATTGCACGCTAAGGGCTACGCTTTAAAGAAAAAAATTTTAGAGTGGGGGCAAAAAAAGGGATAGCTCCCATACAAATCGACAGTTACTATAAAATATTCGATACGATATATCTCGGAAACTATAACAGATATCGAAATGAAATGTTCTACAAAAAGTAATTGGGCAAGAATGCCTACGCTTTAAAGAAAAAAATTTTCGAGTGGGGGCAAAAAAAGGGGTAGCTCCCATACAAATCGACAATTATTATAAAATATTCAAAACGCTATATCTCGGAAACTATAACAGATATCGAAATGAAATGTTCTACAAAAAGTAATTGGGCAAGAATGCCTACGCTTTAAAGAAAAAAATTTTCGAGTGGGGGCAAAAAAAGGGGTAGCTCCCATACAAATCGACAATTACTATAAAATATTCGATACGATATATCTCGGAAACTATAACAGATATCGAAATGAAATGTTCTATAAAAAGTAATTGCACACTAAGGGCTACGCTTTAAAGAAAAAATTTTTTGGGTGGGGGCAAAAAAAGGGGTAGCTCCCATACAAATCGACAATTATTATCAAATATTCGATACGCTATATCTCGGAAACTATAACAGATATCGAAATGAAATATTCTACAAAAATAATTGCACGCTAAGGGCTACGCCTTAAAGAAAAAATTTTTTGGGTGGGGGCAAAAAAAGGGGTAGCTCCCATACAAATCGACAATTATTATCAAATATTCAAAACGCTATATCTCGGAAACTATAACAGATATCGAAATGAAATATTCTACAAAAAGTAATTGCACGCTAAGGACTACGCTTTAAAGAAAAAAATTTTCGAGTGGGGGCAAAAAAAGGGGTAGCTCCCATACAAATCGGCAATTACTATAAAATATTTGATACGATATATCTCGGAAACTATAACATATATCGAAATCAAATGTTCTACAAAAAGTAATTGGCATTAAGGGCTACGCTCTGAAGAAAAAGATTTTCGGATGGGGGGTGAAGAAGGGGTAGCTCCCATACAAATTAACAATTTTTATAAAATTTTCGATACGCTACTTCTGGAAAACTATTACAGCTATCGACTTCGAATATTCTACAAAAAGTAATAATCAAATAATTCATACATTTTGGTGAAAAAGTTGGTGAAGAGCAGGGGGACTAGAACATTTAATAAGTTTTATTAACCTTTAAATATGAATAATGCCGAAAACTTTAAAAACTCTCGACCTCAAATCTTCTTCATCTATTTCTATTGTTCATACGAACGTTAAAATTTTGTTTTTTTTTTCTATGGGCTTTAAAACTCTCACAAGGTTTTTTATTATATTATTTGCAGTACAAAATTACTCGGCTGGGTATATTTAAAGACCAATGTGAAGGGTATATAAGATTCGGCACAGCCGAATATAGCGCTCTTACTTGTTATACCCTTCACATAGTGATAGGGTATATATCACTTTGTCATTCCGTTTGTAATTTCTTTATTATTCATTTGCGACCCCATAAAGTATATATATTCTGGATCCTTATAGATGGGGAAGTTGAAATAGCCATGTCCGTCTGTCCGTCTGTCCGTCTGTCCGTCTGTCTGTCTGTCTGTCTGTCTGTCCGTCTGTCCGTCTGTTGAAATCAAGTTTCCGGAGTCAGATAAAAAGATACAGATCAGTAAATGGTGTCAAACGATTACAAATATCCCGCTAACAATCGCTATTTAAAATCAGCAAAATCGGTTCACTATTGACCGAGATATAAGCGAAAACCCAGAGTCACCCATTTTTTTTAGGACAAAATCCGTGCATATATCCCTATATATCTCAGTAAGTATAATCACTCTTGCCACAAAACTTGGCACGGATACTCCTAAAGAAGGGACCTAAATAATGGCAAAAGTTTTTTCAGATAGGACCAGGGGAAGGGGTATTTTCCTACAATTGCACAAATTTGGTGAAATATTTTATGCGCTATATCTCGTAAACTATAACAGATATCGAAACAAAATGTTCTACAAAAAGTAATTGTACGCAAAGATCTACACTTTAAAGAAAAAATTTTTTGAGTAAGGGCAAAAAATGGGGTAGCTCCCATACAAATCGACAATTGTTATAAAATATTCGGTACGCTATATCTCGGAAACTATAACAGATATCGACTTAAAATGTTCTACAAAAAGTGATTGTACGCAAAGATCTACTTTTTAAAGAAAAAATTTTTTGAGTAAGGGCAAAAAATGGGGTAGCTCCCATACAAATCGACAATTGTTATCAAATATTCGATACGCTATATCTCGGAAACTGTAACAGATATCGACTTAAAATGTTCAACAAAAAGTGATTGTACGCAAAGATCTACACTTCAAAGAAAAATTTTTTTGAGCGGGGGCAAAAAAAGGGGTAGCTCCCATACAAATCGACAATTATTATAAAATATTCGATACGCTATATCTCGCAAACTATAACAGATATCGACTTAAAATGTTCTACAAAAAGTGATTGTACGCAAAGATCTACACTTTAAAGGAAAATTTTTTTGAGTGGGGGCAAAAAAAGGGGTAGCTCCCATACAAATCGACAATTATTATAAAAATTCGATACGCTATATCTCGGAAACTATAACAGATATCGACTTAAAATGTTCTACAAAAAGTGATTGTACGCAAAGATCTACACTTTAAAGAAAAATTTTTTTGAGTGGGGGCAAAAAAAGGGGTAGCTCCCATACAAATCGACAATTATTATAAAATATTCGATACGCTATATCTCGGAAACTATAACAGATATCGACTTAAAATGTTCTACAAAAAGTGATTGTACGCAAAGATCTACACTTAAAAGAAAAATTTTTTTGAGTGGGGGCAAAAAAAAGGGGTAGCTCCCATACAAATCGACATTTGTTATAAAATATTCGATACGCTATATCTCGGAAACTATAACAGATATCGACTTAAAATGTTCTACAAAAAGTGATTGTACGCAAAGATCTACACTTTAAAGAAAAATTTTTTTGAGTGGGGGCAAAAAAAGGGGTAGCTCCCATACAAATCGACAATTATTATAAAATATTCGATACGCTATATCTCGGAAACTATAACAGATATCGACTTAAAATGTTCTACAAAAAGTGATTGTACGCAAAGATCTACACTTTAAAGGAAAATTTTTTTGAGTGGGGGCAAAAAAAGGGGTAGCTCCCATACAAATCGACAATTATTATAAAAATTCGATACGCTATATCTCGGAAACTATAACAGATATCGACTTAAAATGTTCTACAAAAAGTGATTGTACGCAAAGATCTACACTTTAAAGAAAAATTTTTTTGAGTGGGGGCAAAAAAAGGGGTAGCTCCCATACAAATCGACAATTGTTATAAAATATTCGATACGCTATATCTCGGAAACTATAACAGATATCGACTTAAAATGTTCTACAAAAAGTGATTGTACGCAAAGATCTACACTTTAAAGAAAAATTTTTTTGAGTGGGGGCAAAAAAAGGGGTAGCTCCCATACAAATCGACAATTATTATAAAAATTCGATACGCTATATCTCGGAAACTATAACAGATATCGACTTAAAATGTTCTACAAAAAGTGATTGTACGCAAAGATCTACACTTTAAAGAAAAATTTTTTTGAGTGGGGGCAAAAAAAGGGGTAGCTCCCATACAAATCGACAATTATTATAAAAATTCGATACGCTATATCTCGGAAACTGTAACAGATACCGACTTAAAATGTTCTACAAAAAGTGATTGTACGCAAAGATCTACACTTTAAAGATAAATTTTTTTGAGCAGGGGCAAAAAACGGGGTAGCTCCCATACAAATCGACAGTTGTTATAAAATATTCGATACGCTATATCTCGGAAACTTTAACAGATATCGAAATGGAATGTTCTACAAAAAGTAATTGCGCAAGAATGCCTACGCTTTAAAAAAAAAATTTTTGAGTGGGGGCAAAAAAAGGGGTAGCTCCCATACAAATCGACAATTATTATAAAATATTCGATACGCTATATCTCAGAAACTATAACAGATATCGACTTAAAATGTTCTACAAAAAGTGATTGTACGCAAAGATCTACACTTTAAAGAAAAAAATTTTTGAGTGGGGGCAAAAAAAGGGGTAGCTCCCATACAAATCAACAATTATTATAAAATATTCGATACGCTATATCTCGGAAACTATAACAGATATCCACATCAAATGTTCTACAAAAAGTAATTGTACGCTAAGACCTACACCTTAAAGAAAAAATTTTTTGAGTGGGGGCAAAAAAAAGGGTAGCTCCCATACATATCGACAATTATTATAAAATATTCGATACGCTATATCTCGGAAACTATAACAGATATCGACTTAAAATGTTCTACAAAAAGTAATTGGGTAAGAATGCCTACGCTTTAAAGAAAAAATTTTTTGAGTGGGGGCAAAAAAAAGGGGTAGCTCCCATACATATCGACAATTATTATAAAATATTCGATACGCTATATCTCGGAAACTATAACAGATATCGACTTAAAATGTTCTACAAAAAGTGATTGTACGCAAAGATCTACACTTTAAAGAAAAATTTTTTTGAGTGGGGGCAAAAAAAGGGGTAGCTCCCATACAAATCGACAATTATTATAAAAATTCGATACGCTATATCTCGGAAACTGTAACAGATACCGACTTAAAATGTTCTACAAAAAGTGATTGTACGCAAAGATCTACACTTTAAAGATAAATTTTTTTGAGCAGGGGCAAAAAACGGGGTAGCTCCCATACAAATCGACAGTTGTTATAAAATATTCGATACGCTATATCTCGGAAACTTTAACAGATATCGAAATGGAATGTTCTACAAAAAGTAATTGCGCAAGAATGCCTACGCTTTAAAAAAAAAATTTTTGAGTGGGGGCAAAAAAAGGGGTAGCTCCCATACAAATCGACAATTATTATAAAATATTCGATACGCTATATCTCAGAAACTATAACAGATATCGACTTAAAATGTTCTACAAAAAGTGATTGTACGCAAAGATCTACACTTTAAAGAAAAAAATTTTTGAGTGGGGGCAAAAAAAGGGGTAGCTCCCATACAAATCAACAATTATTATAAAATATTCGATACGCTATATCTCAGAAACTATAACAGATATCGACTTAAAATGTTCTACGAAAAGTAATTGTACGCTAAGACCTACACCTTAAAGAAAAAATTTTTTGAGTGGGGGCAAAAAAAAGGGTAGCTCCCATACATATCGACAATTATTATAAAATATTCGATACGCTATATCTCGGAAACTATAACAGATATCGACTTAAAATGTTCTACAAAAAGTAATTGGGTAAGAATGCCTACGCTTTAAAGAAAAAGTTTTTTGAGTGGGGGCAAAAAAAAGGGGTAGCTCCCATACATATCGACAATTATTATAAAATATTCGATACGCTATATCTCGGAAACTATAACAGATATCGACTTAAAATGTTCTACAAAAAGTAATTGGGTAAGAATGCCTACACCTTAAAGAAAAAATTTTTTGAGTGGGGGCAAAAAAAAGGGTAGCTCCCATACATATCGACAATTATTATAAAATATTCGATACGCTATATCTCGGAAACTATAACAGATATCGACATCAAATGTGCTACAAAAAGTAATTGGAACACAAGGCCTACGCTTTAAAGAAAAAAATTTTCGGGTGGGGGATGAAGAAGGGGTAGCTCCCATACAAATTAACAATTTTTATAAAATTTTCGTTACGCTTTTTCTGGAAAACTTTTACAGCTATCGACTTCGAATATTCTACAAAAAGTAATAATCAAATAATTTATACATTTTAGAAAAAAATTGGAGAAGAGCAGCGGGACTAGAACATTTAATAAGTTTTATTAACCTTTAAATATGGATAATGTCGAAAACTTTTAAGACTTTCGACCTCAAATCTTCTTCATCTATTTCTATCATTCATACGAACGTTAAAATTTTGTTATTTTTTCTATGGGCTTTAAAACTCGCACAAGTTTTTTTATTATATTATTTGCAGTACAAAATTACTCGGCTGGGTATATTTAAAGACCAATGTGAAGGGTATATAAGATTCGGCACAGCCGAATATAGCGCTCTTACTTGTTTTTTATTTAAGTTGTTTTTGCCTTGCTGCTGATGCTGATATTAAAAGCGGCATATTTACAACATCAGATGAACTCATAGATAACAGAAGAAGTTACAACATTTTAATGCAACAGAGAGCTACTGTTCGTTTTTATATCACAGCGGAGGATTTAATGTTTATTTGTATGTATTTATGTATGTATGTATGTAAATATGTATGTATACGTATACTAAAGTTACTTTTAAGTTTTAGCCATACACCTGCTAAAGTATGCCGCTCAGAATATTTATTACAAAAAACTTCCATTCCGTACAAGTGCTTTGAGAAAAATATAACTCAAAAATAAAATATCGCAGCTCCAATATCAGAATACACGATTTAAGTTGATTGATATTCAAATTACGCAAATGACAAAAGTATCTGGCAAATGTAGTGAAAACAAAAAAAAACACAAAATATTGTCGGCTAAAATGTTTGTTTTTTTTTCTTAGAGAGACAGCATCCTTGGCCATGGGTATTACGAAAGATCTATACTAAGTTATACATAGAAAAAGCTTACAAAAACAACAAGAGTCTCAAATGCAAATTGCTCTAGTTTTCTTTACAGTTTGTGGCAACTAACTTAATATGGTAGAAAATATATTTTTTGTATTAAGGCAGCGTTGCATAAGAAGTTAATTACTAGGAATGCAGGCGCCTCTTTATAGATAAGCTGCATCAACCAGTACACTGGTTGCAAGAAGCAGCAGAAGAAACTGATATTTATTAAAGTAAAGTAGTGAAACAGGAACTTAAGTGAAGTCATAAATTTTGTGATTCCTTCTTATGAAGGTTATAAATTTAAAGTAAAAGGTGTTATTAAAACGTAACTTAAGGAACTTAATTTTTGTCTTTTTTTCTTAAGTTGCAACTCGCAACCATGCAACCAAATATTTAGAGATTAACTTGGGACTTATAAATTTAATATTCAAATAAAAAAGTTTTTATTTAACATAATAAGTTAGAAATATAAATTTAAAATAAAAAAGTAATTGATCCAGAATTTTTATATTTTTTAAAAATGTATTCATTTGGTGGGGTGACTTCGGTGTGTACGTGGCAGTTGCCACGAGAGCCACGAAAAAAAGCCTCATTTTGTTTAATGCTGAGTCTGATCAAGTGGCTTTTGGTACAAAAATAAAAAAAACCTATTCCTACTCTTTCCTTAAAAAAACTAATATGAATTTCAAAATTTTTTAAAATTATTTTTTTTTAATTTTTATTTATTGTTGAACTAATTGTTTTTAATACAAATTCTTGATTTTTAGTTTGGCTTTAGTTCATATAATTTCTTTTTATTAGAAGAAATTATTATTTTCGTTAATGTTGAAAGAAACTTTCAATTTGAAAAAAGCTGATTTTTCTACCGCTACTAGCCGAGTAGAATGCATTTTCGAAAGCAGCTACGCAATTTCATCATCAGTACTCTTTGAACGGTAGTAGTGTATATGGTTGTAAACATCACCTATTTAACTTACATGTAACAGAGAAAATTATACGGTATCAGTGTTTTCCTTCTGTTTTTATTTTGTAAGTTAGGACGAAGTTTATTTTTCATATACACTATGCTTTTTTTTAATATTTGATTTTTATTAATTTGTATTTGTTATGCCACAAAATAAAGTTAGTGAAGTACTAATTAAAAGATTTTTTTAAGCCAAACCCAAACAACATATAACTTGGGATTTGTGTATTTGGCACTAGTACAGGGCGTCCGCCGGCATTTTGACAATTCATATTTGGCAGTCGTGAAGTAGCGACGTGGCAAATTTATTATGCAAAAATACTTGGTTGTGGGAAATAATCGTTAAAATATTTTATCAAAATCAGTCGTCGACTACGGTGACGATTTTTATGAAAAAATCATAAAGAGTGACGAGGCACATTTTCAAGTCACCTTTGCATCCATTAAAAGTGAGAGTCTGGTGTGAAATTTAGTCAGAAGGAATCATTATACCTTACTTTTTTGAAACTGAAAACAGCATCACGTTAACTTTCAATGTAGAGCGATATCGTGATATGATTGAAAACTTTTTAATGCCACAACTGCATGCTATGGGCTTGGTTAATATGTGGTATTCACATAACGGTGCTATATCGCATACAGGCAGGATCACAATGGAATTACTGCGGAAACTCTTACCACAACAAGTTGTTTCAAGAAATGGTGATGTTGATTGGCCTCCACGGTCGCCTATTTTGACTGCTTCGGACTTCTTTTTGTAGAAATATCTGAAAAGCAAGGTTTATGCAAATAAACCAGAAACGCTAGACTTACTCCAACAAAAATATGTGTGATGAAATTAATGAAATACTGCGTGAAATGTGTAAGAATGTAATAATAAATTTGCTCAAAATGGCTTGCATTTGTGAGGCTAACAGAGGCGGATATTTATCTGATGCTGTGTTTCATATGTAATTGCTGACATTAAGTAAAACATTTATTAATATAAGATCTGTTCTCTTTCATTTAATCAAAAACTATAAGCAAACAAAGTAGTATAACTTGCCGGCGGACACCCTGTATCTTGTTTAACTCTTAACTAATGATTTACAAAAAATCTCTTAGATTTTTCTACTGGCAGTCAACGTTTTTAATATTGTTCGAAAAAAATTTTAACTCCAAATAATTGGTTTAAAGTTAGAAATCTTTATTAGATTTAAGACACATGTTTTTTATTAATTTGTAACTTTAACTCAGGTTAATTCCACCAGCTATTGGTTTTCTGAAAAAGAGAAAAAAGAAAAATTAATTAAAACTAGAAATCAATTGAAATAAATTAAACAAACAAAGTCAGTTCAAATTATTTGAAAACTATGTAAATAACTTGTGACAAATCTGCCATTTTATGAGGCGTAACCAATTAATTGGATTTTTTTTTAATTTTTTTATCAAACAGTTTTGGAAAACAAAACCACCACCACCACTAATTGTATTGTATTGTTTATGCGAGACCCACAAAGATATACGAGAGCCATGAAAAGATTCACAAATTTTGTTAATTTAAATAAAGTTTCAAAACATGGAATTATCTTTATATATTCTTCTAGATAAAAATAGTTTTTAATTAGTCAAGCGATTATGGATTTTATTCAATGATATCGTTATGAAATAAACCTAATTTGTGTAAAGGCTTTTTGGTATTTAAGGAATCCAATAGTTAAAGGTTTTACTTTGCAAGTTTTTAAGAAGCCAAATAATAAACAATATGCGGCGACTAAAATTAAGTTTTCTTATTTATTCTCTAAACGACTGACTTCTTTTGACTTTTTGTTGACGGCGTTTTTGCTTAATTGATCGTTTTACCTGCAATTTTCTTTCTCTTTTTATTGCATTTTTTTCTCTATTCCGAAGAGGTTCACAATGGGCCTGCAGGCCTATTGCAACATATTAAAAGGACACATAATAGGAATTCTTAATTTTCTGCAAAATTATTAGTAGCAGAAACAATATTTTCTAAACATATTTGTTTTATAATTCAGTCATTTTTTAATGAACTAAGCAACTGACCCGCTATTTCGTACGCGCAGTTTTAACAATTTTTTTAAACTAAGTTCCGTGTAAGAGAAGTACCATGCCCATCAAAAGGTATAATTACCGTGATTTTTTATGCATTTTAAGTCTAAAATCTATAATTTTCTATATCAAAATGATTTTATTTAGAAATAAGTCTAGTTTTTTAAACTTTAGGTCTATTTTTATATTTATTTTTTGTTAAATTTTTTCAAAATTTTGCCACTCCGTTGTGTGGCTTCATCAGGAGGTTATTTCAGTTAATTACAAAAGTATACACGGTTTTGGAGCTGAGCAACTACAAGTTAATCATAAGGCTATATGGGGCGCTGAATTCGAACCCGGGTTCCGTTTTTCCAGTTTGTTTCTAGTTTTTGAGATATTGCATAATTACCGTTATTTGCTTTTTTAAAAAGATGATGCTACTTAAATGCATATATCTTCAAAAATATTCGTCGGTTTATACTATTATTATTTTTTGTTGAAAGATAATAAAATTGCTAAAATAACCATGAGTTGCTGAAGATTAGTCAAGAAATGATGGTGTTACAGTGGACACAATTTCAAAATTCATGAAATATTTTATGATATTTTACAATTTTGCTCTTTTCAACTAATTCGTTTTATATCAAACAATTTAAATTTTGCTGTTTTATTACATAGGACATTAGCTTTTTAATATAAACATTTTGCGCCGAACAAGACCCAGATTGGTGCAAAAATGACAAAGCTACAGAAGATTTAGTAAATAAACCCACTTTTTGCTTCCAAATGATTGGCGGTTATATATCAGTGATTTTTGTTTCAGTGTGAAGACAGTTCCACACCTGCAACCGCGATGCGAGCAATTCTGCTTTTTGTTTCGATAAATCCAAATCACGAATCAAGTCATTCAGCATACTTTGCGATATTATGTGTGTTTCTTCCATTATAAATCTTAGGTCGGTGACGAATATTTCCTCGGAGACGAGCTGAAAGTTCCCCTAGAATTTGCACGGGGAACTGGCTGGGACACTAAAGACACGTCAGCATATTTATACTTTGATAATTTTTTTTTTTTTATTAAGACTACACTCAACAAGCAAAAATAACAATCATCTACATGATTTTTCGGCTGTGTCCATAATTTTTGCATTAAAAATGAAAAGTATACTTCTTGCCTAAGTGACCACTTGTACAGTTTTGTGCTACACGCTTTACAAAATAATTTTGGTACCCAAGGCTTGTCAGTGTTTTCGACACAGATACAAAAATAATAAGAATATGCATCTCTCAGCGCTTTTGATATATTTTTTCCATTTTTTGCGATAATATAACATGCGCAAACATAAAAAAACGCTTAGAATCAACTTTGCACTTCTCTTTTTCCATTTTCACACGTTTTGGAACAAAAAATTACTTTAAGTTTACAATTGAAATAGCGTTTCTACCGATGCCAACAGCTGATTGCCGTTATTACAGTGCAGTGCAACCAACATGCAAGAGCCCGAAAACTAGAACCAATCTTGAAAAACAAAAACCGGATTCGAATTCAGCGCCTCAAGTAACGTTCAGACTTGTTCTCATTGGTTCAGCTCCAAAAGTTGACGGAAATTTGTAAACTTGTGTTATTATATTTGTTATATTGGTTTTAAAATTAGCTTTTGGCTTTAAGAATAACGATTATAATATTAACAAATTTTTTATATAATCTTAAACTAATTTCTTTAAAGATTTTTTTTATACATGTATTATTGTTTTTTAGTTTATATTTTTATGTTTGTTTTTTGGTATATAATGTTATTTTTAGTAACACTAGCCAAAATCGGACTTATATTCCAAAAAATTAAAAAAAGTAATTAATTTGAGAAAAAAGTAAACCCACTGAATTAGTAACAGGCTTCAATCAAAATCAATGCCCGTTTACTTTTGGGAAAACAACAACAAAACCCAATATTTACAAAATGGCAAAAAATTATCAAAAATTTTAAAAAAGTACTTTTGGCCCACTAAGTTGGTTTTGACCTCTATAAGTGTCTTTTGTTTTATATTTTGGAAAATTTTTTTGGTTCATAAAATTAAAAAAAAAGATCCTAAAAACGTATTCCGATTTTTTTGAGACTTGCTTAAAGCGATTAAAAACATTTTAGTAGAATTATAATTATAAAAGCTCAATTAATCGATTAATTGATTGATATTCTGGCGAGATCTATTAAACATAATTTAAATTACGTTTCTTTCGTAAGTGGTCGAGATGTTAAAAAAGGAACCTTAAAAGTACAAAAGATTTTTTTTACTGTTCAACTGCTTGGGGCTTAAAATGTCAAAAAGTGTCAGAAATGGGTCCCTTATAATACTCTTCACATTAGTGATAAAGGTATATATAAGTTTTTCATTCCCTTTGTAGTTTCTTTAATATCCACCTGCGACCCATATATATTTTTTTTACTTATGGAACAATCGAACTATCAAAATATCTGCACGCAAATCGATATTAAAAGACAGAAAAATCGCACAATAGCTGACCAAGACCGGACTGAAGATAGGAGACAAGTATGTTCAACAAAAATGTTTGTAAAAAAACTAATGGGAGTCGGTCCTACATTCAGCCCGTGTAAGGACAACTCCGGGACAGTTGTGGAGTTTTTTGTGTATCAATTTTGAAAAAATTAACACAGGTAGGTAGTCTTGGATTTTGGCTTATATCTTGTTCAGTTATCAATTGATTTTGTTGAATTTCAGTCGTGATTTTTGCGCAGACATTTCTAGGAATTTGGTACCACCTCAGGGTCTATGAGACATTGGGCGGCTTCAAAGAGTTGATACTCAAATCGACTTCTCTATCTATAAGAACCAAGAAAATATATACGCTATGGAAGCGCCGATGAATACTTAAGATACCACAAACGTAATGACAAACCCTTATATATCCTTATCACTTATGTGAAGGGTATGGGAAGTAAAGAATTGGTTTAAGAACACCACCATGAAATACGACAGCCCAATGTTGCTTTGAGACAGCTTATGTCGTCTCCTTCTTTGAACATGAACTGTGGGCCGGTTATTTATTTCCAAAAGATTATGGAGAATCACTGTCACTAAAATCTGGGAACTGGAAACGTATTTCTATGGATTGTCTTAAAACAACGGGGTATAACTTTAAAAACCATATTTTTCTCTTATTTTTTTTAAATCCTTTTTAACTACGCAAAGCAGTTTTGCCACTATGGTTGATCACTTTAGAGAATAACAGGGCTCAGCGGTCGTACCTACCCCTTCTAAATGTTCCTTAAGTTGTGCTGTTCTATGTACATTTAGAAACATTTT
Source organism: Melanophora roralis (assembly GCA_963583895.1). Classification (NCBI taxonomy): domain Eukaryota; kingdom Metazoa; phylum Arthropoda; class Insecta; order Diptera; family Rhinophoridae; genus Melanophora; species Melanophora roralis. Next base: position 91,437,866 of record OY757187.1, on the reverse strand, counting down.
GAGGTGGAGTTTGCATACATTAAACGTGGTTTTATGATGGTGCGATTAATTTAATATGCATGAATTTTTTCAGAGATATGTAAACTTACGTAATACAGAATATATTAAGGTATAAGATACAGGGTGTCTGGTGGCAAATTTATATTTATATATACGGTTATTTCAAATAGTAATAAACTGTGCGAAGGGAGGGTGGTGCCATTGGAATTATCGATTGTGCCGATTTGTCAGCCGCGATGTCACAATAGTCGAGTGAAAATCACGCGTTCGCTGTGGAGCATTTCTTAAAAGTAATAATTCTTACCTAAATGATTTTCAAAAAATTTGTTTGGAGTTCGGTATTGGGTGAATACGTGATGGACCGAGTGTAGATTTAATTCGTTCGTGGGTGCAGAGATTCCGCGCAACTGCTACGGCTATGAATGTCCCACGGCCAGGGGCCAAGTCAATCTTCAAGGACTTAAAACACTTAACTGGTTGAAAGCAGTTTACGTGAAAATCCATATCCGCGACTTTAAATTTTGAAAAGAGCAGACTCGCTGGGACATTCAAAGCGATTATTCATAAAGGTTTTAAAAAGGATCTGAAGTTCCATCCTTTTAAAGTTCAAATCGTTTAAGAGCTGAAGGAAAGTGACTTTTAATACACAAAAAAAAAATTATTTTTTGGATCGACGAGGCTCATTTTCACTTAAACGGCCACGTCAACAAACTGTTGCTACTGGTCTTCAAGAACCCGTAACTCTCGACTGAAAGCCATTTCATTGCCCCAGGGTAATTCTTTGGTGTGCTTTATCCACGCATAAGCGTTTATCGTACCCTTTACGCACGTGGTTTTAACAGGATAGGGCAACTGCGCACACAGCCAGAGCTTTGATGAATTTACTTATGAAAATTTTCCCTAAAAACTGATCTAACCACAATGGATTTTTTAATGGGGATACCTCAAAGGGAGGGTTTATAATGACAATCGCAAATCTCTTGTGGATTAAAAGGAAAATATTCGTCAACAAATCAGCTCAATTGAACCAAGTTTACTGCAGCGTGCGGCGCAGAACAAAAGGCTCCGTTTTGAACAGTGCGTTCAACTGGGTGGAAGACATCTAGATGACATACTCCTTAAAAAAAAAATCCGCCATTCCATTCTATCATTCTAGTGTTTAATGCTTTAAATAAAACTTTGTGTCAATTATTTCGTTCTTTACTTAAATTTGAAAACATAAATCTGCCTCCAGACACCCTGTAGGTATACCACGGTCGTCCTTAGCAGACTTTTGTACTTTTTTTGCTTATAGTTTTATCATATTTTTAATTTTTCTATAGTATCAACCTTATTTATAAGCGGTTTGTAAATTTGTAACAAATTAAAATAAAGGATATTTCTGCACAAAATCTGTTACGTTAAGGGTTTATATATCAAAATGTTTTCTATAAAAAAGGGGCTTAGGTGTGTTAAGGTATTAGTTCGCATTATGAATTTGTGTTACTGTGTGTGTGTAATTAGAGCGTGATCTACATAAAATTATAATAAATAAAATATGCAATTTAAATATCGTTTTATCTTTTTTTAAATATTTGTCCAGTTGAGATAAAAAAGAAAAACATTATTGGCTTTAAATATATGAGCCGGCTCTGTTTGTTTTTAGCTTATAAATAAAGAAATAATTTTAAAAGCTTATTTTTCAATTTGATTTTAGTGGTTTTATGCAAGAAACTATTTTCAAAACCATATTAAATTATGAGAGTAAAACATTCAATTCAAATTAAAATTCAGCGATAAGAGTTTTTCTTAAATAAAATTGCTTTAAGTTTCTAATAAAAACCATAAAAAAATGTTGAAAATTAAAAATGCAGCTCATTTAAAATAGATAGTATTTATTACCCCTTTATTATTATTTTATCTGTAAAAAAGTAAAAATTAAAAATATTTATTTAAGTGTTAAATATTATTTAAAGCACTATGCCTAAACGTGTCATGACAGCTTGTCATTTGTTGTTTTTCGTCGGTTATTTAGAGACAATTTCTGATAGTGATTGCCCCAATAAATTAATTACCTCAACATTTTGTAAAATATTTGGAGTTTTAATGGCCACTTGTCTAATTTTATTTTATAATATTTTACCATAAATGCATATTCATTTTATATATCTTTTCGAATGAAACCTTGTGCAGCTAAATGTCACTACAAAGTGTGTTGAAGACATTTTATGCTTTTACAGTCTGGTTTTTGTTTAACCCGTAAAATTTTAAGCATTTTCTAAATATGTGAGTCTTTGTCAAAATCTAATCTCGATTTACTGGTGTCTTGTTAGTTTATGACTTTTTAAAACTAAAATTTACAAAAACAGTCATTTGAACAAAGTCATAATAGTTTATGTTAATTAAACTTTCTCAATTTAAATGTGCTGCATATATAAAGCTGGACTGTGTAAGTTATAGTTCAGTGCAGTTTTTATGCTGCTGCTATTGAATGCGCTGCTTTATCAGAATTTCAATAAATATTTAAATTACTTAATTATATTGCGACACAATAAATACAGCATAAACACATACACACAGAAATACATACATAAACTTGGTATTTAAATAATTTTATTGTTAAATGATTTGTTTTTTTTTTATAAAAAAGTATTCAAATCAAACATAAATATGTCTATTTTGACCTGTAACCAATATGTCTGCGATAAGAAATTAATTAAGGGTCGATGGTTATTTAGCAGTAATTTTTTTGGTTCTCTTGTGTCAATGAATTCGCAAACACTTTCTTAAGGAATTTTTTTAAAATTTTATTAAAGTTTTATATTTTCACTATTTGGAAACGCCTTTAATGAAGCGCACAATTGACATATATGAACGGATTTCCCATAACGTTGCACTTGGCATGTATGAATACTTCTCACGCCAGGTCCCTCTACCCAACTGGCGAATGTCCTGGAAGAATACAGAGTTGACATCATACGATGGAAAGAATTAGGCCTTTACTAAATAAAGACTGTGACATCTTTTACAGCAAGAAAACACATCTGCTGGCTGCCGGTTTACCCTAGTAGACGAACGGTTTGCCACAACACGTGTGTGCGTGCTCAGGTGTCAACTAAAGACAAGGAAGAAGACCCAAAAGATAAGTTTTACGAGCACCTAGAGCAGAATGAGAACTGCTGCTTTGCTGTGACATTCAAGTTGTTCTTGGTTATTTTGAAGGCAAAATTGGCAGAGAAAATATCTTTTTAATGACTATCAGTGAGTTTCGATAATAAAATGATGCTGATTGATTTCGTAACTGATAAAAATATAGTTATTTACAACATCATGACGGGCAAAAAAATTTAATCGATCATGTTGTGGTAACGGAAAGACATGCTTTCAGGGTGCGGGATGTACGAATTTTGCAAACTGCGAACAAAGATTCGGTTTAATGCCTCAAAACACGCACATAACAACACAAGTAGAAAGCTAAGAAACTGCATTCACAACTGTTAGCAAAAGCCTACTTTGCAAAGTTATCTCAACATCTTCCATTCAAATCTTTCTTCTCCCGATGAGTTTAACGGATAATCGCATTCTATAAGCAACTCCAAGACAAAAGCCATTCCAAAACCAGCCCCAGAGGAGCCAGTAAACGACTTTTGCAAGGCCATCCCAGAAGTTAAAAATATGGTATATAGGGTGACCTTTGCGGCTATTCGAGCTATGTTGAAGCTATTCAAATAATTGAGGAGGTACGAATGAAGAAAAGCAAGTTTGAATAATAGCAATGTGAGGACATTAAGGCGTCTGAAAGAAGAAATGATGCCAATAAATTTTACCAGCAGTTAAAAAACAATGGAGATAGATATAAGAATTTGGTGACCGACATGATGAGTGTGATAAGAATTTGAAGGAGGCAACTTCTCAACTTTTTAGGGGTTGAAGAATCGTTTGAGGTATGCAGCTAACGGGTAACGGGTAATGATGGAGTTGAAAATCCACCCCCTTATCCAGATTAAATAAGGTTGGCCGGCAGAGAAAAACCAAGGCCACATATAAAAACGAAATGTAAAAGACTGTAGGAGAAGAGCTGATAAGTTACATGCATCAAAAAATCTACACCATCTGGGAGCATAAAGGCATTGCTGATAATTAGAACATCAGAATACTATGTCTAAATTACAAAAAGGGAATCAAAAACATTTGCCTCAACTAACGTGGAATAAATCTCCTAACCACTGCATATAAGCTCCTATCAGGCATATTGTGCAAAACATTGAAGCCCACATTCGACGAGCTGACAAATCTCTGTTAGTATGGCTTCAGAGCGAATATATAAACTATAGACCAAATATTTAGTCTCCACTTAATCTTGTAAAATACTTAGTGAATATTGGTATCGACTACTACGACGCCTTTAATACAACGATAAAAGAGAAAGGTATGTATGTCTAGGTATAAGATCCCAGCAAAACTTGTACACCTTTTTTAACCAATTCTAAGTAAAGCTGGATCTCTAGCAAAACATTGACATTATAACAGCTAATTGTGCAACTTTTAAGGCATATTAAATTGGAAAATCAAACGATTATGAAACAACCAAAGTAAACATAAAGGTGGAATCCTTCTTGCATAAGTTGATGATATCGTCAAAAGGATAGAGTGAGAGGTAACTAGTGCTTCTTCCAAATAATGAGAAGGAATTTGGCAAGGATAGGTCTGATAGAAAACGAAAATGAGACTGAATATATATTTGCAACTGCTAGGCAAACCGCGCCACAATGGAAGGGTGCTATTGTAAAGGCCGGCAATTGCAATGTCACGGTAGCAGAGAAGTTTTTATAATTTTTCCCCTCCATGAATAGAAATAACTCTATCAGCATCGAAATAAGGCGAATAATTGTTTTGGGATGAAGATGCTATTTGGCTAAAGCAAACAACTCAAGAACATAGCATTCCCTAACCGTTCTTATATATGGCTCTGAAAAAGGGCTACTTCGGAAAGCTGAAGAAGCGTTACTTGGTGTTTTTGAGAGAAAATTCCTTTGGAAAATCTTGGGCTCAACCTGTTATAACGTGGGTATTATCGCCGAATGAACCGTCGCCTGTATGAACTATATTCCGACGTAAACGTTATTAGGCGCATCAAAATATAGCAATTACGCTGGCTGGACCATATGAACTCAAATTCCTTAGCCAAAAAGGCATTGGATGACAACTATTACTGAAAGTGCAGGCAGGGTAGGCCCAGATTTCGGCAGATGAACCAAGGCGATTCAGACACTCAAATCCATATTCTAACAACAGGTATAACACGCATAAGACCAAAGTGCTTAAAGATATTTATTAAAACACTTATGACACATGCTCTTTTTGCATTTTATAAACTTTGAAGAACAGAACTGATATATTATAAAGAGAAATTTAACCAATACCAGACTTGCACGAGGACATTTTTCATAAAATTACTTTTATGAAATCTTTATGTCTTTAGACGAAGGGTTTACCCTTTTTGTCTACAAACAGAAATTTCATGGAAGTAATGTTACTAAAAATTTTATCGTGCAAGTCTGATACAAATGTTAAGAGTTGAGCTATTTTAAAAAATCGTCAGAAGCTCTAGAAGTGCAATCGATAAAAAAAGCGAAAACTCTCAAAAATTTTTCTAGGTTTTTAACTTCAAATTGACTTTTAAAGATTAAAGTTCTTAAGCGTTGCCAACTCCATAAGTTTAAATTTAAAGTAGCAATTTTTCACTAACTTCTTAGACTTTTCTGAGATTTTCCGCTTTGCAATCAAATAGTGAGAAGGCAACAGTGCCATGTGTGTTAACTTTTTGTTTTCGCAACCATGTCATTTTGTGCCATTAAATAATAATATTTTGTCATTTCCAAAGCTTGGTATATCTTTCTTTCAATCCAAAAGCAATGAAATGGTTTTAAAACCAACTAAGGTAAGTAAGTTCTGTTACTTACACATAGTTTTTAACAACTGTTTAAGCCCAGTTCCGGCATTTAAAAGGCATTTGTTAGGAAAAGCATATAATTTCCTACTACTTAATATAATGCACCGAGAACGACGATTTCTCCTAAAAAAAATCTTAAAATTTCTTTTCGATAACAAATTTTGTTTTGTTTCCTTTTTTCTTAAGAAAAATAGCAAAAACAACTAAACTTATTTATTATCTAACGTACATAAATATATTTTTAAAATTTAATTAAATTTAAAATTAATTAGTGAATAGTTTAATATCCATTTAGTCTTTATTAACAACAACAAAATAATTGTACATCAACTGGAAAAAAATCTGATTGAACTTAAAATAAGCAGGGTGTCCGCCGGCAAGTTCTACTATTTTGTTTTGCCGCCATTTTGGTAAACATTAGTCTTGACAGTTCATATGTGGCAATAAACCAACGTGTTTCAATCGTTAAAACATTCTATCAAAATCAATTATCGATTATTGTGCTTATGATAAGGGTTTGTAAAATTTTTTGGAGAAATAATGAGCTAACAAGACGCACTCTCTATCTATCGTGTAGTAAATGATTTCAAGGAAAGAGGTACTGTAGCTGATAGGCCCAAGCATGGACCCCAGCGTACTTTCAGATCGGCTGAAAACATTACTGCGGCTCAAGAAAGTGTTCAAAACAATACATCAACCTCAATTTGACACCATCCTCAGCAGTTTTGTTTCCAAAGAACAACTTTAACCGTAATTTTACAAAAGGATTTTCATTTGTTTCCATTACAGATATAGTTGACACGCAAGAACTTCATCCAGAAGACTATTTACGCCGCCGTATATATGCCAATAGGGTTTTACTGCTCGCCCATGACAACTCCGATTTTCATGACGAGGCACATTTTCACTTTATTGGACATGTGAATAAAAAGAATAGTCGGTTCTGGGCAATGGAAAACCCTAAAATAATTCATCAGTCACCTTAGCATCCATTAAAAGTTACAGTCTGGTGTAAAATTTGGTCACGAAAACTGAAAACTGCGTAACGGTAACTGACAATGGGGAGCGATATCATGATATGATTGAAAACTTTTTAATGCCACAAATGCATGCTTTGGGCTTGGTTAACACGTGGTATTAATAAGACGGTGCCACATCGCATACAGCCAGGATCACAATAGAATTACTGCGGGACCTCTTACCACAACAATTTGTTTCAAGAAACGGTGATGTTGATTGGCTTCCACGGTCGCCTGACTGAACTGCTCCGGACTTTTTTTTGTGGGGATATCTGAAAAGGAAGGTTTATGCAAACAAACCGAAACGCTGAAACAACTTAAACAAAATATTCGTGATGAAATTAATGAAATACTTCGTTAAATGGGTGAGATTGTAGTGAAAAATTTGTTCAAAAGGGCTCGCATCTGTGAGGTTAACAAAGGCGGACATTTATCAAATATTGTATTTCATACATAATTGCCAACACTAAGTAAAACATTTATTAATATAAGATATATTCTCTTTGATTTAATAAAAAATTATAAATAAAGAAACTTGTATCCGTTGTCGGCGGAAAGAAATACACAAATTGTAATTTGATCATTAAGACTCATTTATAAGAAATTAAATAAAAAATTTGACAAATATTTGCAAAATTATTTTCATTTTGCACATTTGTTAAACAAAATATTCAATGTTAAAAAGTAGACATATATTTGTGAGTTTTACCCTGCATAATGAATAGAAAAAAAATTTTAGGGTAAATTTTTTAAACACTACATAGTTATTATAAACGTTTTTTTTTTGTTACTACCGTAGATTAATCTCATAGCAATATAAAAGTAGTTCATGGACATCTTCAACAATCCCTTAAATCTTTAACATTTCATTGTTTGTATCCTTGCGAAAGTTCTGTTATACATATCATGTTTTAAAGTCATAAATTATTACTGTAATATGGTGCGAAATCACTTAATCAATCGCCAACTAACCAACAAGCCAACTGAGAGTTAAGACCAGAAAGATTCCAGCAAGAAGCCAAACGACTTTTTAATATGAAACAACACCAGTAAGCAGTTGGCAATCACGAAGTCGAGGTATGGAATTCAAAACAAAAGAATTAAAAATGTGTCCATAAATTAAAAAAAAAAATGTTTTTTTTCTTTATTACAATCACTACAGTTGCTTAAATAGGTCTTTTAATTTTTTAAAAAAGTTGGCAAATTTTAATTATTACAACTATATTAAATTCACAAAGGTTTTAAAGAATCGCCCTAAAATGCCTTAAGTTTGTGTAACTATTGGACAAAATAAAATACATTTGTATATGTTTTTACCTTTTAAAGTAAAAATGCACAACAAAATATTCAAAAGCGTTTCTATAAGTAATAGGTTTGTATTAACAACCCGGCATTTTTAAAAGTTAGTGTTTAAATGTCTGTTTATTTCTTGTGTTAAAACCTCTGTACTTTGCAACATAAGTATAGGGATTGCAGAAACCGTGATTCTCTTTTATATCACATTGGTCTAAATTACTTATTTAGATGGCCATTATAGAGCGTTTCTTCAACAAGCCGAACGAAGAACCTATTTCCAGGCACTACGTTTTTCTGCGAATCTTCTACAATTTATTTTTTTCCACAATTTCTGACACCAAATTTCGATATGTTTCTAAATTTGATCGGAGTTTCGGTCTTCCCGTTCTGCGTGTCGAAGTTTGCATTCAAATGATTTCTTAGCTGGAATATCTTCATTCATTCTTAAAACATTACCCAGCCTACGCGTAGCTACGTAAACGTTGAATTTCGATACACGTAATTATGTGAATATCGGCAAACAGCTAATAGAGTTCACGGTTAATACGACACTGGCATTCACATAGAATCCACTGATAGAATTTTGAATGACCAATTTGGCCCAACGGAGCTAGGGTTTGGTTCACTGCCATATTTAAACAATTGATTGGTGATGCTGGAGAATTTTGAGCCAAATTTAAACGTAGCCTCGCAATTGGAAATTACTCATTGATATTTTTGGCCAAAATTCACGACAATTGTTTTAGTGTTGGGTGAGGCGTAGACAGAGTTTTGACTGACGATATTGATGTATTACTTAGTGCAGCACTTGACTTGAAAATCAGACGTCACACAATGCCGTAATAAAAAAATATCAGGAAATTGCAATAAGATTGACACAAAAAAACATTAAAAAAACAAATTGGGAAACTTTTGATCCAAAATCCCGACTTACTAAAAGACTTTCGTTTGACTAACGATTGTTCGCCTTTGATCAATATTTGTTAAAATAAAATGCATTGCAACAATAGGCCCACACCTGGCTTACAGTTATGTTACATATATTTTGGCTGTTACAAAAAATAGATAAAATTTTTTTACCATAACAAATACATGTACATTTTGTGGGAATCCCCATAAATTTACAATGTTGCAGACAAACATTAACTTTGAGCAACAATAATTCAAAAGCAACGCAATAATTGGGGACAATACTTCACATATTTCTTTTCGATTAGAAAAGGTAAAAAAATGAAATTTCTTACAACGACTTTAACGTGTTTTTCCCACACTCGCGGCAGTGTGCGTCTTACTTAAGTATTTTAAGTTGAAAAGGCGTTTGTGACTTCTTTCAAATAAATAGATTTCTGTCTTTGGTTTGACAAACCAAGCTGCTATCCGCAGGGAGCTTGATGAAAGGAAGAACACATACTGGGCAAACAGCGACATAAATAAGGTTGTCCATTTTCACATATGGGACAAGACATTCGTACGACAATGCGGACACTACGACTTTGGCCAAAGCGTATTACTAACGGGGCATGGTCCACAAAATTAATTCTTGCATGAAAATGCCCTAAGCCCTGTCAGCGGCTCTTGATTGCATGTGAGGCGAGGGCATTAGGGACCTAAGATTTTAAGTTAAAATAAATAAATCAATTTCAAACGGCTGCAAGTCGAGTCTTACTGAACAATAAGACATAACCGCTTGTTCGGTTGGTCTTATCCCTGTGGGACTGCCGTCGCCTGTCCTTGATTTGAGGGAACGCATATAGTAGTGTTTAATCTAATAGTTTGCTCTGGAATGACGGTTAACCACCAGTGAAAGAACTTACTGCCCACAAGTCTACTTTTAAAAGTTCATGATGGGCCTTGCCCATGACACACCATATGGCGAAAGTTCTGCTCTTGAGAACGGCGTTTTAATGTTGTGTGTTGACTAAATCTTTGCTGTTACATTCTGTTCCTGGGGTAACAACTCCCGAGCTTTGTCAAAGCTAGAAGTAGTTTCGGCTGTGAGTGGTGACCACCCCGGGACCTTCTGGAGTTTTACTCGCAGAAGTTTCGGTTACAAAACCTGTTGAAATTCTAGTAACAAGGGTTCCGGGAGCTTTAAGAGCATCAGTTTAAACTTGTTAATGCTAGGATCTATTTGTGGAGGAATGTGTTGGATTGTTGTTTAATCAAGATCACGGTGAAAGCTTCACTTGGGGTTGAGGTGAACTGCAACCAGATGCCGTGCCCAACAGATCGAAAGGTGCGTAGGAAATCCTCTGCTTTTAACACAGATAATTGATAACAATAGGTGGTACCGGCTCAAGTGAGTAAAATGGCACATATCGGATGCTAGGGACCCACTGTACTCACCTGCTTTTAAAAGCAATTTGCGATAAAGCCATCGAGGCAGGTGATCACGTAAACGTGCCCACGAATGTACCAGAATAAATCGGGTTAAACCAAAATTTATATATATTTAAAGTCAGAAAGCTTTAAGGACTTTTGTCGTCCATAACATATAATAGAGGAGTACGTATTGTCGTTAGTTCTATTAAAAATCTTTGCTTACTATGGACTTAACATTTTGAAAATTTACGAACCCTTACAGATACTTTACATCGAATCTGTTTGTAAGCAACAAATCTTTAATAACAACTACTGAACAGTAGGGTAGGTCAATATGATTTCGTTGCGTTTGCTCCGTCTAAAATATAATTTCGCAGCTACTTCAGTCGGTGATGACAAAAATTGGAAAAATAAATTAAAAAAAACGATGCCTGATTTTTTTATTTTTTAACGGCAAAACTAATTTATCATTTTAGAAAATTTATGGCAGCTTCAGTTGTATTTCAAATACAACAAGACATTACTTTTTGCTTTTTTATATTCTTTTACAGCATCTTGTTAATTTTTTTTCTTTCAGCTAAATGTTTTTAATTTTATATTGAAACAAAAAGTCTTCTACATTGGATTTAGTTTAACATCTGATCTGGTTTTCTTGTCTTATGATATATGATTCTTTTTCTTTTCTTTTGCATTGACTTTTTGATGAAAAATTGCTACCATCTACGCAAAACGTTATCAGCGCCATAATTAAATAACACCGGGAGGTATCTTTTCAACGAGTAAATGAACAGCCCAAGTGTCACTTGAGTGTATTGGTGCTGCAAGACCATGCAATTCAGTGAAATTGTTAAGAATTTTTTTTTAAGAAATTGCAATTTGTTAATTAATTTACAAATTTTTTTTAAAGAGAAGTCTGTTTAAAATGTGTTTTTGCATTTTATTTCTTTTGAAAGCGTTCAGCGGATTAAAGTTAAAAGGTCTCCAGGCATTAGGTGAAGAACGAACACCTAATTAACAGTTAATGTGTCGCTAAATCAAGGATGGCAAAGTTCGTACTCTTTAGGAAAAATTTGAAACTCAAGCGAACATCAAATGCTTAAATTTACTTCAACTAAGCAGTTTTATATGACATTTTAGTAAATTAGGTTTTGCCTTTTTATAGCTTCTTGACAAATAAAGGCAAGATATTTCTGAATATGGCTTTAAGGTAGATAAAAAGTTTTTTTTAAAGATCTGCATTTTCCTGAACAATTGATATTTAATTAAATATTTTTTTTTATTTATTATTCAAATCTTAAAGCTAGCCAAACTAGAACTGAAGTTCGCAAATTAAGGTATAAAACAGTTATGAAGGTTTCATCTAAGTGCAAAAGTATACTTCCTCTTCAAACGATTGTTTCGCGCAAGCTGATTTGGATGTGTTGCCAGCTTATTTAAATACTTGTCCACATAGTTAAGGATTTTACATTTAACTAGTGGAACTTGTAGATCTTTGTGAAGGAGTTTCTATAAGAAATGATTTTTTTGTTTTTTCAATACTCATGGCGAGGGTATTATCGCTAATTTCATGCGAGTGGATTCATATGTTGCGTCAATGAACACGTCTCTGAAATCACTTGGAACCATTGCATAGTAAATAATCATTATAAGGGGCCTTTTAAATCCATAAGGCAACTGAGTGATATGCCGTAGTCACCGATTTTCCCTGCGAGTAGGCAAGCTCGCTTCACAGAGCAGACCGTTGGTCATTTTGCTCATGATATTAAAGTCAATATTCTTTAATTGGTCTTCAGAACAAAGCACAGTAGACTTATTAATTTCTAATATTTTATGCAGTAATGCTTCATAAATTGTCTTCCACAAGAGTCTCATAGCTTAGTTTAAAATATTTGAGAAAGGGAAACCCCCATTCAAGGTATACCTAATATGGTGTTTGCTGTGCTGCACCAGAAAGATCCTGTTGGCGCGGGTAGTTCACATGGTCAGAATGAGTAGTTTTCCCATTCATTTCTTCCATGGGAGACAACTTTATAGTCCTTATAATATAATGGTATGCCCTTTATCCTTTTATCCCTTAAATCTTGTGATTCCAAAAATTTTCTTATTATTTTGTATGCAAACTTAATGCTTTAAATAATTATTTCGTAAGACGGTGAAGTTTTTGGGTTATAAAGTAAACAATATTTCAAATTAATTATTTAACATTGTTTACAATAAAAAAGTCTAGAAGAAGAATTAGTGGGGTGAGTCTTCAACTAGAAATCATGTTACATTTATTCCTTGCCTTTAAATGTCTGACCCATGTGTGTGGTCTGTCTCCTTGAACATTGAGTGTAAAACTAATGTTAAACAGACTTATTTAAATTTTTTGCTGAAAAACCTTTGTAATAATAAATTAAAATGAGTTTAACAAATGAAACTCATTCACTCAACACATAATAGGGAAATGAAAAGGAAATAAAGCTGGAAAACAACGTAGAACATGAAAGTTGTTTAACAAATATATAAACAACAAAATAAATGTTTTGCTAGATTTAGCAAACAAATCGTTTTGTAATTTAATACTTTAATCAAAGCATAACAGAAAGAGCAACGTGTAAAATATACAAAGTGTGGGGTGAACTGGAATAAATACACCTTTAGAGCAAAACAAAAAATATGAATAAAGGGGTTTTTAAAGGGGACTTGATATTTGATGGCTTAGTCGGCTGATGGCAAATGTCGCTCTGAAGTACTTGTCACGTGACTGCTTTATTATTAGAAGAAACTTGTATTTGTGTTATGTTGAAGGCATCTGTAAACAAATGCCCCTATTCTTAAAAACTAAAGTAGGTTAAAACAGGGGGCATATTACGGCATTCGCTTCGAATCGAAATTATAAAACTCTTATTAGAATTCCTATATTAAAAGCATTGACAACTCGATCGAGTAAAATTTTGATTCGTATCGAATGCTGTAATTTACTCCCAGTTGTACTTATATGTTAAAGTGCCCTGCGACTTTCTATCGTTATCTTAATAAGTAACTGACTTCATTCTATTAAAAAAACTTTTGATCATTTCTTGTAATTGAAAAGCATCAAGTGATCCTTCTAATTAACTTTGCATCGAAAAAGTTTTCTAAAATATCTTGTAGTTAACAACTGCAACATTTAAAATAATAATTAGTTGATACATAGAGTAGAGTCTCAAAAATCCAACATTTTAAAACGGATTAGCTTTGCCCTACAAACGCACGATACTTACAGAGAGAAAGATGAACTTTGCGCAAGTTTCAAATAAACAACAACCAGGCACTTTAAAGAAAAATGGTAACAATTTAATTATTTGACAAGCTTTCAAGTCAAAGAAGAAAAGCATGAATATAAGAGTTCTTGTTATTGTTATTGTTTTTTTTTTTTTTAATTTTTGTCTTAATGTCACTTTTTTACAAAAACAATTGTTTATATTAATGTTTAAATTTAACTCTGTCGTTATGTCTGACTAGAAAAGAACCAAATAGGCCGTAACAGTGGACAACATTTAGACTCGCAAGCTTGTGATTAATGCTGTCGTGAGCTTGTTTTGAACTTGACGCTTATTTATTTCTTTATAATATTCATGCTGTTTTTGTTGTTCATGTTTTTGTTGTTGCTGTCTGTAAGTTGTTAAAAAACACAAAAAAAAATAAAAACTAAAAAGCTTTTGAAAACACATTAATAGATATGAAATCAACAACATCCGGTGTATGAATAGACATTTAACCAATATTCGTTAGAGCTATGACCACAACAAATACAACAACAATTGCCATTAGGTGGCAAATTTTTATTTTTAAATTTTTTGTCATAAAATTATTAAAACAGTTTAAAAATTGTACTGCAAGCAAAATTCTTAATCTTTAAAGAACTGTTTTTTTTTTAAATAAACTCTTAACATTTATGAATGAATTTTAATACTTAATACAAAAAAAAAATATAAAAAAAATTTATGAATGACGAAATGATTTTAACCAGTTTATCAACAATATCAATACGCGTGCATTCATTCATACATATGTATGAATATTTACATATAAATAAACTTATGTTGTTAGCTATGACATTCACAAAAACCAAACGAAACTCAAAATTGTTAAAAATTCATTAAACTTTATTGGCAAAAATAATGTTTGAGTTTATGAATGAAAATCTAGCTTTGCAGAGCAAAATATTACTGTGTATTAACTTTGTAAGACACGTATTCATTTGGTTTTAAAAATATATTCATGTTTTCAAACACTTAGCGAAATATTGGTTGTATTGGATTTAGTTCATGGTAAGTAATTTGAGAGCTGGGGTTTGCAGGACCTCCTATTTACTATAGTTCCTACTGACAGAAATTAGCTTTTTGTTTAACTGCCTCCCAGATTCTCTTGTCATTTTAACTTATTTCCGTTTACCGTTATTAAGGTCTTAGTGAGGATAATTTACAAGCCTGGAAAGGATCCTTTAAAAGTGAAGTCTTACAGGCCTAAAAGCCTGTTATCAGTTGAGTCCAAATTGCTCAAAAAATTGTTTAAAACAAGCTGACTCTAATCTTGAAGTATATCAACTGCATTCCCAATTACCAATTGGGGCTTAGACGATAACATAGTACCATCCAACAAACCCAAGTTTGATACATGTTACGAAAAAGGTCTTTGAAGAAAATGAATATTCTTCCTTATTTTAAATTAATGTCCCTAAAGCTTTCAATAAAATATGAGAGAAGGCCTGCTTATCCAACTAAAATCAAACTTGTCAGTGAATCCCAACAATATTTGGGAAGGAAAAAATTGACAAACGGTTAATGATTAAAGCTATACTAAGCTAATGGGGGCAGCTGTCCCTGGAGGTAGTATTCTTCGACCGATTCGGTTAGTCTGTGCTCTCTATTTGTGCGCGTTTGACTGTTGGTATATCTGCAGGGTTAGGGCCAACCAATAGTCAAACACTCAAGTCGATATTTGCTGATGATACTGCTTTCCTTAGTAGTCATGAAGATTGTAAGGAGCCCTCGAACCAATTACCGTGTTATATTATTCAAGTAGAGAAATCGGTAAAGTTTTAGAAAAAAAAAACAGATGAAAAAAAAACATCCTCGCAGCTTCTATTATCGTAGATTATCGTGGTCCCCAATCTTATCCTAGTTAACGCTTAAAATTTTGCAACGAAATACCGCCAAGTTTGCCTGAATTAAAAGTTCGAGATTCTCGACGCCTCCATAGTTAATCTAGGATTTACAGAGACGGCTCTTAGACGGGCTCTGGTGTAAAATTGTCGTCTTTCCGGAGGATCTGACGACAACTTTCTTGTTTAACTTGTCTGATTGATGCAGTGTGATTCAAGATAAAATATTGCTATCTTTGAGGCATTAAACTATACAGAACACAAATATTTGTGCATATATTGCCTTTTTTGTCGACAATCAAGCTGCACGTACCGCATTTACTTTACAAACTTCTACGTCATCACTTGTCAGCCAGT
This sequence comes from Melanophora roralis, assembly GCA_963583895.1. Lineage (NCBI taxonomy): Eukaryota > Metazoa > Arthropoda > Insecta > Diptera > Rhinophoridae > Melanophora > Melanophora roralis. The sequence goes on along the minus strand of OY757187.1, from coordinate 91,421,812 downwards.
AAAAAAGGAATTGTATTTAATGCTTATTTAGACTGGATCCCCCGCATATAGACTTTAATAATAAACGGGCAGGGGACCTGGCTAAACTGGGATTTACTCTACTTTTTCAGTCGCAATTTCGCAGGGGAGCGGGATATTTAAACAGGACCTTAAGTGAATGAAAACAGGCAGCAAATTCTGGATAGCGGTAGTTTATTTCAACTTATTAGCCGTAAAAGAAAAGATGTACTGAAGTTGCTTTCATTACGAACGAGCTACAGAGTTGGGAGTTGGCAAACCATTAGGCTCAAACATCCTTCTAATGGCCGCTGTTTTATTTCTCTTTTTCTCCCTGAATGTCCTGCATAAGCTCTCAGGAGACCTGGAAGCGTGGACAATTATATAAAAGATGATGTTAGTGAACAATAGACGTAAAAGTTGAATGACCTAAGACATGGATCTGGCGTTCCAAGTCTTAGCCTAAGCATCTGCCAATTTGTATGGTCATGTCAAAAGGGAATCTATACCCAGACTGCTTCCGAACAAGGCAAACTACTTTGTAAATTAACCAACTTATTCAGCATTTTCAATTTTAAGACCTTCTTGTTTTTCATCCACCCCAGAAGACTCTAGTATTTGTGATTTGTTCCAAACCTCCCTCTAAAATGTTTTTTTGGATAATTATTGCCTTAAGTTCTTTGGGTCTATCGCCATTAGTTTTTTCACAGCTGACTTTTTTCACAGTGCAGTTTTAAATGCTTATTACAATTAAAGTAATCAATCAATTAAATCATAAGCCAGCACTTTGCACGTTTCTAGCTGTAAGACCACGACATTTTTAAATACGTATTCTCATTCGTGAACATGATTCTTTTCACACAGATCAACACACACAAAAGAATGTTGTAGCTGTAATGTCCCTATTTTATTTGGAGGTTTGCACAAGTTCAGAGTTAAGCAATTTATTATCTTTTATTAAGTTAAAGACAAATAGAAACAAAAACTTTAGTTGTCTTCACTCCTTTATTGGTGTCATAGTGTCAACATGGACTGGCATTTTGTTATTTTAACACAAAACAAAGACTAGACCAAACAAATGCAACGAAACCATTCTGTCAAAGTGCAACTCTATAATAAAGACTTTTTGCTTGTTGTAACTAAGAGAGCAACAACAAAAAAGACAATACTAGGCCAAACTATACCCAGCAAAAAAAGAGCAAAATAATTGTTAAATTCATTGATAAAAGGCAACCCGAAATAGTTCCTTTTTTGGGAAAACACAATGAATTTAACACGTGCTTTTCAGAGGTATAAAGTATTACAAGAAACAAACAATATAACAAACAAAATAAAACATCTTAGGAAATCTCTTTGTTATTATTTATAACTTTTTATAGTTCGTTTGTTGTAAGTCCTTGAAATATTTAAGCATACTTAGACAGTGTATAAAATACAAAATTAATTTCGGAAACTTTCTTTGCATTCAATTAAAATTCTATGATTTTGGAACAACTTCAATATTTTTTGCTGGGTAACGAAAGATCTTTGTTAAAAAATTTAATATTTTTTAATCACGATTTTTTCTTCTTTTTTTGGCTTTCGTAAACGTTTAACTGTTGGTTCGTCATGTGTGTATCTGTAAGGAGTTGAAGTGTGCCTAAGAGATTTGTTGAATTTTTTATTTTTAAAGCCTGTTTAATTTTTTTTAATTTTAAGTAACTTTTTTGCATAAATTTATTTGATTTCAGATTAAAAAAGCTTATAGCAGAAAGGATTTGGAAGTTTGTGACAAAATTTGTTTTTTTACTCGCTGCAAATTGGAGTTTTTGTGTTTAAAAATTTTTGTCAATGAAATTATTATTGATTTAAATTTTTATAGTTACTGGGTTTAAAGGAAACATATTAATTAAAAAAAAATATTTTAGACAAGTTGAGAAAGGACATCAGTTTATTTTAAAAAAAGTATGGCAAGTGCAGATTTTCTTAAACAAGGCGAACAAACTATTTTAGTTCAAGCAAAACTTAAGACAATTAGGATCAATTTTAATTCGAAACGGTTATTATTGTATGTTTAAAATAAACTGATTCAAATGCGACCACGCCTAAATCAATTAATATTTTTAATATTATAACTTTAATTACTTTTCCCTCGTCTTAACTGGGGTTTGATCCAACCCGCTTGTTCATTACGTTCAATAACACCATTACTTTTAAACGTTTGGCCAATTTTTTTGATAAAAATTCGAAAACGACTAACATTAGCGAATCGAAGAAAAAACTTATAGAGTTCATCCGTCACTCTGTGGCAGCAAATGTTTTGATCTCGATAGTTTTCGGCGAGAAGTAAGCGAAGAACAGTTTTTTTATTTTTGTTGTCGCGTTACAAGTCAATATATCAAATTCTTTGCAAATAGTTTGATATTAAGAACATTAGTTTATTTATTTAGTTAATAACAGTTTGGTTAATGTATTTGTTTCGAACCTTCGTTTTTAGAAAAACTTTAGTCAAAAGTAAATATTCTTCGAAGTATCACACTGTCACAATAACATTTATACCATTTATCACTTTGTTTTGTAAATATTTATATCACTTTTGTTGGCGTTAAGAATGAATGAAATACTTTCAACAAGCATAAATAAGAATACGGTTTCATATAAATTAAAAATTATTCAATAGAAATCAGATTAAAACGTTATATTCAACTCATTTACTTTTCCCAATGCTGTTTTTTATACCAAGTCATCTGATTTATCTAAGTTGGCTTCAAACCGAAAAAAAATAAAATAAAATAAAATAAAATAAAAAAAAAATATATAAAATAAATTAAAAAATCTATAGCAGTCTTTTTTTGATACATAAAATATTACAAAATTTGCACGTTTGTCAATTTTTTCCAAAATGTATGTAGTACTTGTAAAATTCTTGTTCAATTCTTTTTTGTGGGGCATTGGAAGCCGACAACTATTATAGTTTCCGAGACATAGCGTATCAAAAATGCAAAAAAAAATATTCTTTTGTATGGGGGCTACCACTTTCCGTGCTTCTGTCCAACCAATATTTTTTCAAAATCTAGATATCGTTGTTCAATTAATTTTTGTAAGACATTTGAAGTCAACAGATATTATAGTTTCTGAAATATTATTAAAAATTGTTCTTTGTATAATGGCTATGGACCCCTCTGCTCCTATCCAACCATTTTTTTACCATTTCTTTTCAAAATGTTGGCGTTGTTGTGCAATCATATTTTGTAGGTCATTTGAAAACGATAGCTTTTAGGCTTTCCGAGATAAAGCGTATCAAATATTACATAAAAATGGTACATATATTTGTATGGAGGCTACTACTCGTCCTGTGCCTATCCAAATAATTTATTTTCAAAGACGTACCTATCATATTAAAACTACTTAGCAGCAGGTTAAAAGTAAATAACTTTTATAGTTTCTCAAATTTAGCGCATTAAAAAATTCACAAAATGTGTGTAGGGGCGATACCACTTGCTCTGATCCTTTCCAAAATTTTTCAGATAATTTAGATCACCGTATTTTAAGTTTTTGTTCGAAGCTTTGCGACAACTGCGGCTATTCTTTCTGAGATATATAAGAATATATGCATTGATTTTGTCCTAAAAAAATGGAAAATTGCATTGTTTTGCCCATATTTCGGTCAATGGCTAACCGGTATTGCTGATTTCAAATAGCGATTATGTCTGGAATATTTTTGACACCAAAACGATTTCTGTGCGACCTTATTTGTTTCTAGAATCTTGCTTTCAACAGACACGCAGATGGATAGATGAACATGGCTATTTAGACTTTCCTATCTATAAGGATCCAGGATTTATATACTTTATGGGGTTGCAAATGAATATTGTAGAAATTAAAAATGGAATGACAAACTGATATATATATATATATATATATATATATATATATATATATATATGTATATACTATTAAAGGAGTACTTAAACACATGCAATCAAATAAATAAGGTTTTTGCGTTGTTGCTTAATATAATTCCAATTTGTACTTCGTTCAAAAAATCCCTATTAATTCCAGAAATTTTTTTGTTATTATGCATTAACTTCCTCCCTCTCTTAGTTTTTTCTTCTCAAGCAAAAAATGCTTGTATTTTGCAAAATTCTTGTTAAACCAGTATTATTGGAAAATAATTCTCACCTTTCTAGATAATAATTCAAGCTCCTTACAAACCATGCGTTGTATTATAAAATACAAAAACTTCCACCTTTTTATATAAATAAAAGCCCTCAACACAAGAAATAATAATTTTGAATTAATTTAAAAGTTTGCTTAAATTTATTGAAATCTAACCATCCGTCACTGATTGTTACACCACCAATCAATATTAAAACCTGTAAGTATGTCTTGACTGTTCAAAACAATTAAACTCAAACTTAAAAACAATTTTTTTTTCTCACAATTTAAATTAACCAAAAATTAAATGATACGCTCAGTTAAGCGTAAAGCTACCTGCTTCTGGTATTGAGTTGAATTAAACATTTACAAAGACACACATTAATTTGTGTTTATTTGAAAATAATATCCATAAAAATATGGGTCATATATTGATCATAGAAAAATTTTCTGTAGATTATAGTATCGTGCGATTTAAAAGTAGTGCTGTAGTATAATTTACACAGTACCAACATATTAAGAAACCAAGCAAAAGTTTTTGTTAAATTGTGGTCATCATAGCCTTAAGCAAACCTAAAATGTAAAAAAGTTAAAGACTACCTACACTACACAAAAATTAATTATCTAATTAATTAATAATTAAGCACCAGCATGCTGTTGGGGGTTCCGACTAGAGACTATTCAATTAAAATCGACGTGTAAAGCAAATAAAACCGTTGCGCTTTTTTTTAACTAAACATCAGTAACATCGGTTAAATTTGGGGATTTTTTTTCGATAAAAGCAAGGGAAGTAAATAGTACAATTTATCTCAGAAAGTGTAAAAACTATTAATCTCAAGTCTTTTACAAGGTAGCTTTAGATTATATTTCGAAAAAGTGAAACAGAAGCTCCCATAAAAACAAACGAAGATTAAAAATATTTTAATTGCATATTGTTTCGGAAGCAATTACAGCTATCGACTTTAAGCCTGACATCTACTACACCTTAGTTAACTTTTCCAAGAAGTGGAAAATGTTGCACTCCACTCGATAAAAATACTCAAAACCGTAAGGCTTAGAAGAGACTTAATTAAATTTTAGAAAATTTTTTTGCCAAAAAAGCATGAAATTGAACAGGAAATATACCCCGCAAAATTTGATAGGACAATTAAAAGAAGCTTATGAGAGTCAGTCATTCGTGGTTGCGTTGCACAAGAAATCCCATAAGGGTAAAAAAAAAAGAAGAAGCTTGATCTTACAAAGAATGTGCTAAAAAGGTCCAACGCCTTATAGTTCTATGAACCAACAAATCTTAGTTTAACTTGTTTTTACAAGATGAAAGTGTACAAATGAGCGAAACTGAAGAAGCACGACAAAAGGTATATTACGTTACGCTGCATTTTTTCTCTGTAAAATCATAAAGATATATATAAACCTTAATATTAAAGACTTTTTATCATGTAAGTAATGGATTAGTTTTTTTTTTAAATTTGCATGCCCAAAACTTCTCTCCATCATGAACATGAATTATAGCACATTTTAAAGCTAGGTGGGCATTCCAATATACTGGATTCTTTTACACGTAAGTTCAATGGATGTGAAAATTGGTACGGATAGCCAAGCAAGTATGGCTGGGAACCCCTAAATTTGGGATGGTATTGCAATACAAGAAGCTGATTAATGCCTGCTCCAAATATGGCCATTCGGGGTGACCCGAATATGGATCGGAATTGAGTAAGGTGATAAACAAGTTGACGGGTCACTCAAACTAACGAGCACATCTACATCGGATAGGGGGGGGAGATAATTGCTATTTCAGAGCATGCAGGGAGGACATCAAACCAATGGAAAAATGTTTGTGACATCGTCTTTTCCACAGACCAGAACCCGAAGTTTTATGTCTGCAGATTTACAACATGTGCCGAACACGATAGACGTAAAATGGGTAATTTGGAAATTTGTCCACAGAGCGCACAACGAGCACATCACTGGCTTAGTTTATGATTTGCGTAACTTGTGGCTTTTCTCTGATGTCTTTTTTTTCAACCTAGAGGAAGGTCTATTCAATATAGCTAACCCAACTTAACCTACTAAGGCACTGGCTCTTACAAATGAACAATGATGTTCTAGACTGACTGGTCTGAGTTCTTTAATTTGATCCAGTTGAAAATTTATGGCCAACGGGAAATCCACAAAACATTGATTGAGATATTTCAGTAAAGCATAAGTGGAATCAAATTAGGTACAAAAAAAATTGTATTTCCATTTTATTTTTAAATTTTTGGGAAATTTTATTTGCCCTTAAGTAATAGACAATTATGTAACCAAATTTTATTTTAAAGTAAGTTTTCATAAATTTTCTTTTTGAGCTTCTAAATTAAAAAAATATTTACCGCTCCACTATTTAGTGATAATAGTTTTAATATGGTACAGTTCTTAAAACGCATTTAGGTATTGTGTCTAATTGTATGACACCCACTGTATGTAAATACGTATCTATGTACGCAGATCGAGCTTACTTAAATAGGCGGGAATTAAAGAAAGCCTGTGGTAAATTATCCACCGATTTTGGAGACTTTATACAATTTAATACTTTAAAAAAGGGAAATTTTTGAACCAGTTGTGTTTTTACTGGCAAAAGATATTAATGGAGGCTTAATACCAATATTAGGTAAGGGCCAAAGCTCCCTAGATTTTGCAGCACCATATTTATTTAAAATAAATTTAGACGGAATATAAATAATAAATATTTTGGGAAGGTATTTGTATTGCATTTAAGTAAAGTAATGGGCTCACTACCACTAAAAAAATATAAATTTCATTATTTTACCCCAAAAACTTGGGCCAAAGACAGACGGACTAACATTGTTTAGTCGATTCAGAAAATTATATGTTTTTATGCAGCAAATATTAAATAAGCTACAGCAGATTTCTCTTTGTAGTCAAAAAGGGAAACTAGAAACTTTTTTATACTCCTCTAGTATAGAAACAAAAACTGCATGCATTTAATTTCATGAAAAGTTTGCTCCCAACTAATATAAAAAAAAATTATAAGAGATTTTCATTCAACTGCTACTCTCTAAATGATATATCTTTAAAATGGTTTTTTTAAATTGCACGATACTGTAAAATATGAAATGCAAAGCAGGCATCCGTATCGACTACAAATATTTTGAGATAAATATGACTGACTGAATTACAAACTGTAGGTGTTAAATCGCATAGATTATAGACCCAAATTATGATTTATTACAAATCTTAATGTTTTATACAAATTTATGAAAATTATTGTAAAAATTAAAGCTTCAAAAGAAAACAAGTATCAGTATAATAGTCGAATATAAACGAATCGTATGTACCCTACACCAATGCGTAGGCATACATAGCAAACTTAATCCCTTTTAATATAAACAATCTTTTTTCTTTGTTATAAGGGGATACTTTTTAATCCACATAGATTTTACGAAAAGGCTTGCTATCAAACATAGACGTCAAAAGAGAATATCGCCGCCGCAACTGAAAATGTGCAAAAAGTCCCTTAATTCCTTGTCAGTCATGGAAAATGGGATAGATCTTGGCCTACTACTTTAAAAGGTATATATAGCTGGTTCAGGGATGAAGGCTACGAGATTATTGTATGTATGTATATTGTAGAGTCTACAAAAGGAGTAACAAGTCAAGTATACCATACAGTCATATAAGACTTACACCGCTAAAACAGATTTAGAATTAAAATAATATTTATTGGCTTGTGGAAAAGTAAGAAATTTCATCAAAGTAAAAATTAAAAATATGTAAAAGCAACTTACACGTTCATTCGCATCAAATCAGCTTATCTTATAAAATAAATCAAAACATTTGGGGTTTTATATCTGAATTTCAAAACAAAATTAAAAACATACAAACAAGCACACGTAAATACATATGTGCGTCCATACAAACATGAAATAAGAAAAACAGGTTAAAGCAAATGTATCTGTTGTCACACTGATATTAAAGTAAAAGAAAAGCCTTTTTGGTTTTTTTATTCGGCTTCTTCTCATTCAAACTGTTTTAGTTAGACTAAAAACCCAAACAAATTTCCAGGGTAAAACTGAAACTAAAAACATTTTTAAAACTTTAACGAAATGTGTCTTTCATTTAAGTCGGACTTTGTTTTAAAACATAATCGAAAATGTTTAAAAAAAATCTGTGAAGCTTCTTAGGATGTCAATCGTTAAAACAACTACAACAAAACAAAACTTTTATCTTTCAAACAACATCTAAGGTTTTTTTTAATCTCCACCACCACCAACTACAAATGGCATGACTAAGGAGAAAATTCCATTAATTATGAATTTTAAAAGAATTCAATCGTTAAAATTCGTAAACATTAAAAAAAGATTTCATGCTTTTTTCGATTAAAAAATTTAAAAATAATTTTATTCTGAGTATTCATTGCATGTTACAAAAACAACTAAAGAAACTAATTACATCAAAGACGCTTTTCATTTCTTAAATTATTATACCCACACAGCATACATACGTGGTAGGGATATAGTGCGTGTTTGCGGATGTTTGTAACGCCCAAAAGAATGGTCTAGGACCCGCCTTCAAGTATACTGATCACCTCATAATCACTTTTTAAATCGAATTGTAATCAAAGTACAGATCGAAATTTGAAAAATATTTTAAAGAAATTTGACACAAATAAGTTTGTTAACACTGACGCGAAGTCTATTATTTGTGGTGATGATCGCTCTATTTTTTGACAAATGTCTTTCAAGAATAATCACTTTGGGCTTTAAGTCGTTCGGATATTACCATGGTGAAATTATGTGACCACGTGGTGTTACCAGCACAGCTAATCTACTTTTTGTATGCACTAATCGAGGCTGTGTTGTCAAAGTTGTTTACTTTCACATATCTTTTCTTGACACCTGGTCCAACGAAATATACAACAAAAACGAATATTTTATTCAATAAATTTTGTTGTTGTAGAATCAACACCACCTGATGCATTATTGCTCTATCGATATTACTTTACATTCTCTATTTTATTAAAGGAAATGCTAAATTAATTAAAAAATAAAACTTATTACATAAAAACAAAAATAACTTGAAGAAATTAAAGTTACTTTAAGACAACAATATCAGCTCCGTCAGAAAAAGATTACATTACAAAAGCACAAAAGACGATACGCCAAAGGCTTAAGTTATAATGCAAAAAAAAAATCTGTTATGAATTTATACTTTTAAAGTTCTGTCCAATAATCGTTTTTACACCTTCACGCGTAAAAAATAAAATCAGATGTAACTGGAAAAAAACCTTAATAATAATATGCCTTCGTTACTTTTATCAAGATAAAATAATAGTTTGGTAGAGATTACAAAAATAAAAAATCAAGCAACAACTGTCACTTGGTTGTGTGGCTTTTGCCGTTGAAGAACATGCAACAACTGGCCACTACTCACAAGCCTTAATGAACAACGTGTTCCAACGGTAGTTTAACTTTAGTAAAAGGGGCCATTAACTTAAGGTTTTATTTAATTCATTAATATTTTATGTACTTTAATGTGTTTCTTTCGATATGCGATTAAACTGATAAGTTACGCATGATTATAAATAAACACATTCAGTCACTTTCCTTCTGCGTTTCTCTTCAATACTGGAAAATACAAACGCAAACAGATGTGTGATGCATCATTATGTTGGACATTTAGTGGCATGCAGCAAATGTGACATATTTGTCCTGTTGCAAAAGCAAGATAATACTTATTGCTTTGCCATTACCTTTGGTTAAATTTTTTATAATACAGAAACGTATTTTAAATTGTTCTAAATTTGTTATGTTTTACAGCTTAGTTTAAAATGCATGCCCTAAGCTTTCCCCTCCAACTTAGTTATCTAAAGTAAATATGTAACAATTTCAATTTGCTTTAAATCTAATTTTTGCAACAAGAAAGCTTTTCTTATTTAAGCTCATAGGCATATTAATGTATTAAGTAGATTTTATTTTGAAAATAGCCAATAGAGTACCTACCCAATTCCCCAAAAAGCCCCAATTTCCTAACTTTATTTTTAAGGATGTTGTTACAAACAACAAAACGAATAAGAAAGTTCTAGTCGGTCGAGCACTACCTACACATAAGCGCGGATGCCGCCTAAAGGGGGTGGAAAGAGGGGGGGGGGGGCGGGATGTTTTAATAAAGCACACAATTTAAAAGCTAGCTTTTAGTGGCTTATTAAAACAAAAACAAAACAAAAAATTCAATTCATTTAAAATAATTTTAGCAAAAACAAATTTGTTAAGCACTAGACTTGCATTCTTAAGGTTGTCCTCTGTCATGGTTGATCTCAGTCATATTTTAATACGGCAAAGGGTGGAAAATTACCTTTCAGCTGTAGCATTACTGACCAGCATTCAAACAAAAATGACAAATATTTTTTATAATTTTGGGTAAATATCTGGGTCACATCTTGCTAAAATACCTGTTGTATTTCAATGCAAAATTTCAGCCTTTAATTTCGATATAAGCAGTTTTCTATTATAATTTTTTAAAATTTTAACAAATCATCTTTAAGTTATGAAGCTAAAATTTCTGAATAGTGATATTTTGAAGTATTAGTGAGAGATGTTAAAACAAATGAAGGAAGCCTTTTGAAAAACGTGTTATTAAGTCCTGTAAAACAAATTCAGTTAAGGATATCTAACCTTCGACATATTTAAAATGATTTTTTCTTTTAAACCTACGCTTTTCAACTAAAATTTATTTTTAATACAAATTGTAAAATTGAGTCACGACGATCCACCCATCGTGTTACGCATGATGGAGACAACCCAGATATTTCAGAAAAACTGCATTGCGCTTAGGATGATGGTTTTTAAAAATTTTGCTAGTTTCTTTAAAAAGCGATACAACTTTTTGTATATTTGCTACCTTGGAGATAGCAAGGCGTTCGTTTTGCATTTTATGCCGTTTCTTGTATTTTTGTTACTATTTTTAAGTCTTTTTAAACTACTGATGATAGTGCGTTCGCATTATGTGACACCTTGACGTCATCCCCAATATCATTTAGACCCTCTTCAAATGCATCGAAAAAGCCAAAAATTCTTCTCTCACTAAATTTTCGCTTACATTAAATTCCTTAAAGCTAAAGAAGTTTGGGGTTTTTCTGAAAAATAAGTGGTTTCGCAAAAAAAATCGCATAGTATTCAGCGTCCTAAATATTTTTTAGTACAATTTATAAAATAATATTATCGAAACTTTTATTTATTCCATTTTGAAGTTTTCACTTAAACATGAAGCATCTAAAGCGAAAACTTGGAAACAGTGGATTAAAATTTTTTCTTCAGTATCTATACAAAATCGCAGAACGAAAAATACCTTCCGAGCTTGTATATTCAGAAGATAGCAAATGATCATCATCTCGATGCCCACGGAGAGGTTTTCTTGTGTCTTTCAAAAGCAAGAGCATCCTTGAATATGCAATACATTTGTTTAATGAAATATATGAAACGTTTGTATAATGGCTTCCAATATTATTATTTATTAAATCAAATATGAAGTTCTAAACGTCTGGGGGAATTTCCTTCCCCTCGCTCCCACTGAATCCGCGCCTGCTAAACAATATTTCTTTGACGACTTTATGAAAACAATGAACGATAATATCTGTATTCAGTATAACAGTTGGGTGCATTGAGATAAAAATGTGCGAAAAATTTTGTCAAAATAAAGTCATATTCGAGCCATTTATTGTCCAAAATTCTTATTCCAGGAGGATATTTATATGCGAGCTACATTAAACAATAGGCGAAAAATCTTATCTGTGCCAAATGTAATAAATATATCTTCAATATTGCGACATGTACCGTATTCACAGGAATACATGGACACCCAGCCGAACATACCTTAATCGACTCAGGAAGTGATTCTGAAACGATCGGTATGCTTGAAGATAAGATGGATCTCAGACCATTACTTAAGGGCCTTAAAAACCTATGCACAAACGCATATTACCCCCACCACGTATGCGGTGTGGGTATAACAAGTTCGCAGGTTAGTGAAATGTTTTCGGGCTTATCCTACCTATTTGTTTGTATTTTTTAATTTTTGTTATCTTGTGGCAGCTCTTATACAATCTGGCACATTTTCAAATTAGTTCAAATCTTTCTAACCCTCAACTTTCTTTTACTTTAAACTTTATTAAAAGATTTTCTTTTAAGTTAAACCATGATTAAAAACCAACAGAATTTTTCAATCGAAGCATATTTTCCTGCTACAATAATGCATTTCTTTTATCTCTAAAAAGTTGTTGTCGTCTTAATTGTTGCGTTAATGAGTTTTCATTTTATCTTATTGGTCACGTCTTTGTATTGGGGCAGCATCTGTAACAGCCCCAAGGCATGACTGCCAATTAAAGACTTCATCAACTTTGTATGTACAATAACTACCAGTTAACGATGGATTGATCGTTCGATGAATTTGAACAATTCAATCAATTGATACACTCAAATTATTTATTCGTACCATCTGTGGATATGGTTAATTGCAACTACAGAAGCAATAACAACAAAGCAAGTAGTAATGATGAGAAGTTTGTATGCAGTTTATAAAAACTTTACTAATACAAACATACATACATAGATGGCAGTAGTAGTAATTAGTAGTTAAGAAGCAAATAAATAATATGATATTTTGACTCGTAATCCTCTTACCATTTTTAAATAAAGATTTATTTGTTCGATAAGAAATTTATGATAAAATAATGTTTTAATGCAAAACAAAAATGAAATAAAAAACAAATCTTAGAAACAAGGAAAATATATTGATCAAGTTTAAGCCGAAAACTTTATGCTGTAAATAAATATTAAAAATCACAAAATATTAAAATATTAAATATTTTATCGAAAAGAGAATATCCACAAAGCCTTTTAGCAAAGTCTGTTTTGCTTTCGACAATTTTTCAAAGGACTAGAATAATTTTATTGTCTTGTATTTTTGTATTGAACATCATAATCAAATTGGTAAATTTCTTGCAAATGTATTTTCTAAAACTTCTTTCTTAAACCTTCTAGAAAGGGATTTAAAAATATTTATTATGCAGAAACTAGAATCAATTAAATCATAAACTACTAAGTTCATCTAGACGTATTATTGGCTTTGATTTGCCAATTCGTATTTGCTAAATATAGCGTACTGATGTTTAAAATATAGTGCTTTTCCTTATTTCATTTATTTCTTGCAACTTGATTTCGTTAAGATAAAATTAAGTTTTATCCCGGCTTAAATGAAAACGGCAGCCAGCAACATTTAGGAGGATAATGTTTTCTTAGTTTTTTTATTGCTGCTGTTGTTGTTGTTTTAATTGCATTGCCAGCATGTTTGTTATCAGTTGATATTAAATATTGTTGTTACATTTTTTTCTTTATCGGTTTTGTAAAAATAGTCGTTTCTGTTGCTGTTGTTATTTTAAGTAAAAATTATTGTAATGAAATACTTCTAGTATTTTTCATAATCTTATCTTATTTTACAGATTTTTTCTTTTTATTAAAATTTAAAGCAAAAAAATATTGCAAACAACTTAATGTCTGCAGCTTTCAAAAAAAAACAAACACAACTAAAGAATAAAATGTGTTTTAAACGTTGTTTTCATATCAAAGGCCGTCTTTTCGCCCCGAATACCGGCAGCAGGTTTTGTTGTTAATTGAAAATTTATCGCACTTAAAGCACTTGTTTAAAGTGTGCGTTAATATAATGATGAAATATGATGAGATCGTGATTAAAATCAATTAAATAATGAGGATAGACAATTTATTGGTGGGAAAATGGTATTGAAGAATTGCAAAATATAAGCAGAAAAAAGACTAAGAAGACCTTATACTATTACATAACAAAAATATCGGACGGGGATAAGAAGGACCAAAAAGGTAATAAACGGGGACTTGGTGCCTGCAAAACTTTACACGAAAGAAAAAAACTGGACTTTTCAAAAGGACCATCTTGGACGTATACGTGGCCGATAATATTTTGAAAAAATTTTCAAACACTACCAGTTACACTTTAGATTAATAAATGTTATTTTAGAGACTACAGGCAGACTTTTAAAATATAAAGTCTTATTGACAGTCGCGAAATAACTCTAAAGATTTCTGGGTACTCAACAAAATACTCGATTTATTTTTTCTCTCAATTTTTTGAGTTTATGCATCTGAAAGCATAAAATTAGAGGCTATTAACCCAGATTAAAATGTTCTTGTTTGCATTTATTCAGCTTAGTATCCTACTTTTTGATTCCACAATGTTTATTTCTGACCCCTTAAATTACACATATACTCTCGATCTTTATAGAAAGGAAAGGCGATTAAGCCATGTCTATTTATTAAAATCAGGCTTCTAGAGCTGAACCAAGCATAATGGAAAATCATTAAAGAAAAATGAGAAAAATAAAACAAAGGTTGGCATTCAATCCTCCTACTGAACTCTTCTTAGGGTATGCAAACTGAAAACGTGTACCAGGTAATCAAGACCATTTATTGATCCAGGCCTCTGTCCGCCCCTGTTCGAAAAATTACCACAATTTTTTAAGTCCAAGCGGGTTTGTTTTCCATATTGGGTGGCTTTTTGGTCCACGCCTGTAAGCTAGTAGGTCGGCGGCGTCTTTGTATTACAGATCAACGTTCATACAAATATGTTTAGGGCTACTAAGATATAAGGCCGGGCGGTAATATATACTCAATCGTCAGTGTAAGTGCTGACTGCGACCACTGGCGGTCACAAAGGTCCTCTAAGAATTATCAGTGGTCACACATTTTACTTCGTTGTAGCGTCGAACGACAGATGCAGTTCGCAAAATTGCACGTATAGAGTTTGCAATCGACTAAGATCTTGCCAATATAGAAAAAGAGGTACCTTTTGAAACCCCAACTACGAGGGTTGGATTTTATGTTTCGGGATTGGGCAACCCTAGTGTTGCAATCTGACAGCTCCATCGTAAAGTTTGACATTTTCGAGGTTATACGTACTCAGAACGTTTTGACATGCGAGCGCTATTTGTGTTGTTTACAGTAACTTGAAAGATTCATCTCGACCCAAAAATGGATTTAAGTCGTGAACATATTTGTGCGATTATTTTTTAAGACTTTCGACGATGATTAATTCAGCAAAAGTGCATGGGTGATCTCAGTTTTTATTTTGGCGATAAAGCTCCATCAAGGACCAATGTTTATCGATGGTATGGTAAATTCAATCGTGGTCGTAGTTCACTCCAAGACGAGTTTCGTGAAGGTCGTCCAAAATCAGTTGTTGTTCCGAGAACCACTGATGATGTGCGTGAACTGATATTACAAGATCGTAATGTGACCAATCATGAGATTAAGACAACCTTACGACTTAGTGGGACCAGCATTCATTCAATATTGCATAAACATTTGACTGTCAGGAAATCAAAAAAACCAACAGCCAAGATGGATCGCTCTTCACAATGCGAGCTCTCACACATCGGCTCAAACAACTACATTTTTAAGCACCCAAAACATCAATTTAATAAGCCAGCCGCCGTATAGTCTTGATTTGGCGCCGGATGACTTCTTTTTATTCCCGTACGTAAAAACAAATCGAGGTCGATCTTTTTCGAAGAAGCGATTGCATGTTTTGGAGGTACCTCAATCAGAGTGGCAAAAGTGCTTCGACAATTGGCTCAACCGCATGCAAAAGTATTAAAGTATAAAAGTGGACAACAGAGGCAGTGAAGAAAGGGCGACCAAGTTCAGCAATCGTAAAAAGAGCATGGCTAAGGACCCAAGGTTTCCTAATTGTCTTGAAAAGGCTATTGTCTCATTTTACAAACATAGAGGTCACAGTCTCAACCCTATAAAGATCTAAGGGGCAGAGACAGCACTGCGCTGATGAAATACACAGCGCGTCCAAAGCTGTAGCCAGATCTTTCCACGGAAACCAATGTTAACAAGGTGACCAAACGCCAAATGCCATTTAGGTAACTACAAAATCTCTTTCAAAACTTCTGGTCCTTTCTTAAGATGCTTGAAGTCGAAAGTCATAAAAGTAGAAAACTATGAATCCTGGGCTAAAATTGTAGATAGAAAAATTTGCAAATTTTACTCTTTAAATGATAACAGAACTCATTCGCATTTAATGGCTTTAATATTTGAAACTTCGCTTACAAAGTAGCGTGTATAAATAATGTTTTAGTACTAAAGGTAACGAAAGATAAATACAAAATTGTTTTTACATCATAGATTTAATATAACTCTTCATTTACCCCTAATAATGAAAAATATTTCAGAATTTAGCATTAATATAATTTGGTGGGACAATTAGACCTAAATGACCAGGGTTCAATTCAAAATGATACAGTTTTTTTTTGTTCTCTTTGTTAAAATAAATAAATTTTTAAGGCGTGTGAAAATAATGTACAAAATCTACGAGTTGTACGAGTCTTATATAAACAATGAAATTTGCTCATATTGTATTTTGACCGCAATGCGCGCCCAGAAAACCTTGTGCGATATGATTTAAAGTTTTAAGGCTGAACTTCTAGATTTAGTGTAACAATTTTCCGGCGGTAAACTTTAAAAATTAATTTCAGGAGGTCACCTTAATAAACATATGTTTATGCAGGATCCTAAAACTAAATTTTTTAAATAGAATTTTGTATAAAAGCAAAATAAATAAAATTAAAGGGATTTGTTAAACCCCTAAGTTCTCTACATTTTGCAATAATAAGTTTTAAAAAATATTATAATAAAAAACCCCCATTACATACTTGCAAATTTTTAAAACACTCCCATCATAAATATACACAGACAAATAAACTACTTAAGATACATGTTTTTATCGACATAATATAAACAACATCCCAGGTATTAATAAAGATAAAGTTAATTGTGTCACAGACAAACATGATGTTCGTTGTAGTTAAAGGGTTAAATATTGCAAAGGAGTTAAAAAAATTAAGGTGTGTTTAAGACAGATGCTATAAATGCGAATAAAACATGTTTTACTTCTTCCTCTTTTCATAATCTTTAAACTGCAAAACCAACAACCAAAATGACAAAATCACCACAATTATTGTCCACCGTACAAACACTAGGCAGCATTGCCATTGTCAAGGTTCAGGCTGTAAGTTCTTGTATTTACATGAAAATATACATTAAATTTTTTGTAATAATAAAAAGAAAATCTCTTTATATAATAATGACATTACATGACAACAAAAAACACACAAACAACAAGAATTGGTTATAGAAAACACTAAACCCATAAGAAAACATGATATAACTGAATGTTCCAATACAAAAAGCAATAAAAGTCCAATGATATTGAAGATTTTTATCTTTGGCACAAAAAGCAAAAACAAAAAAATTTTAGTAAAAAATTTGATGTTAAAATAATGTGTCCAGCCTGGTCGAATAATAAGTACCCTTTAGAAGTTACGACGTACTTGTAACTTTAGACAAAGTAAAGTGTAAACTGTCCACAGTCTGAAATTGCATACATTTAGTATTTTAATGATTTCACGTAGGAAAGGGCAATGAAAAGAGACACACTCTCTCATACATCAACCTTTGGAAACCTTCTGGGTTCATTCTGCATCACTTCAAGGAAAAACTAAAAAAGCAGCAAAAAATAGGACATCAAGGAAAGAGGAAAAAAGTCCTAAGACTCACTAGAAGAAAAAAAACTAAGAAAGAAGAAAACGGTTCAACTAAGCATGTCTATCACCTAACTACCCTATTTCCTTTATGAGCCCAACGATGTTTTCCAGTTGACACTGTGAAACAGCGCATAGTTCTTTGTGGAATTTTCTACCCAAATACTTGACCCTATGATTCTTAAATCTCGGTTAGTAACGGAAAATATGATCTATCGTCCTTCTTCTTCTTCATTGTCACACATCCTTAAATAATCCAAAGTGTCGCGATCCCATTTGTTCTTCCAAGCCCCAACCAGACAGTGCCCACTTATGACCCTAATTATGGTCTTAAGGCTTATTTTGCCCAAGTTTATTTGCAACCTTCTGCCTGTTGACCTCAGCCTTGGCCACAAAGCCCTAGCCATTAGTTAGTTACCCCAGTTCCCCTACGTAAGGTTATTCATCCATTTCCTTATCTTTCTATAAAACAAATGGTTTACAGCTTTGGTTTTTCAGCTTCCTACTAATGTATCAACTCCGAGGCCGAGCCACTGCGAGCTCGACAGCTAACTATATTGCAGTGTCTCAGACCCAAACATAGTCTGACGTTAAAGATACATGTAATACCACCAAGGGTGTACCGTCAGTTCCTCACCTGCCTAGACAAAATTCAATGTGCCTAAAAGCTCTAGTAGCCTAACTACACTTTTAAATGTGTTCCACTGTAAGATCAAACTCCCTTAAAAAGATCAGTATCTCCACCTAAAGGACAAATGACAGATAGCACTAGGCAACAGCCATTTTGTTATTTGTTTCTAGCATACTTTTTCTCATGGATTTGGACCTACTGAACACGAAAATGAATTTTAAAAATTTTTCTGTCGATTGGTTTGCGAGATACAAATTTTTTAATTTTTTTTTTTTAATTTTTGGAGGTACACTTACTATTTTGAGCATATCTTTAGTCTTCTTTGACCTATTTTATCCTACTACTACTCAAATTAAAGACAATTGAGCCGTCTACAACTTATTCTCAGAAAATTTTCAAATCGGGTTAGTAGTTTTGATGTTGGCGGCTTAAAAAGGTTAAAAAACTGGGTTTTTTTAGTAAAAATGTGGCTGAAAAATTCATATAAAAATTCATATAAAATATAAAACGCGATGTTAACAGCGATTTTAATTTTTTTACGTATAGCTGACACTTTTCCAAAGAAAATAAGCCCTTACTTAACAAAATCTGATGACAAATGGCCGACTTATTATTTTTTTGGTAAACGACCGAAATTCCGCTATTTTACGATTTTTTGATTTTCATTATTTGCACAGCTTACCTACCCAACGCAAACGAATAAATACATTTGAACTTAATTTAAAATAAACAAATTAGTCTTCGTATATTATTTTTTAATTTATTTGAGTAAAAACAAAGATATAAGTGTACATTTTATGCCATGTGGAAAAACTGCTGACTTCTTCTTTGTTTTTTGTATTCGCTGCAATCGGTCTCACGTATTAGGGTCCAAATATAGTCACCCATCATAGCCGTGTCATAGATGCCCTGATAGCGTCGTTCCATAGCCTTCAATTCCTGATGAAAGCGCTCGCCGTGTTCGTCGCTCACGTCTCCTAAATTCTCAGGGAAAAAATCCAAATGAGAATGCAGAAAGTGTATTTTAAGTGACATGTGCACTCCCATGGCTTCATAGTTCTTTACCAGATCCTCAACTATGTCCTTATAATTCGGGCTTTTGTTGTTTCCTAAAAAGTTTTCCACAACAAGCCTGAAGGAATTCCATGATGCGGCTTCGATGGGTGATAACAGCTTTGGGAATTTTTCATCTTTCAAAATTTTTTTTATCTCGGGTCCTGCGAAGACTCCTTCTTTAATTTTTGCCAGCGAAAGGTAAGGGAAAATTGACCGTAAATAGGCAAAAGCTTCACCTTCTTTGTCTAATTTTTTGGCAAAATTTTTAATCAAACCCAATTTTATGTGCAGCGGCGGAAGTATTATATTTTCACGGTTCTCTATTAGTGGTTTGCGCTGAACATTCGCTTCTCCAACTACAGGTTTCGTTCGTACCGGCCATTTTTTTTTTATATAATGCTGATCATCAGCGCGGCTATTCCAAAGGCACAGAAAACAGCAATGTCGCGTATAGCCTCCTTGGAGTCCACACAGAATGGCCACAACTTTAAGGTCGGCGCATATTTTCCAATTGTATTTCCTATACTCTATGCATTTCAGCAAAATGTCCATAGTTTCATAGTTCTCCTTTGAATGAACCGCATGAGCAATAGGAACAGATGGCTTTTCATTCCCATTATGTAAGAGAACTGCCTTCAAGCTCTCTTTGTTGCTGTCAATAAACAACCTCCATTCGTTGGGGTTGTGAATTTGGTGAAGCTCTTGGAACAAGCCTGAAATGTCGCTGCAAAAACATATTTGGTCTTTCTTTGTATAAAATTTTGCATACTCCTTGTGACGGTTTCTGTACGCTGTTACTTTCACTTCTGAAGCCACAAATCCACACTGTATCATCCGAGACGCAAAAAGTTCGGCTTTCTCCTTAGTGAGACCAAAATCGCGCACCCAATCGTTTAGTTCGGCCTGTGACAGTAATTTTCGCTTTGCACCCGGCTCAAATTCGCTTGCATTTGACTCGGACTCTTCTTCTGACGATTCTGCTTTTTGAAGAGATGCACCAGGGCACACTGGATATGGCACATCATGCGAATGTGGTACTGGAAGCGCAAACGATCCCACTTGAGCGTAGTTCCATTTAAAAAATCTTCCTACCCCACTGTTTGTGGTGAGGCAAAAATAACAGTCTGTGGAATGGCATAGCGGCTTTTTCCACATCATTGGTGTATCGAATTTCATATGGCGGCTAAAATTAAAATAAATTACTATATTCGCTATGTATAATGTGTTTAAATAAAAATTCTTACCTTCCGCCAGCTGCCCAGTTGGTTAAGATTATATAGCAAAGATCACACAGCGACTTAGGTGTCCATGGTTCTGTGATATTTGGTGAAATACCAAAATAATTCAAATAGTGCAATTGTACTGCTGGAGTAAACTTGTGTGCGTGATTTTTTTTTATAAACTGGCCACAAACATTGCAGAAATTGTCTGGATCGTTCAAACACTCGAACACACGTAGTCTTTTACTCATTGTCTTCCTTGCGTTTTCTAAATATTAACTTCTTTACACTTTCACAGACAGTTTTGAAATGCAATTGATAACCGTGTCTCCTTATGTTTAAATATGTATGAGCATGTAGTGCTGTAAATAAATTAAAAAATAATATACGAAGACTAATTTGTTTATTTTAAATTAAGTTCAAATGTATTTATTCGTTTGCGTTGGGTAGGTAAGCTGTGCAAATAATGAAAATCAAAAAATCGTAAAATAGCGGAATTTCGGTCGTTTACCAAAAAAATAATAAGTCGGCCATTTGTCATCAGATTTTGTTAAGTAAGGGCTTATTTTCTTTGGAAAAGTGTCAGCTATACGTAAAAAAATTAAAATCGCTGTTAACATCGCGTTTTATATTTTATATGAATTTTTATATGAATTTTTCAGCCACATTTTTACTAAAAAAACCCAGTTTTTTAACCTTTTTAAGCCGCCAACATCAAAACTACTAACCCGATTTGAAAATTTTCTGAGAATAAGTTGTAGACGGCTCAATTGTCTTTAATTTGAGTAGTAGTAGGATAAAATAGGTCAAAGAAGACTAAAGATATGCTCAAAATAGTAAGTGTACCTCCAAAAATTAAAAAAAAAAAATTAAAAAATTTGTATCTCGCAAACCAATCGACAGAAAAATTTTTAAAATTCATTTTCGTGTTCAGTAGGTCCAAATCCATGAGAAAAAGTATGCTAGAAACAAATAACAGACAAAAGTTTGTTATTTGTGACCTAGTGTAGTCTGTAACCCAATATAATGCTCTCTCCCACGATGAAGATCCCGACTCTGGTGCTTGTCTGAGGTTTTTCAGTAAATACTGCACACCCTTCTTGCAGGCTATCGGATTTCAACCATCAACTACTTTTGGGGATTATTATCGGTAGTGCTCTCTCAAAATTATATCCGTGACTATATAGTCCGTTCAAAGTTTCCGGTTTATACTAAGATCCTTCATTAGGATTTCCTATAATATTCTTGTCTGGCTAGTTTCAAAAAGCGTTCCCAACCACTGCTCGACTATGGTTCTTGACGCCATTTCCAGCCCACAGCACTCAACAGGTACTGTGTGGACAATGGCGCATAGAGCCGGTTGAGGAGTGCTTCTCGTGGTACCAGTGACGCTAAATAAAGCCTATTTTTGGACCTTAGTAAGGAGCTTCCCAAAACAGCTCTTGTCTTCGGTAACTTTCAAGGGCCAAACTTTGCTGGAATTTAAAACAATATTTATTTTGGGTTTCACATAAAATATAACAACTGCTGTTAGTAGAGGATACTATCGATGCAGGAAAGGTAATTTAAAAAATATTTACAATTGAAAAACACTTTTATTTTTAATTATGCCTTAATGCCTTTAAGGACATTTAAATATATCGAGTCCTTAGATAACTTTTCAATAAGTTGTATTTGTAGTAACTAATGGTAAGTTTTAACTTTAACTAGAATCGAAACCAAACCTTCAGTATGTTCTAAATAGAAAAATAGATTTAATTTAAGAAAAAAGAAAGTTGGCTTACAAGAATAGTGACAGAGAGGCTCCTAGGCTAATTGTGAATCCCTTTAGAAGAGTCGAAAAGAGAAATCAGAAAGACTAGAAATTTGTAGGTAAAGCGATAGAGAAATAAGAAAAGAAAAAAATAATGCCGAAGAAGTGAAAAGAAGTGTTAGTAGCCACCAAACCTCTTTGATGAATCCTATAATGTTCCCCAGCCCACAGCCAGAGACCTCACCAAGCCCATCTAAGAAGCGCCCTCCCAACTAACTTTGTCAGCGGATCTGCAGCCTAAGGCAGTGGTAGACAAGGTGTTCCTTCTCATCCCCGCACAACGTGCAGAAAATCGGAAAGTTTGTATCCCATTTGCCCGGTATTTATATGACAATGCAGTGACCTGTAGGAACCCAAATGATGAACCTCAGAACCCCCATGTTCTCCCTGAGCAGCAGGTCAATGCCAATCCTTTTCAGCCGGGGCTACTTAGGTTTTGTGATCACGTAATTAGCCCAGTCTCTACAGGTTTGTCACACATTTTGCATTATCCAAGTCCCTATCAGTCCATAATAAAAACCCAATGGTGACTTCATCGGCTTACAAACCAAGTCCAATATTCCGGGCCGATCCCCTTCTCGCAAATTATATCGCAGTCACATTGGTTGTAATGTTATAATGAACTGGAACTCAACAGAGCCTTATCCTGCGTGTCGCCATTATCGCCCTAAAAACACGTCTACTGTCGTCCATAAGTCCAGACCTGACAAAATGTCCCCTTTTTCATCCGCGGCACTCGTCACCGCTGGGATCTCAGCCTGAAAAACTCTGAACTCATCTGAAAGTCTGTATGACATTCGTGCTCACGTATCCATTTAATACCAGCCTCGGTCCCCGATTCACCTGTAAAGAAAAAAAATTTTGATCAAAATATCAATGCTTTTTTTCAATTATCTTTTTTACTTTTTTCACAGTGTTCTTTTATTGTGGCAACTACAATCACTAAATTTTCTTTAGAAAAACGTGGAAGTATTATCCAATAACTATTATCCAATAAAACAACTGTAGAGGCAGCAGTACAAAACAATTGAAAAGATGATAAATAGGCAAAT
This sequence comes from Melanophora roralis, assembly GCA_963583895.1. Lineage (NCBI taxonomy): Eukaryota > Metazoa > Arthropoda > Insecta > Diptera > Rhinophoridae > Melanophora > Melanophora roralis. The sequence continues at coordinate 91,398,273 of OY757187.1, read as the reverse complement.
ATTTTACGAGCTGGTCTTCCATACAAATATATTTAGAAACTGGTTGAATGGAATATTAAATGGCAATCGCACCAAATTGGTGTGGACGTTTATGTCAATGCACAATCATGATTACACATAAACAAATGCTTCTTTGTGTGGTCGTTGGCTAGTCCAACTTTGACCCCTTTCTTAAGTTCCTTTTTTTTACAGCCGGCAATAAACTGTTGTTAACTCAATTAAAAGGGGATTCTTTTTTCCTAACAAAAGGTATTTTACTATTTTCTCATAAAGTTGTTTAAAATGTTTGAAATCTAGAAAGAAATTTATTCCTTCGTGGTTATGTTTGAGGGGAAAAGTAAAGAGATGGAATTAATCGAAGCAAATTCTTAAAGCAATTATATTTCAAAGATATTTAATTTAAAGAAAATATAGTTAAATTTTCTTTCATAACTGTTTAATCAATCAAGTGGGTAGACTAATGTACGCATGCTTTGTTTATTTTTTTACAGAAATATTTACTAGAAGACCACCTTCACTCCCACTACTTAATACTTAATACTCGCATTAAGGGAATATACACTCAACAACGGCTTTGTTTTGGAATGTGATTTGTTAACTAATTTAGACAATGTAATTAAACCCATAATCAATATTTTTCCTTGACTTGGGTTTTCAAAACAAATTTTTTTTCATTTGAAAGTGGTTGCAACAAACATCAGCAATTTGGAAGTTGCGTTTAAGCAAGACTTGCATATGCATGTTCGTTTTAAAATTGCATTAAGGCTTTTTAAAGACAAAATGTCTTATGGAGTAATGAACATTTTTTGCCTTCATTTTCAAATTATTGGTTTTCAAAAATTCAAAAAATCGTAAACATATGTATATATTAAGTTCATTATGTAATTTCTTTTTATTAGAAGAATTAAATTAATATTTTCCGTTAAGGTTGAAGGAAACTTTTTATTTAAAAAAAGCTGGTATTTTTCCACCAATACTAGCCAAGTAGAGTGCATTTTCGAAAGCCGCTACGCAATTTCATTATCAGTACTCTTCAAACGATAGTAGTGTATTTTTGCTTTAAACGTCACCGATTTAACTTAAATGTTATAAATAAAGAAAAACGGAATATCTTTTTCCTTTCTGTTTATTTTGTAAGTCAGGAGGACTATAACGCTAAGCACACGTACTGGGGCTCCCACCTAATAAGTCTCAGAGGTCATGTCTTGTATAATTCTGTGTCGGAAATGGGACTTTAAGTTATTTCAACTGGACAGCCAACCGTTTGACCAACAGACCACAATGAAAGTCCAGGCGTAATATATTTTGGCGTAGCAAAAGGTACATCCCCAGGACTTTTTCAAGCTCAAGCTCTTTTGGATTTATCTTCTCACCTACAATAAACATTACTTGCAGTTCTCAGCAAATCGCAACTAGTGACTCTTGTTTATTTAAAAGAGAAAAATGGTTGAAATATAAAAAAATATATCAGCACCCACTGTCCGAAAAACCTACTGCTAACAACTCCCGAAAACATCGATGACTGCCTAAGTAGTCTTAATAAAAACATTAAAAAAGCAGTTAAAATGCTTCTTCTACCTATTGCCAGGCCAAATACAATAAAATTTATTTTGCCGATGTAGAAGAGCTTTTATCTGAAAAAAGGAGAGCTCGAAGAGAATGGCATAAGTATTGATCCTCCCAACTTAAAAATAAGCTGGGAGAATATACGAACCGATTAATAAAATTTCTGAAGGTACACAGAATGCCATTATAAAAAATACCACTTGAAAGGTCTAGACGTGATTATCCAGACGAATTAATTACTATGGCGATCCGCCATACGACTTAAAAGACCCGTTTTCGCAAACCCACCACTGCGAAATCTAAGAGGATCCTGGGCAAGAAACGACAAAGAAAAATATTGTAGAGGCTATCGATAACCTAAAGGATAAAAAAGCTCCTGGCGTTGATAAAAAGCAACCTTTTACAGGAAAATGAATAATTCTTTATGTTTTTAACGCCATAATACGACTTGAATATTCCCCACTAATATGGAAAGTTGCCTTAGTAAAGATGATTCTTAAGCCTGGCAAGGATCCTTCAAGGGATAAGTTTGTTACCAACTATATCAAAATAGTTTGATCCGATCCTACATGACAACAAGTGCATTCCAAATTACCAATTTGGATTTGGAACCAATATAGTACTAGCGAACCAAGTCACTGGTAGGTACAGGTTATAGGAAAAGACTTTGAGGAAAAGAAGTACTGCTCCGCGCTTTTCATAGATGTTTCCCAAGCTTTCGATAAAGTATCGGCATGAAGGCCTGTTAAATAAAACTAAAGTTGAAACTTCCAATCAATATTTTAAAAGTACATAACAGGTCGACAATATATGATCAAAGAGGGAAAACACTTAAGTTGCTCTTAACAAATAGGGGCTGGTGTACCTCAAGGGAGTATATTAGGTTCAGTTCTGTACGTGCTTTAAGCAGCAGTTATGTTAACCAACAGTTAACCCTCCACGTCAAAATTTGCTGATGATGCCGCTTTTCTCAGCATTTACAAAGACACTGAAGAGGCTTCAAACCAACTGCAGTAACACGTTACCCAAGTTGAGAAATGGGCAAAGTTATGAGGAATAAAAATAATTTAACAAAAATGTACTCACGTATCTTTTGCTTTTCGCAAAGAAAACAACTATATGGTGCCCTAAAGATTTAAGACGAAATACCTTGACATTCAACTGGACATAGAAGCCACATGTTGATGACAAAATGATGCAAATGAAAATAAAAGCTGTTTAAATCCACTGGATAATGGGTAGAAACTCCGTGCTTCATCTGGATTGTAAACTTGTACTATACAGCTCAATTTTAAACCAAAGTTGGTGCTACGGTATACAATTATGGAGCACTGCTTCCGCATCCAACATAGAAAAAATTCAACGCCGTCAAAACAAAATTCTGAGAATGATAACTGGTGCTCCTTGGTATGTTAAAAACAGCAACATCCACAAGGATCTACAAGTTCCACTAGTTAAATGCGAAATCCTGAACTATGTGAACAAGTATCTAAATAAGTTGGAAACACATTAATTAATTTTATTGTGAGAACTTAAATTTTAGTCTGGTACTGACTAGGCTAATATTAACTACTTAGTTTTAAGATTTGAATAATTATTGTTAGTTCGCTTTAGCGAAGATTCAATAATACAATATATGGAAAAAAACTGTTCCAGATCTGTATAAAAACTATATTGGATCTAGTGCTGTCGGATTCTAGAAATTGATTCTAAGACAGTTCCTTTCCTATAAAAGTTTGATCTGCATTAAAGCAGACCGCATTTTTTGAATCCAACAAACTTTTTATAAATGGTTCATTAATTGAACAATGTTATTAATTTCATTGATCTTTCAGGCGACTAACACTGGACCCATTTAATTTTTTGGCAAATCTTTTGCTTAGGCTTGAGTACGTTGTCATCGATATAAATGGGGGAATAGTTTGGACTGGAAAATAAATTGATTTGTCACGGGAAACATTATGTGTGTCCAACTCTCTAAATAAATAATAATCGTCGATATAACAGCAGATAAATAAATATATAACAAAAAAAAATTTAGCGCCAACTGCAAAAATTTGAATTAATTTGGCAGCAACTGATAGTTTTTGATTTTCTGTTGCTGATTACTTTATGATAAGGGGGGGGGGGGGGGTCCTTCTTTAAATTTGTTGCATGAGAATTATAAATCACAAATAATACAGTTTTAACTATAAAGGCATTTGTGTATATTAATTATTTAAAAATCTTCATTTATTTTTCAATAATAATTTCTTGCCTTTAGAAACCTCTTTTGTTGTACATAGGTCTTGGTTGCTATTTTTTTCGTAAATTTAGCTTTTGTAACGAACTTATAATGCCGCTGATTTTATGTACAGCTTGTTGTATTTACTGACCTGCCACTATCAGTGCAACAGCTTTAATTGTCTCTTAATATGCCAAACAGTTATGACCCGAAAAAGAACAGGTACACCCGCAATAAAAACAATTTGAACCTTTTAAGTTATGGACAAGACAGCAACAATAGTTTTTAGCTAAAATTTTAAAAATAACTTAAAAAGTGTAGGTTGTGATATTTATTTTAGTTAAGCCACAGCTTAAAAACCAGAAAGTATATTTTGTGTATCAATATCAGGCGCGTATGGAAGAGGGGGGGGGGGGGAGGGGTTAACTTTCTTATTTCGTATTAATTTGCCTATCCAATTCTTAACTCTAATATTTAACGGTTTAATAAATTTCGTATAAGTTAAAATAATTGAACATTCAGAAGGATCTAGAAGTTTCACTTGGAAAATGCAAAATCTTAAACTATGTGGACGAGTATTTAAATAAGCTGAAAACACATCTCAGTCCGCTCGCTCGAAGCATCCTGTAACATAGTGGACATACTCGTCTGAAACATAAACATATATATTAAAGTAATTTTAATGAAATTTTAATGAATTTAGAATTTAAATGGCATCCATCCTCGCTGACACATTTGTGTCATCTTGACTTTCATCAGTCACCCTGTATTTAAATTTAATATAAATTATTTTGCACTGGCTTCCATGGCTACTAACGGAATAAGTACCCAGTAAATCCTTTTTAAATTTGTTTAATAGGTACTATTTGTTTCGTAGGTTTTAAAGCAATTAACTCGTTACAACGGAAAAACGATCTAAGTTTTTAACAAAAAAAAAAATAAATAAAAAAACTCTCCTCCTACTTTAGCTACCTTATCTATTACTTCCTGATTTGTTGGCACAAAAGCAGAAAAGTACTGAAATGCAAAGCGTCAAATATTAAGCCAAACAAATATTAAAAACTTTTATGTATGGTCACTTACAGACAAAAAGTACGGGAACGCACCTATTGCTTGCACCAATTGTGTTTTTTTTAAGATGATGTATTTATTCTTTTAGCTTTTATAGGAAAATACTGTAACTGCTCATGGGTAGATCGTTAGTTATTTTACATAAGTCTAGCTTGTAAAAATGGGCCCCATATTTACACTTAAAAAATTATTACAGTAACTGACTGAAGTATTCCGTGAAGTTGTTTTTAAATGAAAAAACAGTTAAACTTGAATACAATATTTTTTTTTACCTGATTTGAAGGGTTATTCAAAGCTTCAGCTAAGCAAAAATACTGATTTTCAGTTGAAGTTATTTTTGCCAATTATTTTTTGGTAATATTTAATTTTGTTAATTTTTTCCCGATACTTTGTGTTTAGCTGTAAGTAACAGAAAATCTAGTTAATTTTAGACGAAGATGTCAGTTAGTTTTTTGATGTCTGAATTTAAATGAAATATTTTGTTAATTTTAATGAATATCTTGTTGGGCGGGTTTTAAATGAATATCCAGTTATTTTAAATAGATTTCTAGTTGGTTTTACATTAATTATTTTTTGAGTGTATGTTTTCGTATGCTTTTACAAAAATTTACACTTTTGCCTTCAAAAATTTTATTTTTATTTTAAAATATATTATATAAATTAAATATAAATCAATACTACCACGTTTACTGTATTTTGGTTTATTGCCTAGCTACCAGATTACAGTTACAAAAAAGTTACTAAAAGTAACAATTATCTGATTACAACTTTATTATAACTAATTTGTCAGAATAAGACTGTTAAAGTCACATATTGATATTTAAACATGCAATACATTTACTTTGTTTTCAATACACAACTTATTCACTATAAGAAATTAAAAATTCTGTCAAGTTTAGATATCTTAAGCCTGAAATCACAAGCGTAAAATTGTAGTCTTACAGGAGAAAACCAGATGCTAAAAATGTTTTAGAAATGGCTATGGATGATTAAATTTAATAAAACAAATTAAAATCTTAAAGTTAAACTTCATATATAATTCTAAATAAAATATTGCATGTTTTTATACCTTTTAACATAGCGCTAATTGAAATATATTTTTTTTGTTCTGTAAAATTCTGTCCAAAAGGTAAATCCGCTGCTTTATTCTCTAAACGCTTTTCAACTGTTACTTAATATGAAAAATCAATTAGAGTTAAACACGTTCCCGATGAGAAAAATTTTTAAGCGACAAATTGGTAGCAGCCACATTAAAGCACGCTTTAATATTGAGGTGCCGAAAAAAGGCGGCACCTTTAAAGTTTATTGTTTTATTAAATTTTCTATTACCACAAAATAGGGATCTAAAACCCGTAAAACAATAATTAAGTTATCAATTTTATGCTTAAACCAACAATATTCATAATTAAAATATCTAAATTTTCTTTAGGCAGGTGACAGATAGACAGTTCGTTTTGACTGCAAGAAGATAAAAAAAAGAAACTTTTGAGTTAAAACAAGCCGGCATGAAAATAATTGTCAATACTTTGTTACGCCTTAACTAGATTGAAATTTAATTACCAATAGATTAAATTTTAAATTGAAAATCTTTGTTAAGTCTAATAAATTTACCGCTATATATGGAGATTTACATACAAATTGCACCAATTTACTCTTTAACAAAATCAAAATAATTGTAAAAAGAAAGAAGATAAAAGACAAGATACCGATAACCAGCTATGGGTTCCAGTAGCTTTCTTAAATAAGTTTAAAAAAATCTGAATATTTTAATTAAGAAAATAATGAAATAAAAGGAAAAAAAAAACAAAGTGAAGAAACGAAATATTTTAACTGAAAGCAAAATTGTGAAGAAATTAAAAAAAAAACAAGTAAGAGCGCTATATTCGGCTGTGCCGAATCTTATATACCCTTCACATTGGTCTTTAAATATACCCAGCCGAGTAATTTTGTACTGCAAACAATATAATAAAAAACCTTGTGCGAGTTTGAAAGTTCATAGAAAAAATAACAAAGTTTTAACGTTCGTATGAATAATAGAAATAGATGAAGAAGATTTGTGGTCGAGAGTTTTAAAAGTTTTCGACATTATTCATATATAAAGGTTAATAAAACTTGTTAAATGTTCTAGTCCCCCTGCTCTTCTCCAACTTTTTCTCCAAAATGTATGAATTATATGATTATTACTTTTTGTAGAATATTCGAAGTCGATAGCTGTAATAGTTTTCCAGAAGTAGCGTATCAAAAATTTTATAAAAATTGTTAATTTGTATGGGAGCTACCCCTTCTTCAACCCCCATCCGGAAATTTTTTTCTTTAAAGTGTAGGCCTTGTTGTGCAATTACTTTTTGTGGAACATTTGATTTCAAAATCTATTATAGTTTCCGAGATATAGCGTATCGAATATTTCATAAAAATTGTTAAATTGTATGGGAGCTACCCCTTTTTTTGCCCCCACTCAAAAAAATGTTTCTTTTAAGCGTAGGCCTTATTGCCCAATTACTTTTTGTAGAACATTTCATTTCGATATCTTTTATAGTTTCCGAGATATAGCGTATCGAATATTTTATAACAATTGTCGATTTGTATGGGAGCTACCCCTTTTTTTGCCCCCACTAAAAAAATTTTTTCTTTAAAGTGTAGAAGTTTGCGTACAATTACTTTTTGTACAACATTTTAAGTCGATATTTGTTATAGTTTCCGAGATATAGCGTATCGAATATTTTATAACAATTGTCGATTTGTATAGGAGCTACCCCTTTTTTGCCCCCACTCAAAAAAAATTTTTCTGTAAAGTGTAGATCTTTGCGTACAATTACTTTTTGTAGAACATTTTAAGTCGATAGCTGTTATAGTTTACGAGATATAGCGCATAAAATATTTTACCACATTTGTGCAATTGTAGGAAAAATACCCCTTCCCCTGGTCCTATCTGAAAAAAATTTTTCCATTATTTAGGTCCCTTCTTTAGGAGTATCCGTGCCAAGTTTTGTGGCAAGAGTGACTATACTTACAGAGATATATAGGGATATATGCACAGATTTTGTCCTAAATAAAATGGGTTACTCTGGGTTTTCGCTTATATCTCGGTCAATAGTGAACCGATTTTGCTGATTTTAAATAGCGATTGTTAGCGGGATATTTGTGATCGTTTGACACCATTAACTGGTCTGTATCTTTTTATTTGACTCCGGAAACTTGATTTCAACAGACGGACAGACGGACAACGCTAAATCGGCTTCCCTATCTATAAGGATCCAGAATATATATATACTTTATGGGGTCGCAAATGAATTATAAAGAAATTACAAACGGAATGACAAAGTGATATATACCCTATCACTATGTGAAGGGTATAACAACAACTATATATTAATTGAAAAATGTATTTTCTTAGTTGACTGGGATGAAACATCAAACAAAACAAAAGACTTAGGAAACAAACCTGCTTAATATTTTTCAAAATAGCACAAGTTGAAATCATATAAATGTAAAAGTGTATTTCGTTTTTTTAAAATTTACATTCGGTTAATTTTTAAATAATGTTAAGGTTAACATAAAATTAATAAGAATATATTTCAAGCAAATGGGTGTCTTACATAAGATTTTGCCTGTACGTTCTATCATACCTTTTCAAGTAATTTTTAAGGCATCATTTTTTAAATTTATTTTATTTCCTCAACATATAACTTAAAAATATGAATCGAAGTTCCAACTGCCATATATTATTTATGTCAAAAACTTAATAGTTATATAAATAGTTTTCAAAATTTAAGGTGGTAACTCAATTTATTTATTTAAATTCTTCTAAATATTTTAGTTCTAAAAAATTTGCTACAAACAACCCAAGTTATTATAAAACATTTCAATTTACATAGCAAAACTTTAGACGACAATTCAAGCAATCTTGAGTATAAAAAAGAGGTGGAAAAAGTTATAAATAAAATCAAATATTTATAAAAAAGAATTTAACGTTTATCTAGAACAAGAAAAGTCGTTGAAGTTAAACCAAACAACCAATCAAGCAAACTTCTTGCATAGTAATAAAAGGACGTTTTTTTTCTATATAAATACAAATATAAGTATATCTTTGGCACTACCAGTATGTTTTTAAAGTCTTAGACTGAAATTTTTGTTACAAAGACAAATGCAGGCATATGCCAAGAATTTTATGATTTATTTGACACAGATTTAATGTTGAATTTTATATGTGACTTATTTTAATTTTCGCATCAAGAGGAAGCACGTAAAGAAGTTAAAACAAAGAACTTTAAATACATAAATAGTATGTATGAGGGATTCTTATTTATAGTACTTTAATATGCATAAATTTTGAAATTGAATCTGCATTCTTAAAAATCAATTGATAGAGAGAGAAAAAGGAGAAAAGAATAAAAATACTATTTATGCACCAGTTTTTAAAATTATTTTTTAAAACAATTAGCAAACTTAATATTCAATAAATTTTTAATGTTTTGTTTAAAAATGAATTAATACTTTTTAATTTTTATGGTTGTTCATGGTCCTCATTTGGTCACCATTTGAGAGCATACCGCTAGCCGTGATACAAGATGATAGATCTGACATGCTTAAACTAGCCATGCCCGACAAACTTTACATTCGAATGATTTTAAAGTACCTAATCTAAACATTTTTCGATGCCAAACAGCAGAATTTTTTAATGCAGTTTAACCAAAACATGTTTAAAGGTAGTCCTATTCTTGTGTGCTAGTCTGAATTGGCAAGACCTATGAACATCGTAGATTCATTAGCGGCCTTGGTTTCTTTATAGTTTCGCATATAAGAAGATACATTAGACCTGCTGTTAAATGTGTGCACCTGTAAATTGCAGAAAAAGGACTAAATGCCACAGAACAGGCACTAGCCACATCAAGTAATATCGTTCCATCTTCCTCTAGTTTATCAGAAAAATTGTTAGGGTAAAGTACCCTCGCCCATACGTGAAAGGTATAAGACTGCATTACTATCCAGTTCAAGATGGACTGATATTTTCAGACAAGCTGTGTTGTAGAGTATAGATGAGTAAAATAACAAGTGGCGACTTTGCTCGCGGTATAGATTCCCAAATTTTTGCCAAATAACTTATAGCTCTGCAACTATTTAGTAACTGCATACATCGGGTGGCCTTGGTGAAATCTGTATCAAAAATGCCACCTCCAACGCTGCTCCTGCTCTTAAAGCCGTATATTTATACCAACATCCCCTCTCTGAGATATTTTTTTCAATACTTATTTATTATTGAGGGTTATTTTTAATATGAATTTTATTATCAAATCTTAAACATTAAAAAAGTTATTTTAGTCCAGCCAGTGTCAGATTAAAACTCAAGCTTTAAAAAAAACGACTCATCTAAGAGTATCATCCTATATTATCCTTTGTCTTTTAACAGGTGTATCCAACTTGTTGTACAGTGCTTCTAGCTTGCGGACTTGCATATGTTTACGGCTTTTTTTAATACTTGTCCACATACTTCGTTATGGATTTTGCATTTAAGTTTTGGAACTTGTAGATCCAGGTGGATGTCGATTTTTTTAATATACACAAGAGCACCAGTTAAGGTTCTCATGACTTTGTTTTTACGCCTTTGAATTTTTTTCTATGCTGTAGGGTAAATCAGTGCCCCTATTAATAAGGAGTATGGAGCACGCTTCCTTGCGTAAGGTAATTTATTTTTATTACACATAGCTTTGCCCATTTCTCTACTTTGGTTACGTGATACTATAGTTGGTTCGAGGCCCCTTTATAAGAACTGAGAAAATCGTTATCATCGGCTGGCATATACTTTTCTGAGGTATGCCATCCCTATTGGTTGAGGGCTGGTTGGTAGTTTCCCTCTTTATTCATTAATTGTATATCGGTTATGTACTTTTCTAAAAACTTAAATCGATTAGTAAGGAAGTTTTACTTTGGTTTGTTTAATAATTTTCCCAAAAAACTTTACCAAAAGCTTGAAAAGCATCAATAAACAGCATGGAACAGAACTTCTTTTATTCAAAGTCTTTTCTTAGGAATTGTAACAATCTTTGGGTTTGATGGATAGTGTTTTGTTGCTAAAGCAAAATTGTCAATTTGAAATACAGCTGCTATCACTTAAGGTCAGAGTCAGCTAAGTTTTAAGCAATTTCTCAAATAATTTTGGCCCAGGCTGTAACTGACTTAGACTCCAGGCTTAGAAATCTAAGTCTAATGTCCAATTTTTAATGGTTAAGTTATGTAAATTTAACCGATTTAAAGTTTAATGTTTATCTATAAATTTATTATTTATAAAAGTTATTGAATTTTTTTACATTTTTAAATTCCAAATTCTTTACCTTATACAGAACTCATTAAGACAGGAATATAAAGGAAAGATAATTGAACCAGCTCCGTCTGTGCATCTGTCATCCGTCACTACTTGCATGCTTAGCTTGTTTTGAATTTTTTGAGGGTAAGGTTCATCTCGTTGGAGTCCGCTCTTTCTGATACTTGTGGAAAAAAGACAGTGAAGTTTAAATTTAAGAGGTCTGAGAGTTGAAAGAAAGATAAAGTTGGCAATAGAAAGATGATGACAAAAGATGGAAGATGCAACAGGCATGCGCTACCCATACTTACCTGGCAAACTTTCCATTTCTTTTAACCTTTACTGCCTGACCAGAATATTGTGCAGTGCCGATCAGGAACAAGAAAGTATCTTGATGGTTTGCTTTCCTTTTGTGTCTTGATAAGTAAAAGTTAAATAAAATACACCTTTATATTCCTAGCGGGGATGCCAAATCGATAGATTCGCAATACCCTTGGCACATCTTAGTCATCTTTGGCCATATTAGCCTTGTAATTTCGCACCTCTGTCTATCAGACCGTTTGTTCACGTAAAGTCCCTGGATGCCAACTGGTATCAACAGATAATCAAATAACATATCCCACACTTGTTCAAACAAATTAGGGTTACTTTATTATACTTGAGCCCTTCAACAATTATCTAAACATAAACGATTTATTAAAAAGTAATTAAAATCTAATTGATGCAATTAAATACCAAGTTTGATAATTTTCTCATAAAACACACACAAACAAACTTAACGGATTTTTATTGGGGAAATTATTTTTCATCTTTTCAAACACTCTTAAATTTATAATCAGTCGTTGATCATAAATCTTGTCGTATTTAAGTATAAAGTCACAACGAAATTAATTAATACTTAAGCTAACACACAGCAAAATATTTTGTCAAATTATCTATCTACTCCCTCTAATAAATTTGTGAAGAAGATAAAAAATAAAGTTATTTATTCGTCTGTCTGGCTGTGTCTGCCTTAAGTATATTTTTACAACATCCCAGAAATTTGTGTCGTTCAAGTTTAAATAATCTCCGCACAGTAACAACCAAGAGATTATTGTTTTGTAATCTTAAATTATTTTGTATTTTATTTATTTATCACCGTTATCGAAGTCAGTTATCTATTGGTTTGAATATTTTTCTTTTAGTCGACCAAATAAAAAACATCAATAAAAAATGAAAATGTCACATTTATTTTGTCCAAACAATATGGGACACACACATTGTATCAATTGAAATGTCATCTTTATGAAAAAGATATCGAAAAAAGAAAACTAAACAGATATTTTATTTTAGACAATAGAATTTTATATATTTTTGAAGTTATTTGGCGGCATTGTTGTAAGTTCGATACGGGCGGTCGTTTCAGACCACCGGTATTGGTGTTAAAAGTATTAACGACTAAGGGAAGGATTAAAGATACATACGTAACTACATATGCATATTAACTGATCTGGCGTATAATATAAATATATACAAGAGTCACTTGCACAGAATTTGTTTAAAAGCGTATCATATGTATTATATTTCTAAACAAAAAACTTATTTAAACGTGATAAATATAGAACAAATTATGACTTAAAATTTGTTTTATGGATTCTTTTATTTTTTAATGTTACAAAAAAATTCTAATTATTTAGCTACTCGTAATACTAAAGCTATATTTACACTACCTAAGTTCTCATCTGAGTTGAGTGTCAAAAAAATAAGTTTAAAATTTTATGAGTGTCAGAAAACAATTTAATTTTTTAATTTTTAGTACTACATTACATCTGGGAAATTTTGATAAGTCCGCTAATTCTAAAAGTTGTAAAACTGGTACAAAGTGTATGGCAATACAAAAATAAGCATTTAATCCGGAAACTTTTAAAAACTTAAATTTAAAACTCAGACGTTAAATAATTTGAAAATAGAAAACATTTTATTTTCAACTGAGGTTAGACAAAAATATTAACAAATCAAAATAGACATGTTATTACACTATAAAAATAAGTCATAGTTGAGAAACTCAGATGACAACTCAGGTAGTGTAAATATAGCTTAACTTAATTCGATAGTTGTCGTAGAAAATACTTCAAGCTTTATCATTTCTTTTTTATGCCTGTTACAAGGCTCATACTCTCAAAGGTTAAATGTTTATAACATGTTATCAATCAAAACTGGTAAATCAATTAAAAAAAGTTTTAAAAATTTAAAAAAAAATCCAAAGGGTTTTGGGACTTACCCCAAGTGTTTTAAAGAACCCTTTTTTCTGCACTATAGACCTAATAGTTATCGATGGTCTAAAAATTGCACATTGGTAAAAAACCCCAATTTGAGGCAAAAATTATTTACTTTGAAAAAGTTACAATATGTTTTTCATAAATTAATTGCTATTTATTATTAATATTATAACCTTTGAAATCCAAAATCACTATGCATTTGGAAGGTATCAAAACTGTTCTTTTTGAAAATTGGGAGAAAACAAAAAAACCGGTTTGATAACAAAAAAAAACTGTGGAAAGGTGTACATAGTTCATGACTTCTTTGCTTTTTCTCCTTATGGATTTAGCAGTACTGATTTCTTTAATAAATATTTTTATATAAAAAAACCAGTGCAACCTTGTTAGAAAAATTTTTCAGGGGATTTCGATACCATATCTACTTGATTTAGTATAAATGTTTGTTTTTAAAAACGAAGGCAGATTAATTTATTTAGTCCTGAACCATTAGGTTTCTTTTATTTTGGTTAAATGATGAAATCTCTGACTTCTTGCAAGAATTCATAATTTTTTCCTGCAAGACTTTAAACAGTTCTTTGAAGTTTCTTTCAATTTCTTTTTATACCCTTCACATAAGTGATAAGGGTATATATAAGTTTGTCATTCCGTTTGCAATTTTTTTATTATCCATTTGCGACCCCATAAAGTATATATATTCTGGATCCTTATAGATAGGAAAGTTGATATAGCCATGTCCAACTGTTAAAATCAAGTTTCCGGAGTCAAATAAAGTGATGCGAACGAGTTATTGGCGTCAAACTATAAGAAATATCCTGGAGACAATCGCTATTTAAAATCAGCAAAATCAGTTGACTATTGGCTGAGATATAAGCGAAAGCTCAAAATAATCCATTTTTTTATGACAAAGTCGGTGAATATATCCCTATATATCTAGGTGAATATAGTCATTTTTACAACAAAACTTGGCACGGATACTCTGAAAATAGGGACCTAAATAAGGAAAAGTTTTTTTCAGATAGGATCAGGGGTTTTTTCTTACAATTGCACAAATTTTTTGAAATATTTCATGTGCTATATCTCGGAAACTAAAACAGCTATGGACACCAAATGTTCTACAAAAAGTAATTGGACAACAAGACTTGCGCTATGAAGAAAAAATTTTTTGGGTAGGGGCAGGAGAAGGGGAAGCACCCATACAAACTAACTATTTTTTTGAAATTTTCGATACGCTACATTTGGGAAGCTATTAATGCTATCGAATTCGAATGTTCTGCAAAAAGTAATGTTTAAATAATTCGTAAATTTTGGAAAAAAATAGTTGGATAGGAGTGGAGGACAAGAACATCCCATAAAAATTACCAACTTTAATTAAACTTTTAATACGAATATTGCTAAAAATTGCAAATTGATTCACAAAATAACAAAATAATCTGAGAACACGGACTACACACTATTAACTAATTATGGTTTCTTGTTAAAAAAATTTGAAACATCTTTTTAAGTTTAAATTTCTTCAAAAATATAAAAATGTGCATGCTAAAAGTGCACCATCTCCCATGTGCAATATATATTTGAAATCTGGCCTATAGGAGCTTTAAAATCCATTCAAAAAATGTTTTAAACTTTTTGTTAAGAAGCGTAAACATTATTCGAACAAACAGTTAAAATACACCACTTGCACCCTTTTTTTTGAACAATTCTTGAAACCTTTCTGTTGTCGCTTTGCTGACTAACGAAAAATAACCGTTTTATACCCCAAAATGTTCCTTTTTTCCGCTATAGTAAAAAATATGCAGCATTTTTAATAATGCTAATTTTTTTGGCTGAAATTCGGGGATACTTGGTTATAATAACAGTTATAATTTTTAGTAAAAACAATGATGCATTAATCGTGAAACATACAATTCAAAAAAATTAAAAAAAATAATAATTTGAGTGACACAAGATTACAGCAACAATTCTTAAAGTTCGGTGTTAAGATGTAATAAAAAATATGCGGTCTTGCCAAAGTAGTCTGGTAATTTTTAGATTTTATACTTTCATCCATATCGAAATTTTTCCAAGCGGCTAGTTCTTAAATAAAATATGTAAAAACCATATATTAGCCACTTACAGTTTTAGTACAGTAATCTTAATAACTTTGATTTGCCACATTTAATGTCTACGTGTTTTGTGGGAAAAACACTTGAAATTAATCCGCTACTTCGTTAGCAAAATTTAAATATTAACTTAACAAAGTTCTAAGTACGAAAGATTACTATTAGCATAAAAAGTAAAATTTGCATAATTTCTTTTATAATCCCAATCCAGAATTTGAAGTTTTCTATTTTAATGACTTCAATCTGGGTCAGAACCATAAATTCCAAACATGCTAAAAAGGGAAAAAATGTGAAAAAAGTACTTTTTGACCACCTTATTGATTTCAATTCAGTATTTCTAGTTATAATCTCAAAAACAAAAAAAAATCCAAAAATATATTTTGTTCACTTTGCTGGCTCCGCCCTAAATATGATTAATATCTTTTAACATTACATTTATATATTAGATTGATAAACTTCAAAAATTCAAAAAAATTCAAAGCATATTGAAGAAAGTACTTTTTGTCCATTTGACTGACTTTCAACCATAATTTGCGTTAAAAGTCCTTAAATTTATATTTATAGACTTATAATCCAAACAATTTCAAAAAACACTATTGATGTGAAAATGTTAGTTTTGTCCACTTTGTTGACTTCCGACCTCAATTTGGTTCCAGGGCCTTAAATATTGTATATCCAGAATCAAAAACTCAAAATATTACAAAAGTACTAGAAATGTGAAAGAAATACCTTAGGTGCACTCAGGTGATCCGAAGCCTTTTTCCGTTATATTTCGATACCAAAAAATCTTCAAAAATGCAAGCAGTACAACATTTAAAAAAAGTATCCAAACATATTAACATTTCTTAAAGACCAGTCAAACGAATTTTAAGTACTGCTTCTAGCGTTGTTATTTCGGAAGTAACAAGAAGTACCTTTAAAGAACCAATATATAGTGTTTACCTCTTTTTACTCGGAGAAGAAAATTTATATTTTTTTTTTATATTTTTCAGAGAAATTGAACAATGTTTGTATCCTTATTGGTGGAGAAGTTGCAAATGTGTGAGGGCTGAAAATAAAAAGAGGGCGGAAAACTTTCGTATATTTTTTCAAGTTCCTGAACGAAATTATTATTATGTTCCCTGGTTTAAAAATATCAAATGAGCTTCACGACTAAAGAATAATTTAAACCCTCTTTTTAACTCCTTCGGGGCTTAATTTCTAAAAAGTACTAAAGAGTTGTTTATATTTTCTGGAAACGCAATTTGAATTATGCTTCTATTTTAACTGGTTTGGAAGTTACCAAATGGAACTTCGAAATATCTTTATATAGTTTAACTCTTTTCACCCCTTAAGGGCAAACATTTCCCGGGGTCAGCTTTTTTTTTTGATTCAAATTCTTCACTTTACGTTGACAATATCTTGCACTTCTTTTACCTTTTTCGGTTCCAAATTTTCTAAATTTCCGCCTTACCCGACTTATACATAGAGAAAGGTACTCACGGTCTAAATAATAAGTCTCTATCTCTACGCTTTTGGGCTATGTGAGGATGAATCAATCAGTCAGTCAGTCATTAACGCTGCTCCTTTATATTTTTATTTGAAAATAGATTAACGTAGTATTTCATTCATTGTCCAGCCATTCACTTCATGGTTGCATGTCTCAACAACTTTTTATTTCGAATCCGTTAAAAAAGTTTTAATTAAAAGATTTTCTTTTTAAGATTTTTTTAAGGGATTTTCTTTTTTATTTGCTTTTCCAAGACACGTCTTCGTTTATATTTTATATTAATTTTTTCTAATATTTTACTATTGAAAGTAAGATTTGTGCAGCTTTTAAATGATCCACCCACGATTAACACACGAATGTATAAATGTTTAACACAAAACATCTAAAAAATGAATGAAAAAAATATAACAAAAACTCAAACAAAGTTTTAATGAAACTCAGTTTGAGATTTTAACAAGTTAAAACTTAAGTTCAATTTTAATCAATTCAACGCACAGCTGCACAGTTTTGAAATTCAATTTGCAGTTAATCTCAGCTGTTTGTTGCTGTCTCTCAAACAAATCCCAAACCAGCAACCATAACAATGGGAATAATAAACATTAAAAAAAAACAAACAAACATATGTATGAACAGCATGTTGTTTGGGCTCAGGAAAATAAACTTCACACAATCATATACATAAGACATGTGAATTTATCAATGAAACCACCCACACCTTGTATTATGCAGAAAAAAAAATTATTAACACACTTATTTAACACACACGCTAACACAATCCAAGCACACAACCAAATATACAAACAAAAAGTTATTTTCATTTACCCAATTATTCATAAGAAGATTGTTTTGTGAAAATCAAAAACAAAGTTTTTTAAGACTCCCCAAGATGACTTAAAATTGACTGGCCAGTTGCGCTTAAAAATAATACTCGAAAACAAATCGTGCAAATGCTTAGAGAGCGAACTTTGAAAAACTTTTAAACCAAATGTACAGAGCAAGGTATTATTACAAACTTCATCAAAAATGAGCCCCGAACGCGACTCATAAGAGATTTGTTCAAAAAGTATCATTTTCTACCGACCAAACAATAATTTTCCATTCAAAAACGGGAGCATAAGCGATCGTTTGATTCTTGCAGATTTATCACAAGTTTGATATCTTTAATTTTATTAAATAAATTTTATATTTAATTTTTCATTTGAGTGAGCTTAGAGCTGACCCTTTTTTTATTAACTTTTGATTGTCCTTCGCATATAGAGTAGAGGCTGCTACTTGTAAAAGTAATTAAAACATATAAATTCATCTTTAAAAAAAGAAAAATAAAACAAATTAAAAAATATGGAGGGAAACAATTGTCTTGCGTATTTTTACGTAATCTGTTAAGAAAAATATCCACCAATTTTCAATAATTCTAAAAAAATTTACTGGTTGGTCAAGTGGGTATTTAAAGTTTTAGAATATGTGTGATTATTGCTTATTTTGTTAACTTTTGGTTGTTTGTGGGCGACACAATTACTTCGATTATTTGTTTCTTTTTCTTTACAAATGTTAAAACAACGGCAGTTAAGTAAAACAATAAGCTCAATTATACTTGTTATAGTAATTAAAACGCTGATTTAATTTGTAATTAAAATAGAACATGTTTGATTGAAAATAAAAATGTTTAAAAAAATAGAACTGAATTGGGTTTGCTTCAAGTTTTAATAAGAAAAATTCTAAGATAATTAACAAGTAAGAAAGTTATAATTGGTAGAGCGCGAATAACTATTTATTTTAATTAACGTACCACCATGTGCACAAAGTGTTACAGTGAGTGGAGTTTTCTTGATTTCCATTTTTACCATATTTCACAAATTTTGTGGGATTGTGGACCCGTGCAAAATTTTGGATGGTTTATTTCAGGACTAAATGTAACATTAGACATTAACACAAGGTGGGCCAAAAAAATCACCCTAAACGAAAATGCTTTTATTCTTGCAAATGACGGCCAATGTGAAATATATTCTGACATTTGTAAATAAAACAGATGAAAAATAAAAGTAAATAAGCCATGGAGCAACACGCTCGCCAAGAACGCGGAATAATCGTGTCTATTTTTTGGCGTAACAATTCGTCTCTGGTGTTGGCACAGCGTGCATTCCGTCGCCGATTCCTCGGGCACCGACTGCGAAAACACTGCCCCGTTTGGCCACCAACATTGAAGAGTATGGGACCACACGGGACGGTGCTAAGAGTGACCGGCCCTGGACCGCTTCTTTGCTGAGGAAGTCGCCGCTGTTGGAGAAGATGTTGAGCTGTCGCCAGAAACATCGACCAGATGCCATGCCTCGCAATTACGCATTAGTCGGTCGAATTGGGTCAAAACCTGCGCACATTCTAATACGAAATCCAGTCCATGCATCAGCTGCTTCCTGTCGACCCCCAAACACTTGTAACCTACGCCTAATGATCAAACGACAACAGTAAACGATGCGCGCTATAGGGGCATGTTAGACGAGTTTGTTTTTGCCGCAGTTGAACGACTTAGGACTAGGAAACATGTGGGTCTAACAGCACGGAGTAACCGTACACACCGCGCAAGCTGCAACCGATATTCTAAAGGCGGCGTTCCCGGGTCGCATCATCTCTCTTTTTGGCGATTTACATTGGCCCGCAAGATCACCGGATTTAACAATTCCAGAGTTTTTTGTTGGGGGTTTTCAAGTCAAGGGCACGAGATCCTTGAAGCCCTCAAGGACAACATTCGACTCGAATGCGAGAATCTGTCGCCAGAAGTTCTCGCCAAAGTTATAAAATATGCCATAAAACGAGCCAGCATAGCAATTAATTGTTGACCAATAAATTTCTTAAGGTTCAAATAAACATAATCAAAAAACAGAACCAAAATTTTTCATTTAGAAAAAAAATGAGAGCCAAAAAACATCGGATGACTTTTTTTGGACCACCTTGTATTAAATTAATTTAAAATATGGTTGTTAGCTGCATCAGATCTTCATATCTCGATAAACCTACATAAAGTCAAAACACAAAAAACCATATTAAAGATAAGTGCGTTAGACGTACGATTGATCCAAAGAGCCAATATACTACCAGGTGTAAGGAAAGATTCGCACCCATCTGAATGTAGCGGAAAACGTACGGTCTGATCCAACACGGAAGCCTGAAGTCGTAAAGCTTCAGACACAACAAACAGCAACGCCTTACTCTGTTCAATTGATCTAATCGCTTGAAAAAAGCGCTTCTTGTCCCGATAATATTGCAACGCAATAGCAAAACATTGCCTACTCCATTAAGGAAGTCGTAATATTCACACTTGGGTCACAAAGGCCATCCCCAAAGGACACGTGGTACGACCAAGAGCGTGGTAGTGCTACTGAAGCGAAAAAAATGTCAAACATGGAAACATTGCAATCAGTGACAACACGTCTTGCAAAAAAAATGTATCGGGAGGAAAAAAGTCTATTCCGCAAAGATGAGTAAGGTAATTTGGTGACGAATACAGAAAGTTTGCTCAGGATATGAAAAAAATCTTTTTTACTCCTGTTGGTATCTTATGATAACAACGATGAAGATTCCACAGAACCAATCCTATAAGACGGCATTAGCTGCATGCCGCCTAGCTAGGTTGAAATGGCAGTTACCCGGCTTAATAATATCAAGGGAGCTGGAGCAGATGGGTTGCCGATAGAACTTTATGGGACCGGAGGCGACACGATCTTAAGGCGTGTGCATTAGCTTGCTTGTACAATTTGGCTGGAGGAACGGTAAGGAGGAATGTGCCAACTACAGAGGAATAAGTCTTCTTTCCATTGTGGAACAGACTAAAATTAAAAGTCGACAAGATAATTGGGACAAATGACCTGGCAAATCCAACATCGACCAGATATACACACTACACCAAATACTGTAAAGGACCCAAGAAAGACAGATGGACATATACCATATATTGGTTGATTTTAAGGCCACTTTCGGCGGCGCCAGTATTTCAAGCTATGTCTGAGTTTGGTATCCTTGCAAAACTAGTACGACTTTGCAAGGTGACCTTAACTGATACGAAATCCTCAGTTGAGATAGCCATGAATATCTCTGAGCCTTTAAGTACTAAATGAGATTTCAGATAATGTTATCTTTTCAACATCCTCTTAGAGAAGGTTATACGAGACGCAAATGTGAATAGAACTGGCAGACTATTCACAAAACATTACATGTTACTTGCCTACGCTGACGATACCGACATCATGGGGTGAACATTATGAACAGTAACTTTCACATTTCGAAAGGTCGAGAATCAACCAGAGTAGGTCTTGCAGTAAAAGCAGATAAAATCAAGTTAATCGTATAAACGCACAAGGCGTCCAGTAGACTTGGCACAATAGCGGAAGTTGAAAACCTCAATTTATCTTTACTCAAATCAAACCGTAGTATGGATTTTATTAAACCGAAAAGGATTTACCGAGTACACTTAGGGAAACAACGTGCTAAAATCAAGATTTTATGTTTACAATTAAGTAATTTCAGTTTTAAAAGTCTGTTAAACATTCAAATTATTAAATCAAGAGCAAAATCTTGATTTTCTAAAGATTGCATTAAAAATTATATTCTTTAGTAAAAATTATTTTTAAAGGAACTCCAAATTTAAATTTAAATTTTTAATACTTAAGAATATAATCTAGAAAAAATCTTATTTCAAGATCGAATTTAAGGTTGTGTTCTTAATAAAAGTCGTATATCAAGAATAAATTCTTTAATTTTAAGAATGAAGTTCTTGTTTAAGGACTATTAAATGTAAAATTGAAGTCTTGAAAATATTTCTATTGGTTTTAAACCAAATCTTTTGTTGGAATAAAACAAATTTTTTTAGTTTTTAAATTTTCATTTATTTAAAAGTGTATTTATATTTTTTATAAATATTTATTAATGTGTTATTAATAAAAATTATATGCAATGGTAATGTAATATTTACAAAAACATACTTTCATACATCCATTTGGAACTCTTGTAGAAGATTTCCTACCAAAGCGTCATCGGACAACTCCGACGCAACTTCCTCCGGTATGCTGATCACTTTATAGCTTCCAGTTGCCATCAGTAACAAATCGTCACTCACCGGTATGGGCACCATTTCATCGGTGTTCTGGTTTTCCATTTTTTAATTGCTTTTTATATTATTTTAAAATTTATTTTATACTTTTTTCTCAACCCGCCTTCTTTGTTTAGCGTTATACAATTACGTTATACATTATACAATTTGAAATATTTTTTTCCTGTACTTGCGGCAGCTGTGATTTGAATTTGGGACTCTGCGAACTGTACCATCATCTAGAGTACCGAAATTCTTTGTTTTTTTTAAATATTAAAATATGTTTTGTGTATATCACCAACAATGTGATCACAAATAGTTTTTGTGTTTGATTTTTTTAAATAACCACGACTTACCTTAATTAGGAAAATCTATGTACGGATCGTGCTTAAAAATTTTAAGTACAATTTTAAATAATTATAAAATGGAATTCTTTGTTTTAGAACTTCTTTTTTCTTTCTGTGTACGTATTTTAATTTTCGCGAAATTCCGACACTCCGAGAGAGTATTTTTTTTTTATTTCTGGCAGTCCTGTAGTATAAAAATTTACCATACTCTCGAATGGTGTGAATAATTTTTTATTTTAATTAAAAAATTTCGATGATGTAATGTATGTATTTTCGCGACGGCAGGTTGCTAAGTGTTTTATAATGCTGCGCTTAGCCGCAGCACGTTTTGATTCTTCTAAGCACTGTTAGGTGCTCAGCTAGAATAGTGAGAATACTCTTTTGTTGGTTTCAAGAAAGATTCTGATTTTATTTAATAATTCTTACCGCTATTTATACTAAAATTTTATTCATAATTTTGCTTACACTATAGTTATTATTTGTTATTATTAAAAATCGCAAAACTTCAAATCAGCAAATTCAATTTTGGGTAATTTGATTCCTTCCAAATTCATGACGATACAATGTGTGTATGTCAGTGCAATTGATTGTCTACGTTTTTGAGTGTGGGAAAAATAAAATGTTAAGTTCGCACTTTTTATTTTGGAGGAATCAATTGTTATTTTTAAATAGTTGGAATAATGTGACCAACTGTTAATGAGTGTGATCAACACACTACAATAGTTTGTTTAAGTGCCAACAAAATTGTACATTTTTCTTTTTACGCCAACATCAACTTGTTTTGGGGTTCAAAATGAAAGTGTTATAAAAAATTGATCAAATCACTGGCTGTCTAACCCTTAATGTGACACGAAATCTAAGAAACGTGAGAAATATATTTATACTGGTTCCTTTATAAAGCATTTCTTATTTTTATTACATCGTGTACATCATTAGTTTTCCATAATCTGGTTCATAATTCAGTATGAGTTTGTTTTTTGCTTGGTTTATGCTTACTTTCAGGACTGTTGTGGATTATGGCTTTGTCATATGAAACTGTGAGTTAAAAAGACATAGGTGGACTAAATCGAACGATATTTCTGGTCAGTTTACATACGATCCACTTGGAAGGGTCATGCCTTCAAAACGCTCAAGCATAATGCTTTGTTCAACCTTAATTTTATGAAAATTATGCAATTTAGGCCGAAAAAGGAAACAGCTTTTAACTTCCATATATCGCTCACTGTTGGCGGTTTTGCTTTGACCAATTTCGGTTTCTAAAAAATTTGACACGAGAACGCTGGTGTCCTAAAATCCAAACAATCAAGTAACTTTTTGGCCAACTCAAAACATGAATCTTTAACACTATAGCCGCTTTCAACTGTTACATTTTGGAAGTCCTTACTGGAAGATTCTTTTTAAATACGTTAACATATATAAGTACATATAAGAGATTATTATTAATATAAATTGTATTAAATTAAAACTAAAAAACTAATATAAACTATCAGTCAGCAAAATGTTATAAGTAAAAAATATGTGTAATTTTAAACAACTCCCAATTTCTAAGCTGAGCCTAACTGAACATGAAAGAAACGGGCAAAGTCCAAACCTTTTAAAATGAATAAGTCAAGATTGAAGTGTCATACTTTCATAAAGAGGTGTTTCGTTAAGCTAAGCAATGAAAGAGGTAGAGTGGTAAAGTGCAAAATCTACATAGAGCTTCTCATCCACTACGTAATGAGAACTTGCGTACTTGACAATCATTTAGTTACGTATACGCATTGACAACCAATAGTAAATAATTTTTTTTAGCAAAATGGCGTCCAACTAACAAGAATATGGCTTCTTCTATTATAAAACCATTTTCTTATTTGTGAAAGCTCACACATTTAAACAAACATTGGTATTTTTTGTGATATTTAGTTTTGGCAAAAACTAAACAACAATAACAATAATACAATTGAACCGCCATATTAGAAACTTCGTTGCGAATAAGTTGAAAAAAAAAACGCTCGCTGTGATAAATGTGTGGGTTGAACAGCAGCAGCAAAAAAGAAATCACATTAAAGACACCAACACTTTTTCAAATAATGAAAGTGACAGTTTACAGCCATAAG
Source organism: Melanophora roralis (assembly GCA_963583895.1). Classification (NCBI taxonomy): domain Eukaryota; kingdom Metazoa; phylum Arthropoda; class Insecta; order Diptera; family Rhinophoridae; genus Melanophora; species Melanophora roralis. Next base: position 91,373,742 of record OY757187.1, on the reverse strand, counting down.
TAATATGTAGATGGTAACGAATAAAAAGCTTGTGATGTGTACACATATATGTATGTATATGTATGTATGTAGTGTCTGTGTAAAAGCTTATGTCAATGCAAGTTTGTAGTTTTATACAAAGAAGCCGCACAGTAGTTTAAAGTGAATTATTTTAAATTATATAATAATAATAATAGTAATAATAATAATAATAATAATAATAATAATAATAATAATAATAATAATAATAATAATAATAATAATAATAATAATAATAATAGTTTTACATCCCCAAAAATTATGGCATAAAAATGCAATTGTATAGGTACACAGAAAGAAAAAACATATTCTAAAATCAATAATTTTATTTTTTTATTTATCCGAAATCGTACTTGAAATTTTTAAGTACGATCCGTACCTAGGTTTTTTAAAATCAAGTCTATTCGGTTTAATTCCAAAAATCAAGAAGAATAAACTTGTTGTTTTTAAATATATTTATATATATAAAAACAAAATGTCTCGGTTGCCCAGACGGCAGCGCACTGTTGCTGCAGTTTGGAAAGTCCCAGTGTCAAATTCCAGCTAGGACAGGAACAAAAAAATGCTTAATTTATAAATATAAAATATGTAAAAAAGTAAAATAAAATATAAAACTCTTCTTCTTTAATAAAGCTCTGTTGGTCAAAAAAACTTGGTTTTCATTATACCCTTCACATAGTGATAAGGGTATATATATATCAGTTTGTCATTCCGTTTGTAATTTCTTTATTATTCATTTGCGACCCCATAAAGTATATATATTCTGGATACTTATAGATAGGGAAGTTAATATAGCCATGTCCGTCTGTCTGTCTGTCCGTCTGTTGAAATCAAGTTTCCGGAGTCAAATAAAAAGATACAGACCAGTTAATGGTGTCAAACTATTGGAAATATCCCGCTAACAATCGCTATTTAAAATCAGCAAAATCGGTTCACTATTGACCGAGATATAAGCGAAAACCCAAAGTAACTCATTTTTTTAGGACAAAATCCGTGCATATATCCCTATATATCTCGGTAAGTATAGTCACTTTTGCCACAAAACTTGGCACGGATACTCCTAAAGAAGGGATCTAAATAACAAAAAAAGTTTTTTCAGATAGAACTAGGGAAAGGGGTATTTTTCCTACAATTGCACAAATTTGGTTAAATATTTTATGCGCTATATCTCAGAAACTAAAACAGCTATCGACTTGAAATCTTCTACAAAAAGTAATTGTACAATCAGACCTACACCATTAAGAAAAAACTTTTTGAGTGGGGGCAAAAAAAGGGGTAGCTCCCATAAAAATTAACGATTTTTATGAAATATTCGATACGCTATATCTCGGAAATTATAACATATATCGAAATCAAATGTTTTACAACAAGTAATCGGGCAATAAGGGCTACGCTGTAAAGAAAAAATTTTTTGGGTGGGGGCAAAAAAAGGGGTAGCTCCCATACAAATTAATGATTTGTATGAAATTTTCGATACGCTATATCTCGGAAACTATAACAGATATCGAAATGAAATGTTCTACATAAAGTAATTCGACAACAAAGCCTACGATTTAAAGAAAAACTTTTTTGGGTGGAGAATGGACAAAGGGGATCTCCCACACAAATTAACAATTTTTATGAAATTTTTGATACGCTACATCTGGAAAACTATAACAGCTATCGACTTCGAATATTCCACAAAAAGTAATAATCAAATAATTCATACATTTTGGAAAAAGAGTAGGAGAGAAGCAGGGGGACTAAAACATCCCATAAAAATTAACAGCTTTTATTAACCTTTTAATGTAAAAAATGTCAAAAACTTGAATTACTGTCGACCCCAAATGTTCCTCATCTATTTCTATTATTCATATGAACGTTAAAATTTTTTAAAGTTTTCTATGGACTTAAAACTCACACAAAGATGTTTATTATATTATTGTCAGTACAAAATAACTCGGCTGGGTATATTTAAAGACCAATGTGAAGGGTATATAAGATTCGGCACAGCCGAATATAACGCTGTTACTTGTTGTATTTATTTCTTTTACGCTCAAATCAATCATTTTAAGCTTACATCGTGTATGTCTAAAAGTAAGAAATTCGTACTAGATAAATCGTTCTTAGTTTAAGAAAATCCGTACATGATTTAATAAAATCATTGTTTTTTTATTGATTGAGGCTATAATCAGCACTCTTCTAGGTTGTGGAGAATATGGTTAATTAGGCCTTGTTCCTGGGGGTTAAATGGTTTACTAAACGAGCAATAGTATGGTTGTTGTAGCGAACGTTTCCTGGGAGATATAGTGGCCTTTCTGATAGAAAAAATTGTGTTACTCAGTTTATCGTATTGCAACAGAAGAGAATTGGCCTTAGATATTTCTAAGGTATTTAATAAATTCAGCATTGTGTAGCTCTTTAAACTTATTGCTCTTGATGACAGCGAAAAATTCCCTGGACTAACATTAAGTTTTCTTAAAGATTGCACTATTAGCGCTCTTTTAGTTGAGATCACTTCCTGTGAGCCCAAAATCAATTAAAAGTTACATCCTTCCTCCTACTTTATTGCTTATTGACAAAATCAAATTTTTCTTCTGGAGATTAAAGCTATGAGGCAAAGTATGAAAACACTTAACCGCGATCAAATAGTAAGCTACAATTGAAGCCGTGCGAATTTATTTTAATGCGCGTACACAGAGAGGAAAAATGGGTCGAAATACACCGAAATTAACTACATTCGTTGTCAAAAGTGAGTCATTAGGCAACGGACCAAGTAAATTTTTTAGAAACTCCTGGTTAATATTTGTACAACAGCTGTTCTTATTTAGACAACACACAGTGGGTTCGATAACACCGAAAGTGGCGATTAGTTTATGGGAGCCGTAAATTAATTTTTTTTGAAATTTTTTTTTTCAAATCGTAAAATATACATAAAAAGGCATATTCTGAAAAAAAGAAAAGCTTATATTGTCTTCTTTCTAAAAAATAAAAAAATAAATATATATTTTGCATAAATATAAATATAAGTTAAATTAAAAGTCTAAATTTGGGTCTTGAAGGATTTCGAGAATTTTACAACTTTTTTAAAAAAGTAACGAAATAATTTTTATAATTTTTTTGTTTATCAATAATTGTCATACACTTAAAAATAAACCATATTATGTGCATCCTCATCTTCATCACCATAATCTTGGCTATCATTACTTATCACTATCATGTATTTCTTGAAAAATAATAGGCGATAGCAAAATCTGTAGTTCGGAATTTGATAATTGTTGCTTTTCTTTCCGCTCATTTTGTTTATTAATACTAGATATGAATGGATCTGAACTGAGAAAAAATATATTAAAGATATCTTCATTCGACTTTTCTCGGCTGCATTTGCGAGCAAAGTGTTCCCTATAATTTTTAAAATCCTTATTTCTGGCTTTCTGAGCTTCTTCTGACAGTTCTCCAATCGGTAAAAGGGCATATTTTATTATTTCGGGACCATGAATTAAAAATTAATGTATTGTAGGAGTCATAAAAAACCATTTTAACGCTCTTGTAAATAAATATGACTGAAACTTGTTCACGAATGTTAAACGAATGACTATAGCAAAACTAAATACACGTTAGTTTTGTTAAATACATGACTTTGAAAAAACACGACTTCAAACAGAAATATGTTAATAGCAAAAAATAGAGCAACTAAGCCGCAAATTTTCTTTTTGTATTATCAAGCTAAGATTTCATACCTTTAAAAAATAAAAGACTCAAAACCTAACCTTAACTAACTTAGAAGTTATGGTTCACGAAACATCAAAAATATTCCCAATTTAGAGCCTTTTTAAATAAATCGTCAAAAATATTTTCACACATATTTTCAGAAACACTACATCGTTTTTGTACATTTAAATACCTGAAGTTTAAGGTTCCATACCTAAAATAACACTTTGTTAACGCTAAATTTGGAAATTACAGACTCGTTTAATGCCAAATTTTATTTTTTTCGCTTTTTAAAAAAATTGCAAAAAATGTTGTATTTGACTCGACACTACGGAGTCAGTTGACAAGACAGATGCTTGAAAATTTACATAGGGATTTAGAATTTCATCTAATTTTATCCGATACCAAATATTAATACAAAAACTTAATTTTAAAAATTCAATTTAGCGTCACTTTTGAAGAATTTTAACCCAACGTGCAACGCTTCGGTGGTAATTCGACAAAATCGTTTCTGTTTTCCACAACGAACAAATATACCATCTGCTCTGAATAAATCAGGGAACTTATCTTTAAACGTCGAGATTTTTTTACCATGCCCTTCTTAAAATCACACTCATTTGATGTAAATTAGTCGCACAGTTCGTGTGTTGAAAAAAGTCCCAAAGGATACAAAATACCTTGGAAACTATTAGAGATATCAACTTTAGACCTGCGTAGTTCTAGTTTAACTTTTTTTTTGGGAAATAAAAATCTGTGTAAAAAGGGAAACGAGGGGTAGCATCTTTGTACAATATAAAACAATATTTTTGAATTTTATGCTTAAGGTAAGTTATTATTCATAAAGAAAAATTTATAATATTAGTTTCTAGCTTAACTTGTTCGAAATGACATCATTAAAATATTAGCATTTTAGTAGAGTAAATTCGCCGTCACATGAAAACAACCGCGTTCACAATTCAATTAATTTTTTTAGAAGGAAAACATTGTTTTTAAAAAATATTTTCAAAAACTAATTTCTTTAAATGCAAACCAAATGTCACTTTTTATAATTTCTGTTTTTTTTCTTACTTTTTCACAAATTTAAATCACTGTGCGATTGCAGAGTAGCTTAGCAGCCTACGCAGTCTCACAGTACAAACCTACGGCACGGGATATTATCCAATAAAAATTGTAATAACTCAGTAAAATAAAACAACTACAACATCATACGGGGGCTGTTTAGATTGTAATAACAACAAACGCCCCTAGATAAAGAAAAAGTGGTAGAATCTAAGATTTTTTAAACAAATAATAGAATGTCTAGAACTACACAGAAAGAAAAACCACGCTGTTAAATCAGGAATTTAAGTTTTGAGTTGAGCAAAGTAGTACTTGAAATTTAAACATGATTTGTCCCAAGTATTTCTGAAAGCAATTCCGAGTAAGGATTTCTTTTTAAAAACCAAGCGCAAGAGACTTGTTTTTGTTGCAACTCCAACATGTTTGCACCAACACAACATATGTACGTGGTAGGGGTATTAAGCGCTTGTGCAGATGTTTGTAACGCCCAAAATTAATCGTCTGGACCCGCCTTCGAGCACACAGATCGACTATGAACTATTCCTGAGTCGATTTAAGCATGCCTGTCCATTCGTCCAGCTGGGGGCCTATGTATTCTTGTGAACACGATACAGGTTGCAATTTTGCTAATATTTAGATAAAATCTCCTCCCGGAATAATCTTTGTAAGCTGAATATTTCTCTCTTTTTATACATATGTGTCTTACTTTATGCCACCAACTAGTATTACGAATATAAATGTTATCCGTCCATTTTTGGCATAGCCCCCATGCAAATGTTGTGTAGGATGTAATATGTTCGGTCTTAACTGACGACACCATTCTTACTGGTTTAATATGAAGTCTTTTCAATGTTTTATACACAACAGAACCTTTGTCTTTCCTATTAACGAAAATTATAACTTAAACCTTAAAAGAGATCCTCGTTGGTATAGTGGTAGGTAAGGCGCTAGTATTTAAGTTTAAATATCTGGAAAATATTTTCTGCAAGTAAAAATATAAAAATATATAAAACAAGTTTAAAAATATATTATATATTCTCTAGTCTAGTTGATAAGTCAGGCAAAAATGTGTTTGCCTTTCTAGATTGATTTAATCTCATCCAGGCTTGAATTAGTCTTCTCGATCTAATACCAAGTACGTTTTCACAGTCAATACGTTCTTTGGTTTAGAGGTGGTTGAAATTAGAAAATTCGTTCTAAACTATAAGCTTGAGTTTAAGTATAACGTATCTACTTCTTTCAGTAATACTACTTGATTTAGGTTAAGGATCACTTCATTTATTTTCTGTGTGCACAAACATAGAAGGTGTGATGGTGTTAGAACCTTATGCTCTTATTGCATTAGTAAAGGTGTTTTTTTGTCACATGAAATACTTGTGTAGATTTGTTAGACGTAAATTTGGATTGGCTTAGATTGAATATCATTTTGATTTTTCTTTAAACAATGTTGTTGGGAGTCCCGTTCCACTATTGTTGTATATGTTTTCGAAAGCGTTTTTAGAGAGTAAGCTAAAGAAGAGAACTGCAAATGGCACAAGCTGAAGATAAAATTTAACCTACACAAACCAGCCAACAATAACAAAAGCAAAAACAAAGCATAAGTTGTGCTTCAACGCTAAAATATATGACCAAAAATGACAAGAAATAGACACAACAACGCAGCTTCAACCCAAGCACACACGCTAAATACATAAACTAAAATCAAAATCTGTTAAAGACAAATACAAGAACAAATATATGTTAATAAAAAAAGTAGTCACTTGGGCGATGATCTACCTACGATCTTGTTTAAGACACCAACAATAATATAACACATTTAAAAAAAATTATACCAAATCGCAGACTCGATCACAAAGATGAAATATGAAAAAGCAGTCGATTCAAAAAAAAAAAAAAGTTAAAGTGTTTATTAAATTTCACACATTGAGTAGCTCGTGAAACTTTGCCACGTTAGGAGTTGTATATGACAATAAAAAAAGTGCTAGAAAAGCGCCGCAAAAAAAAAAGAAAATTAAAAAGTAAAAGTCGTCAGTTTCTAGAAAAAAAATTGCTTCCGCTTCCCTTCAAGAAACGCCATCTTTATTTAGGCCAATATAATATTGATAAAATAAACCAAAATATAAATGAAGAAGATTTCCACAGTGTTTAAGTGTTGAGAAAGAGATGGCAATAGTGTTGTTTGATCATAGCAAATGTCTCATTGGGAAATACCGGTTATAAAAATAAATCTGGAAAAACCCTAGCTACTGCAAAAACCAATATGCTAAAATTATATTCGAAAAATATTGAAAAAATTCAGAGTTTAAAATTATTGTGTTAAAATATATAAAAATAAAAAAGAGGTTTGAATAATAAATTATAAAAAATAAAATACTTTGTGTGATTTATTTTATTAAAAAAAAAATAAAAATCGAAATTAAATTTGTGACAGTGCCTAACAGTGGTTGTGGTATACTTCTTATAAAGAATTTAAATTATAAAAAGGCTGCATTTATTTAAAAATATCGCACCCAAAACTTTCAAATACTGCCAGAGAAGAATATGAAAGTTTCAAAAAAGTTTTTCCTAGCAAATGAAATAAACTAAGAAAAATGTTTTGAATTATAATTATGGGATTTAACTTTTGCAGAATGTATATTGTATAGAACGCCTTTTTAAAAGGAGACCAAATAAGTAAGTATTTTAGGCAAACTTATTGATGTCATATTAATTTAAGTTAAACAACTTACTATCGTAAAGTTCTATGCAATTGCAACTTAAGCGGTCAATCTTTTGCACAGTAATAAGAATTAAGTCAGAAAAATGAAATAAAATTCAAATAATATTTTAGTTTTAAAATAGGGTTTATAATGATAATTTTACTTAAATATTAAACGCAGTACACCTGTTAACAGTTAGCAATATAAATGTCAACACTAAATACGATCAGTGCAATAGAAACTTCAAGAACACATTAAGTTAAAACAAGGTTTCGCACATTTTCTTAAATGAAGTGTATAATATTTAATGTTTAATATTTTCAAACTCGGTTTTGTTGAAACTTTTTTTAGTTCAAAAATTTGTTTAATTATTTCCATTTATTCGGCTTAAATTTTATTTCTGGAATTTTAATAGCTTACAATAGATATAAGCCGAAGGAAATGCGTTTTCTAAAGCAATTACGTTTTCTCGTCGGCATTCTTTCTGTTCGGCTCTACTGTAGATTGAATATTAATTTGTTCTGGTTAAGTAAACCTTTAGCAGAATTTGAATACGGGAATTATATACATATTTTATATTGCTTAAAAATTAGATTCTATCAAAAATTTTAAAAACCTAAGCTATAAGAGGGCTAAAAAAGTGGGAAAATAAAACAACTTATGTCAACACAGGGGGTTCGTAGTGAACAAAAATATTAAAATATTAATTAGAGTTTTTAGTGTTTTTAACCAATGTGTAAAATTTTTTTCTAAACTTGAATCAGAATTTTCTGAAATGCAATTGAAAAATTCTGGAATAGAGTTGGAAATGGTGTAAAATATTCTTAAATACAAATAGTATGTTCTGAAAATAAATTAGAAATTTTTAAATCGAATTATAAAAATTGGAGTTGAATTACAAATTTTTGAAATACAATTAAAAAATTCCGAATTTTTAAAAGAAATCACTGATGAACAACTAGAAACTTTCAAAATTCAATAGGAAATGGTGTATCTTAAATATGGAATTAAAACTAACTGTAAACTTTTAAACCAAAGAGCTAACTTTTTCTAAAAATTTATGCAAAAATGTATGTATGTATGTATGTATGTATGTATGTATGTATGTATGTATGTATGTATGTATGTATGTATGTATGTATGTATGTATGTATGTATGTATGTATGTATGTATGTATGTATGTATGTATGTATGTATGTATGTATGTATGTATGTATGTATGTATGTATGTATGTATGTATGTATGTATGTATGTATGTATGTATGTATGTATGTATGTATGTATGTATGTATGTATGTATGTATGTATGTATGTATGTATGTATGTATGTATGTATGAATGTATGTATGTATGTATGTATGTATGTATGTATGTATGTATGTATGTATGTATGTATGTATGTATGTATGTATGTATGTATGTATGTATGTATGTATGTATGTATGTATGCATGTATGTATGTATGTATGTATGTATGTATGTATGTATGTATGTATGTATGTATGTATGTATGTATGTATGTATGCATGTATGTATGTATGTATGTATGTATGTATGTATGTATGTATGTATGTATGTATGTATGTATGTATGTATGTATGTATGTATGTATGTATGTATGTATGTATGTATGTATGTATGTATGTATGTATGTATGTATGTATGTATGTATGTATGTATGTATGTATGTATGTATGTATGTATGTATGTATGTATGTATGTATGTATGTATGTATGTATGTATGTATGTATGTATGCATATATGTATGTATTTTAATCTAAGATTTCATATTTTATTAGGATCATTTGCTTAATAGTTGGAGAGTTAATACTTTCTGAAATCAAAACAACGATCTACTACTGGTATTGGTGTGTATGTAAATTATAATTAAATGTAACTATATCCTTGATCTTGAAAACTATAAACAAGAACAACAAAAAAATAGAAATTACATTGAAAAGAGTTGTCAACAAGTCTAGAGAACAATTTTACCGAAAGATTAAACAAACAAAATCTTAAAGCGTTAAACATAATTAATTACCAAAGAACTCGCACAAACTTACAGTTCTGCTGGTGAAACATTGTGTTATGCGTTGCGCCAAATAGAATATCAAGAAATGATCATTATGCGATAAGTTGGCTAGAGCAACAAAGTTTAGGTAGAAGATCGTTTACACAACAGATTATACACATGATTGCAACAAACTACAAAAAGGTGTAAAAAAAAAATATATTTTTGTAAGCGAATAGCTAAAAGCAAAAATTACGCGCCCTTTTTTTTGAGAAATTGACAGAAGCCAAAATGCACGCGTGTTTCGCTCAAGTCCATTTAAGCCTGAACAGAAGGAAGAAATAGAAAAGCAGACGACACAGACTAGATTGTACGCTGTCGATAAAGCAGTGTGTAAATTGTATGATTTTGCCACTGTTTACAATGTCATCTTGAACTTTTTTTAAAACTGTGCTACTGACGATTGAAATCTGGTCATAGCACGGAAGCAACAATAAAATGAAAAAGCCGCCGGTGTTCCACAGTCATGGTCTTCAATGTTAACTTGATTTCATTTCATTTATTTCTTCAATTTTAAGATTTAAGATTTTTGATTTGAAACACGCAGCAAATTTTTAAAACTTTAGTTTTAATTCAGTGTTTAGCCTTAAATTGAATTGTCTTAAATTGTTTTGATAATTATCAATTGGAAATATTGTTTTGAATTGACATAAAAATACTGAAAGCTTAAAATGTTTAAAACATGCAATATCTGCCGCTCCGAAGAATACTAACTTATGGCCAAAAGAAGCCATACGATGTTGTCTGGCTCTCACTTTTTTCTCAATGAAAAACTTCGATTTTGTTTATTGATTATGTTTATCTGAACCTTTAGAATTTTCTTGGTCAAGTCGAAAAGATGATATCGACCAAACGGGCGCCATCACAATTGATTCCTATACGGGCTCGTTTTATGGCATTTTTCATTACTTCAGTTAAATCGAGTGATCTTGGGGGCCAATGTTAATCGCCAAAAAGAGAGATGGGGCGACTCGGGAACGCCGAATCGCGCAGTGTGTGCTGTTGCTCTGTCCTGTTAGAAGCAAATGTCCTTCAGTCGGAATTCGTTCAACTGCGGCAGAAGAAACTCGGGTAACATGGCCCTATAGCTCTCACCGTCCACTGTTGTGGTTTAAACAGCGCACCATGCAGTCATTTTGAGCGGGTGTAATGCCTCCTTGTGCAATAGTTATGCCTGTTGACGTACCATCTGAGGTGGAAATGAGCCTCATCGCTTATTATGATTTTGGTCAGAAAATTGTGCACTTCTGTCTCGAGATTGAGGATGGGTTGCACGTAGGTTTCAAGCGTTTGATGGTCGACAGGCAGCAGCTAATGCACGGACTGGACTTTTTACGGGAACATGCGAAGGTCTTTGACCGGCTAATGGCTTATTGCGAGGCACGTTATCTGTTCGATGTTTCTGGCGACAATTTGAAATCTTCGCCAACAGCGGCGATATTCTAGGCAGAACGGGCACTCCGGGGCCATTCACTCTTAGAGGCGTCTCCTGTGATCCCATATTGTTCAAGGCTAGTGGCCAAATAGCGCCGTGCTTGCGCAGTTGGTGCCGGATGCTCGGGAAATCGGCAACGGAGCTGTTACGCAAACAAAAATATACACGACTTTTCCGCGTTCTTGGGGAGTGTATCGCTCCAGGGCTTGTTCACTTGTGTAGTTCACAAATATACAAACATATTTGATATTGGCCGCCATTTGCAAAAATAAGTGAAACTTCCAATAGGGTGGTTTCTTCTGGATCAAGTTGTATTTTTACCATTTAGACACTAAAATGCTTAACCTTTATGTCTACAACCAAAAATTGTTCGTCATACATACAACCATCATACCCGGGTAAGCATTGCTGTTTAGTAAAGAATTTTTTTTGACAAATCGTTTGTTTCATGTTTCTGCCGCCAGTTTTAATTAGCTGCAACCCATTACATGACAATTAACGTCGCTCTTACTTCTTATCCACTCAGAGGGCAATCTACACTGGCTTGGTGCCTTCTGGGGAAAGAGAAAAAAATCAAAGCGAACGAGTTGTTAAAGATTTGTGTTGCAATCTCTTTCAAGGAAGTCAAAATGACGTTTGTGACAAATTTTACAAGTTTCGGTTTGGCTTTTTCGTTAATGTTAGACCACCATTTATCATTATTAGAAAGAGTAAAGAAACTCCGAACATTTGTTCCAGCTGAGTTCTCAACCCCAAAGAGAAGAGTAGTTGCGTCATCCATTTTCGGATTCAGCAATAATGTGCTCCTACATTCCAAAAAGACAAATTGGTTGTTCTTATCTCAACTACTTACTACAGAAGCGATATTCTAGGTCCATAAAGTAAACTAGTAATAATACTGCATTACAATAAAAACAAAGATGAAGTTGATATTATGGATAAATCTCTAGAAGAATACACAACAAAGAGGAGAACTAATAGATGACCTTTGGCATTTTATTTTATTATTCTTGAGGTGGCAGCATTTCAAGTTATATCTCATATGTATATTGAAAATAACCCGCATCTAAAGGTATCAACAAACTGTAGAAGAATATTCCTCCAACTGCTGAGTGAACAATTGGCTATGAAACAAACTGAACACCGCTCACAAAATCCCCAAGTAATGAAGCCGTTTTCGTCCCGCGGTGGAAAGAAGGTATTCTAGGCCTTCCAGTAATATCAGAAAACCAAGCAGTTCATGCTGCAGAAGAACATCATTATTTCGGAACACTTAAGCATAATAGAAATTAATATGTATGTGAAAAAACAAGACCAACAAGAAAAGCTTGCAAAAAATGTTAAAACCTGCCATGTGCACAACATTCAGAGGTTATTACTATTTGTAATGTATTTACAAACTAAAAAAAGGATGTAAACTTTTTCAAAGTGTTCTAGTCTTTTTTTGTATAAATAATAAAAACCTATAAAACGTAATTATGTTAAAATAAAAATCTTATATATTTTGATACATTGAAAAAAAATTATGAATGTTTAGTGCCTACCCAGGTAAGTCTTTTGTATGTTTAAGGGGTATGTTTTAAAAACAGCCCATAGGTTTCCCCCAAAAAAATTTTTTTTTCAAATCACTTTTTTAGAAGTTAAAAAACAATATTATAGAAGCATATTAAAAATTTCAAACCGATATCTTACCAGGGGGTGAAGTTATATCGAATTGAAAACAGAAAACTTACCCGGGTATGTGGTTGTAGACATAAGGGTTAAAAAAAATTTAAAATTATTTAATGTTAAATATTTTGCATGCCCTAACATTGTAGAAGATATCAAGAGCTATGGAGCATTAGAAAGTTCGTTTCCCAGTCATTTACAAGTGCAACGAACTTGCAGTCAATACCGCTTTCTGCTATTTATTATTCTACTACCCTTGTATTGTAGTACTTTTCTACTTACTCACGTCAACGCAAGGTGTATTAAAATAGGTGATGGCATTTGATCAGAGAATAATCAGCTGCTGTATTGTTTATAATAAAATGTGGAGCAGTTTTTAAAAATCGAAAATTGTTTGTTACCAAATATAAAAAAAGTTTAAACCTTTAAGCAGTTCCAGTCTTTGAAGTAAGCTCAACTTTCGATGATTTCAATTTGAAAAGTTGCCTTAGTAAAGGTGAATTCTAAGCCTTGAACGTTTTCTTGGAAGGTGGAGTCTTATAGGCCTATAAGTCTGTTACCAACTATTTTTAAATAGTTTAAGAAGCTGCTTAAAAATCTGACCCCGATTTTGAAAAACAAGATCTGCATTTTAAATCACCAATTTGGCCTTTAAGGTCATCATAGTGCTATCGAACAAGCCCGCAGTTTGGTACTGGTTAAAAGAAAAGTCTTTGAGGAAATAAGTACGGTTCCACGCCTTTCATCGATGTCTTTCAAGGTTTGAATAAAGCATTGCATAAAGGCCTGTTAAGCAAACATATTAAAAAACCTATAACCGACCGAAAATTTGTAATGGGAGAAGGAAACTTCTTGAGTTGTCCCCAACTAAAAGGGGCTGGTATACCTAAAGGTTCAATTATATGTGACTAACCATAACGCCATAACAATAACCGTTGCCATAAAAACAAAAACTAAATTGGTTTCTTAGGTTATGGCGTAATGGTAATTCACCTTAAGTTTGGTTCGAATAGCTGTTTACTGTGGTATACTTAAGTCACGTATAAATGAACCTTAAAGGGAGTATACTAGTTAAAATTTTGAACTTACTTTTTACAGCTGATTTGCCAGCTAATGGTTTAACACACACGTCGCTAAAAATACCCATTTTCTCAGTATTCATTAAGACCACAAAGAGGGGTCGAACCAATTACAGCATCGCGTTACCCAAGTAAATAATGGCAAAAGTTATGGGGAATACAAATAACTGAACTAAAATGTACCCGCTTGACTTTTATTTTGCGCAAACACAGAAAAAATTGAATTGTAGAATTAGTTACAAATTTCAGAGAATCAGTAAATATTTTGTCTGGCTGAGCACCTGAACGAAAATTGTAAATTTAGACAAACAATTTTGCAAGAATTTAATTGAAAAAAATATGGTTTTAGTTCCAGTTAAAAGAATTCTTGGGCTGGTTAAATAATTGAATTGTCTAGGCGATAATTTTGTTTGATTTAAAAATCAAATTAAAATTTTATTAGAGACTATTAAATAAATTTACTAAAAATTAAATTATTTTGCACAAGAATTTGTTTGAAAAAAATTTTTTGCAATTTTTCCTGCGTACAACTCGATTTTGAAACCGATTTGGTGTCAAAACGAAATCTAACTGGCGCTCCTTTGTTATTAAAAGCACCAACATCCACAAGAGTCTACAAGTTCCACTAGTTTTCTGTGAAATCCTAAACTGTGTGGACAAGTATTTAAATAAGTTAGAAACACATCAAATCCGCTCGCAGGAAATATCTTGCAACAAAGTTGACACACCCGTCTGAAAAGAAGGGATACTATTGCGCTTTGACTTAACCATTAAAATTAATTAATTTTATTTAACGAACTTAAATTTTAGTGTGGCACTGGCTGGATCAATATCTACCTTTTTTTTAAGAGTTGCATACTTATTGTAAGTTCCAAAGGTGGAGATTCAGTAATAAAATATATGCAAAAGAGAAATAAAAATTTATTGACGCATGGAATGAATTATACAAAAACAAAACGACAGTCGTTCGTGTCTTGCGGTTGTTGCTGTAGCCATGCAATTACCTTTTTAATACACCATGGGTCCGCGTCATACTTTATTTTGAAAATTACCTGTATTTAATCTCGGTGATACACAGAAAAAACTGAGTTGTAGAATCAGTAACAAATTTCAGAGAATCAGTAAATATTTTGTCTGGCTGAGGACCTACAACGAAAGTTGTAAATTTAGACAAACAATTTTGCAAGAATTTTAGTTTCTGTTAAAAAATTTTGCTGAGCTGGTTAAATATTTTATTTGTCTAGGCGAAAATTTTGTTTGATTTAAAAATCAAATAAAAATATTATTAGAGACTATTAAATAAATTGACTAAAAAAATAAATTATTTTGAACAAGAATTTGTTTGAAAAATTTTTTTTGTAGTTTTTTGTGTGTATTTAACATCGTCGAGAGTAATAACTTTTATTATTTTCCACTTCCAACATGGGCAATATAATTGTGACGGGTAGAGTCGTTTTATTATATTTTTTTTTATTATAAAATGTTTTTTTTTTAAATTTTTGACTCTAAATTGTAAAGAAAGGGGGCTTACAAAGGGTAAGTACTTTTGTACTTTTTACGTACTAATGTAACTTTAAAGCCAATAAATATAAATATAAAATTAAAATTTTGTTCGAAGGTCTAAAAAAAATTTATATACTATTACTAATTCTTTTTTTTTAAATTTCGGACCCTTAGGTTAGGAAAAAAGGGAAAAAGTATAATTGGTACTTTAAATGTACTCTTTGCAACTTTTACACCAAAAAAACAAAATTCAAATTGCGTTGGACAGGTATCAGAAAAATATCAAAATGTTTTTGTTACTTTTTTAAAATTTTAAACCTCAAGAGGTAAAAAAAAAACATTTACATTTTAATATATTACTATGGAATCAAAATGTAACCCCCTTATTTCCTAAAACGCAACGCCCTAAAACAAAAACAAATTGTATGGAAAAGTTTTTTAAAATTAATTTTTTTCCTTACAATTGTTTATGTTACTATGCGTTTTACGTAATTAGGCCCTAAATTACCTTTAATAATTCCCGAAAAAATACATATTTATACTCACACCACACAAGTGGTAGTAGGGGTAATGTTCTGATTGTAATGCAGAAAAAACAATGGTTTGAGATTCACCTTTAGGTGTACCAATTGACTAAGAATAACTTCCTGAGTCGATTTAAGCATGTCAGTCCGCCCGTCCGGCTGGATGTTCCTAACTTTTTATGATCAAATTCCAATTTGAAATTTTGAAGATATTTTGAATGAATTTGCCGCAGAGGTTTTTATGCACCGTCTATTGATTTCGTGACGTGGAGATGATCGGTCCATTTTTTGATATAGCCCCCATACAAATGTCCTCCTAGAATAAACATTTTGGGCGATAAATGTCTCGAATATTAATTAACCTTCTTAAAATTGTGCACATATTTTTATATATTTGTCACTCACTATTATACTGAAATCATACATATATTATCGTTTTTTTTACATATAGAGCCGATTAAAATTTGGAAAGGGTACAATATGGTCGGGATAGGCCGATTGGCTTTTTTATTTGTTTTTTGTGTAGTTTTTTTAAAATTTTAATACCAAGATATTAAAAAAAGGACTAAAATAAAGATAGAAACTAAATCAAAATCCTAAGGAGTTAAAAATATTTAAAAAACATACTATTTGTAATCTTTTTATTTCCTGAAATTTGGTACCATTTCATACTTACCTACCTAGCAGCGTTGAGGTAAATTTTATATTTTGGTACTTTTTATGTTCTTCATTGCACTTTAAAGATTGTGAGTATAAAACTATGAAACCCCGAGATATGGACCCAGATCAAGGGCGGGGGCAACCGAGTGGCTGGAAAGTAAGTTTTTCAATTTCTTTCACCAAAAAAATTTAATTAAAGACTATTTTGCATATTTTGAGATAAGGAGTCTATGGACTTAAAATAAAATTCTATTGACGCCAGTTCAATCCATCTAAGTGAACAAAAATTTAAGAGAGATAAAATTAAGTTGAATAAATAAAACTTATGTACTTTATGTACAAAAATGCGCATTTTTATTTTAAATGCCAAGAGTTGGCCAAAACAGGCAAGCAAATGTAACTTTATATGAAGTACAAAACGTGTGTAGCAGTCAGAAACATCTCCCACATTTTTTTTTTCTTTCTCCAGTATTTGTCATGACGAAATTGTTGAGAAAAAAACATGGTTAGTTTCATCCATCCACTTAGGAGAAATGATTAGTACACAGTTGACGAGAGATAATCATGTTTTAAGTATGAGAGTGTCCTCGTGCGTACTTATGCAGGATTTCTTTTTATATAATTAAGGGGGTAGTTATGCAAGCAACAGCATTTTTTCAAGCAAACTTCAAGAAAATTTTTTTCATATATTTTTTTTACTTGAGTAAAGTAAAATTTATAACTATGACAACAATATGAAAACTAACTTCAAACTAAAGGTCCTACTTTTCTACAGCTAATCTCAAAGTAAAGAAAAAACCATGGTTTTTAGATTGAGTGTTGTTTTAAAATGTTTTATTACACTAGGCAACAGCCATTTTGTTATTTGTTTCTAGCATACTTTTTCTCATGGATTTGGACCTACTGAACACGAAAATGAATTTTAAAAATTTTTCTGTCGATTGGTTTGCGAGATACAAATTTTTTAATTTTTTTTTTTTAATTTTTGGAGGTACACTTACTATTTTGAGCATATCTTTAGTCTTCTTTGACCTATTTTATCCTACTACTACTCAAATTAAAGACAATTGAGCCGTCTACAACTTATTCTCAGAAAATTTTCAAATCGGGTTAGTAGTTTTGATGTTGGCGGCTTAAAAAGGTTAAAAAACTGGGTTTTTTTAGTAAAAATGTGGCTGAAAAATTCATATAAAAATTCATATAAAATATAAAACGCGATGTTAACAGCGATTTTAATTTTTTTACGTATAGCTGACACTTTTCCAAAGAAAATAAGCCCTTACTTAACAAAATCTGATGACAAATGGCCGACTTATTATTTTTTTGGTAAACGACCGAAATTCCGCTATTTTACGATTTTTTGATTTTCATTATTTGCACAGCTTACCTACCCAACGCAAACGAATAAATACATTTGAACTTAATTTAAAATAAACAAATTAGTCTTCGTATATTATTTTTTAATTTATTTACAGCACTACATGCTCATACATATTTAAACATAAGGAGACACGGTTATCAATTGCATTTCAAAACTGTCTGTGAAAGTGTAAAGAAGTTAATATTTAGAAAACGCAAGGAAGACAATGAGTAAAAGACTACGTGTGTTCGAGTGTTTGAACGATCCAGACAATTTCTGCAATGTTTGTGGCCAGTTTATAAAAAAAAATCACGCACACAAGTTTACTCCAGCAGTACAATTGCACTATTTGAATTATTTTGGTATTTCACCAAATATCACAGAACCATGGACACCTAAGTCGCTGTGTGATCTTTGCTATATAATCTTAACCAACTGGGCAGCTGGCGGAAGGTAAGAATTTTTATTTAAACACATTATACATAGCGAATATAGTAATTTATTTTAATTTTAGCCGCCATATGAAATTCGATACACCAATGATGTGGAAAAAGCCGCTATGCCATTCCACAGACTGTTATTTTTGCCTCACCACAAACAGTGGGGTAGGAAGATTTTTTAAATGGAACTACGCTCAAGTGGGATCGTTTGCGCTTCCAGTACCACATTCGCATGATGTGCCATATCCAGTGTGCCCTGGTGCATCTCTTCAAAAAGCAGAATCGTCAGAAGAAGAGTCCGAGTCAAATGCAAGCGAATTTGAGCCGGGTGCAAAGCGAAAATTACTGTCACAGGCCGAACTAAACGATTGGGTGCGCGATTTTGGTCTCACTAAGGAGAAAGCCGAACTTTTTGCGTCTCGGATGATACAGTGTGGATTTGTGGCTTCAGAAGTGAAAGTAACAGCGTACAGAAACCGTCACAAGGAGTATGCAAAATTTTATACAAAGAAAGACCAAATATGTTTTTGCAGCGACATTTCAGGCTTGTTCCAAGAGCTTCACCAAATTCACAACCCCAACGAATGGAGGTTGTTTATTGACAGCAACAAAGAGAGCTTGAAGGCAGTTCTCTTACATAATGGGAATGAAAAGCCATCTGTTCCTATTGCTCATGCGGTTCATTCAAAGGAGAACTATGAAACTATGGACATTTTGCTGAAATGCATAGAGTATAGGAAATACAATTGGAAAATATGCGCCGACCTTAAAGTTGTGGCCATTCTGTGTGGACTCCAAGGAGGCTATACGCGACATTGCTGTTTTCTGTGCCTTTGGAATAGCCGCGCTGATGATCAGCATTATATAAAAAAAAAATGGCCGGTACGAACGAAACCTGTAGTTGGAGAAGCGAATGTTCAGCGCAAACCACTAATAGAGAACCGTGAAAATATAATACTTCCGCCGCTGCACATAAAATTGGGTTTGATTAAAAATTTTACCAAAAAATTAGACAAAGAAGGTGAAGCTTTTGCCTATTTACGGTCAATTTTCCCTTACCTTTCGCTGGCAAAAATTAAAGAAGGAGTCTTCGCAGGACCCGAGATAAAAAAAATTTTGAAAGATGAAAAATTCCCAAAGCTGTTATCACCCATCGAAGCCGCATCATGGAATTCCTTCAGGCTTGTTGTGGAAAACTTTTTAGGAAACAACAAAAGCCCGAATTATAAGGACATAGTTGAGGATCTGGTAAAGAACTATGAAGCCATGGGAGTGCACATGTCACTTAAAATACACTTTCTGCATTCTCATTTGGATTTTTTCCCTGAGAATTTAGGAGACGTGAGCGACGAACACGGCGAGCGCTTTCATCAGGAATTGAAGGCTATGGAACGACGCTATCAGGGCATCTATGACACGGCTATGATGGGTGACTATATTTGGACCCTAATACGTGAGACCGATTGCAGCGAATACAAAAAACAAAGAAGAAGTCAGCAGTTTTTCCACATGGCATAAAATGTACACTTATATCTTTGTTTTTACTCAAATAAATTAAAAAATAATATACGAAGACTAATTTGTTTATTTTAAATTAAGTTCAAATGTATTTATTCGTTTGCGTTGGGTAGGTAAGCTGTGCAAATAATGAAAATCAAAAAATCGTAAAATAGCGGAATTTCGGTCGTTTACCAAAAAAATAATAAGTCGGCCATTTGTCATCAGATTTTGTTAAGTAAGGGCTTATTTTCTTTGGAAAAGTGTCAGCTATACGTAAAAAAATTAAAATCGCTGTTAACATCGCGTTTTATATTTTATATGAATTTTTATATGAATTTTTCAGCCACATTTTTACTAAAAAAACCCAGTTTTTTAACCTTTTTAAGCCGCCAACATCAAAACTACTAACCCGATTTGAAAATTTTCTGAGAATAAGTTGTAGACGGCTCAATTGTCTTTAATTTGAGTAGTAGTAGGATAAAATAGGTCAAAGAAGACTAAAGATATGCTCAAAATAGTAAGTGTACCTCCAAAAATTAAAAAAAAAAAATTAAAAAATTTGTATCTCGCAAACCAATCGACAGAAAAATTTTTAAAATTCATTTTCGTGTTCAGTAGGTCCAAATCCATGAGAAAAAGTATGCTAGAAACAAATAACAGACAAAAGTTTGTTATTTGTGACCTAGTGTTATTTGTCATTATAATTACATAAGAATCTATACTTGTAACATGCATACATTGCCCAAAAGCAAATGAGGGGTGATTATACTACATTATAAGTATGAAAAATACTAATTAATTGTATAACTTTTCTGGTTTTATATTAAGAAATTTTTACATTTTTTCAAAAAATACTTAATATTAGTTGCCTTTGGCTATTAGAGTTCTATTTTAGGGAAAATAACTAAAGGTGAAGGTTAAACATCAAATTAATTAAATATTACGCTGTGCATATTCGTTTGCATAAAACATATATGTTGGTATGGGGTTGCTACATGACCTGTGGCAACCAAACTTGCATGGCACATGTAAATGAGTCGCTATATAATATAATATGAATTAGTAAGTATGGCGCATAAGCCTGGGGGCGTAACACAGTGTGATGTGTGTGGCCAAAAATGAAAATAATATTTTTTATAATTTTAGAACTTGATTGATACAGTTTTATTACATAGTTTTCAAATAACAATAATCAAAAATAAATTTAAAAATATGTTAATATATACAAAAGTTAGAGCTAATCAAAGTTGAATGTTTAAGGTGAATGTGAGGAATGCAAAGAAAAATGAAAAATAATGCAAATATTTTAAGGAGTTAAAATAATATAAATTGTCGATAAAGCCGGCAGTATTTGCATTTATATTATAGTGTGATATTACTAAAATATGGTAACGCACTTTTTTTTTATCCATTTAGCTGTCATATGTGTTTCGCCGTTGTTCTGAATGTGAACCAAAAAATAGTAATATTTATTAACAACTTGCAAGTTTGCCTGGCAATTAAAAAAAACTATCAAAAACTATTTTTTTTATAATTTAGTATAATATTAATACAAGTATGTATATTATAAAAAAGTATGTGACATTTGCGAAACGTTGCGAAAATACGACTTTTTTCATTTTTTTCAGTATCATCAAAGGTACAAATTAAAGAATTTTTCAATTTTTGGCTCAAACATACTTCTTACAGAGCAGCCCATATGGAAATAATTAACTTTTTGGAAAAGAAATTCAAGACTAAAGTGGAAAATAAATAAAAGACTTAATTTTATTTTAGCAAATTTAAAACGCAAATGGGTAAACATAAAACGTAAATGGGTAAAGTGCTCCAGAAAAAAGGAGCTGTTTGAAAAAAAAAAACAGTTCGTTGCTTAATTAATTTTTCAATATTAAAGAAGAACACATATTCAATCTAAATATAAATTCTAATATTGATTTTCAACAATATATATGCAGATTCTCTTTGATTTTAAAGACAATTTCGATCTGTAAAACAATAAATATTTCAAATTTTAAAAAACTGCTAAGAGAAACAAGAACTTTATATGTTGAAAAATAATTCTGCTATTTTATGCCTATTACTGTTCACAAAATACTTGTGCATGGAGCAAAATTTATAATAAACTTTAGGATTCCAGTAGGAATGTTGTCTGAGGAAGCTATTAAAGCCACTCACAAAGTTTTTAGAAAAAATTGTTCGAACCATACTCGAGAAAACAATCGTGTGAATACTAATAAAGACATAATAGAACGAATGATTTTTCAATCTGAACCAAATTTATCTATATACACAAAAGAAAATGGTAGTTATAATAAAAGGAGCAATGAAGAGATAAATAATTTCATTATAGAAGAAAATGCTGGATATAGCTAATAGTAAATTAAATTTAATTAATAAAGGATATATGGGAAGGACATGAATCCTTGCTCCGAAAACTTAGAAATTTAAAATTTTGTTATCTTTTATTAATTCAAATATTTGTGCCAAATTTCAACTCTTTACAATAACTTCTCCTATTTATGGCCGCTCGTTATATGAAAACACGACACTGTGCGTAATTGAGCGATATTGTCATTATGACATTTTTGTCAAAGAAACATTGTCACATAATCAGTATTAAGCTGAAATATGCATGAAATTATCGTTTTATTGAATAATCTTCGTCGCAATGACACAAACAAATGGAATTTTGCATGACAATATCAAAATTTACCGATATTGCCTCTTATAGGTGGACAACAAATTGAGAAATGCAGGACTTTGTCTGCTACACGTACACGTCAAGGAACGTCTGGTTTTAAGAAGTGTAAAGTGCAAAAAATATAAATATTTTTGTTAAAATAATAAATTAATTAAGGTTATGGCAACACAAAAATAAATAATTCAGCTCTTTATGTAAGCGACTCATAACATAAAAATTCACTAATAAGTCTCGGTAATATTGTCCGCTATGAACCACTAAGACGCGGACGCCTAGCATACAAAATCCACTTAATGCATTAAACACATTCAAGCAACAAGAACACAGGAACACACGAACACAAAAGTTTCTTGCTAAATTTGTGTCCGACTGGCTGCTACTGAAATATTTACTAGACTACCACTAAAAAATAAACATATGAGCAATATGACTTTCTGTGGTGCCACCTAAAGTCTTTTTGTACTGTTTAAGCTATATTTTTTGCATCTTACCGTATTGGCAGCACTAATCTGTTAACTGTCGCGTATAAAAATATAAATTAGTTTAATTTCGACCACGCCACAAAATTAGCATTGACAGCAACCCGTAGTTGTGTTGCATTTTAGCAATTAAAAAATTATTCTCATAAGCACACGTGTATTCTATTTTTGACTGGTTGTGTTCGGTAGCCTGTAGCGAGGAATGTATTTAATGCTTAAGTCATATATGAAATTTTGGATAACTATTAAAAAAATTCATATTTGAACCCAAAGAAAATTCCTTATTTGTCTTCAAAGATTTAACATTGTTAGCGTACGTCACGATGAATCATTATGTCATACGCCACTTGGATGAATTTCGAACTTTCAATGTATATGTTTATTCATTTTTGAGAAAACTTATATTTATGTACATATGCATGTAAGTAGTCTAAAGTTTGAGGCCTTTCAAAGCCACCCCGAACTTTTAGATTTTTATCAATTTTTTTTACGAAATATATCTAATTTCTAATTTGCAGTCGGTGTCTTATTTTAACCCTCTGGCTGATTACAGTGAAGTTTTAGGGGTTTTTATCCTAATTTTTTTAAATTTTTTTATGGAAACCTCTTTATGGGATGGGAATAAGGGGTAAGTTTGTTCTAAAAAAATGTTTGCAAGAAAAAACTATGTGGGGGTTAGTCCTGCATTTGATCTATCCACAGACAACCTTAAAGCTGTGGCGAAAGGTTTATTACAATTTCCAAAAATTTTTATGTGAGGTAGGGGGTAAGTATGTTTTAGGAATAGATTTGGAAGAGGAAACTAATAGGAGTTGGTCGTACGCTTTGTTTTCCCAAGGTCAACTGTGCTGAAGCTGTGGGAGCGATTTTAAAAAAAGTTTAATAACAAACCAATTATAATACAAAAATTTCAAATTTGCTACATTCGAAACGCAGAGGGCGAATTATTAAATTCGCCATGATATAACACCTGTATTAGCGTACCCAGAGTATACTTACACATGTAATATGAAGTCGAAAAAAAAATTGGCCCTATGCATTTCCTTTTTGCGTTTGAAAATGTGAATGTCAAAAAAGTATAAAATTTCATACAAAATTAATACATTTGACATTCACCTTACAAATTTTAATAGTCAGATGGGGTCATGATATTACCTGTATTAGTGTACCCTGAGCATATCCTGCTAGAAACTTATTAAGTTTTCATTGTAAAGAAAATAAGTAAAAGCGCTATATTCGGCTGTGCCGATTCTAAGATACCCTTCGCATTGGGCTTTAGAAACCCCAAACCTTTTTTATTTTTACCCGTTTTTTCATTTATGAAATATTTCCAATTTTTCAATTAGGGTCGTTGTTATATTTTAACCCTCTTAGGGTGATTTGGGAAACTGTAGGGGTTTTTACCCTAATTTTTTTTAAATTATGAAGGGGCTTTAACTCCGATTCGAAAATTGTGTATGGCTGATAGTAAATATGTTTTAGGTATATGTTTGGGAGGAAAAATTAGTGCAGGTCTGTAGTATACTTTATTCCTCTTGCAGCGACTCCGGCAACCCCTTAAAGCGTTGAGATAGGGGGTGAGTATGTTCTAGAAATATGTTTAGGAGGGAAAACTAATGGGGGACTGCCATACATTTTATTACTCTAGGGACGACTTTGGGGAAGTTGTAAGGTTTTTACTTCATTTTAAAATTTTGCATGGCAACCCCCTTAGGGCGTGGACACAGGGCTTAAGTATTTTTAAGGAATATGTTTGGGAAGGGAAACTTATGGGGCACGGTCGCACACTTTACTGCTCTAAGGTCGACCCTGAGGAAGTTGTGGGCATTTTCACATCATTTTTGTAAATTTTGTATGGCAGCCCTATTAGGTGATGGGGATAGGGTGTAAGTATGTTCTAGGAATATTTATGGAAGAGAAAAATGAATACAATGTATTTCCCTAGAAGCAACCCCGTGGAAGTTGTAGGGGTTTTTACCCTTATTTTAATTTTGTATGGCAACCCTCTTAGGGCGTGACTATGTTATAAAATAAGTTTGCGAGTAGAAACAAATGAGGGTCGGTCGTACACTTTATTTCTCTAAGGGCGGTTCTGGGGTAGTTATGGGCGTTTTTACATAATTTTTGTAAATTTTGTATGGCAACCCCCTTAGGTGATGGTAATAGGGGGTAAGTGTACTCTAAGAAGGGAGAAAAAACTGATGGGAGTCTGTGATACATTTCTTCCTCTAGGGGCGGCTCCGGAGTTTTACCCTATTTTTTTTTTAATTTTGTATGACAGCTGTGCTAGGGGCTGGATATAGAGGATAAGTGTGTTCCACAAAAATATTTGAGAGAACAAATAAATTGGGGTCAGTCCTACATTTTAACATTGTAGAAAAACCCATTAAGTTGTGGGAGCGATTTAAAAAATTTTATAAAATTTTACTTTGTATAGAAACCCTGCGAATTGGTCTTACATTGCACACTGTACGGGGTAACTCCGGGCTGTTGTAGAGGTTTTAGTGTTAAAATTTTAGAGAAATAAACAGAGGTAGTCTTGGCTTTTGGTTTATATCTCGATCAGTTATTGGGCGATTTTGCTGGATTTCAAAAGCGACTTTCTCGCAAATACTTCTGACAGTTTGATACCGTCTACGGGTCTTTGCGGCATCGGCGGGGTTCAGAAAATTTTAAGCATTATACGGACAGACGGAACTCCAAAATATATGTATGTATGTATATACTTTTTGGGGTCGCAAATGGATAATAAGGAAATCACAAACGGAATGGCAAACTTATATATACCCTTATCACTTATTTAAAGAGCATAGGGAGAAGAAACTCCATAAGAGGCCGCCAAAATTTTTTATTAAAAATTTAAAGTTTTATGACATAAAACTATAGTTCTAAATATATCAAAAATCATTAAAAAAAACAAACTTAAAATAATTGTTTGATTTAAATATTGCAGTTTATTTTTGACAAATATTTTAAATTTCTTTACATAAAGTATGTATGTATATGGAAATATATTTTTATACCGAAAAATTAGTCAGCATTTTGAAATTCCTAGGAGATACTAATACCATTCCATTTGGTAGTTTCAAATTCAATTTGCTGAAAAAATAACAAAATTAAGTTTTACATAAAGTTGTTTTTTTTTCTGTATTAAATTTACCATAAAATAAAGCCCAGAGCAGGTGTCAATTCTTTGCGATTTGTATTGGTTCTCGCTACTTTTTTAAACCATTTAAAATTGAACGTTTAAACTGTAAGATTTGGACAAAAAAATATAAAAACAAGTAAGAGCGCTATATTCGGCTGTGCCGAATCTTATATACCCTTCACATTGGTCTTTAAATATATGCAAACAATATAATAAAAAACCTTGTGCGAGTTTTAAAGTTCATAGAAAAAATAACAAAATTTTAACGTTCGTATGAATAATAGAAATAGATGAAGAAGATTTGAGGTCGAGAGTTTTAAAAGTTTTCGACATTATTCATATTTAAAGGTTAATAAAACTTGTTAAATGTTCTAGCCCCCCTGCTCTTCTCTAACTTTTTCTCCAAAATGTATGAATTATTTGATTATTACTTTTTGTAGAATATTCGAAGTCGATAGCTGTAATAGTTTTCCAGAAGTAGCGTATCAAAAATTTTATAAAAATTGTTAATTTGTATGGGAGCTACCCCGTCTTCACCCCCCATCCGAAAATTTTTTTCTTCAGAGCGTAGCCCTTGATGTCCAATCACTTTTTGTAGAACATTTGATTTCGATATCTGTTATAGTTTCCGAGTTAGAGCGTATCGAAAATTTCATACAAATCGTTAATTTGTATGGGAGCTACCCCTTTTTTTGCCCCCACTCAAAAATATTTTTCTTTAAAGCGTAGGCCTTCTTGTCCAATTACTTTTTGTAGAACATTTCATTTCGATATCTTTTATAGTTTCCGAGATATAGCGTATCGAATATTTTATAATAATTGTCGATTTGTATGGGAGCTACCCCTTTTTTTGCCCCCACTCAAAAAATTTTTTCTATAAGGCGTAGGCATTCTTGCCCACTTTCTTTTTTTAGAACATTTCATTTCGATATCTGTTACAGTTTCCGAGATATAGCGTATCGAATATTTCATAAAAATTGTTAATTTGTATGGGAGCTACCCCTTTTTTTGCCCCCAATCAAAAAATTTTTTCTATAAAGCGTAGGCATACTTGCCCACTTTCTTTTTGTAGAACATTTCATTTCGATATCTTTTGTAGTTTCCGAGATATAGCGTATCGAATATTTTATAATAATTGTCGATTTGTATGGGAGCTACCCCTTTTTTTGCCCCCACTCAAAAAATGTTTTCTTTAAAGTGTAGATGTTTGCGTACAATTACTATTTGTAGAACATAATAAGTCAATATCTGTTATAGTTTCCGAAATATAGCGTATCGAATATTTTATAACAATTGTCGATTTGTATGGGAGCTACCCCTTTTTTTGCCCCCACTCAAAAAATTTTTTCTTTAAAGTGTAGATATTTGCGTACAATTACTTTTTGTTGAATATTTTAAGTCGATATCTGTTATAGTTTCCGAGATATAGCGTATCGAATATTTTATAATAATTGTCGATTTGTATGGGAGCTACCCCTTTTTTTGCCCCCACTCAAAAAATGTTTTCTTTAAAGTGTAGATGTTTGCGTACAATTACTATTTGTAGAACATAATAAGTCAATATCTGTTATAGTTTCCGAGATATAGCGTATCGAATATTTTATAACAATTGTCGATTTGTTTGGGAGCTACCCCTTTTTTTGCCCCCACTCAAAAAATTTTTTCTTTAAAGTGTAGATATTTGCGTACAATTACTTTTTGTTGAATATTTTAAGTCGATATCTGTTATAGTTTCCGAGATATAGCGTATCGAATATTTTATAACAATTGTCGATTTCTATGGGAGCTACCCCTTTTTTTGCCCCCACTCAAAAAATTTTTTCTTTAAAGTGTAGATGTTTGCGTACAATTACTTTTTGTGGAACATTTTAAGTCAATATCTGTTATAGTTTCCGAGATATAGCGTATCGAATATTTTATAACAATTGTCGATTTGTATGGGAGCCACCCCTTTTTTGCCCCCACTCAAAAAATTTTTTCTTTAAAATGTAGATCTTTGCGCACAATTACTTTTTGTAAAACATTTTAAGTCAATAGCTGTTATAGTTTACGAGATATAGCGCATAAAATATTTTACCACATTTGTGCAATTGTAGGAAAAATACCCCTTCCCCTGGTCCTATCTGAAAAAATTTTTTCCATTATTTAGGTCCCTTCTTTAGGAGTATCCGTGGCAAGTTTTGTGGCAAGAGTGACTATACTTACTGAGATATATAGGGATATATGCACGGATTTTGTCCTAAAAAAAATGGGTTACTCTGGGTTTTCGCTTATATCTCGGTCAATAGTGAACCGATTTTGCTGATTTTAAATAGCGATTGTTAGCGGGATATTTCTGATCGTTTGACACCATTAACTGGTCTGTGTCTTTTTATTTGACTCCGGAAACTTGATTTCAACAGACGGACAACGCTAAATCGGCTTCCCTATCTATAAGGATCCAGAATATATATACTTTATGGGGTCGCAAATGAATAATAAAGAAATTACAAACGGAATGACAAAGTGATATATACCCTATCACTATGTGAAGGGTATAAAAAATATTGTTTTAGATAGATATTTCTACACGGTTGTCAGATCTTAAAATAATTTTTTTTCAACCGGCAATGCCAATCATCCAAACCATTTATTTGAGAATTTATTTTAGGTTTTGTTAGTTTTGAAAAATTTAAACAAAAATTTAGGTAAAACTACAATTTTTATATTTCGTTTCTTGTTACCTCAATATTCGATATATGATTTGTTCATACATCTTAATCAGCAAAAAAAAATCTTGACTTAAAAAAAACGAGTCAGGGCCTTTCTATATTAGGGTAACATAATATATGTTTAAACGAACCCAGCAAGAAATGTTTGGATTTTTAATAGTCTCAAGCTCAATTTTAAAGTTTAGGCATTTTTAAAACCTCGTTATCAAAATAATAAATTTTTTGGGGTGCACTTAACTTAATTTAAATATTAAATTTAATTAAAAATTTTCTTTTTGCTTTTTATTTAATTTCTTTATTGTTAATATATATTTTAAATATTCGTTTATCAAATTTATTATTATTTTAATTTATTAGCACTTTCACTTTATTCTTAATTATCAAATACATTTAAATTATTAGAACCAAAAAACCTCGCTTTAATGAAACCCCCAGAAATCTGTACTTGAGCCAAAACCGGTTGAGTATATTATATCGAAGTTTCATAAAAATAAAACAGTCAAAAACAGTCTCAGATCTGCCCTTAGTCACACCGATCGGATCAGTAGCTTTTATACAATTGTCTTACTTACTTATTTAATAAATTTAGTACGGATCGGTCCATTATTTAACTGATTCTAAAATTAGTGCTAATGCAGCATATCCCAGTACTAATAAATACCTTAATATAGAAAGGCCCTGTATCGTATTTTTTATAGGATAAGGGGTCAAATTTCTGCTGCCGATATGGAACTTATTAGATCGAACATTTTTGTCTTTCTTGTGTTTTTAGTTTTTTTATTGTTGTAAACATCAATTATGGGATGAACTTTAGTTTAAATACATAGAGCTTACCACTTTTCTTTTTAACGAAGCATGTTTGTAAGAGAGTAAAGTACTAAAGCAGTGTTAAATACAAAAATTCGAGAAGATTTACGTTGATACTTAAGTCCGGCTACTTACATATTAAGCATTTCGTTAAATCACATGTTTCTCAGTAAGTTTTTATACCCTCACCATACATAAGTAATATTCGTTCTTCCAGCTGTTTCTTAAAAAATTGGTCTGAGACCCACATACAAGTATACCGGTCGACTCAAAATCAATTCCTGAGTCGAATTAGGCATGTCCGTCAGTGCTTTCGTTAGGCTGGGTGACCATGTATTCTTGTAATCAAAGTACAGATCGTAATTTTGAAGATATTTTAATGAAATTTGGCACAGATAAGGTTTTTGGCACTGATGCGAAGCTAAGTCCTTGTGGTGAAGAACGATTAATCTGTTAACATTATCCCATATAAAAATTCTTCCGGAATAAGGATATTTTGCTCTTAAAGGCTCGAATGTTAATTTACCTTTTTAGAATTTTGTACACAAATTTATCTTTATGCCACCAACTCTTCTACTGAATACAAATATTATCAGACTAATTTTCCAGAAAGCCCCTATACAAATGTGGTGTAGGGTATAATATGGTCGGGCTTGACCGACTATAACTATCTTACTTGTTTAACTTTATACTTTATCAAAGCTTCCCTACAAACCTTCCTTGTTTAACGCAGCAGCAGTTTTTGCTGGGTGTCTAAACATACAAAAATAAGCAAATACATCCATATTGCTTGTTTAAACATATTTCTTATGCAGTTACATAAACGTCTGCCAATGATAACATTTTAAACTGTCCTGAACCTTTAACAACTCATAATAACCTAACAATTTTCAACTCAAAGCGCAGTTAAGGCTGTTCACTGATTAAACAGTATTTTTTTGTCGAAATTGTTAGTGCACACGACTGTTACACATTACACTTTTGATTTAAGACCTGACAACCGTATAATCAATGCCTAACATATGCATTAATATGTGGCCAACACAAGTTAAAGTAAATTATTCGACCACGTAAGAATTTTGTAAATTAATATTTTTAACAATTTGAAAAATTTAAAATTTAGACAGGATTATTGATTGAAAAATATTTTTATTTTCTTCCTTTATTTATTATTTCACAAAGTTTTGTCTAAATATCCTTGATTATTCAAAAAAAAAAAAATAACAGAAAATAAAACAAAAAGATTTAGATTTAATAAAGCTTAAACCAAAAATAACCAAACGAGTTAACAAGACGAATCACTCTGGCAAATAATACCAATTAAACAATGTTATTATAACTGCCAAAACAATTTATTTCATTAAGTGTGGAAAACACATTTTTGCTCAAAGAGCATTGCTCCGTTTGACATTTCTCATTTCACTCGCAGCGAAACAAAAATAACTTGAAACCTTTCTGTCGAATTCATTCACAAAACGCCACAAACAGAAAACAAAAACATCTCCGTCGAAAAACCATATATAACCCAGTAACTATAGAAATGTTTTTGTTGTTCATGTTGTTATAAATAAAATACATAATGTACAGTAAATTAAAAATAGTTACAACTCAAAATTATTTTTTTCATGGAAGTTTTCTTTATGCCTTTAAAAACATGGTTTTAATACTTTAAACCAATTAAGTTCAACGAGAAAGAAAATAACTGTTTTCAAATAAAGTTTAGGGATATGCAGGCGAAACTTTCGAATACGATAAAAGTTTTATCTGGGATTTGGCTTAAAAAAGGGGAACTAAGTCTAACAAATTTGAGTTGTTACCTTTTTTGATTTAGTGTGCGATATGTTTGTTGATTACTGCTGCTGTTATTGTACATATGTGAGTATGTGTGCTTGAGGGTAAATACAAATTTTGTATTAATCTTTTAAGAAATTAATTCACTCATTGTCTTTTTGACTCACAGCAAGAAAACTCCAGCGAGCAGAAACACACACCGTAAAGACGCCCACTTTTTTCATTTACAGGATATTCATAGCCATCGCAAAGTAAAATAATAAACAAAAGTGCTTGCAGCATCAAATAGTATGGCAATGGAAAATATAAAAATAGGAAGAAATTAAAAATAAAATTATATTATCATTTACATCTCAGAAAGTTTTCATTTTCTGTTAAATTTTTATATCCTTCACATAAGTGATAAGGGTCTATATAAGTCTTTCATTCCGTTTGTGATTAATTTACTATCCATTTCTGAAGCCCCTAGATGTCGCATAGACCCGTAAGTGGCATCAAACTATCAGAAATATTTGCGAAAAAATCGAAATTTAAAATGGAGCAAAATCGCCTGATAACTAACCGAAATATAAGCCAAAAACCAAGACTACCTCCTATTTAAAAAAAAAAAAAAAAAAACAGTGAAAGTACATATGTACATACACACCAATGTATGTAACAATAAACAAGTAAGAGCGCTATATTCGGCTGTGCCGAATCTTATATACCCTTCACATTGGTCTTTAAATATACCCAGCCGAGTTATTTTTTACTGCAAATAATATAATAAAAAACCATTTGCGAGTTTTAAAGCCCATAGAAAAAATAACAAAATTTTAACGTTCGTATGAATAATAGAAATAGATGAAGAAGATTTAAGGTCGAGAGTTCTAAAAGTTTTCGACATTATTTATATTTAAAGTTTAATAAAACTTATTAAATGTTCTAGTCCCCCTGCTCTTCTCCAACTTTTTCTCCAAAATGTATGAATTATTTGATTATTACTTTTTGTAGAATATTCGAAGTCGATAGCTGTAGTAATTTTCCAGAAGTAGCGTATCGAAAATTTTATAAAAATTGTAAAAATTTGTATGGGAGCTATCCCTTCTTCACCCCCCATCCGAAAAATTTGTTCTTAAGAGCGTAGCCCTTGATGTCCAATCACTTTCTGTAGAACACTTGGTTTAGATATCTGTTATAGTTTCCGAGTTATAGCGTATCGAAAATTTCATACAAATCGTTAATTTGTATTGGAGCTACCTCTTTTTTTGCCGCCACTCAAAAAACTTTTTTCTTTAAATTGTAGACCTTGTTATCCAATAACTTTTTGTGGAACATTTTAAGTCTATAGCTGTTATAGTTTACGAGATATAGCGCATAAAATATTTCACCAAATTTGTGCAATTGTAGGAAAAATACCCCTTCCCCTGGTACTATCTGAAAAAGCAAGAGTGTGGCAAGAGTGACTATACTTACTGAGATATATAGGGATATATGCACGGATTTTGTCCTAAAAAAAATGGGTTACTCTGGGTTTTCGCTTATATCTCGGTTAATAGTTAACCGATTTTGCTGATTTTAAATAGCGGTTGTCTCCAGGATATTTCTAATAGTTTGACACCATTAACTGGTCTGTATCTTTTAAATTGACTCCGGAAACTTGATTTCAACAGACGGACATCGCTAAATCGGCTTCCCTATCTATAAGGATCCAGAATATATATACTTTATATATGAATAATAAAGAAATTACAAACGGAATGACAAAGTGATATATACCCTATCACTATGTGAAGGGTATAAAAACAGGAAAAACAGAACCAGATTGCATGTATTAGTATTCATATAACAGTGATTTTCGAGCGGTTGTTTATTATGCGTTTTAAACAAAATCGCTCTCCTAGGAAGGTAAATACTAAGACCGATACCAATTAGTTTATCCTCCCAAACATTTTTATGAAACATACTTACCCACTATCTCTAGCCCCTAACATGGTTGCCATACAAAATTTGTAAAAAAGGGTAAAAACCCCTTCAACATCTTCGGAGTCGCCTCAAGAGGAATAAAATCACAGGTCCCCATTAGTTTTTCCTCCCAAACGTATTACTAGAGTATACTTACCCCCAATCTCCATCACCTAAGGGGGTTGCCACATCAAATTTACAAAAACGATGTAGAAACGCCGATAACTTCCACAGGGTCGGCCTTAGAGATATAAAATATAGTTTCTACTGGCAAACATACTCCTAGAATATACTTACCCCCTATCACTATCACCTAAGGGGGTTGCCATACAAAATTTGAAAAAATCAGGATAAAAAACCCTACCACTTCCCCGTAGTCACCCGTAGAGCGTTCATTTTGTAACGCTACCGACCCCTATTTAAAAATCAGAAATATTTCATAAGTAAAAAAATGGATAAAAATAAAAAAAGTTTCAAAAGGACAATGAGAAGGGTATATAATATTCGGCACAGCCAAATTTAGCGCTCTTACTTGTTTTGTTTATAAAGTAAAAAAAATTGTTCTCTACTCAACCGCTTGTTGCTTGAGAACTTTCTTTTCTGTTGTATTAAGGTGGGTGTTTTGACATTTAAATGTTTTGCAAAAGCTTACATTCTATATCTATATTGAATATTTTAGTAACTTATGTATGTATGTATGTATGTACGTACAAATGTTTTGTATGTCATTTCAGCATATTGACCTTTTCTGTTTAAAAATAAATGGTGGAATTTTAATAACTTTTATGGAAAACTTTTAAAATATGTAACCAAAATTGTAAACATGTTTTATGTATAACATTAAAGTACAACTTATAAATTTTTATAATAAAATTTTTTTCAATGATTTTGGTAACTATGAAATTAAAGAATAAGGAGAACTGCCAACACTCAAAAGGACTAAAATAAGCATTGCCTTATGGCTAAGTATGTATGAATGTATGTATGTATGTATGTATGTATGTATGTATGTATGTATGTATGTATGTATGTATGTATGTATGTATGTATGTATGTATGTATGTATGTATGTATGTATGTATGTATGTATGTATGTATGTATGTATGTATGTATGTATGTATGTATGTATGTATGTATGTATGTATGTATGTATGTATGTATGTATGTATGTATGTATGTATGTATGTATGTATGTATGTATGTATGTATGTATGTATGTATGTATGTATGTATGTATGTATGTATGTATGTATGTATGTATGTATGTATGTATGTATGTATGTATGTATGTATGTATGTATGTATGTATGTATGTATGTATGTATGTATGTATGTATGTATGTATGTATGTATGTATGTATGTATGTATGTATGTATGTATGTATGTATGTATGTATGTATGTATGTATGTATGTATGTATGTATGTATGTATGTATGTATGTATGTATGTATGTATGTATGTATGTATGTATGTATGTATGCATATATGTATGTATGTATGTATGTATGTATGTATGTATGTATGTATGTATGTATGTATGTATGTATGTATGTATGTATGTATGTATGTATGTATGTATGTATGTATGAATGTATGTATGTATGTATGTACATATGTATGTATGTATGTACATATATGCATATATGTATGTATGTATGTATGTATGTATGTATGTATGTATGTATGTATGTATGTATGTATGTATGTATGTATGTATGTATGTATGTATGTATGTATGTATGTGTGTATGTATGTAATAATAGATAATTATATTTTCAATTATTTTTATTCCACTCAAAACACACAACAGGTGGGTTTATCTATATATAAGCCTTCTATTGTACACGCGCACGCACACACAAACACACACCTACTTATTGGCCTCCATACGTATAACTAATTTCAATCTATTTCCCTTATGCTGTTGCTTGTTTGAGTGGTACCCTTCCTTGCAATAACATTTCACAAATTATTAACAAAATGTTAGAGTGTTTATTTGTTTAATGTTTTGTTTTCAGGTTTGTCTATTTCCTACACTTTTCTTATTTGAGCATTTACACGTGCACATAAATACGAAACCGCAAACTTTGACCTTTATTATATATATATAAATTTCAAAGAATTTCAAAAACATATTGTTTTGTACACATTTTATTTAAAGTTGACGTTTTGCCATTTAGAATTTGACTTTCAGGATGAATTAAATTAAATGTTAAAGCAGACCTTTTGGCAACATAATACATATTTAGTTAGCTTGGTCAATCTTATGCATAATCACATGTTGAGGCATGTTACAACTCCAAATGCGACAAATGTTAAGGTATGTAAGCAAAAATTTAATGAAAATGTTGGCATGTGTAAATAAAGAGTTAGAATCATTGCAAAATTATTATTTTTATTATATTGTTTATTTTTTTTAACGGTTGACAGCACTCGCAAAGAACAAAACTCGCTAAAGAAAAGTCAAACCTAATACACCCACATTCGACATAAATAAAACTGTAAGTTTTTTTTTAATTATTTATTATTGTTGTTGGTATTTTTTCCTTAGTACTAAGCTTTTATGAGCAAATATAGTTCAAAAGTATAACTCTAAGATAATTTATAAAAAAAAACTTTAATTATTTATGAAACATGTATTTGATTGTAAACAGGTTAACTCGATAA
This sequence comes from Melanophora roralis, assembly GCA_963583895.1. Lineage (NCBI taxonomy): Eukaryota > Metazoa > Arthropoda > Insecta > Diptera > Rhinophoridae > Melanophora > Melanophora roralis. The sequence goes on along the minus strand of OY757187.1, from coordinate 91,337,782 downwards.
TAATGAATAACTTACCTGTTAGCCCACACTAAGTATATGTAATTTATACATTTTAATTAATAATTATTTCTTGGTTACAATGTCCGGAAGCTTAATTAAGAGCTTTTATTAAACTTTTGAACGTAGTTGAAGCTTAAAATAATGTTTAAGGTATACCCAGCAAAAAAAAATCCTAATTATCATTAGCAAATTAACTTAACCTAATTTGATTCTAATTATTGAAAAGCATCGATGAATAACTAATGAATAATCAGCTATACGTTACATACGTAAATGCTATTTTAGAAGACTCAAAAAATTGTTTCTAAATTGTGGATTTTTTTTGTATATTTTTTAGTTTTCGATAATAAAAGAAATTTCTAAAATTATAAAATGATATTTTTTTTAATACATACATATATATGTATTTCAATAAATCTAGTTGTAGCCCTAATATAAAATTTGTTTCAGTGCCTTATACTAATTTACAAAGGACTTAAATTTATTTAAGTTCGTTTAAGTTATTTATGAGTATTATCTACATATAAAATCTAGAAATGGGCAGCTACATAAAATATATAAACAAACATATACATACGTATATGGGCGTTAGTTTTATATATCGAACCCTTTATTCGAATAAAACACTATATATCGATAGTTTCATAGAACATAAAACACATATATTTTTATTTCACTACCAGCTTTTAAGTGTAAGTGGCAACAATATATATGTAAATGTAATGTTACTTGGTATCCCATAAAACCTTTTTGTGTTTATAGAAAAAAAAGTCGATTTTGCCATCACCTTCTGTGCATCTGTTTTTGTCAGTCTGCAAAATCAAATAAAGCCTTATGGATCCGTTGCTAATATTATAGTATTTAAAACTAGACAAAACTTGGGATTAGAATTATATGTATTACAGATTCAGGACAGCGCATATACAAATCTTACTTAGCTTTTATAGAAATTTTTTCCTTTTAAATATGCTACGCATATCCAGAGATATTTAACTTAAGCAATATTTAAGACTTAAAAACAAATCTAGTTAAAATTTTGTTGAGAAATTTAAATAATATGTAAAAGGCGAATAGAGCTATTCAATATAGTATGTAAAATATATATTAGTATTTATATCTACATTTTCTTCCGTCTCTAGTACAAAGAGAATGATTACGAAGAGTAAAAATATGCTCAAATAATATAATAATTCATATGAATATATTAATATCAGGCATGGGAAATTCAGTTTGATGTTTGAATAAAATTAACATGATACCACGTTACCAAGACAATAAAAAGATTATTATGAACCTTTTAAATTAGCAGGTGTTTTTATTTTTTATACAGCCTAATTTACAAGCTTTAAATTTATATTAATTAAAATATTATTTAAAAATTATTTGTGTTCACTCACAGACTTTTTGCACCAATCTGGTATGAAAGAACATAATATTAATACATTTAAGTGCAAAAAAAATGGGTGACGTAAAAGTACCAGCATAAATATTTAATTTTTTTTTTTTGCCAGTGGAATAACAGGTAGATTTTAGGGGTTGTGGGCATATCACCGCCTCTATAGCCAATCGCACACCCCAGATTAAGGAGTATTTATGTTCCAAACAAAGCAACTAGCACCTTATTTCTACAATATTTGGAAATAGGATTATAGGGATTACTATTTGTTCTCCCTTTGCTTAAAAACAGTACCAAAAATGCAAAAAGTATACTTTTTTATTGAACCAGAAGCAACAAGTTATATTTATTAACTTTCTTTTATCACTTAGAATCAACATTTGAAAAAAGTACTTTAAAAGTATTCATAGATTTTGGAGATTTGTCGGACGCATTAAGAATATGTTTATATCATTTCAAAATTTTACAATAAAAAACTAAGGTCTGCCAAAATTTTGATTTCCCCTTTTCCTCCTTAGGGGCCAAAAAATATTAAATAAAGCACTGCACGCAGATCTTTTATTCTTGATTTGATTTGAGATAGAAAATTTAAGAGTTTTCTCTTTTTTTAGCCCATTTTCCCCTGTAGGGCTTAAATGTCCCAGAACCCCTTATTAGTGGTTCATACATTGGAATAAGTACCAGTATTCAAGCCTCTAGCCATAAGCGTTTGGGCTGTACAATGATGAGTCAGTTATTACCGTTATTTCTTATATAAATAAAACAGATACATAAACTTTTTGTTGAGCCTTAGAAAATTTAATTGTGACGGGTGTGGCCATTTTGTCAACATTTTCGCTTACAAATCAACTTATTAAAATTTTAATATAAAAAACAACTGTAATTTTAAAGGTTGGTATGTTTCAAGCCCATTGTTTGTGTCGTTTTAACTTAAATCAAAAAGCAAAAATATTAATTTAACAAACACAGATTTCCATTCCTGGTATTTATTAATGTAAAATAATTTATTGTACACAAAAGTAATTTTCTCCCACTTGTGGCCAAATACATACATTGTTACATTTAAAATATGGCGCGCTTTTTGATAACAAACACAACAAATATTTTGTTGCTTTTGTTAAGATTTTTTCTTTCCCCCACCACCTCCACCAACACATTTTATCAACCTGGTGATAGTGAAGAGTTGTATTTATTGCTCTGGTTTTGTTTGTAAGATATTTGCGTTAACGTCATTATTATCAGCGTCATAGAAATTTATACGAGAAGAAGCGGAAAAGTGTTTAAAAATCCATAAAAAAATTAAATCGATTCGCTAAGCTTTTAACAAAACTCCTATTAATGTTATATAGCTAGTCCTTTTTGCTTGTGCGAGGATATTAAGATTAGCGGAGCTGAATAAAGAATTTGAGTTTTCAGTTTCTTCTAGCTGCTGTAAATCGAGTCAATTGCTTGTCGCCTGCCAACAATTCAGCTTGTGAATTACCATATTTATTCTTTAAATCATTTTTATTGTCTAATAATTTTATTTTATAGATATTATTCGTAACAACAAATGGAAGAAAACATTTAAGAAAAACCATCGCACATTCACAAATATTTTTAGCAACGTTACCGACGATAACAACAAGCAAAAACATCAAAGTTTTTATTAATATTTTTTTTGTTTTGCATTTTTCCGTAGATTTTCGTATAGATTTGCGTGAGTGTAAGTGAGAGTTTTTGATGTTTTGTTTTTCTTTTACCGGCAATCTATATCGCAGCTAGTAGTGGCTTGGCGGCTCAACGGCTCGTCTCGTCTCTCGCGTTAGTACTGAAACAGTTAAAAATACAAAAAATTAAAAAATAAAATAAACAAAAAAACCATTTGTTATTTTAAATATAAAAATATATATCAATTTACAAAGAAAGTAAAAATTTAAAAGAGCAAAAAAATTCAAACAAAAAAAATAAAAGTTTTGCTAAAATAAATATTGTTCATACAACATGTTGCACGTCAAAAAAAATTTGCAAAATTCATACGTATTTTCTAAATTTAAAATTACAAAGGAATTTAAAAACTTGTAAATAAACCAATTAAATGAAAAATATCAAGTTATAAAAAAAATTAAATAAAACAACAGAAAAGAAAATGTTTTAAACCAAAAAAAATAAATATGTTTGATCGTGAGTATAATTGTGTTGGTGTGTGAAAATGCTTAAAATATTTTTATTTTTTTATTAATTAAATAAAAATTTTAATTTCTTAATAAATTAATATATGTATTTATTGAATTTAAGATTTAATAAAAAATGTTTTTGGTTTACTTAAAATATTTTAATATTTTTTATAAAAAGTGGCATAAAATTATTACGATCTTTGTTTAAAATTACACAAAAATATTTTCAAAAACACTTAAAAAATTATTTCAGCAAACAAAAACAAAACTTAAATTCAAGTAATATCGTCAGTGTTTATTTCCAAACTATTTTATACATATTTTTTAAATTTAATAACCTAAATAAGCTAAATGCAAATTATGGCATAAAAAAGATATGGTGTTTATTTTAGAAAGAAAATAAAAACAAAAACAAAATGGAATTGAAATCACAAAGAAAATACATGCAAAGTAACTTTATAAAGAAAACTAGTGGAAGTGGTTAAATTAAACCAAAGCTATGTGCAGCAATAAAATTCGAGCATCCTTTCAAACTTTGTCACTCTAAGCTGAACTGTCTTTGTTTGCAAACCTAAAGATTTGTCTTCGCGCAAAACCAGAGGCGGCAAGTTATAATAGTTGTTGAAATTCTTGTTAAAAAAAATATAAACATAAATTAAAAGTTTCGGTAATTTTTAATAGCCTACTTTATAAAACGTGCAAAACACGCCAACAGGCGCCAAAACAGCTCAAATTCTAAATTCTAAATAAATCACACGATTTAGAAACCAACTTTTAGTGGTTTATTAAAACAAAAACTCAACAAAAACTTTTTATTTACTTAAAAAATTATAATAAGCAAAAATGGGGAAAAAATATTTATTAAGTTAACAATTTATGGTTTCCTGTTTGAAGCAAATTATTAAGCACGACATTTGCATCAATTTCAATTTTATGTATCTATATGCAACACTGCTAAGCCTTTAAGCCTGTCCTCTGTCATGGTTTTGATCTCAGCTATGCTTTAATAAGGCAAAGGGTGAAAAATTACCTTTCAGCCGTGGCGTTACTGACCGGCATTTAAACAAATATTATGAATATTTTTCACAAGTTTGGGTAAAAAACTGGGTCACACTTTGCAAAAACATCTTTTATATTTACTGGGAGGTCTTTTTATACTTTCCATTTTTTCTTTCAATGCAAAATTTCAGCTCTTAATTTCGGTAAAAGCAGTTTTTTCATCAATTTTTCTAATTTCAAAACATATCATCTGCAAGTTATAAAATTATAGTTTCTACATAAGTAAATGTAGTAATACTCTAAGAAAAGTTGGGGGATGCTTAACACATAGAGGGGTGCCCCGGTAGGTCAGTGGTAAGTGCACGAGTCTACCAGTCAGGGGATTCGATACCCGCCAGAGACCCTGGAAAGTCTGCTTCATTCTTCTGTTCCTTCTTTCCTTCTTATCTATCCTTCCCTCCAGGTAACACAAGGGGACCAATTAGGCGGACCCAAGTTAGCTGTATCCTTTCCTTTAACGGCTGCCTGTTCTACCTAACCTAACCTACCTAACACATACACACAAAAAATTATCTAAGAAAACTTTACTTAAATCAAGCCATAGCGGTGTCAAAAGTACGGTGAGTACGGTTTTTCTTAAATCAAGTACGAAATTTCTTACTTCAAGTAAAATTTTTCAAGTACGAATTTCTTACTTTTAGCCACAATTAAGCCAAAAAAGGATTGATTTAAGTTCGGAACCCTACTTGATGTAACCGTGAAAAAGATTAATTTAAGCCGAAAACGGGATTAATTCGCGAACGAAATGTCATTTTTTTGACTTATGGAGCTTTATTAAAGAAGAAGAATTTTATATTTTATTTTTATTTTATAGATACTTAAAATTTATACTTTAAAAATTTAATTTTTTGTACTTACCGAAGCTGAGATTCGAACCAGGGATTTCTGCACTGCAGTACAAGAGCGTTACCTCTAGGCCACCGAGACACTTTGTTTTCAAATGTAAAATTATATATTAAAACAACAAGCTTTTTTCTGCTTGATTTGTTGAAGCAATCCGAATAGGCTTGATTTAAGAAAATGTAAGTAAGGATCGTACTTAAAAATTTCAAGAAAGATTTTGGATAAATTCAAGAATAAAATTCTTGATTTTAGAAAGCGAGTTTTCTTTCTGTGTAGAGGACATCCTTTAGGTAATATGCAGTAGCATATTTCGACATCTTCAAAATTATTTTTTCTTTCAAATCTAGGCTTTTCTACTGAAATTCCCATAACAATGCAAATATTTTTTGCCTCTTCAAAAATAATTTCAATTTCTCTTTAGTCTTCATTCTTTTTATCCTCAAGACACATTATCAGGCTTTTTATAAGAAATGATCCTTTTTGTAAATCTATATTCTGCTTTTGTAGAATCACATTAAGCGACCGTGTGACAGTAAGTATAACATTTAAATTGCAAATAAATTCGAAAGTGTTTAGAAAAGTTCTTAATAATAAAACTTTGGAAGGCGTATCCCTATCTTTCTACTTGGATATCTTTTCCACTGCCTCTATTATGTGATTTATTTTTACTGGAAATTTTAAAATTTAAACATGGCGATCCACCGAGCTACGCATAATGGAGGCAACTTTGTACCCGTATATTTCAGTAAAACTGCATTACGCTTAGGATGATGTTTTTTGAAAAATTTCCTGGTTTCTTTAACAAACGATACAACTTTTTCTTTCTTAGTACCTTATTGCCTTTCGATATCGAGTTGGTAATTTTATGGGAATAGCAAGGCGTTTGTTTTGCATTTATTACGGTTTCTTGTATTTTATATACTGCTTCATTTTCTGCCAACGTCCTAGCATACCCATAAGTTCCAACCCTACACATTTTGAAAACCAAGACCAACGCTTTTAAAGTTTAAACTACTGATGATAATGTGTTCGTATTAATTCAAATGCGTCAATAAAACCGATAAATTCTTCTGAAACTAACTTTTCGCTTACGGTAAAGTACCTTAAAGCTAAAGAAATTTGGCTTTTTTCTGATAAATCAGTGGTTTCGTCAAAAATAATCGAATAGTATTTAGCATCATAAATATTTTTGAGTATAACTTTTAATATAAAATTGTGGAAACTTGTGTTTTTTTCATTTTTAATTGTTTTTGATATAAAAGAATGAATCATGTAAAGTGAAAACTTGGAAATGGTGGCCTAAAATTGTATCTCCGGCATCCATACGAAATCGTAGAAGTGAAAAAAAATACCTTCTGAGCTTGTATCAAAAGATAGCAAAGGACTATTATCTCAATGTCCACGGAGAGGTATATAATGCCTTTCAGGGAAAATTATAGTTTTTAAAATACACAAACAAATGTTCTTGATTTTCAATTTCATGTTGAAGTGCAGATATTTGTATTTGATTTCCCACCTCAAGACGAACGTTTTCTTGTGTCTTCAAAAATATTTTACCAAAAGCAACAGCATCTTTGAATGCGCAATACATTTGTTTAATAAAATATATAAATCGTTTGTTTCATGGCTACAAATATATTTATTAAATCAAATATGAAGCTTTAAATGTTAATCCGCACCTGTTCATAAAGCAATACAAGGTGAGCTTAAGTAAAAAGCCTGCAGAACGTTGAAAAATATAAAATATAAGTGAACTGTACAAAAAGAACGATTTTTTCCTTCACTTGTTCCAAACAAACCAATTAGTAAAAAATATCAATTTTGCCCAACTCTACACCAGATAAACGTTTAATACATCTTTTAAAGTAAATATTTAAATCAGGATAATCTTTTAAGATTCTTAGTTACCCTTATTACATGTAAATATGTGAGCCCAGTTAAGGCCGGAAGCTGATAAGAGCGACAAAAAAATACTTTATTTACATTTTTGGTACTTTCTTTTGAGACTAATATTCCAGATATATAAAATTAAGGATTATTGACCCAGATTTAGGACAAAAGTCGTTTAAGTGGACCCAAAGTACTTTTTTATATTTTTGGTACTTTTTTAAATTTTTTAAATTTATGAGAAAAAGGAATATAAAATTATGGATAACTCGCCTTTTTAGTGGTCGAAAGTACACTAAGTAGACATATAGTACTTTTTGCAAAATTTCGATAGTTTTTAAGGCTATAAGCCTAAAAATTTGCAGTTAAGGACTACTTAGTCTCATTAAAGCTGGAAGTCAATGAAATAAATAGAATTACTTTTTCTTTTATATAATTTTTGTTAAACTTAGGACTACTGATCTAGCTAAGGTTGCGAAATAGTAGGTAGACAATTTCCCATTAAACCTTTTGATCTTCTAAGACATTTAATTGTTTATGAATGGCTCTAAAATAAAAGTCTAAGTTCTTTCAAAATTGATAGATGTTACAAGTCATACAGTAAGACAAAAACAATTTTTTAAGTATTGTTAAAGTATTCTTTAAAAAGAAGGCTTACGATTCTGGATTAAAATTGCCTCAAAAACCTTGAAAATTTAAATTTTTAATGTTCAAAGTATTCCTTCGCATTAGTGCACTGTTTTAGAGAATTTTTAAAACTGCGCTTACCAAGCGTCGGGTTAATTGCCAGTAATTAACTAAAAACTTATTTTATTGACATTTTAAAAATACAAAATGAAAAACAACAAATATAACGATGGTTGCTGCAATCATAGGCTTGATTATTTAACATGATATTTGGTTGTGACGATAAAAATAAATAGTTTTTTGCCAAATTTTGTTTCAGTTATAGCATATACTACATACATATGTATAAAATATAAGGACCTGTGTTTTAGTAAGATTTCCGGGTCAGCCGGTTTGATGGGTGAAAGGAGCAATATTCGTCAAATTTGCAAGAACCATGGGTTACAATGAAAAATACGTGTAAAAAATAAAGCTCTTAATAAATATTTTTATGTTTGGTGTAAAAATTTGATAGGTCTGGGGGCATTATATTGTTCAATAGGTCTGTCATTAGTTATTATCCTTTAATTTGCCTTCCCTTTATCTTCTTTTCTTTTATTCTTATTTTTTTTCTTTTAACTTAAGTAAATAAATATCAAAAAATTTAAAAAATTTATAGATGACTAAATTAAGTTAAATTTATCTAAATACAGGTATTCACGTCATTAATTTCAGTTTTGCGAAAATACAAAAATTGACACTTGTTGACGTAGATATAAATTTTATGACACAATAGTCTATAGCTAAAAACAAGTAGAAGAGTTTAAGTTGGAGACCATGTCAAATAAACCCTTCACCAAAATTTATTTTGTATTTAGTACCAACATATGGTTGATTTTGAAATTACGGACTAATTTAAACACAATTTTATGCGTCAAAGTTTTCCGCAAGAGATAGTTACAATAATAATCCATTTAAAAATAACTTGTGGCCAGCCTAATGAACACTCACGCGGCAGAGTGGATAAACGGACGAAAGAAAGGACCGATGGATGGAAGGACGGACGGATGGACAACAAGCTTTAGTCGACTCAGGAAGTGATTCGCAGACTATCATTAAACTTGCAGATGGATCTCGCACTATTTTTACAAACACATTCACAAACACATATGTATTCACAAACACATAACACCCCAACCACGTGTGTGGTGTTGCAATCAAAGCTTCAGTTTAATTCTCTCTTAAAACCTAATTAGCCTTAAGTACAGTTTAAAATTATTAAAATAACTAAAAAATTATTTTTTATTTTTCGTTGTAGATTTGTGTTCAAAATAAATTCAAAATCAATCAATTTAACAAAGACTGATTTGGCAATGGACGCAACGTAATTCTTAATATCAATTAATATTAAAATATATGTCAACAAGTAATTAAATTTAAAAATATTATAATAATAAGTGTAAGTTTTATTTAAAAGTTTTATGTTTGTAAAATGCAATTTAACTTAATTGAAGATTTAAACAATTTCATCGATTTTTAAGTTTGAATGATTTTAATTCCAACTATTTTATGTGTTTCTTTTCAAAAAAATTTATAGTTGATTTCGTTTTCATTTAAATTTTTAATTAATATGCATGTGAGTGTTTGTTAAGTTTAGTATTTATTGAAAATAATTTAATTCGTGAGTTGAAATTTATTTTTGTGTGAACGTAAAAATGTTGTTAGCTATGCGACGAGAAAGCGAACACCATCATCATACAACAGTGCCAACATTAACAACAGCAGCCGGTGCTGTTGCAACAGCATCTACTGCGGAAATAGAAGTACATTCCTCAGCTAATAATAGCACTAATTTAAGTTTGTCTACAAGTAATTCAAGCACCTCGGATTCATTGAATACTCCTTCTACTCCTTTGTTAACTTTAAGACGTTCCCCTTTGCAGTTTGCAGCACCACCTCCGCCAACACCACCAATCGCTGTTCAGGCAGGGGCACAGTTTGGTTTTTATGCACCCACAGCAACAGCAGCTTCTTCATATTTTCATCACTACACACATACAGCACCAGCATATGTACCCTCCAATTCTAGTGTTGGCTTACATACTGCTTCTAATGGTAGTTACACTGTTCCCCTAGAAAGTTGTAAAAGTGTAGCTCCACCAACAGAAGAGCTGGAAGAATTTGTAGACATATTTCAGGTACAACATTTACTTTTAGATCATTCGGTGGCAAATGGTAATCAGCCACCTCCTCATAGTCTTATACCAGTAACTAGTTCGGCGAATATTTCAACTACACCGAGTTCAGTCGGTAATGCAGTAATCCAGACTGCTACGAGTACAGCAGCAACATCATCATCATCGACAACTGTCACTAGCTTAGCTAAGCCTCAACCAAGACCTCGTCTTAATCTGCAGAAAGCATCGGAATACGCAGCTCAACATCAAGGTTAGCAAATACACTGTGAAAAAACCAAAGCAAAGAATTTAATTTTTTATTTAAAATTTCAGCTGATTCACCTTCATCTCGTCGCATGCTTTTGGATTATCCCAGTCCATATTTGTATGGCAATCACTATCATTCATCACCCAGTGAAGATTTAGTTGCCCTCTGGTTTGGCAGCAATGGCTCCTCAGGTATGTTTCTATTAAAATTTGTTTTAAATGGTCTCATATTTTTATATATTTTCCCACTGTTTGCTACTCAGGCTAGAAAATTTATTAAATATAAATCATTTTTCTTCTGGTTAGTTTAAAAAAAAAATTATTTTATTATGAAATATTTTTTTTTGATATATTTTTAATACACATGTGCATATATACACACATACATATAATATGATCTGTAAAAAAAAACAACAAGAGCAACTGTAAAAGATATCTATTGCAAGCTTGAACAAGTGTGTGTTTGTGTATCTGTGAATGTTTGCCGAATTTCCTTTTTAATTTATAATTGTGTATGTATTGTGTTTGATATACATATGTATGTCTGCCGTTGTAGTATATTTAGTCTATCGTACAAAGCTGTTGCCACCGCATTTAGTTTTTTTTAGTAACGAAAAGGCGTTAAATTGAAATGTTTCTTATTACTGCCTAAAATAATAAACAGTAACAGACGTGACTAAAATTATAGCACAAAAAAATACTTTAGTTACGGTCCTGTTTCAAGACCTGGCTTAAGGTATAAAATAACAACTAAACAAAAACATATAACTTAGATTTTTATTATTTTTATCACCGAAAAATCTTTAAAGTAGATTTGGGTATTGGAAAAATTGAGTTCTTAAGGAATCTTTACGGAGATTTAACACGTTTTCGTACGTTCGTAATAGATGACCATTTTCACAATAAATTCATTTATACTTAAAAAATTTTTATAGACCTTTGTTGGATTTGAATATTGTATATCCGGTAACTATATATGGGTAAGAAAGTCAATCATCTAGTGCAATACACTTCGCTTCAGTCTGCTTGTGATACTATAAAAGAGAGAAAGACAGAGAGAAAGGAAGTTCACATCAGAAAAGTTACAGAGTCGAAGATAAACACTTGAAAGAAAATCCCATAGGGATGCCCCCCATAAGTTAGGTAAGGTTACGAAGGGTAGTAACGAATGAAACTCGCTACCTTAACCCAGACCCTTGTTGGCCTATTGTAAGCCCCTTAAAAAAAGTTAAAAAAAAAAAGAAAGAAAGGAAAAATTGTAGATAGAACGATGCAAGGATAAGAAAAGTAAGCCTGAAATCCGTCAGCGAAAAATCGAAAAAAATTTAGTGTTCATTAGTCACACGCACACGCATAAACCACCTATTTTTCTTGCCATCCAACCCTTTTGATGGAGTTTGCGCTGACAGACTTGTCTGCTTTTTTATACACTGAGGCTCCAATCATCTGGCATGTATCTGCCCATCCAAATGGAACAGATGCTGATGCATGAACCTTATCAACTCATCACCTCTGGACTCAAACAACTCTGCTGGTAAACCGTCAGCACTTGCAGCTTTATTATTCTTCAAGCTAAATATATCTTTTTAAAGCTCACTTCGGCTGGGTGGTGTATATTTTACACCATTGTCGATGATTGGATCAGGGGTATCCTAATTGCCGCCTTCTTCAAATACCAATAATACAAACAAGTTTTCTTTCCATATACTCGGTAAACTTTTCTTACCTCGTTGTCTTGTTGCCTTTTTAAAAAGAAAATGCCTGCATTAAAGTCCTGAGTCTGATGTTTAATTTTTTATGGAAATTTTCCGTTTCATTTCTCACTTCTCGATTTCCTCACACACACGCCTTTCCACGTCTTTTTACTCTTTCTCAAAAGGCGTTTTTCCTCTTTTCACCCGGTATCTTTCATTTGACGATTGCGTTACTTTTGTCTGAAATGTTGCTAAATATGCTGCATTTTTTCGCTCAGTCGCATTACGACACTCCTCATCGTACCACGTGTTAATAATTTAGGTTGTTAATACCATAACACTGAAATGTTTAACATTTTGTTTCCTATTAAAACTAAGTATATATGGAGTTAAAGAGAACGTTTTTTTAAAGTAGTACAATCTCCTTGTCCCTTCGTGGCTCTAACAATTTCTATTCCTCTGATATTCTGATTTAACTAAAATAAAGAACCTTGGAAAACAGATAATAACACATCATGTATAAATGACCCAATAATAAGACGAATCATTTGCTAAACACTAATATCTCATTTATATAAAAAAGTAAAACAAAAAATATTAAATCAATTATTTCAAAATCCAAATTAAGCTCTCATTAAAATAACAAAAATTAAATTTTTCTAAAATAACATAAATTATTTCCTAACAGCAGCATGTCACACCCACCTTTACCAATATTTTTATCCAGTTTTTTTTAAATCTTATCTCTAATATGTTTACTATTGAATGGAACTAAAATTTTCCGAATCGGTGACACAAAAAGCTGGCTTTTGGCAGATAAAAAACATTTTCGGCCACTAAGTGACACAATTTTTAAGTTTTTGCTGTAAGCGTATGCGTTATATTGATTAATAATAACAAGTATACACAATTGTATGCAGTTAAGAGTTTCAAATGAAGAAGTTCTATTTTCATAGCATCTTTGTATCTTTGTCCAAATAAACAAAATTTCGTAAAAACCAGCTTAAAATTTTTAAGTTTAGTAGGATTGATTGTAGTTTAGTCCCGTTTTAATTAAAAACAAGTAAGAGCGCTATATTCGGCTGTGCCGAATCTTATATGCCCTTCACATTGGCAAATAATAAATTAAAAAACCTTGTGCGAGTTTTAAAGTTCATAGAAAAAATTACAAAATTTTAACGTTCGTATGAATAATAGAAATAGATGAAGAAGATTTGAGGTCGAAAGTTTTAAAAGTTTTCGACATTATTCATATTTAAAGGTTAATAAAACTTGTTAAATGTTATGGGATGTTCTAGTCCCCCTGCTCTTCTCCAACTTTTTCTCCAAAATGTATGAATTATTTGATTATTATTATACCCTTCACATAGTGATAGGGTATATATCACTTTGTCATTCCGTTTGTAATTTCTTTATTATTCATTTGCGACCCCATAAAGTATATATATTCTGGATCCTTATAGATAGGGAAGTCGATTTAGCGATGTCCGTCTGTCCGTCTGTCCGTCTATTGAAATCAAGTTTCCGAAGTCAAATAAAAAGATAGAGACCAGTTAATGGTGTCAAACTATCACAAATATCCTGGAGACAATCGCTATTTAAAATCAATAAAATCGGTTCACTATTGACCGAGATATAAGCGAAAACCCAGAGTAACCCATTTTTTTTAGGACAAAATCCGTGCATATATCCCTATATATCTCAGTAAGTAAAGTCACTCTTGCCACAAAACTTGGCACGGATACTCCTAAAGAAGGGACCTTAATAATGGAAAAATTTTTTTCAGATAGAACCAGGGGAAGGGGTAATTTTTTCTACAATTGCACAAATTTGGTGAAATATTTTATGCGCTATATCTCGTAAACTATAACAGCTATCGACTTAAAATGTTCTACAAAAAGTAATTGTATGCGAAGGGCTACGCCTTAAAGAAAAAATTTTTTGGGTGAGGGCAAAAAAAGGGGTAGCTCCCATACAAATCGACAATTATTATCAAATATTCGATACGCTATATCTCGGAAACTATAACAGATATCGAAATGAAATGTTCCACAAAAAGTAATTGCACGCTAAGGGCTACGCTTTAAAGAAAAAAATTTTCGAGTGGGGGCAAAAAAAGGGGTAGCTCCCATACAAATCGACAATTATTTTCAAATATTCGATACGCTATATCTCGGAAACTTTAACAGATATCGAAATGAAATGTTCTACAAAAAGTAATTGCACGCTAAGGGCTACGCTTTAAAGAAAAAAATTTTCGAGTGGGGGCAAAAAAAGGGGTAGCTCCCATACAAATCGACAATTATTATCAAATATTCGATACGCTATATCTCGGAAACTATAACAGATATCGAAATGAAATGTTCCACAAAAAGTAATTGCACGCTAAGGGCTACGCTTTAAAGAAAAAAATTTTCGAGTGGGGGCAAAAAAAGGGGTAGCTCCCATACAAATCGACAATTATTTTCAAATATTCGATACGCTATATCTCGGAAACTATAACAGATATCGAAATAAAATGTTCTACAAAAAGTAATTGCACGCTAAGGGCTACGCTTTAAAGAAAAAAATTTTCGAGTGGGGGCAAAAAAAGGGGTAGCTCCCATACAAATCGACAATTATAATAAAATATTCTATAAGCTATATCTGGGAAACTATAACAGATATCGAAATGAAATGTTTCACAAAAAGTAATTGCACGCTAAGGTCTACGCTTTAAAGAAAAAATTTTTTGGGTGGGGGCAAAAAAAGGGGTAGCTCCCATACAAATCGACAATTATTATCAAATATTCGATACGCTATATCTCGGAAACTATAACAGATATCGAAATCAAATGTTCTACAAAAAGTAATTGGACATTAAGGGCTACGCTCTGAAGAAAAAGATTTTCGGATGGGGGGTGAAGAAGGGGTAGCTCCCATACAAATTAACAATTTTTAAACAATTTTCGATACGCTACTTCTGGAAAACTATTACAGCTATCGACTTCGAATATTTTACAAAAAGTAATAATCAAATAATTCATACATTTTGGTGAAAAACTTGGTGAAGAGCAGGGGGACTAGAACATCTAATAAGTTTTATTAACCTTTAAATATGAATAATGTCGAAAACTTTAAAAACTCTCGACCTTAAATCTTCTTCATCTATTTCTATTATTCATACGAACGTTAAAATTTTGTTATTTTTTCTATAAGCTTTAAAACTCGCACAAGGTTTTTTATTATATTATTTGCAGTACAAAATTACTCGGCTGGGTATATTTAAAGACCAATGTGAAGGGTATATAAGATTCGGCACAGCCGAATATAGCGCTCTTACTTGTTTTTTGTAGAATATTCGAAGTCGATAGCTGTAATAGTTTTCCAGAAGTAGCGTATCGAAAATTTTATAAAAATGTAAATTTGTATGGGAGCTACCCCTTCTTCACCGCCCATCCAAAAACTTTTTTCTTCAGAGCGTAGCCCTTGATGTCCAATCGCTTTTTGTAGAACATTTGATTTCGATATCTGTTATAGTTTCCGAGATATAGCGTATCGAAAATTTCATACAAATCATTAATTTGTATGGGAGCTACCTCTTTTTTTGCCCCCACTCAAAACATTTTTCTCTAAAGCGTAGGCCTTGTTGTCCAATTACTTTTTGTAGAACATTTCGTTTCGATATCTGTTATAATTTCCGAGATATAGCGCATCGAATATTTCATAAAAATCGTTAATTTGTTTGGGAGCTACCCCTTTTTTTGCCCCCACTCAAAAAATTTTTTCTTTAAAGTGGAACCCTTAGCGTACAATTACTTTTTGTAGAATATTTTAAATCGAAAGCTGTTATAGTTTACGATATATAGCGCATAAAATATTTCACCAAATTTGTGCAATTGTAGGAAAAATTCCCCTTCCCCTGGTCCTATCTGAAAACACTTTTTCTGTTATTTAGGTCCCTTCTTTAGGAGTATCCGTGCCAAGTTTTGTGGCAAGAGTGACTATACTTACTGAGATATATAGGGATATATGCACGGATTTTGTCCTAAAAAAATGCGTTGTTTTGGGTTTTCACTTATATCTCGGTCAATAGTGAACCGATTTTGCTGATTTTAAATAGCAATTGTCTCCAGGATATTTCTAATAGTTTGACACCATTAACTGGTCTGTATCTTTTTATTTGACTCCGGAAACTTGATTTCAACAGACGGACAGACGGACATGGCTATATCAACTTCCCACATTGTGCGAGTTTTAAAGTCCATAGAAAACTTTACAAAATTTTAACGTTCGTTTGGATAATAGAAATATATGTAGAAGGTTTAAGGTCGAGAGTCATAAAAGTTTACGACATTATTCTTATTAAAAGGTTAATAAAAGTTGTAAATTTTTATTGGATGTTTTAGTCCTCCTGCTTCTTTTAAACTTTTTTTCCAAAATGTATGAACTATTGGATTGTTACTTTTTGTAAAACATTTAAAGTCGATAGCTGTTATAGTTTCCGAGATATAGCGTATCGAAAATGTCATAAAAAGTGTTTATTTGTAAGGGAGCTACCCCTTCTCCTGCCCCCACCAAAAGACATTTTTCTCAAAAGTGTATTTCTTACTGTACAATTACTTTTTGTAGAACATTTGAAGTCGATATCTGTTGTAGTTTCTAAGATTTAGCACATGAATTAGTTCACAAAATATGTGCAGTATTAAGGAAAATACCACTTCCCTTGATCCTATCTGAAAAAAATTGAACCCTATTTTCAGAGTATCCATGGCAAGTATTGTGGCAAGAATAACTATATTTACTGAGACATATAGGGATATATGCACGGATTTTGTCCTTAAGAAGTGGGTTATATTGGGTTTTCGCTTATATCTCGGATAATAGTCAACCAATTTTGCAGATTTTAAAAAGCGATTGTCTCCAGGGTATTTCTATTAGTTTAACACCAATAACTGGGGATGCAGACAGATATTTAACTCCGGAAACATGATTTCAATAGACGGACATGGCAATATGAACTTCCCTTGCTATAAAGATCCAAAATATATATACTTTAAGGTTTCGAAAAAAAATGTTATTCCAAAAGTAGCGTTAAGCATTTTCTTTATATCTTCGGCACTTATTGTCAGGTTTTTAGGTGATATATCAATTTTTTTGTCTTGTTCTAGTAGTCTTTAGCCTTCTACGTTTATGTACCAAATTTTTAGGTCATGATGAGAAAATATTTTTCTCGAAAGCTTTTGTAAAGGAAGGATTTTGGCTTAAAACACGTTTTAAATATAAATTTTTGGCCCAATTTAGGGGACCCCTTTTTCAGTTTTTTTCGTTATACCTTCGGAATTAAGATTCGGATCTTGAAGAACGCGTTCCAATGGAGATATCAAAAATGTTTTCTTTACAAAAGCTTTATAACTTATGAGAGATTAGTTTATCCGATATGAGGGAAGTACATTAAAGTGATATAAACAGAGATTTTGTAGGTGATATCCTTAAAGGGATACTGGAAGCTGATACCACCAGATCAGAAACTTGGCCTCCTTATGATCAAAATATTGATAAATTGCACTAAAGACCTGAAAAATAAGGCGACTCCTACTTTCGGCATTAAAAGTAAAAGAATTTTTTTAAAACTCCCTTTAACAATGGCGTTGTATCGCGGACTTTTTTTATGTTTTAAGGCGAAATGGTCTCATGTTGTGTGGGTATTAATATTTAATGGCTAATAGTCTCGTCGAATTTGTAAAGTTTTTTTAAAAGTTGTTTTGTTTTACATTGTGCTGCAATATTAATCCCGATTGTTTGTACTTATATTTTTTTTAAACTTTTGGTAGAAAATTGCGTAATTTTCATTAAAAATATTTTAATGGTGTTTTTGATACTGACTTAGTAGTTGCTCTGCTGCTTTTACCATTTATTTAATGCGCCTATTGTGACCAAAAGTCATGTCAATTTTTTTGTCCACTTCATTTACTTAGACTTTATATCAAAACATATAAATCGCTCAAAATTTCAAATTTTCTTTATATTTATTTTTTTTAATTTGTCTTTTTTTCATAAAAAACCAGAATATGAATTTACTATTTACAATAACTTAAGGAGACATTTTCGTTAAATGGATTTGTATTTGCTTAGGCGTTAAATTTAATATTTATAAAATTGTAATTTTTATTAAAAGACCATTAATCCAGTGCTTAAAAATTTTAATGGTAAATTTTCTCATATTACAGCATTAGTTTTATAGAGCACAGCCAGCAGTTTTTAAAATTTATGGCCACAATTGTGATATAAATTTTGCATAAATTTATTGAAATAAAAATATTTTGTTTTTTTTTCTTCAATTTTATTTATTAAGTTTGACATAGGATATTGCTTAACCATTTGAATGGAATTTGCATATCCTTAATGAACAAAATATTTAAAATTCAACAAATTACTTAAAGTTGTGTTTAAAAGCTAAACATTTCTATAGTATTTTAAGTTTATTAAAACTGATTAATATCGAAAGCCTTTAATTGAAGGCATTATGCTTGTATGAACATACTTATCCAAATGGCACACATATCTTCTTAATTTACTTTAAAGTTTTTTTCACGAGTTTGAAAATAAGGCTATTTCTTCTTCTTTACGTATATAATATGCTAACAGTAAAGTGTAATATCTCAAACAAACATGCATTTACTCCTGAATTTCTTGAAGATGAAATGACAAGCAGAGTCATTTTGCTTTTCTTTAAACATAGAGTTGGAAAAAAAGTATTTATTAATATAAATTAAACCAATGCCAGCCTTAGATGTAATTTTTAAAATTTAAGTAATTAAGTCACGGGCTCTAGTTCAATCCCTACTAAATTCTTATTTTTTTTGCAAATGAAGAAATTAATGTTTTACCCTTTTTACGTGTTAGTTTTGAAAAAAAAATTGTACTGAACACAACAAATTTTTACCGATACTGACGGGGTAAAATATATTTTCGAAACCAGCTACGATTTTCATCATCAGTATTTTGTGATCAGTTGTTAGTTCTTTGTTTGTAAGCATCAGCTATTCAACCCCCTGGTCTATATACCATAGTGTAAATAGTTGCCAATTCCGAGGGTAAAAAACTCACTGTTTCTCAAACATGGTGGAGGTGCACAGAATGGCATCACTGAATAAATGTTTAGAAAACCTAGACGCGACTACCCAGACAAGTTGTCCTTTAGAAATACGTTTCCGATTTTCAGATGTTGTAGATGCTGCTGATAACCAAAATAATAAAAAAACGCTTTGGGTGTTGATAAAGTAAGCAAAAAAATGTTTTTAGAGCTTCCTTTTACCGCTAGTAGAATTATCCTTTTTCTTTAATACCATTATTGAACATTTACCGCCAATATGGAAAGTTGCCTTGGTAAAGATGATTCCTAAGCCTGGTTAAGATTCTCCGAAGGTGACCCCTCCAATAAGTTTGTTACCAACTTTGTCAAAATTGTTCGAAAAGCTCTTTAAAAACAAGCTGACTCCGGTCATGAGTGGAAAAAACTGCATTCCAAATTACCAATTTGGTTTTAGAAGTCAACATAGTACAATCGAATAAACTTACAGACTGGTGCAGGTTAAAAGAAAAACCTTTGAGAAAAAGAAGTACTGCTCGGCGCTTTCTATAGATGTCGCTCAAGCTTTCGATAAAGTATGGCACGAAGACCTGTTAAATAAGCTTAAGCTGAACCTTCCAGAGGGAGACCAAATAAGATCTTCTCAACCAATAGGGGCTGGTGTACCTAAAGGGAGTATACTTCGTCCAATTCTGTACGTGCTTTACACGGCAGATATGTCAACCAACAGTTTTACCCACACGTCAACATTTGCTGATGATACCGCTTTTCTCAGCATTCACAAAGACCCTAAAGAAGCTTCGAACCAACTGCAATAACACGTAAACCAAGTATATAAATGGTCAAAGTTATGGGCAAAAAAATTAATGATCAAAAATGTACTCACGTAACTTTGACTTTAAGCAAAGGAACGTGCTCTCTAATCCGTATTAACAACCATATGGTGCCTCAACGATTTGAAACGAAATATATTGGAATTTAGGTTCTCATAATAAAATTAATTTTTAAATAATGAGAATAATTATCCCCCAAAAACTTCTACTTATTTGGGGAAAGTTGACTCGGTACTTAAAGATTTGATAATTTGCGTAATACAAGTTGCTGGTAGAAGAGAGCCGGGAAATTCATCGGTTTCTTATATTCTGTGATCAGTGATCAACGCGAGTGCTGGGGCAAATACCAGGGTGTTCGTTCTAAGGTATGTAGGGTAAAGAAAGAATGACGAAAGAACTTTTCGGGGGGCGTTATGGGTTCCGGCAAAACAAGCATACTATGCAAACATCCAGCTAAGCCCAGCACAATCCGTAGAAAAAGTCAGAGGTGGACGAAAATCAGTGAAGAGACTCTAAGTGCCCTATCAGACGCTCGCTTTCTAAGACTTGCAGGCATCTTCGTCCTCTCAAATTTTTCCATAATATGCTAAAAAATAGAAATTGCAATATTTGAAAAAAAATTAAATGCAAATTGACTTATTCGGACTTTAAACGGACGCAATCTTGCCGGAGCAACTGCAACCGTATTATTTCTTGACTGATTATGGCCTTTAGAAAATGTCCGTGTCAAAATGGTAGAGGAGTTTGGGAAAATAAGAATAGCTGCTCTTTGGTGAAGAAAAAGTGCCTCCATTCCTAACCGTATTGTCTGGGGCCTGTAAGAGAGAGCTTAAAGCACGCCTGGGCTTATGGCACCGAATTGGTTAGACTGATGCACCTGGGTTATCGTTTTTTCTAGGGATCCAAAAATCTCTGATGATAAAGATTCGCTGGCAAGTTTAGCTTAAGTTAAATTGACAGTTCTTCGTGTCATACTCAAATAATCGAAAGCGTGAAAGACATCAAAAATCATATTTTCTTATATTGAGTACCGATATATGAACTTGTTCAATGGCGCTATGTTGCCTTCTAAAGAAAGGTTTGAATTAAAAATACTATTATTGTTGTTTAAGATCGGAAGTCAACTAAAGGCTATTTCGGTAATTTCGGCATAGTTGGTAACAGACTTAATCTTTCAAGGATCTTGATTTTGGCCTAGAAGTCACCTTTCTGATTGACGAGAAGTATTCAAGTCGTAACATGGCGTTAAATTAAAATAAAGTTATTTTGTTTAAAGAGCAAGGCAGCTAACAAATTAGGCTGTGAAGCACCAATAGGCGGTTCATGACTCACGTCAGAATATGTGTTGGTAGTAAACACGTTCTGTTAATATTTTGCGGAAAAATTACGCTCTAATTCCTTATCTTGCCTAAGTTTCTTTTAAAAAATGCAGGTGCAATCTTGGCAATAATTGGCTTTTTAGGTTTTTGACTGATTGAAATAGTGAGTAGTTTAACTATGGAGTTGTATCTGGATCTTCCAAGTTAGCTTGAGTAATGCTATTTCTTGTGTCTTCAGCAAATTCCTAAATTGACTTTTACATTATTTCAAGTTAAGTAGTTAAAAGTTGGGGCGATCTGGAACTTTGCCAATTTCTTCGGGCTCTTATTTTCTCAAACAAAAGCTGTTTCTTATCTGTAGTAAAAACTCCGTTGTATCAAGTCTGGCGACCGGAAGGAGAAGCGTATCAATGCTTAAATATTAAAGACTTTGTTTAAGGTATAAACCATTATGAAGCAACCCTGACCTATTTCCCAATATTATTTATTTATATGCAAATAGTTTTATTAATGTAAATACATACATACATATTTACAAACAAACATACATACATATGTGCAATGTTGAGACATTCAGTTTTTAATTCAAATGCATTTCCAGCATTACCGTTAATTTATTTCAGACTTCTAAATATCAACAATTTATCAAAATCCAATTTAAATTTTTTATAATCTCAAAACAAAATTTGTTCTCTTAAATATCATGACAAAACTACTATTTGCTGAATTATCAACTTAAGTAATCCTGATGTAAGAGCTTTATGCAGACTTGTGTACGTAAAGACATACTTACATACATATGGATGTCTGTATATGTATTTAGAAATCTTCACTACCAAACTACTCTAATGAAGATTAATTGCAATCGCTTCTCCTTGTTGAAGTGGTATTAATTGCACTGGAGACTGGAGATGGGGCAGGCTGGGACATTAATAGCTTAAGGCGCAACAGCAGCCATAATGACAACAACGGCAATAAGAAAATCGTCAACCGAAAATGTAACCAATTTTATTTGCATTGCAATTTGCTTTATTTCCCGAAAAGTTCGCCGCATGTCCGTCTGCTTGGCTGTCTGTTTGTCCATCTGTCCGTTCAGTTGTCTGTCTGCTTTGTTTTGGTTTGTCTGTTAAGTGTCTCGCTGGTAGGCATTTTTGAAAATTGTTTGCCATTTGTTTGTCATTCAGTGTTGTTGTCTGTTTTAAAATCTGTATTTTTAACATATTGAAAATAACAACAAAAAAGAAATAAAGAAAAAAAACATACTTTAAGCCAAGTTTCCTTTTCTCTTAATTCGGTTATTTCCTCTGTCATCACCTTTTCTACCAAGAGTACAAACTCATACTCACACACACCTTCACTTATATATAAGTCGCATATGGTGGATTTTAAAATCACAGGGCAGTTTCGACGTAACGTTCGACATCGAAGGTTTTCGCAAAATGATGTATTTTAAAAAGGTTACTGCATTCATTTAAATTTTATCAACTCATTTATCATAGGTGCACATGAACTTTTTAATATTTATATATTTTTATATATGTATATTTTTTTCGCTAATCGTCATTCCCCTTTGTTGCCAGGGGAATGCAAAATATGTACAAAACTCCTTTTAATGACAGTTTGAACACTACTCTCTAAAAAAATTGGAATGAATCTGAAGTTAATATTAAAATTTAACTCAAAATCACAAACAAAATTATAAAAATATATTGAACTTTTGTTTAAAAAGTCACACCAGAGAATGTCGCTTATTAGGAAGATCAAACCGCGACTGCTCCTTTTTTTAATATTGTTGGTGAAATTCCTGCAACATGTGTACCAAGTATATATAAAATCTTTGCGGAAAATGTGTGGCAAAGTAGCTTTAACAGCATCTTAAGCAACTAATGCTTAAAAAACGCATTGAGAAAAAAATATTTATAGGTTTGTCATTCCGTTTGTAACTTCTTTAATATCTATCTGCGATCCCATAAATTATCTATTTTCTTAGTCCTTATAGATAGGGAAGTCGATTAAAGGATGTCCGCCTGTCCGCTTGTTCATCTGTCAATGCTATGGTTGAAATCAACTTATTGAAGACCCTCGATGTCCCATAAATCCCTAATATATACCAAATTATTGAAAATGCTAACGAAAAAATGTCTAATAAAACCCAGAAAAATCGCACGATAACTGATTAAGATAAAAGCCAAAAACCAAAATTACCTCTTTTTATTTCTCTTATATTTGTACATTATTACTTTTACTACTGGCCCCGAGCTGGCCCTCACAATGTGCAATGTAAGACCGACTTTCATTATTTTTCCCCACGAATAAAATATACCTAATGTCCACCCCTAACAGGGTTGACATAAGGAATTTTAAAAAATAAGGTAAGAGCCCCTACAACTTCTCCGGAGTCGCCCTAGAGGATTTAAATATATTACAGCATTAGTTTTCCTTCCCGAACATATTCCTTAAGCATACTTACCCCTTATCTTCATCACTCAATTGAGTTGGCACATAAAATTTAAAAAAATAGTGTAAAAACGCCCTCCTTTAGAAAAATAAAGTGTGGGACCGACCCCATATTACAGCATTAGTTTTCCTTCCCGAACATATTCCTAAAGCATACTTACCCCTTATCTTCATCACTCAATTGAGTTGGCACATAAAATTTAAAAAAATAGTGTAAAAACGCCCTCCTTTAGAAAAATAAAGTGTGGGACCGACCCCATAAGTTCTCTCTTTTAAACATATTCCTAGAACATACTTAACCCCTATCGCCAAAGGGATTTCCGATACAAAGTTTGGGAAACTGTAATAAGTCCTCCCTTACAGCTTCCAGGGTGCCTGCGGATAGGTCAAGTGTGGGACTGATCCCAAATATTTTTTTTGCACACATTTTTCTAGAACATACTACCAATCTTCACCTCCTAAGGACGAAAACTCCCACAAGCTTTGAAGGGTATATAAAATTCGGCACAGCCGAATATAGCGCTCTTACATGTTTTAAACAAATTTCACCCTCTAAAAAAAACGTAATGTGACATGTTCATGTGAGATGGATGAGCTGGACCAGTCCTTTAACCTAAGGAACCAGTCACGTCAATAGTTTTAAACCAGTCCTCTTCCCCGTATGGATTCTGCAATAGAAATTCGAGCATTTTTGCGACAAGTCCCAAATGCTTAAAGTGTTACACTTATTTTATTTATAACTTGTATGCCATTTTTGTTAAAAATTTATTGAATTTAGGTGAAAGTAGTGTTGGGTACAGCCAAGGGAATGATACAAATGCTTGGGTAGGCAATTCTTTTAGAGCAAACCAACTTTTAGGGAAGATATTCAACTGATTACGAAGGACATTTAAACCTTAATTTAAAAGTTGATGAAAAATATTAATAAATAAACAGAAACAGCAAATTAACCGGTAACTTTAGAATCGCCCATATAAACTTTGTTTCTTTTTATATATTTTAGTTTCCAAACAAAAGTTCAAAAGACCTCCACGTCGATGGTCTTACAAAAACCAACTTAATTGCACAAATCTATTGTAATCAAACCATTTACTGGATCTGCAATTTTTTTTTCTTAAATCTTTTGTTTCATTTATTTGTTTTGTCATGGTTCATTTACTATCATTTCTTTGCTATTTGCCTTTGTGGTCAAAAGTTGAAGAGGCTTCTGATAAATGATTTTATTCAGGTGAAAAGAAGATGCGATGTTTTTTTCATAAGATTAGGTTTTTGTTAAAATCTTAGAAAAGAAGTCGTTGCTGACAGATTTTGCTAAGTTTAAAAATATGGGGAGCGCTGTGAAAAACTAGTGATTAAAAAAGTAAAATAAAATTTTAAATTTTCTGTTGTACGTTTTTTCAAAAAATTCCCTTGTAAGTCGATTATTATATTGTTTTATCAAAACTAAAGTTCTTTTAAGTAACTGATCACATATTTTTATTAATATAAAAAAGATAATTTGTAGGCAATTTACCATAACAAGCATCAAGTAAACCAATTTAAATTTTAGTTAAAGACATTTTATTGACAACTTTTTGATTAAAGAATTGGAAAAACTTTGTAACTTTAAAACTCATAAATAATTATTTAATTTAAATTTAGTGGCAGTCTAATAATCTAAATTTCAAATATTGGCGTCTGCGCATGCATTTATTTTAATTATATTTTACAAATATTATTTCTGACCGGAGTGACAAATAACTTTTTGTTTTAAAATAAAATACATATATTTCAAACGCCTTTTCAATAATAATTTATCATATCAATTGAGACGTTGTCTGGAGTCAGGCTTTAAATTATTTGATATTAAAATAATATTTTGTATGTGAATGATGAAATCTGCGAAGTAAATCTAATGTGAATAGGACGATTGAAATGATAAAATTCAAATGAAATTTGGTTAAAAGAAAATACTGTTTTTTAAGAAATATTTGAAAAAAATAAAATAAAACAAGTAAGAGCGCTATATTCGGCTGTGCCGAATCTTATATACCCTTCACATTGGTCTTTAAATATACCCAGCCGAGTAATTTTGTACTGCAAATAATATAATAAAAAACCTTGTGCGAGTTTTAAAGTTCATAGAAAAAATAACAAAATTTTAACGTTCATATGAATAATAGAAACAGATGAAGAAGATTTGAGGTCGAAAGTTTTAAAAGTTTTCGACATTATCCATATTTAAAGGTTAATAAAACTTATTAAATGTTCTAGTCCCACTGCTCTTCTCCAACTTTTTTTCCAAAATGTATAAATTATTTGATTATTACTTTTTGTAGAATATTCGAAGTCGATAGCTGTAAAAGTTTTCCAGAAAAAGCGTAACGAAAATTTTATAAAAATTGTTAATTTGTATGGGAGCTACCCCTTCTTCATCCCCCACCCGAAAATTTTTTTCTTTAAAGCGTAGGCCTTGTGTTCCAATTACTTTTTGTAGAACATTTGATGTGGATATCTGTTATAGTTTCCGAGATATAGCGTATCGAATATTTTATAATAATTGTCGATTTGTATGGGAGCTACCCCTTTTTTTGCCCCCGCTCAAAAAATTTTTTCTTTAAAGTGTAGATCTTTGCGTACAATCACTTTTTGTACAACATTTTAAGTCGATATCTGTTATAGTTTCCGAGATATAGCGTATCGAATATTTTATAATAATTATCGATTTGTATGGGAGCTACCCCTTTTTTTGCCCCCACTCAAAAAAATTTTTCTTTAAAGTGTAGATCTTTGCGTACAATCACTTTTTGTAGAACATTTTAAGTCGATATCTGTTATAGTTTCCGAGATATAGCGTATCGAATATTTTATAATAATTGTCGATTTGTATGGGAGCTACCCCTTTTTTTGCCCCCGCTCAAAAAAATTTTTTTTTTGAAGTGTAGATCTTTGCGTACAATCACTTTTTGTAGAACATTTTAAGTCGATATCTGTTACAGTTTCCGAGATATAGCGTATCGAATATTTTATAACAATTGTCGATTTGTATGGGAGCTACCCCATTTTTTGCCCCCACTCAAAAAATTTTTTCTTTAAAGTGTAGATCTTTGCGTACAATCACTTTTTGTACAACATTTTAAGTCGATATCTGTTATAGTTTCCGAGATATAGCGTATCGAATATTTTATAACAATTGTCGATTTGTATGGGAGCTACCCCATTTTTTAAGCCCACTCAAAAAATTTTTTCTTTAAAGTGTAGATCTTTGCGTACAATCACTTTTTGTAGAACATTTTAAGTCGATATCTGATATAGTTTCCGAGATATAGCGTATCGAATATTTTATAACAATTGTCGATTTGTATGGGAGCTACCCCATTTTTTGCCCCCACTCAAAAAAATTTTTCTTTAAAGTGTAGATCTTTGCGTACAATTACTTTTTGTAGAACATTTTATGTCGATAGCTGTGATAGTTTCCGAGATATAGCGTATCGAATATTTTATAACAATTGTCGATTTGTATGGGAGCTACCCCATTTTTTGCCCCAACTCAAAAAAATTTTTCTTTAAAGTGTAGATCTTTGCGTACAATCACTTTTTGTAGAACATTTGATGTGGATATCTGTTATAGTTTCCGAGATATAGCGTATCGAATATTTTATAACAATTGTCGATTTGTATGGGAGCTACCCCATTTTTTGCCCCCACTCAAAAAAATTTTTCTTTAAAGTGTAGATCTTTGCGTACAATTACTTTTTGTAGAACATTTTATGTCGATAGCTGTGATAGTTTCCGAGATATAGCGTATCGAATATTTTATAACAATTGTCGATTTGTATGGGAGCTACCCCATTTTTTGCCCCCACTCAAAAAAATTTTTCTTTAAAGTGTAGATCTATGCGTACAATTACTTTTTGTAGAACATTTTATGTCGATAGCTGTGATAGTTTCCGAGATATAGCGCATAAAATATTTCACCAAATTTGTGCAATTGTAGGAAAAATACCCCTTCCCCTGGTCCTATCTGAAAAAACTTTTTCCATTATTTAGGTCCCTTCTTTAGGAGTATCCGTGCCAAGTTTTGTGGCAAGAGTGATTATACTTACTGAGATATATGGGGATATATGCACGGATTTTGTCCTAAAAAAAATGGGTTACTCTGGGTTTTCGCTTATATCTCGGTCAATAGTGAACTGATTTTGCTGATTTTAAATAGCGATTGTTAGCGGGATATTTGTAATCGTTTGACACCATTAACTGGTCTGTATCTTTTTATTTGACTCCGGAAACTTGATTTCAACAGACGGACAGACGGACAGACAGACAGACAGACAGACAGACAGACAGACAGACGGACAGACGGACAGACGGACAGACGGACATGGCTATTTCAACTTCCCTATCTATAAGGATCCAGAATATATATACTTTATGGGGTCGCAAATGAATAATAAAGAAATTACAAACGGAATGACAAAGTGATATATACCCTATCACTATGTGAAGGGTATAAAAATATAAATTTTTACTTATGTATGAGGCGAAAAATGCAAAAAAATTCAGAAAAGCCAATGATTTTTTATGGCATAAGAATAATGGTGTTAAATTTAATCTCCTTTTTTTTACTTTGAAACGAGGGTTGCATGGAAAGACAATAAAATTACTTGCAGACAATTCCGTTGAAAGCGGTCACACCATTTTTAATAAATCTCTGGTTATAATTGGAAAATTTAAAATATTTAATTTAAAAAAAAAACAAAATCAGAGTCACTTTTTGAGTCGCTCGGAGCATGTCTGTTCATCTGCCTTTAAAGTTTCCGAAGCCAACTCATATCATACAGACCATGTTTCAGTGCCAAAAAGTCTGCAGAGATACTTCAGGCAATATTCTTAAGTAGTAACTGTGCCAATAGTCCCCTACAATTGTATAAATTATATGAAATTTGAATCTATATAAGCTCTGTACTTTAAACCTACTACGAATTAGTTCCAGTGTGATTTGTACATTAAAGAAAAAAATTCGTTTGCCAGGTGCTGGGGTAATGGCAGCCTTCATATGAGCAGATAATTTTATGAAATATTTAATAGTTTGTGCTTTGAAAAATATCAAAGTTTGCGAATTTCAACCTGCCACAAACTAATTTTGCTTGGATGGATTTATTTTCAAACCACTAATGTAGCTCTCTTAGTTCTTTAGGGATAAGAAAGAAGCTTATGTGAAAGGTGTATAAAACTAGTTGCAGCCGAGCACCGAACCCTTACCTTATGTTTTTATGTATTAAACTTTTCCTATTTTTTTCTACGGGGCAGTAACCTATTATTATATTTCAAGGCACCAAATTGTTTCCAAATTAGGTGACTTAAATTTATTTAAGAAGTTTTTTTGTAAACAAAGGCCAAACCCATTAAAAGTTGTCATGATTAGTCTGATTTTTATCATAGAGCCACAATGCAAATATAAATCGGAAATTTGTGTTTTGGGTTAAAACTGCCTCGATTATTATTTAATCTTTGCAAACATTTTCCATTTATTTATTACTTTATGCCACCAAAAATTAAATAGGGCCTCTAAAGAGCGAGTCGTTATTTATCCTGGGCCTATATAACTCCATATCTTGGTAGTCGCTGTGAGACTATTTCTTAATCAGGCCCTCTGTTAGCTTGTTAACTATTTTAGCACTATGCTTTTAAGCACTTAGGACTTTTAATTGTATCTTATGACAAAACTGGTCTACACTTAAAAATCATGTTAAACACAGTTACTTCCAGAAAATTGTTACTGTAACTGAATGCTAGATATTAAGGAAGTAGTCTGTAAAGTTATTTTTAAATGTAGAAACAGTAATTGGCGTTTCAGATGACGATATTATGATTTTTCCTTTTTAGTTTTAAGTAAATCCTCTTCATTTGAATTGGTTTGACGATGTTGTTTTGTTGTCTTCCAAATTAATATTATTTTGTCATAAATTATGGAGTATCGTGCATCTCTAGGTATGTTTTGGGTACCCGCGGCTTCTTCAGCCCTTCCTGCAGTACAATTTGGCATCTTTCTTATAGTATGGAAAAACAACCTCGGGTTTCTACCTTCTACTTTTCTAAGTATAGGTTCTTCAACAGTCAACCCTAATGGATCCGTAAAGTTTGTAACGCTGAAATATCCTGCAGAAAATTTTGCAGCAATTGTTGGTTATATCCTTTAGGTATTCTGTAAAAGTGTTAGCTTGCAGCCATATTTTACTGGCGTTTAACGGGGTTGACTTTACACATATGTTAGATGTTCTAAATTTGGTTCGTATGCGTGTTTCTAAACTTCTCCATACTACACACAAAAAACTACAAAAAAAATTTTTCAAACAAATTCTTGTTCAAAATAATTAATTTTTTTAGTCAATTTATTTAATAGTCTCTAATAATATTTTTATTTGATTTTTAAATCAAACAAAATTTTCGCCTAGACAAATAAAATATTTAACCGGCTCAGCAAAATTTTTTAACAGAAACTAAAATTCTTGCAAAATTGTTTGTCTAAATTTACAACTTTCGTTGTAGGTCCTCAGCCAGACAAAATATTTACTGATTCTCTGAAATTTGTTACTGATTCTACAACTCAGTTTTTTCTGTGTAGCTATTGAAGTTGTTACTCTCACCTTACCTTCTGCGCCAGTCGTCACTTGCTTTGTCATTTTACTTTCTAAAAATCAGCAGTTATGTACGTGTGTGGCCAGTTGACCTTGTAACATAACCTGATCTGTGCTAACGCTGTGAATTCTAATGGCTTTAAGGTATTCTAAAATAAATCTTAATATCGTTATTGCAAGCTTTTCTTTACAGGTTTTACAGCTGACCTTGCATGTGTAAGATTTTGTACAGCACTGGATAAATAGCATCGAATCCTTGGGTTGGTTTTAAAGACCTTGAACAGACCTTGCTCCTCTCGTAACTAATCACGAGACAACGAGCATCCCTGTCCATTTATTTTTTTTTATGAAAGGCTTACTGTTGTCCTCATTATTTACGAACAGAAAAATAGTGGAAACGCGTATAGAGTTGGCCTGATAGTTATAACAGCTTCTGTATGGTCAAAAATCTACTTTTTCATTTGGCAACTACTTTGTACTTTAAATTCTCCTGTGTATTCTGAACGTTCGTTAATGGTAATAAGCAGAATAAGAAGTTGCGACATATAGACTTCCTTAATTATTCTACGTGGCAGTTGAAAAAAAATTATTTTGCTTATTAAGGATTTAAACTATAAAAATCACAAAATTTTACAGAAAATGCACTAATTTTTTTAAAAGTTTAATTTAAGCAAAAACATAAGAAAACAAAAATTTAAAATATTATTCAGGATTTGATCCCTTAGTTTATTTACTAAGTGTTTAAAAAAGGGAAAACGAAAATCAAAACAATTAAGTAACGTAAATGATGTTGAGTTTTTTTGAAGGGACCCATGAATGTTTAGGTTTGTTTATTATAATTCTCATTAAGTTTATTGAGGTTATTATATAAAGGCAGAAAATATTTATGAGTTTTTTCAAGAATTTGGTTTAAGTCTACTGATGATTTGGTATAAGAACCAATGAAATGCATATAGACACAACCATAGACGCACCTGGTAAATTAATTTAGGACAACAATTTTATCGTTTGCACTAATGTTTTCTTTTGGTGATCCTCGTTAAATAAACTCATTTACACTCTACAACTAAAGTCTAAAAAATTTGACGAGAGACTTTAATTTCTCTTTAAACTGGCACTTTACTGTTGCAATTATATTGTGGATTGAAAAAAAAAAGAATTTAATCGACAAAGATTAGCAGCCTGCAACAGATTTCCTATCTGCTGTGTCTGTTGATTTTATATTTGTCTTTTTTGTTGTTGGTATTTTATTTTGCTTTTAACGGAAATCAATGACATGGTGGTCTCCGCCAATAGTTTTGAGACCATTAAAAACACCAATCTATGGCAACAGTTCTTTGCCACAATAACTGTTGCAATGTGGCCCCACATAGCAATAACAATTCTTTTAAAGTATACATGTTTGCAGTTGTTGTTGATGTTGTTGTTGTTGTTGTAAGTGCAGCTAATGTTTAATTAAGGTGATTGGTAGTGTTGATTTTTTATGTTGTAAAGTTGCCACTTACAATGTTGTTGGTACTGTCTGTTGCTGGTGGTGCTGGTTGTGGTATTTGTTGTTACAACAGAAGTGTTGAGTAACAATTGAAAGATATGGTGAAGTGAAAAACAACAACAATAACATTAACAACACATTTTATGTCAACATCAAATGCTGACATTGTGGCTGACATCAGAAGTAGAACCTACAGATCCGCAAAAGAAAAAAATATTTTTTTGAAGCAACGCACAACAATAATGTAAGGTTTAAGTGAATTAACGTTTTTTCGAAGTTAAATTAAGGGATTTGAAGAGCTTAGAGTGTAAATTCTTTTATACCGGGAAACAGATAATAAATGGATTTAAAAAAAAAATTAGAGTTAAACAATGTAAACAATCTCATAATGAAATCAGTTAAAACGCAAAATATATTTTCAATCAGACTATTGGTACAGGGAGGTATAAATTAAAGATTAGTTAATATAGACTTAAGTTAGTAAGAATGATGTCTTAAGCAAAAAGAAGTTAAAATATTCAAACATTTAAAAAAAGTTAATGTACATATATCGACCGCTACAATGCAAAAAAGCGGTTCGAAATACTCGGAGGAGATAAAAAAGTAATTTATTTTCAATATCAATATTAACAAAAACCTTTCGGTTCTAAAATTTAGCCACGCTCGGTTTGGTGCATCCCGATAGCACCTTTTTACTTCTGAAAAAAGCTTTCAATAAACCCTCTTGAGTTTCATTATTAAAGTCGTTACTTTTCAAAACAGGAAGCAAAAAAATTCTTTAAGACGTATGTTTTACTAATACCAATTAAAAATTAAATATATTATAATTTGGTTGTTAGGCCCTTTTGCACTTAAGGTGACAATATATTGCTGTAACTTGTCATGTTAAATGTTTTCATAACAATATAAACTGCTTATTTACAAGTGATTGAAGAAACACTTAAATATATCCCCACTATGCACTGAATAAATTTGCCAATTGTTAACCACTTTTTTAAAATAACCAACTCAATGTCATTAATACAAAAGTACATATTTTACATTTTCACTTTCCCGATGTGTTGAGTGTCATCTTGCACACATTTCAATTGTTTTTTTTCAAGATTTGCAAATAATTTAAGCTTTTTTATCTTTGCATTGACAACTGAAGACAACTGGCAGCTGTAGAAAAAGTTGCTATGTGTAAACAACAATAACAGCAACTTAAAAAAACAACACAAACACATTAACATCAAGGTTGTCAATTGGTGAGACAAGGTATTACACGTCTAAATGTTAACAGGCAATGTAACACTTTTCTTTCAAATTATAGTGATACACTTTACCTTTCCCATAGTGGAGAAACTGACATCTAGGTTTGTCAAGCCCGGTCGCGGATTAAAGGGAGGGAAAAAAGGAAATTAACCCCCCTAAAAGGTTTAAAACTTCATATTTGATTTAATGCTGATTTTTAAAAATATTGATTTATCAATAATGTACTTTATTTGAGTTAGACCAATTTAGAAAAAATGTGTGTTATATTTAAGCTTAAGCAAATATTCTGTTTACTTTTAACAAGTCAATTTTTTTTATTTTAAGTTAAAATTATTGTCTTTAAGTTAATTTTAACTAAACTTAAGTAAAGTTAATGAACTAAAATTAAGTTTATGTTTAACTCAAACGTAGTTCAATCTTTTTTCTGAGTGTAGCCATGAAACAAACGTTTTATATATATATTAAACAAATGCATCGTATATTCAAAGATGTTCTTGCTTTTGGAAAAATGTTTTTGAAGACACAAGTAAACTTTCGCCTTGAGGTGGCAAATCAAATACAAATCTGCACTTCAACAAGAAATTTAAAATCGAGAACGTTTGTTGTCTACTATAAAAACTATACTTTCCCTCAGGAGGCGTAATATACCTCTCCGTGAACATCGAGACGATGGCCCTTTGCTATCTTTTTTAAATACATGCTCGAAAAATGTTTTCGTTCACTTCTGCGATTTCGTATAGATGCCGGAGATAAAATTTTAGGCCACAATTTATAAGTTTCCCCTTTAGATTGTTATATATTTTGAAAACAATTCAAAATGAAATAAACAAAAGTTGCCATAATCTCATTTTAGAAATCACACTAAAAAATATTTGCGACACTTAATACTATTCGATTATGTTTGAGGAAACCGCTGATTTATTAAAAAAAACCAAATTTCTTTTGCTTTATGGTATTTTAACTCAAACGTAAAGTTAGTTAAAGAAGAATTTTTTGACTTTATCGACACATTTGAAGAGTTTTTAAATGATATTGGCGATGACATCGAAGTATCTTTTAGTGGGAACACACTATCATCAGTAGTTTTAGGAGCTTTAAAAAACGTTCGTCTTGCTTTGGAAAATTGTGTAGGGATTGGAACTGACAGGTATCAATTGATATTGGCAGAAAATGAAGCAGTAAAAAAATACAAGAAACCGCAAAAATGTAAAACGAACGTCTTGCTATTCTCATAAACTTACCAACTTGATATCGAAAGGTAACAACCCAGCAAAAACTTTACTTACAAAATAAGTAGAAAAGTAAGAAGAATTATCTCTGAGCACTACTTACAATTCGATGTCTCAAAACGAATCCAATATTATTTGGGTAGTCATACCCCACAAAATAAGTACTTTTATTTTTAATGATTTAATTTCAATAATAAGTAGTCGCAAATAGTTTAAAAATAAGAAGAAGACTTTTATATATTATTTTTTTATATACTTAATATTTTTAATTTAAAAATTTAATTTTTTTTACTTACGGTACGTAGATGAGATTCGATCCAGGGTCTTTCCGCACTCAAACACCAGCGCTCTACCTCTAGACACCTTGTTTTTAAATGTAAAATAATACATTAAAACTACAAGTTTTTTTCTGCTTGATTTGTTGAAGTACTCCGAATAGATTTGATTTAAAAAAATCTTATGATTTTTCAAATCATAACGTGCTCTTAGTAAGTCATTACAAATTAAATAACAAAAAGAAGAAAAGTGTCATATAAGGCTACAAAATAATGAATTAAAGAAGTGATTATAAAAAGCTTGTAAGTAATTTAGCTTCCGTTCTAACATGGTATTTATAAAGCCTATACATTTGCTTGGTTTTTCGTTATTAAAATTGTCCGTATATGAGAACTACATGTTAATTACTTTGACAGTTGGGGTCATTTCCTGGCTAATTGTTTAATTAAAACAAAGGAAAAAAAATTAGTTTTAGTTGACATATAAAAGGGGGACAATAATTTTTTTATTTAAATTTATTTTAAGCGAAATGTACAAATTGAAGACCATTTTAAGAAGTAAATATTGGGGAAGGAAAACAATAAAAAGTAAAATGAATGATATGATTTGTATACAGTAGAGGGTCAAAGAGGATCTTTACTCTTTGCTCATACTGCCAATTTGAATAGGCAATACGAAATATATTATTGTAAGATTTACTCTGTAAATGAAAAAAATATATAAATTACTTTACAATTTTATTTTTAGCCGGGGGGTTGTCTGTTGTCATTTTCGTTATGCCTTCTATTTTTTTATAAGCGACAAATGAACTGAACTGAACTGAACCTATTGTATCACATACAATAATTGCAATGTATTTTATTTCATCTAAAATATGGATGATACTTACGATTTAGTCAAGTTGCCAAAGAAAATTTAAACTTCGTCTAACTTGTAAAATAAAAATATTTCCGTTTACCTTTCCCGATAACATGTAAGTAAAATAGGTGATGTTTACAGCCAAAAACACTACTACCGTCCAAAGAACACTGATGATGAAATTACGAAGCTGACTTCAAAAATGCATTCTACTCTGCTAGTATCGGTAGAAAGAACCTGTTTTTTTCAAATAAAAGTTTCTTTTAACGCTAACGGAATAATTATAATTTCTTCTAATAAAAAGCAATTAAATAATGAACTTAAGCCAAAATAAAAATAAAACTTTTTCTTAAAAATATTAGTTCAACGGAGGAGGAAAACAAACTATATTGGCTTGAAACATTTGTGACAGTGCGAAGTTTATTTAAATGTTAAAAGGGACTTTTTTTAAATAATACACGCTATTTTTAACGTAAAACAAAGAAGGATATAAAAATATGTGAGATTTAAAGCTTAGAAATTTAAAAAATCTGCTTGATGCTTAAAGCATTTATCAGAAAGATTCTGCTACGCTTAGGAAAAATATTTTTGAAGCCACAGGATAGTTTCCAGCTTGTTAATCAAATGCATACTGCTTAGCTCTAACTAAAAAATCAAGAAAGAGGAGCATTTAATATATTTTCTGTGTTGTTACCAAGCTGATAGTCCGTTGCTACCTTTGAAAAACATAAACTCCAAAGGTATTTTTCACTCTAACGATTTTGTATAAAAAAAACTAGTTAATGGGCCAAAAGGTTACTAGTGCTTGTTTATCTCCAATATTACTTGCTAACTTACCAGGTAAGCAAAGGTTTTGCTGGGACATTAGAAAGCGGACGAAAAACGCTTGTTTGTTAAATTACACCAACAACAATATGGAATTAATATTATTTATCTGAAACTGCACATATACAAGAACAAATATAATAGTTTTAGCTATAAAAGCATTAGTTATTAGATCTAGAGCGGAAAACATAGGCCTTGCATAAGATACGTTAACGAAGAGAAAACAATACATACGTCTTCAATGCAAAGATTTTAAAGAACAGTTTATCGGCAACATCGAAAAGTAGTAGGGAGATCTACCTCGGTACCGCTATAAACAAAACAAACTATATCAGTTTCGAGATAAATAAAGATGCCACTTTGGACTAAATAAGCAGTTTACAGAAAAGCAGTTCCTCTAAAACGAACTGATATTACCCGTGTTTTTACATGGTTCTGAAACATGGGTAGTTGCGTAAGCATATGAGGCAGTGCTAAAAATTTTCAAAAGAAAAATCTATGGATCAATCTGCGTTGACGGGGAGTACCTATGTCGCATGAACCGTAAGCTGTATGAGCTGTTTGCCGACATTGACATAGTTACGCCTATAACGTTTACGTTGACAAGGTCATGTTAAGAGAATAAATGAAGATGGTCTAACTAGGAAGTCAGGTTGAAAGAGGAGAAAGATATCTCAAAACTGGTGTCAGAAATTGGAGAAGAAACGCAGAAGATTGAAGCGCCGGAAATCGATTCTAAGTTCAGCTAATGAATAATGGAAGGATAATAGATGCATAATATTTTAATTTTATATTTATCATTAAAAAAATAAATTACTGAAAGCAAAATTACATTTTTTGTTTCATATAAAATTCACTTCAACACTATAAAAGAGAATTTACAAAAATTTATTGTCATACTTCCCCCACATGAGCCAATTATTGTTCAAGTGATATTAATACGAAGCGAAATTTTAAAGAGAATCTTTTTTTTTAGAGGCCACTTTGTAAACATTGTGTGCAAAAATATTTATAAAATCAGCAATTAAAAGAGTTACAACTTTGTATTTAAAAATGTTAAGAAGGGTCAATAAATAAAATGACTTTTTACTGATTTTTACCTCTTGTGGATGAACTGTAAATTATTAAAAGATTGTATCTTCCGCTAAATAAAATATAATACACAAAAAAAAATTATCTAAGAAAACTTTACTTAAATCAAGCCATAGCGGTGTCAAAAGTACGGTTTTTCTTAAATCAAGTAAGAACTATCTTACTCCAAGTAAAATTTTTCAAGTACGAATTTCTTACTTTTAGGCACAATAAAGCCAAAAAAGGATTGATTTAAGTTCGGAACCGTACTTGATGTAAGCCAAAAAAAGATTAATTTAAGCCGTAAACGGGATTATTTCGAAAGTGAAATGTCATTTTTTTGACTTATGGAGCTTTATTAAAGAAGAAGAATTTTATATTTTATTTTTATTTTATAATTTATAATTAATTTATAATTTAAAAATTTAATTTTTTGTATTTACCGAAGCTGAGATTCGAACCAGGGATTTCTGAACTGCAGCACAAGCGCGTTACCTCTAGGCCACTGAGACAATTTGTTTTCAAATGTAAAATAATATGTTAAAACAACAAGCTTTTTTCCGCTTGATTTGTTGAAGCAATCCGAATAGGCTTGATTTAAGAAAATGTAAGTAAGGATCGTATTTAAAAATTTCAAGAAAGATTTTGGATAAATTCAAGAATAAATTTCTAGATTTTAGAAAGCGAGTTTTCTTTCTGTGTATAATGAGGATTTTTTTTTAAAGAATTTAAAATGGCCATATTTGCTGATATTTTGAAGGACATATGTACATATGCATGAATTTTGTTTCCCCCAAAAAATTGGTTTTTAAGGTTTGGGTAGAAATAATCTGGCTGTTTTTAAACAACGCTCTACCAAGGAACTTGGTTTTAACAGATGGAGAGACGGACATGGCTAAGTCT
Organism: Melanophora roralis; assembly: GCA_963583895.1. NCBI lineage: Eukaryota > Metazoa > Arthropoda > Insecta > Diptera > Rhinophoridae > Melanophora > Melanophora roralis. The sequence goes on along the minus strand of OY757187.1, from coordinate 91,299,491 downwards.
ACTTCCTTATCTATAAGAATCCGGAATATAGATACTAATATGCTTTATATGGTGGCTTATAAGAATTGTAGACATTATAAAAGGAATAAAAAATTAATATATTACTTTATTACATTTTTTATAAAAATTTTAATTGAAAGACCTTTATTGTCATTGATTAACAACAAACGGCCTTTGTGAAAAAAAACTAAACGTCATGCCAGACAAATTAAAATATTTTGAACAAATTTAAACACTAAACAAAATTATTACAATAAACTTGGAAACAACTCAAAGAAAAAGTTCAATGTGAACTTAAAACATGTGTGGTCCGATTCATTTGATAGATTTACAATCATTCACTTTGCTTTTCATGTTTTTTGCTGTTTTCGATTATTTATATTATTTTGGCAACATGAATATAAAAATCTCAACGACAAGCCTTTTTATTTTTTTGCTTTTTTGTTGGTTCACTTGGCTGCCTTTAAGACTCCTTCTAAATAACAAAAAGCATAAAGACACAAACAAAAATAAAAATAAACAAAAAAAATATAAAAGAAGTCAAATTTAAAGGTAACTGAAATATACAAAAATATAAATAATCGATTGAACGTGTTCAACATCACATGAATTACAAATACGACACCTGTTGCATGCCGCCAACAAAACAAAAAAAATCGCAACAACACTTTATTGCATTTAAAACAGTTTTTTTATACAATTTTTCTTTTAAATTGAAATCGAAAGTTTAGTATGAATCAAAACAAAGCACTGAAAACGATAAAAAAAAATTGTAATTGTGGGGGCATAAGCAAGCAGCAGCGGCAACAACAGCACAATTTACAGTTTATTGGGATTCACCTTAATATCGCTTCACTTTGGCATAAATTAAAGCGCCATACATGCAGGGAAAAAATATGGTTGAATATATTCTCGAGAATGTGATCACGGACAATTAAATCATTGTATTAACAGGAAGATTATAATTAAGTCTGCCACAACCATATTATAGTTGTAGTGAGTTTTGGTCACAAAATGTATGAATAAAATTACCTCTATATGAATAAAATTACCTCTATATGTTTCTGGTAATTATTACTTTGTCTCTATTACGGGTTATCATACATATATGTTTGTTGCTCTTAAATTATAATAACCATATGCTTAGAGAATCATAGATTTTATAACCCATAATAACTGCCCATGATCAAAATAATGATTGCCACAAATATAAAATGGTAATTTTGATCATAACTATGCTTACATTTTTCACCCAAAATTTAGTACCACCACGGTATGATTCTGGAAGTCGTAATTATGATCTTCGCAGTCACACGATAATGAAATTGTCTCTGATCGTATTCCCGTGACCATATTTAACCACGTTTTTTCTCTACGTGTACTTACACATTTTAAAACACATACACCAACAACTTTATTTACAAATATATATGATCATCTCACACTAACCAATAAACCATTTGTCATTCCTTGAAAATCACTTAACTGATCACTTACATGATGTCCAACCGTCTGCCTAGTTGGCGGTCTATTGGATTTTTGTCACTTGCTCTAAAACTACCTTAAACCCCATAAAATACGATAGACAGTGGTATTAAGATGATACTTAAAAAATGTTGAAGATTAGTTTATTATTGACCCTAAATCCCAAAGAAGGGTTAACTCCCATGAATACCTAACTGATGCTGGCATCAAACCTACATTTGGTTTTGATAATTTTTAAAATTCAGAGGAATATTTACACGAAATTTTTGTAATTTAGATACCATTCTGTAGACATAAAACCTACTCCTGAAAATCACACAAGATAGGAAAATGTAATTGCAAGTTGACTTGGGACAACAATTTGCATAAAAAGCATTAAAACTTGCATTTCAATATTATTGTCTCAGCATATGGAAAAAAAAAATAATACCAAAAATATTTGGAAGAACTTTTTGTCGACATAACTGACTTCCGACACATATCATGTTCTCTATGTGAAAAAATATATTTTCGCATACTTCGTTGACTTCTGGCGCAACCTGGTCAATAACCATAAATTTCGTATTTAAAGATCACAGGCTCGAAGTATTCAAGAAATTAATCCTTTTATATGTAAAACGTGCCTTCTTTAGCTCAGGCGGCAAATTACGGCATTTAATTCGAATCGAAATTCTACTCTATCGATGGAGTTTTCAATGCTTTTAATAAAGGAATTCTAATAAGAAATTTTAAATTTATATTCGAATCGAATGCCGTAATTTTCCACGATTCATTTTCGACACCAATCGGGAAATATATACCCTTAATTTTAATAATAGATCTATTTGGGTTTTTTCGTTGCATTCTTTAAAAAACATTTTTCGCCAGTTGAGGTTTACATCTTCTCGTAAATTTTGTTAAAACTAAAAAATCTAGATTTAAAAAAATGTCGATTTAAAAAAGCATCAAAGATGTTTACAAAATTTATCCCTTAAACTTTCCAATTTCAAAAAAGTATCAAGAAGAATTTATAAATTTCAAAAGCTATTCAACATGATATGAATTGTGTTTCTACGTTTATTGGTTCATAAGTTATAAAAGTACAACAAAAGTAACAATCTTATTTTAATCTTATTTCCTTTTAATGTTAAAAAAGTCCCAAAATTATTCATATTTTTTGAGACCTCGTGAATACAAATTGAATTATGTTCCTATTTCTGTTGGTTTTAAATTTACTTATACATAGTACCAAAATACAGTTTTAGCGCTTAAGGGGACCAAAAAAATTTTTCATATTTTTTTTTAACCATGTCCTGTCCCGTAGGATTAAATACTTCAAAAACTTATTAGAAACATATTCATACACACAAAAAATAAATTAAGTAAACTTTACATAAATCAAGCCGTAGCGGTGTGTAATGTACAGTGAGTACGGAACTTTTTAAACCAAGTAAAATTTATCTACACCATTTTTCATTGTAAATGAGAAAATTCCAATGGTAAATGAGAATTTCCATTTGTAATTGAGAAATTCCAATTGAAAATGAGATTTTAAATTTGAAATTGGAAAAATTCTAATTGAAAATGAAAATTTTCATTTGTAAAATTTTCTCAATTTCAATTGAAAATCCTCAATTTCAATTAAAATTTTCTCAATTTCAAATGAAAAATCTAAATTTCAATTGGAATTTTCTCATTTACAATGAAAAATGGTGTAGTACAACTTCTTAATTTTAGTCACATTTAATCCTAAAAAGCAATGATTTTAGTTCGAGGCCGTACTTGATGTAACACTAAAAAGGTCGATTAAACCATAAACGGGGTTAATCCAAAAATTAAAACTAATTTTTTTGACCAACGAAGATTTATTTAAAAAGAAAAGTTTTATATTTTATTTTAATTTTATACATATTTTATATTTACAATTAAAATATTTTAAGCTGTACCTTTCTTAGCTGAGCCTTGAACCTGGGACTCCCCGAACTGCAACTCCAGCACACTTCCTATAGGTTATCGAGACACTTGTTTTTTAAATTCTAAAATATATCTAAAAACAACAAGTTTGTTTGTTTAATTTTTTTGAAGTACTACGTACGAATCGTACTTAAAAATTTTAAGTACGACTTTGGATAAGTTTAAGGATAAAACTATGGATTTTAGATTCTGGTTTTTTTTCTGTGTATTTTTTTACTTATGAAACACACAATTTCAATTAAATTTCTATAATTATTGCTTCAGAAGTTTCAAAATGTACCTAAACAGTATTAAAATTTTGTTTTACTCTGTTGTTTCCCTTGGGGTCCAATATATAAAAAAAGTACCAATAATATAAATTTATATTTTTTGAGACCTGTCAAAGCCATTTTAGAACGAAAAGTATAGAATAAGGTTCTCCGATTTTTTAACCCCGATTTTATCTATTAAAAAGTAGGCAAAAACATATCCACCTTTTTTTAAGACTTCTGAAATACAATTTAAAATTAATTTCTACCTCTACTCGATTATAAGCTACTAAGTGAACCTAAGCAGTATTAAGGTTCAATTATACGTGATACAACCATAGCCACAGAAAACAGCTGTTCGAATTAAACTCATGGGAAACAATGTATTTGATTATAGATGACTTCCCATTACCCCATAGCCATAACCATAGAAACCAATTGAGTTTTTGTTTTATTGGAATGGTTATGGTGTTATGGTAAATCACGTATAATTGAAACTTTATATTGTTTTTACCCTGTTTTGGCCCCTAGAGTCCGAAATTTCAAAAAAGTAACAGACACGGTTCCAACAATTCTTTAGGCAAAATATTACACCTTTTAAATAGTGTTTTTATCGCGCATAATTTAGAAGATATAAACTTACAGATTTTCCCCTATTTTGCCCCTTTAGCTTTCGAATTTTCAAAAACTCTTTTGTATTAAAAACGAACATCAAGAGGTTAACGTTTGATTTAAATTTCATGTCTTTCGATTTAGGGCATTTATCTGTGCGCGTATGGTTTAATTAGCGTGACACTCAGTAATCTTACCCTCCCCCAGAAAGGGGTGTATTGTAAACATGGCATTGAAAAAAATTGCATTGTTTTTCTGGACTTGAGGTAACATCCTGTAAAAAGTTTAAAAAGATCGGTTCACTGGTATGACCAGCTATAAATTACAAATATATTGTTACGTTTATACCTTTTATAAACGTTGGTTTATTTCCTTTAAATAAACCGGGGTTCTTTTTATTGCAAAAGTAATAATAAACAACACTTGATATTTTATTTTAACAGTACAAAAACTTTACTTACTTAAACACACTGTCGTTTTTTTATTTACAATCTTCTTTATAACACTTAAAGTTATTCACCTTTATTATTTAGCAATTTACGCTTATTTAACTCAATGGTTAAACTAAAACTGATCGCGGCATTCGTGTTGCTCGACTATTTATAGTGGATGGTAATACTCTGTAATGTTCCACAAAGTTCGAAAACATCCTAGCGCTTTTTGGCGAATACTAGATGGCAGTTAAATTTAAATTATGCTTTTAGCCACAATTTCGAAATAACTTCTTAGCGCAGACAACAACCGCCAATAATGCCCCACAACTTATCATGTTACATACCCAGTCAACATTTAACAATATATACATACAAACTTAAGATTACTTTATATTGTTACGTTTATACCTTTTAAAAACGTTGGTTTATTAAATTTAAATAAACCGGGGGTTCTTTTTATTGCAAAAATAATAACAACACTTGAAATTTTATTGCAACAGTACGAAAACTTTATTTACTTAAACTTAATACCGTTTATTCCTTTGCAGTCCTCTTTATAACAATTAATGTTATTCACCTTTATTATTTAGGAATTCGCACTTATCCAACTCAACGGTTAAACTGATACTGATTATGGCATTCGTGTTGCTAGACTATTTATAGTGGAAGGTGGTAGTCTCTGATGTTCCACAAAGTTCGAAAACACACTAGTGCATTCTCAAAACTACTGGATGGCAGTTACATTTAAATTAATTCGTTATGATATTCGTTATATGTACTAGTTAGCCACCATTTCGAAAGAACTTCTAAGCGCAGACAACAACCGCCAATGACACCCCATAACTTATAAAATTACCATGTTAAATACCCAGTCAAAATTCAACTCCGTAACAATATGTTAGATAGCTTGTTTCACTCATGCCAGTACATATATTGGCAGTAAACACGTTTTTCAAATGGTTTTGCAAAAAAGTCACATTTTTCTTCCTCATTTCTTTACGCAGTGGTGGTTTAAAAATTACAGGGGCCAAATTACGGCACTCGTGAATGAGTAGACTTACGTATCGAATGAATGGATTACCGCATTCGATAGCTCACGTATCGAAATTAAAATGAAATGTAATAGATTTTTTTTCCATTGTAATTGAATGAAAACATGTTTTAGTAAAAAATTACAACTTTGTTAAAAAAGGAAACACAAAATTTTGCTGTTATATTGTTTTTAAGTAATTAATAAAAAAAAGCAAAATAAAAATGACTACATTAGTTTTGTTGTGTTTATCTTCTGACTCAGAGAATGAATCTAATACTATGCGTATAAGAAGACAAATACGGGTTAAAAGTGATCTACTGTCATTGCCAGCTACTGAATTTCGTTTAAAACTTAATTATTTAAGGTTTGTTAAGCGTTTTAGAGTTTCAAAAGAGGCATTTCATTTTATTCTGTGTGAGCTAAATTTTGAAGGACAAACATATGTCTACTGCCTTACCACCAAAGCTGCAGCTGGCCGTAACATTATCACTTTTAGCCAGTGGATCTTTTCAACATACCACTGGAAATAACTATTTAATTGGAATAAGTCAGAGCGGAGTTCGCAAAACGGTTAACAAAATGATGAAAGAAATAGATAATAAGCTGTGTGCAAAATTTATTAAATTTTTACCAGAACAGTTTGCTTTATGCTCGGAAGCGTTCATGCAGAAATTTAAACTCCCTGGCGGTAAATATAAAATCGCAATATAATGCTAGCTTTATGTAACATTTCCTTTATTTCTTAGTGATTGGTTGTATAGACGGCACTCATTTTGGGTTTCAAAAACCTAAGCTAAGTTAGGATGATCAACCATAAATTGAGCCTTTTGCTTTCCATTTATTTTGTAATATTGGTCCTAAAATGCTTATTTTATTTATTTATTTATAGCTTTAACTAAAATTTGTATAAAAACTTATATTTTGTCTACCTTAACTGCCTATTGTTGCACATAAAATAAATTTCGAATGCTGTTTACCTCACGAACCACTTTTCGTTAGCCAGCACTCGATAGCGTACTCGTTAACGAATGCTATCATCAGAAATTACGATAGCTCTTACTCGATAACGAATGTGGTAATCTCAAAAGCAAATATTACGAACAATTTTACTCGATCACGGATGCCGTAATTTGGCCCCAGGTCTTTTACCATATTAAGACTTAGACTTTCTAAGTGAGTTGTAAGTAACGTTGTTCAATCTGCCTCTATTGAATTCCTAAGATAATTTGTGCATTCCTTTCTCTTAATTTTAAGTAAGGGCAATCTACGCTTTTGCTATTCCCTATTAATTTCATTGATCTTTCACGCGACTAACACTGGACCCATTTAATGTTTTGGCAAATCTTTTGCGGTAAAAATTGTGGAGTAGTTTGGGCTGGAAATCAATTATATGGTCACAAAAATCAAAATGTGTGTCTAGCTTTTTGAACAAATAATAATTGTCGATATAACAGCACATACATATGTGCATAAATATATTAAAAAATTTGACGCTAACTGTAAAAACTTGATTAAATTTGGCAGCTGCTGATAGTTTTTGACTTTCGGTTGCTGATTACCCTATGATATATGGGTCCTTCTTGAAATTTGTTGCATGAGATCTTTAAATCACAAAAAATACAGGTGTCAATGCATATTAACTCTAAAGGCATTTATCAATATTAATTTTTTCGAAAAACTTATTTTTTCAAAAATAATTCCTTGCATTTTGAAACTTTTTTTGCCGTACAAAGGCGTGGGTTGACATTTTTTGTTTTTTTTTTTTTTTTTTTTTGTAAATATAGCTTTTGTAACGAACTTAGCCTGCCGCTGATTTAATGTACAGCGTGCTGTATTTAATGTCCTGCCACTATTAGTACAAAAGCTTTAATTGTCTCTTAATATGCCAAACAGTTATGACCCGAAAAAGAACAGGTACACTCGCAATAAAAACAATTTGAACTTTTTGAGTTGTGGACAAGACAGCAACAATAGTTTTTAGCTAAAATTTTAAAAATAACTTAAAAAAGTGTAGGTTGTGATATTTATTTTAGTTAAGACACAGCTTAAAAACCAAAAAGTATATTTTGTGTATCAATATCAGAAGCGTATGCAAGAGGGGGGGGGGGGGGGAAGGAATTAACTTGGGCTAATTTTCTTACTTCGTATCAATTTGCCTATCCAATACTTAATTCTAATATTTAACAGTTTAATAAATTTCGTATAAGTTAACATAATTGAACAAAAATTTAAAAGGATTGGCACAAAGAAAGGACCAGGCTCCATGTAAGCAAGTTTTGGTTATTAATATCACGAAATAAACCATGGAATTTTTTAAAAAGATTATTATAAAATTAAAAGATTACTGTTTTTCATTTTAAATAAAAAAAGGTTTCTGAAAAAGAAACGAAAACTTTGTTGGCTTTAAACACTTGCAGCGTATAAAAACTGCCCAGTTTTATCAAATGCTTTTATAAATAAAAATGCTATTTGTAACGTGAAATAAAGTTAGAAAAAGCAGTTGGTAGTAGTAGGTAATAGTTCCCCTTAAATCTATTGAATTTGGAAAAATGTTTTTAAAACCTTAGAATAATTTCTAGCTTCAGGTTATCAATCCAATTCATACTGTCATAATCCAACTAAAAATTAAAAAGGTTTGGCACCGATCATAAAAACCATAATTTTTCTTGGAAGGCAAAAGACACCACTCCGTGATCACAGAGATCATGGTCGGCTGCTATCTTTAGAAAATTTTAACTGCGAAAGTAATTTGCAATTACTCTTGCGACTTTTTGTGGAAGCTGGAGATCGTATTTTGATTAGGATCAAATCTACAAAACTTCATAATGTATGTTGACAACCAACAAAAGGGGTGAAGCAAATATTATTATTTTAATAAACATTTTTCGAATAAAGCAAAGTCCATTTTAAAAGTAAAGGTTTCAAAGAAAATATCCTTCTAAAAACATCAAGGAATACTACCGCTCTGTGGGCCAATTTCTATTAATTAAGTTTATTTAGAAGGTTTTCAAACAGGATTCCTGAAGAACGTTCTCAATTTATTTTATGTTCCTTATCTGCTTCCACAAAATATACCACAAGAAAGAGGGAATTTACCAAACTACGGATATTGAAATTGTGGATAAGACCAACAAGCCGCGAAGAGGAGCCATATATCCATCCGGATATTGAAACATTTGAAATTTAATTTTTCCTTAACATAATTTGCAATAATTTATTTTTTATAAATTTGAACGTTGATTTTATTTTTTTTTGTTAAATATTATGTCACATTTGGAATTAACTGCAAAAAGAAAAACTAAATTTTTTTGTTTAATGTAAAAAGAAAAAAAAACTTCCCCCTCCCCCTGCAAACAAAAAAGTTGGATCCGCACCTGATCAATATGCTTGTATGTATCTACCTACGTACCGACGGACATGTGTTTGATACAAGAAATAAAGTGCAACTTGTCTTTACGTTAAGACTAGACACAAGTCAACATATAATTTCATTCATATCTATCTATTGCCTATAAGATACAAATAAAATTGTCATAAATTTTGTGTGAATTAAAAATCACATTTGCATATTAGTTGTTTTTGTTGTTGTTTATTTCGTAGCAAATATTTATAAAGTTCTTGTTCCTTTTGTTTTTGTCTATGGCTGGTACTTAATAATGTTCTATTTTTAAATCAATGATGCAATAAACCAAAATTAACTATTTTTTTAAACACAGTGGTTTAATTGGAATTTTGTATCCGTTCATGAAAAGTACCAAGCCCTCGTTCCATTTCGAAGGGTTGATAGAGCCCGACCATATTATACCCCCCTCTACAATTTTGTGGAGATATAATAATATTTGAGGCAGTTTTTTACATGAATACTTATCCCGGGAGGACATTTGTATGGGGCTATGTGAAAAGTCGGTACGACCGTACTTAGATTCAGTATAGTTGTTGTATAGTGATTTAGACATGCAAAGAGTTTCTGGTACCTAATTGATTAAATATGGTAGATTTCGATATGCATAAAATCATGTGACTGTCGCAAGATCAAAACACGAGGAGCCAGATTGTTTATGTTGCGTTATGTGTTCATACAGTGTGTTAGACGTACGATCGATCCGAGGAGTAAACATCAATTCAGATCACTACACACAGCTAAAATTCGCACACGCCTGAATGTGGCATTGACAATTCCATGAAAGATGCCACAATATCCGTACTTAAGTAACAAAAGCCTTCCACAATGAACCAGGAGGGTCGTAATGCTACGGAAGCAAAGAATGCGGCATACAGAGCAACACTGCAGTCAGTGGCAACGCGTCTTGCAAAGGAAAGGTATCGGAGAAAAAGAAGGGGGAAAAACATCTATTCCGCAGAAAGAAAAGAGAAATAGAAAAGCATGCGTTCAAACATATCGAGATGTTCAGGAATAAAAATTGTGTCCAAAAATTTTACCAAAGAGTAAAACATAAATCTGAAGGCTTCGGTATAGGCACAATCTCCGGCGAAGATGAAGAAGATAAACCGATACAGATAGTGTGCTGAGGATATGGAAAAACTAGTTTTCACGCCTGTTGATATCTGATAGTAGCAGCGATTAAGATACCACTGAGCCAATTCCAAAAGCAGCAGAAGCCGATTGTTTGTCAGCTGAACTATTAAAGTCCAACGGTGAAACGCTGATAAGGCCTATGCATCAGATTTTTTGTATAATCTGGCTAGAGGAAGGCATATCCGTGAATTGACACATCAGCGTTTTATGTTCTGTCCACAAAAATAGAAACAAGACAGTATGTGGCCACTCCAGAGGAATAGGCCTCCTTCCAATTGGTTAAAAAATTCTATACAGCATGTTGAGTGAAAAATTAAAATTAAATCGACGAGATAAATGGGCCATATCCATGCGATTCTAGACCCGGAGAGTCCAACCAATATACGCAATGTCAAACCAATGAAGATAAGACCAAATTGATGGTATCAACGCACAAGACGTCTTGTAGACTTGGGCAGACAGTAAAAGTTGAAAACGAAAACTTCAAAATAGCAAGCGATCTTATCTACCTCGGCACAGCCGATAACAAAACCAGCATCCGTTTTTAGATTAAAATAAGAACAATATTGGCCAATAGATGCTACTTTTGACTAAGTTGGCAGTTAAAAATAAAGCTACCTCCCGACAGACAAAAATCACTCTCTAAAAGACACTGATACTACCCGTGCTTATATATGGTTCTGAAGCATGGGTACTTGCGAAGGCAGATGAGGCGGTGCTTGGAGTTTTCGAGAGGAAGATTCTTCGGAAAATGTATGGACGTAGGATACCGATGCTGCATGAGTCGTGAGTTGTATGAGCTGTTTGCCGGCATTGACATGGTTACCCGTAACAAAATTCAATGTTTACGCTGGCCAGGTCTTGTTGTGAAAAAGAATAAAGAGGCTTCAGTTAGGAACTCATTTGAATGCGAGCCTGGTGGCGGATTACAAAAATAAATGGATACTCAATCGGACGGGCAAACGGATGGACAGACAGGCTTCAGTTGACTCATAAAGTTATTCTGAGCCAATCCGTATATTCGAAAGTGGTCCTCAGAATATTAATTTTGGGCGTTACGAACGCATATTACCCCTACCATGTATGTGGGGCGGGTGTAATAGGAAAAAAAGTCACATCTTCCGCATAGACGACACGCCTTAGCTCCATTTAATCTACACCTTAGACAAATATATTCGTAGTCATGCTCAATATTTATGGCAACTAAACTTCTATAAAATGAGCTCCTCTGTTTGCTGACCTGGTGATGCCAGCATCTACGTCAGTCCCCATTTCACGTTAAGCGCTTGTGAAAGATGACGGCTTTTCATTATTAAGGGAACTTTCTTTTTCTAGAAAGAATACTGTTTTATAGTTCCCAAATTTAGTAATTTTTTCGATACCCTTAGACAATCAGTAAAGAGCCGTATTCTCCAATCCACTTTTGGCATTCGCATGTTAAAAGTTCGAAAGAAGATTAAAATCCATTGTCATTCTTTCTAGAATTTTAAGCAAGAAATGCATTAGACTGATTGTCCTGTAGTCTGTTGTCTTTGTATGTGATTTCTTTTCTTGGGTGATAAGGACTACGTTAGATTCAATAAATTGTGTGGTGTTATAGGACAAGCGTAGGAAAACTTCGTGAATGATAAAAATTCATTTGGGGACTCGATATTATGCTGCATATTCGCTGATATTGGCCAATCCGGTCTCTGGTGGCTTTAGCGGTTGGAAAATTAGTGTGAAGAGACACATTCTTAACTCCAAGCAGGCATACCGCGAAGTAAGTGTTCGTCATCACCTCCAGCGATTCGGAGCCGTTTTCGGTCAAAGTATCATAATATCTGGTCAGGGCAAAAGTCAGGACTCGTTTTTTCCAACAACGCTCTTATAACCAATTTGCGTTTAACATTGGTTGTTATAAACGCATTCAGGAACAACCACCCTTAACTTTTATTTTTCATAATGAGATTCAAACCTAACGGCCATTTGGACGGTAACAGACCTTGGTGTCATGCACGAATGACTTTGGAAGAGGGCAGACAACCACTAAATGGTAAAAAATAGCTGATGTGTGTGACCAATACACAGTGATTCGTTAATACAAGTTTTTGTGCTTGTGTGTAGCCAAGCAGCAGGTATATATCAAAAGGGGTAAAAACGAAGAAAGAGGGAGCTAGTCACCAGGCTGCCTGCAAGTTAGACATAATTTGGCGAGGAGTTTCCGAATCCCCCAGATAACTTCTTCCTCCGCTAGCGGCGCACAGGGATCTACCTTGTGAGGAGTTTTCGAACTCCCCAATGCCACTTTTCACCACAAGCGGGATCGAAGGCAGAAGGAGAGGAGTTTACGAACTAGCAGTGGGCTCACGCCTTGTAGTAGCTTGTACCTTTCGCTCGTATTTCGGTGGTGCAAATTACGTCTTTAACAATCTTTAAATATGACTGGGGATGTTTTAACATTTAACCATGCCCAGAAGATTTGACGGTTGACTTTTCAAAGGTTATTTCGTAGATGGAAAAATTTCTTTAGAAATAACAAAAATTATTCTTGAAATAAGGTGTCTATAGAAGCGTCTGATAATGTGACATATTGTGGACTACCTTCTATTAAAAATTATATAACATATTTGATGCTTTTGTGCTAAGCGTAATAGATTTTCGGAAAAAAGGAGGTAAAGGATCCAGTCTGATTTGAACTTAGAAATTCTTTTATATCACAGAAACTCCACAACGTTTTGAAAAAATATTTTACATCATAATTTTTTCTTAAGAAATCGTAAGTCATCCAAAACCACGGTTCACATTTACGCGACTTAAAACCGACAGTTTTGGTTTAGTTTATTTCTATATTATAAAAGTAAAAAAATTGTTTTAAACTTAAAATATAAAACAAAATCAAACAGACCACTGAGATCGATGCAAAACTTAAATTTGTCACTTTTACATTTGTCGATTTAACGTGTAAATTTATTCTAACCACAAAATTAAAAATAAAAAAAAATATTATAATAAATTTTTATAAACTGAGTGGGTCGTTGTTTTATTGGTCAAATATCCAACTATCAATAGATGGATAAATAGATGAACGAGTGGCTTGAATTGAATGAATGAGTGAATTGAATGTTTCTTCGTTTTTGGCGCCACAATGACCTGCGTTAACTTTTGTTGTTGTTTGTGTTAATTTGTTGTGCAATAATTGACACAAGACGATTAGGTTTTATATTTTATTTTTATTTAAGTTTATTTTTAACAAATAAAAAAAATAATTATAAAATGTTTGTATTCAAACAAACAAAAGCTTAGAAACATAATTACTTTTAAAATTTTAAATTTTGTTTTACTGATAAATTGTTTTAATTAACAGTGAAAAAATAATGTTTTAGTACAAATCTTACATCTAAGCACCAATTTAATTACAAGTTTCAGCCAATCTTGTATACTAAACGATTTTTTACTCTGTAGTCAAATCAAAACTAGTATCTCTTGTCTGCAACTTTGTCTGTTGACGTTTTTCTTTGAGAGCCTTTTTTCATGGAAAATGCTTTTGAATTAGTGGCACACGCTTTAACAAAGTTGTCAAAACTGTGAATGTCTGTAATATTTTATTTGAATTTATGAACTAATTTCATGATTATCTGTGGTTTTGATTTTTTTTTTGTTAATACCAGTCAATTCATGCGGTTGTCTGGTTAATTTTATTTGGTTCATCCTACACAAAATTCGACACAACAATTTGGATTAACGAATTTGGCCTTTTATTCGATACACATTGTAAATTAAAACCAAAATTGGTTTGTCTGCTATAATTTTGTCATTGAAACTTGGTAGTCTTGTTCACAGTTTATGTGTGTGGCATCATCAATTTAATTAATTATCGATGGATATAAAACAAATGGCACGTTCTCTATTTAAATTTTTATGTTAATAATTGTTTCAAAGCTTAATTACTTACTACTGGTATCTACTTATGTTATGCCCCATGCAGACTTTAATGAATAGTTTATGGTCTTAATTCCCTGCAGGAGTATGTTGGTGGCTGAGGAAATCTCGTGAAAAATCATAAAGTTACTCGTTACAGAGAGGGCTCTACTCGAAAGGATCTTAAGATAAGCTCTTCATATTGCCTGCTTGATGAATGCAGTGTATTTCCGGCCGGAATTTTTTTCTATCTATAAGGGCATTTTGGAATAACTTCCAAAACAAAATAACTCCCAATGAAATTTTGTTTGGAGTTAATTCATTAATATCTTTTTCCCTTAGGAAAGTGTGCAATACAGTAATCAAAATTTCGTTTTAAAGGGTGTTGAAGACATTTGGCAGACAGATGTGAAAAGTTTTACGTTAGAAGCTGCCGCGTTGGCTTAAGTCTTATGAGGCATGAACACCGCCAATCGGCACCTCAGATGGTTTACCAGACCACCCAGGTGCAATTCAGCGCCATGACTCTGTGCAAGCCATAACAGGCCCCTTGCTGAAGGGTTAGGCTACTTAAACCCGAATTTTATCTTCAGTTTTGACCCCGCCATTTCCAATCAAAACATATCCGCGCCGACAGGACACATCTCCACACGCTTGTATAACAACTCCTAACCTTAAGTGAAAACGATTATGATTTATCCTATCGCACGTCCACAAATGCGACACCAAAATTATTTCAAAGGATATTTTTCATTCAAATCAATCACTCTACTTAATCAATGCTTCATAATCTTCTCATTCTCAGTCAGGACCGAATCACTCAAAGGCTTCAATATGCCAATGTTGGCCCTCTCATTATTTGTTACTACACTGACAGGATCTTGTTTCAGATCCTAGTGTCCCCAGCAGAAGCCAGTTTCCCTGTTCCTCTAATTCCAAGCACACTTACACTTTTTAAGCTATTAGCCTACTCCGTCAGTTGCTTATGTGCCTGGGTAGACCCTCCAAAACTTAAAGATTTTATCTTGTGAACCTTAAGTTCATATAAGACCGCTTACGCGATTACTCTGAGGCTCGCACAAGACGGACGCCAGCATATTAAATTTCGTTTTCAGTTGCCCTGCTTTGGGCTAACCACAACCTCCACTTGTACCCCCGAAGGTGACCGCACCAATAATCAGACCATGCACTACTAAGTACATGGGGGCCTTTCTGGCTACCGTAGTGCCAGATAGGACTCTGGTCAGCCTTGGAAATCGACTTCCAATTTCCTACTAATTTCTATTCAGCACAGTTATTGGCAATGTTACATGTCACAGCGTCAGCAAGAGCAACCTGCCTCAAGCTAGACCAGTAGATAACCACATGATCATATTAAGCTCAAGACAGGTTGTTTTAACTTAGCCATGCCTGTTAGCCTTCCAGGTAACTGAAAGTTGCCCCGTTGAACACCACGAGGAGGTAGACATTGGCACTTGCGCTTATGGAAGGTTTCCCCAAGGCCCTCCTCTTCCATCAGTAACTTAACAACCATATCCAGCATACAGTTATAACTAACTAAGAATTTTTGGGGTTTTTTGAAAAAAGTTGTGTGGACTACATGTGCACATAACCTCTGATGGATTCAAACCGCCGGCTTTGCTATATACAGCCTTCGGCCAGGTCTCACTGTCACAAGCATTGCCAGAAATAGTTAAAGTCGATGTGCGAAACTTTATTTATTTTTTACTTATTCCTATACAAAACACTTATATTAGCCACAATGTAAAATATTATCCCAAAAACTTGCATTGTTTTTGAATAATTGTTCCCAAAGGTTTGAGGGGGAATTTGGAAAAAAGCCAAATATCACTTTTAAAAATGTTCCCGTACAAAGTTCAGTCCGTGCATCAGCTGCTGCCTGTCTACCACCAAACGCGTGTAACCTACGCCTAATCCATTCTCAATATTTTGGCCGAAGTGCACAATTTTTCGACCAAAATCATAATGAGCGATGACGTTCATTTCCCCCTCAGCGGGTACGTGAACAAGCAAAACTATCGCTTCTGAGGTACCGCAAACCCACGAGTGATGCACGGCGAGACATTACACCCGCTTAAAGTGGGTGCATGTTGCGCAGTTTAGACTGGAGGAGTCATCGGGCTGTGGACGCCGCTGGTCAAACAACAACTGTGGACGGTGCGCTTTATAGGGCCATGTTAGCGGAGGTTTTCCTGCCGCAATTAAACGAATTAGGATTGGAAGAAATGTTTTTTCAACAGGACGGAGCAACGGCACATACTGCACGAGCGACAACCGACATTCCCGGGTCGCCATATCTCTTGCTTTTGGCGATTTACCTTAGCCCGCAAGATTTCCCGATTTTAGCGTTCCAAAATTTTTTGTGGGGTTTTTTGAAGTTTGGTGTTAAGTGAACAATCCCAAGAACCTGGAAGCCCTCAAGTGGACACGAGATCGAGAATCTGTCGCCCGTAGAGCAATCAATTGTGACGGCGTTCATTTGGCCGATATCATCTTTTCGACTTTACCAGTAAAATTCTAAAGGTTCAAATAATCATAAAACAGAATTGAAGTCTTTTATTTAGAGATGAGAGAGCCAAACAACTTCGGATGACTTCTTTTAGCCCACCTTGTGTATTCGAAACCTTATGCCACTCAACGTTAATGATGAAACAGAACACGTCTGCAATTTCAAGCAATAACGACTCACAAAAAAAAAAAAAATAAAAAAGTGACAATTTTGTTGAGAGATTTTCTTTTTCAAAGTGAGAGCATAAGAAAAATCGCTGTGAGGATAAAAAGATTTTATTCTATAGCCGCATTCAGCAGCGCCATTTTACGCTAATTTTAATGGAAAAAGCAGGAAAATGGAGTTCTGTTTTATCATTTAAACTGAATTTTATTTTGAACAAACCATGACAAACCATATCTGCCATAAAATAGGCTCGATTCTCGGACATAATATGTCACCGCATAAGCTAAAAAATCTTTTTACCGTCGAAAATATTTAAAGTTTTGTGATTTTCTACTAATCTTAATATAATTTTGGACATTTACATTGATACAATCTTTAAAAAAAATTTCCTCCAAACGTTGTATTTCAAAACAGTTTTTAGTTTTTAAAACACACTGTTAAGATGCTTGTCCAACTGTCATCTCTAACATTTCAAAATCAAATGTCAAGTATGTACATCAAAAAGAACTTTAAGTCTTTGAAAAACTAACCACGAATTCAGAGAAACAAATTAAAAACTTAAAACTTAAATAAAAAAGAAGTATCGTAGGCTGAGGCAGCATGAAAAAAAAACTTCAAAATAAGTAGATAATTTTCAGCTCTCAAACTTTTAATGTTGACTAAATATGGCAAACTGAAAACAAGAAAATTTTATATTTTGTACCAAACCAAACACAATTTAACAAAGAAACCTTCGAGGTAAAAGACAGTAACTTAGAGACACGATCTATGGAAAAAAGATTTGGAATAGAGAATATTTATTAATGTGTTTGCTTAAATATGTGTGTAAGAATGTAAATATGTTCATAGATAAAACCTTAATTCTAACTAACAATTTATTTAAATAAAACAATCGAAAAAATCTTTTAACAAATTAAAAACAAAAAAAATTATCAGCAAAATATGAAGAGGCGTTAAAGTTTTTAGTCTTGTTTGAATATTTAACCATTTTTGGAATGATTTTTATTTTTATTTAGAGACAAAGATCTTTTTGCTTTTAAGTCCGTATATACTTATATACATACATAAGTATATATATATTTGTATATAAATAGGTTACGTCAAATTCCAAGTATGATTTCTAAAAACGGCGCCCTTTTTTAAAGTTTTTAAAAAGGTACTGTCCCCAGATTCTCATTTGTGAGAGGAAATTCGAATATCAAAGCACGTAACTAAAATAAATTTTTCTATTTAAAAATTCCTTCCTTATTATTAAAAAATTTTTAAAAAAGAACTTTTTTAATTTAATATATATTTCTGGGTCCTGAAAGCGGTAAATATATAGTTATTATCTTTACCTTTATTGTTGCCACGCGGTGACTCATTGTAACCCTTCACATAGTGATACGGGTATAAATCAGAGTGTCGATCCATTTGTTATTTCTACGAAATTTATTTGTGACCCTCAAGGTATATTCTGGATTCTCATGGATGTAAAGTTGAGCTAGCCATGTCTGTGTATCCATCTATTGAAATTAAGTTTCCGGAGTTAAGCCAAATCTGATGGACAAAATTTTTTAAGCAAAACGATGTTTAAAATCAGCAATATCGTATTCTTGCAAGCCGAAATATAAGCAAAAACACAAAAAGTCAATTTTTTAGGTTGAACTGGTTTACACCAAAGACCCCACATAGACCTTATGGGTCCTGAACAATTTTACTTGACCAAAATAGACATTTACCGGCTTAACTAATCCAGGATACATAAAACTCACTAGGCAAATGCCAGCAGCTCTTTCTTACTAACTCCAGATATATCCTCTAGGTTTTGAAATAAAGAAGATGCGAAACAGTTTTCTCTGGAGCGCACAAGCGCTGGACAGTACCATAGAATATATTTAACAGTCCCCTTATATTCTAGTAGAACTGAAGTGATCTTTCGTCTGCCATCTCATTCCCTTCAATACATCAGCGTCACCGAGCCCAGTAGATGATCCTTGTCTCACGGTAATCAATCTACCAATGGGATTTTTGTCCGTCTGAACAGTTAATTAGTCTGAAAAGGTTCATGGAGATGGCCCTAGTTTCCCTCTGACTGTCATGAAATATTGTTACCTTAGAGTTCTCAGTAACAGAGGACAAGGCAAAATCGGAAGCAAATTTGGCTGCTAGAATCTCCACCTGGCATACACGGCAGTGAGCTGGAATTTTAAGAGACTCACTAGTAAGAAAATCTCAGTAGAAAACTGTAGGTCCAACCTCTCCCTCCCTTCTCCACCATGGAACTATCCATAAAGAAACTGCATGTTCTCTGGTCTGGGTGAAGGCGCGCCAATCATCAATGTTCCTCCATAGTTACGAACATCTTCCCAATGAAGCTCGGTTTCGGGATGATGTAGTCACGCTACAGTCTACGCCCCCAATTATCCTTCCATGGTAATATGGCACCCGTGTAAATTGTCCCGTTGACCCTAACCAAGTATCATACCTTCTTGTTACAGCCTCAATGACCAGATAAGTTGGTTTCAGAAGTAGGGTAAGATAGGCCTAGCCAATGCAGTGTAAATCCAATGCGTCAAATTTGGTAAAAGAGCCCCTACATTTTTCAACATGCATAGAGGGCAGAGTCGTCTTCTTGACCCTTTCCTTCACACTGAGCCTCCACGATAGCTTATTATTTAGCATCAATCCTTGGTAATGACTCTGTGTGTCAGATTGGTGTTATCCAAACTCGGTGAAGTCCATTAAAAAATATTAGTTTACTTTTGCCAACTGCAATTTTTTTGCGCTTTGATGAAAATGTCACACCCTTCACATTTTATAAACTGTTTTTGGAGAAATAATAAATCAAATACGAATAAAAACAGTTTAAACTACCGCAATAATCAATAAAATTAAACCCATTTTCAAGAATATTCTACACAGCTCGATCTTAAAGTCAAAAATCTCTTCAATTCAAATTTGTAAGGTCACACCCGTCATAGTTTTCAAGAGACCATTGTGAGCAGAAATTATGTTCTTGCTGCATCTACCTACATACCATCCTTGGAAGATATAATCCTTTTTTAAGCCAACATATTAAATTGTTTGAGTTATAAGCAAAAATGTGAGCAAAATGGTCACACCCGTCACCATGGAATTGGTCATTTCGATTTTTATATGAAGTGAATTGTAGACAAACGAAAAGCAAGTAATTGCCCAAAAACATAAGATTATTTTTAAAAAAACCTGGTGGCAGATTTTTTTTTGGATTCATCAAAGGCATTAGTTGGCAGAAATCTTAGGTCAAAACGAACTGCATTACGTGATTTGGCTCCTTCGAAACCATTTATTTTACACTGAGCACAGTAGGTAACTTGACCCGTATTTGGCAAAAAAAAAAAAACAATTCCAGCCAAACGGCTGGGAGGATTGATTTGATTATTTCTCCTCATTTTCCAAAATTAGTTACTCACGTTTACGATATGTCACGCCTGACAAGTTTGTCACTTCTATAATCCTTAAGTTTTTAGCTTCACAAAAAAATGTGTTGTTTTCTCAACATAAATGAAGAGGCTTATTTTCAAATTCCTCACCTTCTTATATCACCGTGAAAGATTTCAAAGTTTCTTAAACTTTTTCATTAACATTTCTTTGTTAATATCGTTTCTTCAACCACATCAAATTGAAACACGAAAATCACGCTTGCTGTTTCAATCCTTCAGCTAAAAGTGTAATGTGTTGTGGTTTTCTAAACTTTTTGCACGTTGTTGCGTCCAAAGTTGTATTTAACCCTTTGACGCTTAGAATTTTTTGTTTTTTGTTTTTATCAGCTGTTTTGAGAAACTCTAGAGTCAAATAAAAAATATATTTTATAACGGAAAGTAAAATAAAGGTTTTTAAAGAATTTTTAGAATTTGTTGAGTTTGTGCAAATAATATTTTATG
Organism: Melanophora roralis; assembly: GCA_963583895.1. NCBI lineage: Eukaryota > Metazoa > Arthropoda > Insecta > Diptera > Rhinophoridae > Melanophora > Melanophora roralis. The sequence goes on along the minus strand of OY757187.1, from coordinate 91,278,689 downwards.
CGACAAGTGCACACTACAAAAGGCTTAAAAAAAGTTTTGCCTCCCAATAGAGTTAATTGATAGCTTTTAAAATAATGTCAGACTTGTCACCCACATTAGTCAGAGTCAGCTGGACTATTTGTTTGACACTTTTTGACGCATGCAAAAGTAGTTTCATTTTGCGTGCGTCGCGTCAAATGACGTCAACGCGTCATGCTCTGTAACCTGCCATACTGAAATACACGTATCCATGCAAGATCGCGTGAAAAGCGTGCTATAGACTTTCAGCTTTCTACAATTTCGAAAGGTTGCATGATATTCTAAAGAAAACATGAAAAAAAGTAAGTTTTCTAGGTATTCTTTTACAACAAAGGGTTGGATTAAAAATAAATCGAGGCTATGGGAAACTCAAAACATTTTAGGATGTAGGTTTTTGTTGTTGTCTATTAAATAAAAATAATTCTGCATTACTAAACTATATTTCTAGTTTTTAGTATATTTTTATATATAAAAACATTAAAAAAAACTGGCTATTTAATGAATATGAATGAATTAATATCATCCTACATAGAAAATATAAAATAAAAATTTTTTTAAATTTTTTTTAATCTTTGTTTTAGTCGTTATTGTTACGCTTTTAAAGGCACGCGTCTGTTTGCTTTTGTTTATATAAAGTTTTCGCTTTAATATTAATAATAAAATCAAACTAAACAGCTACCAATTTCCAATTGATTTTAGATTTAAGATAATAAAAACAGACAACAAAAAAACACAAACCACAATATACAACAAATACAGCTGCAGCAGTCACAATCACACCACGTTATTAATAAAAAATATATATTTATTTCTAATAGTTACCGACAAATACGTAGGTGTCAAAGATCAAACTTGAAAAATCTCTATAGTCGTCTTAATAATCAACTTTAAGCGAGCAAGTATAGTTTTCAAAGGCTGGCTTTAGTTAAATAGTAGCTCACCTTAAGAAAATATTAAAAAATAAATAAATGAATGAAATTATATTTAATGAATGAATGAGTGACTGTTAAATGGAATAAATAAAAAACTGTAGCGAGAAATAAAATCATAAAAAAACAGAAGCGAAGTAAACTATCAATGAACATTTGATTTCGAAAAAAAATACATTAAAGCAGTTAAACTTAGGATTAACTAAACTTTGCGAATATAAATATTAATGAACTCAAAGAAAACTCTTCGTTTCAGATTTGCAATTTGTTATAGTATAAGCTCATATATATATTCTTTACATTATTATCAATGTCCTACAATGTTTGTTTGGATCGTATTTTATAACCCAGTTTCCGGAGTTAAGTTAAATCTTACGAACCGGGTTTAGGTGTCAAACTAATAGAAATGCGCCTGCAACAATAGGTATTAAAACCATAATATAGGTTGATATCTGATCAAGATATAAGCAAAAATTTCATAACCCAGATGGTTCAAGACAATTTTTCCATATATAGAAAAGGATGTCTGCCGGCAAGGTATACCACTTTGTTTTGACGCCATTTTGGTGAACATTAGTCTTGATTCAAACAAAATGTGATAAAATGTGTAAAGATGTATTGGAAAACGTGCTCAAAAAGCTCGCGTTTGTGAGGCTAACAGAGGTGGATATTTATTTATCTGATATTGTATTTCACACATAATTGCCGCCGTTAAAAAAAAACATTTGTTAATATAAGATCCATTTTGTTTTATTTGACCAAAAATTATAAGCAAACAAAGTAGTATACCGTGCCGGCGGACACCCTGTATTTCGTGGATTTCCCACTGGCCATAAGTTAACGTTAATGTAAATAATTTAACGTTTACTTAATACTTAATTTAGTTTTTTTTAGCAGTTTAGAGCTAATTGCCTTGTTTCAAGGGAAAATTTATTTTTGAAAAGGAGCAGGGAGGAGGAAGCTACATTCTTTCTTTTTTAATCCTGTTAAAGCAGGAATTATCTGGATGCACATAAATCACAGGAGCCCTTGAAAAGTCTAGAATCGGCTGTCAGGTGAATTATTTTCTTTGACAATCAGTTAAAATGTCTTAGAAGATCCGCTGTCACAAAACTACGCCCGCATATCCTAAAAGAATCCTGGCAAGAAAAAACTAAAAAAAAATTTACCTTCTCGCAAAACATTTAAAAAACGCTTTCACTCCTAATACATGTACTGATATGAATGAATTACCGCCTATTGCTGCTAGACGGCCTAGAACCAAAATTTCCATTTATAGATGATATAAAGGCAGTTATCAACCTAAATGCTAAAACAAGTTCCTCACATTCATAAAGAAAACAACAAAATGCTTTGAGAGCTGCCCTTTGAAGCAAATTGAATTATTTTATTTTGGCAGCTCGAATAATTCCCCTAAATTAGAAAGGTTACCCTGACGGTGAGAAAAGTGTAGAAAGCCTAATGAAATTCTGTACATATACTTGTATTAATATGTTTCATAGAGTGTCTGAATTTATATCAATTCCAGGTAAGGATGTTCACAATAAAATAATCCTTTTTTTAAAAATTAAAAAAAAATTATGTCTATTTATTCGGCTTGAAGTTCAAAATGAAAATAAAAATAAATAATAAAAGTAACGAGTGGTAAATGCAAATAGAATGAGAATAAGAGAACATAGGGTTCTATGTGGATTTAGTTCGGTCTAAACAATAAAGAATAAGAATATAATTCCAGTATTTAATTTCTAATATAAGTTTGTTTAAATAGAACAAATCAACATTCAACTTACAGTAGTACCGAATAGAAAGAGTGCTGACGAGATATCGTAGCAGATTTCGAAAATGAATTACACTCGGCTAGTATCGAAATCTCTAAATTTCTAATTAAAATTTCCATTCTCAGCTATAACTATTATCATCAACACATTTACTGAGTGAACATGGGTGTTAGTTAAATCACTTACACACACACAAAATAAATGTTAACATCTGAGGTTTTAACAAATTTATGAATGAATTTTTATGTTATTTACAAATTTGTTGCAAGTTATTTGCTGTTGTAAGCGATTGTGCGCAATTGTAGTTGTAGTTGTGAGTTTTTTTATTTTGTTGCTTAACCTTAGAAACAACTACAACAATCCAGATGTTAGTATGATGCTTAAAAAGTTGCTCATGTTTACAATTTTTTTTTACTGCAAGAGTTTTTGGGGAATGTTAGCTCTAGATAAAGGAAATTGCTTTTAACATCAATATCGCTCATTTGCCAGAACAACGTCATAATTCAAAAAAAGCTATTTCGGGAAAAACTCGATTGAAATTTTCGATTTCCCTACACATACTAAAAAAGGAAAGCGGCACTTTTGCTTCAAATGCAAAAAGTAGAAACAAATAAAAGGTAAAATTTATACACAGTACTAAGAAATAAATAAGATTAACTCTACGAAAAACGGCCCAAATTGGAAAAAAAAACATTTTTTCTATATTAACCTTTCTGCATTCCTCCAAAGCTGTTAACATGTTTGATCCTTTTGGGTTAATTTAATCAAGCTTTTAAAAACCAAAAAATTTGCCGTTTCGCAAAGTATAATAAAATTTTCAAACATAACCTCAGATAACATGAACATAAGCTCAACAAACAAGCGTTAAGAGGGAATTCACATTTTTATAAAACATTAAATTAACATCAGTTTATTTGAAGTTGCCACAGTAAGAAAAAAACGATAAACATTTTACTGTGCAGACCAAAACTTATGTTGGGTCACAGTGACCAAACCAATGTGTACAAATATTAATTTAGTTGTTTTTAATAGGCAAAAAACAAAACATCTGTTTTAAACAAATTGTTGCTAAATGTTTACTTATGTTCCCGTTTACTTAAAAAAAAAAATTTTGACGAGCATGTATCACTAAAATAAAAATAATATAAGCTTAAAAATAAAATTGGGCCTAATTAACCCAAGGAAAGCAGAAGGGTAAAAAAAATCGATGAATTTACATTTGAAATACAACTAAAACGATTAAAATATAACTAAATTGGTTCATATATTAATTTTGTTTTTTTTGCAAGAGCTATAATAATCACACAATGAATAATATGCTCTTCTTTTTTCACATTATCATGAAAGTGTCACACCCGTCACATTTTATAAAAGGTTTTTGTTTAAGCGAATTAGTTTTTTGTACAAATAATGAATCAAATACGAATAAAAACACTTCAAATTATCGTAAAAATCAAAAGATTAAAACTGTTCTCCAGAATGTTTTATAGAGCTCGATTTTAAAGTCAAAATCCTCTAAAATTTTTTAGGTCACACCCGTCACATCTTCAAGTGATCATTGTGAGCAGAAATTATGTTCTTGCGGTGTTGTTCGCTTAAAAACATGCGGCCTTGGGTGATCGTAGGCTTTTTATAAGCAAAAATGAGAGAAAATTGGTCACATCCGTCACAATGTAATTGCCCATAACCAATAATTCTGTATCATTAAATTTAAAAATTATTTTTTTAGATATGACGTTGTTTTGTCAAATGAGCGATATGTATGTATTTTTCTACTACTTTGGTAAAGATTTACTAAGGCTAAAATATAAAAACCAAAAAAGTTAATTTTTTTAACTATAACAAAAAATAGCAAAATTTAAAAATTATAGTTTTTTGATCAAAAAATAAACGGGCCAGTGTCTATCACTTTTTCGAAATGTTGGACCCTAAGGATCAAAACCGGAAAAGAAAAAGATATTGATGGTGCAAAGACTCACCTTGTTACTTCTAAATAAATAAGAATAGAAAAATAACTTTATTGCATTCAACAGGTCTCCAAAAAAATATAAATACTTGAAGTTATTGAAATGTTGAACCCAAAGGTTTAAAACAGTTCCAAAAAAGAGTGAAAATTCGATATTGGTACCAATAAAAATAGAAACAAACGTCAAAATTCGTTCGGCTGGTTTGGTGAACAAGTTAAATATTTCATGTGTTTTTTGTGAAATATTGGACAATTATGGGATAGACATGATAAAAACTATATATTGATACTACTAAAGACCATTTTGTAACTTCTGTACCAATAAGGATAAATACAAAAATTATAACAATTTCCAAACATTATTCAGGCCTTGACCCCAATTCCCCTAGTTTATTTATATTGTGTGTTGTAAGTTAAGTTTGTCTATATGAATTTCATTGGTTATTACACCAAATCTACAGTCAAATTCTTGGAAAACCTCATGAATATTTTATCATTTATAACTTCAATAAACTTATTGAGAATTACTATAAAACAAAAAATAGTTTGTTGGGTTTTCGAAATTACTCTTGAATGTTTTGGTTTGTTTATAATAATTCTCAATAAGTTTATTGAGATTATTATATAAAGGCAGAAAATATTCATAAGTTTTTTCAAGAATTTGGTCGAAGTCTACTGGAAATTTAATGTAAGAACAAATGAAATGCATACAGACAAACTTAACCTAAAACAAACCTTGTATATATAACATTAAAATAATATATAAAACTCTTCTTTATTAATAAAGCTCCGCTAGTCAAAAAAAAATAGTATTCATATGTGGATTAATCCCATTTACGCTTAAATCAATCTCTTTAAGGTTATATCAAGTACGGCCTCAAATTTAAATCAATATTTTTTAGGATTAAATGTAAAGAAAGTAAAGAAATTTTTACTAAATAAATCTTACTTGGGTTAAGATAACATGTGCTTGGTTTAAAAAAATCCGTACTCACCGTTTTTTTAGATTTTCTGAAACCAAGTACGGCTTGATTTAAGAACACATCACTTCGTTTGTTTTTTTGTGTGTTACTTTCGTAATGTTAAATAGTGTTTTTGTTAAGTTCATATTTAAAACTTCGCTTAAAAGTTCGTGGGTTTGTTGCTAGTTTAAAAAAGTTTTTGAAATAGGGTTTATTTTAGTTTTCGGTAAATTTTAAAACTGTTTGCGAATCTAATATCGTTACAAGCTCTTACGCAACCATTTTGTTAAACACAGTTGCAATACTTACTTGTCGGAAACTTCCCTTATTAAATAAGAACGTAATTTGGACCGAACTTAAATAAAGGCTCAGTTATGTGCCTCAAAAAAAATTCAGTGTTTTATGCAAATTTTGAAACCATAAAACTAATTTGCGTATATTGTAAACCACTACTCAAGAAAGCAGTGAACACTGCACGCTTTTTAAAATGCAGTTGGCACATTACACATAAGCAAAAAGTTTTTTTTATGAATTTTGAAATCACGGTAGCGTTTTTTTTATTATATTCATATGACATATAAAAAACAGAAGTGCTGCAATTGTTGGTCGTTTGTTTTATGTGTTTTTTTTCTTTTTTGCAAAAAATTAAACTAGATTTGTTTGTTGAAAACTTACAAAAAACATTTAAGAAAACCAAACGCTTAAGGAAAGATTAACATTCATATACGAAAATCTTTCGAGGAAATTTAGGGTTTCAACACAAACGGATGTTGTAAAATGATCTTGATCAGCGCTAACAAATACATGGATAAAATGTATAATTTTATTGTTAGTTTTGTCTTTTCGTTAGATGTTGGTTGTTTCGTTGCAGTTATGGTACTTTAAGGCTGGAATCCCTTTTCTCAAAGGTTTTTTAATGCTTCTAATGCGTTTTTAAAATCTTGTTGATCTGTCTTACTTTTAGTGTTTTTAAGCTGCAAGAGGTAATGCAATCGTTTCAATTTAATTTTCAGCAGTGGCAAACAAAACTGGTAAAATATATTATCATTTTTTTTAAAAAATAACTTTTAAATTCTCTAGTCGAATATAAAATTCTTTATGGTTTTTTATACTTCAGTTAAAATGTTTGTCTGCTTGTGCAAAATTTTTAAAATTCTAAATATGTCTAAATGTGAAAATAGGCTTCTACTTGCAATCAATTTAAAAAACTACTACTGTGAATATAGGGACTAAGTTTTTTTTAACGCATATTGTCACAACTAATGATCAAGGAAAAGTCATATAGCCTCCTTTTTTGCGAAACCCCATTCTTATCTTTCAAAAGTTTAAGCTACTGTACACCAAAAAACGCATTTCTCGTATTAAAGGCCAGACCTAACGAACTACCGAGATGCATCATGGCAATAAAGTCAATCTAGCACAGCTTATTCGTCTGCCTAACGAGGAATTTGATATTGTCCAAGCTGTTTAGGCAGAACTTGAAAACTCGCATTAGTTTTATTTAATTTATATCTGTTTAATTACATGGTGTCTGCTGGCAGATTTATATTTTTAATTAATGGCTTATTTCTAGGCACGGCATCTGGTCAATATTTTTGACGACACCTCGTCATCTTCGCCAACAGCGGCGATATTTTTGGCAGAACGAGCGCCCAGAGGCCGGCCACTTTTGGCAGCGCCTTGTGTAGTCCCATAATCTTCAAGATTGGTGACCAAACGGCGCAGGGTTTTCGCTGTCGGTGCCAGACGGCCAGAGAATCGGCGACGGAATTCGCGCTGCGCCAGCACCACAGACGAATTGTTACGCAAAAAAATAGACACGAATAGTCTGCCTTCTTGGAGAGTGTACCGCTCTCATGATTATTTCACTTGTATTTTACATCTGTGTAGTTCACAAATGTTACAACAGTTTTGACATTGGGCGCCATTTGCTAGCATATGCCAGCAACGTGTGCCTATTCGGAAAAATTATGCTCTTACTATTAACTGCAACGTTACAAACGACCTTCCTTAATCAAATATTAAAGAGGTCACACAACATGCTATAGCCTTCTTTGAAGTCCCATTAGGTGTTAAGCGAATCGGAAAGATCTGGGAAGTGGGCACTCTTTTCCGTCATCAATGATTGGAAAGGGGGTATTTCTACCGCTGCTCTTGTCGGTTACTTAAAATTTTTAAAAGTTTTCCTTCCAGATTTTCATAACGCTATCTTTATTTTTTGTCTGACTAACATGCTGGTATATTCGTCGTAACAGCGGGTTTTGAAAATCAAGTGCGGTTTAAGTAGCATTCTTAAAGTAGCCGTGTTATTCGGATAAATTAGCCATTGGCATTTTGTTGTGCATTATTTAAGGAAGCCAAAGAACCCTTCTCATTGCACCATGTCTCGGTCACTTTGTGAGTCTTAATCTCCAAAATAGTCTCAACTTTCAGAAAATAAGAACTTCTTTCAGTCTGTCAAAAGATATCTAATCAAAGGGTCATATTTTTTTCATAAAAAGTCGCGTGTTGTATGGAGACCCTTAGTGAAAAGATTTGAATACGCTACAACCTTGCGGAAGAAAATGTGTGAGCTAAAGAACTAAGGGGGTGGAATGAGACTAAATGGTGCCGCATTATTATCAAAGGGGGAGGAAAATGGGTAAGAACCTTAAAGAAGCCCTTTATCTGTCCTATGGCTTCAAGGAAAATAAAAGTTTTCTCTAAACATACCCCGTTTCTTTTCCAATCTCCGTAAGGAGGCTTAGATGCAAAATCAAACCTTTTAAAAAATTCATTACTAGTGGCCCTCAGGGTTTCCAAGGTGTCCCTGGTTTCGCTGTACCTTCTTAGCAAAAATTTAATCACAGACTAAAAAAATATAGGGAAAATATCCACAGATAATCCTACAACTGCCCCGGAGTTTCCCCTAGTGTGGCTAATGTAAATTTACCAACCTACTTAGATATTTTCCCTTTATCTTTAACAATATTACTCATACGTCGGCATTTGCTGATGATACCGCCTTTCTCAGTATTCCTAAAGACCCTAAAGAGGCCTCAAAACAACTCAAACATCACGTATCCCAAGTAGAAAAATGGGCAAAGTTGTAGGGAATAAAAATAAATGAACAAAAATGCACCCACGTTACTTTTACGTTACGCAAGGAAACGTGCCTCCCAATTCTTATTAACAACCATACGGTGCCTCAACGAATTGAGGCGAAATATCTTGGCATTCACCTGGATCGCCGCCTCACATGGAAGTCACATATAGATGCAAAGTTGACACAGATGAAACTTAAAACGGCCCAAATCCACTGGCTAATCGGTAGAAACTCTGTGCTACGTCTTGATTGCAAACTTTTACTTTACAACTCAATTTTGAAACCAGTTTGGTGCTACGGGATACAATTATGGGTCACTGCTTCCGCCTCTAACATTGGAAAAATTCAACGCCGTCAGAATAAAATCCTAAGAATGATAACTGGGGCTCCTTGGTATGTCAAAAACAGCAACATCCACAAAGATCTGAAGTTCCACAGTTAAATGCGAAATCCTGAACTATGTGGATAAGTATTTAAATAAGTTGGAAATACATCCAAATCCGCTCGCTCGAAGCATTCTGCAACATAGTGGGCACACCCACCTAAAAAGAAGGGATACTATTGCTCTTAGATGAAACTTTTAAAATTAGTTATCCTTATTGTGAGAACTTGAATTTTAGTCTGGCGCTGGCTGGTCTAATAAAAATTAAATAGTTTTAAGATTTCAATACTTATTGTTAGTTCGCCAAAGGCGAATATTCAGTAATAAAAATACGAAAAAAAAATCTTTAACCAGTTGGTCATTCTCACTAGTTGGCAAACGATATGCGCTGTACCAGAATGCTTTTGTCCGAAAAGTCATGCCCTACTACCACCTACAACCAGGGATGGCCTAGTTGGGTTCAGAATACAACAAAGCGGGCCAGGCTTAATATAAATTTTACCACTATGATATTTAAAATTTCTTTTTTAACAAATATTAAAAATTTAGAAATTTTTGTAATTGAATAAATTTGTTTTGCCACTGTACAGTTTGCATGCATGTATGTCAGTCAAGTCTGTTGGTAAAGTAGTTGTTACTTTTCGAGCAAATCAAAGATACACACATGCACTCAATATTATTACAACAATAAGTATCTCTAACAAAGCTGCTTTAGCTGCTTGTAAATGCATATATTTTTGCTATCAGACAGCCCACGCATTTTAGTTATAATACTTCGTTGCTTTTTTCATTGAATATTTTTTTATGACAGTGTAGTTCACTAACTGGATTTGAATGAAAAAAAAAACAATATTTTATTGAATTAAAAGTTGTCAGAGTTGTAGTTTTTTTTTTGGCAACTAAACTTATGAATGAATTTTGTTTTACGTTTAATAACAAACACTTTTTGGAGAAACGAAACACAGTTTTATGAATGAATAAATAACATGACTTTGACTACAAGTTTTGTGTTAAAACCACATAAATTTACAGCATGGATGTCGTAATTTCCTCGGAAGTCTCGCTTTAGCATTAGGTTAGATACCTTGGAAACTTTGCCTTTTCAATTTTGAAATAAATAAACGTAAAGTGGAATACCTAAATCGTTTATTTATACAGGGTGGCCCAGAAAGACCGAAGTGGTGTGAATTGCTTATAACTTTTTATTTAAGAGATATTTTTTTAATTTTTTTTTTTTTAAATACATTAAATTTATGGGGAATATTTTTGGATTAGTTATTAAAAATGATATCCCGCAAGTGGTGGCCATATTCTGCTTCGCACAAATGTGCTCTTTCCAACACATTTTCCATGACCTTTCGCAAAACTTCCGGTGGTATGTTGTTAATTTCTTCTCGAATATTGGTTTTTAACTCCTCAATACTCCTAGGCTTATTAACATAAACTTTTCCTTTTAAATAGCCCCAAAGAAAACAGTCTGGAGCGGTTAAATCCGGGGAACGCGGAGGCCAATTAAAATTGCTGTTACGAGAAATTATTCTTTCACCAAAGATGTCGCGTAAAAGAGTCATTGTGGCCCTCGCAGTGTGCGCTGTGGCTCCATCCTGTTGGAACCATATTTGCGGATGGTTTTCCACGGCTGGCCTTACAAAATTTTGCAACATGGCCCGATATCGATCACCATTGACGGAAATGGCGACACCTTGTTCATTTTCAAAAAAATATGGGCCAATGATCCTTTCTGAAGAAACACCGCACCAAACGGTACACTTAACTGGGTGCAATTGTCGTTGATGAAGTACTCTCGGGTTTTCCGTAGCCCATATCCTACAGTTTTGCTTGTTAACGAACCCATTTAATTGAAAATGGGCTTCGTCACTCATTATTAAGTTATGAATAAAATTTGGATTCTCTTGTGCTTTTTGCTGGAAATAAATTGCATAGTCAAGTCGTTGCTGGTAATCTGTTGGTTTCAATTCTTGAACAAGTTGAATTTTGTATGGAAACAATCCTATGGTGTGCAAAATTCGCTGCAGCGAAGTTCTTGAGAGGCCCAGTTGTGACGAACGTCTCCTGGTTGATGTTTCTGGATCCTCCCGAATACTCTCCTGTACCACTTGAATATTGTCAGCCGTGTGGACAGTTCGGTGTCTGCCGGGACCAGGAAGGTTCCTTACTGCTCCTTGTTCTCGAAAATTTGCAACCAGACGGTTTATTGTTGACTGAGAGGGTGCAACCCGCACATTAAATTGACGACGGTATGCACGCTGAGTCAACACAATGGACCGTTGATTTGAAAAGTAAATTTCAACAATTTGGGCACGTTGTTCAATTGTGTATTGCTCCATTATAAATTATCCAAGTCTTCTTTACAAAATACTGAAAAGAAAAGAAGAAAAAAATTATAATAAAAAAGTTATAAGGAATTCACACCACTTCGGTCTTTCTGGGCCACCCTGTATCTATTTACAACATGTTTGCATATTAAGAAAAAAAAACAATTCAAACAATTAATTTTTTTTATTTTGATTAGTTTATGAAATCATTGTTTAAATTTAAAGGTGCTACCCATATACAATAGTTTAATTTATGTTTTTTCTTAATGTGATTTTTTTTAAGAAGGTAAGGGATGGTCTGGCTGGCTTGGTGCAAGCTGGGCAAGTATTTGACAGAATTAAAGTGATCTTCAAAATAAGCAATTCTTAATAGGAGTAAGCAGTGGAAAGTTAAAAAATCATTGACTAAATTTATTTAAAAGTTTCACATTGTAGTATTATTTAATATCTTTAGTCGTACACAAAAGTTAAAAAGATTTAAAATATTTTGGGCAGAATCACCTAACTTGACCATAATGGCACAGCTTAACGTTTATTACGTATTTTAGTCGTTGGCCGTGAAGCTAGATTTCGAGGCATGTTATTTTGTCTTCCGGCTATCTTCAGTCTGGGGTGGTTCTTTAATCCTGCTTCACAGCGTACGCAATAAAAGAAAAAAAAATGTCTATGCCTCTTATAAATGTACCAGATTTGTAAATAAACAAATTTTGAGTTTTTTTGTTTGAACGCAAGCTACTTATAATAGAGTCAGGTGTGCTGACTTCTGGAGCACAATTTTTCCCTCCCAAAGACTAATGTCTATACGCCTATGGCAATTCTAATGCTCGGACTTTATTGTAAATTGCCCCTTTAAAAAGCCTTTAAGTTAAATTATTCATTTGATTTGTAAATTAACATTCCTCTTTTATTAGTTTTAGCAATTCATTATTAAGATTAATTATATATATTAAAAAACATATTAAATAGTTATTTTATAGATAACTTAAAGGGTAGTTAGGGTTTTGTTTATATTAAGGTCTGTATTAAATAATAAAAGTATTCCATTTTGATCAGGTTTAGCAATTGCTGTGATAATAGAGGCTTAGGTGTAAAAGTAAGTATATAATAAATTTAGATGTTCTTTATATAGTCATTGAACTTGTAAGTATAAATATGCGAAAGTAAATAGCAAAGTAAAATGAAAAAAGTAATTTCGTTTGGCTGAATTCGCAGCAATTACAAAAAGTTACGGGATTTTAAAATAATTTTTGTATAAATTTATATAATGCTATACATTATAAAATATTTTGATTTTGAACTTACAATTTGTTTGTTTCCATCGTTGTTGACATGAAAGGCCTTTTATGCAACTGATGATTTCTGCTTTTTCTTATATGCTGTTAATTATGATATGTACCTGTGGTTTCTGTTGTTATATGTTAATATGTTGTAATTTTTTTAAATCTTCTTTATATATAATACATTTGATATATTTACTTTATAATTTTATGGAATTAAATGAGAAGCACTTTTTCACAATTATCACTACAATTAAATCTTTAAAATACAATAATTAAATGTTAAAAATATCACTTTTGGACGGACAAACGATGATCAAAGCAGACCGACGATTACTGATTGATTATTGCTTTGCATGTTCTTTAAGCGGCATGTAACTTTGCAAATATTTTAATTAAGCAATAAGCAACCTATGTTAAAGAGTAAGACGGGTATAGGTTCAAAAGTGAGAGCTAATTATATACGAAAATAAGTATGAAATGTAATAAAAACATGGTAAAGTAATAAACTTATGAATGAAGTTTCATATAAATGATTAATACATTATTTATACATAATATACTGTATAATAAGAAAATTGGTTTACAAAATTACTTTAGTACTAATAGTATTTTATTTTTTTGTTGTAATTTATTTTAGATTTAATTAGTGATACCTGTTTTTATTGAAAAATAACCGATTAAGTTAGGGTAAATAGTTTTAGGAAGTTATATATTATTAATTGTGATATCTGGAATAATTATTAGGTTAATTTTAGATAATTATATAAGGTTAGTTTTGGACAAATCCTTTTGGTTTATTAAAATACTTCACTGTGATAAAAAGGCTCTGTTTCGGGGACGTATTGTAGGTACAAACTGAATTTTCTTGGAGTTTAAATGGATGGGGAGTTGATTTTCTTGTTAAGCTGTATTAACGGTGCACGTTCTCTGTCCTATATTTGACAATCTGTGGGGGGCAGCTAGAAGTTTCGTTATCGCTGCTTTTTTTTACCAAAATCCAGATATTAAGCTTTTTGAAAATATTTAAATGAAATAAGGTGGCAAAATGATTAATTGGATCGATGTATTTGCACTCCAATCATTTTGAGTTGCACATGCAACTAGAAAAAAATAGATTTTTAAAGAAGTCACGTGTTTTGATATTATCTACATATATTTCTAAGCAAAGCTACGAAAACTTACCTCAAAATAATAAATTAATTGTTTACGACTTGAACGTTATTTGGGTTTTCACTGGGAGTTTAAACTATAGATAAAATGATTATTTTAATTTTAAAAGATTTTGCACAACCATTTCTTTTAAATAGGAATCGCACTACGCTTGTCTATCCACGTTAAGGTAGAAGTCAAAAAGGAAGTAAAATGTAAAGATAAACTTCTTTCATTAGGTGTGTAACTTAAAGTATAAAACCAAGTAATGAATAATGAGTAACCATTGTAGGGGTTACATCATTTAAACTCAAAATAGACAGCAGTGATGGGCGTGAAAAGAAAAAATGTATATAATTAATGATGAAGAAAGTTTGTTGTTTCTTAAAAAAAATGCACTTGAAGAAAAATCGTAACAAACCTGCTTCGCTACAACATAAAATTAAGGAGCGAACAGGAAAACTTTAATCAGTTTTATCACTTAGCGTTCAAAGTGTGGCACGACCCACAAAGCCGGGCATCTAGGGGCGAATATCAGAAGCATGAAAAATCCCAACTATCTTACCCTTCATATCTTCCAGTTCATAGAGAGAATTACCTACCTTTCCTCTAATTTTGCATTTAAGAAATTTCGGTAAGAATTTTGAATTTATGGCTTTAATTGCATTACTTTGGGCAACATTTTTCTTAAAAACAATTTGACCTGGTTCATAATTAATATGCCGTGCACGTAGGTTATATGACTTTGTTGCTTTCTGGTGGGCTCTAGCAATATTCTGCGATAGTTTTGTCCGTATGCTGTTCAATTTATCAGATCTATCGGAAAAAGTTATTGTATCATCACGCAGGCACCCCAGTTTCTCCAATATATGATACGAAGAGCCGTGCTGAATCATGTTCTGACCGAACACTGCGTAATATGGCGTACATCCTATAGATGTATGGTAGTCGCTTCGGAGTGCAGATAAAATAGTAGGTATTTCACGATCCCAGTTCTTATGGTGGATCTCATTTCCTACAAAATAACGAATTTTAGATACAATTTCTCTATTCGAGCGCTCTGAGGCATTTGCTTGTGGAGAGTAAAGACCAGTTTTAATATGTTGAATGCCAAGTTTTGATAAAAAGTTTTGAAAATCTTTAGAAACGAACTGTTTCCCGTTATCACTGTGGATAAATTGTGGCACTCCATATGTGGGAAAAAAATCATTTTGAAAAAAATTAATTATACTCAATGCATTTGCAGCACGCAAGGGTTTTAAAAACAGGAATTTCGTCATGTGATCAAGGACTATAAAAAGCATTGTATTCTGAGATTTTGAGCGGGGATAGGGACCTAGAAAATCACAGTAAATTCTTTGAAATGGTCTGGAGGTTTGAAAAGCAGTACCCATCAAAGGCCTTGAAGAAATATTTTGCGGTTTTATTGCCTTACATACATCACATTGGTCAACATATGTCTTTATGTCTTTTGCCATTGAAGGCCAGTAAAATTGTTGACGCACTCGCTTAAGGGTCTTCATAAAGCCACCGTGACATGAATCAAACTCATGGGATTTTCTAATTGCATCATTTGCTAAGCTATGCGGTAGCCAAAGTCTCCAAAGAGATTCTTCCTCATTCTCTACACCATTTCTGAACTTAACGCGTTTGTAAATTTTGTTACCTTCAACGAAAATATCTGGCAACAACCTTGAGTTCTGTGAAACCGTCGTTAATATCTTCCTATACTCGTCCGAGTCAAATTCTTGGCTATTCAAATCAATATCACACGCCTCAACAGGAAAACATAAGGAGTCAACATCGAACCTAGACAGCGCATCTGGGACCACGTTTAGAGATCCTTTTCGATGCTCGATCTTAAAATCAAACCCCTGCAGTTTAAGGCTCCATCTGGCTAACCTACCGTTAAGGTCTTTTTGGTTCATAAGCCAACGGAGGCTTGAGTGATCCGTTATCACCGTAAAAGGAAGGCCTTCGATATAGGGTCGAAATTTTCTTATACAAACAACGGCTGCCATGCACTCTAGCTCGGTCACTGTGTAGTTCTTCTGACATCTGTTAAGCTTTTGTGACACAAAAGCAATCGGGTGCTCCTTTCCGTCATTATCTTTTTGATACAAAACTCCACCTATACCAATTTTGGAGGCGTCACACTGAATTATAAACTCACGAGAAAAATCTGGCTGTGCCAAAACCGGTGCCGTCGATAAGGCTTCCTTTAATTTATTGAAAGAGGCTACAGCCTCCGGGGACAATTAAAATGGCTTAGAAGATTTCTTTAGAGAGTCTGTTAAAGGGCCTGATAAATCAGCAAAATTTCTAATAAAACATCTATACCAGTTGCACATTCCTATGAAGCGTCGTATTTGTCTGGGCGTTTTCGGTATTGGGAAATCCCTGATTGCACTTACTTTTTCCTCATTAACTTTCAGGCAACCGTTACCGACTATGTACCCAAGATATTTTATTTCCCGTTGACAAAATTTACTTTTCTCCACATTTATAGACAGATTGGCTTTTCTCAAACAATTAGCAACTTCACGTAACGTACTAATGTGGGTTTCAAAATCGGAACTACATACCAACAAATCATCAAGGTAGATAAAAACATTTTCCCTAAGACGAGACGGTATTACCTTATCCATCAGTCGACTCATCGTTTGTGGTCCATTACAGAGACCGAAAGGCATTACGCGGTACTGGTATAAAGGTTTACCAGGAACTGCAAAAGCAGTTTTTTCCTTTGAGTCCTCTGAAAGTTCTATTTGAAAAAAAGCGTCCTTAAGGTCTATGCCGCTGATGAAATGAGTGTCCTTTAAACGAGATAATAAACCTCCAATATGAGGCAAGGGGTATGAGTCTTTCTTGGTTACGGCATTCAGTTTGCGTGAATCCAAGCAAAGTCTAACTTTATTGCCGGGTTTTCTTACCAAAACTACTGGACTACACCATGGAGAATTTGATTCTTCTATAACATTTAAACTTAGGAGTCTATCAATTTCACCGTAGGCTTCTGCTTGTCGTGGTGGGGACAATGGAAAATGCCTTGATTTTATAGGAACAGCGTCTCCGGTGTCTATGTAGTGTTTTAGCAAAGGCGTACAACCCAATCCTATTTTAGAAAAGGATGGAAACGAAAGAACAACTTTATCAAGTTTCAGTTGCTGCTCCGGAGAGAGTAAATGAAAATTTTCAGTGTCGGTGACTAGTTCGTCAATACTGGGTATAATATCAGGTGCCAAAGCAAAGGTTCTCCAAAAATTAACACCGAGATAAGCAGTTTGCCTAAGAGAAGGAACAATATAAAAAATAACGTTTTTGGTAACGTTTTTGTAAAAAACAGGTAAAGAACAATATCCTAGAATAGATTGCTGCGAACCGTCAGCAGTGGAAATTTTATAATTAAAAGGTTGAATTTGAACTGAATGTCTGCTAAGAAATTCCTTACAATTTTTGCCCAAAACGGAAATACTAGCGCCAGAGTCTAGTAAACCGAGAACACTTTCATCAAAAATACTTATTTTAGCAAAAGGCCTATCCTCATTCTTATCACATAAGCGCACGGATTCGACTACCTTACGAAATTGCTTTCGCATCTGAAATCTTAGCCTACATTTAGCAATTCTCTTAGATATGGGTTTTATTTGTAATTCTTGGGAAGTAAAACAATTAATTTCGGGACTTAACGACCTGAACGAGGATCCCCGATCGTAAACTCGCTCGGTTTGGAGTTTTCCATATGTTTATTAGGACATTTAGGAGTGGTGACACCCTTTTGTCCACATTTAAAGCAGAATAAATTACGATTTTCATCTGGACAATAGATGTAGGAATGTCCATAACAAGAGCAATTCCAGCAAAGTATTTTGGAGAAGTCAGCCCTACGTTTTATATGTAAAGCTTCAATTTGCGGATCACTTTCAATTTCATTGTCGTCCTGTTCTACCTCAATTTCACTCACATGACGCTGATTAGACAATAAAGGAAATTGATTCTTATTTTCCCACAAAAGTTTTTCAGCCTTACGAGCAGCTTCACGAAAATCTTCCAAATTTGTGTGATTTGAATTGAACAAAATGTAACGTAGTCCTGGATTCAGGTTCTTTTTCAAAATGTCGATTAACTGAGTGTCAGACATTGGGTCGCCTAAACGAGCATTCATGGCTATAATTGAAGAGTGAAACTCATCATATGACTCGCGTGAGCCTTGCTTCTTCAATGAGATCTTTATAACAATGTCATGATCCTTTTCGAGGGTACCAAATTCTTTGGTAATGGAAAATTTTAGAAAAGCATACGTTGCAGAGGGATTCTGTTTAATAAAAAGCCAATACCAAGTTTCCGCTCTACCCGAAAGAAAAATATGAAAATTGTCCATCAATTGTTGATGAGAACATTTATTTCTAGTGCATAAAGTGTCAAGTTTAAACAGAAAGTCGGAAACACTGCCTATACCATCAAATATAACTTTCCACTCCTTGAAGTGAACGGATGGGCTTGCATTAGTATTAGAATTTGGACCACGGTTCAGATTGCTCTCGGATTGCAATACTATATGTTCAGGGTTACTTGGGGATGGTGCAGCGCACATAGTATCTATCGTACCTTTAATTGACGTTAGTTCACGCCGAAATTCTTCTTGGGTGGATAGTATTGTCTGCTGTAACAAGTTAATAATTTGATCAATATCAGGTTGCTTGATTGCACTGTGGGAGGTTGAAGGTTGAGAATGAGAATGAGCTGGTGGTTGAGGGAGGTTAAGGTTTGTAGTTGCCAATAGAGGTGGTTGTGGCAGAGATAAGGCTTGTGGTTCAGCTGGGGTCGACATTGTTTGGGACAGATTCTCGTTAGGATTCATATTTCGGGAAAGTGTATCCGGCAGGGAATCACACTCAAACTGTAAATCAGTGAAAGAAAAATCTAGGAGATTGCGATCAGAAGTATCTGAGGTCGACTGGCTATGATTATTGGCTATTTTGTTATTCTTATAAGGGGGACTTGAAGTTCTAGGCGGTGTTCGTGCTAAACTTACTCTGGGTTTGAATGGGGAATTAATAGATTCGCTGGAAAGCGTTTTACCGCGTCCGCGAACAGAATATGACTTACTGGATGATTTTGTGTTTTGTTTTGAGGATCTAGTTATCATAATTTTATATAAAACAAGTGAAAAAAAATGTAGTGTTGGCCTAACGTATAACTTAGTTAGGGTTAATACAAAAGTTAATATAAGTATATATTTGTATAGTAATATAATTTGAGGAATGTTAAATTAATTAAATCTCATGTTAAAAATAAGTTTAAGACTTTTGTTCCAATAAAACGGGCAAAGTTTACATTTTATGAGATGCACATAATACTGGCAACCGTTTATTAGATATAAAAATAGTTAAATTAACTTCAAAATTCAAATAAAGTTTTTAAACTATAATAGTGATATGTTTAATTTTCGTGTTAAGAAAAGCTTATAATTGAGTTCCCACAATTTCTTTAACAAAATACAACAAAAATAGATTTAACTTAAATATCATATTTTAGGACATTTTATAAAAGAAAGAGATAATTTCTTTGAACTATAAAAACATTGCAACAGATTTAACAAATATGCGTCATATTAAATCTGGACTAATGCCTTAAATAATTCCTTGTATGTTTAGTGTTGATGGAATAGATAGAACTATTAAGAGCTTGTATACTTTTCAATTTAAGCAATTTTGACAAAATACCGCGCATGCAGATCAAAAACTTATAGTTTACTGAAATGAGACTTCGATCTTTAATCAAAATACTTGGTGGTAAATTTTATTTTGAAATGTTTGTATACGAAACAAAAAATTATAATGTAACTTAGCGTTCATTTGACCAGTTTGGCCAAATCGTTGGGCGCCATCTTTATTACGTATTTTAGTCGTTGGCCGTGAAGCTAGATTTCGAGGCATGTTATTTTGTCTTCCGGCTATCTTCAGTCTGGGGTGGTTCTTTAATCCTGCTTCACAGCGTACGCAATAAAAGAAAAAAAAATGTCTATGCCTCTTATAAATGTACCAGATTTGTAAATAAACAAATTTTGAGTTTTTTTGTTTGAACGCAAGCTACTTATAATAGAGTCAGGTGTGCTGACTTCTGGAGCACAATTTTTCCCTCCCAAAGACTAATGTCTATACGCCTATGGCAATTCTAATGCTCGGACTTTATTGTAAATTGCCCCTTTAAAAAGCCTTTAAGTTAAATTATTCATTTGATTTGTAAATTAACATTCCTCTTTTATTAGTTTTAGCAATTCATTATTAAGATTAATTATATATATTAAAAAACATATTAAATAGTTATTTTATAGATAACTTAAAGGGTAGTTAGGGTTTTGTTTATATTAAGGTCTGTATTAAATAATAAAAGTATTCCATTTTGATCAGGTTTAGCAATTGCTGTGATAATAGAGGCTTAGGTGTAAAAGTAAGTATATAATAAATTTAGATGTTCTTTATATAGTCATTGAACTTGTAAGTATAAATATGCGAAAGTAAATAGCAAAGTAAAATGAAAAAAGTAATTTCGTTTGGCTGAATTCGCAGCAATTACAAAAAGTTACGGGATTTTAAAATAATTTTTGTATAAATTTATATAATGCTATACATTATAAAATATTTTGATTTTGAACTTACAATTTGTTTGTTTCCATCGTTGTTGACATGAAAGGCCTTTTATGCAACTGATGATTTCTGCTTTTTCTTATATGCTGTTAATTATGATATGTACCTGTGGTTTCTGTTGTTATATGTTAATATGTTGTAATTTTTTTTAAATCTTCTTTATATATAATACATTTGATATATTTACTTTATAATTTTATGGAATTAAATGAGAAGCACTTTTTCACAATTATCACTACAATTAAATCTTTAAAATACAATAATTAAATGTTAAAAATATCACTTTTGGACGGACAAACGATGATCAAAGCAGACCGACGATTACTGATTGATTATTGCTTTGCATGTTCTTTAAGCGGCATGTAACTTTGCAAATATTTTAATTAAGCAATAAGCAACCTATGTTAAAGAGTAAGACGGGTATAGGTTCAAAAGTGAGAGCTAATTATATACGAAAATAAGTATGAAATGTAATAAAAACATGGTAAAGTAATAAACTTATGAATGAAGTTTCATATAAATGATTAATACATTATTTATACATAATATACTGTATAATAAGAAAATTGGTTTACAAAATTACTTTAGTACTAATAGTATTTTATTTTTTTGTTGTAATTTATTTTAGATTTAATTAGTGATACCTGTTTTTATTGAAAAATAACCGATTAAGTTAGGGTAAATAGTTTTAGGAAGTTATATATTATTAATTGTGATATCTGGAATAATTATTAGGTTAATTTTAGATAATTATATAAGGTTAGTTTTGGACAAATCCTTTTGGTTTATTAAAATACTTCACTGTGATAAAAAGGCTCTGTTTCGGGGACGTATTGTAGGTACAAACTGAATTTTCTTGGAGTTTAAATGGATGGGGAGTTGATTTTCTTGTTAAGCTGTATTAACGGTGCACGTTCTCTGTCCTATATTTGACAATCTGTGGGGGGCAGCTAGAAGTTTCGTTATCGCTGCTTTTTTTTACCAAAATCCAGATATTAAGCTTTTTGAAAATATTTAAATGAAATAAGGTGGCAAAATGATTAATTGGATCGATGTATTTGCACTCCAATCATTTTGAGTTGCACATGCAACTAGAAAAAAATAGATTTTTAAAGAAGTCACGTGTTTTGATATTATCTACATATATTTCTAAGCAAAGCTACGAAAACTTACCTCAAAATAATAAATTAATTGTTTACGACTTGAACGTTATTTGGGTTTTCACTGGGAGTTTAAACTATAGATAAAATGATTATTTTAATTTTAAAAGATTTTGCACAACCATTTCTTTTAAATAGGAATCGCACTACGCTTGTCTATCCACGTTAAGGTAGAAGTCAAAAAGGAAGTAAAATGTAAAGATAAACTTCTTTCATTAGGTGTGTAACTTAAAGTATAAAACCAAGTAATGAATAATGAGTAACCATTGTAGGGGTTACATCATTTAAACTCAAAATAGACAGCAGTGATGGGCGTGAAAAGAAAAAATGTATATAATTAATGATGAAGAAAGTTTGTTGTTTCTTAAAAAAAATGCACTTGAAGAAAAATCGTAACACGTTGTTTTGTTAAAGGTTTGGCTTTGAAATTTTGAAAACTATAAACTGGGTTTTGGCTTAACTAAATTTAAGCTTTAGTACAGGGTGTCTGGTGGCAAATAATTAACATAAAATTTTATTAAGAGCATTTAAAAATAGAATGAAAATGCGAATTTATTTTTATTAAAAGTATGTCATCCAGATATTTCCTGTCGTCTTGATCACACAGTTCACAGCGTAGCTTTGTGTTCTGCGCCACACGCTGCAGTAAACTTGGTTCAATTGAGCTGATTTCTCGATGAATATTTTCCTTTAAAGCCACAATAGATTGAGGATTGTCATTTTGAACGTTCTCTTTGAGGTAGTCCAATAAAAAATCCCTGGAAGTTAGATCGAGCGACCTCATTGGCCATGGGATATCTCCAAAAGGACTAATCAGTATTTGAGGGAAATTTTCCCGAAGCAAATTCATCGAAGCTCTGGCTGTGAGTGCAGTGGCCCGTCCTGTTGAAACCATGTGTGTGAGTAGTACGATGGATGAGCTCGCAGGTTTGGCAAAAGAAATTCCGTCAATCGAGGGTTGCGAATTCTTGGAGACCAGCTTTGCTTGTTGACATGGTCGCTGAAGTGAAAATGAGCCTCGTCGCTCCAACATTGTTTCACAAGAAATTTTGCGTAAATCAAGTCACTTTCTTTTAGTGAACAAATTTGACCTTTAAGAGTGTGGAACTTCACATCCTTTTTAAAATGGCATAAACAATCGCTCTCGAAAGTCTCAGTGAGGCTGCTGTTTTCCTTATTTAAGTTCGAAGGTTTTAACATATACTGCTTTTAACCAGTTTAGTGTTTTCGGGAGTCCTTGAAGATCAACTGGGTACTGGCCGTGGGACATTTTGGTTGCAATAAATCAAAGGCCACCTGATTTAAGTTAACCTACTTCCCTTTATTTTTGTTATATAAAAAAATAATTTTATTATAAAATTACAACCATCAATTTTTATAATTTTTTTTGTATTATATAAACGAAACGTATCATTATGGAATTTTTAAAAGTTTTGCATATCTTTAAATTGTGATGAACGATTAAACTTTAAAATGTACAAATTTTAAACGCATCACATATCAAAAATTTTAAATTTTAATTAACGTTACTATTTCTTTTGAGTCATAAAAGAAACTAAATCATTAATAAAAAGCCAAAATTATCTTAAAGCTAAAAGCCTTATTCAAATTATTTTTAATTTTAGCAACATTAAAAAGGCAAAAATAAAATTAAAAAAATTAAATTAATAGCTTAATACCACCTTTAGACCGTTATTTCTAAAATACTTAAAACACAAGATGATTCAATTATTTTTTAAGTGCACAAAGATTTAAATATCTTTTATGGGGCATTCCATGCATTTTACTTTGTTGCATTTTTTCATTCGTTTATAATTTATATATAATGTTAAGTAGAACATGGAGCCATGAAACATAAATCAGTTTTATGTCTTTATTATTTTAAACAACTGGCACAGAGGGAAAGACTTTATTTAACCGGCAAAAGAGGTGATTCCCAGTCAATCAATATAACTAAAAGCGTGGTTTAGACTTTTGTCCGTAAAAAAGCATAGCACGCCTGAGGTGTGTCTGTTAATGTGGCCCCCAGGGGGTTTCCATCGCATTTCCACAAAATTATTTTTCGGTAAACACACTGTGCAGCAGCGAAAAAAATACACCAACGCGATATTATACAATCGATTTTACTAACAAATAGTAGTAACATTCTATAATCAGTTTTGGCAAAATTGCTAAATGTGAGCTATCGCTCACAATTTTGATGTATGGTATACCAGTGTTACACATATTTGCGTATTGAATGACATTTTCTAACAGAATGTTAAAAGGATTACACATAATACCGTCTTCTTGTCAAGGACCTTGTTCATAGGCTGCATAGGCAAGCTGCTCTTTCCTTTTTTTACTAAGGATTGTGTGTCAGTTGAGGTCTTGTGGTGATACCAAGTTTGGTTCTGGACTTAAACAGTTCAACCGCAAATTGTCGGCTTCTGCTTCCTTATAATCCTTTAGCGGAGAAAGTTTTTTCTAGATCTCAGATTAGTTTTTTTTGCAGAAGGATGTGGCAATACCCAAACTTTCAGTTTGATATTTCACTGTTGGGAAAACTTTTGAACTTTAGTTTGGGTTGCTTAGAGAAAGCTTGTAGTACCCGAGTAGGAATATTGCTGTTTCTTAAGTAATTTGGCACTGATTTGCCAATACGATGTAACTTTCTTCAAGCATTAAGGCCAGTCAACTGGAGTAAGCCGCTCCAATAAGTGATGCCAACTTTTTGGAAGCAAAAAGCACATCATACACAAAATAGGGAACCAAAAAGCGTAATTTTGCATTCAGAAAAGCGTAAAAAAGCACTTAACGTGGAAGGGATATTATGCATATATTGTGCCCTAAAGGAATAGTCTAAGACCCACTTATTCTATTACCGGTGACTGTGGACTGTCCGTCATTTCGACTGGTTGTTCATGTGTTTCTTGGGGCTAAAACTGAAACTAAAAATTTCAGTTTTACAGCAATTTCCAAATATTATTCAGGATATCTCAATTTTCATAATATTTAGAAATTGTCGCAATAAGAAAACGTTCTGTTTTCAGAAGCCCTTATTATACATTAATTGTTGTTGCAGTTGAATAACGAAGAATTTTTTAAAAAACTCTTAAATGTTTGAGTTTGTTATAGTAATTCTCAGTAAGTTTATTGAAGTTATTATATAACAGTAGAAAATATTCATGCGGTTTTTTAAGAATTTGTTCAAAGTCTACTGATGATTTGGTGTTAGAACCAATGAAACTTTCAGTTTCAACCTAACAATACGAATTTATATTTTTATATAAAACATATGTGTACTTAAGAAAAATTTTGGTTTAAAACGGGTCATACAGCCGCTTTGAAAAAGGGTTCAAGCATATTCGGTTTTTATAGTTTGACTAATATATGTTAAAGTGAATTCTTAATCGAGTGGTAAATACGGTTTTTAATAAAAATACCAATATACTGTGATATAAATAAAGAGTTTCTAGGCGAAAAAACATTAGTGAAACTTGCAAAAACTGTCGCTGCTTACAAAAATCGGTAATAAGTTCTTAAATTTTAAAACATGTAAAAAGCACTAAAGGCACTTTCGAAAAATCAAAAAAGCATTAGTTTAGTGCTTTTTCTCAGTTTGGCACTTAAAATAAAAATTTGGCGTTTTGAGTCATTAAAAAGCAGCAAAAATAGAGTTAAAACCATTTAGTTGGCATATCTGGTTGCAATCTGTTTGGCCTGCAGCTTTCCGAGTTTAAACTTCCCTGCTGTGCCAGATCGTATGCTTTCCGCTGCTAATAAATGAAAGCGAACATTTGCTGTCGCAAGGTGATGTTTTAAGTCTATGTTTGCTTTTCGAACCGATCTGTGATTGATCCCTTGATGTCTGTCTAAAACGCTGAATGAAAATCTGCCTTCTAAGTATCAAAATATGGTCTGCCTGGTTTCCCATTCTTTGATCTGGTGAAAGTCGACGAGGCGAAATCTGTATGCCTCATTTCGATACTTAAGCTTTTCTCGTGGATGCTAAATTTCACAACTGCAATAGACACCAAAGACATTTTTTTATTGTTTTTTATCCGTGCTTTTTATTACTATTGAGTATCCTATATGTATATATGTATCTGCACTTAGCTAAAGAACACTACTAAATATAATTTTTTTGAAATAATAATTTGTTTTTCTTTTTAGGTAATTTTTAAAATGCATGAAATATGGTTTACTCGATAAGCAGTAAGTTTTCTTTTAATTTTGTTAATTATTATAATAAATCATAGGGAAACACCCATATGCACACATATAAACTTGAACATGCATATGTATGCATGTGTTAAGCTTTTATAACAATTTAATAATTGTGTGTGTGTTGTTGCTTTTTTAATTATACCCTTCACATAAGTGATAAGGGTATATATAAGTTTGTCATTCCGTTTGTAATTCCTTTATTATCCATTTGGGACCCCATAAAGTATATATATTCTGGATCCTTATAGATAGGGAAACCGATTTAGCGATGTCCGTCTGTCCGTCTGTCCGTCTGACCGTCTGTCCGTGTTATGGTTGAAATCAACTTTCTGAAGCCCCCCGATATCGCAGTGACCCGAATATGGTATCAAACTGTCACAGATAGTCTCGAGAAAATCGGTATTGAAATTCAGCAAAATCGCCCGATAAATAACCGAGATATAAGCAAAAAACCACGACTACCTCGGTTTTTTGAGTCTACAACAACAACAAAGAACATACTTTTACATGTAATAATAAAAAAAAAAACAACAAAAAAACAACAAAAAAAGAAAAAAAACAGAATCAGTCATGTCTATGTTATTGAAACACACCCAAAACAAAAATTTTATTAGTATTAGTGTTCATACATATAACAGCGTTGCCATACAAAGCTTAATTTTAACATTTTTAAAATCGCTCCTACGGCTTCCAGGGTTCTCCTACAAAGGTAAAATGTAAGACCGACCCGAATTATTTTTTCCATCCAAACATTTTTGTGGAACATACTTACCCTCTATCTCTAGCCCCTGACATGGTTGCCATACAAAATTTTAAAAAATAAGGTAAAAACCGCTATAACTTCCCCGGACTTGCCCGTAGAGGAAAAAAATGTATCACAGACCCCCATTAATTTCTACTCCCAAACATATTCCTAGAATATACTTACCCCCTATCTCCACGCCCTGAGGGGGTTGCCATACAAAATTTACAAAAGTGATATGAAAATGCCCACAACTTCTTCAGAGTTGGCCTTAGAGCAATAAAGTGTACGACCGACCCCTATTAGTTTCTTCTCCCAAACATATTCCTAGAAAAACTTACCCCCTATCTCCACCCCCTAATGGGGTTGCCATACAAAATTTACAAAAATGATATGAAAATGCCCACAACTTCTTCAGAGTTGGCCTTAGAGCAATAAAGTGTACGACCGACCCCTATTAGTTTGCCCTCCCAAATATATTCCTAGAACATACTTACCCCCTATCTCCACGCCCTAATGGGGTTGCCATACAAAATTAACAAAAATGATAAAATGCCCACAACTTCTTCAGAGTTGGCCTTAGAGCAATAAAGTGTACGACCGACCCCCATTATTTTGCCCTCCCAAACATATTCCTAGAACATACTTACCCCCTATCTCTACGCCCTAAGGGGGTTGCCATACAAAATTTACAAAAATTATGTAAAAATGCCCACAACTTCTTCAGAGTTGGTCTTAGAGCAATAAAGTGTACGAGCGACCCCTATTAGTTTCTTCTCCCAAACATATTTCTAGAACATACTTACCCCCTATCTCCACGCCCTAATGGGGTTGCCATACAAAATTTACAAAAATTATAAAATGCCCACAACTTCTTCAGAGTTAGCCTTAGAGCAATAAAGTGTACGACCGACCCCTATTAGTTTGCCCTCCCAAACATATTCCTAGAACATACTTACCCCCTATCTCCACGCCCTAAAGGGGTTGCCATACAAAATTTACAAAAATGATGTAAAAATGCCCACAACTTCTTTAGAGTTGGCCTTAGAGCAATAAAGTGTCCGACCGACCCCTATTAGTTTGCCCTCCCAAACATATTCCTAGAACATACTTACCCCCTATCTCCACGCCCTAATGGGGTTGCCATACAAAATTTACAAAAATTATAAAATGCCCACAACTTCTTCAGAGTTGGCCTTAGAGCAATAAAGTGTACGACCGACCCCCATTAGTTTGCCCTCCCAAACGTATTCCTAGAACATACTTACCCCCTATCTCCACGCCATAATGGGGTTGCCATACAAAATTTACAAAAATGATAAAATGCCCACAACTTCTTCAGAGTTGGCCTTAGAGCAATAAAGTGTACGACCGACCCCTACTAGTTTCTACTCCCAAACATATTCCTAGAATATACTTACCCCCTATCTCCACGCCCTGAGGGGGTTGCCATACAAAATTTACAAAAGTGATATGAAAATGCCCACAACTTCTTCAGAGTTAGCCTTAGAGCAATAAAGTATACGACCGACCCCTATTAGTTTGCCCTCCCAAACATATTCCTAGAACATACTTACCCCCTATCTCCACGCCCTAAAGGGGTTGCCATACAAACTTTACAAAAATGATAAAAAGCCCACAACTTCTTCAGAGTTGGCCTTAGAGCAATAAAGTGTATGACCGACCCCTATAAGTTTGCCCTCCCAAACATATGCCTACAACTTACTTACCCCCTATCTCCACGCCCTATGGGGGTTGCCATACAAAATTTACAAAAATTATGTAAAAATGCCCACAACTTCTTCAGAGTTGGCCTTAGAGCAATAAAGTGTACGACCGACCCCTATTAGTTTCTTCTCCCAAACATATTCCTAGAACATACTTACCCCCTATCTCCACGCCCTAATGGGGTTGCCATACAAAATTTACAAAAATGATAAAATGCCCACAACTTCTTCATAGTTGGCCTTAGAGCAATAAAGTGTACGACCGACCCCCATTAGTTTGCCCTCCCATACATATTCTTAGAACATACTTACCCCCTATCTCCACGCCCTAATAGGGTTGCCATACAAAATTTACAAAAATGATAAAATGCCCACAACTTCTTCATAGTTGGCCTTAGAGCAATAAAGTGTACGACCGGCCCCCATTAGTTTGCCCTCCCATACATATTCTTAGAACATACTTACCCCCTATCTCCACGCCCTAATAGGGTTGCCATACAAAATTTACAAAAATGATATGAAAATGCCCACAACTTCTTTAGAGTTGGCCTTAGAAATATTTCATAAGTAAAAAAAATGGTTAAAAATAAAAAAAGTTTGGGATTGCGAAAGGTCAATGTGAAGGGTATATAAGATTCGGCACAGCCGAATATAGCGCTCTTACTTGTTTTTATACTAAAAAGCCCAACTTAACAGCAAACTGTCTTAAGTCACTACCAAAGACAGCAACAACTTAAATCTAGCAATGAAAAGAGTTTAATGAAGAAACAACAACAAAAACAGTTGAAAAATAATAAAAAAAACCAAATTATGAATGAGTCTACCCACGCAGACGTTTCTTGTAACCAAAAAACTACTTGCAGTGTCAAAGCGGATGCAAAGAAAAAACGCAGTCAAAGAGCAGGGCTCGATGCCAGACAAACAAACAACTAAAAGCGTTAAAGGTGCTGACTGCATTGGTACACACAACATTTGGATAAGAAGAAAGGTGCAGCAAGAAGTGCGGGTGTTTTCATGTCATTTTGTTCGGTTTTGTTTTGGTTTTGCTAAAAAAAAATGTATTGGTGATGCTGTAAAAAACGATTTTCTGCAGTTGTGGTAGTACCGCTGGTTGTTTTTTTAACCATTGTTTAAACTAATTGTCTGTCTGTCTGTTTTTCTTCTTCTATTTTTTATATATATAAAAGTAAAAATCAAAGCCACACAAATTAAATATAAAATAATAAAAAAAATTAATCTTGGTAAAAGAAAAATAAGTCGTGTGTTGTGAAAAAGCTTAAAAAACGAAAGACAGGCGCTCCCATTCATTAATTTTATTCAGATGCAATGAAAAAACCTCAAGGCTTAAAGATTCAATAGCAAAAGAGCCATCTAACATATGTATGTACATCTGAACGGTTTTACACATACATACACAATAGTTTACACCAGCGGTGGCCAACAAGAGAAGATCATTTATGTCAATGAATTGGTGCTTTTTCACTGGGTGTGTTGTCTAGTCTAAAAAAACTAAGGCAATATCAACCTGTGTTTCGTTTTCTCTTTTATGGTTTTGTTGAGTGTCGTCCTGTGTCATTTAGTGTTCGGTCCCAAGAGACACTCTTGGCTGACACTGGTTTACACAAATTACAGTTTTAAATACTTTTAAACATTTGTGTGCGGTAAAATATGAAATTTGTCTCAAAATTTAAACGTACTTGAATATTAAACTCTTAATGCATTAAATCCTATAATTTTGGTTTATAGTTTTCTGAACGACTTTTAATTACACACAAAAAATTCTATGGGTTATATTTCCTAATAAAAGAGCATAAATACAACTAAAAGAAAGGGTAGAATGGCAGTAACTAAATTTCTTAGGTAGTATTCCAATGTTTTTAGTTGATTCTCATGTTCGAAAAATTAACTGAAAATTTAGTTAAATTTACTTATAAACTTTTTTAAGCTATCAACAATACCAAAGTACACTATCCTTATAGCTTTAGTAAAACTTACTATTTTCGTTAGATAAATTATCTTGACTTCAAACCAAACAAAATTTTTTTTTTAATTTAATAATATTTTATTAAAATTTCACATAAGAAATTATCTTGACATTAATTTTAGTAAAAATTGTATCTACAATGTTAAGATATTAAACAATTATTAGCGGTTTTCACTCTTGGTGGTAAAGGACTAAGTAAGTTGCATATTTAAGATAAATAATGTAAACTTACTAAACACTAAACCACCAAGAGTGAAAACCGCTATTGATAAACAATAAATTTCATGAAAAAACATGTCCAATCCAAAGAGGATGAAATGCCAGTGGACACTATTGCCATTTCAATATGAGAATATTTTTTCTGTTTACCGCCAAAACTCTGGCGCACGATAAAAGATCCAACTGCGATATTCAGTTAGCTGATTTAACGGCGCGTTTTAGGCGTAACCGGAACTGCCATTACCGATAGTTGTAACACCAGCGCCAATATTTATGGAAGCAACAATTCTGCTACGGTTGGCTATGTTGGTAAAGAAGATGTCTTTATGCAGCTTTACCTGGGCTTGGCTTTGAACTTCGCTGCTTATTAGTCGCAAGTATTGCTTACAGCTCGTAAAGTGAACGGTTCTGGCAAAGGGGGACTGTTGATACAAAAAAAATTTTAAACTCTTTTAAGATCAATAAGGTATTAAAACACTTATATATGGGGGATTTCATGTCAAGTGACCCAACTTTTTTTTTCGATTGGAAAGAAATTTGGACCAAAGTAAGTTCTTGCAGAGAGTAGTTTAGACACAATTTTTTTACACGATCGGTCAAGAACTCTCTGAGATAGAGGGGTTCAAAATTTGACGTTTTCGGCATATAGGTGTTTTTTCTAATACATGTAGTTTATTACCTTTTGCTTTTAACAAAATTCGTCCCAAATACTTTCGATAGATTTTTTTTCAATCTTCCAGAAAAAAATATTTTTTAAATTAAAAAAAATTTTTTTTTATTTTTTTTTTTATAAAATAATTAGAAAAATTTTTTTTTTTTCCAAATGTGCCCATTTTTTTTTTTTTTTTTTTTTTTTGCTCAAAAGAAAGCTTAGGTCTTTTGTTTGAAGACCTTGGAAGTCGCTTAGTGGGTTGCGAGTGGGATATCTATAAAAAATAATGTTTTGTAACTCAAGGTAGAGGTTTTCCAATTTTCGCGTATATTCTATTTTGATTTTTTTGATATTTATGTAAAATTTTCTCTTAAGCAAAAAAAAAATTATTTTATGCTAAGAAACAAAATAATTTAACCTTTCCGACGGTATGCATTGAAAATATTAACAAAATGTGTTCAGACATTACCATATAAAAGTGATTTTATTCCAGAGGCCTACCATTTTGTTGGTAATGCAGTGTCGAGTGTATGAGACTTTATTTTTAATGCATACCGTCGGAAATGTTAAATTATTTTGTTTCTTACCATAAAATAATTTTTTTTTTGCTTAAGAGAAAATTTTACATAAATATCAAAAAAATCAAAATAGAATATACGCGAAAATTGGAAAACCTCTACCTTGAGTTACAAAACATTATTTTTTATAGATATCCCACTCGCATCCCACTAAGCGACTTCCAAGGTCTTCTAACAAAAGACCTAAGCTTTCTTTTGAGCAAAAAAAAAAAAAAAAAAAATGGGCACATTTGGAAAAAAAAAAATTTTTTCTAATTATTTTATAAAAAAAAAATTTTTTTTAAAAATATTTTTTTCTGGAAGATTGAAAAAAAATCTATCGAAAGTATTTGGGACGAATTTTGTTAAAAGCAAAAGGTAATAAACTACATGTATTAGAAAAAACACCTATATGCCGAAAACGTCAAATTTTGAACCCCTCTAGCTCAGAGAGTTCTTGACCGATCGTGTAAAAAAATTGTGTCTAAACTACTCTCTGCAAGAACTTACTTTGGTCCAAATTTCTTTCCAATCGAAAGACATCGGTTTTAAAAGTTGGGTCACTTGACATGAAATCCCCCATATATAAATATATATATGTACATACCTTTTAAACCCTAATGTCTTCTATCTGCAATTCCTAAAAAATCAAAATTGAAAATATGTATGTTTGTACATACATACATAAAAATATTTTTTTATATGTAATTTTTTTATATATAACATTTTATCAATTGACAACCAAAAAAATAAACAAAATGTATAAAATAATTTCGAAGTTTATAACTAATTTGTTTAGTAACGTTAGCTTTGATTTTTTGTAAAATGCGATCTTAGATTATCTATTTGACTTAGTTAAAAAAACTTATTTTTTTGTTCTCATACAAAACGAAAGTAACTAACGAAGCTTAGTTAATATAACCTCGATTATTTTTTTGTGTGTAGAAATGGGCATTTTAAGCGCAAGGTCTACTAAGATTAAAAACTTAAATGATAACAAGGATATGATTTTTTTAAATGGCATAACAATTTTTATTAAAACTGATATATTTTTGTTTTGATCGATATTTTAAGTTATTAATTATATATGAATTATTCATATTGTGATTGAATTAATTTAATGATTTTTTTTTTAGCAAAAAAAAAGTTAAAACAATTGAGTAAAAAAACTAAAGAAAGGTCGACTAACTTTAAAGTTTTATTTTGTTCATATTCTATTGTGGTCTTTCTTTCCACAAAATAGTTCTCCGCGATCGCTGTAAGCAAATAGAGAAAAATATTAATTTAATTTAAAAAATTTTTATACTTTACTAAAATAAAACTTGCTTTGTAAAATAATAACTTAAAACATATATTATTTTCTTTTCAAACTGTTTTGAGTAAATTCCCAGCAAAGTTTTTTTTATTGTTTTGTAGCTTTAACTGCCACTTTTCTTATATATGTCTCTAAAGTCCAATATAAAGGGGAACTAAGATTCGGCACAGGCGAATATACCGCTCTTACTTGTTTTCTATATAACGCAAGAAAACTGAAAACTTCATGCGCCTTTTTCTCGAAAGATTTTTTTAATTACAGCGTTGTTTGAGCAAATGAACGATTTGTTTAGAGTTTCGCATTTACAAAGATTTTCGCTTCTTTTTAAAAGTTTATACTTTTGTTACCTGTGCCTTTTTGCATTTAAGCTAACGATATGGATATGAGTAACTACTTATAAGTATATTTTATATAAATGTGTGTATAAATCTTTTTTGAGCATTAAACCTTTAGCCGAAATTTAAGCCGCCGCCGACAGAAAGTGTTAGGCGCAGGTCTCTGAAAGTATGTGCATAAATACATTCATATTCAAGTTTAAAGGCCATGACACGCGTCGATGTCGCAATGCGTTGTGGCTTTCTGAACTTTTTGCACGTTGTTGCGTTTCAAGTTACATGTAATGCTTTGTCGCATGGAATTTTTTGTTTTTTACACTACAATAACAAAACAATAAAATTGCGTTCCAATAAAGTTTATGAATAGCTTTTAAAATAATTTAAATCTTCACCCCCATTAGTCAAAATAGCTGGTCTGTTGGCTTAACGCTTTATGACGCATGCAAAAGACGCGTCGTGCTCTGTAGCTTGCCATATTGAAATACATATATTCAACTTCTTTGACAATCGCGTATAAAGCAAGAACGCATGAAAAGAGTGTAATGGACTTTTAGCTTTAAGTTTCTGTTTGTATGTATGCTTGGACATTGGTATGTATGAATATGTGTTGTTGATTTTGGCATACGTTTGAAAACTCAAACGCAAAACGAGTAAAGACTGTTTTTATGAAAGGAGTTCGACAGTTATAGCTTACTATCGCTGTTAACACTCTTGCAAAGACAATAGATTTACATCGCATCATACTTGCATATTGTTTTTGCCTAATTTGTTTTCTGGGGGGGGGGAAGTAAAATTACGGCATTCGATTCGAATCGAAATTGGAAAATTCTTATTAGAACTTCTGTATTAAAAACATTGACAACTCGATCGATCGAATAAAATTTCGATTTGAATCGAATGCCGTAATATGCCTCCTGGTTTCTTAAGAGCCATAGTGTGTGTGTGTGTTCGTGCGATTGTATTGTACGCTTTACATACATAGTGGTAAGGGTACATGTATATCAGTTTGTCATTTCGTTTGATAGGGAAGTCGATACAGTTGTTTAAACATTGTCAGTTT
Source organism: Melanophora roralis (assembly GCA_963583895.1). Classification (NCBI taxonomy): domain Eukaryota; kingdom Metazoa; phylum Arthropoda; class Insecta; order Diptera; family Rhinophoridae; genus Melanophora; species Melanophora roralis. The sequence continues at coordinate 91,244,194 of OY757187.1, read as the reverse complement.
TATGTTTCCCAAAACTATAATAGCTATGCATTTGAAGCCCACCACAAATAATTGCAATATTTACGGTTCGAAAACAACTTGCCTAGATCAGGTGACTGGGTAAGCAAAAAAACCAATGTGGAGGACATTAAAGATTCGTCACAGCCGTATATAGCGCTCTAAGTTGTTTGCTTAAAATGTTTTGACGTATTAACACCACCCAGATGTGCCCCCTAAATAACTAATTTAAATCACTAACAAGCATTTGGCTAAATGTCAACCCCACCCTACTAACTGTTTCTGCAGTTGCTGTTTTTAGCAATATGGGTTTGTGCCAGCGTATACATGACCGTTAAAATTTTATTACATTGACCAACATTTAAATGCAATTTATTTCATCTCTTATATTAACGGTCGTAAGTATTTGTTGTACAAAAAAAGCATATGCATGTGTATATGGCACACAAACCGCTTCCTTTTTTATTCTTCCTGCTGCTGAACCAGCATGAGGTTTTTCTTTGCTTCAGTATAGTTTAAGTTATCACTTTTTGGCTGTAAAATTCAAAGCAAAATATAAAAAGTAGTTCATAACTGTCAGTTATTGTTTATGATTTTGAGTTTTTTCTGCTCTCTGCCATTTTTATTGGCCACAAAATTTGCAAGCGGGAGTAAAACCCATAATAAGTCAAAAACACATAACATCGTAAAAAGTTTAAGGTGTTCGAAGGAGAGTTTTACAGAATTAACTTTATTTTATTTTTTAGTAACTTTTAATGATGTCCTCTTTATGTATGATTTTACTATAAATAACAGTGTTTAGTGGGAAATAATAAAGTGGAACAAATGTTATGTTAATTATTAACTTGTAAATAATATTTTATATGAAAAACAACGTAAACCAGTTTGGCTATTTAAGAAAAGGTTACGTTACGTGTGTATGTTAATTAATAGATTTTTTTCAAAAGACAAAAATATCATTTTCCCCTTTTAGGGCCGTTTTACGTGGAATTGCCTATTTAACCTTTTATATAACTTTAAACATTTAAAAACAAAAAATTTATTGTTACGTTTGATAAGTTTTAATATTCAAAAGTTAATTTGTTGAATATTATTTCAGTTCCTGGCAACACTGCTCGCTATCGTCTGTCCATTCAATCTTCTAAAATCATTTTTCCATTTTCGCTATTATAATACTTTGTTGTTAATAATGTTGTTGTTTTATTTATTTGTATAATAGAAAAATCTGATCATTAAAGTAATTTATATTCCCAAAAAACAAATAATTTTTGCCTTCAGTTTAAATGTGGTCTTTTTCTATTTATTTTAAAATTTTTCTCTTTTTAGTTTGCTTTAACATAAATCTTGCAACTTGGGAAAGCTTTGGCACAGCTAAAGGAAATATATATTTAAATAGAAAAGCTTAACTAATTTAAAAGCCAAAAAAGGGGAGGGGGACACACTATAACACCTTAAGATTTTATGGGTGACATTATTAGTGGATTTTAATGGCTGTTGCGTTGCTGCTGCCGTGTCTTTTCGCTCTCCGTTAAATATTAATTCGTACAAGTCGTGAAACCCCACAAGACATTTGTTTTGTGTAAAATTTTATGGTTCTTTATGTTAACAGTTTTATTAGAAATATCTTTGAAATAAATCAGGGAAGACGCATTTAGAATAAGATGGGGGCCCTTCGCGTAAAAAGAGTTACCTACTGCCCTTTTCGTTAAAATAAGGGCCACAAAAATGCAGTAAACGTGATCCCGACTATTCTATATACAAGTCTTCAGATTTTAATCGAATTTCGTAAGAAAAAATAATCAAAGTTTTTTATTTGAATGTTAAAATAAATTCAAAAAAATGGTTTTTAACACATTATATTAAATAAATGTCTGTAAACATATGCTTATAGTATTAGAGATGGTAAAATATTTATTGGCAAAAATATTAAATTCGAGTTGGGGGGGTCAAAAAAATTTCACATAAAACCATGTAATATTGAGAAAACGCAAAATTTAAATATTGTGCCAATGGTTTCCCATTTTCAATCACAACACATTTAGGGCATGAAAAAATATTTCCATTTGATTGAATTCCTTTAAGCATGCAAGAATACACTTTTGGGTGATTTTGATTAAGCACACTCTTACAAATTAAACAAAATCAAAAATTGAACAATTTTTTATTAAAATTTATTAAATTGTTTTAAATATCTAAACTAAAAATAGAAAAATTGTGTGAATGTAAGTGTAAAACTAATATTTTAGTAAATCCACTTTCAAATGATCAATTGTTTTTCAATCGATAATAAATGATCGGAAAAATGAAAAAACCGTTTCAGCTTAAAAATCTCTACAAGCACAAAGACCAGACAAAAAAATGCACGAACTAAGAGGTATTTTCTCTAAGGAATTAACTAAAGATTGGCAATTTATAAATAATTTTTTACTTATTTTTAGGGTTTTTGGGTTAACTTTAGATAAATTAATTTTTAATAGTAATTTACATTCTTGTTTTTATTTGCTTACAAATTTGTTAATTAAAGCTTTAAACTAACATTATTTTGATAATTTTTTTTATTAACCATGAACTTGTGAGAAAAAACTGATATGTCTAAATTAAGATTTTGGTATAAATTTTTTAGGAAAATCATAAACGTTACAACTTCCGGTGTGTGGGCTGCTATTAATGGCAAATAGTGAAAATAGTTATAAGTCTAATGCTAAGTTTACACTAGTTAAATAGATACTTTACAAGATATAAACATAAACACTAAAAAGTATCGATTTGATAAACTTACGTAAACAAGTAAGAGCGCCTTATTCGGCCGTGCCGAATCTTGTATGCAATAAGGCATGAATTTATGAAGTCTAAAAGTTGTTGTTGTTAGTTGCTGGAGGTAGGGGTAAGTATTATCTAAAAAAATGCTTGGGAGAAAAAATTATTTAGGGTCGATCTTATATATGACCTTTGCAGGAGCACCCTGGAAGCTGTTGAAGCGATTAAAAACAAAAAAAAAAAACTGCAAAATTAAACTACTCTTTAAGATTGGTGAACAAGCGGCGAAACGTTCGTGCAGTCGGTGCCGGACGACCGGGGAATCGACGACGGAATTCGCACTGCGCCAACACCACAGACGAATTGTTACGCAAAAAAATAGATACGATTATTCCGCGTTCTTGGGGAGTTTATCGCTTATGGCTTGTTCATTTGTATTCTACATGTGTTTAGTTCACAAATGTCAAAAGAGATTTGGCATCGGCCACGATTTGCAAAAATAAGAACATTTTCCAATAGAGTGATTTCTTTTGGCCCACCTGTAGAGATTTTATACACAATTTTTAAGCCTCTAACCCGTGAAATTTTTAGAGCTGTTACTCACATTTAGCTTGGAAACTATTTTTCTGGACTTGGTCCGGCCAAGGAACTTTTGGTCGTCTCCCTTTGCCCTTTTCGCTGGAGCACCTTTATGTATTATATTGTTGCAAAAGTATTAAGTTTTACTCAGCACCGTATTTTTCCAGGAACTCAAAAGTCTAGGACTGTATTGTGTAAAACTGAAACATAATAATCTAATACTTGTTAATTTTTAAGTTTTACATAAACTACTTTATAATCCGTAAATGTTTAATTCTGAACCTCTTCCCCGTGTAACTATTCGCATTTTTAGTTTTTTATAGTCACAGCTCGTTTAAATATTGAGCGGTATCGAGTACTCAGTTGAAAAAGTATCAAGTAGTATTTAGTAGTCAAAAGTAACCACGTTTTACAAAACTAATTCATTCGTTCAAGACAGCGCAATCTTTGAGGTTTTACGCGCTTTTCTTTGCCAATGTGTTATACAGCTCTTGACTTGTACGATGCCGATATTCTTAGCTTACACATATGTATGTCTTGCGAAAAAATTTTTTCTCAAACACTTCAAAAACACCTTTGTCTACTTGAGCAAGTGACCGCGCCCTTGCACCGCACAACAGTACAAGTAGAATAATTGGGTTGCAAAGCCTAAACTTTTTCTGCCTAAAAAGGACGACGTTCTTAAACTGTTTGCTTAGCCCAAAAAAGCACCTATAAGCAAATATAATTCTTCATTTATTTCCAGATTGATATCATTTCTACTACCTCGAAGTTGAAGTTACCAACATTCACATGTTGCCTCAATCTCATGAATTTCTTTTTGCTGAAACCATCAACTTAGTTTTGTCTTTATTAACTGCCAGACCTATTTTTGCCGATTCTTTTCCTATATTAGCAAAGGCAGCAGTGACATCTCGCAAAGCTGTAAAAAACCATTTAATTTTTTACACCTTTTTCTATATCTTTAGTGCCTTTTATTTAATTTAATTTTATTTTTTTGCTAAAAGAAATACACGATCAAATGTTGAAACATTCAATAACAAAAAAATATTGTGAAACGCCTACAAGTACAACAATAGCAAACTTCTCGTATAATACTTGTACTTGCTGTGACTGTTGGTTGATTATGGCATTAAAGTTTTACCATAATAATTTATTATAAATTTATTATTAACTTGTAACAAATGTAAATGACTTTATTTTAATTAAAGGCAAAACTTTGAATGAAACTGGTGAATGAATGAATTTATTAAGCAGGAAATTATTATTAATTAACAAAAAAACTATGTGTTATTGAGTTATTCCTTATTTTAATAATAATTTATTGAATGGTGCTAAACATGAAGAAATTATTTGTTCTAAATTAGTTTCAACGTATTTTTTTCAATATAGAAGGTTTCCCATAAAGCCAGGCTCTTAACAAAAAATAAAAACTTGCGAAACAATGAACTCCTAACGCCTGGCGCACAGTGTAGTGATCTTATATTAGAAGTGGTCAAAAGTAAACGTAGTTTTCATAAAGTAATATAACTTGGCACACTCATTTTAATTAATAAAATTGTTTTACGCTTAAAATTTTACTGCTTTAACTCGAAGGAAAAAAAATTATAAATTATTGAAATTTCGAAGACATTATATGTAATATGCTTTATGATCTGCCCAAATTTTTTTAATTCCAAGCAAGGTTATACCTGCCTCAAAAGTGTCCGTTTTGAAAAACGTTAAAAATGAGGAACAAAAAATAAAAATATTCCTTTTTTACATTAAGCGTAAATACTTTTATTGATAAAATATAATTAAAACCATATATTGTGTCATTCTAACTCCAAGGATTAATGTCCTTCCATATATCAATCGAATGCAATTTTAGTGAAATTTTGTAAACATATTAGTTATAACGTGCTGTTTAGATTTTTAAAATCAAGGAATCTTCTTTTTCAAAAAAGTAAAAAAATCGAAAAATATAAAAATTTCTCTTTTTAATTAGCATAACAACTTTAAGTGATAAAATTTAATCAAAACAGTTTAATGACTTCATTTTGAAGGATTCGTCTTTTCTCTATATATTCTTAAAATAAAATATGCTCTAACGAAGAGAAAAATTTTGATAGCTCATTGGAATTTTGCACAGCTATTAGTATTAACATGTTGTAAAGTCTGCCAAATTTTTATCACTTCCAGGCAAGGATACGCCTAAAATATAAAAATGTCCTTCTTTGAGAAGTTAAAAAAATATAAAATTCCCTTTTTTAATCGGGCACAAATGACTTAAGAGTAAAAATATAAGCAGTTATCTTATTTTTTCGCAGAATAGTTAAAAAGATTTCCTCTAAGAATTTTGTTATTGTAGAATGACAGCTTTGCAGGTTTTCGCCTTGTAGTGAAAATTTGCCTAATTATACCCTTCACATAGTAATAAGGGTATATATCATTTTGACATTCCGTTTGTAATTTCTTTTTAATCCATTTGCGACTCCATAAGGTTTATATATTCTGGATGCTTACAGATAGGGAATTTGATTTAGCCATATCCGTCTGTCCGTCTGTTGAAATCAAGTTTCCGGAGTCAAATAAAGTAATACAGAGCAGTTATTGGTTATTGAAATATCTTGGAGACTATTGCTGTTCAAAAACAGCAAAATCGGTTCACTATTGATCGTGAAAACCCAAAATAGCCCATTTGTTTTAGGACAAAACCCGTACATATATTCCTATAATCTCAGTAAATATAGTCATTCTTGCCAGAGAACTTGGCACTTTTTAATTGGACAAATAGGTCTAAACTTTGAGAAAAAAGTTTTTGGAAGGAGGCATGGGGAAGGGGTAGCTCCCATAGAAATTACCTATTTTTATGAAATTTTCGATCAGCTATTTTTTGGAAAATGATATCGACATAAAATGTTCTACGAAGAGTGATAAGACAGTAGAACCTACACTATAAAAATTTTTTTCGGAAACTATAACAGATATCGACTTCAAATGTTCTGCAAAAACTAATTGGACTTAGACCTTCATTTTGGAAAAAAAAATTTTGGTAAAGGCAGGGGTAGCGGTATCTCTCATACAATATACAACTATAAGTCTAATAACCAGTAGAAGTTATAAGGAATGGTGCACCACACCAGTGCTATAGTTATGCCAACCGTGGTCACTTTTCACCTACTTGGCAGCTTTCGAGCAAGGAAAGCCACCATACAAACCACCCAACCATTTGCACACACTTACAGTCAATTAGAATTAGAGCGTTTATAAAAAACTTTGAAAGGGTTTTTAATTTCAATACGTATTTTACATGACGGAAAACTCAATTAAGCCGATGACGTTTGTTATGCTAGCTCTGGAAATTTCTGTAATTCGCGCATAGACTTATGACTTCAAAAGCGCCAAAAGAATTTGTCTAACGGGCCATGATATCGGTTCACATCACATCTTTTTTAAATGGTCATGCAATCATTTAAATCGCTGATGCATTATTTAAAGTTAAAAAGACTCCTTTGTGTAATGAAATTAAATGCAATCAGTGCGTTTTCGAAATTCATCGTACTTGACGAATTTCAAAATTGATTAATTTTTATTTTGTATGTCTACGAATAACGAATAACTTGGTGAAGAATATTTTTTCTATTTGGGTTATTAAATGTTTTAAAACGTGTTTTTATTTTACTGATAAATATTCGTTACAAAAATTTCGCCGTTCGTCCCAATTGTGTTTTGAGCATTACTTTTTTATTTCATTATACCTTGTGTGGGTAGTGGAATACCTTGAAGTTAATTTTCAGCACGTTGTATTTATTAAATAAAATGTTAAAATATTGTAATAATAAGTACAATATTCTTATAAAGTTAACAAATGCATCAGATATTTTTTATTAAAAAAGAAACATTTAAAGGCAAAAAAAATGTGTTAAAAATCTAATGCAAAATATTATTAAAAATATTTTGTTCCAGGGAAATCAAAAATATTTCCATATATATAGTATTTACACATGTATGTATTTATGTACGCACACATATGTACTGCATTTTGGAATTAAGAATTTGTTTCGAATATTCCTTTTATTTTTGCAGATTGTGCTGGTACAAAGAGAGAATTGTTTAACCTAAATTTGCTAATTAAGTGTCAAAGCGTTAAAACAAATGTTTTACATTTGTCGCCTAAAATGTAAATTCTCTTAAAGTTATAGAATTTTAATTTCAATAGACTGAATCGGTTTGCATTTTAAGTAGTGACATACAAACATACTAATGCTTTTGAATTCAATGAACATTGCACGTTAAGTTGTTATAAGAAATCTGGAACCCAGTGTCTTCAAGTTACCACTTTAGTCAATTATTGTTTTTGGCGACATTTTTAACAAAACATCTATTTATTTCTTTAATTTGCATTTAATGAAAACCAACTGCTATAAATGAGTGTCTTATAATCCTTTTTTATTTTTGTTGTAAATAAAATGCAAAACTATAACAAAATATATGGTTTCATTGCCGACATCTACTTGAGGAAATTATAAGGCAAAATTAGTAAAGTGGGCTAGTGAATCGCTAGTTCCAATGTCTTCATATGTTCGCAGAAAATCTACGTTGACAAAAGTGCAAAGGCCAGCAGTGAGTTTTCATTAATACCCACATGAAAAATGTCTGTAGCAGAAATCAATGTATGAGGCATAGTTAGTCAGTAGTACTGGTGATAACGTCAGCAGTGAATAACAACAGTTATACTATTTATATTTTCTGCAGGGAATCGGCAATCACATATATAACTATGTATGTATATCTGTGTATATAAACACTTATACGTACAAATCATTTCAATTTAATATTAAAATTGCAATTTTAATTCTTATTTTCTTATTTTTCCAATCCGCCACTAGCAATTTATGCAAAAAATTTTGTGTAAAAGAAAATATTATTTTTTAGTTATTTGGAAAATTAATTGAGATTTTTGTCAAACATTGTATTTTTTTTTTGCAATTGTATGCTAATTTGCATTAAATGCTAATTTCATTTAGAAAAAAAACTATTTAATTTTTATGTTAACACATGTTATTAATTTTTGTTTTTGTTTTCATCAAAACTGTTACGTCAATTAGAAATTTGGTCGAAATGAATTCATTCATGAAATATTCAATGAAAATATGTGTTGGCAAAAAAAATGTTTTAGAATATTTGTTATGTTACATAACAAATTGCGTCAGTGTATTAAGTACAACATATATTTTTTGGGGTTGAAGTTGAAAATGAAATTAAAACACTTTGAAAAGTTTTCGCAATGAAATTTCAAATGAATATTCATCCAAACCTTTTTAGCCAAGAACTACAGTAACGACAAGCCGCCACCTTAATAATATACTTCAGAGGGATACAAATATGCAAGTGCTCCTAAAACTCATAATGTTCGTTAGTTAAATTCGATAATAAATGCAGTAAAAACGGTAATTAAATAATAATTTTTTAACCTTGTTCTTAACTGGAATTAAGTTAAAATCCATTTATATATAAATAAGACTAAATTACAGATTAAAAGTTTCAGCCATTATTTGAATAAGTTGTTCGTTTTTTGTAAGAATAAGGCAACGTTACAAAATAGCAAAAACATTATCTAAAGTTTTCTCTCAAAGCCAACTGTTAGAGCCAAAGAATAATTAAAAATACGTTAAATGCATTATTTCTTTCTGAAAACATAAACAAGCTGCCAAAATCATTTAGTTGTAGTATGAGACCTACTTGTTTTTTTCGTTTTTAATTACTAGTTTGGTTTTTATACCTTTAAAAACATAATTCCTTTTCATCATGGTGGCACTTCTAATTTTATTACAAATATTTCAAAATTACCCATAGTGCATGGTACCAAATAAAATTCCCTGCAAAAATATGCTTTGATATCTTCTAGTAGAGATAACAAAAGGTCATTGTTGGACAGCAGTTGACTTTAAAGCAGGACTACTTCTGAACCAATATAGGCAGAAGTGAATTTCAAGTTACGTTCGCCAAGTCTCAAAAAATATGAAAAAAGTTTTTGATACCTTTTTGGAACAGTGGGCTCCAAAGGAAAAGACAAGGGAAACACAATATTTTTATACTACTTAGGACCATTTTGTAACTTCTAAAACTATAATTTAAATTGGGTTTTGGATCATCATCAAGGACAAACAGCAACTAAGCGGTAAAAAAGAGCGACGTTTGACCCAGACTGACGTAAAGGCAGCAGGGTGTTCACGAAACACTTTTTTCATATTTTATGTACTTTTGTACTTTTATTCTTGTTTTATTTTTATGGCCCTAGAATTGTAAAATTAAAGGCCATAGACCCAGGCTGATGCCAGAAGTCAGCAAAGCCGAGAAAAAGTACTTTCTTCACATTTTTGAAACTTTTCACATTTTTTTAAAATAATGAGTCTTAAAATAGAACATTAAGTACACAATGAGGTCAAAACCCAACAAAAGAATAAAAAGTATTTTTTTCCCACTTCAGAAACTTTTTGGGTTTATAAATCTAGAAATATCAAAGTAAAGACTGTTGACCCAGATTGATGTTAGAATTCTGCAAAGTGGAAAAGAAGCACTTTCTTAGTATAAGTGACATGCGAAATTAAGAAACAAAAGTACTTTTAAGCATTTTTGGAACTTTTTTGAATCTTATGGCTCTATAAATACTATTGACAAATAGTACCTTAAACATATTTGTTTTTTTTTTTTGGAAATAATGAGTCTTGAACTATAATACAAAATTACATACAGATTGAGATCAAAAGTGAACAAAAAGTCTTTTTTAAAATTGTTGGTGCTTATTGGTTTTTAAGTTTATGAGTCTTGAAATGTGCAGTTTAAAACAATTTACTCAGAGAGGTCAAATATAACTTTTCTGCTGGTTTTGTATATTTTTAGGGATTTTAAAATTAAATTTTCAAACAATTATTCAAACTATGCGGTTAAGAAGCATCATGTTTATTTCTATTTTTTTGTATTTTAAGTACTTTTTTGCAAGCTCTATATAATGTGGAAGAGGGTGAACATATATATAGCACTTTTTCCATTTGAAGTAATTTTTTCCGTTAAAAACTATTGACCAGATATAGAGGTCAAAAGTCAAAAAAGTGCTTTTAACATATTCGGTACTTTTTCATATTATTAGCTTAGAACTATGAAATAAAAGCCTATTGACTTATATAAAGGTCGAAAGTCAACATAAAGGACAAAAAGTACTTTTTACACATACATATTTGGTACTTTTTCAAATTTTTAATAAAAAAAATGTGATAATAAAGACTATTGACCCAGCTGGAGGTCCACAAGCAAACAACTTAACAAAAGTACTTTTTCACTTTGTTAGGTACTTTCTAAAAATAGACAGTTATAGATTATGGATTTAGATTGTATAGGTACAAGTAGGAAATTTTGGAAGTTTAGCGGGTTTGTTGTCAGTGTCACATATAATAATATTATTATGGCTTTTGCCAACATTATATGTCTGCTTGTTTCTTAAGAAACGTATTGGCTCCAAAACATTACTTTTTACTCTAGAATTAGTCACCCCAGCTGTCACTAGCATCAAGATTTGACATGGGTTTTCATCAACATTATCAACTATGTTTGATATTAAACTTAAAATTTGCATTTAAATCACGTTTTGGATCGAGTTTTCGTTTATGAATGAAAAACGAATATTTTGAAGGAAAACAACAAAACCAAAGCAACCACAAGTATTGTCAATCTGATCAGGCGACAACATTTGATTTAAATGTAATTTAAGCGTAACATAAATATCAAAAACAACTAAATTGTTATAAAACAAAAGTCATAACAAATTTAATGCAATAAATTTTTAAATTTTATTTTACGTGGAATTGTTGTTTACTACAACAATAATGTATGAACGAACAATGTTCAAACATAAAAGACAAAGAATCGTAAGTGCATATAAGCATATGTAAGTGGGCATGTTGCATATGCTTAAGCATATTTAGCATATGCTTAATGGAAAGATGTTTTGTGTTTAAATACGAGTATCTAACAAAAGGAGGGCCTTACTACCAACCTACGCAGCTTGTTATGTCGTTCGTTCATTTTATTGTTGTTAATTGTTTGCTAAATGTTGTTGTTTTATTGCGCATGTGCAGCATATGATGACGACAACGTCAAAGATTGTCAGTCATTCTGTTTCAAATTAATACCACGAAAAACTTTTTAACTAAAAGCTAGAGATACCAATCAACTTAATATGTGATTTCTTACCAACATTTAGCGAAGATACATAAAATAATCGTTTAAAAAAATTTAATGAACAAGAAAAGAATTGCAGGTGTTCCATTAAATGTGCAAATCATATCATTATTTATTCATTATATGATTTAAAGGCTGCGTTCCAAAACGCAGTTTGCTTTGCATCACAAAATTTCAAGTTTTTCCTGAAAGCAAAGTTTATGTTTTTGATAATATCTTCTACTTTCAAATGAGTGTTTACAGCTATATTAATGTCCTGGAAGCAAAAAACGTTGTCAAAATTGTAAGGAGTGTTTAAGGGAAGAAGTTAAAATTTTCTAATTCAAAGCAAACTGCGTTTTGGAACACAGCCAAAATATCAAAAATTTTTATAAAAAAGAAAATTCGTTCTAAAGACTTTGGATAATTTGCAAAAAATATTAAAGCGGAAATTAAAAACTAATGCTCTATTTATGTTAATCCTATATTAAATGCTAAAAATATTATAAATTAATTTTTAGCTTCAAATCTAAACCGTCAATTTAAAAACTCATTATAATTCACATTTTCTTTTTTTGTTTTAGCCGTAGACAATTAATGAAATTTACCAAATGTTTTCCATTCAAATAAATATTTAAATAATTTTTAAAATATTGGTCACCATTATCAGCTAATTTATATCAAGTTTTTTTTACGTCAAAAGAAAAAATTCAACATTTTGTCAAATCAAAAGAAAAATCTTTGAAATTTAATACCACAAATTGCTATAAAATACAATCTAATTTAAGCGCCTATAAAACTTTAACAAAAAAACTTTCAAAAAGCCATTACAAGTTTTAGATAATAATGGCAATAAAAATTTCGATTTTATTTAGTTAAAACTCTTTATATTAAAAAAACAAAATAAAGAAACTAAATAAATTCTTGAAATCATAATTCTTCGTTTCGGTCCATTCACTACAATTGATTTGTATTTCTATCACCTTAAGCAGATGAAATGCATACAAAAAACTTTAAAAGAAACCATTTATCTTTAATTTTTTTTATAGTTTTAAAATTTTTGTGTATGAATGGACAATTATATCAATGAAATACGATATTTTTCACTAGCTATAACAAAACAAATACGTTTATCCATAAATTCATTCATAAACTTTTTCTTTATTCACTCAGTTACTCACAATAAGAGATTGCGGTTAAGGTTTAGTCAAACAACCATAATACAAAATAAAACCAGCAAGAACTTATACAAAATTAAGTTTAATTTTGTTACCCGGTTTGCTTTGCTTTAAGTTGGTAATCGTCCTCTTTTTACTAGATACTGCACAGAGCTTTGGGCATTCATCATCAAAATTGGCGTACGCGATAGTCTTGCTTTTTGTAATCCATCTAAAGTTATTTTTATACCCTTCACATATCTAAGTGATAAGGGTATATATAAGTTTGTCATTTCGTTTGTAATTTCTTTATTATCCATTTGCGACCCTATAAAGAATATATATTCTGGATCCTTATAGTAAGGAAAGCCGATTTAGCCATGTCCGTCTGTCCGTGTTATGGTTGAAATCATTTTTATGAAGCCCCCCGATGTCGCATAGACCCGCAAGTGGTATCAAACAGTCACAAATATCCGCGAAAAAATCGGTATTGACATTCAGCAAAATCGCCCAAAAACTAACCGAGATACAAACCAAAAACCAAGACTACCTCCTATTTTTTATTCCAAAAAAAACAACAAAATATGTACATACTTATGTATGTAATAATAAAAAAAACAAAAAAAAACAACAAAAAAGAAAAAACAAAATCAGTCATGTTGATATAATTGAACCACACCCAAAAAAAATTTCTATTAGTATTAGTACTCATACATATAACAGGGTTGCCAAACAAAGCTTAATTTAAAATTTTTTTTAAATCGCACCAACGGCTTCCAGGGTTCTCCTACAAAGGTAAAATGTAAGACAGGTCCCAATTAGTTTATCCACCCAAACATTTTTGTGGAACATACTTACTCTCTATCTCCAGCCCCTGACATGGTTGCCATACAAAATTTTAAAAATAAGGTAAATACCGCTTCTCCTCTCAAACGCATTCCTAGAGTACACTTACCCCCTATCTCCACTCCCTAAGAGGGTTGCCATACAAAATTTACAAAAATGATGTAAAAATGCCCACAACTACTTCAGAGTCGGCCAAAGTGACCTGCCCTTAAGCCCAGACAAAATTTGATTGAAAAGAAAATTTTAAAGATGTGGTGAGAGTATTCATGTTTGAAAAATTCCTCTGAGGGCCTTTTTACATTATAAATACTGACTGTAGTTTTGAAGAGCAAAAATCTATTTATGTAATTGAAAAGAGAAATTACGTATGGTAATGATAACAAAATGAAAATATCGTTGGCCGTTATTATTAGTTTTTGAGAAACTGATGTTGAAATATTATCCAAAAATAAAAAAAAACAGATTTGTTATTCGGTTTTTTAGCCTTTGAGTTTGCATACTCTATTCATAAACTGATCTTAGACAGCGATATAGTAGTTCGATGCATGTTTCATCTGATAAACGTTTAATAGCAATTAAAGCCTTATTTGTTACAATTTTTAGTATCTTGTTCACAATACAATTTAGCTTTAATGTTAATCAAGTGATGATGATGTTTTTGCCTCAAGCTGCCTGCCTCGCTGACAAAATTCATTCATAAAATTTTCTGAAGCTTTTATTTAAGTCAAGTTTACTTTTGTACTGAAGTTTTAACTATCGCGCAGATAATCTTGTTTAAAACTCTTTAACTTTTCATTAAAATACATTTTCATATTTTATTTGATTAACTAAATAAAATTGTTTTTTATTTTCAAAATAACTTAACAAGATAGAAAGGTTAGATAATTTGAAAAAAAATTAGAAAAACAATAGATAAACAATTTCTATATGTCGCATATACTCGTATTTATGAACTTAGATCGTAGCAAAAAATATAATATTTAAGCGCATAAGCTGCGAATAGATATTGGGTTGGGATGTAATCACTAAAGATTGGCGGCCAATGTCAAATTTTGAAGTTTGTAAACTAGACAGATGTAGAATACAAGTGAACAAGCCATGAAGCGATACACTCCCCGAGAACGCGGAATAACCGTGGTTATTTTTTTTTTGTGTAAAAACTCGTCTGTGGTGTTGGCGCAGCGCGAATTTCGTCGCCAAGTCCCCAGGTCATCCAGCACCGGCTACGCAAACACTGAGCCGTTGCTAGACGACGTGAGCAAGCAAAACTATCGCTTCTGGGGCACCTATAGTCCACGAGTAACGCACGAGAAGCCATTGCACCTGCTAAAAGTGACTGCGTGGTGCACTGTTCACGCTGGAGGAGTCATCGTGCCATTTTTTTCAAGAACGCCGCTGGATAAACGACAACAGTGTGCGCTATAGGACCATGTTAGTCGCGTTTTTTCAGCCGCAATGAAACGAATTAGAAATTCAACAGGACGGAGCAACGGCACACATTGCGTGAGCCACAGCCGATATTTTGAAGGCGGCGTTCTGGGGTCACCTTATCTCTCGTTTTAGCGATTTACATTGGCTCGAAAGATCGCCCGATGTAACCGTTTAAGATTTTTTACATGAACAAGCCCGAGACAGTAGAAGCCCTCAAGGACAACATTCGACACGAGTGCGAAGAGAATCTGTCGCCTGAAGTTCTCGCCGAAGTGATGAAAAATGCCATAGAACGAACCCGGTGACGACGCCCGATTAGCCGATATCATCTTCTCAACTTGACCAAATTCTGAAGCTTCAAGTAAACACAATCAAAAAACAGAATCAAAGTTTTTCATTTAGAAAAAAATTAGAGCCAAACAACATCGGATGACCTCTTTTGGCCCACCTTGTATAATAGAAATAACATGTAAAAGGTTGGAGGTCGATTTTTAACAGTTTTCAACATAATTCGTTTGATTAAAGATATTTATTTGGATGGGTGGCTCACCCCCCCCCCCCCCCCCCCTTGCTTCTATCCGACTATTTTTTCCAAAATATGAGCATTTTTATTTTTTTATCATTAATTTTGTAGAGTATTCAAAGCTGTTATAGTTTTCCAGATATAGCATACCAACATTTTTTTTTGAAAATTGTAGATTTAGATGGAGGGTTCCCCTCATCCTGCTTCTATCCAAATATTTTTTTTTCTAAAATGTTAGCCTTACTGCCCAAAACCTTTTTGTAGAAACTTTGAAGTCGATATCTGTTATAGCTTCCGAGATATAGCGTATTGAAAATTTCATAATAGGGATATATGCACGGGGTTTGTCCTAAAAAAATGGGTTATTTTGAGTGTTCGCTTATGTCTCGGTCAATATTAAAACGATTTTGCTGATTTTAAATAGCGATCGTCTTAAGGATATTTCTGATTGTTTGACATCAAAACGTTTTCTGTGCGAATCTATTTGAGCCCGGAAACTTTATTGCAACAGACGAACAGGCGTACAAAGCTATATAAACTTCCCTATCAGGATCCAGAATATATATACTTTATGGGGTCGCAAATGGATAATCAAGAAATTACAAACGGAATGACAAACTGATATTTACCCTTATCACTATGTGGAGGTATAAAAATTTACTGTCAACCTAGTGTACATGTATGTTTGCACATATTTTCGTAATTCGCTCTCTCATTCGTAATTCAACTCCCAATTATTAGCGCAATTACTAAGTTTCCAATGCAGATTTATAAGAGTAAAAATCAGTTTCTTTTAGGTTAATTAAATTTGAATTATAAACTCAGTTACGAGCTATGTCATTAAGTGTTCGGCAAAAAATTAAATAAAAAAACTGTTTTTCTTACTTGTAGTAATATTTTTATACCTATGTATGCTTATGTATTTTGTAAATACTATCTGTGCGAAACAGGCAAAATGAAACAACTGCCAAACCTAATTGGGAACATTTAGTGTAAACTGGCAAAATGTTATTGGTAATTCAAAAAACAAATAAGGCCAAAAGAAACCTCTGGAAATGGTACTATTACGATCTTTAGTCTATAGATTTAAAAATGTAAACTTATGTCCGTTCGGTGGTTGGTGCTAATAAATATATGACGGTATATTTTTGAAACCTTGAAATTAATTAAACATATGTGTTCTGATTGTTAATATCTTTCTTTACCCGCTCAAATCAATTTGAACTAATTTCTTAATTCATTCATCTTAGTCATTCTGTTATTTGGTAGTTCATTCATTCTTTCACTTTTATTGGTTTTAGCTTCAATATGATTTTGTTTTGTTTCTTACAATCATATACATATGTACATACTTACATACCAATATTCATCGATATGTACATACATACATACATACATACATACATATTACATACATCTGTTTATTTGTTTATGAATGTGAATTTTTAAACATTTATGTTAAATTTTTGACAGTTAATTTGTTAACATTGTTAAAGCCTGTGGCTTTGTTAGTTAATTCTGATCATTTGTTTTGTATTTTTAATGGTCCAGGAAAAAAGGGAAGAAGAGGGCACGAAATTCTTAAAAGAAATAAAATGTGGCAGACAACCTAATTATATAATTTTTAAGATTTTCCGGTTTTAAAAAAAGAAAATTTAGTTCCGTCCGAACCGAATTTCTAAAGAAACCTACTAACTTTTTGTAGCCAGAAAGAGAAAACAAAGTATTAAGTTTCACAATTTTTTTGTTTTAAATTTTATTAAATCTTTTTTTTTTCTTAGTCAATGTGTAAATTATGGTTTATCTTGTAAGTTTAATTTTTTACATTGACAACTTCTTCTTGACTTTATGCGGGAAATAGTAGGTGGCATAAGCTTTACAACGAATCTAATCAAATGTCTTGGTTTGTACCTCTTGTAATACGATTCATTATTTTTTTTTAACATTTTGATCACCGCTTGAAGTTTTAACAATTTCGTTGTTGCATTTTTTAGTCTATTGTTGTCACAGGTGTTTGTTTCGATTTTATGAAGATTGATGTATGATTTCCCTTAAATTAGATTAATGTTTTTTTCTCAAATTCTGCGGGCATGACGTTATAAATAAAATATAACATTTTCTATTGGGGGTTTTCCTATTGTTAATGTGTTAATTAATTTTATAAAACAAATCGGGTACCGAAGTAAATTTGAGAGAAACGTTAATTTAAAAAAATCGTGATAACTTTATTAATAATGCATAATTGATTAAAAATATATAAAATTTCGATAAGAGACACACTTTTGAGTTGAATCAAGAGTAACTAAACACACTTTTTTATATTATTGCAGCTCTAGATAAAAGTTAAATTTATGTTCTTTATACGCTTATTGTGTTAAGGGACCGAAAGAATAGGAATAAAATATTTTAAAAGATTAAAACCAAATTAAATTTTCTTAAAAGCTTACCATAATTATTAACTTTCTTGTCTTCATCAGTACTGTTTTAAAATAGTAATGTTCTTAAAAGTTTTAGGAAAAGGTTTATACAGAAAACCAAGTTGGTTTTTTCAACTGAATTTTTTGCTAATAGTATAACTGGTTCTTGAAAAGCTATCCTATAAGGAAGCTACGGGTCGTTCCTCTTGATAATAGAGGCCTGCATCAAGTCCTATTTTAAGCTAATTCAAGACCCGGATGATTTTCTAATTCTTGTGCTGTGGTGCGATGAAACTATTTAAGTGCTGTAGTTAACTGTTTAAGTGTAGTTAAGAAAAAAGAGTGGTGTCATGCACTGTTGTTGATGCAACTTATATACTGTCATGATGTGTGATCGATAAAAAAAATTACTGTGATGTTGTGTGGTCAACAACAACAAAACTGTGTGTATTACACACAATGTTGAATGGATACATTAACAAACATATATACAAGCAGGCAAATCAATATAAAATTCATACGTTATTACATTACATTACATACATACATTAAAAATCAAGCCCCGTTTTTAAAACTATCACACCAGGAACACCCCGTCAACAGCAAAGTTTCAAGATGAGTTGAAAATAAAATGTGCGATCATGATGAATTGATGTGCCGTTGTCGTTAACTTAAGTATGCTTAAGTGTAAATATTTTTTTCATTTAAGTTAAGTTAAGTAAACAAAAGAGAGGGCGAACAATACAGCACAGTACTTATTGTTGTGTGTGCACACGTAAGGTATATGAAATGAATTGAAAAATAAAGATGATGCTTAACTTAGTGACGTCTTGAGTTGGCTTCTACTTAATAAGCTTCAATTTGTCATGTGTGTTCGCCGTTTTCACCCCCAATTGCTAAGCAATAAACACATGTGGTTCATTTAGAAAAAGAACATATACCACCTATTGTTCCATTAAAACATTGACTAAATCAAAAGATGAGAAAACACTTACGACAATGTTTGATCCTGGATTTACCGCACGTGCTTTATTTGCCTGTTTTCCAACATATATTAATACTTTAAGTGGGAAATTACAGTTGGCATTACACACTTAGCAGTTTTTTATTTAGTATGAACTGGGTTAGGCAGTATGTATTAGTTAAAGCGAGGTCAGCACAGATCCGAATATACCAGTATTTGAATTGTTATTTGAGCATTTAAAATGTGCAGATTCTTAAAACTGCTTATAAGCATGTTCTAAAACGTCTTTAGTAGGAGCATATTTTCATTTTAATACTCAAGGGGTTTCCTGAGTATAGTTACCGTTTTTGCACTTGATTTCTCTTCCTTTTTCGATGAATTGTTAAATTTTGTGGTGCGATTTATTACGTACATCATGCCAACATCGATAATAGACACCTTTAAACGTACGAGGCTGCCAAAAGTGATGCTACAAAGGACTAAAAGGAGATGGCTATCTTTGCTTTTTCTAGATTTTGTCCAGAATTAGGCATGGGGTAAAGGTATCGTTAACAGCGGATTTACCAGTCCCAAGGCCGTACTGACTAGGTCCACTTACACGATTTGCTCAACGAAATTCTGTAACTCATGAAAAGAAAATTATTCTTGCGTATTTGCCACGTATTTTTTTGTCACCAACCTTGTATGCAAGACATAGGCCCTTGAGGTGTTAGTCATCTGCAATGCATTCGTCTAGCCTGATTTTTTTATTGGCATAAAATCTCCGCCATAAGAAGCTTTCGAACTCATTTTGTGTAGACAATATGTTCTCAATACCGTCGTCGCGTATTGACTGTGGGGTATATTTCTGGGTGGTGCAAGTGGGTATCCTCAGTTTACAAAAGAAAAACATTTTTTAACTTTAGCACATTATCTGTAGTTCCCTGTATTGCGTTCTTCATCTTTGAAGAAGAAAATATCAGTACCAAAGCCCTTAATCTGTTGCTCGACCCTTTGGAAAATCTACCGGACTTAATTCTGAGTCCTGTACATCTTAATACGCTCTCATTCATTTCTTTCCATTTGTTTCTTTTTCTTCGGAAGTTAACGTTTTTTCCCTTCTCCTGCTTGCAAAGTTGACCTGCGGATTCTCTAAAAAAGGTTTTTTGGTATGCTAGAAAAATCCAAAGAACTATTTTTGTTTTTACATTGAGAAAACAAATTTTGTATACTTACCGGCTAATAACATTTCGATTAATTACCTTTAAATAAATTCTGATTCAGAAAAGCAAAAAAAATAATAAAAGTTTCCAAGTCACATGAATTTACGGATTTACAAATTGTCTAAATACGGCTTTTACCTTCTTAATGTTGTTAGAAATAATCGGCACACACTTTCTTTACTTGGAGGCACTTTTAGGTCCTTACGCAATACTCTTTAAGTTTCAGCTCGACGAGTCAGTTAAGTCCTGTTTAAAATTTTTCACAATCCATGCCGCATTGTTCCGCATGAGTTCCTTGGGTACTTTTAATGGACCTACCATTTTGTTAATACCTTTGACTTTTTCCAACTGATCTGCAGATGCCAAACGTTGCATCATGAAACTTTAACTTCTTTGAGTAAAGCAGCACTCAGAAATAGAAAACTACATATTTAAGGTCCTTAACAAAATTAAAAAACTACGAACTTCATTTTCGTTAGAGTTTTAAAGTCATTTTAACATATTTCAGTTTAATCTATAAAGTCTTTAACTACTTCAACTACGTTTAAATTTTATACTTTTGTTCATTAAAAAAACAACTCATATGTGAAAAACTTAACATCCTTTTACACTTAATTATAGTCAACGACAAAGGACCAATAAATATTAACACTTTTACTTAACTTATATATGATTTTGTTAACTTTACAATCTTTGAAAAAAATTTATAATGATTTATACTAAAAAACTTACATCTTTAAAAGAAAATAAAAAATAAATAATATTTGTCATTGACATTGATATAATTAATAAACCATGTAAGTATTTACAGATTTATTGGTATATATGGCATTTCCGTGGGATTGTTCTGGCGCGTGTTCAACATCATCATCAACAGAAACTGCATTATTATGATGCGTGGCTACTGCAATCGATATATTGCACTCGTTTTGCCAACTCTTTTACAATATTTTTCTTTAAACTCAGATTCAGCCTTTCAATTGTGGTCACAACATTTAACAAATACAACAAATGCAGCACAAATGCCCTAAAAAAGGTATGGGCGTCCTTGGTGTAAGAGTATTCGTTGTATTACATTGATAGAAGTTCACTGAAAATCAAATAGATAGAGTACGAGGGTAGTTTGGATAATCGTTTTTTTTAATATGTTTGTTTTACAGGGTGTCTGGTAACAGATTTATATTTTCAAACTTAATAAAACACGTAATATTTGACACAAAGTTTTATTAGAAGCATTGAACGGCAGAATGGAAATAGGGATTTGAATTTTTAAAGAGTATGTCATCCAGAAGTCTTTTATTGAGTTTAACACACTGTTCATGACAGGGTCTTGTGCTCTGCGCCACACGCCGCAGTTAACTTGGTTAAATTGAGCTGATTTTTCGGAGAATACTTTCCTTTAAAGCCACAATAACAAACCCTCCTTCTAAAGAGGCCCTATAAAAAATCAATGGGAGTTAGATCGGTGGCGTGAGATGTCCCTAAAACTACTAATCAGTTTTTGGGGGAAATTTTCCCGACGCAAACTCATCGAAGCCCAGCTGTGTGTGTAGTCGCATCATCCTGTTGAAACCACGTGTGTGAATAGTATGATGAATAAGCTTGCAGGTTTGGCAAAAAGAATTCCTTAATCATGCGTCGATAATTTTTACCGTTGACATTCGTCGCCTGGCCTCAAGGACTTTCAACAAAATAAAAGTTCCAATTATTTTATGCGTGAATAAGGCACATCAACTAGTTAATCTGGGACGACGCAAAAGTCTTTGATGTTTCAATTGGGAGTTGCGGGCTCTTGAATTTTAAAAGGATGGAACTTTAATTTTTTTAAAATTTCATGAATAACCGCTCTTGTAGGTTCCAGAAAGGCTGCTCTTTGCCGTATTGAAAGTCGCGAATTTTCACGTAAACTGCTTTCAACCAGTTTAATGTCTTTGGGAGTCCTTGAAAATCGACTGGGCCCTGGCCGTGGGACATCCATAGCTGACGTTGTGCGGAATCTCTGTATCTACGAACAAATTAAATTTACACTCGGTCCATCACGTATTCGCCAAGTACTGAACTTTAAACAAATTTGTCGACGACCGATTACGTAAGAATCATTACTCTTAAAAAATGTATCCACAGCAAACGCGCAATGCTTACTCGATCACTACGACATCGTGACTGACAAATTCGCACAATTGATTATTTTAAAATTTTTTTAAAAAATAATCGTATTTAAGAATACAAATTTGCGACCAGACACCCTGTTTATGCGAGCGTGTCAGTTTACATAATATAGCATATAATATGGTTAGGTTGTAAGCAAAAAAATATTAAGGTTAATCTTCTTCTTATGTAATAAATTTGGGTTAATGAATTAAATAAACCATGGAAATATAAACTTAGAAAATCTCTCCGAATTCCATTCAAGTAAGTAGAAACAGCATCACCTAAAAAGGCAGTTACCAGCTAAGAAAGCTATTTTATTTTATTAAGTGAACCAATTCTCGTTTCTACGCATTTCTAATGGTAGTCCATGTAGCCAAAACCACCTCATGGAGGCTAGAGCAATTTTAACAATAGTATGTAGTACTGGTACAAGTACCGGGGCCTAATTTCTAATTTCCGTGTTACCAGACATAGATCTTGGGTTCCAAGTCAACCCCGGGCCGTCTCCCCATTTTTCCTTCGAAGCATTAAAACCAAGATTAGGGTGATACATCATGATAACTACAATACCCCCGTAAATGACTATCAATGACCCTTGAAATGACATGTTGAGGGCCTCATTCAACACCAACGGCTATTGGGGTTTCTTTTATCATGTTTGATGTGTTTAAAAGCGAGCGTCGTTCCTTGTATTACGCGGCTTGCTAAATGTGTTTAACTTGTGCCTCAAATAGGCTTAGCAAGCAGACACAGGGTAAGGCTTGGATACTTCAGACCAATAAGCTATTCATTATAAATAACCACTTGGTATCCAGCCATAACGGTCTTTTGTTCCTTATTAAAACATTAGGAAAATATAAAAATAATTAAAACTTAGCTGGGAACAGTTGAACACTTTTAGGGAAAAATTAACTTTTTCAAGAAACTCTTTAATGGAAATCTTTTCCAGGCGCGGGTTCCTCCCCAAACGTTTAAAGTTCTATATTTGATTTAATAAATAAAAATATTGGTAGCCATGAAACAAACGTTCATATATTTTATTTAACAGATGTATTGCATATTCAAAGATGTTGTTGCTTTTGAAAAAATGTTTTTGAAGACACAAGAAAACTTTTGTCTTGAGGTGGGAAATCAAATACAAATATCTGCACTTTAACAAGAAATTGAAAAACTTCTGAAAAGACAAGCCCGGAAGGTATTTTTCATTCACTTCCGCGATTTCTTATAGATGCTGGAAATAAAATTTTAGGCAACTATTTAGAAGTTTGCCCTTTAGATGATTTATATATAATTGAAAACAATTCAAAATGGAATAAATAAAAGTTTCCATAATCTTATTCTAGAAATTAAACTAAATATATTTATGACGCTAAATACTATTCGATTATTTTTTTCTTAATTTGGAAAATTCTGTAGGTATTTGAATGTTGCCGCAACCATTGTCACTTAAAACAACAAAACGACGGATCAACTATTATTCTACAGTTTTTTTTTCTTCACAGAATGCATCAAAATTTTTTTTATTTCTTTTTTTATACCTTTTTTGTATCCTTATTATTCCTTACCCTTTCATCAGCAGGCCATTTGGTAAGCTCTGGAATCAATATGAATTAATGATATCACCAAGACCTCGAAACCAAAAACTAACGATATCGAGACATACAATCTTTCACGTACTTGGACAGCATTTTATTTATCGGGGCTTCGGGGCCCTGCAAATGGTGTGAAAATCAAGTTTTAAATTATTTTTACTCAAAATTTTTTTAAGTTGAGAAAATTAATATTTTTAAGCAAATAATTTGCTTTAAACAAAAAACAACAATTTTAATTAAAAAAAAAATATCGAACACTGAATCTTTAGCAGTCCTAATTTAAAATTTTTACATCGTTTTCTTTTTTGGTTTTAAATGGAATGCCCCATAGATCTTTAGCTAATTAAGTTAATGTTTTTATTTAATTTTTACTATTTTTACTTTATTTTTGCCGGGCTAACGTTGGCGTCATTTTAGGCGATTTCATATCTGTTTGTATCTTTTTTAATTTCATTTTCTGTCTGTTTAGAAAAAAGCTTTTTTCAAAATGGTAGATACCACCGTCTGAGGCGCCTCTATGATATCATCATGGCAATACAACTACAATGACAGATATGTATTAGAATTATAACAACTACTTAAACAAATAATTCGAATTCGTTTAGATCTTTAATTCTCAAATGTTATTCGATACTGTTGTTGTTGTGTTCAATGACATGCCGCAAATTTGCGTGTGTCATTTTATATTTTCGTTCGTTTGATATGAGAAGAAAAAAATAATTTTTTTAATTTTAACGACATGGCGTTACAAAAAAATCTTTAGATATGGTCGTGTGCCTGCTTGACCATTTTGGTTATTGAGCTTTGGATACTTTAATATAAAATGCTGTTTTTCTGGCAACCTGTACGCCCAATATTATCGGGTATCAAATTCTTTTCGTTTTTATTTTTTCAGTTTATTATTTGCTTAATGGAAAATAGTTTTATTAAAATGTAGCGAATTTGTTAAGATACAGATTGTTTATTGATGTCGAGGTTGTTTTATTATTTTTTTTGGGTCTCTATTTGCAGACAATTTTTTTGGAAAAAATTTTTGTTTTTTTTTAATATTTTGTTTTAAGCGACTAATAAATCATTTTTTCTAAGTAAGTTAAAATTACAAATTTTTTAGCCTTTTTTTGGTTCAAATTAAATAATATTTGCTGTGTTGATTCTAGTTCTTTTTCCAAAAATTATTCTGCTGATTACAACTAAAAATGTTGATAAATATTATGCCAAAACAAGCGATAAGAAAAAATTACTTAAGTTATAAGCAGGGAAACCAAAAACATGCTCTTCAAAAAGGATTTTATGCGCATAAAATATGCAGTAAATAGTCAAAGATATGGTTTTACAAAAAATATTTACTTTTACAATAAAGGTTTAATTATATGTGACTTAACGCCATAACCATAACCGTTGCCTTAACAACCAAAACTCAATTGGTTTCAATATTTATGGTTATGGCGTATTGGTAAAGTTGGCTTTACATGGTAATACAAAGTATTTAGATTTTGTATAATCAAAAAGAGAATAAAAATCTGTTTTAAGAATTTTTCATGTTTACACGGAAGAGGTTGGTAAAATCAAAAGTGGTTGTTACCTTTTGGGGTAACGCCATATGGTTAAGGTTCTACAACATTAACAAAAACAACATTAAAAAATCCTGCTTTAATTTTAATTATTTGTGTATTGTTTCACTAATGGTGTTTTCCATTCTGGCAAAAATGTTACATTAATGCTACCATTCGAGCGGGTTTATGTTCCATTCTAAAAATACATGCAAGAGTGAAAACAGTTATCGTGTTCCTTTCTGAACATGTTGCACAAATAACTGGCAAGAGTGTAACATATCTTACCCCCAATTATAATTCAGTGTAACAAAGTACCACTTTTTACAGCTGTGTTATGTATGTAAATACTTTTTTATGCAGGCGAGTTTTTAACGCAGAGTGCAGTTTTTATTAAAATCAAGCAATTTTCTGTTCCATTAAAACAAAAAAAATGGACAACTTTTTAAGTGTGTGTGTAACCTGATAAAAATGTTACACATACTTATTGTAACATTTTTTTTTAGAATGGAAAACACCATAAGTGTAGCCATCTTCATTGGATGCTATAAGTGCTGCCAATCTTTCACATTTTTGATGTAATAAGAATACACAAGTTTCTAAAATGGCTTAGAAAATAAACATTTACCGAACATTTGTCAAATTTTGTATCCGTATTTGCTCCCACTCAATACATTGTGCTTTTAAATGATAAGATTTTTGTATTATTATACAACATATTTTGATAAGTCGTAATATATATATTACCATGTAAAAGTACTTTAAGTCACATATAATCAAATACAGTGTTAGTTTGGTTCGAACAGCTGTTTACTGTGGTATGGTTAAGTCACCTTTAAATGAACCTTAAGAGTCATAGACTTAAGAATCTGTATTTAAAAATAAGTTACGAATAAACATTTCTAAAAAATTCCGGCTCAAAATGAAAAGGTGGAAACCAAAATGATATTAAATAACGTTTAATTAATAGTATTAAAATTAGTCCGGCATCGTTTTTTTTTTTGAATGTGTTTCGCTTCAAACAAAAGGTGACAGTGAACACTCGAAACGTATTTTAAGTTTTTTCAAATTGAATATTAAAATTTCAAAACATATTTTAAAAACGGGTCTTACAAAAAAAAACCTAAAATATGCTTTTATATGCGAAACATACAAAAATTTGCCTTTACAAACCGATGCCAAAATTTTGCATACGTTCTGAAACGGATGAACCCATTATAGGTTGATGCGACGTACAGCAAAAAATATGATTTTAAATATTTTTGGTTGCTCTAGTTATAAGTTTGTAAGCAATTTTAAGCATTTTTGGTAGGTTATACAAAAATATTATTAGGCTTTCATACTTATATAATTAAAGACTTTATGAATCGCTTGGGTCTTCCCAAAGAAACTTTTTTAAATAAAAAATTTAACTGTCTGGCTGTCTTTAAACGAAAATAGATTTACTAACAAAACATTTTAGTTGGCACCACTATTTTCTTCTTTTTTTCCTTTTACAAAGGTGACCATAATAATGGTTTAAGTAATCTAAATCAGAAGATTTATATATTTTCTTTCTCTTTTTTTACAAAAATGTTATTATCACAAAAACTAAAACCTGTAAAGGAATTTTTCATTACAAAGATAAAAAATTTCAATTATATAAAAAAATTTAACATGGCACTCGACAAATTTACGACATAATAATTTACATTTATCTTCGTTGACTGCTGCCCAAGAAATGTCAACTTGTTATTGTTCAATAAATGTAGCCAATCCAATACCAAATGAAAAGCACTACTCAGTCCAACCAACCAACAGCAAACAAACAACTTGTAAAGTACTTGCAGTCATACTCGGTATATCAAAAAACAAGTAAAATATTGACAACCTTTTTTTTTTGGTAGAAAACCAAAAAAAAAAAAAATTCAAACCTGCTCTCAATCTACAAATGATGAGATATAAATTCATACTTAAATTTATTAATGAATTGAAGCAGTGGCAGCGCCATACTGCTAAAAAGCCAAACTAAAAGTATTTTTTTTTCTTTTGCTTATTGAACCTGCAAGGATCCGCTCTAGCCCTGCATCTTCCTTAACTGCTTGAAAAAATTTTGTATCTTGACTTGTATGGCTCTTCCCAGCATACCATATGCGCTCTAAATGAGCTCATAAAGACTCTTTTGTCGGAACGCTGAAGCTCATAAAGAGTTCATAAAATAATCATAAACAGTCATAAAACGCTGATTTTTGAGTGGTTTTTTCCACTAAACTGGTCACTCATGAAAGAGCTCTAAATTTTATGCATAAAATAGTTTTTTATGACTCTTTTTTTAAAACGCATTTTGAGCTCTTATTCCAGTTTTCGTTTACTCTCTATCTTTCTAAAATACGTTCACTGTCACTATTTTCTTCAACAACACTATTATTTTTAATATTCATGCTGAATTTTCTTTTCTTAATTTGTTTGAACGAAGTTCACTTATTATTAATTTCCTTTTTTTTTTAGCTTGCTCTTTTCATTTTTTCAATTATGTATTATTTTTGTATTTTTTATAAGATAACTCAAATTTTGTCTTTACGCTTCCAAAAATATTCACTAATGAATCAATTTGTGTAACTTCTTTCTTCTGCTTAGCTGGAATTTACCGTTATCTGTCAGAGTGCAGAAATTACTCATAAAAAGCACATAAAATCGATCGTTTATGAGCTCAGAAATATGCACGCAGGAAACACTCACAGAAGCTCATAAAATCGCTCATATATGAGCTCATATATAAGAGCGCTCCGATAATGGTATGCTGGGTTATTTTGTTTGTGGTATCAAAAATTTTGTTTCCATTTCATTATTATTATTTATTTTTATTTTTTTTAATTCAAAAACTTTTTAATTTGTTTGTGCGACGTGCTGGGTTTTTGTCGCCAACTTAAAAATGATTTTAATAAAATATTACTAATTTTGTTGTTTGTTTGTTGTTACTGCTGCTTGATCTGTTGTAAATGTTCGTTTTTATCAGTTTTTATGTTGGCAACTTTTAATTTTTAATCATTTGTAATGTTAGTACTTCGTACCTTATATAAAGTATTTGCGTTTAACCAAAAAAAAATGCTTCAATTGGTTTTTAAATATCGTTTCGAAAGCTGCAGTTGTTTTAAATTTTTAACGCCTCTTTAAATTAATTTTTATGCTTTTTATGTGTTAAAAAAAATTTATTTATTTTTTCATTTTTTTGGTCAATTTTTTTGCATGGACAATAAAAACTTATTAAGTACTTGTCGTATGATTTCAAACTACAGGCGAAGCTTGTTATAACAAATACTTCTACAGATTCTTAAAACAAAAATTACACTTTTGCAAAATGTTTGTCATACCGAGTTTTTAGTGCATTTAAAACAGCGCTAAGTATTGTATTAAATTATGGAACAATTTTATTTAAAGTTTTTTTTTTTAGTAAAAATTGTAATAAATCATTGCACAATATAATAAATTGCCTTCAAAATACTTATACTTGGATAATTAAAAAAGTTAAAAAAAATAATTTTTGCTATTCTTTATTTTGGCTTAAGCCGAGTAGAATGCATTTTCGAAACTCTTTAAAGTAAAGTAGTGTTTTTGACTGTGAACATCCGCCTACTTAACTTACATGTTATCCAGAAAGGTAAACGGAAATATTTTCTTAACTTTGTAATTTAGGACAAAATAAAAATTTTTTTTTATATATTAGCCTTTTTGACAACAATTAATCCACGGTTAATTCTATCTATCAAATCGGATAAAATCCTTTTTATTATGGTATATTATACAAAAGCATGGTGAATTTGGAAAGTTTAAACTTCGTCCTAACTTACAAAATAAACATTCCGTTTGCTTTTCTGGATAACATATAAGAAAAATAGGTGATGTTTACAGCAAAAAACACTATTACCACTTAAAGAGCACTGATGAAGAACTTCGTAGCTAGTTTTGAATATACATCCTGTTTGGCTAGTATCGGTAGAAAAGCTAGCTTTTTCAAATAAATAATCTTTGTTTTAACATTAACGGGAAAATATAATTTTGTTCAAGGTGGGCCAAAAGAAGTTAATCGATGTTGTTTGGCTCTCATTTTTTTTCTAGATAAAAAAAATCTTCGATTCTGTTTCTTGATTATGTTTACTTGAACCTTTAGAATTTCATTTCATTTCATTCATTTCACTGATTGCTATACAGGATGGTTTTATGGCATTTTTCATCACTTCGGCGAGAACTTCGGGCGAGCGATTCTCACACTCGTGTCGAATGTTGTCATTTAGGCTTCTAGGTTCTCAGGCTTGTTCACGTAAACAAGGGACTTCAAAACACTTCACACAAAAGGTCTGGAATAGTTAAATCAGGCTATCTTGCGGACCAATGTAAATCGCCAAAAGGAGAGATGAAGCGACCCGGGAACCACATCTTTAAAATATTGATTTCGCTCCTGCAGTGTGTGCCGTTGCTCTGTTCTGTCAAATCCACATATTTTCCAGTACTAATTTGCTTTTTGCCATTTGACCATGTCCCTGTTGGCGTTTGACAATCGGCATCCTCGGAAAAAAATTCCCCGATGACTCCTCCTTAGAGCGAGTGTAGTAGCTCATCGTGCATAACTCGTGGATTTTCAGTGTCCCAGAAGAAAAGGTTTTGCTTGTTCACGTACGCGATGAGGTAAGATTATAATTTTGGTCGAAGGAAGACCCACTTCGGCCTCGAGATTGAGGATGCTTGGGCGTAGGTTACACGCGTTTGGCGGTCGACAGGCAGCAGCTGGTGCTTGGACTGAACTTTTTACGGGAACATGCACAGGTATTTGGCCAAAATTCGCCTTAAGGACGACAAGCTGATGGCTAATTGCAAGGCACGGCTTGTGGTCGATGTTTCTGGCGACAGGTCGACATCCTCGCCAACGGCGGCAATATTCTTGGCAGAAATGGCGCTGCGGGGCCGGCCACTCTTGGCAGCGTATCGTACTCTTCAAGGTTTGTGTCGCAGCGTTTGCGCAGTCGGTGCCGGACGACCGGGGATTTGCCAACACCAAAGACAAATTGTTACGCAAAAAAATAGACACGATTATTCCGCGTTCTTGAGGAGTGTAACGCTCCATGGCTTGTTCGCTTGTACTTTACATCTGTCTAGCCTTCAAATGCCAAAACAGATTTCACATTGGCAGCCATTTGCAAAAATAAGAGCATCTTCCAATAGGGTGATTTCCTTTGCCCCACCTGTACTTAAGGGAAATATAAATATGAACTAAGGCCATAACAATTAGCAAAAACTTGTCTTAAAACAAAAAGTTTCAACAAAATATAAAAGAAGCATAAAAAAATATTTAAAAAAAAATATTTGCTCACTGAAAATCCGACCGGACTTAAAAATATTTTATACAAGCTTTAGATTCAATCGACCTTTTTCCTTCATACTCTATAAGTTAATTGTTCTTTACCACGTTATCCAAGCTTTAAGGAAATTTAAAATGATCAACTAGAAATAAAACAATTATCTGGTAACACCGTTTCAAAATATTTTTAAAATTGTTAAGGAAACGTTAAAAGGCAAGTCTTGCTCTTTCCCTCCACCTCCCTTAAAATGTTCTTGCACAAAAAATATGTGGAGTAGGTCAGTAATACAATTATAAATACAATTTGCAATCTTTCTACAAAAGTTCATGGTAATCAAAATAATAGTTTGTAAAACATCATATTTAGGCTTCGGCATACTACTTAATCACACCCACCCTCTTATTTACATAAATAAATTTGCGTTGGCCTTTTAAAATAAAGACAATTTTTGCGCTCTTTATGTTTGTAAAATTATATAAAAGCAACGGTCATTGATCTACTGCTTCTATTTATAAAAGTTTACTTAGTTTTAGTTAAATATAATCAAAAATAGTATAAATAAAATTTTGAATGAAAACGCACAGTGGGCGTAAGTGACTCGTGGCGATGACGTAGCACCAAAAATTTATTAATAAAAACTGGCAATAACTAAAGAAAAACTACAAATGGTGGGTGCACTTTTTAAAAGTAGAAAAAGCAAGTACAAGTTCATACAATGTAAGCCTGATTTTAGGAAACCAAAACAATCTGGCAATGATAGACCTCTCTTTATTCTACCCTATTTTTTAACTTAATATTTTACGAATATTTTAACAAAAATAATTAATTTATTTATTATAATAAAAATATATTTTAACATTATTTATATAACTTACACAAAAAAAATTTTAAAAAATCAATTAAAAATTATTATTTTTAATTAAAATTTTAATTGATTTTCCACCAGATATTGCATTTATAAATACAATTCAACTATAAGAATTTTCATCTAAATTATTTCATTTTTATTAATTTAAACACACTACAAATCTTAGCCACGACTCGAGCTTAGTATCTACTAAAGACAAATCGTTTGTCGACTCTATATAAAATTATCATCCATTGTGAAAACTTAGGTACATATAGCAATGATTAAATGATTGAAAATAGAGAAACCTGGAATTTACAACGCACAAGCTGTACATACTTTTGTACAGACATTTCAATATATAAATAAATTTTTTGTAAAATAATAGAACAGATTCATTCATAGTTTTCCTATTAAAATCATGCGTGGCCCGTGTACTAATTTGCATACGAAACAAAAATGTTATACTTACATATGTGTGCTACATACAAAAGAGTATACATACATAGACACACATGTACAAATATTTGTTATTAATATGTGGTTTTGCGCTCACAATAAATAGCTTCCTAATAGAAAACTGCGAGGGTGGGTTGCTTAACACCAATTTACTTAAAGGTCGTCAATTTAATAACAGTTTTCATTTTAGAACAATCGTAGTAATAACAGGAACAGCAACACAAAAGCAAAAAATACGCACATTTCTACACATGGGGGGTGTAAAAATTTTAAAATTTTCCTTGGGTACAGAGATGTGTTTACAGTACAGAGCTTCTGGTTCCTAAAATAGAAAATTGACTTTGTATGCAACCTCACAACAGCCTGATTAATGTGAATAGCGTACAACAATATAAAACAAAACCTGTGAGCAGCACTTTCCCAGCAAAAAATAATCGAGATTTTGTAAGCAGTAAATATTTTTTCTAGTACACTAATGCGCTTTGCAGCAAGCACTTATCTATTCCCTTATTAAATGCAATAGTGTATGGCAGTAAATGTAAAACTTTTACCGTTTTACACACTCGCTTACTCAAGTGCACACTAGGAAGCACTACTGTAAGGCAGTGAGTAAAAAAAGTTATTAGTTTTTCGTCAAGTTACGAACATAATAACACGGCAAACGATTAATTACGAGGACGCAATAACTTTAAACAACAAAAGAAGCACCAAAATTACATGAATTAACTGGATATTCATAGCGCCGAAATAAGCACTAAACATGAAATGCAACTAAGTGGGACATCGCGAACAAATATCATGCCATACGTAAGCAGGTTTGAAAGCTTTGCTGCGTTGATATTCCCTTACAAACCTACCTACAGCGAAGCAGCAGTTTTTGCTGGGTTTCTATAACGGTTTAACATTTCTTCATACGTTAAATTTTTTTTTAAGGAACCTTAATTTAAAGAGTTTTTTAAAAACGAAATCAAGCTCCTAAGCGTTAATCATTAGTATTGGTTAAAAAAAAATGATCACTACATCTCTTCAATACAGTTAACCCTAACAGGTTCAACCAGGTCTGTGGAGAGCCTTTGCGTAGGGATAGGTTAGGTTAGGTTGAACAGGCGTCTGCGGAAGTGTTGAATTAGTAGTTGTGCAGCCCACTTGGGTCCGTTTCCTCGGTCCCTTTGTGCGTAGGGATGTGTGTAAAACTTTTCGTTTTGCTTATGAGCGTAGAATCCGTCCATGACTTGCTACAGTTGACTACGGTAAACACAATAAGCACAAAATCAGACCTCATATCGAGCTTTGGTGCAATACCGTAGTAATTCAAAAAATCGTGAACTGAGAAAAATTCATTTGAAGTTTTGAACCATCTTTTTGATAGTATTTTCGTTTACTAAAGTTATTTTTTTACAAGTTTTTAAATAAAAAGGAATCTTTTTAATTAAAAAAAGCCCAAAAATTATTAAAAATATGAAATATTTATTTATATTTAAGTACTAAGTATCAACCTTTCAATGATGTATCGTTATTGTCACAAAACTTATGACAAACTTAAAAATTAATTCGAAATATATCGTTATAGCTAATAAACTTTTAAGATTTTTTAAATTAAACCATTAGCATAAGAAGAAATATTAACTATTTTTTTTCTAACAAAGTTGTAATATGAAATAATACGAACAAGTAAAAAAGAAATCAAATTATGCAGTTGCGTTTTTGTGCCTAAAACGTAGCAAAAAATAATATTGCTTTATACTTTTTTCGTAAATTGCTTTCTGTTAGTAAATTTCTTGTCAAAAAGGAAATATTTCATTATTGCAAATAAATATTGTTGGAAATACCTAGAGGCAATAAAGACATTTTTAGCTGTAGAATCTGAACAGTTAGAGGTGGAATCATAATCTTTTTTTCTTTAGATAGATATTTCCCCAAAGATAATTTCTGCATACCCAGCTCAAAAAATTCAAATTTTGAGTTACTACGGTATTGCACCAAAGGCTCGATATGTCTTTTTGTTTTTGGTTTATCCGTGTTAACAAAATACGGATCAATCAGGTCTGTGCATATCTACGCATGTATGATGATAAAAAAGCATTCATTAAAAGCTTTCAGAACATGCTCATGAGCAACTTGAAGCGCTTTTATGTTCCTGTACCGAGGTCACGCACGCTTCACTCACTAAAGGTCTGGCGACGATCATTTAAATAAGCCACTGCAAGGAATAATATATGTTTTTAGATAAACAGATTGTACTAGTAATTTCTTCTCGTCTTTTGATTTTGATACACATAAAAAATTTTTATAGCAATTTTTAATAGGAGGAGGCAAAGAATTTTTTTCTTAACGAAGAAAAAAAAGAACGAAGAAAAACAATGTTAGAAGATGTATTTTACCCATATCTGCCAGAACAAGCAAATTTTTAAGAAATTGAGTTATGCCTTTTTATATACAAACCACATACGTAGTAGGAGTATAATGCGCTTGTGCAGATGTTTGTTACGCCCAAAACTAATAGTCTGAGACCCACCTTTAAGCATAGCGACCGACTAAGAATCACTTGTTGAGTCGATTTATACATGTCCGTCCGTCCATCCTACCGGCTGGGTGTCAAGTAGAGGCCAGCTCAAGACGACAGTAAATAAGGCATCATCTTGAATTTTCAATTCATTTCATATACCTGCTGCGTTGTATAGTGCGCCATCTCTTTTGTTTACTTAACTGATTTTAAATGAAAAAAATATTTACACTTAAGCACACTTAAGTAAACAACAACGGCACATCAATTCATCATGATCACACATTTCAATTTCAATTCATCTTGAAACTTTACTGTTGACGGGATGTTCCTGGTGTGATAGTTTTAAAAACGGGGGTTGATTTTTAATGTATGTATGTAATGCAATGTAATTACGTATGAATTTTATATTGATTTTCCTGCTTGTATATATGTTTGTTAATGTATCCATTCAACTATGTGTGTAATACACACAGTTTTGTTGTTGTTGACCACACATCATTACAGTCATTTTTCTTATCGACCACACATCATGACAGTATTAAAGTTGCATCAACAACAGTGCATGACACCACTCTTTATTCTTAACTACACTACTTTGCATCAAGCAAACCGTGTCAGCTACACTACATTACAAGAATTAGAAAATCATTCGGGGTTTTGAATTATCTTGAAATAGGACTTGATGTAGGTCTCTAGTGTCGATGTACGAGTATTTCTCTGAATACGCTATAGGTCAGAAGATATTCCAATGAAATTTGGCGCAGATAAGTTTTTTGTCACTGGAACGAAGCTAGTTGTTTCTGGTGGTTATCGGTTCATTTTTTGACATAGCCCGTATACGAGTGTTCTCCTGAAATACGCTTTTTTGGCTATACTTTATTCGAATATTATTTAATCTTTACAAAATTTTGCTAATGTGTTTTGCTTTATACCACTAACTAACATACTAAATTTATATGCAATCAGTCCATTTTTTTTATAGATTTCCCATACGAGTCCCCTTCCGGAATTTTTATTTTGGGCTATAAGTAACCAGAATATTACATCAGCTTCTTAAAACATGTTTATATCTATGCCACCAAATTAATACAAATATTATGGATCTATATTTTCATAAAGCTCCCATACAAGTTTTGTGTAGGGTAGAAAGAACCCTTGAATGTTTTGGTTTGTTTATAGTAATTCTCAATAAGTTTACTGAAGCTTTTATATAAATGCAGAGAATATTCATAAGGTTCCTTCAAAATCTAAATGATGTCGAACGACGATTTAGTGTACAACCCAAAGAAATTCTAATGGACAAACTTAACCTACAACAAATCTTAAAAAAAAAACTAAGAAAATTGGAATCAAATCCTGAATTATTATATGCAATTTTTTATTAAAAAAATATTAAAATGGAAATAATTTAGCCAGTTATAGGTAAAAATACTTATTTCATGAGCCTATGCCAATATTATACCAATCATTACAACAAACCAATCATTACCTGTGCCAAATTTTGCGAAAATATTTACAAAAATGCGTCGAAGACGTTGATCACAAGAATACATGGACACCTAGCTGGAATGAAGGACATGCTTTAATTCATTCAGAAAGCGACAACAAGGAATGCTATCAAATGTGTAATGGGTGTTTTTTTTTGTGTCACTGATTAAAGATTCAGATGAAGATCTAATTTCAGATTAAGACAACCATGGGCATTCAAACGTAAAAGGTGCTTGCTTTCGGGAGATCAATAAATTCCGAAATTACTCCAGCACAGTAAAACCCGAACAAAAGGTTGCTAAAAGACTAAAATATTTATTTATTTTTGCTTTCTGCTTGTCTTTCGCTGCAGAAAAGCAAATATATTAATTTGCCTAAGATACCAAGTAATGTTAAAATATTTACAAATGTAACTGCTGCCATAAATTGCCAAAAAAAAAACCTGTTAAAACTTAATTTTTTTTTAAATTCCTGACTTTAAATTTGTTAAATTTTGGGCCACAATTATACAAGCTATTTTGTTTTTAAAATATAAATATTCACATAAATGCTAGGGTGCTTGGGGTAAGCCATCGATACATACATGTTATATTATGAGGTTGTATAAGCAACAAATATTGTAATCTATTACAGTTTCTGAACTGAAGTTTAACAATAACATTGCATGTTATTTTTGATGCATTTGAGTATTATAAATTTAATGTCGTTTTTAAATACATTTAAAACGCATTTAAAAAAAATAAGTGGGAAGGAAATCGTGAAGAAACAACTTCTTTTTGAACTACTTTACTGTATTTTAGATATGGATTTTTTATAAATACTTTTAACTTCAACTTCCCGATAAAATACTTAAATTTTTCAACTTAAATTCTTAAATCAGTGCCTCGTTTCTGTTTTGTATGTGAGAAGTTCTTTAGTCAAGAAATTTATAAGCTGGAATCACATCCAAATCCGCTCGCTCGAAGCATCCTGCAACATAGTGGGCACACCCGCCTAAAAAGAAGGGATACAATTGCTCTTAGATGAAACCTTTGAAATTAGTTAATTTTGTTGTGAGAACTTAAATTTTAGTCTGGTACTGACTGGACTAGTATTAACAACTTAGTTTTAAGATTTGAATACTTATTGGTAGTTCGCTAAAGCGAAGATGCAATAATAAAATATATGAACAAAAAAAAAAAAAAAATTTATAGTTTCCCTGGCAACGACAGAATGAATCACAAAAGAAAATAGTTTTTCGTTGAATTTTAATTTGCCTTATTTTAAAATTATATGAATCACACTGTTAATAACTGGGAAACTATTGTTATCTTAAAATATTTCTCGTTGCGAAAACAGCTTGCAAGTTATAGAAACGAGTTACAGGATTGAATAAGAAAAGTATTTCACATTTAAAAATTTTGGCAACTCTATTTACACTCTATTTTAATTTTTATGTTTAATGAATATAACTCATACGCTTAAGTGGCCAAAAACCACAAAAAAGGAACTCAATTAAATCATTTAAAAAATATTTAAATACCCCTTTAGAGTTAAATTAAAAATTTATACATAATATTTCATTTGATTCTATTTTAAATTTATTTTTTAAAGTTCTTTTTTATTAAGTAGATATTATGTCTTTTATTTATGAAGTTTATGTTAATTAAAATATTTCCTTAAAAAATCTTATTTAACCGGTATAAACCAAGCTACCGATTTTCATCATCATCAATTTTAAAGATTGTTAAAATAAAGAATCAAAAATGATTCTAAGTAACTGTTCAAAATTAAAGCTTCTGTCTTACAGTTTTAATAATGTGTATATCCTGCCTTTAAGCGAGGTTTTTATTATTTCTTGAATCAGAGCTCTTAGCGCGTAGGAAAGCTATTAATATAATTTTATAATTCCAAGGAAGAGGCCCGTTGTTTGTTTTTTTCTTTTTTTTTTAGTAAAGTATGCATGCCCGATTTAAAGTTTGGTCTGTATGATAAAGACTCAATAATTTTGTCGGACTCTTACTTACGTTATTTCTTCACTGAAATATATTAATGCATTAGCAACGGAGAAC
This sequence comes from Melanophora roralis, assembly GCA_963583895.1. Lineage (NCBI taxonomy): Eukaryota > Metazoa > Arthropoda > Insecta > Diptera > Rhinophoridae > Melanophora > Melanophora roralis. The sequence goes on along the minus strand of OY757187.1, from coordinate 91,206,145 downwards.
ATTGTCAAAATGGTAAAATGAAAGCAGGGAGCTAGCCTTAACTTATTAAACCTTAAAATTATGTGATAAGTTGCAAATATCCATTTTAAAAACAAGTAAGAGCGCTATATTCCGCTGTGCCGGGTCTTATATTCCCTTCACATTGGTATTTTGGAACACCCAGTCATCTGATATCGCCTAATTGTTTTCGAACTACAAATATTATAATAAAACTACCCTGTGGCGTATTTGAAGTCGATACACAGAAAGAAAAAACACGTTCTAAAATCAAGAATTTTATTCTTAAATATATCCAAAGTTGTACTTAAAATTTTTGTGAATGATACGTGCTTAGGTTGCCTTAAATCAAGTCTATTTGGGGTAATTTTAAAAAATCAAGCAGGAAAAACTTGTGGTCGTTTTTATATTTACATTCAAAAACAAAATGTCTCGGTGTTATATATCATACCAAGTTGGTGGTGCAGTTCGGAGAGTCCCAGGTTCAAGTCTCAAGTACGGCAAGTGCAAAAAAATCAAAAGCTAAATATTAAGTCTTTCTAAAATAAACATAAAATATAAAATTCGACTTCTTTAATAAATTTTCATAAGTCAAAATAGTGGCTGCTTATTTTTGAAATTATTACCTGCTCTTATCTAAGTAATATTTTCCAAGATTTCGGTATTGTTGTGTGCAATTTTAGGGGGAGTACCACTTTAATTTAGGTCCCCATCTTCAATGAGTTCTGGCAATAGAGATATATGCACGAAAAACCCGATCTTGGTGATTTCAAATAGTGACTTTTTCAGAGATATTTCCGATAGTTTGACACCTGAAACTTTATTTCAACAGGCACACAGATGGAAAGACAAACAAAACTATATTGACTTCCCAATCTATAAGGATGCATAATACATATACTGTTGTAAGCAAATATTGTGGAAATTGCAAACGGATCTGATATTTATAATAAACAAATGAAATCTTATTTGAATTACAATTATAAATTTTTTTATTAAGAAGCCTTACAAATAAAATAAAATTGGGGGTTATTTTTGAATAAGAATGAAAATATCTTTAATTATTGTAAAGCAATAAGGTTTTTGTTTTTTTAGTAAATCATTGTATTTGTCAATTTTTTCCCAATTGTACGAGGGAAATTAAAACTCAAAACAGTGCCAATTAAAAAATTCGTTTATTGGTTCTTAAAGTTTCAATAAGTTTATTGAGAAGGTCATCAAAAAACTTTTAAAAACTATGGTGAATAGGCTTCTGATGATTTGGTGTAAGAACTAATGAAATTCACATAAACATACTTAAACCAACAACAAACCAGGGTTGGATATAATTTAAGAAATGTGTTTTGGAAAATGTTATTACAGTAGACATTTAGCAATAAAATAAACCATTAATGCTTCGAAAATCGCTTTCTGATTAAGATTTTAATTAATTTGTACATTTTTTTATTTTTCTTTGCAGGTATGCTTTGGGTCTATTTCTTTAAAGTTTAGCCAGGTAAATGGCAAAAAATTCTTTTTATTAACCGGCATATCAGATTTTAACTTGGCCGGAACTATTTTTGTTTTGATGCAGAACATTTCGGGGAGTAAGGAAAGAAAGACTTAATGATGTGTTAAATTTTATTGACTCACACGTGTTATATAACGTCAATAGCCAACCGTGAACTTATAATGGCGAAAGTAAAAGCACAATGTCAAGTTTATGGTAAAAAAATTCTACTCTCACAGCTTTTCATTCATAAATACTCTGAAGAAAAGTGAAAGCAAAAGCTTTCTGCTCCTGTTACATTTCAACGCATAATTTCGCAATTCTATAAATGCTCTCATTTGTAATAATATTTAATTTCGAAACTGTACGAAAAATCGATTGAGCTGTAAGGCGCCTGTCCTTGCAATTCTCTATTCATGGTCATAGTACCGGTCGGCAAGTATAGGCCCCCTTTTAAAAGATGGAGTGGGAAGCTTCTTAAGTGCGAGCTCCATAATCCCCCATATTTATTATTGCGCAAACTGTAAGTGAAAAAAGTTTAACAATTTGCGTAAAATAAATTTCATTCATAAAATAATTTTTTGTATCTACTATTAAAGGGCATTTGTATCTAATGAAATATAAGTGCCGTTTTGTTAATGTTTCAAAAGGGTTGCCGGATTATTTTAATAGAAAAATTTAAAAACAAAATATATGAAAAAAAATTAAAATACTGAAAAGTAAATAAAACAATAAATTAACTCATGTTAATCAAATTAAACCGAATAAAGTACTTTATTAAAACAACTGCTTTTGTTGAGATGAAGCCTTTATTTCAATCTTACAAAAGAGTTTTTGGCAAAATTTTAGAAGCTATTGAATGATAAAAATTAACTAACATCCATACAATTATTAATTAAAGCCTACGGTGCAACTAAGCCTAAGTGTTTCGTTAATTGCACCGTACTCAAATTTTTTATAATATACAAAGAATAACTACACTTAAAAAATTATTACAGGAACTGACTGTTGTAAGTTATTTAGGAAGTATTCCGTAAAGTTGTTTTAAATGAAAAAAACAGTTAAATTTTAATACAATATTTTTTTTTTAACTGGTTTGAAGGGTTATTCAAAGTCTCAAATAAACAAAAATACTGATTTTCAGTTGAAGTTATTTTTGTCAGTTATTTTTTAGTAATATTTAACTTTGTTTTTTATGTGTTTTGCTGTAAATGAAAGAAAATCTAGTTAATTTAAGACGAAAATGTCATTTAATATTTTATATCTGAATTTATATTAAATATTTTGTTAGTTTTAATGAATTAGTTGTTGGACGGTTTTGCAATGAATATCCAGTTATTTGAAATAGATTTCCATTTGATTTTACATAAATATTTTTTTTAGTGTACATCAGTTCATATATATACTTTTTCTTATTAAAAAATTCAAATTAAAAAACCAAAATTAATTTGGCTGTTTTGCATTCCTGGCAACACTGCTCTATAATACTACATATTGTTGCTCTCATTTTAACATCCTTATCTCTCAGCAGGGCTGCCAGTACTAAATTTTACAAATTTTTTTAAACTTTATTTAACTTGAGATAAAAATTTGTAATAAAAGAATATTAAATTAAAAATAACTTGATTATAACTAATTTTAATTGTACTATTTATTGTATATTATAAATAGACATTTCTAAGGGTATGTATATCATACTCATACTGTAAAAAGTTTGTACAAACAAAATTTTCATGTTCTCAAACGTTTTCTCTATTCCGAACTAAAATTAACGAAAAACATTTTATAAATGAAACAAAACTTCAGTTAAGTAAAATAACTTAAGAAATCTCAAACTCCATTTAAAAGTTATTTAAGCTTTTATTAAAAGTATTTTGTTTGTTAAATTTTTTACAATCATTTATTTTGCAACGAAATTTTTTAAAAATGTTTCATAATTAACATTTTACATCAGCATTTTCTATAGCACATTTTTAAAAAACAAATTAACGAAAAAACCTTAAATAATTATTTTAAAAATAAACTAAAAGCTTTCAAAGAGTTACGGACATTTATTATTAAATTCTAATAAACTGTTACCTTTGACAAATTTTTGCGATTTTTAACAAAAATTTGGGGTCAGCAAAAAAGCAACCTGGCAGCCCTTTTAACAAATTACGTAAATAAAATAATGGTGGTTTTACTATCAGCCCTATAATTCCACAGCATGTTGTGACGGAAGCAAAAATGGAATTTTATTTGTTTGGCCTTCGAATTTGTTGACTAAAATTTAAATGAGAGAGGAAAAACCTCATAAATGGCAACAGGTGTTTAAGTTCATTTTATTTTCTAATTTGATTTTCAAAAGTACAGTATATATTGGTAGGAAGGTTTGTTGGGGCTTTTTATTATTATTTTAATGGAATTATCAAAATCTTTATATTATGAGGTTATAAGTTTTTTTTTATTTTATAAAATACAACAGCAGCTCCTTTATTACATACAAAGAAAATCTCTACTTTAAATATAAATTTTTACAATAGGACTTTTAAAGTTATAAGCTTAGGTTATTTATAATTATTTATTTGTTTATTTGCGTCAATTTGTTTCAATTAAAATAAGTAAGAAAAATATACTCGGTCAAGCCCGACTATATAATGCCCTATACCACATTTGTTAAAGTGCCTAATAACAACAGACTGATAATATTTAGTTCAGTTGGTGGCATATAAAATACACACATGTGCAAAACTTTAAGAAAAGTAAGTTATAGTGTAGTAATTTTTAGCCCAAAATACTTATTCCGGAAAGTCATTTGTATGGGGGATATATCTAATAATAGAGCGATAATATTTTTGTTCAGCATTTCAGTTAGCGGCATAAATTTAGAAACCTGGGAAAAATTGTGTCAAAATATACAAATATTTGAGCCTTTTATAGCTCAAACTGCTAATTCCGGTAGGATATTTGTAGGGCTATAAAAAAAAATTGACTGATCATTTATAAAAACAATAGGTTTCGTACAAGTGCCAAATTTCATTAATTTTAAATATCTTCGAAATTGCGACCTATAGCGTGTTCACAAGAGTATATGGACACACAGCAAGAGGGACGGACATGCTTCAATCGACTCAGAAAGTGAATTTGAGTCCATCGGTATGCTTGAAGGTGAGCCTCAGACCATTACTTTTTTGTGCTACAAATATCTGCACAAACGCACAAATCTCCTAACACGTATGCGATATAGGTATAACAAAAAATTAACTACTTTTATTAAAAAATTAATTGCACTTATTAAATATTTTTGGTCAAGAGAACCTTAGCGCTAACAATGCTGTTAAAACTCAGATCATCTAAACAAGTTTTCATTTTGCTTAAGGTTTAAAGTTGTTGGGGGCGTACTAAGCTTTCTTTGTATTTTATATTTACACAAATAATTTGTATAAAATTTTTGAATGAAAAACAATATTAAAGATTTTTTTATTTATAGAGTTTGTTGTAGGTGGGATCAAATCCTAAATAATATGCAAAATTGTTGTAACGTAAATTTGTAACAAAAATAACGTTTTTCGAGGAAGCTTTCTATAAAGTTAAACTTGAATTTTAATTAGAAATTTTTTTTACAAAAAAGTTTAATAAGACTATTAGAATTTTTTAATATAATTTAAATCGTAAAATAAAAATTATTTTAAGGTTTTTCTGTGTACTTTCACAGAAAAAAATATGTAAGAAAGTTTTAGTCGGTCCAGCCCGACTATATTATAGGTGGTGTATAGGAGCTTTATGAACAAATAGACCGATAATATTTAAATTCGGCATACTAGTCAGTGGCATAAAGTTAGATCTAAATGCAAAATTCTGTCAAAATTTATTAATATTTCAGTCAGTTACTATATCAAAGCATCATCTCCAAAAACAAAAGGCTTTGTGCCAGTGCCAAGAAACTTGAATGAGTGCAGAATTTTATCACAATGTCTTTAAAATTGGAACCTGTAGCATGTTCACAAGAATACATGGACACCAAACTAGACAGACGGATGGACGGACATACTTAAATTGACTCAGCATGTGATTTTGAATCAATCGGTGGGTCTCATACAATTACTTTTGGGCGTTACAAACATCTGCACAAACACATAATACCCATACCACGTATGTATGGGCGTTTTTACACTATTTTTGTAAATTTTGTATGGTATAAGGTGATGGTTATAGGGGGTAAGTATGTTCCAAGAATATGTTTGGGAGAGAAAACTAATGGGGGTCTGTGATACATAGAATTCCTCTTAAAGCGACTCCAGGGAAATTGTAGGCGTTTTTACCGTCAGATTTTTTAAATTTTTTACTGCAACTCTGTTAGGGGCTGGAGATAGGGGTAAATATGTTCCACAAAAATGTTTGAGAGGAAAAATAATTGCGGTCGGTCCTAAATTTGACCTTTGTGGGAGCACCCTGGAAGCTATGGGAGCGATTATTATTTTTCTAAATTAAAAATTTCGATTGGGATTTTGGATTATATATTTTTTTTAATCTTTAGAAGTTAATCGGTCAGGTCGAGAAGCTGATGTCGGCAAAATGGGCGCCGTCATAAATTATTGTTATACGAGCTCGTTTTAGGGCATTTTTCATCACTTCGACGAGAACTTCGGGCAACAGATTCTCGCACTCGTTTTGAATGTTGTCCTAAACGTCTTTTAGGGTCTTGCACTTGTTCACGTAAGCACGGGACTTCAAAAAAATCTACAAAAAAAGTCAAGAACGGTTAAATCGGGCGATCTTGCGGGCCAATGTAAATTGCCAAAACGAGAGATGAGGCGACCCGGGCACGCTGCCTTCAGAATATCGGTTGTGGCTAGCGCAGTGTATGACGTTGCTCTGACTTGTTTGTGACACATGTACTCCAGTCCTAATTTGTTTAGTTGTGGCTAACATGGCCCTATAGCGAGTTCAGTCCAATGTTGTCGTTTGGATAGCTGCGTCCTCGAAATAATAATGGCCCGATAACTCTTCCAGCGTGAACAGGTCTCGAGATTGAGGATGGCTTGGATGTAGGTTACACGCGTTTGGCAGTCAACAGGCAGCAGCTGTTGCACGTGTGTAGGTCCTTTACGAAAATTAGCCTTAGGGATGACAGCTTGCCATCCTCGCCAACAGCGACGTTTTTTCGGCAAAACGGGCTGTAAGGGGCCGGCCACTTTTGGCAGCGTCTCGTGTGGTCCCATACTCTTCAAGGTTGGTAGTCAAACTGCGCAGTGTTTTCGCAGTCATTGCCGGACGACCGGGGAATCGGCGATGGCCTTCGTGCTGCCACAGACGAATTGTTACGCGGAAGTTAATCGTTTCACGGCTTGTTCACTTTTATTTTACATCTGTCTAGTTTACAAATGTCAAAACAGATTTGGTTTTGTTGCCATTTGCAAAAATAATAGAGTGATTTCTTTTGGCCCACTTTGTATCTCTGTCAATTATCAGGCGATTTTGCTAAGTTTCAATAGTTTCGCAGATATTTCTGATAGTTTGATACTACTTACGGGCTTATACGACACCGGGGGGCTTCAACCCTAACACGGACAGACGAACATCTCTAAATCGACTTCCCTATTTATAAGGACCAATGAAATGTGTACGAATTATATATATCCTTATCACTTATGTGAAGGGTATAAAATTATATATTTTAAACCAGATATTGTTAATTGATTCGTAGAAATTGTAAAAACGTATAAAACATTTCTAATTACATTCATATTGAATTGACAAAATAATATTAGAAATTATAGTCGATTCACAATTAATTTTTTTTAACTTCTTTAATCTGGTGCCATATTTTGTGTGTGGTTTGTCAACTAAACCACGTTGTTTTATTCAGAGACTATACGATACCGCCTGTGTTAATAAGATATTGTTTTAAACAATTCCTTATTTGTCAGCTGAGGCTTAGGCTGCCAAAGAAGCTTTTTACAAAACGAGTTAAATTAACTTAACTTTTCTCACAATTTCTTATTTTATAACGTAATTTTAATATCGGGCCATAAAAGTTTGTCTGGTCCAGGGTTAACTTATATTTGTTGTTATAAAATTATTTCATGTACAAATACAATTACTATATAATAGAGTCGGAAAATTCAGTTGGCTGATGATGTGTCCTTTGGTCTGCGACTTAGTAAAATTTCAAACTAACGTTAAACATAATTATAATAATAACAAAAATCAAGAATATGAATTGTACAATTCACAAACTATTGTATGTGATGTAAGTCGTAAAAACTAGGGCAGTTTATGTTTATTTCTTAAACTTCAAAGAAAACATTTTCAAAATAGGGAAATTTTGTACAAGTTGTAAAGTTAAACGGTATGTTTGAAGGCAGCAACCACGCAGGGCAGGCCTATATCTTCTTAAGTCCAAATACTTAAATATAAAAATAAATATTCTCTTTATTTAAAAAAACTCTCCCACCTCATTAAGGGGTTATTAATAAAGTTTTAATATAAAATTTATTTATAAGCAATAATAGAATCTAGTTTATATATTTTATCAGGCGGTTTTAAATAAGTAATTTGTAAAAACCGCCAAACAGCTACTTGACTTAAGATAGTCCAAGCAATATTGATTCTTTCGTTCATTCACTTGCAGTTTTTTATTGAAATTACTTTTTTGTGAAATTGATTTAAACAACAGTTTTAAGCGCCAGAACCTGCTGAACTTTTGAGCAATAACCAAATTTGGTAAGTGATAACTTTTAAAAGATTCAAAACAAGACTTTCAAAAAACCATTTCTAAATTCAGAAAAATATTACCAAAAATGGTTATAGCTTTTTCAGCAAAAAAAAGTTCAGTTTGAGTCATCATCATTCAACTTCTTCTTTGCGGTTTTCTAAATGCTAAATCGTGTCTTTTATTAATCGATGCGAGTTGTTTGTTTTCAAATCACCTGTGATGAATTTGTCTATTTTTAAACAGATTTCTTCATTTTTTTTTTATCATTATGTTTTGTATTTATGATTTTATTTTCTTCTTTAATTTAATATTCAATATTTTAATATTGTTTTTATCGCTATTTAGTGTGTTTGTTTGTATGTAGGCGCCATTCTTTGTGGTTTTTACGCTTTAATGTTGTTTGTTTTATTTTATCTTTAAATTCTCTATGAATTGGATTTGATTTGAAATTAACTTAATTGCTATTAAAACTGGAACATAATGTTTATTTGACAAGTAATAGACCACAAGCTGGGCAAGGAAGACTATGAATTGATTTTGCTGTTGCGGTGGTTGTTTCACTAAAATCAATAGTTGAAAACAATAAAAAATTTTGTTGCGATTTCCGGTCGAAAAATTAAGTTTCAAATTAAACATTTAATTTATTAAAGTGTGCAGCAGCGCGCACACTTTGCCATTGCGGTCGCGCTTTTTAATAATAAATTTTAATTTTAAGCTGTTAGTAATTTCCTCTTTAAAATTGGATACAGGTTGCTATTGGATGTGATAAAACCAATTTTAATTATTTTGTTAAACACTTTATTAATTAAGCGGTAGATATGTAGGCTAAGGGCATAATAGTTAAATGATTTTATTTTAATACGAATTTATTTCTGGTAAACAGATGCGATAATTAATGTAATCCCCCGCAAAAACATAAAGACGGTTTCAAGACTTTTATTTGATTTGTTTTTCTTAAGTAGAACAAATTAAAATCTAAAGAGTTTCTTAATGTTTCAATTCCACTGTGACAGGTGTGACCCTTTTTTGCTTATAACTTGAACAATTGAAAATGTAACTTTAAAAAAAACCAATGATTTCCAAGGATAGTATGTTTTTAAGCGACTAGTAGTAAGAACACATGGCTCACAATGATCATTTAAGGACTGTGACGGGTGTGATCTTACAAAATTGCACTAAAGATGACTTTAACTTTAAGATAAAGTTGTGTCAAATATGTTTAAAAACGGGTTTAATATTTTGATTTTACAATAGTTTGAAGTGTTTTTTATTTCTATATGATTCATTATTACTACAAAAAACTATTTTTGCTTAAGGAAAACTCTTTTATAAAATGTGACGGGTATGAAATTTTCAATAAAACGTAAAAAGAAGAGCTAATTATTCAGTATGTGATAATTTTAAGCTCTTTAAAACTATTTAAAAATTTATTAAATCAATTTTTTTCAATGATTTTCAACTTCTTTTAAACGTAAATTCATTGATTTTTTTAATAAAGAAAAAATAGGTTTTTCTCAATTTGGGCAGTTTTACGTGGAATCGACCTTGATAAGGTGAAATTTTTCTTGTTTTAGTGGTAAAACATTAAAACCTTAATACTGGTGTTCATATTTGTAAAACTTATAGTAGTTTTATGAAGGGTTTGTTTGACAATCATGCCATAGATATATGTATATATGGGCATAGATATATATATATGTGTGTATGTATGTATGTATGTATGTATGTATGTATGTATGTATGTATGTATGTATGTATGTATTTATGTATGTATGTATGTATGTATGTATGTATGTATGTATGTATGTATATATGTATGTATGTATGTATGTCAAGAGCCAAAACTTACGCAGCCTTTCCACTGGTAAAAATATGACTTGTTTAGTTCAACTGTGACTAAAAAGTGTCAACTAGAATTAAGTGATACATTTATGTCTCACTTAATTTGTATTTTTATTCCTTAACTTATAAATTAAAACGTCTTTGTTTAAAAATTGTAGGGGAAAACTAAATTTTTTATAAAATTTATAGGACCAAAAACACATTTTTTATAAAAAAAAAAATTAAATAAATGTGCCATTCGCTTGGTAGCGAAATAAACTGTACAGTCGTGATTATAGAACTAGACCGTGTGGCAGTATGTCGTAATGCATTGCACAACAGGGGTGTTTCTACCCATAAATTAGGCTATTACGGGTCGAAACAAAAATTCTTTTCTAAATGCATCTATTTTTCACATTCACTAATAAAAAAAAACACATTGGTAGCAACCAAAAATATAATAATAGAAACATTAGAACTGTGAAATAAAATTTATCACTTTTATTGGAAAAATAAATTAGAAAATTTTTGTAAAGAAACACAAATTTCATAATTTATTTTAATTGTATAATTATGAAAAAGTGTTAAATAATTCATACAAATTTTCTATTCAATGTGTCATATTAAAAACTTGTCAGCGTTGATCTATCAAAGACTTCCTGTGGTTTTTCTTTATTGTTTGTTTTTGTTTTTTTGTTTCTTGCAAAGAAAATAATAATAAGCAGGTAATTAATAAAGAAAATTGGATTTTCTAAAAGAAAATCAAACCAAAAAAAAAATTACACAAAACAAATTTACATATAAATGGATTAATTAAGAAAATAAATAAATTAAACTTTTGAAATAAAATAGAAATATTTGTGTTACATTTATAATTAGTTAAAAACAACGAAAAATAAAAAAATCAAAATTATTTACAAAAGAAACATAACAGGATTTTATGAACAAACTTATGAATTTATTAATGTTTATTTTTATGATTTTAGTTTTGGTTTAAGTCTGCTTCTTGTATTTATTAATTGAGTTTCTTTGCTACCAGACTTTAGTTTAAATCAATAAAATCAGCCTACGCTCTAGTTTTTTTTCAATGCAGCATAATAATGTTGTCTGTTGTTTTTATGCAAAAATTATACTTACAAACGAATAATGATATTTATAAATATGTGAAAGTATTGCCAAAACCCCAAGAAAGAAACAGTTTTGTCTGTTCAAATAAAAAGTAACGTCTGAAAGTGTAAGTTACAGCTAATAATGGTCTTTATTATTAAACTTTTAACGCTGACATAAGATGCGACTGCCTTGTTAGAGGTGGAAAAACGAATAAGTACCAATCGTTTACATAAAAAAATAATTTATATTTATTTAAGAAAGTGTCTATTTTAAAAACTAGTTATCTATTTTTTCTATATTTAAGATATAAATAGTTGGATGGTAACAATTTTTTCCCAAAAATTACATTCACTTATGTATATAATTAACCAATTAACCTTCATCTTCGGAAGCGTAGTTCCATTAGCTTCTAAAGCAGAGTACTAGATGCGAAGAAGTACTTTAACCAGTAAAAAGTAAATTTCAATTCAACCTTACACAGAAAAATTTATTCTCAATTTTTTTCTAAATAACTCATTAATCCAAAAATTTTGAATTTTTAATTTAAAATTTAATTCTTTCAATTAAAATTTTTATCATTTTTGAAAAGCAGTGCCAACAATAATGTTTGTTTAAAAATTTTTTAAAAACAGCTTTTATTTTACTTAAAGCTTTTTTGCCTTTGCTTGCGCAAGGCTCACCTCAAGTTTAGTGTCTGAAGTTGAGTTTTTGAATGTGGAGGTAGGAAAATAAAATGCCTTTTGGCTGAGTGGCTACAGCGTCACATGGCTCATGGTTCGAGTCGTTGTTGAGACTTGTAATGTGTACCTTAGTGTAAATTAAATAAAATTAATATATAAATTAAACTAATATATAATTAAATGAAATAAACATAAATAAATACATATATGTCTTTTTATATATTTATGTTTATTTCATTTAATAAAAAACACAACAAATAATTACATTTTTAAATGTAGAAAAATCAACTAATATTTACTTTAATTTATTTGTTTGAATTTTTAATTTGTTTGTATTTTAATTAATTTGTTATATAAAATATTATTTTTTTAGTTAAAAAATTTTCATAAATTTTTGATTTTTAGTTTGGCTTTAGTTCATATAATTTCTTTTTTATTAGAAGAAATTATTATGTTCCGTTAATGTTGAAAGAAACCTTCAATTTGAAAAAAAAGCAGATTTTTCTACCGCTACTAGCCGAGTAGAATGCATTTTCGAAAGCAGCTACGCAATTTCATCATCAGTACTCTTTGAACGGTAGTAGTGTATATGATTGTAAACATCACCTATTTAACTTACATGTAACAGAGAAAAGTATACGGTATCAGTGTTTTCCTTCTGTTTTTATTTTGTAAGTTAGGACGAAGTTTATTTTTCATATAAACTATGCTTTTTTCCATTAAAAGTCTCTTTGGCAACACTTGACTAACGGACAAGCATTTGTCCATCTCTCAGATGGAACGAAACGCTTTTTATTATTGTATATCATACAATAGGGGTAATCACTTTTTAATTTCTTTTATTGTCAACGACAAATTGATAGAAATTATTAAAGATCATTTTGCACCGTGCCATGTGTGAGTTATATGTTAATTTTTATTTATTGTTGAACTAATTGTTTTTAATACAAATTTTTGATTTTTAGTTTGGCTTTAGTTCATATAATTTCTTTTTTATTAGAAGAAATTATTATGTTCCGTTAATGTTGAAAGAAACCTTCAATTTGAAAAAAAAGCAGATTTTTCTACCGCTACTAGCCGAGTAGAATGCATTTTCGAAAGCAGCTACGCAATTTCATCATCAGTACTCTTTGAACGGTAGTAGTGTATATGATTGTAAACATCACCTATTTAACTTACATGTAACAGAGAAAAGTATACGGTATCAGTGTTTTCCTTCTGTTTTTATTTTGTAAGTTAGGACGAAGTTTATTTTTCATATAAACTATGCTTTTTTCCATTAAAAGTCTCTTTGGCAACACTTGACTAACGGACAAGCATTTGTCCATCTCTCAGATGGAACGAAACGCTTTTTATTATTGTATATCATACAATAGGGGTAATCACTTTTTAATTTCTTTTATTGTCAACGACAAATTGATAGAAATTATTAAAGATCATTTTGCACCGTGCCATGTGTGAGTTATATGTTAATTTTTATTTATTGTTGAACTAATTGTTTTTAATACAAATTTTTGATTTTTAGTTTGGCTTTAGTTCATATAATTTCTTTTTTATTAGAAGAAATTATTATGTTCCGTTAATGTTGAAAGAAACCTTCAATTTGAAAAAAAAGCAGATTTTTCTACCGCTACTAGCCGAGTAGAATGCATTTTCGAAAGCAGCTACGCAATTTCATCATCAGTACTCTTTGAACGGTAGTAGTGTATATGATTGTAAACATCACCTATTTAACTTACATGTAACAGAGAAAAGTATACGGTATCAGTGTTTTCCTTCTGTTTTTATTTTGTAAGTTAGGACGAAGTTTATTTTTCGAAAATGCATTCTACTCGGCTAGTAGCGGTAGAAAAATCTGCTTTTTTTTCAAATTGAAGGTTTCTTTCAACATTAACGGAACATAATAATTTCTTCTAATAAAAAAGAAATTATATGAACTAAAGCCAAACTAAAAATCAAAAATTTGTATTAAAAACAATTAGTTCAACAATAAATAAAAATTAACATATAACTCACACATGGCACGGTGCAAAATGATCTTTAATAATTTCTATCAATTTGTCGTTGACAATAAAAGAAATTAAAAAGTGATTACCCCTATTGTATGATATACAATAATAAAAAGCGTTTCGTTCCATCTGAGAGATGGACAAATGCTTGTCCGTTAGTCAAGTGTTGCCAAAGAGACTTTTAATGGAAAAAAGCATAGTTTATATGAAAAATAAACTTCGTCCTAACTTACAAAATAAAAACAGAAGGAAAACACTGATACCGTATACTTTTCTCTGTTACATGTAAGTTAAATAGGTGATGTTTACAATCATATACACTACTACCGTTCAAAGAGTACTGATGATGAAATTGCGTAGCTGCTTTCGAAAATGCATTCTACTCGGCTAGTAGCGGTAGAAAAATCTGCTTTTTTTTCAAATTGAAGGTTTCTTTCAACATTAACGGAACATAATAATTTCTTCTAATAAAAAAGAAATTATATGAACTAAAGCCAAACTAAAAATCAAAAATTTGTATTAAAAACAATTAGTTCAACAATAAATAAAAATTAACATTTTCATAAATTTTTAATTAAAGTTGTTAACTGAGTGTGCGAATTTTTTGATAGGTTGTGATCCAAATATTTTTTTCTCAAATCAACAATTTTTTTAATTAAAAATGATTTTTATTTTTTTCTATGCAGTTACACATTCATGGTCATTCTCAATTCAAAATTTTATGTATTTATACCTAAACATAGTGTCCATCATTCTATTTGTTATTTCATTAATATCCATTTACAAGCACATAAAGTGTATATATTCTGGGTCCTTATAGATAGGAATATGTAATTAGCCACGTCTGTCTGTTTGCCCGTCAATTAAAAACAAGTTTCAAAAGCAAAATTAAGTCGTATGGAAAACGTTTTGGTATCAAACTATCGAAAATATTTTTAGGCAGAACGTTGTCTAAATTTAGAAATGTATGTTGGCAGCAAACATATATAAGCAAAAACCTTAAAAGCCCATGCATGAATATGAGGAATGGAAGTGGTAGCTCATAACCAAATAAGTAATTTTTAAGAATTCATCGACTACTTCAAATAACCTAAAAAAGTAACTGTACATAAATGCCAACATTCTGTAAAAAAATATGGAGAAAAGGATCAGTGGGAGAGGCAGTCCCCACACATTTGAATAACTGTTATGAAATTTTTATACGTTGTATCTCGGAAACTGTAAAAGCTAGCGACTTCAAATGTCTTACAAGTTGTTATTGTGCAACAATGACAACGTTTTGAAAAAAAATTGTTGGTTAGGAGCAGAAAGAGAGAAACCCTTATACAAATGAACAGTTCTTATGAAATTTTTAATACACTTTATTTCGGAATTCAAAATTGGGTTTGACTTCAAATGTCCTACAAGAAGTAGCAATTTTACAACAGTGCCTGTTATAGTTTGAGAGATATAGCGTATCAAACATTTTATAAAAAATGCGTATTTATGTGGAGGCTTCCACTCGCCTGCTCCTATCCAACTGATTTTTTTCGAATTGCTATGGCGCCATATACCTTCGAAATAATTAAAGCATTTAAATGTTGATTTAATATTAGATTTTATATAACTGACTTGCAAATAATGTTGAATTTATTAAAAAGGATCACTTGGAGAAAATGGCGTGATCTCACATAGTTTGTATGGTAAAATGGATTTAAAAGCTTACAAAACATATAAATAAATTTCTAAAAGTAATAATTAATTCACTATCACGCACTGTTAAACATGTTTACTAATAGAAATGAAATTATATTTGAAGGAAGTGTGTATGAATGTAGATCAGGCGTGGATTCGGGGGGGGGGGGGGGGTAAGGAACATATGTGGTTGATTTTAATATTACTGAAAGGTTTCGGCATAATTTTGGGCAAAGAAATAATGTATTTTAAATAAAAAAATTTATTTCAAAAACTTATTTTTAGCTTTTTTTCTGTGCTTATTGTCATCACTCTGGAAATTTTTGTTGACAGGGGAATGACAAATATGACTTTTTAAGTGGCATAAATCGAAAGTAGCAATTTAAAATTAGCTCAAAATAAAAAAATTAATGGCGAAAGTAAGTGTTAACGCTCATTAGGAAGGACAAACCACAAGGCCTTCATTTTGTCAATTTAACCAACAATAAATATCTGCAACATATATGTACATACATATCAAAATTGACGTGCAATTTAGGAACAAAACATAAATTTTCATATACATATATAAAGTAAGAAAACAAATATTTACATTTTTAAAAGAAAGCGATCACTTTATAGAACCTTTTTATTTAACAATATTTTGTTCTAAAAAATTTTATAATATTTTTGTTAAAAATTTAGACAAATCTAAGTGAAAGGAGGGCTGGAGACATTACAGATTTACGAAGCCAATTTTTTAAAAACAAAATAGTTTTTAGAAAACATAAATATTTAGACATTACGAAGTTAATTAAAAACTTAATACAAAAATAAAAAAGAAAGAAATAACGTTTTGTGGTTCATACAACTTTAACGCTTAACTCTTGTACGCTTTGTAACAACTATGTTGCTTTGTAACAACACTGTTGTTTGTGGGGGTTAGGAATACTCTACAACCTCCGGATCAGCTCAAAACCTTACACATTTTCACATATGATCCTGAAAAACATGTGGAAATTAATTTATTTTTCCCTGCAAAAACCCCTGATACGAATTCATGGAGAAAAATTAAGATTTTAAACCAAAATGGAATTGACGTAAATAAAAAAATGCCGCCCTTTTTAATCAGTAAGCAGACAACGATGTTTCATTGTTGTAAAACAATCCCCCCTTTTTACACTTACGTTCACACTTTCGTTAACATTGCAAGCAAAAATTTAAAAAAAATTGTTATTTGGGTTATTGCTGTGGAGTCCCGAAAATACCCCAAAAAATAAAAAAATGTGACAAAAATTAATTAAAAGATTTTAAAAAATCGAGTTTTGTCTGTTGCACAACATGTATTATGGAAAATAGATGCCAGTCAAATTAAATGACAAAATCTTTTGAAAAACGAAGTAAAAATGTCAGAGTAAAAAAACATGCCGAATAATCTGAAAAGAAGATACAAAAATGTTCATAAAGAAAATGTTGCCGACAACTAATGACACAAATCCATTTTTATTTTATTTAGAGGAAAAAATAGAATATTGAAAAGAAATTATAGTTCATATTACGTTTAAGATGGCCTATACTCATTTGGTCAAGTACTTTAGAATTTTTGAATATAATGCTGATTGCTGATTTTAAATTTAAGTCTTATGAAATCAAAAAGTGTAAAGGGCTGAAGTGGCGAGATTGCATAACAGCTGGTTGCTTTAACTATCACATGCAAAGACATAGGAAATTTATTTTATTTAATTAGGAATATTATATTTTAAGTAAAAACTATAACTATCGTTATCTGAAGAATGGAAAAGATACAACTTTTTTATATAATAAACTGCAACATATCTTTAAATGTTCGATAAATGATGATGGAAAGCAAATTAACAACAAATTTCAACATTCAAATTCAAAATTAAATGAAATTTTCTTTTTTGTGATGTTGCGTGTTGTTGTAATGTTACATTTCAACAACTTTATAATGACACAAACTACACGAAATCTCGATACTAAATATTTGAAAAGAAAAATGTTAAAGCGGCAAAAACACCTCAACTTTAGTTCGGTTGTCGCCCCAATCATTTTAAATATTCTTTTGGCGTCTCTTTAGAATGTCATCAAAGTGTGTGAAGCAGTGGAATTGTGTCAGGAAATTCTTTGTAATTTCCAATAACGAAAAAGTATATTTATGGGTAAAAAATTTATGTGAATATCGAAGATTTTATGGACCGAAGAAAGGAAATATTTTTATGTTACTGCTGCCACTTTTAGTGACAACATTATGCTGCCTGCCAATGCCGCTGTTGCTACTGTATCTTGTATTTAAATTTATTTTTTTTTCAAAATCAAGTAAAAGACAAGGCCTTTTCCTTAGTTTTATGTATCTTTTTTAGTTCTAAACGTGTAAAATTTTTAAATGGCTGAAAAAACAAACAAAAAATTGGGTCAACATTCTTTTTTTTTGTTCGTTTTGTTCTTAATTTGAATTATGTGATATAAAATTTAATAAATTGTTAATAAATTTATGTGTGTTTTCTTTTGTATTTTATTACAATGCTTTATTGCGATTGTAAATTATAGAAATGTCTTTAAAATGTGGCATAAAATAGATGGTTTTGCATTTTGGTCTATAAATGTCTCCTTTTCTATTGGTTGAGAATATTCGCTTGACACTGACAATAATGACGGTTTTAGCTTTTCATAAAAACTGCATTTTAAAGGGACCTTTTTAACGAACCATTTGTAATTATTTAACCAAAAGCTGTAAAAAATAACATTTTAGTCTAGCATTTATTTTTCTATATTTTGTTAAATAAAAACACTTTAAAGAGCTATATTCGGCTGTTCACAACGTAAAAGGGGTTTTAACCTATTTTGGGAATTTTATATTGCAACCTTCTTAGGATTAGAGAATTTTACCCTATTTTTGCAATTTTTGTATGGCAACCCCAGGGTGGAGATAGAAGGAAAGTATGTTTTAAGAAAGTGTTTCCAAGGAAAAATTAATGGCGGTCAGTCCTGAATTTCATCTTATCATGGGCACCCTGAAAGCTTTATTACAATTTCTCAAACTTTGTATGATATCCCCATTAGGGCATGGTGATAGGGAGTAAGTATATTCTAGGAATATGTTCGGGAGGGAAAACTAATGGAGGTCGGCCCTACAATTTATTTCTCTTAGGCCAACTCTGGGAAAATGATGGGCGTTTTTACAAAATTTTTGTAAATTTTGTAATGCAACCCCCTTAGCTGATGGTGATAGGTGGTAAGTAGGAATATGTTCTAAGAATATGTTTGGGAGGGAAAACTAATAGGTGCTGTAATTTTACTCCTCTCCGGGGAACTGGTAACCTTGAATTTTTAAAATTTGTATGACAACCCTGCTAAGGGCTGGAGATAGGGGGTAAGTGTGTTTCATTAAAATATTTGGGAGAAAAATTAACAGGATTTGCTCTTACATATGATCTTTGTAGGAGCACCATGGAAGCTGTGGAAGCGATTTAAAAAAGTTTCATCTAAGAGCAATAGTATCCCTTCTTTTTAGGCGGGTGTGCCCACTATGTTGCAGGATGCTTCCAGCGAGCGGATTTAGATGTGTTTCTAGCTTGTTTAAGTACTTGTCCACATAGTTTAGGATTTTGCGTTTTACAAGTGGAACTTCTAGATCCTTATGGATGTTGGTGTTTTTAATATACCATTTCCAAATTAGTAATCCAGTTTACTTCAAACTACGACCAGACAATTTTTGTAGATGTTATAGCTTTTTAAGAAAAAGGATATATGCATGGACCTATAGTCCTTAGTCCAACTTTAATGAAAATGTTTATCAGCGCGATACATTTTTGTAATTTTGTGGGTATTATTGGAACAAAAACCACATTTTTAATTTAAAAGACACATGGGAGTTAGGCATGTCCTTAAACCAATTTTTCCAAAATTGCATATTTTTTTTAACTAAACTACTTGATTCTAGTCGGCTCATTTAACCTAGTGCAATTTTTTTTATTGTCCTATAATTGTAAAACTTATGAGTAGAAAATGACTAGAGGCTTTAGATGTGCCTTGGAATACTACAACTTGTTAAAGGGGTTTGGGACATCTTTTTGATATACACGCATGGTGGATATTACTTGGTATTTTTGAGTTCTTAACTATCTATTCAAACACTCAATTTCTGAATATGAGTCATTTTTAAATATCCAATAGTTTGCTTGAGACATTAAAACGGCATTAAGTTAAACAAGAAGTTCAATTATTTAAGCCGGAGGTTACAATTGAATGCAATGACACTACAAAAAAAAATCAAGTTATGAATTATGCTTGTTAAGCCCAAGTACATTTAAATAAATAAATTTAATTGACTGTTAAAATCGTTTGTAATTACAATATTGTTTTGGAATTAATTAATACAAAGAATACTTCCGTTGTAATTGAATTGGTTAACGAATCTATACAAAACAATTATTACATTTAAGTAAAAAATGATGTTAACAAAAGATAAAGTTAAAGGTTAAGGTAAGAATAAACGAGTTGTATGGGGAAAAATATTACTAAAATGTGATAAAAATCTTGAATGCCCTTCACCCACTAACCTGCTGGTATGTTTAAGTAATTTGTTTCATACAAAACCAAGACCTTTAGTTTTTTATAACAAAGAAATATTTAACTTTTGTTTAATTCAATTGGGCTACATATTATAGTTAACCCGATCATTAATGCCTAATTTAGCCAAAAATGTAACTCCGGAAGTACACCGGTGAGCCAAAAGAAGTCATCCGATGTTGTCTGCAATGCAAAAATAGAAAGTGAAATTGTCTTTGGTCCAACACTCGGAAAATTTAGTCTCCTCGAGGAAACATCCGATACGGAATGAGGCTAGTAGATTTTTCCGCGACAAAAAATATGGTAGTGAGTAGCATCAGATTTTGATATCTCGCTGTATATAAAGCCACAAGGCTTTTTATACACCACAAAACACGAGAAACCAGATTGATCATGTTGTGATAAATAGTGATAAGAATAACAAGACATCTGAATCGCTTGAGACCAGAGGCGACACACTGATAAAGCGTATGGGTCAGCTTGTTAATAAAATCTGACTAGAAGAATGCATACCCGAGTACTGGGACGTTAGTGTTTTATGTCCTCTGCACAAAAACGGACAGGAGACAAGACAGTATATACAAACACAGCCTTGCGTATGATCTATTTAACATCCTCTTAGAAAAGGTTATACGAAACGCAAATGTGAATAGAACTAGCACACAGTTCACAAAACAGCACATGTTACTCACTTAAGCCGACGATATCGACATCATGGGGCGAACATTGCGGGCAGTAACTTCTTTCACCTTTGAAAAGTTGAGAAAGAATCAGCCAAAGTGGGTCTGTAAGTAAATGCAGATAAAACCTACTTTCAGCCGGTCTTTAGTTTCCGGATATTATAAGACGTGGCAGTCTTTAAAGCCACTGATTTAGAATAAAATTTTCAAAAAGAGTTCTTAACAATCAAAGCAAATAGTAAGAACGAAATCTCCTAATATAAGTAGCAATGTTTTTTAAACTTTTAATGCCATTTCTTCGTTTCAAAGTAGAATGTCATGTTGTGACGTATAACACAATGTCCAAACGAATAATTCCTACAGTTTTAACAAGTTGACATTTCTCTGCTTTAAAAATGCATATAATGCAACTGAACACATATAATTATGTACATATATACATACGAATGTATACACTTATTAAATGACTTATATTGTTGTAAATATGAATGTAAATACAAAGATGTGTTTGAATGTAATATTTTATGGATATTTAAAATACAACTATTTCTCTTGCTTTTATTTAAATTTTGCTGTTTTTGTGTTCATTCAGTGTTTATTTCTTTGCAGTTTTTTTGTCTTTTTGCAAAAATGACATAAATCCCTTTAACTGCATTCAACAAAATTATTTATGTATTTTAGACTTAATGCCATACTAAGTTATCAATGTACTTTGTACGCACAAATTGTTGTTATTGTGGAAAGTAGAAAAGTTTTACACTCGAGAAAAAATATTTGCTCAATAAGCTTTTATAAATTAAAAAAGTAATCTTTCTTTTTAATACTCTTTATCACGTTTTATTATTTGATACATTCATATACAAATTAGAACCAAATGCTTGCTTTTTCTTGTATCATTTTATGTTTTTAATGTGACAATTTTTTATATTCACTTAGACGTTTATATATCCATGTTCTCCAACTTAATATTAACTAGGAATTCTTTTTTAATATAAATAAATAAAAACATTTGCCTTCCGGGCAGGACATTAGCATAGAAGATAAAAACCGTCTTTTCATTGCCCTCTTTCCACAACTAAGGCAGTAGACGATAGAAGGGAGTCCTCTATACAACCTTCTGATTATACTTCGTCAGTTGGATTTAACGCTTGCTCTTAAAAGAGAATCACACAACCCTATAACTTACATGCCTAATAGATTGTAAAGCCTCAACGCGCTACTCGCAAATATAGCAATTACATAAAGACCCATAGAAACCAGGTTCAGTACCTCTCAAGGACTATTTCGTAATGCTCCTGTAACTCCAGTATGCGCCGATTTCTGGATTTCACCTGACTGGTTCACCACAAACTTAATGTTTGTTGCAGTCCACCATACTGTAGATTCAATAACTACCCCGTGCTCATCCACATCCATACTAATATCACATCATCGTCTGACCTTAATTCATTTTAAGAATCGAACTTACAACAATAAGGTAACTAGTAATGAGATTTCAGCACCCTGGGGTGCCCTTCTGTATTTTGTCATAGTGTTGCTGTCAGAGTTGGGCAAAATACATGCTTTGCTGTATTTGAAACACAAAATACAAAATACTTCTTCCGCTTGTATTTCAAATACAAAATACCAAATACTTTCAAGTCGAGTATTTCAAATATAAAATACAAAATACAGTATTTTAGTATCTTTTATTTGAAATACAAAATACAAAATACAAAATACATTTATAACTATTAATCATGAACACAAGATTTTTAAAAGTTAAATCAGATAAGCAGCCTCTTGTTGAAGAATATATAAATCCTGCTAAAAAAAACAATCTTTCTACAGATCCTGATGAAAACAGACTGGTGGTAAATTTCATGAAAACAGTTCTCTGCAAGGCACATTCAACAAGGTAAACACTTTTTGTGTTTGAACGGTAGAATGTCAGAAAAATTAAAAATTTTATACAAAACTAAATTTTTATAACGTGAAAGTGTCAAATTGATTTTAATCAGCTGGGCCCTTAATATTACCTGGTTAAAGTGTCTTGGTTCTCTGTATGTACCTTGTATGTGAAAAACAAATTAAATTAAAAGTAATATCAAGGCGAATTCGAAAATTCGCCATGTGCATTTCTTTTGTATACCCTTCACATAGTGATAAGCAAGGCACATTCAACCAGGTAATATTAAGAACCCAGCAGATTAAAATCAATTTGACATTTATATGAAATAAAAATAAATTTTGTATGGAATTTTTAATTTTTCTGACATTCTACCGTTCAAACACAAAAAGGAAATGCAAAGGGCGAATTTTTTGAATTCGCCTTGAGTTTACCTTGTTGAATGTGCCTTGGTGATAAAGGTATATATCAGTTTGTCATTCCGTTTGAAATTTCTTTATTTTCCATTTGCGACCCCAAAAAGTATTAATATTCTGGATCCTTATAGATAGGGAAGTTGATATAGCCATATCCGTCTGTCAGTCTGTTTAAATCAAGTTTCGGGAGTCAAATAAAGTGATACGGACTAGTTATTGGTGTCAAACTTTTGTAAATATCCTGGAGACAATCGCTATTTAAAATTAGCAAAATCGGTTGACTATTGATCGAGATATAAACGAAAAATCAAAATAACCCATTTTTTGGACAAAATGCGTACATACATCCCTATACATATATCTCAGTGAATATAGTCATTCTTGCCACAAGACTTGGCACGGATACTCTGAAAATAGGGACCTCAAACGGAAAAAGATTTTTTTCAGATAGGATCAAGGGAAGTGGTTTTTTCTCTGCAATTGCCCAAATTTTGTGAAATTTTTCATGCGCTAAATCTTAGAAATTATAACAGCTATCGACCTACACTATGGAGAAAAAATTTTTTGAGTGAGGGCAGGAGAAAGTGTAGCTCCCATACAAATTAACAATTTTTATGAAATTTTCAATTCGCCACATCTGGGAAACTATAACAGCTATCCACTTCGAATGTTATACAAAAACTAAGTGTATGATAAGGCCTACTCTTCGAAAAAAAATTTTTTTTGGGTAGAGGCAGGGGAAGGGTTAGCTGCTATACAAAGAAACACTTCTTATGAAATTTTTGAAACGCTATGTCTCGGAAACTACAACAGCTGCCGACATCAAATGTTCTACAAAGGGTAATTCGACAGCAAGACCTACGCTTTAAAGAAAAGAATTTTTGGGTGGGGGTGAAGAAGGGGTAGCTTCCATACAAATGAACAATTTTTATGAAGTTTTCGATACGCTATATCTCGAAAACTATAACAGCTATCGACTTCTAGTGTTCTAGAAAAAGTAAATCGATGACAAGGCCTACATTTTAGAAAAAAAAGGTTGAAGAGGAGCAGGTGACTAGAAGATCGCATAAAAATTAAAAACTTTTTTTAAACTTTTGATACGAATAATGTCGAAAACTTTAATAACTCTCGACCTCAAATCTTCTTCATCTATTTCTATTATCCATACGAACGTTAAAATTTTGTAAAGCTTTCTAAGGACTTTAAAACTGGCACAAGGTATTTTTATTATATTATTTGCAGTACAAAATAATTAGGCTGGGTATATTAAAAGAGCAACGTGAAGGGTATATAAGATTCGGCAGAGGCAAATATAGCGATCTTACTTGATGTGTTTAAAAGTGTGAATGTCAAAAAAATTTTAATTTTTATACAAAATTTAATTTGTTTGACATTCACATTTCCAAATATCCGCTATGCTCTTGATATTACCTGAATGAGTGAGCCCTGGGAAAGAATGTACCTTGCTAAGGCGAAGACGTGAATGAATACAAAGACAAAGTTTCCATTCTTTTTTTTTTTGAATTGTAACATTTTTCAATTTTTCTAATGACAACTTTTTGTATAACAAAAAAATGTATTTTGCAAAAATGTATTTTGCCATCATAAGTATTTCAAATACAAAATACAAAATACTTCAGTGTTGGGTATTTCAAATACAAAATACAAAATACATTAGCAGGTGGTATTTCAAATACAAATACAAAATACGTATTTGTATTTCAAATACGTATTTCAAATACAAGTATTTGAAATACTGCCCAACCCTGGTTGCTGTTAAGACTCGCCCTTATAACTCTCGGGTTTAGCCTGAAGAGCTGAAAAAAAACATTCAGATGGTTAGAGAATGCTTGAGTAGTCCAAAAATACCACCAATGTATTATGCTTGAAATCAAGAAATTATTTAATGGTTCCCATAGCCTCCTGAAGAGCTTTTTTCATAGAGGAACTAATGCTAACTACTGGAGAAGATCGAAGTACCTTCCAATCGTGGACGTAGTAAAAAACCAATGTGTATGTTCATCTTCTTCAACTAAAAAGATTAAAAGCTGTTCGCACGGAAGTTTTTTTTTTGCATTCTCACGGCTCGTTTCCCTATCTTGGGTATTCTCATCATCCTGTCCATCCTTTAGCTTTTCCAAACGTGATTGAGTAAATGGCAAAGCTTAAATGCTTAATAGACCCGATGAATGATGTGCCCCCTAACATTAGGTGGCATGTGCGTACTCCATCATTCCCTTGGGATTTGCATGAAATGAAACTATTAACAGTCCATTAAATTATACTTAGAATATTATATTTCCGTCAATAGCCCACCACTTCCAATCCGCCCCAACAGTCTTCGCAGCTATCTCCTGGCACCATAAATGGTTCGTATTCATTGTGATCTTATTCTGTCGATGATTCAAAAAATCCTCAAAAATGGGTCTATGGGATGATCTTTACTTTATTTTTTAAGACCTCATTAAACTTGTACCAGCCAATATTTTTTTGGTTCCGAAAAAATCGTGCCCTTAAATTCAATTTCCAAACGAATCCAGTTAAAGTTCAAAAAGGATTTTCACTTGATGCACTCAAAAGTAGGATCCAGTACCTACTGTAGGTTGAAGTTCATCACCCTAGTTTTGTTTTGAGTTGTTAAATACAAAATGAAAATAACTACTTATCGCAAGTTCTTTTTTGTTGTAATTTTCTAAGTTCCCAAATTCTATAGTTGGTACTATATTATCCACTCGAACAATAATTGTTCGAGTAGTCAAACAGTTTACAGTCTGCTTATCGTTTCAATAAAGAAATTTGCAAATATCGATTAAAAAATAATTCGAGCAAAGTACGTCGATTAATCGCATACCCGAGTAATATTAATTTCTCGTCAACTTTTCTTTGTTTTTGTTCCACTTACATTGGTGATAATTTTATGTATAAGTTTGTAATTTCGTTTTGAATTTTCTTAATCTCCATTTTCCACCCCATAAAGAATTTATTTTCTTGATCCTTAAAGGTAGGAAAGTTAATTAGCGATGCCTGTCTGTCCCTTATTCCGTTAAAATCAAGTTTCTAAAGCCTCTTGATATTTTTCGGAACTGTTCGTGTTGTCAAAATTTTGCTATTGAAATTCAGCAAAATCGCCCGATAATTAACAGATATATAAGCCAGCAACTCCTACTACCTCTCTTTATTTCCCAAAATTTTTACATAAAAGCCTCTTTAACTGTCCCGGAGTTTTCCCTCGCATGCCTGTAAAAATCATTTTCTCAAAGACTACTTAATAGCATTTGAGGAAACCATTTTTACACTTAAATGCCAATTATTAAAAAAACATTGTGAGAGAATGAATATCTTACGTAACAAGAGCTTGCAAAACTATTAAAAGCTGCCAAGCAAGAATTTCTGGGTCTTAAAATTCTTTCGAAATAAGGAAAACTAGTAACCATGTTGAGAGAAGCTGAGAATTCTGGGTAGGTAATTGATTGCTTAAACGCTATAAAAAATCTTTTTTGCCTTAAATCATTACTAAAATATTAATTGAGTTAACCCAAAGCGTAAGGGATCTTTTGTAAAGTTCGGATAAACACAACAAACGTAATGAGATGTATTTGATGGGAATAAAAGGAACCCATATATTAAGCTACTGAAATATGGCCCGATCATTGCAGGGAACATGTTTTAAAAATTACTAATTTGTATTAAGGAAATTAGTAAATTAATTTTTCTTAAGGCCGACGTTTGCTAGAAAATATCAAAAGTTCGCCGCAAAATTAAAAACCAAAAAATTGTGTTTTGGCAACGCTTGGTCACAGATTGTACTACCTTTTTAAAACCATTTGGAGAGAAGTTGTTGGAAAGTTTTTTTTTCCTGTTCAACTACCAAATAATACGATTACCGACGATTTAGTTTATCACTACTAGAGCGGTATTCTCTCAACGAAAACCGTAGTAGTTTGCTATAGAGAAGGTGTATTAAAAAAGGTGACCTCGTCCCTACAACATCAACTTTAGGACATACGCAACATGCCTACAATTCTAGCCATCTCGTCAAAATTGTCATATGTTGGTTTTTGTAGCACTGTGTTTGCTATATACCTAATGCTATTTTTTCTTTTAATTTAACTAAAAGCCATATACCGGAAATAAAATGCAGCTGATCAGTTGATCCCACATTATTAAATAGGCCTTGGCTATAGGACACATCCGCCCTGTTGTATTAGATTTCCTCGTATGTCGTAGAGTCTGATGTGAGAAACTTTCAGAAATCTGTGCCTTCTGGAAGGTAGTGCCAGCTGCAACAATCGTCGCTGAAATGCAATCAGCAACCTTTACATGTTATTCTGCTCTTAGTAAACATTCCGTTATGTAGGTACTTGTATAACGTACAAAAATTTATATATTTAAAAAAGTTATTAACGAAAATATTCTTATTTTTTCAATAACATGCTAGCCATGGCGGAATAAGAAGGTGATCTCGTCCCTAAAACAACAAAATCCTGTAAAATTTAAGCATGCATTTTATTGTTGCTCAATTCCAGTTTAGTTGTCAAAAATGTTGCGATCACACATACACACAGTATACACAACCATGGTATAACATAAACAAGTGTCCAAGCTAAGTTGGAAAACATATGGCGGAAATAAAAGTCAGCTGATTATTTACTCCTACCTTGTTTAATATACCTTGATGCTAGCTTTAGGCACTGGCTCCGTTTATGGCTGCCAATTGAGTATTATTATTTTACATCAACGTTTACTTTTAAATTCAAATCCTCACTCTGTTTAAGGGGCGCCGACTAATGTCAATTTTGAATTTTTATATATTTTATGAGTGTATGGTGTACTTAAGATACATAAATAATGTGCGTATGTTTAGATATTCTTAATAACACAGCGCTCGTTTATTAAATATTTGCAAATTTTTTTTTTTTATTTTTTTGGCTGCATTTCAGTTTTAATACATTATGTTTAAAAAACTAAACAAAAAACATGCATCAAAAGAAAGAACAAGAGAAAACATAACAAACCATTCAAAACTACATATGTATGTACATATGAACATACATACACATGGAAAAGGAAAAAAACAAAAAGACAAAATTCAAATGACAACATAATTCGCCAGTATATCATAATCAAAATACGCCCACATTTTTTTAAATACGAAAGTATTTTCATCCAACTTTTTTTTTATTTGTATTTTAGATTTTGTCCTTATTGTTGTTCTTGTTTTTTTTTTTTTGCTGGTCTGTGATAATAAATATTGTAGAAACAACAAAGTGTACAACACTTAATAAACATGGAAAATTATAGTATTAGGAAAATAAAATAATAAATATCATAAAAATGCAATAAAAGACATAAAATCACAGAAAAGACATTTGAAAGCATCCAAAATAAAAATGACCCCAATAAACGCTAATGAATATAATTTCATTTGCCAACTTTTTTTTGAAGGATACTCTGTGGCTTATTTCTTAAACAATTTTTTTAATGGAAAATTTTTTAAAAAAACAACAATTATTTTCTTTTAATTCTGTTGACACTTACATACACACATATACCTGTCTTTTTATGAACAAGTTAATATAGTTGACATATTTCGCTAAAGTAGAATGCAGTTTGATTTTTTTCACTATTTTAAGTGAAAACTAATTCTGTGGACAACTCACAGCGTGTAATGGAAAATTATAATTTTATTAATTTAAAATCTTTTAGTAACAAATTTTAAGTGCTATCGAATGCCATAATTATTCCCCTCCTAAATTAGTACCAAACCCATTTCGGAGGAGTTTAAAATTAATATCTAGAAAATAACAAGAAACGCGTATAAAAAGTAATAGAATAAAATCTTCTTCCATAAGGATTTTAAGTCTTTATTAAACGATTTTTAACATATACATACATACATATACATAGACGTATGTAATAACAAAATGTATTTAAATAATGAAAACTTAACAAACAAAAGCAGACATATGTCTGTATGTATGCATGTACCCATGTTCATATATTTATTACCAAAAAATATGAAACAATACCTTGACCGAATGAATGCCTTAAAACACTTTTGAATATTCGAATAAATTTCTATATTAAGAAAATAAATTCTAACCATACACAAGTGCAAAGAACTATAATAAAAATAAACAAATAAAAAAATATTAAGTTCAAAATCAATGCAAAAACGTTTTATGTATCTTATTTGTATTAAACTCTTGCAAAGTTATATCTTTTAGCACCAGTTTGTGTGTTTTTCAGCTTTTAGTGCGTATTCATAAGTAGCTTCGTGTTTTTGTTATAAGTTGGTATTGGTGTGTTCTCTAACTAAATATGGTGTGGTTTGGTAAAATGAAAGCAAGAGCAACAAATTTGTTTTTCTATGTTTCGTTGAAACAGTTACATACATATAATGATGTTTAACCATAAATACTTTTGGTGTGTTTTCTTATTCTGGCTACATGAGCCAGTTTTTCTATTTTTTAAATTTTCTTTAAATAAATTAAACAAATTTAACTAAAAAAAATTAAAACTGCATCGTAACTATATACATTTAAGTCAAATTTAAAATTAAAATTTAAATTATTAAAAAATACAAAATAAATATATATTATTTTATCTTAATTTTTGAGCTTGAGATAAAAAAATGCTTTTTTAAATTTATTTTATTCATTTTTAAACACTATAGCTACAATAAACTTTAAAAATCAAATTTTTGTTTCATTCACAACCTTTTATATAAACGATCTTGTGTATTTGTTGTATCAACAGTAATAAGAAAATATTTATTATACCATTGTTATTCAGCACAAAAAAAAACAAATACATTCCACACTCAATGCAAAACCATAAACAACAATATTTGTTTATAAAGGTAGAGTAAGTGCGCAAAAGCAAAACCATACCATATCATTTACACTTATTCACACACTTACACCAAAAAGAACTGGTATGTACATGGATGTACAAAGTATATCTGCTTTTGAAATACGTTTTGTTATATTTTTGCAGGTCTTTAATTTGTATCAGCAGCAGCAAAATATAAATGTTTTTTATGTGAAGTGTTTTGAAAATAAATATCACGAAATTTAAAATTTTCATCATATGTAAACTCAAAAAAAAAAAAAAAAAAAAGAATCTTATTTCATTTAAACTTACATCAGTATTAACAGGTATAAAAATTGAATGCAGGAAGGGGATTTTAGCAAGGGATTTAAATTAAACCATTGCAAACTCAAGACTGGTTGTCGTAAAATTTTGATGTTAAATATTATATGCACATCCAAACAGATAAATCGTGTTACACCTTCAGAAGTTAGCCACGGCCACAAGAATTAAAATCGCAACTCAAGTTCCTTAACAAATTCGCAAATTATCCGGTGTCACGCCGCAAAAACAAAACTTTAAAAAACTAAAAACTTACGTAAACGCAGTGAAAATTTCTAGTTTAAAACTTTAAATACGATTTGTATGTGTTTTTCAACACTGCCCGGAAACTCAAAAATGTATCTCCATATTTTTTAGAACGAAACTTCAAAAAAAAAAAAAATATAAACAAAATGTTTTGAAAATTATTCAAAATTTTTTTATCTAAGTATTTTTTATGACCCTTAATATTCAATACAAGCTCTTTTATGTTGCTGATTTTTAAGATTTTTTTTGTATTGGAAACTCCTACGCAGGGCACAAGTATATCAGGTAGGAGCGATTTTACAAAAACATCTAAACCGTCATAAGAAGGCCAGAGACAAATAACAAAAACTCGCAAAATCGTTCTTCTTCTTTTTGACCTTTTCTTACAATACTACAGTTGTTGTTTGTAAAAAAGGAAGAAAATACATAAACATAAATAAAATTTGACATTAATATAACGAAATACCGTTACTCAGCCACAGATATACACAGATTAGTCAAAAACGATCTGGCAGCACTAGCGTACTACTATGGCGTAAGCTAGATAGCAATAAACGAAAAAAAATGTATTGCTATCCCTTATATTTGATAATGGTAAATGTCATTTTATTTTTTTACAATTTTGCAGCTTCTGCCTGCAAGAAAATTAAATACAAGAAATATACACCAAAATAACATTTAAACTTCACTAATTTATTATAAACTTGATTTTATTTAAAAAATCTTCTTAATAAACAGTTTAATTTTAGTTTTATTGAGAATTTTAATTGATAACTTTCAAAAATAAGCTTGACCAACTTCCAGCGGTGCTTCTTCTGTTTACAAAAAAATTAAACACACAAAATACACAACAAAAAAGCAATAAAACTTTACTAATTGATGTTCTACTATGTTTTGTACATACAATCTTCAAACCACACGGCATTATTAAAGGTTCTTTTAAAATTTTCATTTATAACTTGAAAAAATAAAACTTTTATTGCAATTTTAAGCCAAAATATTGTGTTATTTTATTTAACTTGTTTTAAGAATGGTAATGTCTATCTGCTTTCACTTACCTACATGTTGTTTCATTTTTAGTCCCAATCTGATCATAGTATTAAAACCAGCGAGCCACTTATTAAAAATCAAATTTTTAAATGTCACTTTTGACGGGTCTGGGTAGTCGGTGACTCAGCTGTTTATCTGAGGCTACCTGATATACGTGTACCCTACTTCTACGGTAAAAATTAATAAAAAGGGCAGGGGAACGCCCGCAAAAATTAAGCTCCTATTACAGATATTTTAAACGATTTTTATTAAATTCTGTAAGGACCGTACGCAAAAAAAACACAGTCAACCTTGGTATTTCCACGGCAGAAATATTTATGATAATGTTTGTGCTTAATATATGTATGTATGTGGGTCAAATTGTATGGATGAAAAAATCTTCCGAAACTTCTAAGAATTTTGTTTAAAAGAAACCACAGTTTTCAAAATTCACATAAAGATTTGCATGAACTTATGAATTAAAAAAATATATTTTTAATATTACTGAAAAAATCTCAAAATATTTATATTTGTTTTCTTTATTTAAAAATATAAAGAAATTTTTAGAAAGAACAATTAACTTGCTTTTAAATTTTGTTCAAAAATCTAAGAGCTAATAAAAAATAATTGGGCTGCAAGTGCTTAAATACACTGCACAATGGGGCAGAATCGATTTATTCTTGTAAATAGTTCAGCCATTTTAAAAGAACTTGTCCAATTGACGAAAAATTTACATGAGCATAGCAGGAGGGAATATAAGAGTCTATGCTTTTGAGCAGATATCTCCTCTTACCTGAGGGACGGCGCCATAAAGTCGCAAAAAAAAAGAATTATTCTAAATATTGCTCTTTTTTGTGATTCAGGCAATTTTATAAATTTTTTGAGTTCTTAAAACTTGCATTAATTTCATAAAAAAATATTCTTACAAGTGCTATTTTACTTTTATAATTAGTAAGTAAGTCAAACACTTTTAAAAATATAAATTTCAAAATTTTTTAAGAACTTGGTCCAGTTTTTTTGAAAAAATTTGTAAGCGTTAATAAAAAAATGTTTCAGTAATTTTCCCAATTTTAAAATATACAAATTTGAATCTTAGAATCACAAAAAAGTTTCATTTTCGACTATTTCTACCCGAAAAGGTGTCTTTAGTCGCCTTTCCCTACAAAAAAATTTTCTTTGAGAATGAATAATGATTTTTTGTTTTATATTCAATGTTTTAAAAATGTATACTAATATAGTTGAACCCGGGTCCTGCGGAACTTGTTCCCAAATTCCAATTTCTGCGATTAAAAATTATAGCAGTCAATGCTTATTTATTTGGTAAAGTATTTAGTCAGCCCTAGACCAATTGCAGGCGTCATGGTAAGAAAAACCCAAAAAAAATTATTCTGGATTTTTTTTTGGACTGTTGTTTTAAATTTTTGTTATAATTCTAATCTCGATCTTTAAAAATAAATATTAGGTAGCAAGTTATATTTTTTTGTTTCTGCAAAAACATATATTGTTACCAAGATTTAGGATTGGCTCCCGATAACTAAAAAGATTTCCGTCCGTTTAAGAAAATCTTCTTTGGACAATGACTATGAATGAAAATAGAATTTTCTTTTGCGTAAAATTTAAATCAGTTTAAGATCTGTCTTAGGTCCAACACTGCGATACTCTTAATGAAGGGTATTTAAATTACCAACCAATTTGAGGTAAATTTTGGGTCAAAAGTCACATCACCGATTTCTCTATAATAAACCAGTTGCTTTGAGAATTCATAACCAAATTTTTTTTTTAATAACTAGCAATTTTTTGGGTTCAAAACTTGTTTGCAACGGGTGTTCGCCACCAAGGTATAGACACTACTTTATTTTGCCACCAATTTGGTAAACATTAGTCCTGACAGTTCACATTTAGCAGTCGTGAAGTAAAGACGTGGCAAATTTATAATGGAAAAATAGTCTCTAAGCCAACGTGTTTTAATCGTTAAAACATTTTTTCAAAATCAATCATCGATTTTCATAAAAAAATCATAATGAGTGGCGAGGCACATTTTTATTTGAATGGATATGTTAATAAACAGAATGATCAGCTCTGGGCAAATGAAAACCCTAAAATAATTTTACAATCGCCTTTGCATTAATTAAAAGTGACTGTCTGGTGTGCAATTTGGTACGAAGGAATTATTGACAACATTTTTTTGAAACTGAAAACGGCATAATGGTAACTGTCAATGGGAAGCGATATGGTGATATGATTAAAAACTTTTTAATGCCACAAGGGCATGCCTTGCGCTTGGTTAACATGTGTTATCAACAAGACGGTGCCACATCGCATACAGCCAGAATGACAATGGAATTACTGCAAGACCTCTTTCAATAAGTTACTTCGAGAAATGGTGATGTTGATTGTCCTTTACGGTAGTCTGATTTGACTGCTCTGGACTTCTTTTTGTGGGGATATCTTAAAAGCAAGGTTTATTCAAACAAACCAGAAATGTTGGAGACCCTTTAGCAAAATATTCGTGATGAAATTATTGAAATACCCCGAGACATCAACTTTGCAATTTCAAGATTATGTTCTAATTTTAAGAATAATTATTACGTCTCTTTACAACCTTAATTTTTTACTTCATATGATTTTGCTAAATAAAAAAGAAAACTTAGAATGCCGGTCACCTGCTGGGTTTTTCAAAAATATTCTTAAATGACTGAATTGAAAACCATCAGACCTAAATTATTAAAGTCATCATTATGATTTATAAATGATAATCATCAGTAAACTATTGAAATAGACCTAATATTATATCTAGCCTAGTCAGCGTATCTATGCTAAGGTGCATGTAGATTTCGACAGATTAATGTTACACTGTTCTTTAGAAATCGACATTTTATGACGACTTGCAGCTAATTTAAGCATGATGCCGGTAATAGTTTTTCTATTTTTTTTTTTAATTTTTTTGTAAATTTTCTGTGTTAATAGTTTTGTTTATACTGCCAGAGCTTTATGAGGCAATCTAAATGTACTTATTGGTTTAAGAGACTAATTTGCATTAACCCATTACGAAGCTTAAATACATAATAGGGGCGACAATGATTTATAAGATATTTTTTGTACATTATTATTGATAAAAAGTTTTTACCGAGCGTTCGTTTTTAAATGCTGTCTGTTGAGAAAAAAATAAAATTGTTTTCTTTACAATAAAAAATTGTTCGCTAGGGCGTATTCAAATGTGTCTTATAAGTTCATTGATTTATCTAAAATTTTGTAAAAAATTTTTAATAGTTTTTACTGGATTGCGAAAGGCCTATTTCGATTTTTTCAAAGGAACCAGCATCTCTTGCTTAAAATAATATTATCCTGAAGGCAAATATTATGCTTATAATTTTTAACGCTATTAGAATTATTTTACCCACAATGATAAAAATAAAAAGGTTTTTGCGCAAAAATTTATAAATTTTTATTTTTTAAAAACTAATTCAAAAAAAATTGCCAAAACTTAATATTTT
Organism: Melanophora roralis; assembly: GCA_963583895.1. Classification (NCBI taxonomy): domain Eukaryota; kingdom Metazoa; phylum Arthropoda; class Insecta; order Diptera; family Rhinophoridae; genus Melanophora; species Melanophora roralis. The sequence continues at coordinate 91,171,191 of OY757187.1, read as the reverse complement.
TATAAGACTAAACAGAGTTTTATTTGACAAGAAATATTTTTGACCTAAAGCCAAAACAAAATAGTCTACAAAATATAGATTTTAAATTTTAAAAGCTTTCTTACGTGAAAATCGATAGATAAATATCAGTTTTATCTACAATAAAGTCAAGTTACCTGTTTTAACAAATTTTGAGGCTCTTAAAGACTATCCCACCGATTATAATTCGCGATCAAAAAATCCAATTTCGTTACAATAAACACTTAAAAAGTTGAAATTAAACCGTTTTAACTTCCAATTCATAAAAATTTGTATAAATACTGAGCGGTTTTTTAATTACTCAAACCGAAATCATGAAAAACGTTCTTTGTTTTTGTCAAAATCGGAAAAAAACAAGTAAGAGCGTTATATTCGGCTGTGCCGAATCTTATATACCCTTCACATTGGTCTTTAAATATACCCAGCCGAGTAATTTTGTACTGAAAATAATATAATAAAAATCCTTGTGTGAGTTTTAAAGTCCATAGAAAACTTTACAAAATTTTAACGTTCGTATGAATAATAGAAATAGATGAGGAACGTTTGAGGTCGACAGTAATGCAAGTTTTTGACAATATTTATATTAAAAGGTTAATAAAAGTTGTTAATTTTTATGGGATGTTCTAGTCCCCCTGCTCCTCTCCAACTTTATGTATAAATTATTTGATAATTACTTTTTGTAGAATATTCGAAGTCGATAGTTGTTATAGTTTTCCAGATGTGGCGTATCGCAAATTTCATAAAAATTCTTAGTTTGTATGAGAGCTACCCCTTCCCCTGCCCCTGCCAAAAAAAAAAATATTTTTTTTGAATGTGGGTCTTATCCTGTTACTTTTTGCAAAACATTTGAAGTCAATTTCTGTTAAGGTTTCCTAAATTTAGCATATCGAAAATTTCATAAAAATTGTTAATTTATCCATCCTCCACCCAAAAAAATTTTTTTCAAATCGTAGGCTTTGTTGTCGAATTACTTTTTGTAGAACATTTGATTTCGATATCTGTTATAGTTTCCTAAATATAACGTATTGAAAATTTCATAAAAATTGTTAATTTGTTTGGGAGCTACCCCTTGTTTTGCCCCCACCCAAAAATTTTTTTCTTTACAGCGTAGCCCTTTTTGCCCAATTACTTTTTGTAGAACATTTTAAGTCGATAGCTGTTATAGTTTACGAGATATGGCGCATAAAATATTTCACCAAATTTGTGCAATTGTAGGAAAAATACCCCTTTCCCTGGTCCTATCTGAAAAAACTTTTTCCGTTATTTAGGTCCCTTCTTTAGGAGTATCCGTGCCAAGTTTTGTGGCAAGAGTGACTATACTTACTGAGATATATAGGGATATATGCACGAATTTTGTCCTAAAAAAAATGGGTTACTTTGAGTTTTCGATTATATCTCGGTCAATAGTGAACCGATTTTGCTGATTTCAAATAGCGATTGTCTCCAGGATATTTCTAATAGTTTGACACCCTTAACTGGTCTGTATCTTTTTATTTGAAACTAGATTTCAACAGACGGACAGACGGACAGATGGACATCGCTAAATCGGCTTCCCTATCTATAAGGATCCAGAATATATATACCTTATGGGGTCGCAAATAAATAATAATAAGGAAATCACAAACGGAATGACAAACTGATATATACCCTTATCACTTTGTGAAGGGTGTAATAAGCAAAAGCTATTAAATTTTGTAGCAGATCGATGTAACAGCAATAATTCCAAAAGCAAAAACTTTATTTGATCGAAATCAATGCATAATTGGGGACTATATTAACAATAAATCTTAATTAAAAAAAATTTAGGGGACCATAAAAGTTAAAAAAATTAAGTATTCATCATATGTCACGGCAAAAGTTTAATTTGTTGCAGTGTACTTTCAGAGCCCAAAAAGCATGTAAATTTTACTCTAGTTTTAATGGATTTGACCACAAAAGAGTTTAATTTGCCACATATTAATTTTAATACACCCTTTGTGAATACCTCTTCACTGCAAAATTTTAAAAAATTTAAAATTTTCGCAAACATTTTTACGAATTCCATTAAAAAACATCAAACAAAATCTTTGCCTTAAACAATCTATTATTTAAGTGAATTAACAATTTAATTGGATAAATTTTTTATTAATTAAATTAATAACTTTAGTAGTCAAATAAAATAAAAAATTATAAACATCGGTTTATTTTTAATTTTTAGCAAATTTATCTCCCAAAATGGGTTAACTTAAAAAAGGAGTAAACAGAGGAATGAGATCAAAAGCAAAACAAACAGAGAACATAATATGATTAGACGATCTGTTTAGTTTAGAGAAATTTGCTATATTTTTGCAATAATTCACTATTTGGTTTATTTCTTTCTCTTGTTTTTGTTTCTCATTTACTTCTGCTCTATTTTCTTTTTGCGAATCAATATTAAAATTAAAATTTCTTGGCTAATCGTTTCTCTAAAGGAAACAGCATTATGAACATAATGATGACATAATTGATGCTCATAATCATCTGGCAATGAATGTGTAATAGAACTAACGTATCGTCATAATGATGTTGTATTTTGGCTAATAGAGCACACAGGCGGTGCTGCCAATCCATCTATATTCTTTCTTCAGATCTTACATGTAAACCGTCTAACAATGAAATACGGCTAACAAAAAACAATCGAAAAATTTCAAATTGCTTTTGATTTAGTTGTTGAAATCTCTAATAATTTTCTATTTTCACTGTTGGTTTCTTAGAACTTTATTTCGTTAAATTGTTTTTTGCCATTATTTGAATCCTGTTTATTGATTAAAAACAGAAATCGGCACCTGAAAAGCTACAACAAAAAAACCACAAAACAAATGTGGAAAACTCATATACTAAATATAGATTTATAGGATTTAATAAATTTAAATTTAGATTTAATTGAAAAACTACTTGATGTTGTTGTTTATTTATTTTTAGCCAGCAAAACCGACTAAAATAGAATCAAAATATATGACATTTGTCGTTATTTTTAAAACATTCGATGGACGATTATGATTTGCCGGCAAAAATAAATTTATTATAAACATTATTGCTGCAAAAGTTTATCACAAAATATTAAAAAAGTTTATTTTTAAAATTGTTTAGTTGATTAATTTTTGGTAAATTTTCATTAATTTGTTTGTTAATTGATTTATAAGAATTTGTATACAAATTTACTTTTAAAGATTTGCACTTGATGAGTCAGAGTTTTAAATTTATTTTTTATGAAATATTGAATAACAATTTATTTTTTGTTTTAAAAATATATTTAACATGTAATTACTGTCAATTTATTGACCCACTTTCTCTAGAGTAACGTAACGAACGTTTTGCTTAAAATATTTTTGTTTCGTCTTCGGGTATTAAATAAGTTGTCAGACTTAACTCTTATTTTCCAAATATAGAAGAATTTTTATTTTCATTGTTTTTGAAAAAAATTATAATTATTTTTTAACCCCCATTATGGCACATAAGTAAGTGATCTTTAGCTGTTATTAAATATTTTTAGTGCAGTGTGGGTGTTAAAATACCATTAATATATTTTTTAATGAATGAAATAAAAATCATATATTTTCTTGTAAAACCTTTTGTTTTTTAAGAGAACTTTAATACATTTACATTGACTTAAGGTGAAAGTTAAGTTTTTTAAAATTTTTACTCTACATGTGGCAATACACTCAATTTTATCCCTAAATAACTTTTATCCGAATCATACACTTATACCAAAAGTTTAATAATTATTGTAGGTTATTTGGCGGTTGCATTATAGAAGTTTTTCATATTACACTGTTTAACAAAAATTCACTTTTGTCGTAACATTTGACGACCACCACATTTTCTTTAAAGTATTTCGATCCTCTTAATACAAAAACAGTCAATACTTAAAACTCTATATGCATTTCATTGGTTCTAAAACACCAATCCGTCAGTGGACCTCAGCCAAATTCTTGAAAAAACTCATGAATATTTTGTTTCTATATTATATATAGAATAAACTTATTGAGAATTATTATAAACAAACAATAATTTTTTTTATACTTGGCCATTAAGTTAGATGATTTTCATTTTTACTCACATACATTCACTTCACATAGGCACAGCAGTTTTTCCTCAACTCATTCCATTTAACAACGCATTTTACACTCAGTTTGTGCATAATTAATTTTTTAAATTATTTTTTTGTAGTTTTCCATATCTCATAAGAGTTTTTATTTATTCAGCTTTAAGTTTATAATTAAAATTGTGATCGCTAAAAATATAAATTTTAATCAAAGTAATTCTGATTATAGCCGGATGTAATGCATTTTCAAAACAAGTACGCTTTCTATTCGTTGCTACTGTAAGTTGAATGTAATTTTTTTCCTATTAAAACAAACTTTTATTAGAATTAGAATACTGAAATTATACTCAAATTTTGTATTGCTTAAACTGAACTAAATCCACATGCAACCCTATATTTTATATTTGACTTCATTTAGGAATCGTTAATTTAATCAATTTAAAAACCGAGTCAATTACATGTTTCGAAAATACCAAGCCGAAACTTTTTTTATTATTTGCTACTCTTGCTTCTGAGTCTCATTTCAGCTTATACGGAGCTAAGCCAAAGCCAATTTTTTGTGTTCACTTACTTCTAAGCACGTCAAGTCATCTCAGGGCGTTAAAGGATCCTATTTCTTCAATGACATGCTTAGGATAAGCCTTATAAATACCAATAGAAATTTTAGTGAATCTCAAAGCATAAGAATTTAAAAGGCCACCATCCATCAGACCCTGTAACACTGAGGTTTTTTGATTTCTGTGACACTAGATAAGAATCTGGTCAGCCTCGAAATATAACTGGTGTCCCCGCCAGTATCAACTAAGGCACTTATTAGACCTTGGCAAAGTTATTCCTTTGCTGTGCACACTGAAATAATATAGCATAGTTTAAAAGAAGTTTATTTGTATTGGTCGAACCATATGACGAACCATGTAATGGTATAAGTCCGAAGCAGATTACATTACGATTTTTTAGGACCCCGATTATACTGAAGACAAATGCATTAGGTGTGAGTAGTGTTACATGTCCTTCAAGATCCTTTAGGGTTCCAATCGATAGAATTTTTTGTGACACCTTCCCATAGTCTCCGCGAAATTTGTCGTATCTACCGCCATTTACATTGTTTGGTCTCTTTATAGAAGTATGGAATATCCACTGTTTATTGCTGATAGTATTTGCCAGCAGATATTTAGAATGCGACGTAGTTTCAGGTTTGCAAATACTTGTACGGCATTGGTGTCTAGATTTACTACGTTCCTGGCTTCGCAGCCGTATAACAGTACAAATTATGAACAGTAATAAAAAATTGTTCGTAATAAAATATGTTCGTTGACGAAATGATTGTGTAGCCTTGTTAAAGCAGTTTAGAATGTCTTCAGGAGACCAGCCAGACTTTACAATAATGGTCGCAAAAAAGGTAAGGTAAGGTTAAAAGGAGGAGGCCTACAGTCTCACAGGACTTGCACCTAAGCCAAAGATTGCTTGTTGTGCACTCCTACAAAGAAAAAGAACTGGCACAACTTCATATACAAAACATCAGACAGAGCCTGATCAAAAGCCGGGCGGGAACACAGGAAGTACTTCCCATCCGATGGAGTGTTAACCCATAAGTTTAAATGGCACGTGATTGCCCGGACCTCCGTTTGTAGGACAATTGTAGTTTCCGGGGACCTAACTAAGATGCCCAGCCTGTTTTTCTCTTCTGTCTTTCCTTCGGGCATCTGCCTCAATGTCCTGCTCAACCAGGACCGCCGACTTACATGGAAACAATACGGGCTACTTCGTCAAATTTTCAAAAATCGCCTTTTGGTCTGGACACTGACAAAATCAGTTAATTAAGCGGTAAGCTACTGTTTTAAAAGTTTATGTATATGCTTTCTGGATCTAACTAGTTATTTTCAATTTAGTCATATTTTAACCTTGACTTCATCACACAACTAAGTTTATTACTGTTTGAAAGTTGTGTGGACTAAAGGCTTAATTAAGGCAACTAATATTCTGAAATGCTAAAAGCAAATATTTTTTATTGAAAATAATTGATAAATTTTTATCTACGGAATCTTTGATATGCGTAACACCATATGGACCTTTATTATTTCGTGCTTCGTATAACCTTTTTTTATATTTTTTATTCTTCATATACCATCAGATTGTGTTTCTAAGTATTTATAACCTTAAGTACTTATGTACTTCGTTAAGTACTTGGTCTACAAACAAGTTCTTGTCTCATTGTCCATTATCATCTATTTTAGATCTGTAGTCACGCAATAAACAACGAATAGAAAAATTCAGAAGAATTGTTTCAATGAAATATAAAGATCAACTTTTATAAATCGTTGATATCTATTTTGTTGTTGTTGTTGTTTTCAATGACTGTCAGTTGTTTAAACAAGTAAAGATTCATTCGATTTTTATTATTTTTCCCAGTTTGCTTTTAATGAAAAGAGATACAATGATTATTATAATTTTATTGTTGTTGTTAATTTTTTCGCTTCAATTGTTTATTTGATTGTTATTGCTTTAAATGAATTGTTATGGTTGCGTTTGTGGTATTTTAACAGAACACAATCTAAGTACATAAGTATATCAATTGTTATACGTAACTCCACCTCTTTATAACAAACGAAATTGTATGATTATATACATGATTATAATCATACTTAAACAATAATGAAAATAAATTGATCAATTATGAATATATTGTCGGGTGGTTACTTAATTACCGCACGGCACATTTATAACAAAAATCAGGTTGGGAAGTAATTATGTATGATAAATGTGCCCCTTCTTTTAAATCCGTAATCCATATTTTGGGTATTGCCAATAGATTAGAAGATATTAAGCTCCAAATTTTCTTTCAGTTTACAATTTGACATACATATTTAGTTTTTATAACTTTTTTTAATTCTAGTTAAAACATTTTTACCTCTAAAAATCGTCTAAAATCTTGTGAAGTTGTTTCCAATTTATTAAGTGCCCCCCTGGCTGTATATTTTAAACGCATAAGAATCGTACCAGATGTTTTGTGTGATGGCCGTGGATCTATTAAGAGGGCTAGAACCTCCTGAGGTTAAGGTTGGGATCCTTACAGGTCGAAAGGAGGCCGTAACATTTACATACATATCGTTGGATTAAATGCAAAACCACAAACCTATATTAAATAAAGCAGACAATTGAAATAATAGCTTTTAGCGGCTTATTAAAACAAAAACTCAACAAAAATATTTAATTCATTTAAAATAATTATAATTATATTGAGGACAAAAAAACACTTTTTTATATTAACAATTATTGGTTTCCTGTTGAAGCAAATTTATTAAGCACGACATTTGCATAAATTTTATGTATTTATATGCAACACTGCTAAGCCCTTAAGCCTGTTTTCTATCATGGTTGATCTAAGCATGTTTTAATACGGCAAAGGGTGAATAATTACCCTTCAGCCGTAGCATTACTGACAGGCATTGAAACAAAAATGATAAATATTTGTCGCAAATTTAGGTAAACATCTGGGTCAAACCTTGCCAAAACATCTATTATATTTTCTAGGAGATCTTTATAAATTTTCCATTTTTGTTTCAAATGTATTTAAAATTTCAGCCATTAATTTCGATATTAAAGTTGAAAAAGAAGCTGAAAAATAAGACCCTAGATGTTAAAAAAATAAAAAACGCCCTCTGAGAATCGTGCTTTTAAGTCCTGTAAAATATCAGTTAAGGGTAAGTAGCCCTCGATGTAGTAGTATATTTCGACATCTTTCAAATGAGTTTTTCTTTCAAATCCACTCTTTTCAACTTAAATTCGCAAAACAAAACAAATATTTTTTGCTTCTTCAAAAATAGTTTTAGAATATGTAATCCGCCAATAAATTTAAAACTGCTAAGAGAAGTTCTTAATAATAAGGCTTTTGAAGAAGTATCCCTGTCTTTCCACTCGGATATCTTTTCCAACGCCTCTATTATGTGCCTTATTCTTACTGCAAATTATAAAATTTAATAATGTAGATACACCCATTGTGTTTCGCATAATGAAGACAACTTTGTACCTGGATATTTCACAAGCAATACAACTTTTTGTATTGTTGGTACCTTGTTGGCCTTCGATATCGAGTTGTTAAGCTTATGCAAGGCGTTTGTTTTGCATTTTTTACATTTTCTTGTACTTTTTTTACTGCTCCACTTTCTGCCAACATCAAAAGACACCCGCCAGTTCCAATCCCTACACAATTTTCCAAATCAAGTCCAACGTTTTTCAAAGTTCTTAAAATTACTGATGATAGTGTGTTCGCATTAATTGATACTTCGACGTCAATTCCAATGTCATTTAAAGCCTCTTGAAATGCGTTGATAAGTCGATAAATTCTCCTTTTATTAACTTTTCGTTGACGTTAAAAAGCTTAAATCTGAAATAATTTGGCTTTTTTCTGAAAAATAAGTGGTTTTGTAAAAAATATTTGAATAGTTTTTATTTTATTAGTTGAACTATTTGTTTTAAGACATTTTTATTTTCTTCTTCTTTCTCTTGCGCCTGATAAAGAAAATAAAATTATATTTGAATAGTTTTCAGAGTCCTTAATATTTTTTAGTATAATTTCTTTTATTTATTCTTATTCATAAAGAATTTAAAGGAAAAGCTAGGAAACGGTGGCCTAAAATTTTGTCTCCAGTATCTATACCAAATCGCAGAAGTGAACGAAAAGAGCCTTCCAAACTTGTATTTACAGAAGATAGCAAAGGATCATCATCTCTATGTCCACGGAAAGGTATATTATGCCTTCCGAGGAAAACTATAGCTTTTATAACAAAATTTCACAATTTTCGATTTCTTGTTGAAGTGCAGATATTTGTGTTTGATATCCCACCTCAAGACGAAAGTTTTCATGTGTCTTCAAAAAAATTTTTTCAAAAATCAACACCTTCTTCGAATGTATTGCATATTCGTTTAATAAAATATATGGAACGTTTGTATCATGGCTACAAATATTTTTATTTATTAAATCAAATATGAAGTTCTAAACGTTTTGAGGGGGAGGGGGAAATTCCCCTTTTTTTCCCTCCCCCTGAACCCACACCTGTCTAGCTTTAGGACTTTTTACCTTAATCTAGGGCAAAATCGCCGCAATGGATGAAATTAACAATTTCATGTTAGAATTTCTATGTATATTAAATGCATTGACAACTAGATCGATGTCGATTCGAATCGAATGCGATGAGTCGGCCCCTTTGATCCGTTTCAGTAACTTTAAGCGATTCGATAACCGTATATCTATCGACAGAAATTGTAGTTTGCAGCTACAGTTAAGTGATTCCCTAAGAACTTTTTAAGAATGGTGGACAAGTTGATTTTGGTATGTATTTTATTTGAAAAAAGTTGGCTGTAAAATAAACTTAAAAAAGCGAAAAACATTATAATAGTAAAAATAATAGGTGTGTTCATTTAAAGAAAATTATTAATAGTTTTTGATAGTTATTACTAGTAAGTGTTTACGTACACAAAAAATTAGCAGCTAGAGAGCTAAAAAAGAGCGTAATATGCTTAGAAACAAAAATGTTTCTGATAATTTCTACTAGTAAAAATTTTACTATCAGAAATTATTCAAACAGTCTTTCTGTCATTATGCTTTGAAAAAAAATTTAAGTTTTAAATTTTTATAAATTTACAATAACAAAATACATTTGCTTGCAAGTTTTGACTGTAAAAGTGTTCATTTACTTTTAAATATATTTGAGAACAATTTTGAAAATATTTCTTTTTACTCTCTCGTTGCTAGTAATTACTGGAAAGTTATTGAACACAACTAATATATAAAAGAAATAATTGCCTTTTGTAGATAAAATTAACAACACAAAAATTATTGTCGTTAAATTAACAAATAAAACGATTAAAAACATCCCTTAAAGGTTTTGCTGTTTCCTTACCAATAATAGCTGAGTTTAACGATAGCGAATGTCGTTAAAAAATTTTACTGAATCGCAAAATCGTTATATTTATTGAACGATGCGAATATCGTTAAAATAAGTTACTGAATCGCACCACTGATTTAAAAAAATATTGTTTTATTTTTTATTCTTAAACAAAGTAAAATCAAAAAGGCCTAGTTTATTTCATGGTGCATAATATCTCCTTCCTGATTTTCCAACTTTATCCAGGTCAATTGTCCCTAATTTTTTATCAAAATCAAAAACGTACAAAATAATAGAAAAACTACGTTTTGAACACTTAGTGGCCTCAGTCGGGTCTTAAAGCTTTGATTTTATATTTCTAAGCAAAAAATATAAAATGAAAAAAAGTCCCTTTTGTCCACTAAGCTGGTTCCGATTTCCCTATAAATATACAAGAAAATTTGGATTAAATTCTAAATAATATTTTAAAAGTGTTGTTAAATAACAAGGTTTTGTTTTCGGTAACCCTTATAATACATTTAGTAATAACCAATGGTTATTCAAATGTAAAAGGGAAAAAGAAAATCAAAACAGCGAATAGCGAATATTGGTTTGTTGGATTCTTAAAAGAACTTGAACGTTTTGGTTTGCTTATAGTAATTCTCAATTTGTTTATTGAGGTTATTATATAAAGACAGAAGATATTCATGAGTTTTTTAAGAATTTGGGTTGAAGTCTACTGATGATTTGGTGTAAGAACCAATGATATGCGTATAGACAAACTTAACCAACAACAAACCCTATAAATATACAAGAAAATTGGGATTAAATCCTAAATAATATTTTAAAAGGAAAGTTAAATATTAATATTTTTAAATTTAAAATCTGAAAAAAATGTTAAGACATTTAAAACTGCATTTGAATGAAGGAAAAACCCAAAACTATTTTAGTTCTCTTATGACTGGTGTAGCTTGGAAACCTTGAAAAAATTTTGATATATCACAGTGTCATCATCTTATATCCTAAATTGTATTCTAAGCACAGTTTGATACATATTTTTCGTTTTAAATATATTATTTTTAATAGGTTTTTAGATATTAATTTTTCTTTTTATATAAAAATATTAAGGCATTAAATTAATTATTGCAAACATTTTTTTGTATGTCAAGATCTAATTTGTGTATAAACAAATGAACAAAACAATAAGAATTTAGCATTTAATTTTTTGTTTAATTGTTTTAAGGAAAATTAAAATTCTTAAATGTGCAAATACAAATGATACAGCATGGCATGCGGAACAAATTTTGTTTAGGAAAATATAATAAACATTTGCAAAAATGTTGTTGATGTATAAAGTAAATGATTTTTATATAAAAACTAATTCTCTTGTTTTGAAAAAGTTCGCAAAATTTTATATAAATCAGTACGTATGTATATATGTATGTATGTATGTATATGTGAGTAAATGTTTGTGTGTTATAATTTTTAAAATTGTAAATTTTACTGATATAATGGAGATAAAAGCCGAAGTATATTTTGCAACTTTTAACCAAAGTTCCAGGCGTTTTTGATTGTTTTCTAAAGGGTGCGACATTTAGAAGTTTAAATTTAAAAATGCAATTAAATTTCTTTTTTTGCTTCTAAAATAAAATATTGCATAAGACTGAATTTAATTTAGCAAATAACAAAAATATACGAAAATCTGAACATATTAGATATGTTCAAAACATCTTTGAAGTTATAAGAAAAGAAGAATCTCTTCCCATTTTAAAAATCTGTTATCATTTTGTGGTATAAATGATCCAGTCATCATCTAAACTTTCAACAAATTACTTACCAATTAAAATCTACTGCTAATATAGTGTCCCACTATTGTGACATGACTTTTGAACCTAAAGAAGGTGTGGCTGTCACCTGAAGGAGGGTAGCAACTTTGATAGTAATAATTGTTAAACTTGATTTGAGCAGTTAAAGATTTAAAATTTTCAATGATTAACTGTAATATCTTTACCCTTTTTTAAGTGAAAAACAGAGAAGTTAAAAGCAAAGGAATGGTGGTATGTTGGTTTGAATATATTTCTTCGCAAAAGTTCAAGGTTGGAAGAGATCTTTACGGAACTACTTATAGTATTAATAATTGAACTAAAAAAAAACTTTCCCACATAACTGCCTTATTTTAAATAATATTCAGAGTGAGATAAGGAAGCGTTAATCTCTTATGTTAAAATGTAAATAAGAAAATAAACGTGTTTTAGAAACCCTAAAGTTGTACGACTTGAAGGATGTTAGTTAAGTAATACTTGAGAGAAGCAACTTAGAACAATGTAAAAGAGCGTCTCTTATACCCTTCACATAGTGATAAGGTATATATCAGCTTGTGACTCTATTAGTAGTTTCTACAGTATCCACTTTAGACCCCATAAAGTATATATATTCTGGATACTTATAGATAGGAAAGTCGATATAGCCATGTCCATCTGTGTGTCTGTTTAAATCAGGTTTTCGGACTCAAATAAAGTCGCACAAAAAACGTTTTGATATCAAACAATTAGAAATATCCCTCAGACAATCGCTGTTTAAAATCAGCAAAATGGTTTGACTCTTAATTGAGATATGAGTGAAAACCCAAAATAACCCATTTTTTTGGGCAAAACCCGTACATATATCCATATATATTTGAGTAGGAAGATAATTTGGGATAAAACTTTTTTCAGATAAGATCAGGGAAGGTGGGATTCTCCTACAATTGCACACATATTTCATGCGAAAAATCTTAGAAACTATACCAGCTATCGACTTCAAATGTTCTACAAAAAAGAAATACATAAGACAATATGACCTATATGTTTGAAAAAAAATTTTTGGATAGGGGCAGGGAAAGGGGTGGCTCCCATAAAAATTAACAATTTTTATTAAATTTTTGATACGCTATACCTGGGAAACTATAACAGCTATCGACTTCAAATGGTCAACAAAAACTAATTGTACAATAAGACCTACACTTTTTTTGGTGGGGGTAGGGAAAGGGGTAGCTCCCATCCAAACTCAGAATTTTATTAAATTTTCGATACGCTATATCTCGGAAAATTTAACAGCAATCGGCTTCAAATGTTTTACAAAAAATAATTGGGCAATAAGGTTACATTTTTGTTTGGATAGGACCACAGAGATGGGTATCCCCCATTAAATGAACGATTTTTGTCAAATTTTCGATGCGATATATGTGGGAAACTAAGTTTAACAGCTATCGACTTCTAATGTTTTACAAAAAGTAATTGGGCAATGAGACTTGCATTTTAGAAAAAAAAAACTATTGAATAGGAGCATGGCTAGGGGATACCCCTCCCATACAAATAAACAACTTTTGCTTAACTTTTAATACGAATAATGTCTAAAACTGTTAAAACTCTCGACTTCAGGCCTTTTGGGTGCTATTTCTATTATACATACAAACGTTTGAAGATTGTAAAGTTTTCTATTTCAAAAACAAGGTAAGTTATCGACTTCAAATCTGGCATAAAGTGTTTTCAATACATTATTTATTACGAAATAGCTTTGCTAAATTAGATGGCTGGGTATATAAAAAGATCAATGTGAAGGGTATATATGATTTGGCACAGCCGAATACCTTTAACGCTCTAACTTGTTTTTGTTAATTATATCGTTTCAACTAGAGTAGAGTTTACTAATATATCACTTTTGCCTTATGAGCAGTATTGTCGAGTCTCGCAAAGCGGGCCGGGTGAAGCTAGTTTACTATAACTATATCTTACAATAAAAGTTTAAGGTCTGTAACATTTAAGTCTGTTCCCAGCAAAGGCCCTCAGTTAGCCGGTCCCCACGAAATCCGGATAACATACATATTTTGAAGCCAGAACTTACTTAAACTTGTCTTGTTATACCCTTCACATAGTGATAGGGTATATATCACTTTGTCATTCCGTTTGTAATTTCTTTATTATTCATTTGCGACCCCATAAAGTATATATATTCTGGATCCTTATAGATAGGGAAGCCGATTTAGCGATGTCCGTCTGTCCGTCTGTCCGTCTGTCCGTCTGTCTGTCTGTCTGTCTGTCTGTCTGTGTGTCTGTCTGTCCGTCTGTTGAAATCAAGTTTCCGGAGTCAAATAAAAAGATACAGACCAGTTAATGGTGTCAAACGATTAGAAATATCCCGCTAACAATCGCTATTTAAAATCAGCAAAATCGGTTCACTATTGACCGAGATATAAGCGAAAACCAAAAACAACGCATTTTTTTAGGACAAAATCCGTGCATATATCCCTATATATCTCAGTAAGTATAGTCACTATTGCCACAAAACTTGGAACGGATACTCTTTAAGTAGACACCTAAATAACGGAAAAATTTTTTTCAGATAGGATCAGGGGAAGTGGTAGTTTTGCTACAATTGCACAAATTTGGTGAAATATTTTATGCGCTGTATCTCGTAAACTATAACAGCTATCGACTTAAAATTTTCTAAAAAAAGTAATTGCACGCTAAGGGCTACGCCTTAAAGAAAAAATTTTTTGGGTGGGGGCAAAAAAAGGGGTAGCTCCCATACAAATCGACAATTATTATCAAATATTCGATACGCTATATCTCGGAAACTATAACAGATATCGAAATGAAATGTTCCACAAAAAGTAATTGCACGCTAAGGGCTACGCCTTAAAGAAAAAACTTTTTGGGTGGGGGCAAAAAAACGGGTAGCTCCCATACAAATCGACAATTATTATCAAATATTCGATACGCTATATCTCGGAAACTATAACAGCTATCGACTTAAAATGTTCTACAAAAAGTAATTGCACGCTAAGGGCTATGCCCTCAAGAAAAAATTTTTTGGGTGGGGGCAAAAAAAGTGGTAGCTCCCATACAAATCGACAATTATTATCAAATATTCGATAGCTATATCTCGGAAACTATAACAGATATCGAAATGAAATGTTCCACAAAAAGTAATTGCACGCTAAGGGCTACGCCGTAAAGAAAAAACTTTTTGGGTGGGGGCAAAAAAAGGGGTAGCTCCCATACAAATCGACAGTTATTATCAAATATTCGATACGCTATATCTCGGAAACTATAACAGATATCGAAATGAAATGTTTCACAAAAAGTAATTGCACGCTAAGGGCTACGCCTTAAAGAAAAAGTTTTTGGGTGGGGGCAAAAAAAGGGGTAGCTCCCATACAAATCGACAATTATTATCAAATATTCGATACGCTATATCTCGGAAACTATAACAGATATCGAAATGAAATGTTTCACAAAAAGTAATTGCACGCTAAGGGCTACGCCTTAAAGAAAAAGTTTTTGGGTGGGGGCAAAAAAAGGGGTAGCTCCCATACAAATCGACAATTATTATCAAATATTCGATACGCTATATCTCGGAAACTATAACAGCTATCGACTTAAAATGTTCTACAAAAAGTAATTGCACGCTAAGGGCTATGCCCTCAAGAAAAAATTTTTTGGGTGGGGGCAAAAAAAGTGGTAGCTCCCATACAAATCGACAATTATTATCAAATATTCGATAGCTATATCTCGGAAACTATAACAGATATCGAAATGAAATGTTCCACAAAAAGTAATTGCACGCTAAGGGCTACGCCGTAAAGAAAAAACTTTTTGGGTGGGGGCAAAAAAAGGGGTAGCTCCCATACAAATCGACAGTTATTATCAAATATTCGATACGCTATATCTCGGAAACTATAACAGATATCGAAATGAAATGTTTCACAAAAAGTAATTGCACGCTAAGGGCTACGCCTTAAAGAAAAAGTTTTTGGGTGGGGGCAAAAAAAGGGGTAGCTCCCATACAAATCGACAATTATTATCAAATATTCGATACGCTATATCTCGGAAACTATAACAGATATCGAAATGAAATGTTTCACAAAAAGTAATTGCACGCTAAGGGCTACGCCTTAAAGAAAAAGTTTTTGGGTGGGGGCAAAAAAAGGGGTAGCTCCCATACAAATCGACAATTATTATCAAATATTCGATACGCTATATCTCGGAAACTATAACAGATATCGAAATGAAATGTTCCACAAAAAGTAATTGCACGCTAAGGGCTACGCCCTAAAGAAAAAACTTTTTGGGTGGGGGCAAAAAAAGGGGTAGCTCCCATACAAATCGACAATTATTATCAAATATTCGATACGCTATATCTCGGAAACTATAACAGCTATCGACTTAAAATGTTCTACAAAAAGTAATTGCACGCTAAGGGCTATGCCTTCAAGAAAAAATTTTTTGGGTGGGGGCAAAAAAAGTGGTAGCTCCAATACAAATCGACAATTATTCTCAAATATTCGATACGCTATATCTCGGAAACTATAACAGATATCGAAATGAAATGTTCCACAAAAAGTAATTGCACGCTAAGGGCTACGCCGTAAAGAAAAAACTTTTTGGGTGGGGGCAAAAAAAGGGGTAGCTCCCATACAAATCGACACTTATTATCAAATATTCGATACGCTATATCTCGGAAACTATAACAGATATCGAAATGAAATGTTTCACAAAAAGTAATTGCACGCTACGGGCTACGCCTTAAAGAAAAAGTTTTTGGGTGGGGGCAAAAAAAGGGGTAGCTCCCATACAAATCGACAATTATTATCAAATATTCGATACGCTATATCTCGGAAACTATAACAGATATCGAAATGAAATTTTTCACAAAAAGTAATTGCACGCTAAGGGCTACGCCTTAAAGAAAAAACTTTTTGGGTGGGGGCAAAAAAAGGGGTAGCTCCCATACAAATCGACAATTATTATAAAATATTCGATAAGCTATATCTCGGAAACTATAACAGCTATCGACTTCGAATATTCTACAAAAAGTAATAATCAAATAATTCATACATTTTGGAAAAAAAGTTGGAGAAGAGCAGGGGGACTAGACATTTAACAAGTTTTATTAACCTTCAAATATGAATAATGTCGAAAACTTTTAAAACTCTCGACCTCAAATCTTCTTCATCTATTTCTATTATTCAAACGAACGTTAAAATTTTGTTATTTTTTCTTTAAAACTCGCACAAGGTTTTTTATTATATTATTTGCAGTACAAAATTACTCGGCTGGGTATATTTAACGACCAATGTGAAGGGTATATAAGATTCGGCACAGCCGAATATAGCGCTCTTACTTGTTTTTAACTAATAGAGTGCTGTCTAAAGAACTACAAAAATAGTTTTATTTTCAATGTATTAAATATGTACATACATATTATAAGAGAACAGATCTATCCATATCACATTTTACTGACGTACTTACTTACTTACAACCTACTCACAATATTATTGGTAGTTGCACCTTTGTATGTATGTGTGCAAGTAAGTAAAAGGTAGTTGTTATTTAGTTTTTGTTCTTTTTGTTAGTTTCTCTAGTGCTGATTGAGGAAAACAACATCACAAACTACCTTTTTCATGTATTTTTCGCCATTTAAGGTAAGTAGATTTTACCTAAAACAAAACTTAATAATAAATTCATTCATATCTTAACAAACAAATAAATGTATCTTTTGAGTGTGAATGAGTATGTCATACGTGTATTTAAACATGATCAATGTATTGTGGTTTTCACGGCTTTGTAGTGGTTTTGTATCTTTAAGTATTGGTATATCGAGTAAAATACAAAAACTTCCAATAACATCTATCAGATTTGATAATGTTGAAAACGAAGAGAGGTCGCCATCGACTTGTACGTGGATGATCATAAAAACTATACTTAAGGTATTGCTTGCTGACTGTGTTGCAGCGTAGTATTGATGTTAATGATGATCGTAAAGTTGATCTTTCATCATTTTTGTTTCATGTCTGTTTAATTGCTTCAAAACCTGAAAGACGCGTGCCTTCTGTCAATATTTCTTTTTTTATGTAAATTTTGTTAATTTTTTTTCTTTCAATTTTAGTACAACGTTTTCACCCTACGCTTAAATATTTTTCATTTATTTAAATAAAATGATTTTTTTGTTAATAATAGTTTTGCTGGTTGTTGCTTTGTATTTGTATCAAAAAAAAAAAACAAGAAACAAAGAAATAAAAATAAAAGTGTGCCTTGAATGCCCACTCACTTGAACAGACAAAAATTAGAAATAAAACATAAAACTAAATGCATACAATCATACATACATTAAAAAATATATTGTTTTTACAATATTTTAATTTTATTTAAATATTCAAGTATTTAACGAAATTAACAAACAAATATCGTCATCACCAAACAATCTCAACAAACAAAAATGCCTCAATTCTTTGCTTTTCTTTTGAATGAATGAATATTTCAATGCATAATTAAAAGTTCATGTCAAGTTTTTAATAATAGTTGTTTAAACACCAGGTAAATACTTTTCAAAACTATTATAGTTTTTTAAACATAAATCAAAATTTGTTTTGGTCTATAAGTCAAATTTGAGTTTTGTTTTTTTATACTAAAACAAAAGAAAAGTGTATTTGACTAAAAATTGTATTCAAAATAATGCATTAATACTTTAAAAATAATAATAACTGTGATTAATAGTCCCAATAGAAAACTAAAACAAATGCTTAAAATGTTTTTATTCACTAAAGAAATCTAAAAGGCCCCATCTAGTACAGCCTTTTATCGGTTTTCCAAGCTGGTACTTTTAATTGAATGTTAAAAATATTCTCCTTTTTGGGAGCCATAGTTTTTTTTAATTTTTAATATTTAAACGAGTGTTTTGTCTGTCAATCAAAGTAAAACTAAATTTATGCTTTTAGTATACTTAAGGAAACAAAAGCGTTCTCTTGTAATTAAGGTCTCGTTGAAAGATCAGGCAGAACTTATAAATGGGTGACTAATGAATAATCAGGCTGTAGGCTAATTGCCCTTAAAGAGCAAGCCCAACATAAGTCTCCTGTGCTGGATGGAATACCAGCACTGGTTTTAAAATAATACTCTACGAAGCTTTCGCGTCAAATCGCAAATCTTTTCAGCAATGTATACCACGCGGGGGTATTCCCAATATGCTGAAAAATTGCTAATATTACACCAGTTCGAAAACAAGAAAGAAATTATTGGCCAATAGCTATTTGTTCGGCACTCTTCTAGGTTATGAAAATAAGGGTTAACTACCGTCTTATTTAATACTTGGAGTCCAGCAGGTAATAAACAGACAGTTAGTGTGACTATCGTAGGGAAAAATCGACGGGGGACCTACTTGCCTGGCCTTTTTAACAAAAAACATGACGAACCACAATTCATAGTTTTGGCGAAAATGAAGTGGTGGCCATAGGAAGTTCTTAGGCACCCTAAACGATCTGGCATTGAACGCTTGTATCTAATTACTTACTTTAGTGACTTAAATCTATTTCCAAGCACTTCGATTTTCTGCGCTTCTTTTCCAATCGCTGATACCAAGTTTCGTGATGTCTTTTTTGCTTGATCCTACAATTGAAATTTCAGCTGGAACATCTTTATCCATTCTCGGAACACGCTCTGGCTATTGGAAACGTTGATTTTTGATACGCCTTACCAAGTTTATGTCAGCAAACAACTCATATAGCTTGTGATTTATATAATCTCATGGACGTCATGTACGTTGATATCAACAAACTATCTTTACCTTCACTCGCCGCTAGACCTACTTTGGCTGATACTATTTTTACTTTTTCAAACAAAAGGGTGTCTCCTTTTCTAAACCCTCATTGGATACTGAAAGGCTTAGTGGTATTTTTTCGATTTTAGCTGATTTTAGCAAAGTTATATTAGTTTTCAAGGTATACCAAGAGCGCAAAATACGTTTAAGCTTTTGGGGCTGTCGAAAGTTGCCTTGTAGTGGACAAATAGATGGTTTTTTTCTTGATCTGCTTTCCTTGAACCTTTTCCAGGATTTGGCCTAGTTTGCATATCTTAGGAATGGTGGATTAACCAGGTCAAAAACCGCATTGATTTTAATTTTTCACACAATACAATTGATAGTATCTTATAACCAATAGGAAGAATAGTTATTCCTCTTGAGTGGGCACATGCAGTCTTGCCTCCTTTTTTGTGCACAGGACAAAAAACACTGTTGTCCTAGTCCTCAAGTGTGAGATTTTCTAGCAAGATTGTACAAACTAACTGATGCATACGCCTTAGGAGCGTGTCGCCTTCAGCCATAAACAGTGCAACTGACAGCCCATCGACTCCTGCTGTCTTATTATTCTAAGGTTGGATTACTGCTACTTCGATCTTATTCTAACTAGACGGTGTGCATTCAATGCCGTCTTCTGGGATTAGTTCTGTTGTCTCCCCCTTGCCGCTACTATCAGATACCAAGAGGGTTAAATTTTTTTTTTAATTTTCTCAGCACACTTTTTGTATCATTTACCATTTTACATTCTTTTTGCGTTTCTATCTAAACTTTTTTATTTTCACTGCGGTTAAAAATGCTCTGGATTTATAATAAGCTTTTTCAGCGACTGCTATACTTGTGTTGTTATAGACTTGATAGTTTCCAATAAATTAAGAATAAAAGCAGGGGTTTTGCAAGTCTCCCCTCCTTTCTCCTAGTTTTTGTTTATTGCCTTATATGACAAACTTCAAATCCTTTCAACTTCTTTGCATACTACAGCAGTATATTCCGTTCTTACTCATTTGACTTCAAACATATCTTTTTGGAGATCGGGGCTATAAGTAACATCAACCTTAATGCTTGTAAAACCCAATGTTGTCTTTTTGCACATTAACGTATATTTGTCCAGGGGAAAGACAAGCCTCTTGATATTTTCTGTGAGAAAATCTAGGACACAGGGCACGTTTGTTATATGTCGAACGAAGCATCAAAGTGTCTGGGTTATTTTGAATGTTGTGGGAACTATTTTATACCATCTAATCTTCTTCAACTTGAAACCTCTTATATTTATATTTTATTATTGGAGCCGAAATCTACTTTGGCACCTCCCTTCCTCCGCACCGTATTTAATTTTTTGAAATAATCGTATTTAAAATGGTAAATTTTCCACTAGACACCCTGTATTAGAGGCTGAAGCCTTTGATTAAAAGTATGGAAAAGTGTAACGTGTAACTATATATGTACTTAGTATGGTTTGTCTGAAACCAGGGTTTGACAACAACATATTGCACAAAAAGTAACTAGGAATAGGGCTTGAAGTCACTATGTGTCCACTTTAATTTAAAAAAAAGTAACAAAAATCGTAAGACGAATTCAAAACTTTTATTGATTTATAAAATTTTTAAACTTTTTACAAGGTTGTTTTAAAATATTCTACTTGCTGGAAGGGTGTCCCCTCCCCGTCTCAAAAAAAAATTTAAATCGTCTTAACTTTTGATATCTTCCTACGATTTTTCAAACTATACTCTCTCTCTTTGTTTAATTTTTTTTTTTTTTTTTGTCAAAATCTATTTTCAGACGAACTGTGTAAGTTTTCATACATATTCTGACACCGATGCAATTAAACTACTTTCTTCCAAAAATTTGAGGAAAACGAGGAAAAAAGGAAAATAGAAAATAACACAGAAATTAAATTCAAAATATTCATTATCTGAGAATAATTAAATGTTGACGTTAAGTTTGAAATTTCAAATGTAAAATAAATATTTACTTAAACACAAACTATATACAAATGATATATTTAAAGAAATTAAATGCAGATAAACAAAATATAAAATTGCGAATATTATAGAGAAAATACATAATTTTCAAAACTAAAATGTACAATTTTCAAAACACATGTTTTGCACATTAAAAAAAATGCACACATGAATCAAAAAGTAAAAAATCTAAATGTTTATGAAGCCAAAAATGCAAAACAAGGTGAAGGTGAGTAATTTTGAACGCAATCGACAAAAAAGAAATAAACAATAAAAAAGTTAAGTAAAATAATTAAATATTCAAACGTACACATACACAAACACACATACGTATCTGCATACATATATGTAAATTAACATAATTTCTATTTCACCTGCAAATAAAGAAAGGAAAAGCTTTAAAAATTTAGGAAAAAAGAGAGGCAAACAGGTACATAGATATACCCATCATTAGTAGCAGGTCATTAAACATAGAAAAGAAACTGAATCATCTTCTTAATATTAGAAAATCTTTAAAAATTCGGAAACATTCACGGACACCTGTGGCTGTTCATACGTACGTATGAGTAATAATTCAAAATAATTATTAGAATTTTTGCAATTAATTTACATTCTTTTTTTACGTTGCTTTATAAAGAAAAATTATTCAGTTACGTTAAACATTTAAAAATAGTATTTTGTTGTTTATTTAATTTAATGTATACAAATAAGCCTAAAAGATTTTTACCCTTGTTTCATCTTTTTTTTGCAAAATCACCCGTGACGTACGAGTGAGTATTTATTTAGCAAATATTGTAAGAAATATAAACAGCAAAAAAATAGATTTACCTTAAGAATTAAAATTTTTAAATTCTTGGTAAAATTAATGCATGTATGAGTATGTATGTACACAAAAATAAATATTTTTTAAAATTAAACCTCAAAAACTGTAAACAATTTTATAAAAAATATAAACAAAATATTAATATTACTTGAAATATATTTGTTGGTCAATTTGCATACTACGTTACGGCGTCTTTTGTTTGTGAATACTGAATTATTAAACTAAATTTTCAAAGTATCGCATAATATTTAGTAATTTTAGAACCCAAGCCTATGCTTTTCAAAAATTTTGAAATACATACCAACAAAGCAGCAAAAGCAAAAAACTTGCTTTTAAAAGACAGCATTTTTTAATTTTTAATATATTTTGCTGTGACTTTGCTGTTACTTTAAGAAATTTGTTTTCTTAATATTTTACATTGAAAAAAGGATAGTCAAAAGCAAAAGAAAAATATTTTAGTTTCAATTATTATAAATTTTTTATTTGCTCTTGGTTTGTTTCGAAAAGCGATTACAGCAATGAACAGCACAAAAGTTGTAATATTTTTGCTTTTGCTTTTGCTCTTGATGTAGAATTTCCAATACAACTTATGTTACTAATCTATCAATAAAAATAGCAGCGAACGTTGGGTTGAAATGGTTCGAAAGTGACGCTTAATTGAATTTTTAAAATTAAGTTTTTGTATTAATATCTTGTATCGAATAAAACTAGATAAAATTTTACATCACTATGTAAATTTTAAAGCATCTATCTTGTCAGCTGACTCCGTAGTGACGTGTCAAAATACAAAATTTTTTGCAATTTTTTTAAAAAGCGAAAAAAGTAAAATTTTGCATTAAACAAGTCCGTAATTTCCAAATTTGTCGTTAACGAAGTGGTATTTTAAGAATGGAACCTTCAATTTCAGGTATTAAAGTGTACAAAAATGATGTAGTGTTTTTAAAAATATGTGTGAAAATATTTTTGACGATTTTTTTAAAAAAGTTACAAAATTGGCCTATTTTTGATGTTTCGTGAACCATAACTTTTAAGTTAGTTAAGGCTGGGTTTTGAGTCTTATATTTTCTAAAAGTATAAAGTCTTAGCTTGATACTGCAAAAAAGAAAATTAGCAGTTTTGTTGTTCCATTTTTTGCTATTAACATTTTTCTGTTTGAAGTCGTGTTTTTTAAAAATCATGTATTTAGCAAAACTGACGTTCGTTCAATGCTTACTATTGTTGTTATTGTTGTCGGAGATAGGTGCGTGAAAGAGTTTCAGTCATTTTTATTTACGAGAGTGCTAAAATATTTTTGTACTACTCCTACAATACAAAAATTTTTAATTAATGATCCCGAAATCATAAAATATGCCCTTTTACCAATTAGAGAACTTTCAGAAGAAGCTCAGGAAGCCAGAAATAAGGATTTTAAAATTTAAAGGGAACACTTTGCTCGCAAATGCAGCCGAGAAAAGTCGAATGAAGATATTCTAAATAGATTTTTTCTCAGTTCAGATCCATTCATATCTAGTATGAATAAACAAAATGAGCGGAAAGAAAAGCGACAATTATCAAATTCCGAACTACAGCTTTTGCTATCGCCTATTATTTTTCAAGAAATACATGAAAGTGAGAGTAATGATAGCGAAGATTATGATGATGAAGATGAGGATGAACATTATATGGTTTCTTTTTAAGTGTATGACAATTATTGATAAGCAAAAAAAATTATAAAAATTTATTTCGTTACTTTTTTCTAAAAGTTGTAAAATTCTCGAAATCCTTCTAATTGGGTTCAGACTTTAAATTAAACTTATATTCATATTTATGCAAAGTATATATTTATTTTTTTTATTTTTTAGAAAGAAGACAATCTAAGCTTTTGTTTGCTTCTCATTTTTTAAAAAATCACTTTCCGTTTTAAAATTACGGCGAAAATTCTGAAATAAACTAAAATATTCGGAAAAATAAAAATGTCTATAAATTCGTATGTTTTTTTCAGAATATGCCAAGTGGGCTGCACAACTATTACTTCAACATTTCCGCAGTCGCCTGTTCAACCTAACCTAACCTAACCTAACATGCCTTTTTATGCATGTTTAAAGATTTGAAAAAAAAATTTCAAAAAAATTTAAATTATGGCTCCCATGAATTAATCGCCACTTTCGGTATCATCGAACTCACTGTGCAGCGTGTCGATCGAGTTTTCAATCTCCTTATTTTTATTAAATATGAAATTTTGCTTACAACTAAAAAGAATTTTAATTTTATTTTTTGATGTGTGCGTTCTGTCTTACTCTGACGTGTTTTCGCCTTTTCTAATAAGATAATAATTCCCTTATTTCATCATTAAAGAAACATAAAAAAAGTCACAGGGTGCCACACAACCTATATCGACACAGCAAAAGCAATTATTCTGTATCATATTTTGGAACCCTGGGAATGGCAAAACTAGCTATAAAGCAGATATCGTCTTTAAATAGCGCATTTATGACAACGTTGACATCGAATTTCGGAAAAATCAGTCTGGTCGGTTTAAATCGCTTCCCATTTTTGCATACTTTGTTTTGGCTAAACTGCAATTGTCGCTATATCCCAAAAATTAGAACATCTAAAGACTTAAAACCTACTATAAAATTGTTGTAATACAATATCTGATTTCTAAAAGGATCTGATTGCCCAGGGGCACAGGCAGTGGTAGCCCCCATACAAAAGCACCATATATATAAAATTTTGGAGGCGCAATATAACGAAAGCCATAACTGCTATCGACTTCAATATTCCTACCAAAATAAATCGCACAGTAATATCTACATTTTAAAAATAAGTGTTTAATTGAAAGCACTGCTGGGGTAGCCCAATACATGTCAAATAAAAAAGCAATAACTTTGCACAGGATTTTTGAAGTTTAATGCTGTTTTTTTGTGATCTCGTTTTTATTATTATACAACATGCCAGAAGGTACAAAAATAAAATAAACATTAACGGTAACATAAATAAAAATTGAAACTTTAAAAATTCAATGCCTCTGTGGTCCAGTGATAGAATATCAGCCTGGCAATCAGGAGGTGCGAAAGCGTACGTCTTGCAATTATAAGGTCCCATGTTCGAATTGTTGTTTAGACTTGTATTTATACACAGAAAGAAAACTCGCTTTCTAAAATCAAGAATTTTATTCTTGAATTAATCCAAAATCTTTCTTGAAATTTTTAAGTACGATCCGTACTTACATTATCTTAAATCAAGCCTATTTGGATTGCTTTACCAAATCAAGCAGAAAAAAACTTGTTTTAATATATTATTTTACATTTCAAAACAAAATTTCTCGGTGGCCTAAATGTAACGCGCTTGTGCTGCAGTGCAGAAAGTCCCTGGTTCGAATCTCAGCTTTGGTAAGGACAAAAAATTAAATTTTTAAATTTTAAATATTAAGTATCTATAAAATAAAAATAAAATATATAAAAATTTTTCTTCTTTAATAAAAAGCCCCATAAGTCAAAAAAATTACATTTCATTTTCGAATTAATCCCGTTTACGGCTTAAATCAATCTTTTTCACGCTTAAATCAAGTACGGTTCCGAGCTTAATTCAATCCTTTTTTGGCTTAATTGTGGCTAAAAGTAAGAAATTCGTACTAAAAAAATCGTACTTGGAGTAAGAAATTTCGTACTTGGTTTAAGAAAAACCGTACTCACCGTGCTTTTGACACCGCTATGGCTTGATTTAAGTAAAGTTTACTTAGATTATTTTTTCTGTGTACTTAAATTCAATAACTCAATAATAAATAAATAAACATAAATAAAGTAAGTAAACTAAAATATAAATGATAATAAATAAAATAAATAAATAAATTTAATAAATCAAATAAAGTTTTTTTGAATTTTTAATAACTTGACTTATATTTTAAAATATACGTGTTAAATTAAATTTTTTGTCTCTTAATAAAATCAATTAATTAACACAATAATTTTTTTTTTAATTTTTAACCAAAATTATTTAATTATATATGCGAATTTTTTAATAGGTTATAATCTAAATATATTTTTACTCAAACCCAACAATTATTTAATTAAAAAATTTTTTATTTTTTTTTGTGTAACCTTAATATTTAAGAAAAAAAATATTATAGATTTGATCACAGGTAATGGTAAACCGGCTACTAAAAACTCAATATTATAATATCTTTACCATGTTGTAATTCAAAACTATAAAAGCTATCGACATTAAGCCATGTGCGAAACCTCAAAGTGTTAATATTTAAAGCAAATGTTATAACCAACTTCATGTAAAGTAGTAGATTCAGCCCAAGGTTGTTCCGCTGCAAAAACCTGCAGCTAAATCAAAATATATCGTAAACTGTAGTCATGTGTTAACATTAAAAACAAAATAAAAAAGTGCCTTTCCAAATCTGAAGTTTTTCAAGATGACATAATAATTTATAGTTAATATATTTTTGTCAAAATGCCAATAACATCCCCTTTTATTTATAATCCAAAAAATTTAAGATTTTCTCTTTTTTTTAAATATTATTTTATTAATTGAAATTTGAGTTTTTTTTCATATTTTTTGCACCAAACTAACCATTTCTAAGCATCTTCTCCTATCTGTTGCTTTTATTTAAAGTTAAGCGTTACGATATAATAAAACAAAATAAAATTCCAGGAATATGATTGAATAAGCGACTATTTACTTCACTACTACATTAACATAAATTTTTTTATTTTTGTCATATGAGCGCAACCACTATCCTTTGTGCTTACGATGGGTCTACTTCTCTACGATTGTTTAGTTTTATGCCACCAACTTCTGTATGTGTATGCGGAGCATAAATACTATCAATCTATTTCCTGACAAAGACCCCCCCCCCCCTCCCTGCCACCACTGTTCTCTCGGCATAAGTTGGTTTTTAGTGTGATATAAATTGTGGTGTAGGGTAGAATATGGCCGGGCTTAACCTTTCATAACTTTCTTACTTGTTTTTGCTTTTATTTTTCTTGCATGTCAAATTTACTAAAGAACACACAAACATTCTTAACTTTAAAAGTCATCACCACAAACACTGTCATCATGATAATTTTTATTGAAATCTGAAAACTAACACACCCCCTACTTACTTTTTCAGATACGATCATAATTCTAACGTAATAGAAACATTAAAGATAATCATCTTAGTTAATTTGTTTTTAACACGCTTCAAGATCCAAACGAACACAAAAATACAAGAATTTCTGTACGGGGTCAATTAAGAGTTATTGTTGTGAATCATCCCTGCAGGAAATGTCAATAGTGAATCACTATATATTCACTAATGACATTGTCACCAAAACTACTGACAATAGACATTTAGCATTTGAGTGTAATTTAAAATTTACTACTGATATTGATACTATTGACAAGGTAGTTGTAGACATTGGAACCAGTGATAAACTAGTACTTGAAAATAATAATTTAAAAAGACTATTATGTAGCTGAAACATTGTAGCGTTTGACGGCGAACTATAGCGTTAATTTGCTTCTGACAGTTTTCTTTTCTGCTTATCATAACTTAATATAAAACTGTAGACGTATTGTTGACAATGTCGCCAAAAAGGCACCATAATAGTCGACAAAAGTGTTGACATGGGGACACTTGTTCCCAAGTTTCCTTCAGGGATATTAGTCCAACACATACATGAATACATTCATACACTCATAGACATTTAAATGCTTATATCAGCTTCATAAGGAAATAAATAAAGTGAAATAACATTAAGTTTTTTTTGACAAGTGTTCTAGTAAGTAAATCTAGGAAAAGTGTGTTTAATTCCAGCAAAAACTTAGTCGTTTTAAAACAACTTACTTCTCAATGACTTTATATATCGTCGACATGGTTTAAAAGTTGTCAGGTAATGAAAAAATTTTTTATGTGACATTAGTTTTATAATTGCTTAAACTCATTTAATTTTAATATTTCAAAGCAGTTTTTTTACTAAAATAAATAATAAAAAAATTTTAAAGGTAAAATGATTCTCTTTTATTAAACACTTGACATCAAAATAACAAATTACATATAAAGTAATCAATGGGTTATTTGGGTTCTTGATAGTAGAAAGTAATTTAATGTATTTAAAGTAATAGCTTATTGAAGTCCCAAAATGTAAGCAAGCATGGTAAGTATTTATTTAACTCTCTATTTGAAAGCGAGCGTCCTCCATTGCCATTGTAAAAATAATGAGTTAAAGCGTTTTTAGCATTTTAGCTCATTACAAAGCCACGAAAGCTTTTATTGGGGCTTGCCATCTCATGTTTCAAATGCCACATTTTTTGTTTACATTGTCCATGAAAATATCAATTTAAATTAATTTTAATTGGTATTTCACAAAGTATGTTATCTGTCGTATTGTATTATTTGTAAGAAATTGCTTTGCCCATCTGGTCCAGCCTGGGCCATTAAAGTCTAGAGATCCTGTCATTTGCCCTGTGTTTCCAGGTGTGGCCCACTTTGTCCATTATCCAAGTCCCTATCAGCTTATAATAGAAACTCAGTGGTGGCCTCACCAGCTCACCACCAAGTCCAATATCCCTGGGCCGATTCCTTCATTGCCAGTCCATTGGCAATCTCATTACCGAAAATTTCACAACTCAACAGAGTCTAACCCTGCGAGTCCCAATGATCGCCCTAAGAGCACATCTGCAGTCGCCCACGAATCAAGACCTGACATTATGTCCCTCTAAAGCCTTAAGCGCGCCCTGACTACCAGCGTAAGTTGTCACGTCCCCTTACCCAGGATTCCAAAGAAAAGTTTTGCTACCGTATAGTCCGTTCCACCTGACCACCGCAGATGTCGACTATCGCCGACCCTTTCCAAAATGACGGAATGTCCATCCGAACCTTCCCCACGAACACCTGACTCACTTAGTCTAAACAAGTTCCTAGCCGCCATTCCAGCAACAAAATCCTCGATGGGAAGAAGATGTAAAACGATATCCAGCCCTGCCAGTGGTGTGCTATTCCGGGCCCCTGCAATGCCTAATACAACACATCTCTGGACCTTCGTCAAGAGCTTCCTTATGTCGCCCCTCTCTAGGGCCCTCCATTATACAAGGCTGCCGTACGTTAGAATTGGTCTTACAACGGATGTGTAAATTCAGGCCACCATAGCCGGTTGCAACCACCAGTTCCTACCTATGGTGTTCCTATAGGCATAAAAGGCATTGATAGCCTTCCTAACCCTCTCGTCTGCGTTCGCTCTCCAAGATAACTTGCCATCCAGGTTGATACCCGATATCCGCTAGCTTCAGCTAAGCCCCGTCAAGCTCTAACAGCTCAAAATCCGCCACCTTGTACTTTCTGGTAAAGAAAACTAGCTCCGTCTTTTCTGGGTTAACACTAAGTTCCTTATCCCTGGCCCAAGCAAACAAATCGGGTGATGCACTCTGCATTACCTCGCTCATAGCGGACAAGAATTTTCCCGTCACTAAAACCATGATATCGTCTGCATAAGCCACTTCCCGTTGACTACCAAAATACACAATAGTTGCGACAACATCTCTCCCTGTGGTACAGTGTTATTTCACTCCAGAATTAATGCACTGGAACAGCTGACAGAAGGAAGCAAAAAACAAAGTTTATTTTCAACAATGATTTACATCTTTGGGGGAATAGGTAATTACACATTGAAAACTTATAAAAATATTTTACTCAAAAAGATTTGAAGAAAACAATAAAGATAAACAAAATTAAATCAGATAAAATTTTCTTTTAAAAATGAATCATAAGACTAAAAATTTTGTTTTAAATTAAAAATACAACAAATAATAAAAACAAATAATTTTTTTTGTCGATTAAACGAAACCAAAAATAATTACAACAACTGCTATTAATGACGTACGAACATAGTTTTAGAGAAAAATAATCAAAATTTATTTTTAAAACACTTATCTGGCAAATTTTCCGTATATTTTTTTCTTTTTATTTTCAGAAAAAAAATCTTTTTTTTTCCTTTGCTTACCTGTTGGTTTATTTTTATCTTTTTACC
Source organism: Melanophora roralis (assembly GCA_963583895.1). Lineage (NCBI taxonomy): Eukaryota > Metazoa > Arthropoda > Insecta > Diptera > Rhinophoridae > Melanophora > Melanophora roralis. The sequence continues at coordinate 91,140,853 of OY757187.1, read as the reverse complement.
TTAAAAAAATTTAATCAAACAAAAAAAAATTAAAAATTGACAATTAAAAAAATTTTTTAGGAGACAGTGGACAAGTTTAAAAAATTAAGAAAATTTGTAAGAGAGCACTGCTTACTCACTCTCATTTACAATGAGAAAATATAATTGTATCTAGCAGGTTGTTTGAGAATTGTATCTTAAAGATTGTTATTTTAAAAACAAACTGTTGATTGGCTTAAACGCGCTTGCGCCAACCTAACAGCTTGAAAATGGCTACATAACGGGGAGTTTACTTAAACATCCATTGGATACATAAATACTAACAGATACATTTATCAGATACATTAGTTCTCTGGTTGTTTTTGTTTTTAATTAGAGGGAGAATATAAAAAAGTGAGTACAAAAGAGAGCCAAATAAAATCGAATAGGGGAAAATTCGAACGTAAACTCGAAATTCGGTATAGGATTGTGAACACACAAAGGGGCATTTAGTTAGATTCAATTGCCCATACTATAGGAACGAAAATGTATCTTATAAGCTTTGGCCGGTTTCATTCATAAAAACCAATTGAATACTCATCTCGTGCTTCAGTTGTGTTCGAACAAGCTAACGTGACGGTCTAACCAACTACCACTATACACTTTCTTTTAGATATACCCTACCAATAGTGAAGAAATAAAATTTCAAATCAGACATTTGGTTTATGAACAAAGATACAAAATTATATCAGTTCAGAATATTATAAAAATAATGCAAAACCAATGCAAATGTGAACATTGAACTGTCTATCTAAGAGGTTATTACAAAAATATATAATTTTTTGTTAAAAAAAAAACAAATTATAAGCAAAGTGAAACTACAAACAAATAAATAGTTTTTAAAAAAATTGTATTCAAAGTCTAATAAGAAAGTGTATCTTAAAGATATTTTCCACAAGATATAAAACTATAATAAAACAAAAATTTTGACAAAAGGATTTATTCGTTAATGGCTAAAAAGGTAAAAAGCCCTAAACTTGAATACCGCAACTTTACATTTTATGAATGAATTTTCTTTTAGTCAATAGCGAGACTCAAACAGAAAAAGCTCTCTTAGTTGCAAACGGCAAAAAATAAAAAAAAAAACTTTGTGACGTATTTTGTGCAAAAAAAAAAAAAAAATAGTAAGATACAAAAAGTAATAAAAACATACAATAAAAATTTATATACATACACACAAACATAAGTACTACATGTATATATTTTCCCGTGTATACATACATACATATATACTTTTATCGATTTCTTTAGTTGTGTTCTAAGGCTCTTACGTCTTTAAGACTAAAAATATAAATTATTTAGTGAAACTTAAATTTAATCTGGTGCAAAATAAACAAAATCATAAATTTAATTTTTTTATTGCTTTTCATTTAATTTTTTTTTTTGGGTGAAACAAAAAACAATAATTTTAAATAATTATAAAAAAGAAAAAATAATAAAATATTTGCTACTCAGGCTACTGCGAAAATTTTTCAAAAACAACATTTTTAATGTTTTTGCTTATAAAAAGTGTAACCCTACGACAGAAATTTGCAATTTAAGTTAAAACTAGTGACTGAATTAATTTGCGGCACTTTTCTATTAATTTCTGCTGGTCCATTATCTTCTGCACGTGCCAATAATATCCAGGTGGGTGTTTAGAATAAAAAAGATTTTCTTTTAATTGCTAAAATACATATAAAAACAAGACAACAAAAATATACACAAAAAAAGACGTTTTATAGTCAAAATTTTAAGTGGCAAGATCAAATTAGTTAATTGTTTACAAATTGGAGTGAAAAAAATATTGCAACAAGGCGTTGGGGAACAACTTTTTTTTTAATTTCCTTTAAAAAAACCAAAGTTTCCGAAAGAACTATTAAATTTATATTTTTTTTATTTATAGCAAAAAATTTTGAAAATTTTCAAATCATAAAAATAAAGTCTTGGTTTAACGTTTCGTAAATGTAAAAATTAATTAAGATGTTATTAAATATGTGTATAAAAAAATATAAAAAAATTGTTAAACAAAACTTAATAAAATAAATAAATATTTTTAAAATGAATATTATTTCTAGGGTGACCATTCCTACTGATTATATCAGTAAATGTACTGATTTATCATTTGGTGTACTGATTAAAAAAACTGGGTACTGGAAAGAAGTACTGATTTTTCAAGATAACTTGATTTATAATATTATTTTTATAATTTGTAGCAAAACATAAATATTTACATAATCAAATGTGTTTAATAGTTATAATTTTAAAAATATTAAAAATAATTTAAGGCAACAGATTTTCATATTTTAAAACAGTTTATTGGGGAAATGATTTATAAAAAGTGAATAAAGAATAAATTAAAATGCATTCCAATTAATATAATATGAACTTCAATATTTATGGTTAAACTATCTGCATCTTTAAAAGGTTACTTTTACAATATTTCAGTGATTTAAAAAATAGCTAAAAATCAGCTATTTCAAAAAAAAAATTAATAATTGGGGTGATTTTTTGGTAAAGGAAATTTAACTGTTACAAAACTTATTGTAAAAACATATCCCAGAAAAAACTTACATTGACTTGTAATGAGTTAAAATCCAAAAAAAAAACTCTAACTCATTAGCATATTAACCCATTTTTTTAACATGCCTATGACATTGGAGGCAAGTACTTACCATGCTCGCTTACAAAGAGGGACTTACATAAGATACTACTTTATTGACATTAAAAAAACCTTTTCTTGGGGACCCCAGTTACTCATTGTTGCATTCAAATTTTTTTTCTTTGATGTTTTGGTTAAAACTGGCTTAAAATATTAAGTTCAAATAATTGGAGAAATTGTCGAACTAAAACTATCTGCCTAAATTTTATGTAAAAAATAACTCATTATCTAACAACTGCTAAGTAATACAGATGGTATGAAATATTAGTTGAAAAGTACGAAATTTGTAATGCCTAATCACTTCCAAGTTGAGATGTTTTTTTTTTTGACAAAAATCTTCAAAAATGTGACATGTCTTTTGATTACAAGAATACAATGACACCCAGACAGGCGGACGGACATGCTGTGTTTGTCTCAGAAAGTGCTTTTAAGTCAATCATTATATGTAGTTGAAGGTCGAGCCTAAGCTATAAAACTCAAAAAATACTTTTCTTTTTCTTAGCAAAAACATATAAAAAGCGTACAGATTTTGGTCCCGAAACGAGTGGTCACCCTAGTTATCTCTAAATCTTTAAAAGATATTTGAAAAAAATATGTTTTTCGTGTGATAATAAGCCAAATGTGATAAAACATAATAGAAAATAATGCTGCTAATTGGCAAAAGCAATTGTTTAAAATGCAACTGGTCGGTCTGAGCTATGGAAAATTCTATAGTAGTCTAAGAACCACCTTAAATTATAGCGATTGAAATTTGTCGATAAGAGCATGTCTGTCCGTCTGTTGGTTGTCTTTATATTCTTGTATATAAAAAAAGTGGCCGATCAATATTTACTGCAGAAAACATATTTTCAAAAAAAATTTCTTGTAACTTTTTGGAGAGCAATCAATTGATTCAAAATTAGAATTTAGAGATAAAAATAATTTTAGTACCCTTTCTGCTGCTAAAAAAAATACTTAATTATTTAGTTTTGCTCTAATTTTTCGAGTGAAAACAATATATCTAAAATATTAAATTATTTTAAAAAGCAATACTTTTCAATACAAAAATTTTTGATCGGTACACTAAATAAAAAAATCAGTATTTGTATTGATCAAGTAAGAATGAATGGTCACCCTACTTATACAGAGAATAGTCCTAATTATGCTTTTTTAAGCCAACAACGAGAAACTAATATAACTCCTATTGTGATTGTAAAGAGTTAACAAAATTTTTAATTTATTACACATAATTGAATGAGATTTCTCAAAATATTATTAATGCAGTAAAACAATTTTCTTATTGGAACATTTTCAAAATATTTCTCCGTCTTCTTAAGGAACACGAACGTATTTTAATTTTTGTCGTTTATGTACTTTTTCAAAAAGAAACTTACAGGCGAATTCTGTTTTAGCTTGGCTTAAGGGTCTTAATGCCCAAAAACATTAGGAAATATCACAGATCAATATTTCTACTCCCCACATAATTTTCTTGTAACCGTTACCAGCCTGTGAGCTCGTTTGGTGATTGTATATTGACGTCTAACCAGATTCGTAACTCGATCCGACGTCAGCTTGTTTTTTAGAAATATCTCAAATAATTTCGACAACTTTGGCAGACTGTTTACATTTTCAAAAATCAGGTGGAATGGGAGCTCCAAAATAAAAGGGCCAATTCTGTCAAATTTTAGATATGCTTTAAATTTCTCATTGAATTTATTGTTCATATTAGATTCCTTTTTACTTTTAGATTACGTTAGGTAAAACAGGCTGCTCCGGAAATGGTGAAAAAATTAGGTGTATCCCACTTGAGTCCGTTTCTTCGGTGATACCTGGAGAAGAGAAAGATAGGAAGAGAAAAATACATCAAGTTAGATTAAGTTAGCTTAGATTAGAAAAATTTGGTCAAAATACAGACAAATATATATGGTTGGTAATAGTTGGTAGTGGTACCTGTCCCCGAACTAATCAATATTCTTGACAAATGATGAGAGACTATGTAGTCCAGTGTTGGCTGCATCCGACAGGGCTTTCAGTCTGTCTAAACCGAATAAAAGCACAAGAAGTGCTTTATATTTTTAGCCTCTTTTTGCATCTGACAGCTTTTACAGAAGTCGTTGAAAGGCATTCCCAATCTACTGGCATAAGTACCAAGTAGACAGTGGCCGGTAATTGCAGCCACGGTGTCCCTTATCCTTCGCTTATCCAAATCAAGGAGAGGCTTTGAATGTTCCAAATCTAACCTTGACTAGGTTTTCATAGTAATTTTTTATCTGGGCACGTTCGGCCATCTGGTCCCTGCGATTCTGCCTGCGTATAGCTCTAGTGGAACTTACCGAAAGAGAGAAAAATGGCACAGAAGTCACCGATTGCCCTATCGTCGAATTTCGCATCATTCCTATTAAGTATATCGGCAACACAGTTGCCCAAACCGGTCCTGTGGCCTTTCACCCAAGCCAGGGTGATGTTAAAATGCATCGCCATTCAGTTCAAGGATGCCCGGAATTTCTGGCTTAGTTATATATCAGCAATGGACCTGATGATGGCACGGCTGTCGATACTGATTCTGATATTCCTATCGAATATCTTGTAGTTCCGTATCCAGTTAGCCGCTTTGCCTATCGCAGACAGTTCAACCTGCAGTATACTGCATTCTGGAACTCTAAACAAAAACCGCACTCCTGTTTGTACAATGAATATTTTTTCACCAGCACCAGTTCCCCCGTCAGATCCATCCGTATATACTTGTAAGAAATTAATATTTTCCGTTAATGTTGAACCAAATTTATGTAAAAAAGCAAGTTTTTCTTCCGATACTTCGAAACCAGCTACGGGCTTTTATCATCAGTACCATTTGAAAGGTAGAAGTGCTTTTTTGCTGTAAACATCCCCTATTTCATTTACATGTTATCTAGAAAGGCAAACGGAGTTTCTTTTATTTAGCCTGTTCTTAAACATATTTTACGCAGCATGATCTTAAAGTCAAAGTTCCTTAAAATTTAAAATTGTAAGGTCACACCCATCACAATATTGTGGTGGTCAATGAGAGCAAAAATCATATTTTTACAGTGACTATCTGCAAATTACCGTTTATATACTATTCATGGAAATCTAGCATTTAATTAAATAAAACTTTAAATTGTTTAAGTTATGTGCATAAGTCTGTGTAAAATGGTCACACCCGCCACAATGGAATTTCCCTTCTACCTATTTGGTAACTGTTTTCAAACGTTATCAAGATTTAATTGTAGCAAGATTGTTTCTATCCTGTATAAACAAACATATAATAAAAAATACTTTTCTTAAGCGCATTTACAGGTTTTCATAAATTTTTTAAGAAATTCTTTAAAAATAAAAAAAATTTAAAATTACCTTTACGCTAAGATCCATATTGTCCATAAGTGCGTTTTGATTATAAATCGAAAATATTTTTTCTTTGCTTGAATTACAGCCACAAAATAGATTTTATTGTTTCAATTACCAAAGGTGTAAAGACCCACCAGTTTTAAAGGTGTTAAACCAAAAGTGTAAAAGTAAAACAAAAGTGTTAAATAAATAAATCCACAAACATAAAACAAATTTTTTAAATAAATACACACCGGCTACTTTATACGTCATTTATTACTGTTCAAAGAAAATTCTTTAATCTTATAGTTAATGTTTAATTTAAAAAATAAATATTAAAAGAAAATATAACTCAAAGACAACAAGAAAATAATAAAGAAAATGGCATGACAAGAAGCTGCTATTTTTTATGGTAAAATAAATTTTAAAGATCATGAGATGAGTAGCAATTCATAAGTAGTGCAGCCACTAAGTATTTATGCACTTTGTATTTCGTTAGATACAAACATGTATATTTCTGCAATTAAATAAATCATATTTAAAATATAATAGAATCGTTTTTTATTCTTAATACCAGCAATCCTTGTGAAAAAAAGATCATCAGCCAGAAAAAGTGTTTTAAACGTCTGTGTGTAATAATCTTCATAATTTAGGATCAATTTCTAAAAAAAAAGTCGTCGTCTGATCCTCTAAAGCCATTTTCATTAAACGCTTGAGGTAAACTAAAAATGCTTTTATACTTTTTCTACGGGGTATTCAGTACGGACACTTGAAAACTAAATGTTTTAAACTATTTTCATAGTAACGTGTCCACATCAGTCAGTCCGTCAGTCAGTCAGTCACACCCCACTAAAGCGCAAATATTTTGTTTTGTTGGCGACACTACACCTATATGTCTTGCTTTAAAGTGAGTTTTTTTTTCTTTTTTTTTTCGTTAAAAAAATATATTAAAATTAATGAAAAAGTCTTAAATAATAAAAATAAAAAACACAGTACTTGTAGTCATAACAACAAAAAATAATTGTTGTTTTTTTAACTCAGACAATAGGATTAAAATAAGTAATTTTTTATAAAAAAAATAAGAAAATCTTCTTAAAATCTGCCTAATTACAAACAACAAAGTTCATAAATTGTTTTGACAATGCCGTCGGTAATTAATCTTAAACTAAATGAGAATTATAGAGGCTGTACCAATAAATAGTTTCAAAAGTAAACAAACTAATTAGTTTGCTTAACTTAAAAGTTTAGAATTTTAAGAAAAAAAAAATTTAAGAAAAATAAAAACAAATTGGGGCAAATATTGTTGACTACAAAGAGTGCAGAAAAATAACTAATCATTGTATTACGGGGTTATTCAATATACGCCACACTAGCCATAGCAATACTATTTTTTAAAAAAAAAGGGTTGCTTTACTTCCCAGTTTTATCTCAATAAATGTTTTACAAATATTTTATCAAAAAAAAATTTCTTATATTTATTTTATTAAAACTATTTATTTTGTAATTAAAAAAGAGCAAAAAGCTTAAAAACTAAATGTCACACATTTTTATTTTCAATATTTATATTTTTACACGATTTGTACTGAAGTGATTTTTTTTGGCTGTTGTGTAGAGTTGTTGCCATGAAATGTTACACCATTTCATGAATTTTGTAGCCACCATTTAACATTAATGACCTGCTGAGTGACTGATTGTCGTAAGTTGTTGTCGTAAGTGTTGCTGTTAAATGTATCCCGTTTTTTGTTGTTTAAATATTTTTAAGGGGAATTAAGTTTTTGTAAACGAAAATTAAATCTATAAATATTTAAATATTAAATTAAGGTCTTGGCTTATTTAGAGTTGATGGCCAAAACTATGTTAACTGAAATGATTTGGAATGTTTGGGTATTAAGTATGAGTCATATATATTTACTTTTAAACCTAAAAAAAGGGTTTTGAACTAAATTTTTATTCAAAACTAGTATTCAAAACATTTTTTAATTTCAAACTACTTATGACTATTTGCGTTACAGTTGTTTTTTTTTGTACTAAAAAATTATAGAGAGTTTTATGGTGTTTTTCTTTCTGGCAAAAATGTTACATTAATGCTACCATTCGAGCGGGTTTATGTTCCATTCTAAAAATACATGCAAGAGTGAAAACAGTTATCGTGTTCCTTTCTGAACATGTTGCACAAATAACTGGCAAGAGTGTAACATATCTCACCCCCAATTATATTTCAGTGTAACAAAGTACCATTTTTTACAGCTGTGTTATGTAAGTAAATACTTTTTTATACAGACGAGTTTTTAACACAGAGTGCAGTTTTTATTAAAATCAAGCAATTTTCTGTTCCATTTAAACAAAAAAAATGGACAACTTTTTAAGTGTGTGTGTAAACTGATTAAATTGTTACACATACTTATTGAAACATTTTTTTTAGAATGGAAAACACCATTAGATTCCGGTTTGCCTGCCAGATTTTTTTTGCCCAAAAAATATTTTTTTATCTGTATTCAGTTGGCAAAATTATTTTTATTTTTCAATTTATATAACAACCAATTCTATTAGTAATAATCATAAGTTTTTTTCTGTGATATTAATTTAATATACAAAACAATTAATTAAAAAACAAATAAATAACAACAAAATTTTAAAAATATTCATATTTCTTACTAAAAAATTATTATTAAAAAATAGTTATTATTTTTTAAGAAAAAAAAATTTACTATTTCACTTATCTCTCCAATGCCTTGTCTCCAATTTCACTTTAGAATAGTTTATTCTAAAGTAAAATAATATAAAATGTTTTTTTATTCCTGCTCAAAAACCGCCAACTTAAACCCGCAGACAGTGGATTAAACATCTTTTTTCAAACACAGCAGAAAAAACACATTCTAAAATCAAGAGATTTATTCTTGAGTTTATTCAAAATCGTACTGCAAATTTTACGATAACATCCGTATTTCAGTTTTCTTAAATCAAGTCTAGTCGGGACTACTTCAAAGTATCAAGCAGAAAAAACCTGTTGTTTTAAATTTATTTTAATATTTTAAAAAATAAAGTATCTCGGTGGCCTAGATGGTGCGGTGGTGTTGCAGTTCCAAGAGTCCAGGGTTCAAATCCTACCTACGGCAAGTAGGGACTAAAACTTTTATAATAATAAATAAGAAAACTCGTCTTTCTTAAAAAAGCTCCTTCAGTCAAAGAAATTAGTTTTCATTTTTGGATTCATCCTTTTGCGCTTAAATTAATTATTTAAGCTTTCATCAAGAACGGCTTCGAACTTAAATATGGCTAAAAGTAAGAAACTCATACTAGATAAATCGTACTTAGTTTAATAAAATCCGTACTCACCGTACTTTTGGCACCGGTAGGGCTTGATTTAAGTAAAAGTTAATTTTGATGTTAAACCTTAACAAAACTGTTTCCAAATTAACTGGCCTATTTTCTATTGCCTTAACAATAGATTTTAATATTACTTTTGTGTCCAAAGAGCCAATTTATTACAAAAAAAAATTATCAGTTATGTTTTTCGACAAAATATACATTGAAATACTCACATTTGGAAAATTACAGTGTTTTGTTTTCTTTTTTGTGTAACTAAAATATTTTTATATATTTTCCTTGTTAAGTGAAATTTTTAATTCTTTTTGTAATAATTTATTAAAACTGACTAATTAATTAATTTTCTTTTTTTAAATAGAAATAAAAAATATGTTGGTTTTAAAAATATGTTGTTTTTATGGTATAAATAAATTAAAACGAAGGCCATTTTGTGTCAAAAACATCATTAGTTAAGCATTTAAAATAAATAAAAAAAATAACTTAAATAAATTTTATATAAAAAATTATAAAATAAAATAAAATAAAATAAAATAAAATAAAATAAAATAAAATAAAAAATAAAACGTGCCATATACTAAATTTGTTTATTTAATCAAAAAACAATTAATAATTAATAAAAATCTAATTTCGCTATTAAAAAAATAGAATTCGTAAATTAATTGTGGTAATTTAAAGTCCTTCAACCGAAGTTTTCCTCCATCTACTTACCTTTTTTATTTCGCTCTGACCCCAATACGAAATGTCAAATTGTAAAACTTTTTATTATTTTTGTATTAACTTTTGCACCTTTCTTATGATTTAAATCAATCATACGCTGACAAATTGCATAAATCCAATCAAAATATTGGACATTTAACAATATTATTGTGTGTGTGTGTGTTTGTTTATTTTCTATTTAATCATATAACCACCAACAACAAATGTTAACTATTGGAGCCGTTAAGTAGACAATTCACATTTAGAGCTTATTTTATCGTTAAGAAAAAATAAAAAACTTTGTTTTTGTTTAAATTTAAAAAAAATATATATTTTTAGATGAGGTAAAAATATCAAACCTTAGGCTGTTTGCAAAGTACATTTCATTCAAATATCTATATCAAAACAAAAATAACAAAAATAAATATTTAAATAATTAAAATAATATTTTATATTGATTTATAGAGATACATATGTATGTTTTTATGTAGCACTTAAAAAAAATAAAAATATTGTTGTCAAAACCAGTTCGCAATAATAAATATTTAACTACAGACTAAAAATGGAACTTGGACTTATAATTGCAACACAAAGCGGCCAATATGGAATATATCTACATGTATTGCAATTATAATAAATTTGCATTTCTTTTCTTCTACTCGAAAATAATAAAGAGAAACAGTGAAAGAAAAAAGTAAAATTTCAATATTAAAAAATAAATTTTTTTTAAAACTATGGCGATAATCGACCTTTAATCTGGCCTAAGACAAGTTTATAATATTCTTATACGATTCAAATCCTATTACCTTCTTAATAAGAAGCATATATTTTTAATTAAACCCCATAGACATTTCCCTGGTACTATATATAGGATTCATACATGTCAGGAGGCAGTTTTATAAAAATTTTTATTATATTTTCTTCAATTAACGTATTTATTAAAAATTCAAAGTGGGACCTAAGTAATTATTTAATTATCCAAATAAATTATATAAGTTTTTATAGAAATTTAACTAGAGTAGTGATGCTTATTAAAAAATTCTTTAAAAAAATAATAACTTTGCATCATTTTTGTATTTTTTCTGTGTACTTGTGCAATAAATTTTAGGTTTTTACCTTTTTACTTCCACCTTGGATTATTTTGCAAAATACTTAAGTAAATTTAAAAATTTGCGAAAAAAAAAGGTTCAAAACGGTACACAGGAAAAAAAACGTATTAAAAAACAAAACAAACCTGCAGTTTACTGAATTTATACAAGGTGGGTCAAAAGAAGTAATCCCATGTTGCTTAGCTCTCTTTTTTTTAATTCAAAAATTTCGATTCTGTTTTTTGATTATGTTTGTTTGAACCTTTAAAATTTTATTGTTCAAGATAATATCGGCTAATTGAGCGCCGTCGCTCGCTATACGGGCTCATTTTATTGCATTTTTCATCACTTCGACTAGAACTTCTCGCACTCGTGTCGAATTTCGTCCTTGAGGGCTTCCAGGGTTTGGGCTTGCTTACGTAAGCACAGGACTTGAAAACTTCCTACAAAAAAGCCTGAAACGATTAAATCGTGCGATCTTGCGGGCCAATGTTAATCGCCAAAACGAGATATGAGGCTTGTTGGAACCACATGTCCTCCAGTCTTAATTTGTTCAATTGCGGCAAAAAAAAATCGACTAATATGGCCCTATAGCGCGCACCGTCCACTGTTGTCGTTTGAACAGCGGCGTTCTCGAAAAAAGTGGGCTAATGACTCCTCCAGCGTAGGCAGCGCTCTATGCAATAACTATGAGCGGTTGGTATTGCTCCTCGTGCATCACTCGTGAATTTTTGGTGCCCCAGAAGAGATAGTTTTGCTGGTTCACGTTCACGCTGAGGTGGAAATTGGGCCTCATCGCTCATTATGACTTCGGTCGAAAAATCGTCCACCTCGGTCTCGAGATTGAGGATAGTTTTGGCTTGGGTTACACGACGGAATTCGCGCTGCGCCAACACCATAGACGAATTGTTATGCAAAAAAATAGATACGATTATTTCGCGTTTTTAGAGTGTATCGCTCGATGACTTGTTTACTTGTATTCTAAATTTGTCCAGTTCACAAATATCAAAAGAGATTTGACATTGTCCGCCATTTGCAAAAATAAGAGCATCTCTTGGCCCACTTTGTAGTAAATTTAACAGTGGGCATCACTGTTGCCAATTTAGCTATTTTCTCGTCAAATCTAGCGTTTTTTCTATACACATTGCTATAAAATATCTGATTTAGCTATTAGCGGAAAATCTAGCGATTTTTTAAAGGTCAGTTTCAATTTTACTTAAATGTTATTACTTGTCAACATTGTTATAGCTTTATCCAAAGAAAGGTTAATTCACAGACAAAGTGTTTTTGTGTTTTGCTTTTTTGATCTACTGAGTTTGACACTAGGAATACTAAAAAATTTCATAGCAAATAAGCGGTATTACAAGTCTATCTTTGAAATAAATTTTGCAAAGTAAAACTCGAATAACGGTATTTTTAAACATACACTTACATATGTACGTATTCCCAGCATACCATATGCGCTCTAAATGAGCTCATAAAGACTCTTTTGTCGGAACGCTGACGCTCATAAAGAGTTCATAAAATAATCATAAACAGTCATAAAACGCTCACTTTTGAGCGGCTTTTTCCACTAAACTGGTCACTCATGAAAGAGCTCTAAATTTTATGCATAAAAGAGTATTTTATGACTCTTTTTTTAAAACGCATTTTGAGCTCTTATTCCAGTTTTCGTTTACACTCTCTCTTTCTAAAATACGTTCACTGTCACTATTTTCTTCAACAACACTATTGTTCTTTTCTTAAGTTGTTTGAACGAAGTTCACTTATTATTAATTTGCTTTTTTTTAGTTTGCTCTTTTTATTATTTCAATTACGTATTATTTTTGTATTTATTATAAGATAACTCACATTTTTGTCTTTACGCTTCCAAAAATATTCACTAATGAATCAATTTGAGCAACTTCTTTCTTCTGTTATCTGTCAGAGTGCAGAAATTACTCATAAAAAGCATATAAAATCGATCGTTTATGAGCTTAGAAATATGCACGCAGGAAACACTCACAGAAGCTCATAAAATCGCTCATATATGAGCTCATATATAAGAGCGCTCCGGTAATGGTATGCTGCCCAGCATACCATATGCGCTCTAAATGAGCTCATTAAGACTCTTTTGTCGGAACGCTGACGCTCATAAAGAGTTCATAAAATAATCATAAACAGTCATAAAACGCTCATTTTTGAGTGGCTTTTTCCACCAAACTGGTCACTCATGAAAGAGCTCTAAATTTTATGCATAAAAGAGTATTTTATGACTCTTTTTTTAAAACGAATTTTGAGCTCTTATTCCAGTGCACTGTCACTATTTTCTTCAACAACACTATTATTTTTAATATTACATTCTTGACTTTCTTTTCTTAATTTGTTTGAACAAAGTTCACTTATTATTAATTTGCTTTCTTTTAAGCTTGCTCTTTTCATTATTTTAATTATGTATTAGTTTTGTATTTATTATAAGATAAATCACAATTTTGTCTTTACGCTTCCAAAAATATTCACTAATGAATCAATTTGTGTAACTTCTTTCTTCTGCTTGGCTGGAATTTACCGTTATCTGTCAGCGTGCAGAAATTACTCATAAAAAGCACATAAAATCTATCGTTTATGAGCTCAGAAATATGCACGCAGGAAACACTCACAGAAGCTCATAAAATCGCTCATATATGAGCTCATGTATAAGAGCGCTCCGATAATGGTATGCTGGGTGGGATTCTTATAACTAATTATGTATCTATGCATGTATATGCATATCAGTTTTAAGTGGTGTAAGTGTATTTTACAAGTACAAATTAATAACCCTGTAGGAGATCTCACTAGTACCTAGCTAGTATTTTACTAGTACAAAAAGCACCAGTACTAGTTCTCAACTGTAAACTTTTCATACCATCTTAATGCTCAAATTAGCATTAAGTGTGTTTGGAAAATCACTAGTACAAATCGTTCTAAACATATACTAGTACACTTGGATCTTATTGGGTGCTTTAAAACCAGTTTATTTTAATAGAAAAAGTGTCAATATTTGGTGGTTTTCTCCTTCGTAGCCATTTAAAACTCGATCAGTCTGCAAGTGGTGCAATTGAACTACTTCAAGTACTGGTACTTATCAGCACTGGTACTTTTCTAGACAAACTTTAACCCTGTTAGTACTAGTTCTTGCTGTTCTAGTAGTTGTACTAGTATCTTTTAGACAATTAACGCTTGATCTCCCACAGGGAACTGCTGGAACTACGAAGTACCAATACCAATACTACTTAAAGTGGGTACCAATTTGACCTATGAAAATTCAGATGTAGAAGATTGACTTCAGATATTTAATCAAACAAACTATAATATCTAACATTGTTTTTCCTTTTTATTATGAACTAGCTGACCCGGTGAACTTCGTACCACCTAACAATTATTGAATATATGGATTTTTTTAAAAGCGTATAAAGTTTATTTAGTCAAATAGTTCGTTGGAATATATTTATATAGAAAACAAAAGTTCAAAAATAAGGCGTTTCAGGTAAAAGCTGTTAAGAAAGCTATGTATTTTCGTGCATGGGTTATGTTTAGGTTAATTCCCTTCAGTGCAGTACCTTGTGATACACCAAACTTTTGGTTGTGTTATTAGGCGCAAGTACAAAAAAAGCAGATGGTTTGCCCACACGTGAACATGCAACGTATATTTGGCCATGAGAAAAACATGTGTTTTCTAAGATCACAAATACTCAAGGATTGTCCTTGTGATTTGTTAATCGTCATTGCGAATGTAAGACGAATAGGAAATTAAATTTGCTTAAACTCAAAAGGCATATCGGTTGGTATCATCGGAATTATCGGTATGAGAACTTCTTTCCCTTTAAATTTTCCTCTAAGTATAATTGCGTGAATAACATGGCATATAAGTTTTGTTATTACCAAACGCGTTCCATTGCAAAGTTTTGGTTGGTTTGAATTTCGAAGCACGATAACTACGGAGCCAACCTTCAGTTGTAAGTTGTGCGGTGGTAAGCCAGGCACATCCAAGGAGCTTAAAACTTCAGTTGGATAGTTGGTGGCTTCATCTTCATTTGTTACACAATCAATAGATTTAAAAGAATGCAGAGTACCAACGATTTTATTCTGAACTATATAGTTTAAATCATCCATTACCGATAGTCAACAATTGGTTGGAGAAATCTTGAGCTGATAAATCGTTGAGCAATATAACTCTCACGTTTTCTGTCATCTGCAGTATCTTTGGAAAACGCCACAGACTTGAGGATTTAACGCAAACATTTTTTTGATTAGCTGCCGTCGATCTTGGAACGACTGGCAGTGTTTGGCGGAAATCACCAGACAGTAAAATCATTGCACCTCCAAAACATCTTGAGTCACTGCGCAGTGTGTGTTCTTTTAAGAGCTTCCATTGCGCGTTTGTGTGCCATTGTGCATTCGTCCCAGATGATGATTTTACACGCTACTAAAACTTTGGACATGGCGGAGTTTTTCGCAATGTTACATGTCAGTTGCTCCATATTTTCAAGGTTTAATGGCAACTTTAACGCTGAGTGAGCTGTGCATCATCTTTCTTACAATGTGGCCGCTATTCCAGATGAAGCTTCCGCTGCAACAATGTTGGATCTCGCACGAACAGTGGCTAAAATCAATGACATGACGAATGTCTTCCCAGTTCCACCGGGGGCATCCAAAAAAAGAAACATCATTTCCATCATTAATTGCCTTCGAAATTATATCATGGACTTCCTTCTATTGGAGGTTTAAAATGGAAACATTGGTTTGAACTAATTGGCTCAACTCATGTCGATCGTATTCAAGTTCACGCTTCAATTGTCAATTTAGTAGCTCATTCATTTCATGTTCTGGTGCTAGCAGTCCTAACCTGACTAATAAACTGCCGCAAAAGGTAACACATGTCTTCATTGACTTCAAGATTTGGATTTCTCGAGCAGACACGATATTGATGTAAAATGTCTTTTGACATATTGTCCTTGTATTTGTTCCGCAGGTCACATTGATTTGACGGGAAGCATGTCGAAATGATGAAATCAAATAATGTTCGTATCTGGCTTGGATATGCAGAAATAATTGCCTCAGCGATTGTCGTATCCCAATGAGGATCATTTTCAAACAAATTGAGTTCTTGACATGCATCACAAAATGTTGGGCAGACTATACCATAAACATTACGAAATGCTGCAAATGATGTTGGACCACGAACATTCACCAGCAACAACCGCAAAAAAAAACATTCATCATTCTTCGGATGAACTGTATAAATGCAACCAAGAGCATCACTTGAACGCAAGTCCGGATGCCCAGGAACCATAGTGCCTTTCTTTTGACGTTAAAATTTTTTGAAGAAGCGTTCCAAGTGTAATACCGTGGCATCTCCGAGTAAAGTAAAGTTCGTACAAACGGATCGCTTTGACAAACAGCAAAGAAACTTGTCAATGTTGTCGCTGGAGGTATTTCAGCACGTTGAACAATATTTGCCGCAGTGAAATATACTCGTTGGCCATTCTCCAGATGCACTGCTAAATGTGCAACAGTGGGATGAATAGGACATGAGAAATACGCCAAACCGCCTCATTGCAATTCACATATCGCCCAACTTGATAACGCGTAATTTCGTCGTTGCAATTGGATGCTAAAAAGAGCCATATCGCTGCCTTTCGTGACATATTTGCAATGTGTCTTAAATGATTTGGAAAGAAGTGGCAGAGCCCAACTGGTGTCAATCATAAAATCGATTCCTTTTACTTTCTTTGTAATAGTTTTACCGTTGTCATTGGGCCATCAACGCCGATACAGTGGATAACCGTCATTGCCAGTGATATTTTCCGCCGTCAACTTTCGTGGATAATGTTTGGAACACTTGCCGTCGAACATGCACGGAGATGGGGGGTTGATGGGGCCACACGGTCCATGAATCATATATGTAATTACAACATCATGTAGTTCTTGATCTGTTTCGGGATCAGGGATCTCAGCACTTTTAATATCATCTTTCTGGTCTGGTCGAAATTTTTCAACTAACTAAATAAGAATGTGTGCATATATATCCAGCATTGAGTATCTCCGAACACGTATTGCCTAACAATATATATAATCAGCAAACGAATTTTTTGCCTAAACACACACAATTCACAAAATATTATCCTTAGTAGCGCGTCAATAACGTTATAAACATGTTTTGTTTGTTTCTTTGATAATTGCTGAAAATTTCTGATCAAGCGTGAATAGAATAGCTGAGCCTATCGCATCTTTCATGATGGGAAGCTTTTACCAAGAAAAACTTCACAAACAGTTCAGTTTATAATGGCTTCATTTTTTTGTGGCCTTATCCGCCACTTGTAAATATTTTTTTTTATTTTATTAAATGTTTGTTGTGCTTACAAAACAATGTATAGAAAAAATTGCGTTAATGATTCGCTAACTGACAGACAGATTCATCATTGCATAAACTAAATGCAAAGGACAAGACTTCAAATATGTATTGGTTAATCTTGTAGCTTCTGAGCTAAAAAAAGATAGAACTGTAATTTTATTTACGCTCGAGAGGTTTTAAAGTTATGAATGCATTTTTCGTACTTTTTTTTAAATATTTGACCATTAGGGGCAACACAGAGTAAAAACCATATTTAAAAACTGCTTATATCCATTTTGTACCTTCGGAACTGAAAAAGATAAAAAGGGGCTCAAATTATATTTTGATATTGCGTTCGACAGGTCTCGAAAAAATATGATTATGAAATTTTGATAATTTTGATCCTAAGGGGTAAAAAGGGATAAACATTTTATTGGTAATTTTTAAGTTATTTTTGTTACTTTTAAACTAATAATTTAAATTGCGTTCAACTGGTTTAAGAAAAATATGAACACGTTTTTTGAAGTTTTTTTACAGTTATTGAAGCTTATATAAGAAATCATTTTTGTTGTATGGAAGGTGCCATACCCATTATTCCCTTTTTTCCTATACTCACGTCAATTATGTATATTAGCAAACATAAACATACATAGACAATTTTGAGACTCTAGCTTTAAGAATTATTGAAGAACATGTAAAAAAAATCAAATTGTACGGGAGGTGCCACACCAAAAAGTTTGGAGACCTTAGCTGTCACAGTTAATGAGATACACATATAAATATTTCCATGCTATTAGAGGTTCCACACCCATAGTTCACTTACTGCCTATACTAATCTTAGTTATGCATATAAGCATAATAAATACCCATATTAAATTTGGAGATTTCAGCTGTTACATTTATTGACATATATATGTAAGAGATTCTTTCTAGTAAAGGAGGTGGGTGCCACCCCTATTGTTATCTTTACGCCCAAACTCAGCTTAATTGTAAACATCAACATTGTAAGCACCTGCACAAAATTTTGAGACTTTAACCTTACAAAGCTGAATTATGCATATTACCATTATAAACATCTTTACAAAGTTTTGAGAGTTCAACTGTTACTGTTGTAGAAATATATACAAAAAACTATTTTCGTTATATAGGAGGTACCACTCCTATTTATTTTTTCCCGCCCATACAAAGCTCAACTATGCATATTAGCACTATTAACATCCGTACAAAGTTTGAAGACTTAAGCTGTTACAGTTGTTGAAATATATACAAAGAACTATTTTCGTTGTATGGGAGGTGCACCGCCTATTTATTTTTTCCCGCCCATTAAAAGCTCAATTATGCATATTAGCACTAAAACATCCGTACGAAGTTTGGAGACTTCAGCTGTTACAGTTGTTGAAATATATACAAAAAACTATTTTCGTTGTATGGGAGGTGCCACGCCTATTTATTTTTTCCCGCCCATAAAAAGCTCAATTATGCATATTAGCACTATAAACATACGTTCCAATTTCGGAGACTTCAGCTAGTACAGTTGTTGAAATATATACAAAAAACTATTTTCGTTGTATGGGAGGTGCCACGCCTATTTATTTTTTCCCGCCCATAAAAAACTTAATTATGCATATTAGCACTATAAACATAAATACCAATTTCGGAGACTTCAGCTAGTACAGTTGTTGAAATATATACAAAAAACTATTTTCGTTGTGTGGGAGGTGCCACGCCTATTTATTTTTTCCCGCCCATAAAAAACTTAATTATGCATATTAGCACTATAAACATACGTACGAAGTTCGGAGACTTCAGCTGTTACAGTTGTTGAAATATATACAAAAAACTATTTTCGTTGTATGGCAGGTGCCACGCCTATTTATTTTTTCCCGCCCATAAAAAACTTAATTATGCATATAAGCACTATAAACATACGTACGAAGTTCGGAGACTTCAGCTGTTACAGTTGTTGAAATATATACAAAAAACTATTTTCGTTGTATGGGAGGTGCCACGCCTATTTATTTTTTCCCGCCCATTAAAAACTTAATTATGCATATTAGCACTATAAACATACGTACCAATTTCGGAGACTTCAGCTAGTACAGTTGTTGAAATATATACAAAAAACTATTTTCGTTGTATGGCAGGTGCCACGCCTATTTATTTTTTCCCGCCCATAAAAAACTTAATTATGCATATTAGCACTATAAACATACGTACGAAGTTCGGAGACTTCAGCTGTTACAGTTGTTGAAATATATACAAAAAACTATTTTCGTTGTATGGCAGGTGCCACGCCTATTTATTTTTTCCCGCCCATAAAAAACTTAATTATGCATATAAGCACTATAAACATACGTACGAAGTTCGGAGACTTTAGCTGTTACAGTTGTTGAGATATATACAAAAAACTATTTTCGTTGTATGGCAGGTGCCACGCCTATTTATTTTTCCCCGCCCATAAAAAACTTAATTATGCATATTAGCACTATAAACATACGTACCAATTTCGGAGACTTCAGCTCGTACAGTTGTTGAAATATATACAAAAAACTATTTTCGTTGTATGGGAGGTGCAACGCCTATTTATTTTTTCCCGCCCAAAAAAAACTTAATTATGCATATAAGCACTATAAACATACGTACGAAGTTCGGAGACTTCAGCTATTACAGTTGTTGAAATATATACAAAAAACTATTTTCGTTGTATGGCAGGTGCCACGCCTATCTATTTTTTCCCACCCATAAAAAACTTAATTATGCATATTAGCACTGTAAACATACGTACCAATTTCGGAGACTTCAGCTAGTACAGTTGTTGAAATATATACAAAAAACTATTTTCGTTGTATGGGAGGTGCCACGCCTATTTATTTTTTCCCGCCCATAAAAAACTTAATTATGCATATAAGCACTATAAACATACGTACGAAGTTCGGAGACTTTAGCTGTTACAGTTGTTGAGATATATACAAAAAACTATTTTCGTTGTATGGCAGGTGCCACGCCTATTTATTTTTTCCCGCCCATAAAAAACTTAATTATGCATATTAGCACTATAAACATACGTACCAATTTCGGAGACTTCAGCTAGTACAGTTGTTCAAATATATACAAAAAACTATTTTCGTCCTATGGCAGGTGCCACGCCTATTTATTTTTTCCTGCCCATAAAAAACTTAATTATGCATATAAGCACTATAAACATACGTACGAAGTTCGGAGACTTTAGCTGTTACAGTTGTTGAGATATATACAAAAAACTATTTTCGTTGTATGGCAGGTGCCACGCCTATTTATTTTTTCCCGCCCATAAAAAACTTAATTATGCATATTAGCACTATAAACATACGTACGAAGTTCGGAGACTTCAGCTGTTACAGTTGTTGAGATATATACAAAAAACTATTTTCGTTGTATGGCAGGTGCCACGCCTATTTATTTTTTCCCGCCCATAAAAAACTTAATTATGCATATTAGCACTATAAACAGACGTACCAATTTCGGAGACTTCAGCTAGTACAGTTGTTGAAATATATACAAAAAACTATTTTCGTTGTATGGGAGGTGCCACGCCTATTTATTTTTCCCGCCCATAAAAAACTAAATTATGCATATTAGCACTATAAACATACGTACGAAGTTCGGAGACTTCAGCTGTTACAGTTGTTGAAATATATACAAAAAACTATTTTCGTTGTATGGGAGGTGCCACGCCTATTTATTTTTTCCCGCCCATAAAAAACTTAATTATGCATATAAGCACTATAAACATACGTACGAAGTTCGGAGACTTCAGCTGTTACAGTTGTTGAAATATATACAAAAAACTATTTTCGTTGTATGGGAGGTGCCACGCCTATTTATTTTTTCCCGCCCATAAAAAGCTCAATTATGCATATTATCACTACAAACATCCGTACGAAGTTTGGAGACTTCAGCTATTACAGTTGTTGAAATATATACAAAAAACCATTTTCGTTGTATGGGAGGTGCCACGCCTATTTATTTTTTTCCGCCCATTAAAAGCTCAATTATGCATATTAGACCTATAAACATACGTACGAAGTTCGGAGACTTCAGCTGTTACAGTTGTTGAAATATATACAAAAAACTATTTTGGTTGTATGGGAGGTGCCACGCCTATTTATTTGTTTCCTCCCATACACAACTCAATTATGAACATCAATAAATAATTTAGTTGTACCAAATTTGGAGACTTCAGCTATAATAGGTATTGAGATATATGAAAAAAACTGTTCAATTTGTATGGGAGGTGCCACGCCCAGTCGGAATTTCGAAAAACAAATAAGCCTAAAACGCATTCCCAGATATCGGGTATGACCTTTTTTCAAGTTTCATTAAAATCGGTCCAGCCGTTCTTGAGTTATAAGCGGTGTCACTTACAAAAAAAAAATTGTTCTTTTATATATAAGATTATATTACAGATAGTTAACAAATTTAACTAAATTTTTCCTGCCAAGGACTAGAGTCTTTTAATACAATTTTTTTCAAATGTTTAAAACACTGATGCCTGTATTCATAATAATTGTGATAGATTTTTTTATGGCTTATTTGACAATTATTCCATAGAAATATGTCAAATAAGCCCTTAATAAACCTTCAATAATAATTTTGAATACGTGGGATAAATTATATACATACATACATTATTTTTTTAAAGTGTTTTATTTCTTTCGTGGCCTGAATTTCTTAAAAATTATTATTTTCTAATAAATAAAATTTTTTCAGATGCCACACTACTTTGGTTTTTTAATATTAAAAAAAGATTTAAACTGTTTCCATTGTTAAAACTATTGCAAAATAACAAGATACACCTTTTTTTTGCAATAGTGTGGCCAGAAAGTTAAAAAACGACCTTTTGGCTGTTTATAGCTAAAATTTTTAATAATTTTTAATTTTAGCTATTTTTTAGCGTTTTTTTACTATAATTTAGCTATATTTTTGCGAAAAAAGTTGGCAACAGTGGTGGGCATTTAGTTTTACTTTTTCTAAACGTTACATTAAATTAAAATATTTTTTTTCTGTGAACATGCAGGCAAGCCGTACTCCCTTAAGTTTTGCCTCTTATTGCATTTTTGGAGATTATCAGCTCAAAAATTTTAAATTGGAAAAAATTGCCTGTCTTCACCAGAGTATTGTGATTTGAAGAAGACTGTTGATAATAGCTAAAGTGGTATAATTGCCGAGACTAATTGAGAATCTTATATTTATTTTCATTCCCAGCGGAACATAGGGCCACAAGTATAAACAGGCCAAAGTTTTAAGTGATTTAAAAAGCAAAACAGGTAGTTATAGCTGTAATAGTAAAATTACAATTCTTATATAGGGAGACGAAATTAATTATTAAATTGTCGATAAATATGTGAAAAACACTTTTCCCCACTGTATTTTCCTTATACATATATGCCAACAAGTCTAAGAACATATTTTTAATATGAAAATAATAATGTATTTGGCTAAGTCTAGCCATAAGGCATGAATGAAAACGTATCTATATAATAAGAATACAAATTTAAATAATATTAAACATCCTATAAAAGACGAATTTAATATTTTAATTTTTTTACTGTTAAATTTTCAAAAGAATAAACAGACACAAGTTCAATATAAAATCAACACGATAGAGAAAACAAGTTTTTTGCTTTAATTTGGAATCGTTTTAAAAATAAACGTTTTCTTCTCTGCATTCACTTTGGCTTAAAGGAGTGTCAATTAAGTTTAAAGAAAACAAAATAAATGAAATAAAATAATTATATAAATCGCGTCTAAAGGTTTAAACGTAAAAAAGTATTAACACACATTGATCTTTAAATTTCTGGTTTTATTGTATTGATTCGAGATTTCTTTTTTGAATCTTTAAGAACAAATAAATGAATGAATGAAGTTGTGATTGTTGCTAAAAAAAGATACTCATCCATTGTTGTATATTTTTAATTTTTTATATGTATGTTTTGTTTTGAATCCATTTTTATGTAGTTTGGCTTTTGTATTCATAAAAAAATTTTTTTCCAATTTTTATGAATGAATTTTTTGACAGCTTATGTGTCATGTTTTATGTGGCACTGTTTGCGTTGTAATAAAATATGAAATTTTACGTTTTTTATGGTTTTCGAAAAATATATACATATGTACATGTGTACATACTTTTTTAAGGTGTAGTTGTGGTTTTTTAATGTTAAATATTCTAAATGATTTGCAAAAAATTAAAAAAGTTTGAAACAAATTTATTTATAGAATATTGAAAATATTTTTTTAGCAAAAAAATATTTTATTTGAAACCCAGGTTAACACCTTCAAATACCTTTAACCAAGATATCATTTTATAAGAACTACCTTAATATAGAAGGGCCCTTACTCGTTTTTTTATTTCTATAAATGGCCTGCTCACATATCAAAATTAACCCCCAAAACTCTCGACTCAAAAAGTGCAAGTTAGAAACTTTTAATTTTAAGGCAACAATATAAAGTTTTTTTGCTGGGATTTTAAATTTAAATAATTTTTTTAATTGTTTTGTTAAAAATTAAGATTAAATTGTAATACATTCAATATAAATAAATGACGTGAATTTTATTTTTTTTTTACTTTAAATTTTTTATAAAAAAAAAATAAAAACAATAAAACTAAGCAGCACCCACGCTAAACAAACGATCTTTCGAGATATTAAGTTAAAAATGACATTCCCAATGACACAGTAATACATATGATCAAGAAAGGAAAACCAAAAAGCAATAATTAATGACAGAAACAATTAAATTAAAATCGATTAAACATGATGGTCAAATGTGAACTGTAACGTTTTTATTAATAAATAAACGTTTAAAACAGTTGCGTGTTTTAAAGCAAAAAAAAACGAACAAAAATATTGACAAAACAATCAGGAAATCAACTAATGACCCACATATGGTGGGAAAATTACACAACATATAAATAAACTGCTTAGAGTAAAAAATTAACCAGGTCTTGAACGATCTTCTTTTCCACAAGAATTTTTAGAAAAATAATAATTTTATTTAAAAGACTAAACAAATTTGGCGCCATTTTTTTCGCTCAAGATAATTTTCGTGTAAATTTATGAAAAATCTACATAAAAATATATTTTTAATTTTATTACATCTTTTACTTGTAATACGTGCGATTAAAATTTTTAATTTAATTTTACGTTTAATTAAATTTTATATTTTAGTTTTTTATTAGTTTCCCCAAAACGTTTTACTTAGGCGTACAGAGACGTTATCTTTTTTCTTCTTAGTTTTGTTCTATGAAATTTTTTTTTAAAAGCAAAAATATGGTTGTAAACGTTTGCATTATAATAAACTTACAACATGATTATCAGCTTTACTTGTATTGACAGTAATTTGCATACATAATGATTGGTCTCGAATGATGTGGTGTTGGGAACACTTATGTTCGTATCACCTTTACCACCACAACTAATATGACATCAAAATAAAAACGATAAAGAAGACGATGAAATCAAAAGCAAATAATTAACCACTTATAGACTTTGTACCCTACACTATTTTAGAGGGTAAGGGTAGCTAATATGTTAACATGTCTAACGCCCAGAAAGTATGTCAACCTTTACTCCAGTCAACAACAGCCATTCGTTTTTCGAGTCATTTTAAATTTATATTTCTTAAAACCTCTTAATGTATTTGGCTCATAGACGAATACATTGTCCTAAGTATAATGAATTCATTATTCCAGCTAGTCCAAACACAAATGACAAAATTGACAAATAAATTTCACAATCTCTACACTGGAACAAGTTAAGCCGTAAATCGGTCCCAATAATTTTTATAAATCTCTCTCATTACTTTTAACCTAAGATAATCCCCACAAAAATATTCTACAAATTAATTGGAATAAACATTTTTCGATGCCTGGACCAGAGTTGATTTCCGATTCCACACAAGGTCTACTAAAAATCGTTTCCTTTTGCTTAAAAAATATTTTTGAGTCGCTTAAAAATTTTCCAATTTTTTATCTTACATATCTATACATACATATGTAAGTATGTAACGCTGTAGAGCATAACGTGTTCGGGCTGTTAATGATTTTGCACCAAAAATTTTTAATAAATTTTACACTTCATTAAGAAAGTATGAGAGCAGTTGCGATTGTTTGTATTTTAAAGGCAGATGTTCTCAAATTATTACAGAAAACATAATTGGCAATTTTTTGGCTTACTTAGTCATTTAAAATAGTTTGAATTTTTTTTTTAATTTTATTATTTAAAGACCAGAGTGTTCAATTAAGGTTTTTAGCCGGAGGAAAGCCCGGTTATTTGGCTTTTTCTGCTTTC
This sequence comes from Melanophora roralis, assembly GCA_963583895.1. Lineage (NCBI taxonomy): Eukaryota > Metazoa > Arthropoda > Insecta > Diptera > Rhinophoridae > Melanophora > Melanophora roralis. The sequence goes on along the minus strand of OY757187.1, from coordinate 91,115,083 downwards.
GGTTTTTAATGTTGATAGTTTAAATATCCAGCAAACCTGGCTTTGCTTATATCCACCAGTTATTTAATGAATTACACAGAAAAAATTTAATTGTAGAATCAGTTACGAATTTCAGAGAATGAGTAAATATATTGTCTGGCTGAGGACCTACAACGGAAATTGTAAATTTAGACAAACAATTTTGCAAGAATTTAATTGAAAAAATAAGAGTTTAAGTTTCAGTTAAAAAAATTTGTTGAAATGGTTAAATATTTGAATTGTCTAGGCGATAATTTTGTTTGATTTAAAAGTCAAATTAAAATATTATTAGAGACTATTAAATATATTTACTAATAAATAAATTATTTTGAACAAGAATTTGTTTGAAAAAAATTCTTTGTAGTTTTTTCTGTGTACTTTTATGTAATTTAGATATCTTTAACGCGTTTTTGCTTATAGTTTTTAAAAAATTTTTGCGGCAACAACGCTTAAACCACTTTCAAATATGGGCCATTTGGCATCTTACGTTTAACTGAGAATAAAGCAATAGCAATTTAAAACACTAGCAACTGACCAGACTTTGTCAGCGCAGTTAAAAAGATTAATTAAAACAAATAACTCGCATTTAATACTATAAGCATTAAAAGGTAAAATATGTAAGTGTTTTCTGAACCACAATCACAAACAACCCAACAATATGAAAAATACGTTTTGATCAGTTAGTTGTGTTCTAACCTCTATATCGATTGCTTAATATAGATAGAACGTAACTCTATTTTTTATAATATAGCGATTTTTGCTCATTTTGGCAAACAAATGTAAAGATCATCATACAGTTTTTTGTTTTTTATTTAAACTAAAATTAAAATGTGTTGCCTCTTTTTATTAAAATTTTCTTTAATTTTTTACCGAAACGTATAATTGTAATACTCGTGTCAAAGAAAACAGCATTTTTATATCGGTATTATGGAAAACGATATTTTGATACCGATATCACAGGAAACGGTGCAGAGGTCCAATTCGCACAGCTCAAAGCCGGCGCCGAGCCGCCGACGAGTAAATTTTTGAGTTAGATCCGCCGCCGATTTTACTGGCTTATGGCGGCTAATATTTATCAGCAGATTTAATCGGCTTAAAACGGCTTATATTTATCAGCCGAATTGTTTTTATTTGCTAGTATTTCACTAAATTTTCTAAGAAAAATTTCTAAGAAAATCGCCGGCTTCAGCCCACTTTCAGCCGGTTGTTTTTTTCTCAGCCGGCGCCGACAATTTGACCACAATTCGGCTTCTGAAACGCTATTTTTTACCGGTATTTTGCGAAACAAATTTCGGTATCGATCTCAATATTGATAACAAAATTTAAACTGTAATTTAATTGAACGGCATCGGTATCAGTTGCCAACCTTAACTAAAACGTCCAAAATAACCAAAAACGGCAAAAAAATTCTTTTTGTCCACCTAACTGACTTTGGGCCCCAATCTGGGTCCTTAACTTGTATTACTGGACTCATAACATCAAGAAATAAAAAATTACTAAGACCGCGAAAAAAGTTTTTGGTCACTTAGTTGACTTTTGGCTCTAATTTGGATCAATATCTCAAATTTCCAATCTTGGCCCATATTCCTTAATTTTATATATTTATACTCATAATATCGAAAAATTAAAAAGAAGTTCTCTTTGACTATATAATTAACTTTTGACATCAACCAAATATAAAAATTTCTAAACTGATGAGCTCACAAATGTAAAAAAGTACCAAAGATATAAAAATTTACTATTTGACCACTAAATATGTACTATTAATCTCAAATATTTAAAAAAAAGTACCAAAAAAGTAAAACAAATTTTTACATGGAACCAGTACTTTGTCCACTTCTTTGCTTTCAATCTCATACTGAGTTAAAAGGACTTGAATTTATACCTCTAGCCCCAAAATCTTTAAAAGCTTGACTCCCGATCTTAATTATGGCAATCAGGTACATACATCTATGTAAATGTATGTGTAAAGATTTAAATTACTTTTTATTTATAAGGTGCTTTCATTTAAGACCGGCTGAAAGAATTTAGACATATTGTTGCACTTATGTTTTAGCCATAATTATTACACTTGGATGAGATGAAAAATTTAAAAAAATCGTAACCGTGCCAAAAAGTTGCGACATCATCTCCATTCAAAGCCAATACATACCAACAGTTTATACCAAAGCAATGACTTTACAAACTTAATAATTATCAGTATTTACATCATCATTATCACGATCGAATTTAAAAAAACATTTTAAATAAACTGATTTTTTGTAGAAGACTGCGTTTGTGTGTTTTCATACTTTTTGTTGTGAAGTGCTGAAAAATAAAAACACTCGACTTTATTAAAATCAACTTTGCCTCAATTGTGGCGTCATCACAAAAATTATTTTTTTTTTATTAAATTATTGAGATTTTGCCACACACACAGGTATATTCAAGTTTGCTTTACAAATGTTAAACATTTAGATATTTTGTGTTTTGATAAAAACAAAAACAGAAACAATTGAGTTAAAAAAGAGATTATTTTTTTTGTTATTTTTGCATTTAAAGTGCACTTAACGACAGCATCTATGCGCTAAATTTCCTACCGTTTAATTACATATTTCTTTGACGAATGTCAGTTTTTTTTCGTTTCCTGGCAGCGTTTTTGTAGATCTAATAAAAGAGTTTAGACGTGTTAACAAAGGCCTAAACTATCAAATATATAATAGATACTGTGTTATGCCTTTGATAACAATGATAACAACTCTTTAAAGCGTGTGGGCTGAGGGCCCTCAAATTCAAGTTTAAAAAGTGAAACTTGTTTTCTAATAATAAAAGCTTTGATGTCCTAAATGCAAAATGAAAATAACTTTTTAAATTAAATAAACACTTTACACTGGTAATTAATTTCCTAATTTTTTTTATTTGTTATATTTTAAGGTGGCGTAGCCCCTGGAACCCCATCAGCGGCCATGATCATGGAAGGGCTTGAAACCCTAGTGGCGCCATCGCATCACACATTCCTACTCACCGAATCAGCTGCTGCGGCGCATTTTAATGTATTAAGTTTTGATACATGCCTCTTTAAGACAACCGCTCAGACGAGCCCCTCAACAGCGGTGTCTTCCGGAGCTACATATCTCACAACACCCTCCTCTTTTGGCGGAGGTCATTTGGGTTCGCAAACCCTCTTACATTATAATCTCTCCACAACTTCACCCTCATCGTCGGCAGCAGAATCATCGCCCGCCCCTGTATCATCAGCAACCGCCTCGTCCGCTCTTAGCACCATACCTTCATCGAATTCAGCACTTTCGCGCCATTATAATAGCACACGTTTGGCCTCTATTTCAGTAGCTGCTGAGACCCAGTATCAACATCATCAGCAACAACAAAACTCTCCTTTGCAAAATAGTCCTTCAATAGCAAGTGCTGCTGTCAGTATTAATACCGGTGCTACTACAAATACAAGCGGTCGCAGTTCAGCCTCCCATTTAAGCCTCTTGAACACCACACAACATAGTCCTGTGGGTTGTGCTAGTGTTTCGTCAGTGGGCGATAGTATAGATATTAAACATTCGCATATTGAAACTCAGCAGGGAGATTTAAATACGCCCGTAACAACTTCAAACGACATACCATCATTTTTTGGTCCTTCGACCGTAGTCGAGCCGCCTCCAATAACAGGTAAGTCTTTGTTTTCATTAAAACATCAAATCATTTTTGAAATTAGTCTTAAGGATATTTTGTTAAAATGCCACCAAAGCTTTTTTTAGTTAAGGCTAAACTAAACAAAACAGTTTCCTTTAACAGCCATAATTTTAAACATTTTTTTTAATATGGCAACACCGTCTGTGTGATTGCAGTGACTTTGCTTTATTAATTTTATTTTAACTAAGAAAAATATTAAGAATAAATACGACAACTTTAAACTATAAAACCTCAAAAAAAACTATTCCAATTCCCTATTTCAATTAAAGCATTAATAAAAAAAATTAAAGTTTTTAATTAAAAATTTGAGTACCCCAAGAATTGATTTAGTTTTTTTTTAAAAACAAAACCCAATAATATACAAAAATTGGGAATTAATTTTGATTAAAAGATTTGTGATACTAATGAAAAATTTAATTGATTTTTCACTAGGAAACAAATTTGTAAATACTGGTTACTTTTTAATAATATTTTATTTTTAAATTTTGATCAATAAAAATTTAGTATAAAAAATTTAAACATGGGTTTCAAAGAACAAAGAGCCATTTATTTGTCAGATAACGTAAGACAAAAAATTTAAAAATATTGTGGTTCAAATTTTCATACTTTTTTCAAATTTGCTTGTTTTGAAATATGTATATATATTTTAATAAATATAAATTCTGTGTTAAAAAAAAATGGTAGAATAAATTGAATTCTTTACTTGTTTTAAAAATTGAATTTTTTTAAATAAATCTAATTAATGTTAACGACTTTTGTTTTATCTTTCGATATTACTAAAATGATTTTTTAACAACAAACATGCAAACTACACAATTAATTAATCATTTAATAAACATTTCCGCTCAGCAGTGTCAATGTTTCTTATTTAAACAAAAAAATTAAAACTATTACCGATTTGCTACTGCCGTATGTATGACTTCTTAATCGCGTTCTTAATGCCTGTAAATGATATTAATTTTAAACATTTTTTAAAAGTTCTAAAACTTATATAAAAAAGCGCAGCAATAACAATTAAAACAGAAAAAAACTACAAATCTTTGATAATTAAATAAAATTTAGCTTAAGATATGCATTGTAATACAAGTAACTACATTCTCAAGCAATTACTGATGGATGTGTCGAGTAGTTTTCTAATTGAATTAATCAACAGAATATCAAGTTGATTCCGTTTGCTTTTGTTTTTATTGTTTTAGTCTTTGAAGCATATTCTTAAGTTATAACAACCCTCCCGTAATTCAAAATAGTTAAATGCAATCTATATTATAAAAACAATAATATTAAATAAAATTGTCGTTAAAAATATTCTAAGATGGATTTAGACATAAATAAAAAATATATTAAAGTCAGATGCAGAGTATTCATTAAAACATACTTAAGTACATATTGTTACGTTTATACCTTTTATAAACGTTGGTTTATTTCCTCTAAATAAACCGGGATTCTTTTTATTGCCAAAGTAATAATAAACACTTGAAATTTTATTTAAACAGTACAAAACTTTATTTATTTAAAACACTTATTTACAATCTTCTATAAAACACTTAAAGTTATTCACTTTTATTATTTAGCACTTTTGAATGTTCACTTATTCAACTCAACTGTTAAACTTAAACTGCTTGCGGCATTCGTGTTACTTGACTATTTATAGTGGTTGGTAATACGCTGTATTGTTCCACAAGATTCGATAACACCCTAGAACTTTCTAGCGAATGGCCGTTACATTTAAATAACTTCTTAGCACAGACAACAACCGCCAATCATGTTACATACCCAGTAAACATTGACATACCCAGTCAACATTTATCTCCGTAACACTACCGCCCGCTTAAGCCTGTTCGTCCCGAACAGGCATAGATTCACTTTTTCCATAATTGGCGAGGCGCTCGAGATGAACCACTTTCATCTTTGATCTTGGGCTTTTGTATTTTTGAATTCTATACACGACATCATTTATTCTTTTTATTACCTTATACGGTCCATCCCAATGGGTTTGTAATTTAGGAGACAATCCCTTTTTCCGTTGTGGGTTATAGAGTAGAACTAGCTGACCTTCATTAAAACCTTCGGAATTCGCTGCTAGATCGTATCTGGCTTTCATTTTGTCACTGGTCATTTTTATTCGGCCACGTACGAATTCATGAACTTGGTTAAGATCTTTTTGTTCCCTTGAAGAGTCGTCTTCGTGTTCATCTATTGTTGTGGGCTTAATACCGAATTCTAAATCACCTGGCAGCTTCAGCTCGGTTCCAAACATAATTTTGGCAGGTGTTCTGGAGGTAGAGTCATGAACGGCTGACCTGTATGCCAACAGAAATTTAGGTATGTGCTCATCCCAGTCCCTTTGGTGCGTACTGACCACTTTTTTTAGGTGTTCCTCTAACGTGCGGTTAAATCTTTCGACCATGCCGTCAGACTGTGGATGAAGTGGCGTAGTCCTCGTTTTTCGGATACCGTATAGCTCGCACATTTCCTGGAATACCGACGATTCGAAATTTCTACCCTGATCAGAATGTAATTCTAGCGGAACACCGTAGCGGCACACCCAGTTGTTTACAAATGTGTTTACGACAGTTTTAGCCTCTTGGTTTGGTATAGCGTATACCTCTGGCCATTTGCTAAAATAGTCGATTACCACTAAGACGTAACGGTTTCCCGCCTCACTGATAGGAAAAGGCCCTGCTATATCCATCGCTATTCGCTCAAAGGGAGCACCTGAATTATACTGCTGCAGTGGTCCCCTACTTCTTCTTACTGGGCCTTTGGCTGCGATACATCGTCCACAGTTTGCTATCCAATCAGCAACAGATTGTTGACATCCAACCCAATAGAACCGGTGTTTAATCTTTTCTACGGTTTTCGCTACGCCAAGGTGACCACCGCTAGGACCATCATGAAACTCCTTCACTACATCTTCGATTTTAGAGGATGGCACCACAATTAAATTCGTTTTCGATTTACCATCAGCGCTTTCCCATTGACGATAAAGGCATCCGTTAATTAGCTGCAGACTATTCCACAGCGCCCAATATGATTTCATCAGTGGACTTTCCGCTGATATTTGGTTACGGGTTGGCCTTTTGTCTTCCTCCTTTGCCGAAATAATTTTCGCCAGTACGGGATCGTCCCTTTGTGCCGCTGACCAGTCGTCACTTGTCTCTATGCGTGTAAGTCGAACATCAACGACGCCCTCTTTTTCTTCAGCTTTTAGGCAATACTTGCATTCCGATCTGCAAGGTCTTCGGGAGAGTGCATCCGCATTTCCATGCTTAGTACCTTTTCGATGCTCGATGCCGAAATCGTAGCTCTGGAGACGTTCAATCCAACGGGCTAGCTGCCCCTCTGGTTGTTTGAATTGTAGCAACCACCTGAGTGCGGAGTGGTCGGTTCTTATCTCGAAGTGTTGTCCGTACAGGTATTTATGGTAATGTTTTACACACTCTACCACTGCCAGAAGCTCTCGCCGTGTAACACAATAATTTCTTTCAGGCTTTGAGAGTGTTCGACTGTAGTAGCCTATAACTTTTTCTGTACCGTTGACAACTTGTGAAAGAACACCACCTATCCCGTAGCCACTCGCATCACTATCCAGCACACATTTCTCTCCAGCAATTGGATAGGCCAGGACTGGTGCTACGCATAATAGCTCCTTGAGCTTCTGAAAGGCTTGTTCTTGTGCGTCCGCCCACAGAAACGGTCGTGACTTCTGCGTAAGCTCATGTAGACTGGCAGCGACACTGGCAAAATTTGGCACAAACCTCCTATAGTAGGTACAAAGACCAAGAAAACTGCGTAACTCATGCAGATTGTTTGGGCGAGGCCAGTCCTTCACAGCTTTAATTTTATCTTCGTCAGTTGATATACCATTTTCTTCGACGCGATGGCCCAAATATTTAACCTTTTTTTGGAACAATGCACATTTCTTCGCACTCAATTTAAGTCCAGCCAATGATATCCGCTTGAGGACTTCTTCTAGATTCTTCAGGTGATCGTCAAAACTTTTACCCATGACAATAATGTCATCAAGATACACCAGGCATGTCTTCCAATGTAGTCCCCTCAATACACGCTCCATTAACCGTTCGAATGTGGCTGGGGCATTGCATAGCCCAAATGGCATTACGTTAAATTGCCACAGCCCATCACTTGCACTAAAAGCTGTTTTCTCCTTATCTTTGTCAGATATTTCAACTTGCCAATAACCACTTTGCAGGTCTAATGTGGAGAACCATTTCGTTCCAGCTAGCGTGTCCAGCGTGTCATCTATCCTTGGTAGCGGGTAACTGTCCTTCTTGGTTACGTCGTTTAGTTTTCTATAATCGACGCAGAATCTGGTGCTGCCATCTTTCTTTTTAACCAACACTACCGGGGAGCTCCAAGGGCTGGAAGAAGGTTCTATAACTCCACTCCGCTCCATTTCGCCGACAAGTTCTTTTACTTCATTGCGTTTTGCTAGAGGAATACTTCTGGGAGCTTGTTTTATTGGCCTTGCATCTCCTGTATTTATCTGATGTTTTACAAGTGATGTTCTTCCTTGCTGTTGTCCTTTCAAGGCGAAGATGGAGGCGTGCTTTCTAAGCAGTTTCCTTGCTTTATTTTTGTCGGACGAGGATAACCCTTTAACCCATTTTTCTATGCACTCCGATAACATCTCTTGCTCTTTGTTTGACATACAGACAGGAACCGATTCCATTTCGCAATTTATTATTGCCTCAGCTGTAGCACACTGGCCCACTTCACAATTCGGCCTGACGACTTTTTCGCATGTGGAAAGGTTTAGCATTCTAACAGGGACTCTTCCGTTGTTACAGGTTCTTACCAGGGCTTTTGCTGTTATTAAGTCACTCTTTCTATCTGTTTGTTCTACCACCCACAACCGGTTGTCGACACAATCTCCCTCTATACGCGCCCATACTACACTTTCTGACTGTGGTGGTATTTTCTCTTGTTCTATAGCAAACAGCTTCCTTACAGGCGATTTATCTTCGTAACCAACATCTAGGGGTATCTCAATATTCTGCCAAATCATTGTCTTTTGCCCCATATGCAGACTAATTCCATGATTGATCATAAAGTCTGCACCGATGATTACTTCGTCCACAATGTCGGCAACAATGAGTACATGATTCACACTTATGTTGGCAATAGTTACTTTTACGTTTATTTTACCATAGACAGTAGCAGGCTCTCCAGTTGCTGTTCGTAGACTTACGCCACATAACGGTTCAATTGTTTTCTTGACTATATCAGGTCTGATAATGGATTGCGATGCTCCTGTGTCTATAGTAAAAATATGCCTTCGACCATTGATATACCCACAAGCAGTAAGGTTGCTATTTTTCTGTTGCATGACTGATATGGAGATTGTGGGGCCCTCGGTTATGGGAGCTAGCTCTTGCCCCGTAGTGCTAGCTCGTGTTAGTTTAACGGTGACTCGTTTGCTGATTTCATGTTTACGCGTTTGCTGTTTCTCGGTGGTGAAACAGATCTAGCCCGCTTTCTTGATGCTTTACAATTTCGCTGAAAATGGCCACTCTTACCGCAGTTATAGCATTTGACTCGGACTGTACCTCGCTTTTCTTCCAATGCCTGCATAACTGCATTTTTTAACTCATCGACAATATTTCTGTCTTTTTCTGCGGTAATTTCGAGATTTCTCACCTTATGTATTTGCGGCTTAGACAGTAACTTTGCGGTCTCCTGTGTCAGCGCGTAGGATACGGTTTCAGCAAAAGTAGACTTCTGCGTGCCAAACACCGCGTGCTTGATTTCAGGATCGCGTATTCCACTCACAAACGTTTCTATTTTAAATTGATCTAAAAATGGATGGTTCTCGCCTGGATATGTCAACTGCACCAACCGCTCGATTTCTGTTGCAAAATCTTGTAGCGATTCATTGGCTTTCTGTACTCTACCTCGCAATTCCATTCGGTATATATCTCGTTTGTGCTCACCGCCATACTTGCGTTGTAGTGCCACCATTATCTCCTCATAGTTTTCCCTGCAGCCAATAGGTATGCTTTCCAGAACTTGAGCTGCGTTACCTTTTAAGGCTAAAATCAACTCTAACGCCTTTTCTTCATTGTTCCACGCATTTCTGTTGGCAACTGTCTCGAACTGGAACTTAAAAACATTAAATGGTGCACTGCCGTCAAAAGTAGGACCCTTAATTCTGTTTGATATTTCTGGAATTACTCGCATTGGTACCTCATGACATTGAAGACTATTAATTTTTGTTTCTAGATTTTTACATTTTTCGTCAACATCTTGGACTTTCTTATTAAAGTCACTTGCTTGCGCAACCATGCCATCTTCAAGGTGAGATAGTTTCTTATCGATTTTAATAACTTCCTTTACTATGCCCTCTACTCTGTTGTTTACAGCTTCAGAAATTTCTTGAAGTTTAAACTCCATAGCTTTAGAAGATTCCTGAACTTCATGAAACTTCATCTCTATTTTTTCATTATTAATTCTAAAAGTTTCCTGAACTCCCTGGAAATTCATTCTAGAAGTTTCCTGAACTTCTTGGAATTTCTTTTCTATTTTTTCATTGTTTACTCTAGAAGTTTCCTGAACTTCTTGGAATTTCCTTTCTATTTTTTCATTAATAACTCTAGAAGTTTCCTGAGCTTCTTGGAAATTCATCTTAGAAGTTTCTTGAACTTCCTGGAAATTCATTTTAGAAGTTTCTTGAACTTCCTGGAATTTCATTTCTATTTTTTCCATCATAGCAGCAAGCATTGTGCCTATATCGACGTTGTTTGTTGTTGCACAGGTAACAACCTCCAGTTCTTCCTTTTCGTCAAACTCATAAACATCAATGTCGATATTACGCCGCTTAAATTCCTCAATCAGCCTCTTTTGTAACTCTGCCTTATTACCTGCTGTAGGTAATGTCAGCTTGCTCAACTCTCTCTTGAGCTGCTCAACTTTAAGCTCCTCGAATTTCATGTTTATAAAAATGCAATTCCGCTTCTGACACCAATTGTTACGTTTATACCTTTTATAAACGTTGGTTTATTTCCTCTAAATAAACCGGGATTCTTTTTATTGCCAAAGTAATAATAAACACTTGAAATTTTATTTAAACAGTACAAAACTTTATTTATTTAAAACACTTATTTACAATCTTCTATAAAACACTTAAAGTTATTCACTTTTATTATTTAGCACTTTTGAATGTTCACTTATTCAACTCAACTGTTAAACTTAAACTGCTTGCGGCATTCGTGTTACTTGACTATTTATAGTGGTTGGTAATACGCTGTAATGTTCCACAAGATTCGATAACACCCTAGAACTTTCTAGCGAATGGCCGTTACATTTAAATAACTTCTTAGCACAGACAACAACCGCCAATCATGTTACATACCCAGTAAACATTGACATACCCAGTCAACATTTATCTCCGTAACAATATGTATTATTATAAGTATTGATTTTTATTGACTAAAAAATGTTTTTGACAGGAAAAATATTTTCTACATAGAAACCAAATTCATAATTCAAAACTACAATGATAGGAATAATAAATTTAAATTCAAAGTTAAGCTAAATATTTAAATACATTAATTCTTTAAAATAACATATTTAACACTTTCCCTTGTTTTAATTGATTAATATTTAAACAATTTCGTAAGAAATTTAATCGCGATTTAGCTAAAGGTTTCGTCATCATATCAGCCAATTGATCTTCAGTTGAAACTTGCGAAACTCTTAAAAAACCATTGGTAACCTGCTCTCGGACAAAGAAATGTTTTAACGCAATATGCTTAGTTCGTCTATGAAACTCAGGATTTTGTGCTAATCGTATTGCTGCTGTATTGTCAATATAAATTACAGGAACTTCATCTAATTGAATTACTTCTCTAAAAAATCTTTGTAGCCAAATTATTTCTTTAGTGGCTTCGCTTGCAGCTATAATTTCTGCTTCTGTTGTTGAAGTTGACACAACTGGTTGTCTCTGACTTAGCCACGAGATTGCTCCTCCTGCATAGGAAACAACAACTCCAGACGTTGAACGACCTGTGCTTGTACAACCACCAAAATCCGCATCGCTGTAACAACCAAGCAATTTCGGTCCTTTTCTCTTGTAAACTACACCAACAGATTTAGTCCCGGCAACATATCTAAAAACTCTTTTTACTTTTTGAATATCCTCTATTGTAGGGTTTTCTAGTGATCTTGATAAAACACCAACACTATAAGCTAAATCAGGCCTTGTTCCTAGCATAAGATACATTAGAGCACCTACTGCTTGACGATATGGAAATTCATGAGCCACTTCTCCCGATTTTACTACATTATCACCTTTTTCCATCGGAGTGGAAACAGAACGACATTGAGAAAATTTAAACCTTTCAAGAATTCTTAAGGCATATGCTGATTGGTGGACCTTTATGTGCTCATTATTTTGCTCAATTTCTAGACCAAGAAAATATTCCGCATCTTTAACTGTAGTCTTAAATTCAAGTTGTAGCTCTTTTAAAAATTTTTCTAAGTCTTTCACATCAGAAGCTGCAACTAAACCATCATCTACATATAAAGCAATTATCAACTTTTTCCCATTTTTATTTCTAATGTATAGACAAGTATCTGCAAAGCTAGGTTTAAAACCAATTTTTTCTAAAAATAAATTCATACGTGTATGCCAGCATCTGGGCGCTTGCTTTAAACCATACAAACTTTTGTTTAGACGGCAAACTCTATTCGTGCCATCACCAAATCCTTCCGGTTGATTCATAAATATAACCTCTTGCAGCTTACCATATAAAAACGCAGTTGATACATCAAATTGTTTAATATGTAGACCTTCAGTAGCAGCAATACTTAGAAGTGACCTAATTGTTGACATCCTTGCTACTGGACTAAACGTTTGTTCGTAGTCAACTCCATACTTTTGCTTAAAGCCTTTTACAACAAGCCTTGCTTTATATTTTTCAATACTACCATCAGCAGTTGTCTTTATTTTAAATACCCACTTGCCTGGAATCGCCTTAGCACCTTGTGGTAAATCTTCAAGTACCCAAGTATTATTTTCTTTTAAAGAATTTATTTCAGACTGCATTGCTTTCATCCATTCATTTTTTTCATTACTGTTAATTGCATCTTGAAAAGTCATAGGCGTTGAAACATTGTTTACAAATTCTTGTGACATCATTACAAAATCGCAATGAGTTGCTTCAGAAACTACAACTGTTCGATTTCGCAAACATCTTACATTTGGCTCATCTTTATTATTTATTTCTATCTCGCTATCCTTAAACATATTTTTTCCATCATTACTTTGAATATTGACATCTTGCCCTTGCGCTTCAGCATCTTGAAAACATTCAGCATCTTCAAAGTCTTCTGTAACACTGTCATTTAATTCATTCGTGTTAGATTTATTAGCTTCTTCAGAACCATAAAGTCTAGTTTTTATCTTTATTTCTCTTTCTTTATTTGTCAGACTAGCATTGTTCAATTTAATTGGATCATCTTTGCATACATCTTGGTTAGAATGGCAGTCTACGACTTTTTCATTAAACTTTACATCTCTTGATACTTCAACCTTATTTTCCTCTTGAATATAAATTCTGTACCTCTCGTCATTATCGTAACCAACAAGATAACCTTTAACTGCTTTTCTATCCATCTTCTTACGTCTCTGACTTGGAACATGAACGTAGCAAGTTGATCCAACTATACGTAAATGGCGAATTCTCGGCTTCTTGCCACATCATAGCTCAAAAGGACTGACATCTGCAACTGAAGACTTACCAGTCCTATTCAAAATATAAATTGTAGATTTAACAAACTCAGCCCATAAAGATTCAGGAAATATAATTTCAGGATTAGAATATTTAAAACTCCTCGCCATTTCGACAATCGTTCTATTTTCTCTTTCGGCACCTCCATTTTGCTCAGGAGTGTATGGAGCTGTCAATTTGTGCGTAATACCGTTTTTTAGTAATACCTTTTTTACACCATCATTAATGAATTCTCCACCATTATCACTAAGCAATGTCTTAATTATATGACCTTGATTTTTGGCCTTTGCTATCATTTGCTCTAAGGTATCCTTAACATCAGCTTTGTTTTTTATTATAAAACCATATCTGTATTTTGTATAACTATCTTTATAAATAACTAAATACTTAAAACCCCTGAAAGAAGGAGGAAATGGGCCACAGATATCAGTAGATATGACTTCACCTGGACTAGTTGCTGCTTCTCTTTTTCCAAAAGGAAGCCTACATACTTTACCATATACACATGGCTTACACACATCATTGCTATATTTTACCTTTACGCCCAACTCTTTTTCTAGTTTGTCCTTTATATGATGCTTGTCTTGATGTCCCCATCTTTCATGATATAACTGTAAAGTTGAGCTGCTCTCAACTGCTGAATTTATTTTTATGCATGGATTAATAGGACGGATATTGGCTTTATACAAAGTTCCATTAACTTCACGACTACCAGACAACACTACACCACCGTTGACTCTCATTACACACTGCGTTGCTGTGGACTTGAACTCGCTAGATATGTTTCTATCATGAGCAGCCAAAACAGAAAAAAGATTTCTTGTTTTACCAGGAACATACCATACGTCTTTGAATTCCATTATAGTCTCTTTGTTGTTCAATTTCGATACCACTTCTATATCCCCCTTACCTAAAGCCTTTCAAACTTCCTTACCAGCAGCTTGAATTGTATGAGGTTCTTCAAATTTCTGGTATTTTACAAAAAACTCATGTGAATTTGTAACGTGACTGGTGGCTCCATTATCGACCCACCAGTCGTCACTTGATAATGCAACATTCACCTCACTTGGTACTAAATGCAATGCTACATTGGAATGGTTAGTAGTTTTAAGTTTTGACTTACTTGGGCGGCCATCCGCTATCCACTTTCGACATTCTTTTAACCAATGCCCCTTTTTATTGCAGTAATGGCAAACATCATCTCTTTTATTTTTTAATTTGTATTTTTGATTACCTTTTATTCCTTGTTTTTGATTAAAGACTAAAGCTTCTTGAATAGTCTCACTACTTTCATCAGCATTTGATTTTTTAAAGTTACGTTCATACAAGCACAATTGCATAATTAATTCATCTAAGGATTTGTCATTCTCTCTTGTCATCATCATCCAACTGGATTTGAACACTTCGTATGGACTTGGTAATATATTAAGTATTTTGCAAATTAATAATAAATCCGGCAAGGTATTTTCTTCTTTTATACGCAGTCCATTATTAATTTCCATCCACAAGCTTTTAAGCTTTGATACATGGGTTGAAACATCACATTTTTCATTCCATACAAATGAAAAGAAATCATTACACATCTTGTACAATTGGTCTTTTGATGTAGCTTCAAACTGTTGATGTAGTGCATCCCACATCTCACTGGCAGAATCTTTATCCATCACCTTAAGATAGATTTCATCTGTTATTGTACTGGTAATTAGACTTTTTGCATAGCTATTTGCTTTTCGATACAAATCTTCTTGTTTCTTGTGATCTCTTATTTGCATCTCTGATGAATTTATTTGTATGGGCTCTGGTTTATTTAGTTTCTTTTCAACCACCTCTAAAGAGCCCTCATAAAACTCAAGAAGATCCCTGATCTTTCTCTTCCATATTGGCCAGTCTGTCTCACCTGATAAGGGTTTGATCGTTTTTGAAAACTCCATTTTTCCCTTGAAGAATTATCTTTGATTTATATATTTATTAAAATATATACAAACTGGGCACATAACCTATTATAAGTATTGATTTTTATTGACTAAAAAATGTTTTTGACAGGAAAAATATTTTCTACATAGAAACCAAATTCATATTTCAAAACTACAATGATAGGAATAATAAATTTAAATTCAAAGTTAAGCTAAATATTTAAATACATTAATTCTTTAAAATAACATGTATTAACATTCATGTATAGACTTATAACAAAACTAACAAATATCCATGTCTTTACCTTAAATTATTATTTTTTGATAATTCTTGACTAGAAAAATAACGTCAAGTTTAAACAATTTTCTATTTCTGCCTTCTATAATGTCCATAATTCAATTCGAAAAGGCTTAACTTTTATCCTCTTTAATAAATTTAAATAAAAGTCGACAATTTGATCAACACATACGATACTTACTGCAAAAAGCTTAATGCGCTACATACATACTTAAGTATTAATTTTAAACGAAATTGTTTAGGCCAGGCTTACCCAATAAGTTTAAAAATTTAAATTTTGTACCTCTATGACTGTTGAGCTAAGTCATAAGCCACTTAACACTCAGAATCCCCTTTTAACTTTTGTGATATACAAAGAAATGTTTAATTGCATAAATTCACGTTTATACCATGTTCAAACATACATCAAAAATTGAGACAATTTTAAGTAAATTGAGTAGTTAAGTTTTCTGTTCACACACAATTAATTAGGCTTACGAAACTGGTATAGGACAGATAAAAACATATTATTTTAAGTTTTAAGGTACACTGAACAAGGTAGGAGCAACTGATCAGCTGACTTTTAATACGCCATATGTTTTCTAGCTTAGATTGGCATGTTGTATTGTTGTTTATGGTTGTGTCAAAAAACATTTTTGAAAACCTAGCTAGAGTTTAGCTACAACCAAATATTATCTAAATTTTTAAAAAAAAGTTGTTGTTGTAGGGTCGAGGTGACCGTATTATTCGACCATGTCATACATACATATTAAAAGCTTTCAAGCTTTTATACTAACTGAACACAGCTCTTATTATCAGCAGGGTTGCACTTCGAGTTTAATTCAATAAGTGAAGCAATTTACTACAAATTGCTTAATTTATTATTTGAAATATTGTATGGTAAATTGAGCTCAATTAAGGCTTTAATTGCGTAAATGTGCTAAATAGGCATTTAAGATCTATGTGTGAACATGGTATCAGAGTCGTATCCAAAAAAAAAATTTTAATTTAAAGTACACTTTAAATATTGATTTTGTAAAAAAATTTGGTTTAAAAAAACTATGTTACAGTCCCTGGCGTATGCCACTACCTTAGGTTTAGGGCTAACACTTTGAAATCTCGATCTCCTCGCACTCTTTGTTCTCAAGATACGGATTTTGCAGCATAATCAATCGCGTTGGCAAAATTCTGCCAAAGGAAACAGATATTGGGTCAAGGAACTCTATCCTGAAGCAGTTCATCGAGTAAAGTAAACGTTAGCATTTGTTGTGTGACAAAGTAGTATTCCGAGTCGATGTTAAGGTAATTGGCAAATTAGCCAGAAATACATTTAAAAAAGTGTTTAAAAAGTACCAGTACTAACTTCATGTCATCAGGAATTACTGGATATAACAGAAAGCATTGCATGAATGCGAAATATTAATAAGTAATTCGTAAGGAATGTTATTAGTTTTATTGTCTAATTAAAAAAGAATATTGTCTTGGCTTAAATATCAGCAAAATGTTTTACCTGTTCAGAAAAATAAAACAAAAAAAGACATATTTAAAGAAAAATAAATTTTCAAAAATTTTTGATATAATTTTTTAAAAGTATATATTTCTCTTTTCATATTTTTCCTTCCTTAATTAATTTGTTTATCCTTTTTGCGGATTTAAGAATTTTATTGCTCCATATGCCACAAATAATTTAGTGCTTTTTTAAAGGAAACTTTTCTTTATTATAAAATATATATTTCTAAACTCTTCACTATAAATGTTTTTAACAAACTACAAACAAAAAAGTGTTTCAAATAAATAAAATCTTAAAATTTAAACTGATGGAACAATTTAGGACGCCCACTCAGAAGAAATAATGTTATTTACAAAAACTGAAATGACTTTGTCTCTTAAGATATATAAATTTAATATAACTTGATATTTTTTAAAATGCAACATTATAATTAAAGAAGAAAAATAAAAAAAAAAAGTTAATGTTTTTTAACAAATTTATGAGACATGGCTAAAATCACATCTCTTGATTGGCTAAAACAAAAAAAAATATTATTTTATATAAAAACAAACATATATACGAATAATTATACAAAGACGCGTCTATATGTACGTTTGAATGTATAATAATTAATGTATATATATACATTAAAATATGTATGTAGCATGTATATAACATTTCTTTATTTATTATTTTTGTTTTTTTTTTTTAATTTTTTATTTGACATTGATAAATCAGCTTTTGATTGTAGATTTTGGCTACAAAAACCCATTTATCTGAAATGACAAAAAACTCACCAAAAATACCCTTTAAAACGCAATGAGATAAACAATATTTGTATAAATCATGCGTAAAAATAAAACATATTTACAACAGAAAAAAAGCTCTGTAATAAAACAATACTAATTTGCAAATAAAACAAAACATTTATTAGAAACCATATTTCATTTAAATGTCCAACCAAAACTCCTCCAAAAGAAAGCAACAAAATCGGCATTTTGCCATAAAGTCATTTGAGCATAATTTGAAATGCACTTTAGCTTAAGCGGGGAAATCCTTACTGTCCTTAAGATTTATTGTTTTATTTGGCCAATTTTAATATAAGAAAATATCCTTTTACATTTATGGTTTATTTAAATCATTTTAGAAAACTCCAAAGAAATATTGTTATATTGTTATCAACAAGAGCAATAAACAGAACCATTAAATAAAGTTAAATTACAAGTATTCGTGGTAATTATATATTTTATGATTTATAAGTGCAAAGTTTTGAAATAAATTAATGTAAAATCCAAAAAAGAAAATGTTTTTTTGAAAGAATATATAAAACAAGTGAAGTGCTAAAGGCAAGATTATAAGAAGCTCTTAACACACATTAAAACATTTTTTTATGAAAAGGTTGGCAAAATTATAAGAAAACATTTTCAAACATAATTTTTTGAAACCAAAACTAAACTTTTACTAAATTTTAATAAAAACTGGCGCTATAGACTGTATACTTTTCATAACTTTCGGGATGGAAAGAAAATTTTTGCTCCTTTCCTGGAGTAGAATCGTAGCTAATTTAAACAACTATAAACAAAAACAAATAAGAGCGTTATATTCGGCTGTGTCGTATTTTATATACCCTTCACAACGTCAAGGGGTTTTACCCTAATTTTTTAAAATTTTGTATGGGTGGAGATAGGGAGTAAAATGTTTTAGGAAAATGTTTTCGAGGAAAAAAGAGTTGGGGTCCGCTTGGCATTTGACCTGTTCACGGGCATCCTGGCAGCCGTTGGGAGAGATTTATTACAATTTTCCAAACTTTGTATGGAAGCCCCTTTAGGCGATGTCAGTATATTCTAGGAATATGTTTAAGAGGAGAAACTAATGGGGGTAGGTCGTGCACTTTATTTCTCTTAGGTGCACTTTATTTCTCTTATGTCAATTCTGTGGAAGTTAAAGGTGTTTTGCAACAATTTTTGTAAATTTTGTATGGCAACTCCCTAAGGTGATGGTGATAAGGGGTAAGTATGTTGTAGAAATATGTTTGGACGGAAAAACTAATGGGGTTATGTGATACATTTAATTCTTTTTAAGGGCGGCTCCAGGGAAGTTGTATGGTTTTTTACCCAAAATTTTTGGAATTTGGTATGTCAACCCTGTAAGGGGCTGGAGATTAGGGGTAAGTATGTTCCATAGACCTGTTTCGGGGGAACAAATAATTCGGAGCCGTCTTACATTTGACCTTTTCAGGAGCACCCTGGAAGCTGTGGGAGCGGTTTAAAAAAATTAAGCTTTGTATGCCAATCTTGTTATGAGGCTTGAAAAGAGTGTAAGTATGTTTCACAAAAATGTTCGTAAGGAAAAATCAATGGGGTCAGTCTTACATTGCACTCGCTTAGGGGCAACTCCGGGCAGGTTTAAAGGTTTAACATTTGATACGACTTACGGGTTCATGCGACATCGGCGGGCTTTAAAAAGTTTATTTTAACTATAACACGGACAGACGGACATCGCTTAATCGACCAAAAAAACATATACTTTATGGCGTCGCAGATTGATATTTAAGAAATTACAAACGGAATGGCAAACTTGTATATACCCTTATCACTTATGTGAATTAGAGTTAAAAACAAATAAAATCGCTATATTCGGCTGTGCCAAATCTTAAATTGATCTTTTTGTATACCCAGCCATTTTATAAGGCCATATATTAAAATAAAATTATTTTGTGAGTGCCGGGTTTGAAGCCGGGAGCTATTCTAGTTTTTGAAAAAGAAAACTTTACAAAATTTTTACGTTTGTACGGGCGATGCCACTTCGATGCTCCTATAAAATGTATTTTTCATTTTAATAAACCAGAATTGGTTTACCCTGTGTGAGGATTGAGGTCAAGACTTTTTTTCGATCCAGAAACTTAATTTCAATAGGCCGATAGATAGACATGGCTTAATCGACCTCCCTATCTATAAAGACCCAGAAAATTTAAATTTACACTTTATGGGGTCGCAAATGAGCATTATGGAAATTACAAAAGGAATGACAAAATGATATATACCCCTTTCCCATCATTACATATGTTTAAACTTATTGTTTTAACAAAGTTGCATGTTTTGAAATATGTTGCACTTAAATTTAAATGAAATTCCTACATTCTCATTGCGACTTGGTAATTGAACATGTCAATAAACTTGTAAGCTACATATGGGGGATTTCATGTCAAGTGACCCAACTTTTAAGACCGATATCTTTCGATTGGAAAGAAATTTGGACCAAAGTAAGTTCTTGCAGAGAGTAGTTTAGACACAATTTTTTAACACGATCGGTCAAGAACTCTCTGAGCTGGAGGGGTTCAAAATTTGACGTTTTCGGCATATAGGTGTTTTTTCTCATATATGTAGTTTATTACCTTTTGCTTTTAACAAAATTCGTCCTAAATACTTTCGATAGCTTTTTTTCAATCTTCCAGAAAAAAATATTTTTAATATTAAAAAAAATTTTCTTTAATTTTTTTTTATAAAATAATTAGAAAAAAATTTTTTTCCAAATATGCCCATTTTTTTTTTTTTTTTTGCTCAAAAGAAAGCTTAGGTCTTTTCTTTGAAGAGCTTGGAAGTCGCTTAGTGGGATGCGAGTGGGATATCTATAAAAATTAATGTTTTGTAACTCAAGGCAGAGGTTTTCCAATTTTCTCGTATATTCTATTTTGATTTTTTTTGCTATTTATGTAAAATTATCTCTTAAGCAAAAAAAAAAAATATTTTATGCTAAGAAACAAAATAATTTAACCTTTCCGACGAACCTTTGCATAGAAAATATTAACAAAATGTGTTCAGACATTGCCATATAAAAGTGATTTTATTCCAGAGGACTACCATTTTGTTGGTAATACAGTGTCGAGTGTATGAGACTTTATTTGGTACTGGCATACCAACGGAAAGATTAAACTATTTTGTTTCTTAGCATAAAATATTTTTTTTTTTGCTTAAGAGATAATTTTACATAAATAGCAAAAAAATCAAAATAGAATATACGAGAAAATTGGAAAACCTCTGCCTTGAGTTACAAAACATTAATTTTTATAGATATCCCACCCGCATCCCACTAAGCGACTTCCAAGCTCTTCAAAGAAAAGACCTAAGCTTTCTTTTGAGCAAAAAAAAAAAAAAAAATGGGCATATTTGGAAAAAAAATTTTTTTCTAATTATTTTATAAAAAAAAATTAAAGAAAATTTTTTTTAATATTAAAAATATTTTTTTCTGGAAGATTGAAAAAAAAGCTATCGAAAGTATTCAGGACGAATTTTGTTAAAAGCAAAAGGTAATAAACTACATGTATTAGAAAAAAACACCTATTTGCCAAAAACGTCAAATTTTGAACCCCTCTAGCTCAAAGAGTTCTTGACCGATCGTGCTAAAAAATTGTGTCTAAACTACTCTCTGGAAGAACTTACTTTGGTCCAAATTTCTTTCCAATCGAAAAAAAAAGTTGGGTCGCTTGACATGAAATCCCCCGTATATAAATAAAGTCTTCAATATTATTGGACACACCAATTCTGTGGTCAATAAAACAAACAAACATACATACAATCAAACAAAACAAACAAACATTCATCCATGAAAAATGAAATAAAAGTCCATAAATGATAATGTCACAAAAAAACAAAAGTAATCAAAGGCTTATGTCACCTCACATTAAGATCTCAGCTAAACAATCCATCAATTGCGGGAACATCAGCAGCAGCAATAACAACAACAGTAACATGATACATTCGTTACACTTATTGCAAGAAATTGGAAATGCATCATTAACTTTGCAGCGCCACACAAACAAACAAACCAGAATCACGCTAAACAAACAATGATGGTTGTACTCTTCACATAGTGATAACATTGGTTTTTCTTTCGGTTTGTCATATTTACAAAATAAATATTTGCGTTTCTTATGGATAGCAAAGTCGATTAAGCTTTGTTTGACTGTTTAAATTAGGTTTCCCGTTATAAGTATAATCAAACTATTAAATTTAAAATGAATGGATTATACAACACTGTGCGACAAAAAAAAATATTTTGAAAGATTATACTAAGAAATTGTTGTTTAAACTTTCCAAATTACTCAAAGATCTCAAAATATGGTGAAAAAATAATGGTTTCGTACGTTAAGTTACAGAGGAAGGATAGTTATTTAGTTGAATACAATATTTTATACTTTGTGGTTATATTTTTACAAATATGTATGTTGGATTATGTACCTATAATAAAAAAATAAAAAAAATTATAATAATTAATAATAAAAAGATAAGAATAAAAAAACAGCTAATTTCCGTCCTAGTAAAAGCTTTTAGCATGACAAGTCTAACAAAAACCAAAAGGCAAACAAAAAAGAAAGTTATAGTCGATCAAGGTCTTTTATGAAAAAATATTTATTTTTTTTATTGGTTTGACGGTCATTTGTGGAGTCATGTACCAGATAGCCGCAATTCGGACAGCCATTTAAAACTCTTTTAATTTATTTCCCCGTTTTTTATATGGAGTTTTACACTAGTATAAAAATTCTTTTTTAAAAGATAAAAAAGCAAAGAGAGCTAATAGAGTCACTTCGAAATGCAATCACCTGGTACATCGTTTCACTTTGGGTGAACGCAATCCGGAGAGAATTTTTAGGTCTCTTACTTTTTTCTTTTTTATATACGGAGCTTAACACAGGCAACAAAGAATAATTTTAATCATATTGTCGAAGGCGTATCGATACAAGGTGATTGCAAGAAAAAAATCAAGAGAGCCATTCACTTACTCTCTGTTTTTTTTTAAATAAAGTTTGACACTAAATTTGAAATTCTTTTTCAATGTTGCGTCACATAAAGAAAAGAGCAATTTAAGAGAGTCAAAATGTTCGTAAGCTATTGCAGCCACCTTGTATCGATATACCTTGGTATTGTCAAACTCCAGATTTACATTGTATTTCAATTGTATTTATTTTTATTTCCGACCTTATTGTGGCAGCTTAAAATTGGTTTTTTGGCTTGAAAACCCTAATTTTAAGTTACAAAAAAAACTATTTTAATTTAATATATTATTATTACTTCGGTCGGATCACTCGGGATAGAAAAAGTGTAAAGTACATAAGATTCGGCACAGCTGATTATAGCGTTAAGTGTATTGAAAGTACAAACAAATTTCTTACTAAATATATGGCTCCTGTTTCTTCTCCATAAATATTCTTAGACTGTTGTAAAGTCTTTTATTTTTTATTTTTCTTTAGTTGTTTTATTCTTGAAAACGTAATTGATCGAACTGCAATTTTAAAGCTGCACAAACGACCTCCCGTGTTGGGATTTCTCAGGAATTCTGTACCAAACTCAGTTTAGCTGTTTTCTTTAATTCGCGTTTATCCAAGGAACATGTGCAACATCTCAAATTTTTTTTTGTTTTTATCGATGCTGCTCTTGTGCAGTGATTTGCTGAGGCAACACTTTAAAGCTTCTTGTTATTGTTTTTGTTGATGCACGTTTTCTTGAACAAAGTAAGTTTCTTGTTTAACTGATTTTTGTCAATAAAACCGACAAAAACTGTCACTTTGGTGGCATAAAAAATTCACAGAATTTATTGTCATTCAATACAAAACACTTGATGTATTGCAAGTGGAATGAAGTGCAATAAAATGAATGCAAAATTAAGTGTAAGAAATTTTTTTCTTAGGACACTCGTTTAT
The DNA here is from genome assembly GCA_963583895.1 of Melanophora roralis. Classification (NCBI taxonomy): domain Eukaryota; kingdom Metazoa; phylum Arthropoda; class Insecta; order Diptera; family Rhinophoridae; genus Melanophora; species Melanophora roralis. The sequence goes on along the minus strand of OY757187.1, from coordinate 91,091,253 downwards.
TTTTTATTGTAATTTTTTTATCCTAATTTTGTAAAACGCAAAGGCATTAAGAATTAATTTATTATTGAACATTTTAAAATTCGTTTCTACAATTTACGCCCCTAAAAACAATTTAGGCATGTTCATTCTGATATTTTTTTATACAATTTTCTTTTTGTTATTTTTAACTTTTTTTTTATTATTTTATGATTTTTAACTTTAAACTTTTCTATTTTGGGTTAATTGCAGGTTCTATTGAATCTGAAGATTTGTCGTTGGATCCCCAGTCAGTGACGAATCCGCTGCTGTGCAGTCCATTAAAAGAGGAACGCAGCACCCCGCCCATATTGACAATTGTTAAGGAAGAAACAAGTAATAATAGTTGTACCATGTATCCTACATCTTCCACCACTACCACACATCAACAACTGAGTCAAAATACAACACCAACGACAACAACTACATTAGGGTCAAATAATACAAATACAACACAAAGCAACACACCCTTACACCATCATCACCACCACCATCAACAACAGCAACAACACCATCACACACAACAACATCATCAGCAGTCACACCAGCAACAAAGCGGACAGCAATCACCACAACATCTTGAATTAGATCAACAACACCAGCAACACTATCATGACCAACAACAAAACCAAATATATCAAAATCACCTACATAATCAACAACACCTGCAACAGCAGCAACACAATCATCAATTACAACAACAACACTATCAACAACAACAACAGCAACACTCAACACATACCCAGCACCAACATAACAATCACCATCATCACCACCACCATCATCATCCCTATCAACAGCAACAACAATCCCAGCATGCAAACAATATAACAAGTAGTAGTAGTAGTGGTAAGATATCATATCGTGGAATTTTTACTACCACAGGTAATACGACCATGAGTAATTTAAATACAACTGTTGCCGGGGTGCAGCAACAGCAACAACAGTCTCAGCATCAGCATCAGCAGCAACAGCAGCATCCAGCACAAATGCATTCACCCTCTTTAACAATATTGCCTGGTCCCATGTCTCCTCCTTCGGCTGGTTTGGGAAACAGCTGGAGTCTACCAAGTCCCGACAAAACTCTATTCCAGCCTCCTATGTTTAGCCTTTTGGGTTCGGGAAGCCAAAGTGTAACATCAGCTCAAGCCAATTATGGCACACAACATCAATCCACCATTCCCACCTCCTCGCCCTCTCCTTCTGCTCATCATATGCATGCTGCAGTGGCAGCCTACGAAGACTCACGCCATGTTGAGCTTTTGGGCTTACAAATGGATTGCTCGCCTATCTTACTTAAACAGGCTGCTCCACCCAGCTATAATAGCGCAAGCCCTTTTACTACCCTGGCCGAAATGCAACAAGTCCAGAACTCTCACGATTTGCAACAATATCGACAGCAAATGGGGGTGTCCACTCCCAAATATCAATGGCTGGACTCTCCGGCAGACTATCCGGTGGGTAGCCAGCAAACGGCCACTTTAGTTTTGCCTGGACCTTCATCCGGCTCCTCTAGTGCGGCCTTGGGTGGTGGCATTATACCCAAGCAGGAAGCTTACGCTGAGCCTACTCACACTCCTACGCATCATATGCAACAGACTCCCTCCGCTTCTACATCTGGATCTCAGAGCAGCTACTCGGTGGTTCAACTGGCTGAATATTCACCTTCCACTAGCAAAGGTCATGAGATTTTGTCTCAAGTCTATCAACAAAGTGCCATGCCCTTGAAACTAGTCCCGGTCAAGCCACGCAAATATCCCAACCGTCCGAGCAAAACTCCAGTTCACGAACGGCCCTATGCATGTCCAGTGGAGAATTGCGATAGACGTTTTTCACGATCCGATGAACTGACCCGCCATATACGTATTCACACCGGCCAGAAACCATTCCAGTGTCGCATTTGTATGCGTTCCTTTAGCCGTTCAGATCATTTAACCACCCATATACGCACCCATACCGGTGAAAAACCCTTTTCCTGCGATATATGTGGCCGAAAGTTTGCGCGTTCCGATGAAAAGAAAAGACATGCCAAGGTCCATCTCAAGCAGAGGGTGAAAAAAGAGAAATTAACTCAACAGCAGCAGCAGCAACAACAACAACAACAGCAGCAAATGCAATTACAGCAAACGGCAGCTCAACAGCAGCAACAGCAACATATTCAACATCCCCATCATTCGTCGACGTCCCACGCCCATCTACTTCATTCCTCTGATATTTCTATAGTAACATCGAGTGCAACGAGTTTGTAGGTCGAGAAGAAATCGTCATCTGCAGAATCCTATAGAATAAAAAGACTACCGCCACTGCTAAAGCCAGACTTAACTGCAATATGGAATTCTGCTCTCTCACCCACCACACCTTTGGACACAATGCCCACAGCTGAATTATCGCTTAAGAGAGACCAACGCAAGCAATTTGTCTTTGAACCCGATTTTCTATTCAGTACTGTTACAAATAATGAAAATTTAGAAATTCAAGAACTTCACAACGACAAAGCTACAAATACTACACCCACAAGTGAAGGATCTCCCCTTAAGGTGAATTCGAGCTCGGAACAGGATTCCTACGAAGACGGGGAGAAAGAAAAAAATTGTGAATCTTTTTTAAACGAACTAATGAATTCCAATGAAACCGCAAATACTTTCGCTATTAAGAATAATCAAATAACGTTGGTTGGCAATGGACACGGTGTTGATAATAGTAATCAAGATATGGTCATATTGTTCCTTACCGAATAAACTAAGTAATCATTTTTGTTTTTGAGTGATGGAACTTAAGAGTGAATTTTCCTTCCCTCTTAACTAAACCAGTTAGTGCTAAAAGACAATAAAACTAAATTTTTAAAATACCTAAATATTATCGTTAATAAAACAAAAGAACTGTAACTTATGATTTTATTATATAAAACTAAAAAAAAATCGTTTGCTTTAAATTAAAAGAGATTTATATGTGAAATATTTGAAAGTGTCATTTGAAATTTTTTTAAGGCCAATTAGGAACTAAGCTCGGATTTGAAAGTGTTACATTTTGTTGATTTTTATTTGTAAACAAACGGGCGTATACACGTTATTGCTATTAATTGGGTAAAAATTTTTTAGTTTTTATATGAATTGGCTTTATATAAGTGCTAGAGAGAATAATGGCGTCTGCTCTCTCTAATTCGTAATTCAAATCCCAATCATTAAGGAAATTAGTTATCAGGTTTTTAGCTAATTGAGTTAAATTACAAGCAAATCGGTTTGATTTCTAAATTTTGTCAAATGTTGTCAATATTTTAAAACAATACGAAATTAAAAATAAAAAATAAAAATTGAGAGTAAGAAAATTACAAAGAATATTGTGACTTTACGAAGGCACTAAAAGTGATTAAAAATTAAATTAATAGGAATTTTCGCTTCAAAAAAAATAAAACTTTTAGTTTTTACTACAATTAAAACATAACTCTTTTAGGAAGAAAATCTTAAGGTTGTAAATTAAATAAATGTTTTCCTATACAGAGACTTTTACAATCATATATATTCATATGTATTTCCTCATATGTATAAGTAAATAAGTATACATCTTCCACGAATTAACAATAACAAAAAAACTGTCAAACAGAATTAAGAATGTGTAATATAAGCAGAAAAAATACTATTGGGAACTTACAGTCCTGCTAAAAAGTTGATTTGAGCAAAACTCGGGACATGGTGAATTATTTATCATTAAATTTTTAAATAACGAATTATCCCTGTTCTAAGCTTATAGAGTTTGGATTATTATCTGTCAATTGCGAGTAAACTTTTGCGATCTCTAATTTTTATCGCAAATTTTTCTAAACAAAAGCCTAAATTACAATTCTGTTAAAACCAAACGGACTGAGTAAATACAAAACAAAGCTTTTTTTATTAAAAAGAGGGAAAAATAAAGGATTTTGATATTAAGAACACTGTTGGAAACAGCTGGTGTGTAAATCAGATTTATGTACATACAAAACAAACAATAGCAGACAACTGTCAAACACAGTAAGGAGTGTGTACTCTTAACAGGAAAACAAGTTTTGGTAATTCAAAGATCGACTGAAGCCATTCGAGCCTTAGTCTAAACATACTAAAAGCAAAAAGTGAAGCTTAAACATTCCTAAAATGCTTAAGTAAGCCTAAAGCTTTAAGGGCATTTGACAAGATTGCTAAAATTTTGTCAGTTAAGTATGCATGACTATTTTGCATTTTACATTTAAATGTTAGTTAAATTCCTTTGAAAGTTAAATTTTACTTAGTTTTGAATTCTTTTTGTCTTTACGGCTAAAACACCTTTTCTCTTCTTTGTTTTAAAGAACTGGAAGTTTTTAGTTGGCCAAAAAAATATCTTAAAAAATAATTAAGGAAAATTTTAATTATATATGTAAAAAATAAAACAAATTGTATAGCAAGTATTTTGCATTAAATTTCTTTTAATTTTATAACAAATTTAATTAAACACAGAGCTGTATTTATGTGCCAATAATCATGATTTTTTCAAAAACAAAAAAAAAAAATCAAACAACACAAATTTTTCAGTAGAGCCAAAATTCTAGAGGATTTAAATGATGATGTTAAAAAACAGCACAAACTAAGTAAATTATTAAACTAAAAAAAAAATATTATACAAATATACATTTACATATTTACAAAAAAATATAAAATAAATTTTACAAATAGGTTGTAAACAAAAATTATTTAAAAAATTACAAAAAATGTTGCTGAAATAATTCGAAACGAATAAAAGAAGTAAAAATTTGTAATAAAAGTTTAAGACATTTAGATTAAACTTAACAATAAAAATACTATACTTAAACATATATTTATATTACAAAAATAACTAACAAAGTTAAATGTATATATTTTAAAATTTAAGAGCTTAAAATAAAATATTGTTTAAAACAATCTAATGCAAAGAAAAAAAACAAGGCTAACCTTACTAAAAATATTAAAAATATATTAAAAAAAAAATAATTGAGCTTAAATTAACAAAAAAAAAAAAAAAATTTATAAATAAATTAACTGCAAAAAAAAACATACTTATATCTCTAATACTGTGATCTCATGTGTAATAAATTACTCATAACTCTTCCTTTAAAAATAATATTTTTTTTTTTAAAAACTATAACCAATAATAAGAATAACAATTAATAATAATTTAAAATTATTTAATTTTAGCCAATTATTGCTTTCTTAATAAAAAAAAACTTTAAACAATAACTAATTAACTAAATTTTTTTTTTATTAATTTTAATAATTGATTTAATAAAAAAACTATTATTCCTTAAAATGATTTTAGCGCAATTATTTTTAAGTCCTTTATAAATACCTTTTAAGCAAAACAAATCATTTAAAATTAAAGCAAAACAAACAACCATCATATAAAATCTTAAAAACTATAAAAATAACATTTGAACTTAAATTTGCTACATATTAAGCTAAAAAAAAATAAATATTTTACAAAAAAAAAAAAAGATTTAATTGTTATACTTTGCATATCAAATTAAAAAAATATTAAAAAAGCTTCTAAAGGCTTAAAGCTACATTAAACTTTTGGTAAAAATTTAAAATTATAATTTTTCAAATTCCTTCCAATATATTGTTTTTTAAATTTGTTTCTTAAAAATGATAAAATCATTTATTTTTTAATTTCCAAAAAAAAAAACTTTTGTTGATTATATTATTGTTTTAAGTAAAAAAAACTGTTTCGTTTGTATCCTTTATTTTATTTTAATTTATTTTTATTTCTTTATAAGCAAAAATCACAACAAAAAATATATAACAATTTATTAAAAACATTTCTAATTTTTGGTGTTTTATTTCTTTGTTTTTTTTTTTTTTGTTCTAAATAACCAACATTAAACTAAAATAATTTTAAACTTACTTTAAAAGATTTATTATTAGGGGGATTCACGATCAGGTTTTTATTAGGAAAAAAAATTTAAGTTTTTTTTAATATTTTTTATAACTTTAAATGACATCGGTATGTTATAATGAGTCAAGTCAAGTACACGTTACACCATAATTCTTTTTATTTTCGTGCCAATATCAAGATTTTCGGGAAAAGCCTACTCTGCTCAATAGCCTCAAATAAATTTTACAAATTATTACATATTCCGTAATGAGTCGCTCACTCGTACGATGTGTCATGCGTGACAAGATTGTGAATTTCCTGACCCTCTAGCTTTTTTATCTGATGTGCAAAAAATGTTTTTTTTTTAAACTTATTAAAATATTAAATTTTAAAACTACTTACCTTATATCACGGTTATAATTTTTTTTTTTAAGTTTTTCTTATATTGACAATTTGACAAAATTAATTATTATAATAAATTACTGTCTTTATAAAGACAATAAATTTTTGAATTTATTAAAATATTGTATGTGAAACTAACTTTATTTCTACTTATAATTTAAATAGTGCGTGCATCTTTTATTAAATATAAATTTTTCTCTTAAAATATTTGAAACTAAACAGTTATAAACTTTTTTTTTAAAAAACACAAATCGTGAATATCCGTATTATAATGCCCTTCTAGAAATGCTTTAATGACATTTAGTCTGTAAGAAACAACAAAAATTTTAAAAGTTTAAAATAAAATAATTATGGTGCAAAGAAGTAAACAAGATAGACTTAAATATACCAACTTAAAAGAATAAATATTATATATATTTGCAACCAGTGATGCTAATTTGGCATATTTAATGATAATTAACCACTTTCCCCTGTTTTTACAAAGTTTTAGTTTGTTTTGACGTATACAATACTGTATAGAATTCAAATAAAATTCTTTGTACATGCGATATAAATAAACAAACCCTAGTTTTATGGCCAAAAGAGGCTTTTCATTGTAACCATGCATTTACGTACGTAAGCACTTCCATAATATTTTGCGCTCTTGTTTTCATGGGCTCTTTAATTTTAAGTGCGTTAGTTAAAAAACTAGGGAAAATGTAGGGTATTGAGCTTTAGCATGTGTAATGCTATAGTCATGTACACATAATTAGTCCAGAGACCAATTCGTCGCATTCGCACATTGGGGTGAATGGTATAGAAAGTAGCGATTAATTCAAAAAATGAACTTTAACTTTCCCAACCGTGTTTGGTATCATATAAAAGTAGATGAAATTCTACATCACAAACTGCAAAAACAAAAGTTTACTTTACTTGAAGTGTGTGTTTAAATTTCAATAATTTTAGTTATTTTTGCGCGCATTTTTGATATTTTTGACATATACACTGAGTTTCAACAACTTTGCGGATAAGTGCAGGAAAAAAAGATTTTATGCTCTTAAAATATAATATTTTAGCTAATAAATCCCAGAACGCCTTTTTGCGCATTTGTGGACACAACTCCAGTTGCTAAACAATTTTGCTAATAAAAATACATATTAAATATTAATTCTTTTAATTTAAACAAACAAATTTTTTTTCTAAAAGCACATTAGTATTCTCTAATTTACAATTTAATTAACTTATTTATCGATTTTAGTTCAAAAGTTACAGCAGAAATAGTCAAATACGACCATTTTTTCTAAAGTATTAAAAAGCCCATAAAAGGTAAAAAAATTTTTTCAAAAAAATTTGTTAAATTCTGGTTTTTATGTATATATTAATATCCATCAATAAAAAATTAAACCATTTTAATATTACGACTTTTATGAATTAAACGCCATTTCTATACCATTCAGTTCAATGTGATTCGGTTCAAATTGAAATTAACAAATTCTTATTAGAATTTATATATTTGAAGTACTGACAACATGATCGATCGACTTAAATTTCGATTCGTATCGAATGCGATGGTTTGGCCCCAGGTTACTTAAAAATTTTGTTTCAAATTCCTTTTTCTTTTCAATAGTTTGCTTTATAGAAAATCCTAAGCCCAACCTAAAATATTGCGACGTGTCGTTTGCGTCGAAAAGTAACTCATTTAATTAATTTTTAGGCAGGGTGGACATAAAAAAGAAAACATAACTTAAAATATAATTTTAGATAAATCGGAAAAGGAAATCGTTTATTGATCGAACTGTTTTATTTCTTTTAAAATTATTATCTCTAATTATAATTAGAGTCTCCGTAAATAAATCTCTAAATAGTTCTTTAGCCTGTGGTCTTTAAAATAAGTCTAAGTTTTGACTTATAAAAAGGTAATAAAAAATGCATGTTCCACTGTCTCTTTAACAGCAACAATACAACACTTTTAAAGGTAATGAAAAGTAAAAAAAAATTTATTTGTTTCATTCACAACCGCTTGTACTCGTTAAAAATTTTTCTCTGGGGCCAAATCGTTGCAGTCGTTTCGAATCGATATTTAAAAATCTAATTAGAATTTCTATATTAAATGCGTTGACAACTTGAATGATCAAGTAAAAATCCAATTCGAATCGGATGCGACGATTTGGCCCCTGGTTTTACGAATGTCGTAAATTATAAACTTTAATTCTAAATTTTAAAAGTTTGACAAAACATACCATAAACTGTCGTAATTTTAACGACTTACAACACGTATGTATAATATTTTTGGTTTGAAAGAAACAATTCTTCACAAAAAATAAATAAATCAAAAAAAAAACTACTTAAATATATACATTCACGAACTATAAATACTAAATATATGTTGATGGGCGTAAATTTTCTTCCAAAACGAATTAAATAACTGACAATTAAAAATAAATATTTAAACGCAAAAATCAAGTTTAAAATATTTTATTCTTAACATTTAACTTATATTAATGTATATAAATAAATATTTTTTTAAAAATTACTTAGAGTGAGAAAATATATTTCCAATTATTAATATAAATTTTATGTATTAAATACAATTCTATTTAACCGTTGTGCAATTTTGATGGATAATATGTGTATTTGCATGCCTAAGTTTAACTTGTTAATTTAAAACGCTTTAAAAAAATAAAAAAAAAATTAAAAAAAAATCCTAAATAATTAATTGTATATTTTATTAAAAAAAATTTTTTTCTTTAGATAGAATTATTAAATAAATGTTTATTCGTTCTTTAAATATATTTTTAAATATACATATAATAAATAAATTAAAAAATATGATAAAATTGAAAAAAAAACCATCTAAATCTCATTTATTAAACTATTTCACCATTTTAAGCTTTGAATAAAATTTATTCGATTAAATATTTAATAAAATTTTGTTTTTATTTAATTCAAAAAAAAGGTTATAAATAAAAATTTTACTGTGAAATAATTACAAACAATTTTTGTTTAAATAAATACATTCAGGTAATTTAAAGGGTCACATATTGATTTGAAAATTTCTTCCCAACTAGCAACCATATATATCTTAACATTTAATTTTTGTAGATTTAACAACCATATTTCTTAACAAAAAATTTATAAATTTATTTGAATCAAAGTTTTCTTTAAAGTAATTGATGTTGTTGTTTGCAAAGTTTCTTTAATTTTTCCAAATGTTTTATAAATTTATAAAAAGTTGTTATTTTAATGCTAGTATCCTGTGTGTAGTTATTAGAATCTCCCTCCCCAAGGCCAATCGTCGTAGAAAAATGTCAAATTGAGTAGCTGCCCTCAGCATTACAAGATTTACAAGTACTCAAGAATTACATAGAACAATTATTAAGTATTTTTGCTCTATTGAGCTAATTCTTAATTTCAATAAATACTTATTACAACAAATAATACATTTTGAGAATGTCAACAAGAAAAAAATTCAATTTGGAAACGAATACATATTAACACAATAAAATATAATAAAAAATCTTGAAAATAATAGTAAAACTTAAGCCAAATTTTTTAAAGCTAAATGCCTAATCACTTAAGCAAGGGATTTACAAAATTTTAAATGTCATAATTATTTGGGTACAATTGTTCCCTATTTAACAAAAAATGTTCCATATGTTCCACATGTTGTTCTAACGAATTCAATTCCTGTTAAATTCTTGTAATAAGCAGATATAATATTATACTAATGTTGGGAAACTCCATTTATTCCATAGATTTATTTAATTTTGATTAAGAGATACACATTTGTGGTTACATAAACACGTGAGTATCTAGTACTGATATCGATTGGGTTGAAGGACATATAGCTGAACAAAAACCAAATATTTTTTATAAAAAACCTCCTTCTATAACCAGTAAAGTTATAAAATTACATTTAAGTCTGTATTTCTAAGCGAACATGGTAAGTAGTTTCCTTTGATGACAGCTAAAACTGCAAATACGTTGGAAACAAACTAGCCCGGCCCAAAATATTATGTGCTCTCTGTTTAAACGAAGTACAGTGTTTTGTAAAGCCGCTAAAACAAAATTTTTAAAATTTACCCAGTAAAATATTTCCGAATTTCAGTAATAGGCTTCAAATAAATCATAGGTAACAAGGTTAGATTGCAAAGTCTTTACATTGTTTGCAAAAATATGATTATGAAATAGATTTTGTCCTGGTGTCCGCCGGCAAGGTATACAATTTTGTTTTGCCGTGATTTTAGTAAACATTAGTCGTGACAGTTCATATTTGGCAGTCGTGAAGTAGAAACGTGGCATCTTTATTGTGGAAAAATATTCCGTAAACCAACGTGTTTTAATCGCTAAAACATTTTATCAAAATCAATCATCGATTTTCATGAAAAAATTATAATGATTGATGAGACACATTTTCATTGAATGGATATGTTAATAAACAGAGTAATCGGTTCTGGGCAATGGAAAACTCTCAAGTTATTCATCGGTCACCTTTGCATCCATCAAAAGTGGCAGTCTGGTATGCAATTTGGTCAGGAGGAATCATTGGACCTTACCTTTTTGAAACTGAAAACGTCGTAACGGTAGCTGCAAATGGGGAGCATTATCGCAATATGATTGAAAACTTTTTAATGCCACAACTGCATGCTTTGCGCTTGGTTAACATGCGGTATCAACAAGAAGGTGCCGCATCGCATACAGCCAGGATTACAATAAAATTACTGCGAGACCTCTTTCCACAACAAGTTATTTCAAGAAATGGTGATGTTGATTGGCCTCGACGCACATAGGGGTATTTTGCCAATCTAGCCGGACATCACTTTTTTTTTTAATTTATATTACTTCTTAAAAGTTACTGCGTGCCCCTAGATCAATGAAACTTGGCAGAAACATGTATTGGGGTCATAGGCTGACTAAGCTTAAAAAAAAACAAAAATCGAACCAAGGGGAAAAAAGTTCCCCTTAGAAGAACTAATGCTACCTCTGAAAAATTCAGCTTTTTATTTAAATTTCCTGAACTTTCGTTAAGCAAATGCAATTTTAAACACAGGCGAAAGTTAAAAAATCTAAACTTTGGTACAGGAGATGGTAAAATTTCATTTTGCCCCCCCCCCCCCTCTTTGTGGGCGGTTCCATAAAATGAAATTGGCAAAAATAATGTTTTTAATAATAGAAATGGATAACTTAAGCCTAAATACCAAAAAAAATATCTTATTAAGCTTTTGTGGGAGGAGGGGGGTACTTCTCCAATGCCCCCCCTCACGAAACGATCCTGTAAAAAAAATTTTTTTTTTATTTTTTTTTTGCTAATTTTCACAAAAAATTCATTTTTAAGCTTGTTTGCCGCTTTTTTGTATTTTATAGTATTTAATTTATTTGAAAATAATTAATATATTTATAACAAAAACTTATTTAAAATAGTAACAATAAATTTTATATATGTACATATAAAAACAGCAACTAATTTTTTTAAATAAACTCCTCTTTTGCACTAAGGTGATGGGTGCCACTGTTCTTCTTCGTCTGTTTCTTCAAAGACATCTTCTGAATCTGAATCCTCTTCGAAATCAAGTACAGGTGGAAGCATCAAAGAAACGGCTTCTTTCGTGAATGGTAATGACTTTCTTTTTGGAGTTGGTCTTATGCTAGTCATCAGTGGGTCAGAACTAAGCAAAAGCCTATTCAAAACATCTCTGTTACACTCAACTCTTGAAAACTTTCTTGCAAACCTCTGCCTGTAAAGCCGAAAATGTTTGTTTCGTGCCTCAGCCGCTTCTTCTGATAAAAGCCCAATAGGCAACAATGCCTCATTTATAACAGTTGCTCCATGTATTAAAATCTTGTGCATTGTAGGTGTCATAGGATGCCAGGGATATAGAGCAACATAAAGTTTTGCAGTGTCCAAGCAATAATCGGCAAACTTGTGTAGATGGATTTTGTGACCACTTGATATTACTTCAATAATAACTTTGATTCGGTAGATGAAATCAAATTCAATTCCAGTTATTTTTGCAGCTAATTCAGGATTGGAAAAAAATCTTCTGCTGGTGTTACCGTCGTTGGTGTTTCCAAATCCAGTTTTCGGTACATCCACTAATAGCCCTAATTCACTTCTAAATATTGCTTGAATATTTTTTTTTCTCTCTTTAACAATTGCTTTGTCCGCATCAGATTTTAACTGCCATTTTTTCACTGTGAGCTTATATGACAGGTGTACTATGCTCTCAAATAGACGAATTCTGGCGTGCAAAGTAGATAATCCAAAAGAAAGGGCATTTGCGTCTATATCTCTTTTGATGCTTAAATTGTTAAATTCTTTTGAAGTAGCCCCACAAATATAGCATTTCATTGTGGACGTGGTTTGCGTTGCGGCATTACATACTTTCCCATCAACCATTGTAAATAGCATTGCATGTTTTACGGAATACAAACTTCCATCCAGTAAAAAAATTGTTTCTTGTAATTTACTAACAGCATCTTGTACATAGTCAATTTCTTCTTGGATTACGTCCACAGTTTCTTTAATAAATCTGATGCGAATAGGTCGACAATATCGGGGTGATGAAGTGGTTGGATTTTGCCACAGTATTTTTTTTTTTGTACCACATATCAGTCGAATTGGGACAAAACTGCTCTGAAAAATATGAGAATCTGAGCCATCATTTTCCATCTTTTGCTTAAATTGTGCCTGGTGTGAGCCATCGCAGCCCCATTTGCTTATTAGTTCAAAGGAGTTGCAATCTTCTGTTTTTGAATCACATAAAACATCTTCTAAATATGTTAGTAATCTACTTGCGGTATGATTAAGCAAGTCTTGAAGATTAATTTGAGCACATGTTTCTGTTATTTCATACGATTCTTTTGGAGGATAGCATTTACTTTTTTCTTTTTGCAGAACACTGTAGCTAGGGTAAACCTTCTTATCGGCACTGCGGATTATCTCATATTGCTTTCGAGAAAGATCAGCTTCCACAAATATAGAAAGAGCCTTAAGGGGTGTTAGCTGTTTTACTTTTTCTTCTTGTACAGCTTTGTATGCTTTTTTCAACTTTGAAGCTCTTGTCGGGGAAGACACAATTTTTTTAAGCAGACTTGATGCATCTTTTTTCCCACATGTTTGTAATTGTGTTTGGGCTGCATGCATTAATAAATCAGCATCGAACTGAGTTCGCAATTTTTCAGTTTTTCTTCTCTTACTTCTTTCGGTCAGTTCAACGAATGGCTTTTGTAGTCGTTTTGAGGACGAACTGCCAAATAGAGGGACTGTCACTGTTCCTTCCAGCCATGTGGCATTCAAGCTTAAAAATCGGTCATATTTCCTTTGTGCTGACTGCCAATGTATTTTAAAAAATTTTTTAAAATTCTTTATACACTCCTTTACCGCTGAGATGTCACTATCTCCTTGACATTTTGAAATTTCGCACAATTTTCTATCTAAAAATTTAAATTTTTCTTCAACAGATTTATCTTTACATTCCTGTACTATTTGGAATAACTCTAATCTTGTATACACTTTTTCCATTTCACTTTCGAAGCTTTAAATTGGTTCTGAAAAGAATTTTGTGCAATGCCCACAATATATATATTTAAAAACTGAGCACCTGAAGCACAGATTTGTTTTTTTCCAAAGAATATTTTTAAATTAAAACTTATTTAAGACAGGTACATTTATTTTGTTCCATAAAATAGCATCATTAAGAAAACAGCTGCACAGGTGGCTAAAACCCATTTATGGGTGGGTAAAAACTACTGTTTCCACATTCCTTTTTTTACTCAGGTAAAAAACAGATATACATATTAAAAATTTATTTCAATGTACCTGCAATAATTATATGAAAAACATCTACATTCGTACAATTATAAATAACTTTTATGACTGACAAAGGGTTTCTTAAGTATTCATATGTAAATATACAAGATAAGCAAAAACAGAAAAAAGGTAAAATTTTCAAAAAATCGCCAAAAAAAGTGGCGCAAAAACGCGCAACGTTTTTTTTCACAATCTAAAAATAGAGACTTCAAATTTTATCGTGAAGTATAACATTTTTGGGATCGCGATTACTCTGACTTTCAAAAAGTTTTTTATTTTTTTTTTTTTTACAAAAAAGTGAATAAAAAATCCGTTTTTTTGATTTCAAACGAATTTTTTTTTATCATAAAAATTTAAAAAAAATAAAAAAATAAAACAGCATAACTGCTAATATGGTTTTTGATAGAAAAAACCAAAAATCATTGTAAAATCTTTATTCAATTAGCCACAAAAAAATATGTTGTAAACCTCTCAAAACCGTAAAAAGTCAATAAAAGCGCATGCAATATACTCAACTTTCCTGACTTTAACAGCGCCCCAAAACGACAAATTTCAAGCAAAAGCCCTAAAAATTCACTATCCGATGCAGAATTTGGTTATCTGTCGATCTGCGTACTTTAATTTTTACATTTCTTAAATTTCATTTTTTGCTTAATGTCCGGCTAGATTGGCAAAAAACCCCTATGTGCGACGGTCGCCAGATTTGACAGCTCCGGACTCTTTCTTGTAAGAGAGGTTCGTAAATTTCGGGACAACTTTAACAATAAAATTAAAAAATACCAATGCACAGTACCGAAGAAAGAGTGCTGATAGGGAGTTGTAGCGGGCTCTGAACATAATGCATGTCTAATGTCGGAAAAATAATCTTTTTCAATGTAATTGGATAAAAAAAAGTATTTTTTTAAGTTTTTAAGCCCCGAAGATACATTTAAATATTAGTCTACCCTGTGCCAGACTAAAATTTAAGTTTTTAAATTGAAGTTAATAAATTTTGATGTGTCAATCTGGGGTCAACAGTGACCCTCCTCTTCTAACGTGTGTGCCCACCATCTTGTATGATATGTTAAGCGAGCGAGTTTGGATGTCTTTTCAGCTTGTCCACATTAAAATTAAAATTTTTAATTAACATAATGAAACTTGAAGATCTTTATGGTTATGCTTTTTTAATATATCAATATTCGAATCTACTCCGTAGCGAACAAAGAGCGCTGAAAAGGATTGGAAACGGCCTCCAAAACTGCGAGCATTCTACTGAGCCAGTGTCGATAATAGTAACGAGCCAAGAATCATAGCTTATGCAAAATTTTTTGGGAATGTATTATTACTCAAGACCAAAATAGTCTAAAATGCTAACACCGGGAGGATATTTGTATGCGACCTCCTTTATGAACTTAAAACAAAGTTAAGTGTTTTACCAACGAAATATTTTTATTTTAAAGTTTAAACATTAAAAAATAATAATAATTTCCTTGAAGTTAAACCATTAATTCGTTAGCCCTGTTTTACCCTATTTATTTACTAAATTAAATTATACATCACATTCCGATTAGGACTGTATGACAAAATGGATCGATAATTGTTGTACCCAGTTTACTAGTTTGTGCCAAAAAGGAAAACACATACAGATGTCAAGAGATAATAATATTAGAATTTTTAATAGCCTAAGATGCTTTTTTCCGTAGGGCAAAAGTTATATATTAAAAAAATGGTCGATCATATTCCTATTCAGTATGATAGTAAGAACATAAAGTTAGACACATATTCAAAATTTTGTAAAGACAGAGTAATGTTTAAGTCGGTAACAGCCCAAAATGTTTATTCCGAGAGGACTTTGTATGGGAAGGCCGGAAGTCTGCAAAGTAGACAAGAAGTCCCTTTTAATATTTTTGGTTCTTTTCCTATTGTTTTGAGATATTGACTCTAGCAATATGAAATTAAGATTCTGTTGATATCTATTGAAGCTAGAAGTCAACTAAGTAGACAGTACTTCTTCTCATTTTGGTAGTTTTTGCATTTTTTTTAAATAATGATCCTTGAAATATAAAAATAAATAGGAATTACTTTTTTTATACTTCTGAACACATTTTTGCCTAATTTAAAAGTACAAAAATTAAATACTTTGGACTGCGGTTTCACAAAATATTATGCAAATGTCACACCCGTAACATTTTACAAAAGGTTTTTTCTTAAGGAAAAATAGTTTTTTTTATAGAAATAATGACTACGAATAAAAACACTTTCAATTGCCATTACAATTATTAAACTTAAGACTGTTTCTAAAAATAGTTTCCACACACCCAACTTAAAGTAAAAATTCCCTTACATTCAAAATACAGATTATATGTAATCGTCATTGAAAAGTAAGTTGTTTTGTAATTACTTACTACTGGGAAATTTGTAGCAAAAAAAGCATTAATATTTAAATGCAATTGCTGTAGATGTAAAAATTTTGCTGGAAAGTGTTTCATTTGATATTGTTAGGAAAACTCTTAATTATATTTTTTTTTTTGTTAAATTTCTGCTACAAACATACACATACCAAATATGTAGTTGTTTGCTTTAAATTTAATTTAAAATTTATATACAACGATTAGTTTTAATATAATTCAATCAGATTACCAACCTGGAATATGCTGGTGATGCAGGTACAATATTACAGAAATGTATTTGATTTTTACACATCAAAGGCATTCTTAATGTGACGATGAATCAGTTATTTTCTTTAAAACTGCTCCATTTAAAATGTTAATAAATTTTTTTGTTCATATGACTCTTTTTATGTCCATACGACATATGGATAAAAATACTTATGTTTGTATATTTTAAGAAGTAACAAAACCAATAATGGAAAATGGGACTTAGTTGTCTTATCTTAACGATTAAATTAAAATTTTATAACATTCTTCGATGTTGGTGGTGTGAAAATGCTACAAATTTTAAATGTTTATGTAAGATTTGGTTTAGCATTTTAAACAGCAAAAGTAAAAGACCTAAGAAGTGTAAAACTAAAAATATATACATATGTATGTACATATGTATATTAAAATTTTAAAAATCAAAAAAATTAAACGTTATGCATATAAATTAGGATGAGTAAACTTTTTTTCGTCAAAAATCGTGTAGCAAAAACGTAATCTACGCAAAATTCCAAAACAATATCTTAAGAAACCATGGGTCTGGGATCAAAAATTATCCTGCGCAAATCGATTATAAAATGTTCGTTTCCTATTATTCTGTAAACTGTATAGCTGTGTTAAAAACCAATAATACAGTAGGGATAAAATTTTGCGTATATAAGGACCGTAATAGAACTAAAAATAAAATAAAATAAAATAAAATAAAATAAAATAAAATAAAATAAAATAAAATAAAATAAAATGAAATAAAATAAAATAAAATAAAATAAAATAAAATAAAATAAAATAAAATAAAATAAAATAAAATAAAATAAAATAAAATAAAATAAAATAAAATAAAATAAAATAAAAAAAAATTAAATAAAATAAAATTAAATAAAATAAAAAAAATAAAATAAAATAAAAATAAATAAAATAAAATAATATAAAGTACAATAAAATAAAATAAAATAAAATAAAATAAAATAAAATAAAATAAAATAAAATCAAATAAAATAAAAAAAAAATAAAATAAAATAAAATACAAATTTTTGATTTTTAGTTTGGCTTTAGTTCATATAATTTCTTTTTTATTAGAAGAAATTATTATTTTCCGTTAATGTTGAAAGAAACCTTCAATTTGAAAAAGCTGATTTTTCTACCGCTACTAGCCGAGTAGAATGCATTTTCGAAAGCAGCTACGCAATTTCATCATCAGTACTCTTTGAACGGTAGTAGTGTATATGGTTGTAAACATCACCTATTTAACTTACATGTAACAGAGAAAAGTATACGGTATCAGTGTTTTCCTTCTGTTTTTATTTTTTGTAAGTTAGGACGAAGTTTTATTTTTCATATAAACTATGCTTTTTTCCATTAAAAGTCTCTTTGGCAACACTTGACTAACGGACAAGCATTTGTCCATCTCTCAGATGGAACGAAACGCTTTTTATTATTGTATATCATACAATAGGGGTAATCACTTTTTAATTTCTTTTATTGTCAACGACAAATTGATAGAAATTATTAAAGATCATTTTGCACCGTGCCATGTGTGAGTTATATGTTAATTTTTATTTATTGTTGAACTAATTGTTTTTAATACAAATTTTTGATTTTTAGTTTGGCTTTAGTTCATATAATTTCTTTTTTATTAGAAGAAATTATTATTTTCCGTTAATGTTGAAAGAAACCTTCAATTTGAAAAAGCTGATTTTTCTACCGCTACTAGCCGAGTAGAATGCATTTTCGAAAGCAGCTACGCAATTTCATCATCAGTACTCTTTGAACGGTAGTAGTGTATATGGTTGTAAACATCACCTATTTAACTTACATGTAACAGAGAAAAGTATACGGTATCAGTGTTTTCCTTCTGTTTTTATTTTTTGTAAGTTAGGACGAAGTTTTATTTTTCATATAAACTATGCTTTTTTCCATTAAAAGTCTCTTTGGCAACACTTGACTAACGGACAAGCATTTGTCCATCTCTCAGATGGAACGAAACGCTTTTTATTATTGTATATCATACAATAGGGGTAATCACTTTTTAATTTCTTTTATTGTCAACGACAAATTGATAGAAATTATTAAAGATCATTTTGCACCGTGCCATGTGTGAGTTATATGTTAATTTTTATTTATTGTTGAACTAATTGTTTTTAATACAAATTTTTGATTTTTAGTTTGGCTTTAGTTCATATAATTTCTTTTTTATTAGAAGAAATTATTATTTTCCGTTAATGTTGAAAGAAACCTTCAATTTGAAAAAGCTGATTTTTCTACCGCTACTAGCCGAGTAGAATGCATTTTCGAAAGCAGCTACGCAATTTCATCATCAGTACTCTTTGAACGGTAGTAGTGTATATGGTTGTAAACATCACCTATTTAACTTACATGTAACAGAGAAAAGTATACGGTATCAGTGTTTTCCTTCTGTTTTTATTTTTTGTAAGTTAGGACGAAGTTTTATTTTTCATATAAACTATGCTTTTTTCCATTAAAAGTCTCTTTGGCAACACTTGACTAACGGACAAGCATTTGTCCATCTCTCAGATGGAACGAAACGCTTTTTATTATTGTATATCATACAATAGGGGTAATCACTCTACTCGGCTAGTAGCGGTAGAAAAATCAGCTTTTTCAAATTGAAGGTTTCTTTCAACATTAACGGAAAATAATAATTTCTTCTAATAAAAAAGAAATTATATGAACTAAAGCCAAACTAAAAATCAAAAATTTGTATTAAAAACAATTAGTTCAACAATAAATAAAAATTAACATATAACTCACACATGGCACGGTGCAAAATGATCTTTAATAATTTCTATCAATTTGTCGTTGACAATAAAAGAAATTAAAAAGTGATTACCCCTATTCAGGGTTGGGCAGTATTTCAAATACTTGTATTTGAAATACGTATTTGAAATACAAATACGTATTTTGTATTTGTATTTGAAATACCACCTTCTAATGTATTTTGTATTTTGTATTTGAAATACCCAATACTGAAGTATTTTGTATTTTGTATTTCAAATACTTATGATGTCAAAATACATTTTTCAAAATACATTTTTTTTGTTATACAAAAAGTCGTCATTAGTAAAATTTAAAAATTTTACAATTTTCAAAAAAAAAAAAAAAAAAATGGAAACTTTGTTTTCGTATTCATTCATGTCTTCGCCTTAGCTAGGCACGTTCTTTTCAGGTAATATCAAGAGCTCAGCGGATATTTGAAAATGTGAAAAAAAAATCAAATTTTGTATAAAAATTAAAACTTTTTTGACATTCACACTTTAAAACACAACAAGTATGGTCGCTAGGTACCGTGAAATAACTCCCAAATGAAATAACTCCCAATGAAAAAATGAAATAACTCCCAATTTTTTTCCATACAAATTGGGAGTTATTTCATAATGAAATAACTCCCAATGCGTTGGGAGCTATTTCATTATTTTTCATTGGGAGTTATTTCATAATGAAATAACTCCCAAATGAAATAACTCCCAATGAAATTTTGTTGGGAGTTATTTCATTTTTTCGAAGTGTTGGGAGTTATTTCATTCTTGTTGGGAGTTATTTCATTTTCTATCATTGGGAGTTATTTCATTTTTATTGGGAGTTATTTCATTTTTATTGGGAGCTATTTCATTTTTGTTGGGAGGTATTTCATTTTTATTGGGAGTTATTTCATTTTACTAAAAGCAAGTGTATATACCAGAGCATTCAAAAAAATTTAATCACGCTAGTATAAAAGGTGACATTTATTTAAAAGTTTTGGGGTTTTAAAACCGTGGGTATATAGCCGGCCTTCGGCCGGGCGCAAGAAAAAAAAACTCCAGTGGATTCGATCCGCCGGCTTCGCAGTAGCCTTCGGCCGGGGAATATACTTTAAACTGTAGTGCATCGGAAGTATTTGCAGCTTCATAACTAAAGTGTCATAAGATTCATGTTTTATTTGGCGAAGCTTTATATGGAAAGCAGTAGAGCTTAAAGTCTATTGCCCGGCCGAAGGCTACTGCGAAGCCGGCGGATCGAATGGACTGCAGTTTTTTTTCCTTGCGCCCGGCCGAAGGCCGGCTATCTAAATCACTCCTTTTTATTAAAAAAATTATTTAACCAAAAAGGTGATTAAAGTCCACGCGCCTGTTCTAAAGCTGTAACGAAGATGGCATATATAGCCGGCCTTCGGCCGGGCGCAAGGAAAAAAACTCCAATAGATTCGATCCGCCGGCTTCGCAGTAGCCTTCGGCCGGGGAATATACTTTAAACTGTAGTGCATCGGAAGTATTTGCAGCTTCATAACTAAAGTGTCATAAAATTCATGTTTTATTTGGCGAAGCTTTATATGGAAAGCAGTAGAGCTTAAAGTCTATTGCCCGGCCGAAGGCTACTGCGAAGCCGGCGGATCGAATGGACTGCAGTTTTTTTTCCTTGCGCCCGGCCGAAGGCCGGCTATCTAAATCACTCCTTTTTATTAAAAAAATTATTTAACCAAAAAGGTGATTAAAGTCCACGCGCCTGTTCTAAAGCTGTAACGAAGCTGGCATATATAGCCGGCCTTCGTCCGGGCGCAAGGATAAAAACTCCAGTAGATTCGATCCGCCGGCTTCGCAGTAGCCTTCGGCCGGGGAATATACTTTAAACTGTAGTGCATCGGAAGTATTTGCAGCTTCATAACTAAAGTGTCATAAAATTCATGTTTTATTTGGCGAAGCTTTATATGGAAAGCAGTAGAGCTTAAAGTCTATTGCCCGGCCGAAGGCTACTGCGAAGCCGGCGGATCGAATGGACTGCAGTTTTTTTTCCTTGCGCCCGGCCGAAGGCCGGCTATCTAAATCACTCCTTTTTATTAAAAAAATTATTTAACCAAAAAGGTGCCTAAAGTCCACGCGCCTGTCCTAAAGCCGTAACGAAGCTGGCATATATAGCCGGCCTTCGGCCGGGCGCAAGGATAAAAACTCCAGTAGATTCGATCCGCCGGCTTCGCAGTAGCCTTCGGCCGGGGAATATACTTTAAACTGTAGTGCATCGGAAGTATTTGCAGCTTCATAACTAAAGTGTTATAAAATTCATGTTTTATTTGGCGAAGCTTTATATGGAAAGCAATAGAGCTTAAAGTCCATTGCCCGGCCGAAGGCTACTGCGAAGCCGGCGGATCGAATGCACTGGAGTTGTTTTTCCTTGCGCCCGGCCGAAGGCCGGCTTTCTTAATCACTCCCTTTTATTAAAAAAATTATCAAACCAAAAAGGTGCTTAAAGTCCACGCGCCTGTCCTAAAGCTGTAACGAAGCTGGCGGTTTGATCCACGAGAGTTTACTTATCCTGCGTCCAGACGGAGGCCGGCAGTCATTTGGTTTGTTTGTTTAGAAAATAATTTTACGTTAGTAACATCTTATTTATGAATACAAAAGGTTTTCGCATTATATATATTTTAATTGGGAGTTATTTCGTTTTCGTTGGGAGTTATTTCATTTTCGTTGGGAGTTATTTCATTATTGTTGGGAGTTATTTCATTTCCGTTGGGACTTATTTCATAAAACAATTATTTTTTTTGTAATTGGGTGTTATTTCATTTTTGTTGGGAGTTATTTCATTTGGGAGTTATTTCACTTTTTTGTGACTTTTATGAAATAACTCCCAAACATTGGGAGTTATTTAATTTTTACCGTTGGGAGTTATTTCATTTTTTTCGATTGGGAGTTATTTCATTTTCGTTGGGAGTTATTTCATTTGGGAGTTATTTCATTTTTTCCATTGGGAGTTATTTCATTTGGGAGTTATTTCACGGTACCTGGTCGCTATATTTGGCTGTGTCAAATCTTATATACCCCTCACATTGGTCTTTTAATATACCCAGCCGAGTTATTTTGTACGGCAAACAATATAATAAAAATACCTTGTGCCAGCTTTAAAGTCCATAGAAAACTTTAGAAAATTTTAACGTTCATATGAGTAATAAAAATACATGTAAAAGGTTTTAGGTCGAGAGTTATAAAAGTTTTCGACATTATTCGTATTAAAAGATTAATAAAAGCTGTTAATTTTTATGGGATTTTCTAGTCCTCTTGCTCCTCTCCAACTTTTTTTTCCAAAATGTAGGTCTTATGATGGAATTACTTTTTGTAGACGACTAGAAGTCGATAGCTGTTATAGTTTCCGAGATAAAGCGTTGTGAAAATGTCATAAAAAATTTTTATTTGTGTGGGAGCTAACCCATCCCCTGCCCCTACTTCAAAAATGTTTTTTTTTTAAGTGTAGGCCTTAGCATACAATTACTTTTCGTAGAACACCAGAAGTCGATAGCTGTTATAGTTTCCGAGATAAAGCGTATCCAAAATTTCATAAAAATTGTTAATTTGTATGAGAGCTACCCCTTCTTCTGCCCCCACCCAAAAAATTTTTTCCTCCAAAGTGTAGGTCTTGTTGTCGATGGCTGTTATAGTTTCTTCGATTTAGCGCATGAAATATTTCACAAAATTTGTGCAATTGTAGAGGAAATACCACTTCCCCTGATCTGATCTGGAAAAAAATATTTACTTATTTAGGTCCCTATTTTCAGGGCATCGGGGTCAAGTTTTGTGGCAAGAATGACTATATTTACTGACATATGTATATAGAGATATGTGCACGGATTTTGTCTTAAAAAAATGGGTTATTTTGATTTTTCGTTTATATCTCGGTCAGTAGTCCACCGATTTTGATAATTCTAAATAGCGATTGTCTCTAGGATATTTCCAATAATTTGACACCAATAACTGGTCTGTATCACTTCATTTGACTCCGAAAACCTGATTTCAACAGACTGACAGACTGACTGACGGACATGTCTATATCAACTTCCCTATCTATAAGGATCCAGAATATATATATACCTTATGAGGTCGCAAATGGATAAAAAAGAAATTAGAAACGGAATGACAAACTGATATATACCCTTATCACTATGTGAATGGTATACAAAAGAAATGCAGAGGGCGAATTTTTGAATTCGCCTTGATATTACTTTACTTTTAATTTGTTTGTTTTTCACATATAGAGAACTGTTTTCATAAAACTAAACACCAGTTTGTGGTTATCAGGACCTGTAAGAAAGATTGTTTTCTTTAAGAGGATTTATATATTCTCCAACAAGAGGCTGCTTATCTGATTAAACTTTTAAAAATCTAGTGTTCATGAAAGGAAACTCATGTTTCACCGATTGATTAATGGTTATAAATGTATTTTGTATTTTTGTATTTTGTATTTCAAATAAAAGATACTAAAATACTGTATTTTGTATTTTGTATTTGAAATACTCGACTTGAAAGTATTTGGTATTTTGTATTTAAAATACAAGCGGAACAAGTATTTTGTATTTTGTAGTTCAAATACAGCAAAGCATGTATTTTGCCCAACCCTGCCCCTATTGTATGATATACAATAATAAAAAGCGTTTCGTTCCATCTGAGAGATGGACAAATGCTTGTCCGTTAGTCAAGTGTTGCCAAAGAGACTTTTAATGGAAAAAAGCATAGTTTATATGAAAAATAAAACTTCGTCCTAACTTACAAAAAATAAAAACAGAAGGAAAACACTGATACCGTATACTTTTCTCTGTTACATGTAAGTTAAATAGGTGATGTTTACAACCATATACACTACTACCGTTCAAAGAGTACTGATGATGAAATTGCGTAGCTGCTTTCGAAAATGCATTCTACTCGGCTAGTAGCGGTAGAAAAATCAGCTTTTTCAAATTGAAGGTTTCTTTCAACATTAACGGAAAATAATAATTTTTTCTAATAAAAAAGAAATTATATGAACTAAAGCCAAACTAAAAATCAAAAATTTGTATTAAAAACAATTAGTTCAACAATAAATAAAAATTAACATATAACTCACACATGGCACGGTGCAAAATGATCTTTAATAATTTCTATCAATTTGTCGTTGACAACAAAAGAAATTAAAAAGTGATTACCCCTATTGTATGATATACAATAATAAAAAGCGTTTCGTTCCATCTGAGAGATGGACAAATGCTTGTCCGTTAGTCAAGTGTTGCCAAAGAGACTTTTAATGGAAAAAAGCATAGTTTATATGAAAAATAAAACTTCGTCCTAACTTACAAAAAATAAAAACAGAAGGAAAACACTGATACCGTATACTTTTCTCTGTTACATGTAAGTTAAATAGGTGATGTTTACAACCATATACACTACTACCGTTCAAAGAGTACTGATGATGAAATTGCGTAGCTGCTTTCGAAAATGCATTCTACTCGGCTAGTAGCGGTAGAAAAATCAGCTTTTTCAAATTGAAGGTTTCTTTCAACATTAACGGAAAATAATAATTTCTTCTAATAAAAAAGAAATTATATGAACTAAAGCCAAACTAAAAATCAAAAATTTGTATTAAAAACAATTAGTTCAACAATAAATAAAAATTAACATATAACTCACACATGGCACGGTGCAAAATGATCTTTAATAATTTCTATCAATTTGTCGTTGACAATAAAAGAAATTAAAAAGTGATTACCCCTATTGTATGATATACAATAATAAAAAGCGTTTCGTTCCATCTGAGAGATGGACAAATGCTTGTCCGTTAGTCAAGTGTTGCCAAAGAGACTTTTAATGGAAAAAAGCATAGTTTATATGAAAAATAAAACTTCGTCCTAACTTACAAAAAATAAAAACAGAAGGAAAACACTGATACCGTATACTTTTCTCTGTTACATGTAAGTTAAATAGGTGATGTTTACAACCATATACACTACTACCGTTCAAAGAGTACTGATGATGAAATTGCGTAGCTGCTTTCGAAAATGCATTCTACTCGGCTAGTAGCGGTAGAAAAATCAGCTTTTTCAAATTGAAGGTTTCTTTCAACATTAACGGAAAATAATAATTTTTTCTAATAAAAAAGAAATTATATGAACTAAAGCCAAACTAAAAATCAAAAATTTGTATTAAAAACAATTAGTTCAACAATAAATAAAAATTAACATATAACTCACACATGGCACGGTGCAAAATGATCTTTAATAATTTCTATCAATTTGTCGTTGACAACAAAAGAAATTAAAAAGTGATTACCCCTATTGTATGATATACAATAATAAAAAGCGTTTCGTTCCATCTGAGAGATGGACAAATGCTTGTCCGTTAGTCAAGTGTTGCCAAAGAGACTTTTAATGGAAAAAAGCATAGTTTATATGAAAAATAAAACTTCGTCCTAACTTACAAAAAATAAAAACAGAAGGAAAACACTGATACCGTATACTTTTCTCTGTTACATGTAAGTTAAATAGGTGATGTTTACAACCATATACACTACTACCGTTCAAAGAGTACTGATGATGAAATTGCGTAGCTGCTTTCGAAAATGCATTCTACTCGGCTAGTAGCGGTAGAAAAATCAGCTTTTTCAAATTGAAGGTTTCTTTCAACATTAACGGAAAATAATAATTTCTTCTAATAAAAAAGAAATTATATGAACTAAAGCCAAACTAAAAATCAAAAATTTGTATTAAAAACAATTAGTTCAACAATAAATAAAAATTAACATATAACTCACACATGGCACGGTGCAAAATGATCTTTAATAATTTCTATCAATTTGTCGTTGACAATAAAAGAAATTAAAAAGTGATTACCCCTATTGTATGATATACAATTGGCGAATTCACAAGGTACGATACGATAGCATATTGTATTATTGTCATATAATTTCACAATAGCATAAAAATTTTGTTGTTGCTTTTCATACGAAACTTGTTGTGAAACAATACAACTTTGTTTGATATGTTTATTGAGATGTCGTATTATATACAAAGTCATGCGCCAAGTGCCTAAAACGAAACGGCGAGTTTTTTAATTTATTTTTAGAGCCGCTTGCACTCGCATCCGTTAAAAACGTCTATACTAAAAACTTAGGCAAAACCGCCAAAGAAGATTCCTTAAGCCGCCTCCGCCGGCAAAAATAGCCGGCACTGCTCTCTGACACATCAGCTGTTTTTTGTTTACGTAAAAAATAACAAAATTCTTGTGATTTTTTACTAAAACTTTGCTTATTTTAATGGATTTTAGAGATTCTAACCAGGTTAGATATAGACTATTTTGTGTTTTCATGGGTCTAATTTCTACAAATTATTAAGTTAAGCCAAGAGCAGCACCAGATTTATGTACATAAATATGTGTTTGTTTTTCTATCGTTTGGTCGTATCAGCTGATTTAGATTTTAAATACGACACCTACAAATATACGAAGAGTTGTTCACAACGGTCATATTTTTTGGTTGTATTATTTTACAATATATGATTTCACAAGACCTTGTGAATTCACCAAATAATAAAAAGCGTTTCGTTCCATCTGAGAGATGGACAAATGCTTGTCCGTTAGTCAAGTGTTGCCAAAGAGACTTTTAATGGAAAAAAGCATAGTTTATATGAAAAATAAAACTTCGTCCTAACTTACAAAAAATAAAAACAGAAGGAAAACACTGATACCGTATACTTTTCTCTGTTACATGTAAGTTAAATAGGTGATGTTTACAACCATATACACTACTACCGTTCAAAGAGTACTGATGATGAAATTGCGTAGCTGCTTTCGAAAATGCATTCTACTCGGCTAGTAGCGGTAGAAAAATCAGCTTTTTCAAATTGAAGGTTTCTTTCAACATTAACGGAAAATAATAATTTCTTCTAATAAAAAAGAATTTATATGAACTAAAGCCAAACTAAAAATCAAAAATTTGTATTAAAAACAATTAGTTCAACAATAAATAAAAATTAACAATAAAATAAAATAAAAAAAAAAATTAAATAAAATAAAATAAAATAAAATTAAATAAAATATGAAAAAAATAAATTAAAATAAAATAAAAAAAAATAAAATAAATTAAAATAAAATTAAATAAAATAAAAAAAAAAATATATTAAAATAAAATTAAATAAAATAAAAAAAAATAATTTAAAATAAAATAAAATAAAATAAAATAAAATAAAATTAAAAAATTTTAACACAATTAATATAATAAAACATAAAATAAGAAATAATTAAAAAATTAAGCAAAGAATATCCAACAAATCATAAAAACCTTAACAAAAACCGAAAAATTATTTTTTTTTATAATTTTTCCTAACGCCTACCAACGGGATAGAGATAAATAAATAGTTTACCGATTATAAAGGTGTATATAAGGGCTTCTAAAAACCAAGTTTTCTTTTTCAACCGCAGTTTCGGACTTTTAGAAATAATTAACTGAATCTTAATTTTTGACCTAAAACAGGAAAAATTCCGTAGGGTCCGGACCTAACCATATAGATATACAAAAGCAATTTTTGAACATTGAAATCTGCCGGTTAATATTTATTTCAGAAAAAATTAAAATTCATTATGCACTCCCAAACTAACTTTTTTGTTATTTAGAAAAGAGTAATGTGGCTTTTGCCCTGTAATTGGCCCTAATATGATTAAAATGCATTTTTAAAATACACTGCATTTAAAGTCTTATAACTTCCCCGAAATCGTCCTTAGAGGAATAAAATGTATCACAGGAACCCTATTAGTTTTCCCTACCAAACATATTCCCAATATATACTTACTTCCTACCTCCATGGCCTAAGGCGACTGCCATACACAGTTGGGAAATAGTAATAAATCTCCACCTACATCAACCAGGGTGCTCGTACAAAGGTTAAATCTAAAACCGACCCCAGACAATTTTTCTTCCCAAACATTTTTGTGAAACATTTTTAATTCCTATCTCCAGCCCCTAACAGGGTTTCCAAACAAAATTTAAGAAGTTAGAGTAAAAATACTCATATTGGAAAAACATGTTTACAGGTATCTATTAGTTTTCCTTCCCAAACACATTCCTAAATCATACTTACCCCCTAATGGGGCTGCCGTACAAAATTAAAAAAAATCAGGGGAAACCCCCTTCAACCTCCCCGTAGTCATCCTAAGAGTGTTTAAATATTACACCTATCCCTATTTAAAAATTAAAAATATTTTATATATATAAAAAAATGGATAAAAGTAAATTCGGGATTTCGCAAAGCCAATGTTAAGGGCATATAAGATTCGGCATAGCCGAATGTAATACTCTTACTTGTTTTTTATTTGTTGTGGTTACTGCATAATGTGCTGAATATACTTATGCCGTTTTGGATACATTATCTCCTTTGCTGTTTATTCTTTTTTTGTTTTTGTTTTAAATTTTTATGCCAACTGATTTATCATCAAAACTGAAGCCAAATCAGGAGATGAGAAGAAATAACTGTCCAGGACACTGTATTTCTCCACTAATTTCAAAACAGTATTCTCGCCTTGATAAACCGCACGCGCTTCGTTTGCCTGTTTCCAACATATATTATTTCTCTTAGCGGGTAATTTGAATTTTCGCCGCACATACACCAGATTTTTATTCCATATTTCTTTGGTTTCGATGGTTTATATGTACCGAATAAAGTGTTTGTGGCCTCCATACGGGAATAATTGCTCAATAATAGTTATATGATCAACCGGAACATAAAGAGTCTACAAGTTGCTCATAAGCATGTTCGTCGATGTCGGCTGATGCTGTTGCATAACTTATACTAGACTTACACGATGAAACTTAATGGAAGAAATTTTTGTTTCTGGACGAGAAGTGTAGAAAAGTAAGTTCTTCTCTACAGTTTTTGTCTACAAACAAAAATTTCATGGAAATAATTTCGCATTAATTTAAAAAGTTCAACGATTTTAAAATAAAATTTATTTGCCCCAATTAACGAATAAATTATTTTTGAATAGTAAATGCCAACAATGATGCTCATTTATGAATTCTTAAAATGAACAATAGGTGTCCGGTAGATCAATGAATATGTGCGCGAGTCTACCAGACTGGAGGCTATGGATTTGATTCCCACCAGAGATCCTGGTAAGTCTGCTTCATTCTCCTTTTTTTTGTTACTTATCCTTCTCTTAATTTATTATTTTCTTCTTTTTTCACTCTTTCTATCTGCTTCTCCAGATAATGCAAAGGGACCGAATTAGCGGACCTAAATAAGCTGTATCCTTTCCTTTAATGACTGCCAATTCTACCTAAAATAAACAATAATTTTGCTTTTTTAAAATCATTCAGTTAGAATGCAGCATGTTTTGGGTTAAGTATACAATAAAGTCTCATCCTAGCAATCAGTATCAATGCTAGACTTGGTCAATAAATTTAGTAGAAATTTTTTTGTATTCGTTTTTTCTGCCTGCTATTTTTTTTTGTTGTTGTCCCTAGACTTAAGCTTGCTGAGTTGTTTTTTAATAAAATCGATTAACTTGTTAATTCATACAAGTAATTGAATTGTTTAAAGTTGGTATTATTTTGATCATTTTAGTAATCAAAATCTTAAAAGTGTTTGAATATAAAAAAATCCAGTTTAAATAATAGTTTTTTTTCTAGAATAATACTTATTCAATAAAAACGTATAAAAACAAATATGCCCTGCTTTTAACATGGAGGCGTGGCGCAGTGGGAAGGGCGCCACATAAACAGCCCAAGTTTAACTCCCAGCCAAGCACAAACAAATTTTATATATTTTTTTTATTTCACTTGTTAATTCTAAGTAATGGTAAGTTGGTTGAAAAAAACAGCTCCTTTTTTAGTTTTTTGGTTACTAATATAATCATTTTGATAAGATGCGCAAATTTAAACATTTTATTGATTAATTCAATCATTTTGGCGATTAAAATTATTTTTTAGTTTTTTTTTGCGCTTTGAAAACACAAATAAAAAAACATAAAGACATTAATGGTCTAATTCGGGGCTTATTGTGTTCACCTCAGCTGATTTAAGATATTCATAGACTCATAGATTCGACGCTAATACGTTAACCCAAAAAAATTATACACATGGTTTTACTCAAAAGGTCTGAACAGATCTGGAAAAACCTCGAAGGGTTTCTTAAGAAAGCCCCATAAGACCCACTTACAAAAGCCACTTTAAACTTCTGTCATTGCGTGTGTTAAAATTAAAATTATTTCTGGTGTAGGAAACAATTTAGCCGAACTTTACTGACTATAACTTTCTAATTTGTTTTGTTTGCAACTATTTGCACGCCCAAATGAGAATTTAATTATCAACTGCAAAGGCCATTTTTTTAAAACTAATTTCCTTTTTAGATGACTAAAAAATATTCCTAATTTTAAAGAATAAAAAAATATATTTTTGTTGCTTTAATTTTCATTTATTTAGTTTTTTGTTGTATTAGATTTCGTTTAAACAATGACTTCATGTCATTCAAATAGACAACAATTCATTAGATCAAGAGAAATTGTTTTAGGTAAGTTTATATATTCATGAAAGTAATTACATATTTGTTTTTGTGCAAGAGTACATATCGCCCATTAACCAAAAACAGCCACAACTCAAAATGACCAGGGCCACATATTTTTTCTGAACCCAGTTTCCTTAACAAGTCTTAAGCAAAAAAAAATTTCCATTGCGTTTAAGCTAATTTTATTTTAGAACGTTTTTGGTGAATTTAGAATTAGTTCGGTCGTACAACCAGAACCTTGTTTTTTTTAAGCAAAAAAAGAGACTCATAGGAAAAAAAATTATTTGCAGTTGTGACTGTTTTTGATTAAGTGAGCGATATGTTTGTGTGAATTATAATAAAAATATTTTTAAAGTATTGTTTTCACAAAAGTCTATGACATAGTTAATTGACATCAACAATTTGACAAATTATCATTAGTTCTTTTTAGCCAAATAAACAATTAAATTTCAAATCACAACAACTAGATGACGAATTACAAAATCTTTTATCAATATATTATTGACTCACGCAGGATCTGCTTTAATTATTTTAAAGAAAATTTGTAATATCTTTTTGCCTCCTAAATAATAATGGGCCTAATAAATTGTTATTTTCAAAATTTTTAAGGATCCTAAAATTTTGGGAGCTATTTTTCTAAATATAGAGCTAATTTTTTTTAGTTATTTTAAATATTTGCTAGTTACTTTGGATAAACTTATTACAATTCAGGTTATTTACAGGCTAAGACTGTTTTAGCTACAGGGCATGTGCGGCAAAAGACTACTGCTGGTTACTTAAGTTGATGCTTGGCTGACTAGTATGTCAATGTGTTTCTGAGTGTTCCTGAGGGACAAAAAGGCAGCACAAAATTTTAATTAACTAATTATCATTACCAGCAAAAGGATAATTGCCTCACAAACCTAATTTGCCAGACCAGTTAAGTTGTATTTACAAATACAACTGCCCAATAGCGTAGTTGAGTGGCATTGCAAATATGAAATTTGTATTAATTAATCATCGTTAGAAAACTAGTATTAAGACGAAATTGGCACGATATTGCGGGTAATAAAAATTAATTGAACAATAGGAACTATGCATAAAAATGTCTTTGTAGGGAAAACGAGTTTTAGAAAGTTGAAACTTTGCGACTTTGTCTGATAAGGGTCATTAGTAATAATGCAATGTAGTAATGTCTTTGCCTGCTTTATGGCTTGGCAGCTTTTTATGATATTGTGATTATATGAGACACCTGCCAGGCATCATTATTTTCAGTCATCTATTAAAGCTTAGACAATTATTTACAAATGTATATTTGACACCAAATAAAAGTCTGGGACGGTCATAGGCGAATTATCAGCGGCGGCGGCACGGCCAAAACTGGTCGGCGTAGACATAAAAGAGTCGGCGGCGGCTCAATTTTCGGCCCATATGTATATTTTTTTTAATTCCATAGAAAGAATATTAAAATTAAAAAAAGCTTTTTAATGCAAATTACCAACAACAAGTTAAAAACAAGTAAGAGCGCTATATTCGGCTGTGCCAAATCTTATATACCCTTCACATCGGTCTTTTAATATATCCAGCCGAGTTATTTTGTACTGAAAATAATATAATAAAAATACCTTGTGCGAGCTTTAAAGTCCATAGAAAACTTTACAACATTTTTACGTTCGAATGAATAATAGAAATAGATGAAAAAGGTTTGAGGTCGAGAGTTTTAAAAGTTTTCGACATTATTCATATTAAAAGGTTAATAAAATTTGTTAATTTTAATGGGATGTTTTAGTCCCCCTGCTCCTCCAAACTTTTTTTTCCAAAATGCATAAACTATTTGAAAATTACTTTGTGTATAACACTCGAATCCGATAGCTGTTATAGTTTCCCAGATGTAGCGAATCAAAAATTTCAAAAAAATTGTAAGTTTGTATGAGAGCTACCCCTTTACCTGGCCCCACCAAAAAAATTTTTTCTTTAAAATGTAGACCTTTTTGTCCAATTACTTTTTGTAGAACATTTAAAGTCGATTTCTGTTATAGTTTCCGAGATGTAGCGTATAGAAAATTTCATAAAAATCGTTAATTTTTATGGGAGCTACCCCATATTCACCCCCTACCCAAAAAGTTTTTTCTTCAGAGCGTAGGTTTTGTTGTCCAATTACTCTTTGAGGAACATTTGATTTCGATATCTGTTACGGTTTCCGAGATATATCGTATCGAAAATTTAATAAAAATTGTTAATTTATATGAGAGCTACCCCTTTTTCTTCCCCCACCCAAAACAATTTTTTTAAAAGTGTAGGTCTTATTGTACAACTACTTTTGGTAGAACATTTTAGGTCGAAAGCTATTATAGTTTCCGAGATATAGCGCATAAAATAGTTCACCAAATTTGTGCAATTGTAGGAAAACTACCACTTCCACTGATCCTATCTGAAAAACATTTTTCCATTATTTAGGGCCCTACTTTAAGAGTATCCGTGCCAAGTTTTGTGGCAAGAATGACTATATTAACTGAGATATATAGGTATATATGCACGGATTTTGTCCTGAAAAAAATGGGTTATTTTGGGTTTTCGCTTATATATCGGTCAATAGTTGACCGATTTTGCTGATTTTAAATAGCGATTGTCTGCGGGATATTTCTAACAGTTTGACACCAATAGCTTTTCTGTATCTTTTTATTTGACTCCGGAAACTTGATTTCAACAGACGGATATGTCTATATCATTTTCCCTATCTATAAGGATCAGGAATATATATTCTTTATGGGGTCGCAAATGGATAATAAAGAAATCACAAACGGAATGACAAACTGATATATACCCTTATCACTATGTGAAGGGTATAATAAAGCAAAATTATGCTATAATACTACCATTACTACACTGCAGACCACTTGTAAACTGAATAATTAAAATGATTTTTGAAACAAACCTTTATGTGTATAAACATACATACATACTTGCTAATAGCAAGCAAAGACAATAACCGATTTTCGATTTTACGACCAACTATTTTAGTTTCAGAACGCTCTTTGAGGGTTAAAATATATGACCGACTGCAATTAGTTTTTTGACTCTCAACTTTTTTCGGAACAAACCTACCCCATATCATCACTTCGAAGTGGGCTCCCATAGAATATAAAATTTCTTAACTCATATAATAGGCGGCAAGGTGTTAGATAGTTCAGCTTTTAGGCCGATACAATTCGTTGGCAGCGCGGCTCAGCTAAAAATGACCGACGCACAGTGGCACATTTGGCGAGAAGGCGGTCAAAAATCCGTAACTTTTGATTGGATCGGAATTTTGACACGCGGTTTTTTTTGTTTAGTAGGTGGGATTTTAACCTTTAATTTTTGAAAAAATCATAAAAGTCGACTGACCAAAAAAAAAGTTATGAATTTTTTAATATTGGTTACCATTAATTATTGAATTTGAGTATAAAAGAATTGTTGGAACATGTAAAAAAAATTGTTTTCATATGTCCTATTATTATTGTTACAAATTATTATTATTAATAGTTTTATAAACTGAATATTGTCCGGAAAAGCTGAATTTTTGGCTCCGTAGTATGTTTAAGCTTAAAAGCAACAAGGGGCAAAATTTTTTTTTTTTAAACGGCCTTTTGAAATAAAAAATTTTAAATTTTTAAAAAGTTAAAATTTTGTTAATAACGAAATGCTATTTTAGTTAAATTTTATTTTAAAATATTTCTATAACATTTATAAAATAATTATTTATTAATTTCAAATCAAAAAGCCGCTATACATTAAACAATTTTAGTGAAAATTTCGTCTAAATAGCATTGATTTTCATCTTCTAATAGTTGTTTCGCCTCTTCATCTAATTCGACTGGAGTTATTTTCCATTTCTGTCGAATGTTGGACATATATGGATCTGAAGTACACAACAAAATGGTGATAAGGTCTTCATTAGTACAACATCTAGAAATTTTTCTTGTGCTGTGTTCGCGAAAGAATCTGTAGTCTTTGTTCCTTTTTTCTTGTGCTTCTTCAGACAGATCTCCTATTGGTAGCATATTATGTTGAATGATTTGTTCCCCATGATACAAAATTTTATGAACCGTTGAAGACATATATCTCCAAGAGTATTTTTCATTGTAAAGTGCAGCTGTTTTATTGGCGTAATCTCCAAACTTTTTTGCATTTACCTTTCTGCTGCATGCTAGGACTTGTAATATGATTTTGAATCGTCTTATTAACTCATAATCTACACCTGTGATACATGCTGCAGTTTCTGGATCGGAAAAGAATCTTCTTGCAGTATTTCCATCATTCGAGTTTCCTTCTCCTTGTTTAGGTTGGTCGATTATAAGGCCTAGCTGAAGATATCTTTCTTGAATTTCTTCTTTTTTTTTCTTTCGTTTTTCTGCATTTTCTTTACTGTTTCTTATGGTTTCGCCTGAAGGACCAAATTCCAAATCATAACCCAATTTAAGAATATGCTCCATAAAACGAATCCTAGTATGAAGAGGCGACAATCCAAATTCGTAAGCTTCCTTAAAACTATCGTCTGGTGCTGGAGGTTGATTAAGTTGGCTTGATGTCTTTTGGCATATAATGCAGCTTGACGATGACTTTGTTTCCGTTAAAACTTGCGCAACTTTTCCATCAATCATCGTTAGACACATTTTAAAGTTTACTTCGATGTCTTGCTCATTAAATTTAAATATTACGGGTTGAAGGTCCTTAATTTGATCTTTCATCTTTTGAACTTCTTCAGTTATGACATCTCTTGTTTCCTTTTTGTATGCAAATTTTATGGGCCTACAATACCTTGTTGAAGAGGGAATTTCATTTTTCCATATATCATTTTGTATTGCTCTACTAGTTGAGGGCTCTAGGCTATTAGAAATTTTTATTAAGCGCAGCGGAACGAAAGATACCATAAATAAATTAGCATCAGAAGAATTTTCAGCGTTACATTGCTTATACTGTTTCTGACCAGACGCTCCATCACATCCCCACTTAGAAATTAAAGTAATACTGCTGTTTCCAATATTTTTCAAATGTTCACCATCAAGTGTATTTAGCAATCTCTCTGCGGTATGTTCAAGAAGATGTTGCAGTTTTATTTCTGCTGAACTTGAAGTAACGCTAATAGAAGTTTCTGGGGGCAAACATTCTTTCTTGACAGCAATTAAATCACGATACTCAGGAAAAATTCTGCAATTCTTCTCATTAGTTCTCTTGCGCAGTTCCATATACTGATTTTTAGTCAATTTTAAATCCAAAAAGAGTGCGAATGCTTCTTCTGGAGTAAATTTTTTATCTTCAATAGGTGTAGGAATGCTTTTTAAAATCCTCTTTGTACGCCTTGGTGTCGCTTGAACTATTTTTTCAATTATTTCAATTTTATTTTTCTTATTTTGCGTTGGTTGAATTTGGTGCAAAAATGAGTCCTTAATGATACTTTGGGATATTTGTTCATTAATATTCTGAAGCTTGCGTCTTCTAGACCTTTCACTACAGTCATCAATTGGTTTTTCTGGTCGACCTGTTTTGACACATTTTGTCACGGTTGTAGGTAAGCTCTCAAAAATAAGTTCTTTTGACAGCCATTCGTGGAAACGTTTATACAGCTTTTCCTTGCTTCGAGAGCACTCAGTGTACCGCCTTTTTAAATTTGCTGTAAAATTTTTTATTTTTTTTTTATGTGTTTCAATTTCTTCACAATTACAAATCTTAAAGTATTCATTGCTCAGTATATGCATCACTATATCGCCTTCATCTCTTTTTTGAAAAAAAATATCAGCAAGATCTTTATAACAGTATTTAGCCATTGTTGAAACACACAACCTTTCAATTTCACATAAAAGTAAGGACTAATTTATTTAACAAAATATATTGTCTTATATACTAAATTCTTATCGCTCCTTATAAAACTATTACAGTAGTTTTGGTTTAGCTGCCTTTTATTTACCTGCGCTTTTGCTTTACCTGCCCAAAACTTTGGTTTTGTGTTCCCATTTGACAATATGCAATACCAATTTCATTTTTAAGTGCACTTTTTGTACCTGCACATTTTGGCTTACGTGCCTATTGTTTTTGGAATTTTAAAACTTTTTTTGCTAAAGATAATTGTGCAGGTAAATCAAAAATACTGTAATTGCTTTTTAATTACTTATTCTAATGACGCGCCAATCTTCGCGTCTGCAGTAAACAAAATATTTCCTTGCCTGCTTACAATTTACAACTTACCTAAACAATAGTTTGTTCAGGTAACAAAACAATAATAAGTACCTCAACTGTTTTTTTGTATAGGTATCAAAATACAATAAAAAATACTAAAAATTTACAGACAAAGAAATATTTAATTTTACAAAAGTAAGCAATAACAATTTTTTTAATGTTAAATACAAATTTTCTGTTCGTATATTTTTGTACAATTAGTATGCGTATCTCGCTTTGCGAACACTTTAAGCCTAATACGTGAAATATTTTTTTTATATTTATGTAATTATTTTACATGCGTGAATATAAAAAGAAAAAAAATTTTTTAAATTTTACTTTGCCTTTGTGTTAAAAAGTTAAAACAATTTAAAAATAAATCCTTAGAAAAAAATTTTTTGAAAAATTTCGTATGTATTCATAATTTTGTATACAAAATACCTGACCTTTGGTCGGAAAAATTGCTCTGGTTCACACGGGCGCAAACTGGCGCACATATAATGGGGTATAGGTGTGTAGAGGAGGCATTGGGCTATAACACAGAGAAATATCTTTTTGACGGGGACTGACGGGAGGGAGTTATGCCCTATTAAGTAAGAGATTTTTGAAGAATTTTGACCTTTTTTAAAATAAAAAATTTAAAAATGTCTAAAAACGAAATGAAGTTTTTTTTACTAGCGCTAATAAATAACAAACTGAGTAATTAAATAAAATTTATTTTGGTTTGATATCTGTTAAAACAAAAAAGTTATAGTTATTTGAAAATTACAATTTACTAAAAAAAAATTTAATTTTAACCAAATATTCTGAAAGTCTATTTTGGATCACCCTGTTCAGTGTGTTTTAGTTGGAACAGAGTTCTAAATTTTTGGCTTTCAAGGTTTACTGGTATTTACTTTCAAATGAATAAGAAACCACTAAGATCGGTAACCACAAAAAAAATGACTTTTGGCCGCCTTCTCGCCAAATGTGCCACAGTGCGACGGCGGCTGACCGATTGGCTTGAGCTGACCGACTTGGTTTTTTGACACATGACTATTGTATTAAGTTTAAATGGATTAATTTTTTTAATTTTGCTATAAATTAAGAAACTTATTACAACAAGTTGCTTAGACTATAAGTATAAAGATGTAAGCTTTGGCACAATCCAATCTATAAAAAAAACATAAAAACATATTCGGCCTTGAAGAGTTCTTGATTCTCTTCACCAATTACAAGTACGCAAAGTGTTGTAATATTTTTTAAAACTCCTAAATATTGGAACTAAGTATGTAATGAAAAAAAATTAAAAGAAAAACTAATAAAAACCATTTTCGTTCTTGTAATTTTTAAGGGACTTAGATTGACTGAATAAAAATTTTTTGGTGTTACATATAGAACTGCGGGATGAAATGTCAGTACCACAGATGTTAAACGACATCGGAATTGCCTCGTAAAAATTCCAAGTTATACCATATTAATATTTATTTATGTGTTACGTATTAGTGTAGCAGAACTCTTAATACTTTTCAAAATAAAAGTAATTTTTATTTACACATTTAACACCATTATAAAGTCATATAATTTTAAATATCCTCATATTTAGACTTGTTAGCATTTATTTAACTTTTTTTATATTTTCTTCTGCTCTTAAGGCTTTCAAAAATTTGCTTAAGACTATAAGGATTTTTTATTTTTTTTTTTGCAGGGCTTTTTGAATTTTATTTAAGTGACAATAAAATTTACACGCATGCTCTTTAAACGTAAAATCAAAAGCAAGAAAAAAAAATTAAATAAAACACGTCTTAAAAGCTAAAATCCAATGTTTAACATGGTGTTTAAACACAATGACATTTAAAAAAGGTTGCTTAAGTTTATCACAATCAACAAACAACAAGATTTTTTAATTAAAAAAAAATAAAAAATAAAAAAATTTGAAGTAAGAAAAGAATTTAAAAGATTAGTGATGTTCCAAGTATGTACATCTGTTTGTAACAAGTTTGTATTTTAGAATTTTTACTGCAATTTTTATTTGTTTCAAACGTCCAGCATATGAGACCCCTTGGAGACATGTTTTTAGTATTTTTGCAAAGTGTAAACACACTGTAAAAATAAGCTCAAAAAAGGCAGTAATAATTAAGTTGTGGCTATTAATTATGGCATTAAAAGTTTTTACCTCT
This sequence comes from Melanophora roralis, assembly GCA_963583895.1. Classification (NCBI taxonomy): domain Eukaryota; kingdom Metazoa; phylum Arthropoda; class Insecta; order Diptera; family Rhinophoridae; genus Melanophora; species Melanophora roralis. The sequence goes on along the minus strand of OY757187.1, from coordinate 91,051,947 downwards.
ACTTACGTATAAACAAGCAGTTTTTTTAACTAAAACTCAAGCACTTAAGGCATTTATAAGCTTTTTGCTTATTTACACTTAAAAAATTAATTATTCCGCTATATCGATGTATTCAATATAATTTAGTTCAATTCAATTCTATTTCGTAATCCTTAAAAATTGAGTAAAATTTCGATTCGAGTAAAATGCTGTATGTTCCCTCCACATTACAAAAGTATTATTTCATATAAATATTTCATGGCATTAACAGACATTAACAATAAATTGCAAAAAATATATATGTATGAGGGATTCTGAAATTACCGGGAAATTAAATGTCCCTGTTTATATAAATAAGAGAAATAAAAGAAATATTTCCCACTTTCCTATTTAATTTTGAATATACAGGGTGTTCGCCGGCAAGGTATACTACATTGTTTTGCCGCCATTTCGGTAAACATTAGCGTTGGCAGTTCATATTTGGCAGTCGTGAAGTAGGGACGCGGCAAATTTATTATGAAAACATATTCAATAACCAGACGTGTTTTAATCGTTAAAACATTTTATCAATATCAACCATCGATTACTATGACGATGAGAGGGTAACGTTAAATTTTTGGGAGAAACAACGTGCCAACAAGACGCACTATTTTTCGTGCAGTGAATGATTTCGAAGAAAGAGGGGCTGTATCTGATAGGTCCAAGCATGGACCAAGACGTACTGTAAGATCGGCTGAAAACATTACTGCTGCTCAAGAAAATGTTCAAAACAATCCATCAACCTCAATTTGAACGATTTTGACATAGTTGATACTAGATGTTCAGGCCTGTAGGACATTCGAAGCATCTTTACCAAGGCAACTTTTCATATTGGCAGAAAGTATTCAAACCGTAAAATGGCATTAAAAATTAAAAAATCTGTAACAGCTAGCCCTGAAGGCATTTTGTTACTGAATTTTTTAAATCCAGGAGGTTTTTTTTAGCGCTCAACGACATCTAGAAATTGGAATTGTATTTCTATAGGGTGTCTAGCATAACAGGCAATGAGTCTCTCATTTCAGTACATGTATTGGGATTAAACACGTTCTTCAAATTGCTTGTGAGCAGATCCAATTTTTTCATTTCTTGTCCAAAATCCTTTAAAGTCATGCAGTGGTAGTTTGCGACAGCGGCGAGTTAATTCATTTGGGGTGTTTTGTCTAGAGCTTCCACATGTTGCTTAAGTGATGCCATTTTTTATACCTCCGGACAGTTTTTAGGTTGGTTTGTCAATTCTTTCAGTTAAGTTTTGGGTTGGGGCAATCTATGCCTTTGCCATTCTTTTCGAGCTCTCTGTTTTTCAGATGAAAACCCCTCCACATCAGCAGAAAAAGTTTTATTGTATTAAGTCTTTCAGTAATTTTTAAAAGCAAGTTCAGCGGCTTTCAAAATGTGTTCGTTAAGGCTTCTAAGACAATTATCGATGTCTTCCGCAATTCTTAGCGGCAATTTTTCAAAACAGTGGGCGCTGATATTATTTTTAGAATTTTACCCAATTTACTCTTTAAGATAAGAAAAATTTTTAGTTTCAATTTGGTGGCGACTACAAATAATAATTATTGTAGGTGAGTGGTCTGAAGATAGATCCAACGAGTCTTGAGCTTCAAAATGTTTTGGGGACATACCTTTGGTTACGCCGAAATCGATTATGTCTGTTGTTTTATTGTGGTAGGTTGACCAATAGGTTGTTTGCCCAGTTGAAATAACGTGAAGTCCCATTTTAGACACAAAATCATACTTAGCGTGACCCCTAGAACTAATTAGGCAGGAGCCCCAATGCGTATGATTAGCTTTATGGTCTCCAGCAGCTTTGAAGTGGGGATCTAAAGATTTGTAAAAACTTTTGTACTGGTCTTTCGTTATGGGAATTTCGGGGCGATAATACACCAGAAAAATAACGAGATTCTGGGAAGAGTCATTATTTCAGACGTTTGTTATTTAAATATAACACCCGGAGAGACCACCTGTCCATTAGTGTATAATTTTTGATTTGATTAATGTAGCCGAGCCACTACATGATATATCCGCGGGATCCTTCAAATAGTAAAAAGGAGAGCCACATACATATTTTAGAAGTGCTCTAAACATGAAAGTTTCGGAAATCAAGTTCACGTCAATTTTGGTGTATTAATTTAAAAAAAATCCAGTTTAGTTTTGTGCTGACGGATGTCTTTTGCGTTCTTAAAACTAACCCCTATTAGGTGTAGAAGGCAAACTGCATTTTTTGCACTATGCCAGTTGTTTTTATCGGTTGTGTGGTCTCTTTTATGTGTCTTTGAAGGCCTAAGTATTTTTTAACGGAAAAGCTCGCATTTTCAATTGAGCCAGTTTTGTAGCAGTTTAAAGTAATATCTTTTAATATGGGATACATTTGCCTTTGCCTTTGTTTTTTTTATTATTTTTTTACTAAAATAAAGACAGTTGGTTAAATACTTGTAGAGTGGTTAGAATTGTACTTAAATTGAAGATTTTCTAAGCATTTAACCGCAATTTTGGGTTTGAAAACATCTAAGTCCTTTAACTGGAAGAGGAAGAACGACATTTCAAGAAAAAGTATGTCATCGGGCTTTCACGCAATAGAAAGATGACATTATTTTGTGCCAGACTTAAGGTTGATAACTATTAGAGTTTCTGAAATATAAAGTTTAAACAATTTAATAAATTTAGATTGTTTGATTGGGGGGTTCTGCTATGGTGCCAAAAGATTTCTGCAGCAGGTGTGAAATATAGTAAATCTTACTTTCCAAACACACTTTCTTGTGCGTGAACTTTTCAATTTTGGTTAAGCTAGTAGGGGCATCGATTTAAAGTGTTTATCAACTTGGTTTTTCCGAAGAAGTTTCAGTCTTCCCTGTCTGCGTTTTTCGTGCTAGTTGTCATCTAATGCCATTTTGGCTGGCCAGCTCAACTGCTGCATTTTGATGTGCTTGAATACGTCTATGTCGCGATATACTTAGCTCATATATGTAGCTCACAGCTTGCTCGATGATTATACTCCCAGGTTACGCAGGTCGGTCCAAAGATTTTTCAATATAGATTCCTCTTAAAAACTCCCGGACACGCTTCGTCAGCTTTTGCAAGTCCCATGTTTTGGCGCCATTAAGGAGGACGGATAAAAGAAGTGTGTTGTAAAAGCTGTTTGCCAGCATGATCCTTTGCTTTATTTCGATGCTAATATCCTTATTTCTATTGATGGCGGATTCAAGGTAAATAAACTCTTCTTCTACCTAGGCGTTGCAATTGCTGGCTCCCATAATGTTACCCTTCCGTCATTGTGACGTTTGCCCTGCAAATTCTTTTTCAGCTCTGGAAAAAGCTCTATCCTTCTGGTATCGATATCAATGTTATCTGCATACACAAGGAGGCTGTGGCCTGTTTTATGGTCAGTATGTTAAAGAAGTTTCTAGATTAGCTGCCACCCTCTTTTATTGAGGGCATAGTTTCACTCGGAGTTGTCTGACAAAGGCGTACAAAATGGGCTGGAAATTTATACGCAGATATACATATTTTCAAAAACTTTTTTTATCAGTGGGTCAAAGGCGGCTTTTTTTAGTCGATCAAAAATGGTTTGTTCCGCTTTGCTTTTCATGAATCTTTCCCATAATTTGTAAGGGTGTAAAGATTTGGCTGCTTGTTGATTTTTTCGTTATAAGTCCACATTAATATGGTTGCATCAATAGGTCCAGTTTGGGCTTAAATTGTTCGTACAATATGCCGAATAGGGTGTTACATGCGATGGTTGCAGACTTATTTCGCAGAAGTTGGCACCAAAGGTTTCGTCTCCAATCTTATATATTGGACATACTTAGTATGCTGACGTTCAAATTATGGGACACGATTTCATGCTCCTAGATGGTGAAGGCTAGCTGATACCTTATCAGCTATTCTTCTTCAGTCTTACACATATCTGCAGGTATTTCATCTGCACCTTGTCGTTCTTACGCCGGGCAATTGCTGCTTTGACCTTGTCTGGATTAAATGGTTGGCATTCAAATTCATCATTTATGATTGGTTGCGGGATGTACACTTCAAACAATTCTTCAACCGCTCAAGTGCTACAGAAATATTCTCTCCCTGACGCATTTTAAAACTAAATAAAATGTATGCATTTGCAAGGGACTACCATTACCCTGGCTTGCTTTGATCTAAAAAATGGTTTTCGCCAAATTAAGTTGCCATTTTTAAAAAATTCATTTCAAATTTTGTGGTAACAGCCACTATAGTTACTAAAACATATTAAGATATTTGCATGCATTTTACCTTAAAGACTGGGTCATCTCAGTTATTTGATTATAGCCACTTAATATTAAAGCCTTTGATTTAAAAATTTTGTTGATCGACACTAGTTTTAAGCTCAAAAGTTTAAGTATGCATCCGCAGAAAATCTCAGCCTTGATAATCTCAATTAACCGCTGCATTAAACTAATTATTTTTGTTTTTTGAAACTCAACAAAACCCGCTAAACTTTATTAGGAAGTAAAAGAAACAATTTTTTTATTATGAAACTTAAGTGAACGTAATGTCATATAAAAACTTATATCGTTTACACTGGATAGTTGTTGTTGTTGTTGTTTCAGCTAATGTCGATTTCATTATCATTCCAATCGCTACAAATGCATTTTAGATGTGATTTGTATAAAGTTCTATGAAATCGAATGCAATAATATCAAGAAAATGTTAATGGTCGATATTTTTATTATCGTTTTCTTTTGCTTTATATGAAAAACTTAATGAAGATGACACATTTGATATTTAAGATACGGATACATTAGCTTTGTAGCATTTGTGTATGCGAGTGTGTTTGTGTGTGTATGTAGACCAAAGTATCTCATATCATCTGGTGTAATAATGTTTTTATAGTTGAACAGAATAAAAACCGAAATTCAAAGCAAAAATAACTTTGACTTTTTATGAGTTCAATACATAAATGTCTGAGAGATTTTAGTTTTTATTTTAAATTCATTTAAATCGATAAAATACACATTTGGAAGAAAAATGAAACACTTTATGAAAGTTTAAAAAAAAGTAGAGCGTTATGTTATTGTAAAGGCAAAAATAGTTAAAAAAATATCTTTTACAAAAAAAAATGTAATAAAATATTTTTAATTTCATACAAACATCCAGTAAAATATATTTATGCCGCTTAAGATATTTATCGGTAGCTCAATATGCGATTTAGTTAATTTCTAATACAAGGCACGCAATAATTTTAAATCTCGAATATAAAACAAAATTTAATTGTTAAGCTTTTAACCAAATGATGGGTGTCACTTCAAAACTACTTGTTTTAAATTTGATTATTGTTTTAGAAACAAATTTTATTGCAGCCACACTTTTCCATTTGATAAATGGAAAACAGTTCAAACGGATGTTTGATTAAACAGTTAATAAGGAAATGATAAATAAAACCACCAAAAAGTAATTTTGAGCCATAAAATAGAAATGGTTCAATAAATTAATACTAAAAATAATAGCATTAAACGATTTAGAATGGTAAAAATTGATTTGCAAATTTTGTAAAAGTAATCCACATTAAAGCAAATATGAAATTTTACGCCATTTTTCCGATATTCATTTTAAAAAATGTTTTATGTAAAAGACAATTAAAGCTTTTGAGCGCGGAAAAACGTTACATTCAAAACGCGGCTCCCATAAAAATTGTGCTTTGCAGTGCAGCCAATGTCGAGCTAGATTGAAAGCAGATATTGTAGGACATACTGCGAAATAGTATCGTGAGTTGGCATACAAATATAATGCCTACGATAAAACAATTACAAATATTTATTAGGCATGAGAGTGCTAAAATGTAAAAAAAAAGGTGCTGCAGCTGTTTTAGAAAAACAGTCTATTTTCATCAAACCTCGGATACGTGATTTGTCACAAAATTTTTTTGCTGCAAGCTCGCAACACATTTGCATTATGAACAATGAGAGCTATCTTGTCGTGGTTGGTCATGAATGTGCCCCAAAACATTATTTTAAGCTTCCTAAAATGAAACCACAGGATAACGTAACTACGATTACAAAAAAAGTTTCCAGAAAAGGTTTTATTATGGGTGGCAATTAGCGAGAAAGGCATCAGCAACCCGTTGTTTATAAAATCGAAATTATCTGTAAACGTTCAAGTTTATGTTAATAAGTTTCTCCCTTTACTTTAACAATTTATCAATTAGTGTCATAAGAATCATGTATTGGTCAGATTTGGCGCCGTCGCATTGTACTAGAGCTACACAGCTGATAGCCCAGGAGCTGATAGCTCAGGCAGCTAGTGCTCACTAACTCATTTAATCTTAGAATTCATTTATAAGATTAAAACTTATTCAATAAAATAAAATTACTCTTTGGTGAAATTTGAGAAGAAATATGTATGCAAAGGAATTCAAATCGAAAAAACGGAACTGCCTTGAAAATATTTAAAGGGAGAGAGCTTAAGAAAGTGAGCATCAGGCGGTTCTAGGAGTCTATGTGTAAGGTACCTCAAAATATAAGAAAGAAATATAAGCGCATCGTTATGGATATGATATTTTTTGTAACAAAAGCTTAAGTTGTCAGTTTAAGCATACATTATTTTTAAGTCCTTGTCATTTGAATTAAAAATTTCATTGCAGTTAATATGCCATTCCACATTTTATATCGAATACGTTAATACTTCTGTAGCTTACATAACAACTAGAAACGTCCTTTAATGAAGTGGTTATACTTCTTGCGATACTAAGGATCCCAGAAATAGACCTTGCGGTGGCTTGTCGGTATTGATCTAATCGAAAATCAAACACAACTTGATAATTAATAGTTTTTGAGTGTTAAATACAAGTAACCAATCTCTATGTTGATACTTTTTTTTTTTTGAGAATCTTGTGATCTCATCAAATTATTGTCGGCGAAGATTCAATAATAAATATATGAAAAAAAAAAAAAAATTATTGTCCACCAAGTTTTTCCATAACAAAATATCAGTTCAACAGTTCTTACAAGTATCTAGGTCCCCGCCTCATTGCTGCTGGGGACTATAAAACTAAGCAGACGTTCTAAAACTTCGACCTAATCAGTCCAAAGGTCGAGCTTTTTAGAAAACCGTGTCCAAAACGAAAAGACCAACCTATCTGCAAACTGATGAAAATTAAATAACTGACGTAATCAATTTTGGCGTAGCAAATAACCGACTCATGAAGTAATTTTGAATCGATCGGTATACTTTACGGTGGGTCTAAGTCCATTATTTATAGACATTTTAAACATCTGCACAAACGCGTAATACCCTTAACACATTTGTAAGTAGTGTGGGTATAAAAAATATAGTAGCACCCACTGCTCGAAAAATCTACCGCTAAGAACTTTGGAAGTCATGGATGATTGTCTTAGTAGCCTTAATGAACATTTTGAAAACGCCGCTAAATATGCTTTTTATACCTATCGCTGGACTAAATGCAACAGTTTTTTTTTCTTCCAATGTGGAACAGATTGTTTTTTAAAAAAGGAGATCCCGAAGAGAATGGCAAAAGCATAGGTCGTCCCAGCTTAAACTAAGCTGAAATATTGTACAAACCGACTTAGAATTTTCATGAAAGTACACAGACTGATATCATTTAAGGAATATTATTATAGGGATGAGCCAAACGGCCTAGAAGACCCATTATTGCAAAACCACTACTGCCCAAACTGAAGAGTCCCAAGCAAGAAATAATGAAGAATAATCAAGGATGTGATCTGCTCGCAAGTTATTAAAGGAATGTGTACATACCCAACCCATGTACTGATATTAGTGTATTACCCACTGTTTTTGCTAGACGTTCTAAAAAAATACTTTTTAAATTGCTAGATGTCTTAGAGGGTATCGAAAATTTTCATGCTGAAAAAGCTCACAGCCTTAATAAATAAAGCAACAACATGCTTTCAGAGCTTCCTTACCCAGCAAATATAATTCCTTTGCTTCTAACGCAATATAAGGGTTTAAAAATTTTCTTTAGTAAAGATGATTCCTAAGCCTAGAAAAGATCTTTCAAACGTGAAACCTAACCAAGTTTGTCCAAACTGTTCCAAAAACAAGGTAACTCCGATCCTGAATAGCAACAACTGCATTCTAATTCACCAATCTGACCTTAGAAGTCAACATAGTACCATCGAACAAGCCCACATATTGAAACAGGTTTTTAGAAAAGCCTTTGAGGAAAAGAAGTTTTGTTTCGCATCTTTTATCGATATCTCTCAATCTTAAAACAAAGTATGATATAAGGCCTGTTAGACAAACTAAAGCAGAATTTGCCCCTTAATCTCTTTAACCTTTTAGAAAATTCCATAACCAGTGAACAAATTAAGAGAAAAAAAGGTGTTTAGATTCAGAACTAAATTTAAACAGTGCCAATGTATTTATATGGGATCCTTTCTTGACCTATCAATAAAGACCCCACTGTATTAGCATAATTAATATTTAACCCTCTCACTCTCTCTTCTTTTTATACCCTTCTTCTTACTATTAGAGATTAATGCTTGAACATTTACTTATTGATTTTTAGTTCGTAAGTTACAGTGTTAAAGTGAACATCAAATTGAATAAAGAATTACACGAAGTAAATTTACCCGAGAACATTATAAAGTGTGTTAGTTTTATTTTTACCGGATTGATATTAAATAAGGAATAATTCCGGCCCTTACCTAAACATTTGTTGGTCCAATCGAACCGGATCCTCTAACCCCCCTAAACAAGTGAAATACCACAAGTTTTTTATAAATTTAACTCTTAATTACAACTCATAAATTTAAGTGAAAGAATAACTTAATCTAAAATAAATCAAAAATACTATATAAAAAAGTGGTCAAGCTAACTACGGAAAAAGGGAGAAAACCATCAAAAATAAGTATCCAGCAATCAAGGTAGGAATACATTTTTCTTATACCCAAGAAAAAATTATTATATGTATAATAATAAAAAAAGCAACAACGTATAAAGAATTTCATGCAAAAATTAATTTACCGTTATAAATTTGCCAAAGTTAAAAATTTCATCATTATTAACAATAAAATCCACATCAGTAAAAAATTATTGAGTTTGTAATAAGTCGCAATATCACTGTTATACAAAACACGTCCTCTCCATTATCTCATAGAAAGAGAAATTTCAATAGTTCTCTGATTGAAATACTTCAAACATATAACTACAAGCAATATTGTAAAAGTTAATATTGGATGCGCTCTTAAGTTGTGATTAGTATCAGTGTGATTATTCTCTTAGTCAAAATTACAAATATCTTATACACAAAACCTAATACACCAAGATTAACTCAGCAGTGCATTTCAAACTTTTGTTATATGTACATAATATACTTGTCACTAGTTTCTAACATAACCAGCAAGACAGTGTGCAACAAAACAAACTCATAATTTTGTTTATTTATAAATCGCATTCATTATCATCTATAAGTCTATAACTTTGGTAAGCGAGTATACAAAAATATAACTTTATACGTTGTTTTATCACCCTAAATTGAACAATCTTACCCCTTTACATCCAATTGTGTACCTAAAAATAAACAAATTTACCCCTGTAAAATTTAAACAACTCTGAGTTTTGTTTTCGTAACTGAGTTTTCTTCAACTTAAATTTCTACACGTCGATCTTACATCAACCCCGTAAATTGCGTTATTTTTCTGATCTTTTCTCATCTAACATGTCACTGCTAGATAGCTTTATAAAAACCTCCGATAAGGTGGTAGAATTTGAAGCTTTTTTTGCAGGCTTACCGGTAGCTAGTCATAGCATTTATACGCTAGATATTCACAAAGATGAGATATTACTTCTTTGGGCTGATTTCCGGTCAAGTTACGATAGAATTTTGATCGAATATAGTTCCCTAGAAGAAGAAGTAAACTTAGAATCCTTAAAGGAGCGTTTTTATAAGACGTATGCTTCTCATGTTCGAGCGTTGTCCCAGGTCAAAGAAATGCTAGACTCCCTTCCTGTCAAAGACTCTCCCACTCCTCAAGCTCTATCCCCTGCTGCCAGCTACGTCCCTAATATTAGCCTTCCCCCATGCGATACCGAAATATTCTATGGAGATTATGTCTCCTGGCCCAGTTTTCGCGACATGTTTACCGCGCTTTATGGAAATAACCCTCGCTTGACTAACATAGAAAAATTGTGTCACCTTCTGAAAAAAACGCAAGGAGAAGCACACGATATTTTGAAAACATGTCCCTTAAATAATGATGGCTTTCAAATGGCCTGGAAAAACCTGGTTGACAGGTACGAAAATAAAAGGGTTCTGATCAATGCGCAGCTAAAAACTCTTTTTAATCTCACCCCAGTCATTAAGGAATCAGGACCGAATATAAAACAAATTCAGAGAACAATCAATGACTGTGTGACAAATCTGTCACTTCTGGATATTCGAACCGACAACTGGGATGTCATTTTTGTTTTCGTTTGCTCTATCTCTCTTCCCGAGGTAACTTTGAATCTATGGGAGCAGTCTTTACGTGATTGCTCAGAACTACCAACGTGGAAGCAAATGGATGCATTTTTAGCTGCTAGGTACCATACGCTGGAATCCGTGACTGATATTAGATCGTCTCTAAATTGTCACTCTGCAACAACCCCTATAAAAAAGAATAATTCTTATAAGAAAACTAATTCGTCAGAAACCCGTAACGTTAAAAGTTTTCAGACTAACATCACTACAACTTCCTCGAAAAAATGTACTCTGTGCGAATTCTCACACCCTCTTAGATTATGTCAATCTTTTTTAAAAATGACGGTAGATGAACGAATGCACGTAATCAAAAGAGAAAAACGGTGTTCTAATTGTTTGGCCACCTCACACAGTTTTAAACAATGCAAAAGCCAATATGTATGCACTTTATGCAAAAAAAAGCATAACTCCCTCCTTCATCGAGAAAATTCTCAACCCCATTCCGCTCAGGCACACTCACCCCAATTAAATTCACCCCCCAGCAATAATAGTACCCATAATGGTAACTCCACAGGTACATGCACCCCGAATACGCTCAATGTGGCCAATTACACACTCGACACCCCATCAACCTCTCATAACAATGACACGAGACCTAGACAAGTCTTTACCACTCACATACAGTCCACACATAACAGCTCTACTGTACTGGGTACAGCCCTCGTTGACATTTGTGTAGCTAACACTAGATGCACGGTTCGTGCTTTGATTGATACTGCATCCGAAGCAACTTTCATATCTAAAAAGCTGCAAACTAAACTCTCTCTCCCCACTAAGCTATCCCCTACCAAGATTACAGGCTTAAGCGGTTCTTTAACAGCTACAGCAACTCGTTTGTGTTCCATAACTATAAGTTCCCCACTCGAAAAACAATTTGAAGCCAAAACAGATGCGTTTGTTGTAAATAAACTTACCGGTGATTTACCATACCAGGAAATGTCCTCCCTTCTCATTTCTAAGTTCCCCGATATTCCCCTAGCTGATACCTTTTCAAGCTTATCTTCTCATGTCGATCTCCTGTTAGGGGGAGACCTTTATCCAAAAATTATTCGAGATGGTGTTCGTTATGATTCAAATCGCTCTATAGTGGCACAACGAACTATCTTTGGATGGATTCTAATAGGCAAGCTTGACTCAAGCTCATCTAACTCACTCCAGTCAGTTTCTTCATTTATAAGTAACATTGATTTAAATATGCAACTTACCCGGTTCTGGGAATTAGAAGATATACCAAACGTAGCAACACTCACTGAAGAGGAACTTCTTTGCGAGAAATTATACAAAACTACTACATTTAGAGATTCTAGTGGACGGTTTGTAGTATCACTCCCATTCAAATCTGGTTTTCCCGAGTCTATATCTCTTGGCCAATCCCGCAGTAAAGCACTGGCACAATTTACTAGAAACGAATCCCGTTTACTTAAAACCCCCGCACTTAAAGAGGAATATGACCGTGTAATAGAAGAATATAAGGCGTTAGGGCATATGCACCAGCTCAGTGCCGCTGAAACGACCAATTCACATTCATCATATTACTTACCCCATCATTCAGTAATAAAACCCGAAAGTACAACAACTAAACTTCGAGTTGTCTTTAACGCGTCCAGCCCTAGCTCAAATGGCATGAGCCTCAATGACGTCTTATATCAGGGACCTGCTCTGCAACAAGATTTAACTTTTCTTATCACTCGATGGCGCCTGTTTCGTTACGTTTTTAACGCCGACATTGAGAAAATGTATAGGCAAATATTTGTCAACCCATCTCATACCCCCTATCAACGTATCATTTTCCGAAAATCCCCCCATCTTGAACCCCAAGATTTCGAATTAAAAACCGTAACATTCGGCGTTAATTGTGCCCCCTATCTCGCAATCAGAACCTTGCTTGAGCTAGCCAATGAATGCGAAAGCCAACACCCCGAAGTTGCTAATATTATCCGTCACTATATGTACGTGGACGATGTTTTAGCGGGATCCCATGATTTGCCTAATGGCCTCAACGTTCGTAATGAACTTATTCAAGTTTTAAGCTCTGCTGGTTTCCCTCTTCGCAAGTGGATATCTAATGAGAGAACTCTTTTAGATGGCATAAGCCCTGAACATTTGCTAAGTTCCGATTTCCTAAAATTATCAGACAGTGTCACCACAAAAACGTTAGGCTTAAGATGGAATGCTGGAGAAGATTACTTTTACTTTAACCCCGCTAGAAAACTAAATCAGACAACTGTAACAAAAAGGGAAATCCTTTCTGAAATAGCCCGACTTTTCGACCCAGCGGGGTGGTTGGCCCCAAAAATTGTTGTTGCCAAAATGCTCATGCAAAAAATTTGGGTTGATGGAACCGGCTGGGATGAAAGTATTAAGAAAGATACTCTTAGACAATGGCACTTATTTCTAGAGGACTACCCCTATATTGAAAAAATTAAGATACCGCGATTTGTGAACTATAACCCTACGTATACCGTGGAACTTCACGGTTTCTGTGATGCCTCAGAGAAAGCTTATTGTGCTACCCTTTATATACGAGTTGCAACCCCTAATGGCATTTTCGTTCACCTGTTGCTCGCCAAAACTAAGGTCGCTCCAGTAAAGTTTATGACTCTGCCAAGGAAAGAACTATGTGGAGCTGAATTATTGGCTAAGATGGTTAACTCTTGTCGACCTCACATACTTCTAGATAAATGTGATTTATACCTATGGACCGACTCCATGATAGTTCTTGCGTGGCTAGGAAAGCATCCGTCGTCTTGGACTACATTTGTCGCCAATCGTATCGCATCTATTGTCGACAAGGTCGGTAGCAATTTATGGCATCACGTCTGCTCGAAAGACAACCCTGCCGATCTAGGATCACGAGGCCTTTCTGCAAAGGAGTTGATATCCAGCACTTTATGGTGGCACGGACCGCAGTGGTTATGTTGCCCACATGCTGAATGGCCATCTGAGCTTACTATTACAGAAACCCACGAGGAAATACGTCCTTTTAAAGTACACTTAGCTCAAATCCCCCCAGAGGATGTTCTCGCGAGATTTTCTGACTTAGCTAAGGCCATAAGGGTTATCTCATACGTCTTTCGTTTCTATAGATCTACCCACCCTCTCCTCAAAATGTCTGTTAATTTCCCTTCAAAAGAGTTACAACATTCAGAAATGAGATTTGTGAAGTATCGTCTGGTAGCACTGTGTCAAAGTACCTATATCCCTGAATATGCTCTATTAACAAAAGGTTTACCTGTTCACCGTAAAAGCAACCTAGTTACCTTAAACCCCTTTATTGACTCCAATGAATTTCTTAGAATAAATGGAAGACTGGCTCAGTGTCCCACTTTGTCTTACGAAGAAAGATTTCCTAAGATTCTTCCATATGAAGGTCGATTTACGAAGCTTTATTTGGAGCTCTTACATAAATACTCTATACATGGTGAAAATTCCCTCCTTTTGCGCCTGATGCGACTTGAATTTTGGGTTCCAAAGCTCAAAAATTTGATAAGAACTGTCATTTTTAACTGCAAACAGTGTGTTGTGTATAAACATAAACAAAGCCGACAAATTATGGCGTCGCTCCCACCAGAAAGGACAACTCTTCAGCGCCCCTTTACGAATACAGGACTAGATTTTGCGGGACCGTTTAATATAAAAACATTCGCAGGTCGCGGCTGCAAGGTCACTAAGGGATATGTCCTCGTATTCGTGTGTTTCTCCACAAAGGCTATTCATTTAGAAGCTACCAGCGAAATCTCTTCCCAGGCCTTTCTGGCAGCATTTGCGAGATTCTTTTCGAGACGGGGAACCCCAAACGTAATTTTTTCTGACAATGGTACGGCATTTGTCGGGGCTTCTAACATTCTCGAACGTGATAAGGCGAGTTTTCTTGCCTCTGTGAAACAAGACCTCCTATCTCAACAAGTATTCCAAAATCTGGAATGGCGTTTTATTCCAGCGGGGTCTCCACACATGGGTGGCCTCTGGGAAGCTGGGGTTAAGAGCTTTAAGGCTCATTTTAAGAAAATTACGCACGCTCAAAATTTCACCTTTGAAGAGTTTTCCACAATGCTCATAAGAATCGAAGCATGTCTGAACTCCAGGCCAATAAGCCCAATAAGTGATAACCCAAACGATTTGTGTGCTCTCACACCTGGGCACTTTCTAATTGGAGCTCCTTTACTATCACCCCCTGAACCAGACTTTAGTACCCAGTCTATAAGCTACATAAATCGCTGGCAAAAATTAAAGGTCCTCCACCATCACTTTGCAGGTCGATGGAAAGAGGAATATTTAAAAGAGCTGCACAAACGAATCAAATGGCAGTATGCCCAACGAAACCTTAAAGTGGGTGATCTTGTTGTGGTCAAAAAGGATAACCTCCCCCCACATGAATGGCGGATCGGCCAAATCGAAAAATTACACCCCGGCAACGATGATAATGTCAGAGTTGTGTCTATCCGAACTCCTACCGGCCTTATTACCAGACCAATTGTGAAATTAGTCCTTCTCCCTTCCCCAAATATTTCCTAAACAAAGAAAAACCAAACCGTCTTCCACTATATAATTCTTTTATACATTTCAGCAATATGTCGCCACGTAATCGTCAATCTAGAAGCCTTTCACCTCTTGAAGAACGTCGACATCCATCACAACGTCAAACCCGTTCTCGCAAATCTCCAGACTGCCGACTTTGCAATGCGGACCATCCATTGAGGACTTGCCGTAAATTTCGAAGTCTTGACGTCTCCAAAAAACTGCAAATCGTCAAACTACATCGCTACTGTGCGAACTGTTTAGCTCACAGCCATTTAATCAGTAAATGTCGCAGCCTGGATCGATGTCGCCAATGTGGCGGTCGGCACCATACTTTACTACACCGACCTAAGAAAATTTCAATTGCCACTCAACCTCACAATTCGACCAGAAAAATAGTTTCACTAAGCCGTTCCGTCACCTTGATACCCACAGTTGTCATATCGATGAAATTAGATCGTGATTGGGGCCATATTCGGGCCCTTCTGGACCCATGTTCAGAACAGAGCAAAATTGCGGGGTTTATACCTAAAAGATATGATATTCCGATTGAAAGAGCTGGCTCAGAACGTTTTTGCAAAATAACCTTTAAACCTCACTTTGCTGAAACGCCAATTCTGGTTGTAACTGCCCAAGTCGTGAATGACCTGCCTCGAAAACTTCGTTCAGAGGATTTAGAGAAACAAGTCACTAATCACTACAAAAACCTACGCTTAGCAGATCCTAAATTCTACACAGCATGCGACATTAACATCATTTTGGGTGCTGACGTATACCCACGTATTGTAAAGGCTAATATCCACCAAGAGGCTCTTACCGCATTTATGGCCCAAGATACCACTCTGGGATGGACTCTTATCGGACGATTTGACGCTTAGGCGTTTCTTTCTACACCCGTTTGTATCATTTACTATTTTTTATGAAACTATCATTACTTATACAAATGAATTTATGAATATTATAATTATAAAAATGAAATTATATACTATTATTACTTAAGATATTAAGTTTGCTTAATAATATACATTATAATTTCCTTTATACTGTTTCAACTTTTCTAACCGTCCGACCACTTGTTGCGTCAACGCAAGGGGGCCGGGATGTTTAGATTCAGAACTAAATTTAAACAGTGCCAATGTATTTATATGGGATCCTTTCTTGACCTATCAATAAAGACCCCACTGTATTAGCATAATTAATATTTAACCCTCTCACTCTCTCTTCTTTTTATACCCTTCTTCTTACTATTAGAGATTAATGCTTGAACATTTACTTATTGATTTTTAGTTCGTAAGTTACAGTGTTAAAGTGAACATCAAATTGAATAAAGAATTACACGAAGTAAATTTACCCGAGAACATTATAAAGTGTGTTAGTTTTATTTTTACCGGATTGATATTAAATAAGGAATAATTCCGGCCCTTACCTAAACAAAAGGTAAGTACTTAAGTTGCCCTCTACCAATAGGGGCTGGCGTACCTCAATTGAGTATCTTACGACCAACGCTGTACTTGTACACAGCAAACATGCCGATTGACAGTCTTTCGCATACATCGACATTTGCTGCTGATACCGCTTTTCTCAGTATTCATAAAGACCCTATAGAGGCCTCGAATCAACTGCAAGCAAGGGGCTACATAACGTTGCCCCAGTAGAAAAATGGGCAAAGTTATGCGAAATAAAAATTTGTGTACTTTTAATAAAACCACTTATATAAAAAAAAATTATGAATTTTACTTTAGAGCAAAAAACTACTTTCACATCGCAGGAAAGTTTACGTGATTTCTTACACCTTCTTTAAAAAATTTCGTGTAATTTTTAACTTGCCCTGGTAATGATATAAAAAGAAGTAATTAATACAAATTATATACTTTGCATTAAAAAGGAGTCTGGCAAGCAACTTATCCTGTGAAAGGAACACACAGGCAAGGATAACTAGAGATCTAAATGCCTACATGAAAACTTAAATGCAATCAATTGCAATCAAAGGTAGTAAACTGTATTAACTGATAGGTTTTAGTACCCATTCAAGCATATGAGTGCACAGTAGGGTGGAACGAGGTAGAGAAGGGCTGTTACAGGAAGCTCCTGATTAAGGTCCAAATTAGTGCTTTACTGGTACCATTAAGACAACTACTCAAGCAGCACTAGCAGTCTCTCTATTCACGATACCTATTGAGTACTTGATGATAGAAATTGAATCCAGAAACTTAGTCAGAATAAAGAGTAAAGATTGGAAAGTTATTTGGAAAATTTGTTCTAAGGATCTTGGTTTAAGCCAGGGATGTGAGACGGACCATATGGTCACAGATGTTAGTTTTAAGAGACCACCACTGGCAAAAATTCATAAAAGAGATTTCTAGTTAGGACCAGATAGCCTCTATGAGGGGTTTGCTATTTCAGTGACGCAGCTGGTGTCTATGTTATGGTAGAGGACATCAGTTTTACCTATAGTACACTTAGTATGTTCATGGAGAAGATACTGGCCATTTTGAGGGCAACAGAATTTATTGCGAAACATGTTTCAAGGATAAATGATATTGTGTCAAGTCTAGAATAGGAAACGATTGTAAAGAACCACAAGTGGAGTTGTGGAAACATCTGTAATACCACAAATGGATCATAATTGCTTACCTTGACAAATCTTTAGTTGTGTTTTCTCTTCCTTGTCCCTAAACTACTTATCTTTTTATCTTGTGGTTAGTCTAACAACTTCTTTTGTCCTTTACTTTATGTCTTTTTTCTTTAAAAGGATGCACAATGAACCCGGAACGTTAACGGGTGCTGATTTATAATAGGCTGTGCTTGCCTTTATCACTCTTTTGTTATCTAACTTATCCAACATTAATTTGACTGATTTGGGACTTAATCCCTTTTCTGCTGCAATCATATATCGACAGATAAAAAATCCTTCCTTCTTTTCCTTAATCCTTTAAAGGATTTTTAACTGTAATTATAATATAAAAATTTAATTTGTCTGAAACAAGTTTAGCCTTCTTTTTGCGACCGAAATAATGAATGAGTAAACACACAGAATTGGGGATGATGGTATTGATAATACCTGGAATGGTAGTTGAAATGCGACAAAGGTTTTTAGTAGTCGGGTTTCTGCTTTTTAACTTGCTTAAACATACCTTTTTAATTAATTTTAAACATTTTCTTAATTTCTTGTTACTTTTTTAAACACAAACAAGATTAAAAAATATTTAATCAATTATAAGCATAAACTAAAAAAACACACGACTCCCCCAAAAACTATAATTTTACAAGAGGGAAAATGTATGATCGATATAAAACCTTGGTAGCTTTTGTATAAATTTCCAATGTTTTATACATATTTATATTTAAATAAATTAAAAAATATCATTTATTTAAAATTAGATATTTTGTTTTGTTTTAGAAAAAAAATCTAATATATAGCTGTAACAAATCAGCCGGCCAAGGGGCGTTAAAACTCCCATTAAAGTTGACTGCATGACAAAATTTAAAAAAATTAATGCAAACATTCGATTTTCTTTCTTATGGTTTCAAATATTTTGGTCAAAATTTCTATAGAAAATACAGTTACAGTTATGCGCAGTAATTTATAAAAAAAAATAAATTAAAAACTTTTTTTGTTTTTTTTTTTACTTTTAGAGGTTGTACACCATAATGGACGAACCATTATTACAAGAAAGTTTTACCTAATTTTAACTAAATACCAGCTAAACAGTGATCATTATTAAAGAGTCTTTGGTAACAGTAACCCCTAACTGTGACGTGTACCGCCTATTGTTTCTTTTCACCATCAAATTAAAGAGTAGAGCTATTTTCAAATTAAAATTAACTCATCTATTGTTTGGTTTCCAATTTAACGGCTGAATGACATTTTTGGATGTTGGCAACTAATAGATTCTTTTTGTTTTAATTTCTTTGGTTTTAGCAATTGACTGCATAGACAGATGGACGGCCAGTATTAATATATGTATATTTAAACATGTATTTGATATTTAAAATGTCATATTCATTTTATAAGGGCATTGTTAAGAAGAAAAAAAATGACAGCATGATGTTAACAAGGCTCTTTAAAAGTTTCTCACATTATTGGAGTTGGAGAGTTGGCCGGCATTTTCAAAGATTTTTTTTTAAAGTCTGATCATCTTTTTCTAAACAACATATGTATCCAACACTTGTTAATATTTTATAAATATTATTATATTAATATTATTACTTATAATCATTGTCATTTATTTTAATTTTAGTTGGCTGTTTTGATTAAAGCCCTAATATCGCTTGAGACAAAACATTTATTATATTTAATTAGTTGCCGTACGTTGCTGGGACTTTTGGTATGTCTTCTCTTTAATTTTTGTATCGATGAAGGGTTAAGACCCATTGTAAATTGGGCGGAAACTTTAAACGAGATTTATATTTAACTTATTAATAAAGTCTTTGCACAGCAAGTGTTTTTTAATAAAATGTATACAAATCTCGAATTTTATTCTTAATGTGTATAAATAATTTTAAATTTAAATATATTTAATAATTAATTGGTATAAAAGAAAACAAACAGTTTCTTTAAAGAAATTATAAATATTAGAAAGTGGTTGTTAGAATTTTTTTTTTTGTAAAAATAAATTTAGAATTATTCCATTAATCTAGAATATCAAAATTATTTTAAATTATTTGATAAACGAATTAATAAAAATAGAATAAAACACTCAGGGAAATTACAATCGATAAAGTTCGAGCAAGTTTTTGTCCCTGCAACGGCATGCATAAAGTTCAAGGTGGGCCAAAAGAAGTTATCCGATGTTGTTTGGCTCTAATTTTTTTCTAATGAAAAATTTCAATTCTGTTTCTTGACTGTGTTTATTTGAACCTTTTGAACTTTATTGGTCTAGTTGAGAAGACGATGTCAGCCAAATGGGTGCCGGTACAATTTTTTGCTATACAGGCTCGTTTTATGGCAAGAACTTGGGGCAATCGATTTTCGCACTCGTGTCGAATATTGTCCTTGAGGGCTTCCAGGGTCTCGGGTTTGGTTACGTTAACATGTTGCTTCAAAAAACCCCCACAAAAAAGTCTGAAACGGTTAGATCGGGCAATCTTTGCCAGCCAATACAAATCGCCAAAACGAGAAAAGAGGCGACACGTTAATGCCGCCTTCAGAATGTCGGTTGTAGTTCTCGCAGAGTATGCCCTTGCTCCATCTTGTTGGAACTACATGTCCTCCAGGCCGAATTCATTTAATTGCGACAGAAAAAAATCGGCTAACATGGCCCTATAGCGCACCGTCCACTGTTGTCGTTTGACCAGTGGCGTCGTCGAAAGAAAATGACCCGATGACTTCTCCAGCGGGAACAGTGCACAATGCAGTCACTTTAAGCGGCTGTAATGGCTCCTCGTGCATCACTCTTGGATTTTCAGTACCCTAGAAGCGATAGTTTTGCTAGTTTACGTGCCCGCTGAGGTCGAAAAATCATCCACTTTGGCCTCGAGATAAAAGATATCTTGGGCGTTAATTACACTCGTTTTGTGGTCGACATGCAGCAGCTGATGCACGGATTTGACTTTGTGTGGGAACATGCGCAGGTCTTTGATCAAAATGCGCATTAGGGACGACCGGCTGTTGGCTGATTGCGAGGCAGAGCATCTGGTCGATGTTTCTAGCGACAGCTCGACATCCTCGCCAACAGCGGTGATATTCTCGGCAGAACGGGCGCTTCGGGCTGGCCACTTTTGGCAGCGTCTCGCGAAGTCACATTCTCTTTAAGATTAGTGGCTAAACGGTGCCGTGTTTGCGCAGCCGGTTCCGAACGACCGGGAAATCGGCGACGGAATTCGCGCTGTGCCAACATCACAGACAATTTGTTACGCAAAAAAATAGACACGATTATTCTGCGTTCTTGGGGGGTGTATCGCTCCATGGCTTGTTCATTTATATTATACATCTGCCTAATTTACGCATGTCAAAACAGATTTGACATCGGCTGTCATATGCCAAAATAAGAGCATCTTTTTGTTGGATATAATTTGATTTTATTATTAATGCCCACTATTTGTGAGAGGGGCTACAATCAGCCGATATTCTCAAGATTTGGCAAAAGATTTGTGCATATGTTTTTTTATCTTAGTAGAATTATTTATTCACGGTGTATATGACCTTTGTTTTACACATTTTACAATAAGATTCAGTACAACTATTGGCAGCCTAAAGTCTTTAACAAATCCAACACTTTGCGAAAAAAAATTATATATAAGAAAGTTGGATCCTAAAATGTTTATTTTGGTAGGACGTTTGCAGAAACGCTATGTGAAATAATATGCCGCTCATTAGTACACAATTTCCAATTATATTTTAAAGTTTTTCAATTCAATTTACAATTTCTTATATTTGTGTTTTAGAACTTCTTATTTGTTTTTCAGAATCTTTCATTTGCAATTCTGAAATACAATAAAAAAATTCTGAAATACAAGTAGAAAATTCTGAAATTTAATTTAAAATTTCTGAAATTCAGTTAAAAATTTCTGAATTTCGGCGGTCAATGAATGACAAACTGTCATATACGCTTATCACTATGTTAATGGTATACCTGCCTATTCTGCAAGCAAATCGATCGATTTCCTGCATTTGAAAAGGGTTGTTAACTCAGTTAACTCAGTTTGCTCGGATTCGGTTTACAGAACAGGGCCGATAATAAATAAAAAAATCATTGAACAATTTCTTTATACCAATATTGCCAACTAGCATTTACAAAATATTACACAAAAACTACTTTTATGTAAGCTTTTAGCTCAGATGATTGTTAGGACACATCTTTTTTTAAAAAAACCCCTCTAAATTTATACAATTACTTTGACATGTCAGAAAAGCATTTTCTGAACAAGTGGAAAACCCATTTTGCTATAATTATATATTCTTTGAATTAGAAAAACTGTATTCATATGTTCATATGTGCATACATTCGAGCTCAAACAAAAAGTAACGCGTAACAAATTTATCACTAAATAAACTTAAAGTCATTATCACCATCACTTTGAACATCACCTTTAAGCTGATCAGTAAAAGAAGCACGTATCTGTTAAACATTATCACAACAAATAAAAACAAACAAACAACAGTTGATATCACTGAGTGACGCACGTTGAGACAGTGTTGAAAGTGAGAGGAATATGCTAAAACATAACACTATGGAACAACACCATTCACGACAAGAAAAACTTAACAACTTCACACACCGAAATACCAAGTGCGTGTGTCAGGATACCCATAAACAGGGAACAACAACCGCATAAAAAAGAATGTGTTAAAATTAATTAATGGGCTCGTTCAATTAAAATTGCAACATGTTGTAAGCTGGACACAATCACAAACAAGCAATGAGATATACAAAATCACCACCAACATTTTATCTTTTAATAAAATAAGAAATCCCTTGAAAAAAAAAAAACGAAATAAAAGAGAAACCAAGAAAAATTATTTGTCTGCTGATGTTTGTTTGGTTTTTTTTTTTTTGAATTATTGTGCTTTTTCTGGACAATTAACTTGTGCAACAAGTTCTTGCAACTTTTAGGGGGACATTTACAACTGACAAATCCCTTTAACTATGCAATAGCAGCAACAATATGTTTGTTTGTAAGATGATGCATTTATTCTTAAACCCCACATATAAAACTGGACTTCGTTTGTAAATACTAAAAATTAATATTGGAGGGTTGAAGTGTATTTCAAAATTATTTTTTAATGATTTTGAAGCAACATGGAAATAAACATTTTAGCGAAATTTTGACTTCAATTTTAGACTAGCTGCTTTTTTACCAGGAAGTAGTTGCGAGGCATACATGCATATGTGATTTTTAAAGCTTTAAATAAATTACATATAACCCCTGTAGTGACATATAAGCCCAAATTAAAATTTTTACTTTTAATGGCGGGGCTATACAGAAATTTAAATAAATTTTTGAATATTTATACAGTCACGTGTATAATAAAATTTAAATTTTTTTTTATTTCAATATAGATTTTCTGAAAATATGATCAAACAAAACCTTTAAACATCTCGCTCAACCCTCGCACAATGACTGTTAGTATGTGGTGTCTTTTGTAATAATTTATATAAAATCTAGCTCTCTTGCTACAATTGAATATAGTGTTATACTGCTGGTGCAAATACTGCTCCACTGCTACTAATCTAATTCTAACATGTCCTCCAGGTTTAAATGCTCGATTGATTTAATGCAAAAGTTTTAAAAATGCAAAATCAATTTAAGCCGTTTGTTTTTGTCTATGGTATTTTGGTTTTAAGATTGGGATTTCTTATATTCAAATTATTAAACTAGGCTTTCAGCTTACTGTAGTTAAAGTGTATTCAGGGAAGGATGCTGCCCTGATGGTAAAGCTGAAAGTATTTTTTAAAACTTCACACTTCATAGTTGCTGAAAACTAAAACGCTAAGCAACCAATTTTGGGCCTCCTGCCTATTTGGCCTAGAGGTCGCATTTTGTGAGATCCGATATCTTAAATGGGGCCTAACTTTATTTCAATTGTACACCCAACCAACTGGAGAACTTACCACAATAAAATTCCAGACATTATTGCTTTCGGCATAAAAAAAGATATATCCCTGGAACTTTTTGAAGCTCAACGGTCTTTACCAAGTCGTAACTAGTGTTTTTTATTCTACTAAAGAGTAAAGTAGTTAAAAAAAAAGAAATATCAGCACCCACTGCTCGGAAAAACTAACCGCTAAAAACTGTGGAAGACATCGCTGATTGTCTTAGTAGCCTAAACGAAAACAACGAAAAAGCCACTAAGCTCGCATCTTATACACAAGAAAAACTGAGAAATGGGTTCAATTACCAATATGATTGAGTCAATGAATAAAATATTAAATTGAATCTATCACTAAAATCAATTACCTAAATTCTAAAATCATATTGAAAACAATTAAAAATTTTTCAGATTTTCATTAGTGATATGATGAAAACTAAATCTTAATTTAAACACTTCAATTGCTTGAAAGAACTAAAAGGGGGCAAATTACGGCATTCGATTCGCATCGAAAATTAAAAACTCTTATTAGGATTCCTATATTAAAAGCATTGACAACTCAAACGATCGAGCAGAATTTCGATTCGAATCGAATGCCGTATTTTGCCGTATTTTTAATTAACAAGTAATTACAAAAACTTAACTAAACAAAGGTGAGTCCAGTTACAACAAAAAAATATAAAAAATTTGCCGCCAAGTCTAGCATTGAATCTGTCACCATTCGATTACCAGGCTAAGACTCTACCGCTAGACCAACGATACATTTGATTTTCAAACTATTTACTCTTATTTAAATCAAGGTCTTTAAACTATTAAGTTCCTAGGCAAAGTTATTGTTTTAACTTTTTAACAGGTAAATTTTCCTTACCATTGCGTTAATTGAGAGAAAATATGCGAACAATATTTTCTGGCTTTTAAGTCTGTTACTAACCTTGTCAAAGTGCTTCGAAAAAGTGCTTAAAAAGAAGCAGAAAACAAGCAGACCCTGAACTTGAATTGCTACAACTGCTTCAAAGCACCAATTTAGTTTTAGAGGTCAAAACACAGATTAGTAGAGTCTTTGATAAAAAGAAGCACTGATCTGCATGAAGGCCTATTAAGCAAAATAAAGGAACTTGCAAATTAATCTCTTTAATCTTTTAAAAAAATACATAACCGGTTGACAGTTTATAATAAAAGAAGAAAACTACTAAAGTTGCCCCCAACCAATAGGGGATGACGTACCTCAAGGTTGCATTCTAGGACTAATCCTGTACCTTCTTTACATACCAGATATGTCAACCGATTGTAAAACAAACTTCGATTTTGCGGACGATATTGCTTTTCTCAATGCTCATGAAGACCCCATAGAGGCCTCGAACCAACTACAATATTACTTAGCTCAAGTAAAAAAATGGGCAAAGTTAAGGGGAGTTAAAATTAACAAAAATGCACCCATTTAATTTTAATTTTACGCATAAAAAAGTGTTCTCCAATCTTTATTAATAATCAGATGATATCTTAACACCTTAAGGCGAAAAGTCTTGGCATTCATTTGTACCGTCGCCTTAAATGGAAGTCACATATAGATGCAAAGTTGACGCAAATGAAAGTGAAAGTTGGACTGCTTTCATTGGTTAATTGTTAGAGACTTTGTTCTGCGACTCGATTGTAAACTTTAGCTCTAGAACTTCATTTTGACACCAAAGTTGCCAGAAGGTTTTTAGAAAACATAAAAAAATTATCACTTTTTGTCGATAACGCGTACCCAATATCCGCTTGCGATAACTACCTTGTTTGTGAGAGATTCAACATGTTTTTGATTTGTATTTCATAACCCTTACTACTGATTGCAAATAAATATAAGAAAAAAAGCCTTAAAACTTCTTGGAATTCTGAGTTTCATTTTGGGTTATATTCTATTTTCAACATAAAATATTTGAAGTCATATTTGTTTTCTGTGCCTCGTCTTAAACTATAGGGTTGTTTTTCATCCATTTAAGAACTTTTGTTGGCGCTTATTTTTGCTTATAACAGCATATTTTCCTTGAGGAGCATACATTTTTGTAAACTCCGTTTTAAGAGAATTTTTTCTTTGTTTTTTTTTTTATTAATTAAAATAAGTACAACATTGAATCGCCAAAAAGGAATAAAAAACTTGAGTTTTCATTGTCACCTTTTGTAAATGTATTGTTTTTATAAAATTATTTATTTTGGCCTCTTCTGATTTGTTATGGTTTGACAAACAATCGTTAACCGACAAGTTTTAAAACCTTTAAATATTTATTATTTAACATTATATTTGGTTTCCCTCTTATATTTTTAGTACCGAAATTTTTGGCATTGGTAATTCGTTATTAGGTTAACGCTACTTAAGCTAACAACAATTTAAAATGCTATGCTTTCGGACTCTTCAGCTCTACTTCTCGATGGAGTTTGGTTCTAAAGTCTGCTGTGAATGTGGTAGTACATGTGCTGTGTAATCGCCACACACAACTTTTCGCTGCACTGTGGGTTGAAATGATTCAAAAGTGAGGCTAATTAAATTTTTAAAATTAAGTTTTTGTATTGATATTTGACATCGGATAAAACAAGGTAAATTTCTACATCACTGTGTAAGTTTTTAAGCATTTATCTTGTCAGCTGACTCCGTAGTGACGTGTCAAAGTTAGAAATTTCTTGCAATTTTTTTAAAAAACGAAAAAAGTAAAATTTTGCATTAAACGAGTCCGTAATTTCCAAATTTAACGTTAACAAAGTGTTATTTTAAGAATGGGACCTTCAACTTCAGGTATGTAAGGGTATAAAAATGATGTAGTGTTTTTGAAAATATGTGTGAAAATATCTTTGACAATTTTTTTTTAAAAAGGTCTAAATTTGGCCTATTTTTGATGTTTCGTGAACCATAACTTCTAAGTTAGTTAAGGTTGGGTTTTAAATCTTATATTTTCTAAAAGTATGGAATTCTAGCTTGATAATACAGAAAAGAAAATTTGCGGTTTTGTTGCTCCATTTTTTGCTATTAACATGTTTCTGTTAGAAGTCGTGTTTTCTCAAGGTCATGTGTTTAACAAAACTAATGTGTATTTTGTTTTGCTATAGTCATTTGTTCAATGTTTAGTTGTTGTTATTGTTGTCGGAAGATTTTAATTTCAATAGAGATAGTTGCGTGAACAAGTTTCAGTCATCTTTATTCAGGAGAGTGTTAAAATGGTTTTGCATGACTCCTACAATACATAAATTTTTAATTCATGGTCCCGAAATCATAAAATATGCCCTTTTACCGATTGGAGAACTTTCAGAAGAAGCTCAGAAACAGATATAAGGATTTTAAAAATTATAGGGGACACTCTGCTCGCAACTGCAGCCGAGAAAAGTCGAATAAAGATATTCTAAATAGATTTTTTCTCATTTCAGATCCATTCATATTTAGTATTAATAAACAAAATGAGCGGAAAGAAAAGCAACAATTATCAAATTCCAAACTACAGCTTTTGCTATCGCCTATTATTTTTCAAGAAATGCATGAAAGTGAGAGTAATGATAGCAAAGATTATGATGATGAAGGTGATGATGAACATAATATGGTTTCTTTTTAAGTGAATGACAATTATTGAAAAATAACAAAAAAAATTATAAAAATTTATTTCGTTACTTTTTTTAAAAAAGTTGTAAATTTCTCGAAATCCTTCAAAACCCAAATTCAGACTTTAAATTAAACATATATTCATATTTATGCAAAATATATATTTAATTTTTAAAAAGTAGACAATATAAGCTTTTGTTTGCTTCTCATTTTTTAAAAAAATCACTTTCCATTTTAAAATTATGGCGAAAATTCTGGAACAAGCTATAATATTCTGAAAAATTAAAATGTCTATAAAATCGTGTAAAAAAAATTTTGTTTTGTGTATCTTTTTTCAGAATATGCCTTTTTATGCATATTTAACGATTTGAAAAAAATAATTTTGAAGAAATTTAAATTACGGTTCCCACTTTCGGTGTCATCGAACCCACTGTGCGCTGTTAGCAGAAGGCTAAGAAATCATTTTCTAGTCCAGTTGTTCCTCGAGTTCTCTTAGACCGGCAGCAGACCAGCTACGCCAAGAAACTTTAGACTCTTGGTAAAGGTTGAGTTGGAAGGCTGTGTTTATTCAACCGTTTGGTTTTACTTTAATTTTCCATATTACTTAAGCGTGTTTTAATTTAGTTAACAAAATTAGACGACTACTTAAAAAGTTAGTTTTTACTTGAGAGCCATTAATAAGTTTTTGTGCCACCGCTGCGAGTCAAGTCCCCTGTCTTAGCAAGATCACTCAATTAAGAAAAATACGTTCGTGTGACTACGTTTCAGATAAAAATATATATAATTGTTTAGTTTTTTTACATAAAACGTTTAAAATTGACAGCCTTCTAAATTCCTAAAATTATTATTTTTAAAGCATATATATTTTTAATTTTGTATTTCATATATGTATGTATAATGCGCATTAAGCGTTTTTTTAAAAGCATGTTGCCGATTGCACTGGTAATTACATACCATACATCTCGAATTAAAGACTTCAATTCGGACGAAATCTTAAGACACGAATAGAAAGTGCAACAAAATTATTGACTTGGAATTCAATCTTAAATAATCTGGCAACACAATGATTTTTGTCTGCCATATTTGCCGTACCATCTGCTGGGAGTCCGATAAACTTTTGTTTGTAGGATATATTTAGGCAAGTTTTGCATTTCACTTCGAATTTAAAATCACTTTAGTTTGAAAAGTAAAGTTTTCATGTTTGATGCTCTGCAAAAATAGATATTATTTACTTACAAATGTTTGCAAATAAATGTTTAAAGCAAAACGAAAATGAAACGTAAAAACCGATTGCATAATACCTAAATAAGTAAAGACCAAAAGCACCTTAAACTATTAAAGAGTTTGACAACTCAAAGTTTTCTTTGGGAATACTTCCCTTGTAAATTTTAACAGAGCAGACTAATTAAGTTTGGGCTACGTGGTGGTCGATGTTAGTAGTTGTAACATTATCAGCATTGATCTATTGGTGTGTGCCAACTTGTTGTATTAGTGTGCGGTATAAAGTAAAAGAATCCTTATCCTAACTTTTAGTTTAAGCCAAGTAATGTTTAGCCAATTTACAACCTCAAACATGATATGGCCTCCACCTTTATTACTACTGTACTACAACTTTTAGCCAAACATAAGTTTCCTACAAAATCAGATTTACAAGCAAATCCAGACAATTTCCTTTCGCTTACATTAAATCCAAGTGTAGCGTTCTCTAAGCCTGTAGTTTGACTTCTAAATAGATGTAAATAAATAAATGTTAGTAATTCCTTCTAGCCGCAATACTTGTTCTTTGTAAAGCTGGCTTTCCCTGCCATCTTAACAACCTTAAATTTAGGAAAATATAATTTTGTACTTGTTCTTTAGTACAATCAACACATACAACAAAAACAATTTGTGTTTTCGTTTACGTGTTTTTCTTCATTTCTTTCTTCGTCTGTTTATGGTTTACAGGTTTCTTTTGTTTTCCTTAGAGCAGCAATTGGAAATTGTTGTTACAAGTATGTTCAATTATTTAACCATGTAAATTTGTTGTTTTAACAATGTTTTACATGTTTTTTGTTGTGGTTTTAGTTTATAATTTGTTGTTATTGTAGTTTAGGTGACAAGAATTTTAATAACTTGTTTTCAATTAGTCATAAGAAAAAAATATGTTACAAAAATGTATGGCATGTCGCATGTTTCTTATACATATGTATGTTTGCTAATATTTGGAATGTCCATTATATCCAGCGCTAGTCCTTGTTTACTTTCAATAAAGACAACAATGCGAAAAAGCCAAACAAGAAGGTAAATTAAAAGAATCGTGAACCTAAGTTAAGTCAAGACAAATATTTGACAAAATACACTTGGCAAATATATTTGGACAGTATTTGCTTGACCATAAATAATAATTTTAGATAAAACAAAATCAGACCAATAATCTTTTTTTGTAAAGTGCTTTATAATTAAAATTCAATTCTTATTTTTATTAACGGCTTTTATATGAGCTTGTCTAAGAATTCAAATATAACGATCGACTAAGAACTACTTCCTGAACCTATTATAGCATTTAAATACACACACCACATATGTATATGGCAGGGGCGTTTGAGCTTATGTTTGTCACGCCTGAAGATAATGGTCTGAGACCCACCTTCAAGTATGCTGACCGTCCGGCTGGATGTCCATGTTTTCTTCTGGTTAATGTACACGCCAAAATTTTGAAGATGTTTCGATGAGATTTGGCACAGCTAGATTTTGGAACTGGCACGATGTCTATTAATTGTCGGGATGATGGAGATGTGTTTCCAGCTTATTTAAATACTTAAGCACATAGTTTGGAATTTTGCATTTTACTAGCGGAACTTGTAGATCCTTGTAAATGTTGCTTCTTTAATATATCAAAAAGCCCTAGTTATCATGTTACTTATCATAATCCTACAATGTTTTGTTGTTGGCCGAATCAGTGCCAGGTAATTGTACAAAATAACACCAAATAGGTTTCAAAATTGATTTTTAGAGCAAAAGTTTAGAGTCAAATTTGATCTGATTTTAATTTCATTTGTACCAACTTTGCATCTTTGTGTGTCTTCCATATGAGGCTACGATCTAGGTGAATGCCAAGGTACTTCGTCTCAATTCGTTGAATCACAATATGGTTATTAATAAAGATTAAGCAGCAGGTTTCTTTGCATAAAGTAAAAGTTACGTAGTTGCATTTTCATTCATTTATTTTTATTTCCCATAACGCTATCCATTACTTTACGTAGATAATATGATAGTATCGTTGTTTTGAGGCCTCTTTTAAATCTTCATGAGCACTGAAAGCAATTTTATTAGCAAGTATCGGCGTATGTGTTTGACTGCTGGTTGACTTGTCTTCTATATACACAAGGTACAGGATTGGTCGGTCCTTGAATGCTACTTTGAGGCATGCCAGCCCCAAAAGGTTGAAAGCAACAAGTGGTCCCTCTCTTGGGTCATAAGCTGTAGGTCGGTTATGCACTTTTCCAAATGGTTAAGGAGATCCACAGGCAATCTCAGCTTTACTTTGACTCACAGGCCCTCATGCCATACTTCATCAAAAGCTTAAAAGGCATCAATAAGAAGGGCAGAGCAATATTTCTTTTCCTTAAAACGGTTTTACCAACTTGTGAGCATGTTAAACGGTTGTCGTTTAAAAGCAAATTGGTGATTGAGAATTCAGTTGTTATCATTTCAGAACGGAGTCAGCTTGTCTTAGGCAATTGCGATATAGTTTGTAACAGACTTATAGGCCTATTAGACGCTTTTTTTTAAGGATGGTAGCTTTCCATATTATCGCAAAATATTCAATCCATAATATGGCGTTAAAAATAGAACGCTTTACAAGATTAAAAACAAGGCAACCTTTATAGTTGGCAATGTAATTTCCATTGCAATTGCTTCATTTCTTTACCCTCGGATCAGCTTTTGGTTTATCGCACTGGGTCGTACCATGCAGATTCCTAAATGCGCTGTATAGGGTCAAATTTTTTATATGGCGCTTCCGCTGTAACTTTTTAGTGCACAGAAAATTTCAAGTCATATATAGGATGTGTTATATTTTTCTTCAATTTGACATTCTCATGTTAAAGCTCCATTATTAAAGGATGTCTATCCGTTCAGGTAAGTGTCCAAGCATTTGTGTGATCACAGCAAAAAATGCTATTTTGAGAATATTTTGATAAACAAGGTGGGCCAAAAGAAGTCATCCTCCTTTTTTTCTAAATGAAAAACTTCAATCCTGTTTTTTGATTATGTTTATTTGAATTTGGATTTTATTGGTCAAGTCGAAGAGATTATATCGGCCAAATGGACGTTATCACAATTGATTGCTATACGGGCTCGTTTTATAGCATTTTTCATCCCATCGGCCAGAACTTTGTGTGACAGATTCTCGCACTAGTGTCGAATATTATCCTTGAGGGCTTTCAGGGTCTAAGGCTTGTTCACATAATCACGGGACTTCAAAAAACCCTTTAAAAAAGTAAATGGCCAAAACGAGGGATAACGCGACCCGGGAACACCGCTTTCAGAATAGCGGATACCCGGGGAATCGGCGACGGATTTCGCGCTGCGCCAACACCCCAGACGAATCATTAAGCAAAAAAATAGATACGATTATTCCGCGTTTTTGGGGAGTGTATCGCTCCATGGCTTGTTTACTTGTATTCTACATTTGTCTAGTTCACAAACGTCAAAACATATTTGACATTGGTCGCCATTTGCAAAAATAAGAGCATATTCCAATAGAGTGAATTCTTTTGGCCCACCTTGTATTGGGGCAAGACAAGTTTTTAGTGCAGGACATTTTGAAAAACGTGACAGTTTGATATTTTCTTAAAATTATTATACAAATATTCTCCCGCAATAAGCACTATAGTCCTCATGACCTGATGTCTCTAAATGTTACATTGAATTCAGATAGTATCGGCCTATTTTTTACTAAGTCCAATGTAAATCTTACTTTAGGATGTCCCAAGATAAAATTAATTTCATACACAAATATTCTTAAATAGAAATAAATTATTTAAATTTTGTGGAGTTTAGTCCATTACTTACCGCTATTAATTATGTTATTCCCATCTATGGAGGTTAGATTAAGCTGCGTAAAATAAATTATGGTGTAGGGTGTAATATGGTGTGTTAAACTTACGTTAAAAATACTTTTTTGAGTTTAAAAAATTGTTGTGAAAAAAAGGCTTAGAATTTAGTAAGAAACGAAAAATAATCAGTGCTTGTTTGGTTTTATTTAATTTTAATTTTTTCCATATTTCCATTAACATTTTAAATGTTCTTTTGGGTTCAAAACAAACGTCTTAATTTTGCTGTTTAAAAACATGTCATCAGGCTTAAAATATTTTTATTTTAAATGAAAGAAAAACAAACATATGAAAACACATTTACTTAAGATTTGAGTAAAAATTTTAAATTCCTTAAGTTGCCGACACGCTGTCTGTCACGCTATTTTATCAATCACGTAACATCATGTTTGTTACAAGGTTTAGCCGAAATTCCTTTTTCCTCATTGTCATATGGGGATGACAAATGTAGAAACTAAAACAAAAGAAAAACAAAAACAATGCTTATATCAAGATAAAACAAAACCAGTTAAGGATTTTGGTAATAATGACTTATAATAATGTGACCTTACAAACTCTAATGAAAGCAACTGGACGCGTTATGATAAAACACAAATTCATAAGGAACTGGTTCTCTAAAAACTCAAAAATAAAATAATTTTGTTTTAATTTAAAATAAAGTTTTGCATAAGTTATTTGATATTCCTTAACTTTTAAATTTCTAATATTTTTGTATGTGAAAAATACACACATAATGGGCAAACATACATATTTCGAAAACATTAACATTTACGCTGCAATTAAAAATCATATCAATAAATTAAAATGCTTCAAATGTTATATGACATTTTATTTACCAAAAGCGAACTTTAGTAAACTTTTATAAAATAATTCAAAAATATGTGTAAATATGCGGTTATTTTATGTAACTTTAAACAAATTTGGAGTTTAAGTTTCAAACAATTATGAAGTAGTCTTGCCTAACATTGCGCTTTAGTTTTGGTTTTCAGGCAGTTATAAATCTTTTGACAGCGTGACAGTTGTAGAAATGTTGCACATATTTTGATATGAAAGAAACAAGCAAATTAATAACAAAACCAAAATATTTACATGTAAGATAAAACAGTGGTAACAAAACTCTTTCTGCCCACAAATATCGTTTATTAAGCTTAAAGGCCCTGATTCTTATGAAAAATTTTAAAATTTTCTTTAGAGAGATTATGAAAACCAGTAGCTTTTAACATCAGCTACAAGGCAAGAAAATATAGCAGCAAAATACTCTGTAAGGGATAATGTAAAATAATAACGTAGTAGGATAAGGATATTGTGTTTCTTACAAACGTTTTAGATCCTTTAAAGTTCCTTTAAGGCCAGAAAGAAAATTTTTGTTTGATTATTGATTAAATTAAGTCGATCGGCTTAACTGGACCCATTTTATATAATTTAGGTGGAAAGAAGGCAAAAGTCTATTAGTACATCTCTTCTACTAGGTGGGCCAAAAGAAGTCACCCTGTTGGAAGATGCTCTTCTTTTTGCAAATAGCGGCCAATATCAAATCTGCTTTGATATTTGTGAACTAGACAGATGTAGAATACAAGTGAATAAGCCATGGAGCGATCCACTTCACAAGAACGCCGAATAATCGTGTCGTCTGTGGTGTTAGCGCAGCGCGAACTCCATCGCCGATAACCAAGTCGTTCAATAGCAACTGCGCAATCAATGCGCCGTTTGGCCACCAACCTTCAGATAATAGGACCACATGAGGGGCTGCCAAGGGTGGCCGGGCCCAGAGTGCACGTTCTGCCGAAAATATCGCCGCTGTTCGCGAGTATCTCGGATGACGAGACGCCGTGACTCGCAATTAGCCATCAGCCAGTCGATCTTAAGACAATTTTTGGTTAGAGACCTGTGCACGTTCCCGTACACAGTCCAGTCCGTGCATCAGCTGCTGCCTGCCAACCGCCAATCGCGTGTAACCTACGCCCAAGCCAATCTCGAGGCCGAAGTGGACAATTTTTCGATCAAAACCATAATGAGCGATGAGGCTCATTTCCACCTCAGCCGGTAAATGAACAACCTAAAAAGACTGCATGGTACGCTGTTCACTCTGGAGGAATCGCCGGACTATTTTTTTTAAGGGCGCCGCCGGTCAAACGACAACAGTGGATGGTACGCGCCATAGGGCTGTCCTAGCTGAGTTTTTTCTGCCGCAAGTAAACAAATTGAGATTGGGACATGTGGTTCTAACAAGATGAAGCAACGGTACACACTGCGCTAAGCACAACCGATATTCTGAAGGCGGCGTTCCCGGGTCGCATTATCTCTTGTTTTGGCGATTTAGATTGGCCCGCAAGATAGGATGATTTAACCGTTCCAGACCTTTTTTCGAGGTTTTTTGAAGTCCCGTGTTTACGTGAACAAGCCCGAGACTCTGGAAGCCCTGCTATCCCTGACAATGGATGTTGTAGTAGATTCAATAGGCTTATGGTAGGCACGACCGTTAAACTGTCCCACCTAAAAATCGTCTCCTCTTTTGCATATTGACAGCAAAAATTGTTGAAAGGCTGTAATTTTTAGGCATATCAGCAAGTATCTCCACGCCAAATGCAAATCTATGTTTGAATGTATGAGGATTCTTTTGCGTAGGCGATTAGATTGCATTTGCTGGAGCTTGGCAGTGTAGAAAGTATTAAAAAACATGATAACGGGTACAGTAGCGAGAAAGTTAATCTTGGTTAAATTCTCACTAGTTCCTTAGACACTTATTTTCAATGAAATTCTCACTGGACCTATGGTCAGACCAGCTAAATTTAATGTGTATATAAGTAATGTGGCGCTTGTTGTCACTGGGAAGATTTTCAGTACGATTAGCTCTGTGATTGAAGCTACGTAGTCAGAAATAAGCCATTTGGTGGAAAAGGCGGTGCTTAGGGTATGTTCAAAGAAGATGAACTTAGTTGTCTTCCCCAGAAATAAAAAGACGTGTCTATGGGCAACACCAAGTTTAAACGGCACCAATCTCGTACTGTTGCGAAATGGACACAAGAAGCCTCTGAGTGCTTATGTATTACAGGGTATTCCTTGTGTCATCACCTTTACTGAAAAAACATACAAATCACCTTAGAGTAATATTAAAATGAAGGTCTTAATGTGGAGGAAAAAAATCCAGAAGAGTTCCAATGCGCCTTACGTATCAAGAAAATGCTAGATTAAACGTGGAGTCTTATACCCAATTGAACGCATTAGATATATACTGCAGTTGCAAGGCCTACTCACCTTACTTTATGGAATAATTAAATATTGAAACGCACTGAAAATAATAGGTTGAACGCAGGCGTCTAGGAATCTCGCAGAAATCTAAAGGACTTTGTATAGCGGGCACTCAACGTAACAGCTCTACGCCATTTCTGGATGTAATCATTTATTTAAAACCAATAAGTCTGGTTGTAAAGAGCATTGCGAAGAGGTCAGCAGTTCAACTGGGTGCAACGGAACACTTCACACAAGTGGCACATAAAGAATTATGGTGAGCACGAAATGCATCACTAAGTACATGGTCCCAAAACTTATCTTTATAGCAGACCCAGTTTTAACTAAGAAGAAATACGGCTAATCTGCGGTTGGGCTTACGAATGGGTTTAAGATTAAAGTGATAGTCGGAGCTACGGTCTTTCGTCGGATTTTGGTCCCACAAACTTTCTGAGGACTTCAGTGCTTTGCCTAAATAAAAAAATTTTTAACTCGAACGTGGCCACCTTTTTTAATTAAATAGAACAGTATCAGCTTGGTTTGTATTCGGTTTCAGTCGAACAATAGAAATTTAACCGAATTTTGGTTTTCAAAACTCACGTTTAGTTGGGCTTTATGGTTTACTGATAGTAACGTGGCTGTCAAGATTATTTTCGCAAATCCTACACCTTTCTCGAAGGTCCAAGCATTTAAGAAATAATTAACGTTCTGGCTTCACTTCCGTTTTACAATAGCTGTATAGACTCTGCTACAGGAGTCTGTGTAAATACCCCTTCGTTTAGATTCTCCAGGATTGTCTAGAGATCTAATAATCTGTGGATGATGAGATTTTTATAGTCTTTTAGAAGTGGTAATTGAACACTCTTAGCAGGGATGTTCACTGTTGGTCAGCGACTCACAGCAAAAGAACGGACATCTGGCAAGCGGCCATTGCAGGTTCGTAGTATCCCGGGGCATAAGGAGTACTGTTTAGCATATTTTGTTTATTTTTAAAAATAAAATTCCCTTGAAATATTTTAACATTTCCGAAAATAATGAATATAAGTTAAAATCGTTGTATATGCACCTGAATGAGAGTACATTCTTAGTTTGTGTCAGCAAAATGAAATGTTCAAGAACTAAAATCACATGAACCATTTTAGTAAGGAAGAAGTGAAAAGACCAATAAAATTTCGTCGTGTCTAAGCTCGTTTCTTGCAAAAGTGAGCAAATTTTTAAAATGATTTCCCAATATAAACTTCAATGTGCAATGAACTACTTTATTGTATTAACTTTTTTTATATGGTTTATTTGATTGTTATAAGGGAAGAGCCTTTAGGTGATCTATTCCAATTTAACAGAAACAACAAAATAAAAATTCAATTATAATAAATATTTGTTTGATCTTTTAGACATTTTAAATATATTTGAAATGCATAGGAGCATGCGAACATTTAAAAATGCTGTACCATGCAACAATACAAACGTTATTTTAATTTAAGTTTTGTTGATTTGAAAACTTATGAACATTTCATAATCGCTCAAGACACTTAAGTTAACATTAACATAGACATTTTGACTTGAGAAAATTTTATAGCAGTTTTGTATTTAGTACATTTGTAAACTAATTTTTTATACCTAACACAATTTTAGCGATGAGTTTTATATACTTGTTGTCAGGAGATATTAACATTATTCAATGACCATAGCAAAAGTCTTGAATATATAAGAAAATTGGCGAAACCACCAACATATATTTGCATGGAAAAATTTATTATTTTTTATTAATTATTTTATTACTTATTCAGTATTTTCGACAGTTGAATAAATGTACCTGCTATAAAGGGCATCCGAAAATTCCAAGCTCTGGGTATGGGTAGTGGGCTCTACCATCTTGCTGATATCAAATACCCCTTTACCACCTTGTTTTCTATTGATTTTGGTAATTTAATTTGTAAAAACAATCTAAGTTTAGTATAAAAATCTTAACCACGGCTCGAACCAGCGACTTAATGATGGCAACACTTACACTCTACCCATTAAGCCAACGGAACATTCTTTTTTATTTTCCTTTTTTTAAAAAAAACATAGCGCAAGGCAAAAAATACCCAAAAAAGAATGGAGATGATGAAAGGGAAAAATTAAAGAAGAGCGGAACAAAAAAAAAACAGAAAATAAAATAAAGCCTTTAATATTTTTACTTCGGCTAGAACCTGGGATTTCATATTGTCAGACTTAGACTTTATCAACTAGGCCAACGAGGCATTAATTATTATTTATGTTAGTGTTAACGTCTGTTGTTTATTTTTTAAAAATAAAGTCCAAAATATGTTGCACTAAAACATATCCGAGCAATAAGCTAGAAAGTTCATTTGCAAAATAAATATCAAATTAAAACGGTAACTTTTTTTATTAAATGCATCCATTTAAATAAAACCAACTTCTTCCGTGATTGTATGTTTTTTATACTTAAAACTACAAAATTTTTCAATTAGCTAAAGTTCTTAAGCTAACAAAATCCAACACTTTTTGCATACAGAATTCTCATTATATGTAATTGATATACCTTTTTTATCATCATCATTCATAAGATTTTTATGAAACCAAAACAACTGCACTGCCCGCCTGAAAACCGAATCCAATCTCTTATGATGCATTGCAAAAGGCGCTAAAACCATTTTAATTAATTTTATTTATCGGGAAAATTATCATTCATAATGTCACTTTAATAACGGGAATATAAATTGCTGGTTTTGAAAGACTTTTATTATAACTTTCTCACAAACACAGAAGAACGAAATTATGTTTTAAATACTATTATTTGTGCTTTGTGTTTTCCTTACACCCCAATAAAATTACGTCATAATTCTAGGTTTTGATTATTGATTTTCAATTTTGCAAATTATTAACAATTTAAACGACAGACTCTTAAAAAGTGGAAAACACTAAGTAGGCATGACCAGACCAAGATTTATACACCGATACGCCCCAAATTATCTAGACAATTTAACACCAGTCAAATACAAGCGATCACTATTGCAAACCTCTAGAAAGACTGACAGTCACATATTCTGCAGGACAACTTTAATGAAATGTAATCAAGTGAAATGCGACAAGTTTGTTGCACTAAAGGAAATTGATGCAACTAAAAACTCACACATATACATACTAACATACATACAAACATACAAGTGACAAGTTTAGCACTGAATAATAAAAATTGAGGCAACTGGTAAGAAAAACTTTGAAATTAATCGAAATGCATAAACAGAAAGTCTTTGAAGTGTATAAAAAAGAAGTCAACAACTTCTTGATTGAAATAGTGAGTCGATGAGTGCAAACATCAGTACGGATTTTTAAACAGAAACACTTTTAAACAATTTTAAACATTTAACGATCAAACTAGAACTTAAAGTGACTATAACCGTAAATACCACCTTAGTTTTTTCTTTTTCATTTTAGTTTTTGTAAAGGATGGGTTGAAAAATTATAAATGAATTTCCAAGTCGTTTATTTTATGAGCAACAGCAAAAAGGCTTCTGGTTTTTAATCGCTTTTTCTTGTACTTTTTAAGTCACACGAAGTTACGCTCAGAAAATACTGCGAGTAAACATAAAAGCAAAAATCGCTTAGGGACTTTACTTTCCAATAGCTTTTGGTTCTTAAACTATAAAACTCTTAAAAAAGAAAAATCGTTCTTTTGCTCAATTGAAAAAATGCTTCTATCTCTAACTTTGTGGTTTTATAGGTATATAAGGAAGTGTTACTTGAGATATGGAAATTGGTTATAAATTTTTCTTTAAAAATTTTTTATTCGTTTTTTATACCAGGGCCGTTGGATTTGTACTTACTAATGTCGTATTAAAACTTAGATATGAAGATGTAAATAACTCTTTTTTTATGAGGTTCGACATGTTTTCGAATCTTTCATAAAACTAATTTTTTTATAAGTTCAAAATTGGCTTGTGCTGACATAAACAGATTAACCCTGGTCCCATATTTTAATATCATTGGCAGAATTATCTTGTTATATCCCAGTTGACCATGCAATGTATGAAAGGGTCATCTTACTTTATCATGGACATTAACTAGGAGTACTCCTCCCTCTCGAAAATTTTCAATAACTTAAAAATTAAACAAATTTCTAACATAAAAAAAATCTTCAAATATTTTTCAGGATAGGATCCCGATTTTCTTAGATTATTTATGGTGTTTTTTGTAGGTTAAGTTTGCTCATATTAATTAGGTGTTGCAAGAATTTGGATGAAGTCTACTGACGGTTTGGTGTAAGAACCAATGAAATGCAAATGGCCAAACTTAACCTAAAACAAATCCTATAAATAAAAAATTTTTACTAATTTAACTTTTTTTAGGGTAAATTCCAGGTAAAGAGCATTGGACCATTAAGAGGAAGTACCACATATAAGCAAAGCCAGCCTTTAAAAAAAAATAAAGCAAAAACAAAATCAAAAGAAAAACTTTTATAAAAAAAACAAAATTTCATTTAAACTATAACAAAACCACTTTATAATATTCCAAACAAAGTAGCTGAAGTTAATATGCGTGTGTAAATGAAATAATATTCGCTCAAATATACTTACATATATGCAAGTGTGTGGTATCAACCACCCAATGTATATAGAATTTTTATTAGGTTCCTAACTGATGTACTCTGTTCATCAGAAAGTTTTTGCAAACTCTAGACATCCTTGAAGTGGATGGAGGGGCACTCTAACATTATTACCGATCGTTTAAATTAATTTAAAAAATCTTGAAATTGTGTTATTTTTTTATTAAAAGTATTAGAAAGTTTCAAAAAAATAAAAAAAAACAGCTAAACAACAAATACAGCAAAAAACAATTAAGAGCGCTATATTCGGCTGTGCCGAATGGAATATACCCATCACTTTGGTTTTTAATACACCCAGCTATCTAATCAAGCCGAGCAATTTCGTACTGCAAATATTGCAATGAATATACTTTGTGCCGGGTTTCAAGTCAAAAGCCATTCCAGTTTTATGAAATAGAAAACTTTACACAATTTTAACGTTTATATGTACAACAGAAATACCATGTAGAGGGTTTGAGAAGAGTTTTCACAGTTTCCGACATAATGGGGGGTTCCCCGCCCCAGCTTCTTTCCAACTATTTTTTCAAAATTTTATATTTATTATATTTATTTTTGTAGAATATTCTAAGTCAATAGTTGTTATAGTTCCCCAGATATAGCGTATTGAAAATTTGACAAAAACTGTTAATTTTTTTGGGGAATACCTCTTCCCCTGCTCCTATCCAAAAAATTGTTTTCCTCCAAAATAAAGGTATTATTGTCCAATTACTGTTTGTAGAACATTCAAAGACGATAGCTGATAAAGTTTTCCAGATATAGCGTATCGAAAATTCATAAAAATTGTTAATTTGTATAGCGACGTAGTCCCTTCCCCTTCTCCTATCTAAAAATATTTGTTCCACAATGTAGGTCTTATTGTCCAATTACTTTTTGTAGAACATTTGAAGTCGATAGATGTTATAGTTTTCAAGATATGGCTTATAAAAAATTTCCTAAAAATTGTTAATTTGTATTAGGGCAACCCCTTCCCCTGCTCCTATCAAAATATTTTTTTTCAAAATGTGGGACTTAATGTCCAATTTCTTTTTGTAGAGCATTAGATTTCGCTGGCTGTTATAGTTTCCAAGATAAAGCGTATCGAAAATTCATAATTTTATATGGGGGCTTCCCTTTCCCCTGCTCCTATCCGAAATTTTTTTCCCAAAATATAGGTATTATTGTCCAATAAGTTTTTTTGTAACATTTGAAGTCGATAACTGTTTTAGTTTACGAGATATAGCGCATGAGATATTTCATAAAATTGGTGCATTTGTAGGCAAAATACCACTTCCCCTGATTCTATTTAAAAAAGTTGTGGGTCCATATCTGCAAAGTATTCGTGCCAAGTTTTGTGGCAAGAGTGACTATATTTACTAAGATATATAGGGATATATACACTGATTTCGTTCTAAAAAATTGGTTATATTGGGTTTTCGCTTAAATCTCGGTCAATATTGAACCGATTTCCAGATTTTAAATAGTGATTGTTTTAGGGATATTTCTGATTGTATGATATCAAAACGTTTTCTCTGCGACTTTATTTGAGACTGAAAACTTAATTTCAACAGACACACAGACGGACATGGCTATATCAACTTCCCTATCTATAACGACTCAGAATATGTATACTTAATGGGGTCGCAAATGAATAATAAAGAAATTACAAACGGAATGACAAACTGATATATACCTTTACCGCTATGTGCAGGCTATAAAAACACCAAAGTTAAAAATGCTACTTTCGCTGGTTATAACAAATAATTTTTGTTTAAAATATACAATCTAACTTCAAATAACCTGGGGTGTAGGGTATATTACAATCCAGGTTAATTGACTATAACTTGCTTCTTTCATGTTTACTGCATATTATCACAGTGTAAGCATTTCTAGGCGTTACTTAAGTATTGCGTAAAACACTTTATTATTCTCCCGTACAATTACCAGCGGTGAGTTATCACTTTTTATACCACCCCACATTGCTGCTGTATTTTATTATTTCAACTGAGATTAATAATTCTGGA
Source organism: Melanophora roralis (assembly GCA_963583895.1). Classification (NCBI taxonomy): domain Eukaryota; kingdom Metazoa; phylum Arthropoda; class Insecta; order Diptera; family Rhinophoridae; genus Melanophora; species Melanophora roralis. The sequence continues at coordinate 91,009,915 of OY757187.1, read as the reverse complement.
TCATCTCAATGCAAAAGCAATAAAAATATTTATTCTTTTCCTTGGTCATATAAACTGTAAAGTTGGAAGTTGCTACTGGATAAACACTTATGATCGTATTGTAAGATCCGTATCATCGTCAACTATTTGGGAGGTAGATTTTTATTTGTTGCTTTTGGTTTTCTATTCGTAGCTGTTATTTGCAAGAACTAATTGAAATTGTTGCTAATACTTGCACCGGAATTTATTTGAATTATTGATGGTTTGTGTAATTTTTTTAAAGAAAAATGGAGTTACTTTTATAGAAAAAAAGTCTTTTGACTTCTTGATTAATACGTTAATATTTTAACTCTACAATTAACCCAAAAAAATTAAAAAAAAATTGTTGGTTTTATAGATTTATTTTCTAGTCATATGCAAATGATTTTCTTTACAACGACATCTACTAGAATTAAGAAGTTTTATTAATTAAAAAATTAATTATCGAAATGTAACTAATAAACTGTTTTTGCTTTTTTTTTAATTTTTACTTTTTTGTACAGAAAGTTTATCTAATTGCAAATTACCCAGCAAAAACATGGTAATAACTTATCATTACTAAACAATATACGTTTAATGAATCTTAAGTACCATCTGTGTTATTAAGAAGTTATTAAATGATTATCAATTTTTAAAGTTTCAACCTTTACTGTTTTATTTTATTTAGCATTTTAACTCATTACAAAATATGCAAAAGTTGTTGCTGGAAAATTTGACTCAAGTGTAATGGTCCAGGGACCAGACAGTTTCGCTCTTTTTTCCCCCTAATAATTTTAAAATGGCGTTTTAACAACAGTATTGCTACTATTTTCAAAATTAGTTTTAAACTCCTAAAAATATAAAAAAGTGGTTGTTAAGATGACTTAAAGAAATTATATTCTTAATCATTTGTTAGCGGATTGATCGAACTTGCACAACACGTTGGGGAGATAGAAACTTTTGATGTTCTGGGCATGAGAATTCAGTGCGATGACCGTAAGACGGAACACATTTTTCTTGTAACAGAAATTGAATGAAACTCTAATGTATGGGGTGGTGTCTCAAAGTCTATTTTGAAGCAACTTGGCCGCAAATAGGAGCGGGAAAAGGTACTCATCGATGACGTTGGTGTGTCGATTGAGTGGAGCATCAAAAAAAATGACATTTCATTTTCGAATTAATCCCGTTTATGGCTTAAATCAATCTTTTTTTGGCTTACATCAAGTACGGTCCGAACTTAAATCAATCCTCTTTTGGCTTAATTGTGGCTAAAAGTAAGACATTCGTACTTGAAAAATTTGACTTGGAGTAAGAAATTTCGTACTTGATTTAAGAAAAACCGTACTCACCGGATTGCTTCAACAAATCAAGCAGAAAAAAGCTTGTTGTTTAAATATATTATTTTACATTTCAAAACAAAGTGTCTCGGTGGCCTAGAGGTAACGCGCTTGTACTGCAGTGCAGAAATCCCTGGTTCGAATCTCAGCTTCGGTAAGTACAAAAAATTAATTTTTTAAATTATAAATTTAAAGTATCTATAAAATAAAAATAAACTATAAAATTCTTCTTCTTTAATAAAGGTCCATAAGTCAAAAAAATGACATTTCATTTTCGAATTAATCCCGTTTATGGCTTAAATCAATCTTTTTTTGGCTTACATCAAGTACGGTTCCGAACTTAAATCAATCCTTTTTTGGCTTAATTGTGGCTAAAAGTAAGAAATTCGTACTTGAAAAATTTTACTTGGAGTAAGAAATTTCGTACTTGATTTAAGAAAAACCGTACTCACCGTACTTTTGACACCGCTACGGCTTGATTTAAGTAAAGTTTTCTTAGATAATTTTGTGTGTGTAGGAAGTCATTTGAATGCGAACCTGATGATGAATTAGACAGAAGCGAAGACCGAAATTCCGATGGAAGAATCAAGTAGAACAAGGAGATCGAAGCTCCTTGTAATTGATTCTTTGTTTAAATGTAATAGCCGCCTAAGCAAGTAAGTAAGACCCTGCCATAGTAGTTGCTATGCTTTTTAATTTAGCCCAGAAGTCGAAAAGAAACCTAGTCATATTTGTTATAAGGGTTTTTTCCCGGGAGTTTTCGGGACGTCAATTTTCATTTACCGATTTTCGGGGAATTTTGTGCGGGAATCCCGGGACATATAAAACCTCGCACTTCAAGTATTTTTGTAGCACATTCACAATTTTTTTTTTACTTTTTCGTTATTTTTGGTTTATAAAACATTAAATACTCACCCCCATATTTATAAGAAAACAAAAGTATGATAATTAAGGGGTTATTTGAGAGATGTCTATGCGAATTGTCAAATAATCCTTTAATAACCCTACCATAATTATTATAAATACGAGCATAAATATGAAACAAAATCGGATTTTTGCCTAACGAAGACTTTACCGCTGGTGTCATTCTACACTGGTTGAAATTTATGCATATTTGCAATTAGGATACACTCAAACAGGTAATATCAAGAGCTCAGCTGACTATACTAAATTTGGCATTCGTACTTTTCAAATGCACATATAAATTTGTATAAAATTTTTATTTATTTTAATTCCACTGTTCAAACACAAAAAGTAAATTCAGAGGGCAAAGTTTACGAATTCGCCTTGATTACCTGGTTATGTGTACCCTAGACTGAATTGTTAAGTTTTACTTTGATCTCTTTATATTTTTCTTTTTTGAATTCGTAAGTTTTTTATATGTATGTATTAACTTTTATACATTAGCTTTTATATTAACTTTTATACATTTTTTTTATTTAAAAATAAAAACAGTTTTTTATTAGTACAACCTGTAAAGCGGAATTCCCAGGACTCCCGGGAAATTAATTTTTGATTTCCCGTTTCCCGGGAAGAAAAAAAGTCCGGGGAAAACCCCTAATTGTGACGAACGGTACAGAATTTAATAAGCAAAAGCAAATATTTTTATTCAACCTGACTTGAAATTAAAGACAACTTAAAAAAATTTTCTTCCTAAAAATACATAAAATATTTTCCCCTGTGACGCACCCTACAACATATGAACCTGACTATTCAAGCCCTTTTTCAATATTTCCAAAATAGCAGACAAAACTAATTGTTACTTAAATTATGGATAATTTAATTTATAAAAATAAAGTTTTTAATCAGTCAATCTTTCTACACAATTTTTGTATTAATAATCATCCGAGTACATTTTGTTTTTAATATATTTAAAATTAATTATTTTATCTAATATTTTATTAAAACAGAAATCAATTTGGATGCATTTAAGATATTGTTGTTTGGTAGACTCTGTGAGGCTTGCCCATATACTCTTATCACCATGTATAGGGTATAACGAAACAATTTCGCAAAAGTGTTTCAAGTGTTTTTTTGTTTTTGTTAAAATAAATAGGTTTTCAGTTTTGGCGAAACACATTTGCAAAAGATGAGAATTTAGTAAGTATTGAACTTGAGTCTAATTAAGAAATTAAATTGTCTTGAAACACAACAATTTTCATTTTTGCTTTAAAATTATTGATGTCCTTTCATGATATATTTATTTACATACATACTTACATATGTATGAAACTGATTTAAACCAACAACAAACCTCATGAATTTCCTTTAGTTTATTAGTTAAATTTATAAAATTATTGAATTTAAAAAACATATTAGATGACAAGACACTGACTTTTGTTATTGCCTTTTCTATCGAAAAAATTTAACCCTTTTAATGATGTTACAACAGCCACTTATTATGTTTTGCAATTAGTCTTAGTATTTGTCAAAAGCTAATTTAATTGATAGTTACCTAAAGAGCGCACTTGTTTTCCATGACAATTATAAGGAAATCAGCCCCTAATCAAAGGGAAAAAACATTAAATACAGTGGGCATAAATATGGGTGTATTTGAATGTAGGAAGTATTACAACTACCAATAATATGATAAGTTGCCACTTAAAACTCCTCCCTTATTTGGACACCTCTTTACATCATAATCAAGGTGCTTTTATACAAGGTGGTGTTATTTCATCAGTTGATAATTGTTTATTTTGCTTTTTTCCAACTTCCAGCTTTTAAAAATTGCACACCTTAGGTTTATTTGCTTTTGTTTCTGTTTTTTTGTTTCTGTCGTCTGGGAGTTTGCTCCGGGGTTTTCATTTTAAAAATGTCATAAGCTGTTGGTGTTTTATGCATGTTGTACTTGCCCTACCACCTTGTATAGATTCACCTTAATCATAATTTTACATCTTGCTAAATGAAAACGCCAAAAAAAACTGAAGAAAATTATGTACATATGATCATCAACCTTTATTATTATGCCAACTCGTGTTGGCTTTTATGTATATTTCTCTGACTACCTGTTGACTGTGGCATGCTTCATTGATTCCATTCCATTCATAACAAATTACGAGCTGCTTAGTTGGTTGGTGTTTGGTAGTCTTAACTGCTTTATGATTAGCGGCTCATTAGTAATTGATTAACGCCTTAATTGTGTTTGCCCGATTGTAGTGTTTTGCTTGTGGGACTACAATTTGGTGGGTTTAAGTATTAATTTGATGTCTTTTGAATTTCGGTACGAAGTTTGTAATTATTTGCACGCACCAAAACATTAAATAGTTGGCAGTTGCTTAAACGAGAAACATCTGTAAAACTAAAGTGTTAAAAGAAAGTAAAGTGTGGAATTGCCAAATTTTCATTTACATATTCTTAATGTATGAATGCAAAAACCAAAAAACAGTTCAGGCTATAATAACCAGAAATGATGCCATTTTATGTACAAGTTTAAATAATGTGTTTTCTTTACTTATTGAACAATTCTATGGCTTTATAAGCATAATTTTTTTTCGGCAATTTAATATACCGTTAGAAATGCGTTATAACGGGACAGAGACTAAACCTTTGGGTTAAAATTAATGTAAGATTTGTTTTAAATAAAACTAAAATTTTCGATATTTAATTGGTGCTTGATACCAGCCAGCTTTCACTTTCCGCCGAAAGGGTTGAACTTACAAATAGCCAGGCAGAAAAAGACAATCAAACCGATTCTGTTCTGACGTTGGGAGAGGACTCTCAATATCAAAAAAAACGTAAATTTAACAAGTTAACAACGCTGTCTCGATGTAAAAATAATGCGGTTTCGGAGATAAAATTTTAGGCCGCCGTTTCCAAATGTTCCCCTTAGTTACTGTAAAAACTATAATTTCCCTCGGAAGGCATAATATACCTCTCCGTAGAAATCGAGATGATGGTCCTCTTCTACCTTCTGAAAATACAAGCTCGGAAAGTATTTTTCGCTCACTTCTGCGATTTCGAATAGATGCCGGAGATAAAATTTTAGGTCAACTTTTAAAAGTTTTTCTCTTAGATGTTTCATATATATTGAAAACAGTTTAAAATGAAATAGAAAAAGTTTCCAAAATCTTGTTTTAGAAATAATACTAAAATATATTTATGACACTAAATATTTTTCGATTATTTTTGACAAAACCACTGATTTATCAGGAAAAAACCTCTTTAGCTTTAAGGTATTTTAACGTAAACGAAAAGTTAGTGAAAGAAGAATTTGTCGACCTTATCGACGTGTTTGGAGAGGCTTTAAATCATATTGGCGATGATGTCGAAGTGTCAACTAATGCAAACACACTATCATTATCAGTAGTTTAAAGAACTTTGAGAAACGTTTGTCCTGATTTGAAAAAAATATTTTATGGATTGGAACTGACGTGTGTCCTTTGATATTGGCAGAAAAGGGAGAAGTAACAAAAAGTACAATAAACAGCAAAAGATGCATTGGAAAAGATATCCGAGTGGGAATATAGGGATACGTCTTCATAAGACTTAATAATAAGAATGTGCCCTAAAACAAAAAGAAATGAAATGAATTACAGAATTTGAAATTTTTCTTGAAGAAGCAAAAAATATTTGCGGTGGTATGAGAATTTTAGTTCAAAGGTCTAGTATTAAAAGAAAAAATCATTTTAAGATGTCGAAGTATACTACCGCTTTGCATACTCTTAATTGAATCTGTTTTACAACACTTAAAAACAAGTTTCTCAAAGGACGTCTTTTATTTGTTTAACATCTCTAACTTTTTGTCTCAAAATATTACTACACTTACTGATTTAGAAATTTTAATTTCACAACTTACAGATTTATTAAAACAAATCGATTTAAAATTGCTTATTTTGAAACTAAAGGTTGAAATTTTGCATTGAGAATAAAAATGGAAAATTCATAATAACCGCCCGGAAAATAAAATAGAATTTTTAGAAAGATGTGACCCAGATATTTACCCAAACTCGCAAAAATATATTCATCATTTTTGTTTAATGCCGGTCAGTAATGATACGGCAAAAATGTTATTTTCCACCCTTCGCCGTATTAAAACATGGCTGAGATCAACCATGACAAAGGACAGGCTTAACAGCTTAGCAATGTTGTATTAACATTAGCGCAAATGTCGCACTTAACAAATTTGCTTCAACAGGAAGAAGTATCTTGAGGGGCAAGTTCGCAGAAATGTCATGATGCGTATGAATTCTCTTAACAGCTCCCTTTCCACACTCCCTTAAAAAGACTCATCTGTTAAAACATCAGACATAAATCATTGCGCTCCAGCCTGTGCAAAAGCTGGACAGTGACACAGAAAATGTTCTATTGTTTCGATGTCCATCCTGCATGCCCTGCACTTGCTGTTCTCTACAACTACCATCCAATTGAGGTGTGCCCGTAAGTTTAAGTGACTCGTCAGCACTTTTATAATTTTGGTCAGTACAGGCTTTTCAAGTTTCACAGTACTTATAAGCCCAAGCTTTTTTCGAGTTACCCCAGAATATACGAGGCATTCTTTCAACTGTCTCGTTTTTCCACAGCAAAAAGGGCTTCGGGCTAACCAGGCAAACCTCCCGCTGTCTAGTAGCCCTAATGGCCAGATCATTTGACCATTCATTTTCGACCATCCTCCAGTGACGAGGCACCCATATAATGCAAAAATGACCATATTGCAAGTAATCGTCAACCATCTCCCTGAAGCCCGCCTTACTAAATAAAAACACTGAATTTTCCGATCTATTATGCTTCCTGGGTAGCAAGAATGTTCGATATTTCTAAGCAACATAGCAATATAGATTTTGACAACATATGTGAGGAAAGCCTGATGTGTAAGGCAAAGTCCAGGCGCTGGTTGCATGTCGCTGGAATTTACTGTTACAGTTTCGAATGCAATGTCAAAGATGATCTTTTTTACCAGCTACTGAATTTATTCTTTACAATCGCAGTAATTTTCAAGAGTAAGGAGAAATAGTTTGAGACCCACCTTTAATTATACCGATTCGCTTAGAACCACTTTTTTCAAGTTAACGCATGTGACTCCGCCCGTCAATATGGCTGAGTGTCCCTGTATTCTTGTAATTAAACTACAACTCGCATTTTTTAAGATATTTTTATAAAATTCTGCACAGATAGATTTTTTATGTAAGGGCTATCTATGCCTATTGAAACTGAGAACGATCGGTTAATTATGTCACAATTGCTAAAACTGCCTCGGAAATTACTCTATTACCACAAAATTTTGCAGATGCGTAAGGCGTGATGCTATAAATTGGCGCGAAGAATTTTTTTAATGGTTAGCTCATATGACCCAAAAACGCCTTCCCAAAACATATATTTTTGGCTATAACTGCGACGAATATTATTTATGCACCACAAAATTTTAAACATGTACGCCACCGACAGTCATACTGCATTTTATAATATTGGTCCATAATTAGTCAGGGCTCCCTTTTAGCTCCACCCTTGAATTTGTCTATTATATATAATTATAAGCACAATTTCCAACTTTAGCTATGTGTGTATGTACATTAGACCCTTTCAAAGAAATAAAGTTCGTGGTTCAACGACGAAAATGAAGTTTTGCCAATAGGAGATGTCAAAGGGGTTTCCATTTTATTTTTTTTTTATTTTTTTTTTCGGGTTTTACTGTCTAAAGGAGATCGAATTTTTTGATCTAGAAATTTAAAGCTTACAAAAATTTATTATATATAATTAGTTATTGCCTAATGTGGGCATTCACAGTCGGATCTTGAAGAATGATGTGTCTATGATTATGTCTCGACAACACCAATTTTTTGGTTCCTAAAGTCGTTAACTCGAAACTGCCCCTTAAAAAAGAAAGTTGTGTTGTTACGAAGGCTTTTGGCAATAGCTAAAATATAATCATATTTGAATCTAATTAAGAGTTTGTTGAACAAATAGGAAAAATAGTATTGGTAATTAAAAGAGTGAATAAGGTAATTTGAGCTACGGTATTTAACCAGACCTTGCCACTGCTTGTCACACTTTTTGAACATTAAAATAAAACACGATTTTGCCATCAATAAATAATTTTTTTTTCTTTGCCAATGGATTACTGATGGGCTCTTCATAACATTAAGTAAAGCAAAAATATTGCCAGATCATGATGCGGACATATGACATGGAATATAATCAGCCGGTAGCATTTTTATATTTTAGCGGCAGTCGGTCGTAGAAAAAAATAGTCTTGTGGTCAAATGAATAAAGAAAATAGTAGCAGTATTAGCAGCAAAAGCCATCAAGCTAAATTTAAAACAATAATTTAACGATTAATACACACTTTACACGTATAATATTGACAAATCATACCCAGAGTTGCCCAAGGAGAGAGGATGCTACACTTAAAAAATTATTACAGTAACTGACTGTAAGTTATTTAGGAAGTAATCCGTAAAGTTGTTTTTAAATTAAAAAATAGTTAAATTTCAATATAATATTTGTTTTTAACTGGTTTGAAGAGTTATTCAAAGCTCCAACTGCACAAAAATACTGATTTTCCGTCGCTGTTAATTTTGTCAGTTATTTTTTAGTAATATTTAATTTTGTTAATTTTTTTCCGATACTTTGTGTTGAGCTGTAAATGACAGAAAATCTTGTAAATTTTAGACGAAAATGTCAGTTATTTTTTTGATGTCTGAATTTGAATGAAATATTTTGTTGATTTTAATGAATATCTAGTTGGAGGGTTTTTAAATGAATATCCAGTTATTTTAAATACCATTTGTAGTAGATTTAACATAAATACTTTTTTGAGTGTATGTGAGAATGTATGGGTGCTTTTTCACTGTGTGTATTATTAAAAAAAACAATGCAAGAATGCCCAGTGCTGCTGTTGTTTCTTTTGTTGTACCCTTTTTATTACGGGTTTTTTGTAGGTACTCGTGCACAGCTGCTAGATTTGACAATTTATCGTCACGATTTTGGGGGAAAAAGTAGGTTTTTGACAATGTTTGAAAATTTAAGATTTGCGGCTTTTTAAGTATAAGATCAGAGGCAGAAAATTTTTTTTATTTATGACAAATATACATATTTTAAAATTTATTAAAAAAGGATTTTAATTAGAATATATTTAATATAACAATGATTAGGAATAGTTTAAAGAGAGTCTACAAATAATTATGTATATCTGTAAAATAAATTATTCGCAAATGGTGTTCTAAATAAAATGGTTTTAGCATAAAAATGTCATATAACTATATTTGAAAAAAAATTTAAAATATTTATATATTTTCTGTCTATAAATTTGCAGTTTATTTTGCTTAAAATTTATTACTATTTTTAAGGAAACTACTTGTAAGCTGTTAGTATCCCAAGCTTTCTTTTATCAAGAAAAAATTAAAAAAAAATTTAGGGCCGACTATTTTAAAAAGTTGTTTTTAGGATTTTGACGATTTTTGTCCTAAAATTTTACCAAACTTATCTAGCAGCTATATACTCGTGCTGTGTACATATAAACCCCATTAGTGTTCATCCCCCGAAGACGCTCCTGGGTTACATTGATCATATCACATATGATTTCCTATAAAAGAAAAAAATATCTTTAAAAATAACAAACATTAAATGGTGGCACGCAACATACAAAATCGGCATAAATAAATGACAGTTAGATGGATAGTCATTTAAATTAATACTTTTTGAGATCGGCCACAGTAGCTTCTAAAGCCAAAACTGAAGTACATATTTAGTAGAAAAACAAACAAAATCAAGCCGGTTAGTTAGCAAAGTCATCCCCATCATTTGCATCACTTGCAACATTTGCATCGTTTTATTTAAAGATGAAAGTATGTACGTATATGTGAGCATAATCTATTATGAATGCCAAGGTAGTGGCACAAGTAAATAATAATAGTGAATAGGCTGTTATTTTTCCACAATTTAATTGATTTTTATATTGAATGTGCATATATATACCCAGCAAAACCTTGGCTCACCGACTAAGTTAGTTAGTTAGAGTCTGTGGTGAAATTTATTCTATGTTTGACAATTGAATCGAATGAATTTCGGACACAGTAGCTTTTCTAGTAATTCCACCATGATACAAAGTATATTTCATTATCCTGTTTTTGCACAAATACCTTCAAATATTATTAATAAGACCTTTAGCAATATGTCATAAATTCTATTGTTAAGACTCTACTACTTTGTAATCTATGAAGTAATGAGAGCCTATTACCCAAAAACAAAAAAAACTTAGCTGGGTATGTATGCTGATATTAGAATTTAACTTGTATTCGAAAAAAATATGTAACAGAAAACCACAACTTATACCTACATATTAGTTTTAAAGCCACAAAGTTACAATTTGCGGTAGCGACAGTAGCTATTTCAACAGTAGCAACAGTAGTAAAAGGAGATGATGAGTTAGCAGCAAACAAATGGCATCAAACATATTGTAACACAGTATTCTTTTGCCACATAAAAACTTGCTGCACTGACACTTTTTTCTTGATAAATTTATAGTTTTTCCAATAGAATTTAGTAGAACTGCCTTTTCATTTTACGAGGGTTAAATATCTGTGGAATTTGAAATTTATTGTTTTCATTATGATATATTAGTCTAGAGCCCATTTTCAATTATACCGATCGAATCATTTCCCAAAGTGATTTTGATTATTTGGCAGGCGTTTTATAATCATCACTTTCTTAAAAATATGTTTTCCTTCTTTGTAGGTTAGAATGCAATCGTCACACCTGTCACATTTCTTAAAACCCCCTTGTATTTAATGGTTCAAGATTGAAATTAAAGCTGCAGTTTTTTGCCCCGGAAATGGGTATCAGACAGTGCTTTAAGCTCCCTGATCACTACAGTGTATCTCAGGCAAAGATATAAGCAGCCGAACTGTCCTTGATCTTCCTTTGTACTCTTGGATGGAGAGTTCTCAGGTAAGCATATTTATTAATAATCAGGCGGCGATCAGAGCAATCTCCGCGAGCGTTACTTGCTTCTCAATTGTTCAGGCGTGCAAGGAATCTGTAGATTGCATTATTTTCTGGTAACACTAAGCACTGAAAGGGTCTAGTGGTGTCCTCGGAGCCAGCCAATTCAACTTAACCCAACCTCTAAATTTTCTGTAGTGAAACGTATTTTAGATAGAGTGTTCTATATCAATCGAAACAACTGCTTATTAGGGGGAGGCAAAACTTGATAAGCACTTCTTTTTAAATTCTGATCATTTTGGCCACTTCAAAACAATTAGTTCTTTTTAATACAGGGTTTTTGTGATGGTCTGGCCAGATTTCTGCAGCTTATAACAAATAGGGCTTTTTTAGTTCTGGGTTTTAGTGCTGCGCTGTACCCAGAAAAATATTTTATCTACTATTAGTTCCTTGTTGGTGTGGTTATAGGAATCACATTGGAAATTATTTTGTTATGTATTGTTCAGACAATAGATGAAATATCCGCTTGACTTCACATACAAGCCTTGCATCTTCTTTTTAACCATTCATTCGTCGAAGTACTGTCATTAACTCACAACAGAACACACAAAACACACATTCTTTGCAAGCGATTAAGTTGTACGAATGGCAGTAGCAAACTATTTATTGAATGGATGGCAAAAATTATGGAATCGAGTGAATAAAAGAAACGATCAATAGATCAATCTGTCTTTTATTTGTTTATTTGTTCGTTTTTTCATTGAAGACAATGATGTTGCAGTATCAGCTGTGTTATGTTATGCTAAATATTCGCAATTCCACACCATTTGATTCGTGGTTGCATTTTGTAGTCGTATCCTCATCAGCATTATAATCATCGTTATAATTATCATTCAGAATAAGTATGGAAAACTTTTAATGTATATTGTTTATTGCAATCATAATTTATAAATTTTTTCTTACCTCCATTTCCAAGTGATCATTAGGCTTTTGATTCACACTTTTAAGCTGGAGGTCCATACCATACGTTATATGCGTGGCTCCGTTCTATGCGCATCATATTTCTGTACGTTTTATACGTTTGTTTTTGCCAAGTTACATGCAATACGTTTTGTGCGAAAAGTGAAGAGAAATCAGATTTTCTTCATTACACTTACATAAATAAAAACACAACAGAGATGACACTTAAAATATAAAAGTAGTCGATAAAAACAATATTAACTTTGGCTACAAAATATTTGTGTTGAAAACTTATTTTTAAGGAAATTTATTCTTAAAATTATTTGCAAAATTTATAATAAAAGCATTTTCTTTCATAACATACTGTTTTTAACACAAAATATACCAAAAATATAATCTACCACACACACATGTTTTTTGATAGCATTTAAAATTTGTCATCACTGGATAACAAAACCATCTGCCATTTTCTCATTTCGCATGCGACGTATGAAAAAGTAGAAAGTAAACCTACTTTATACGTTACTTGCGCAGATCCGTTCTATGCAATTTGTTATGTTTCTTGCCACATACAAATACACTGGTTCTACTTTTTTGACAGACGGAGAGAACGTACAGCGCATAGAACGTATGGTATGGACCTCCAGCTTTAGTGTTTAGTGTTGTTTCTTTTCGCTGATGGCGCAAGTCAGTTGTTGTTAGTATGTAGTTCTTTATATTTTTGATTTAAAATGTTATATTTTATTACCGTTAATACTTCCGCCAAATGTTAATTGTTTTACGTTCAACACATAATCAAAATTTTGACTTAGCTGCACATTAAAATTTGCACGATTTTTTGTGCAGGTAAATCAAAAGTCATGTTATCTTAAATACAAAAAAGAACAAAAGTTTATTGAAACAACAATTAGAGTTTTTTTAGGCAAGCCTTATTGCTAAAAGGTTTTTATAAGATGTTAAATATTTTGAATGCTAGATTGTGCCGAAAATATAAGTTTTATTTAAATGAAAATAGTTTCAAAATGCCCAAAAATATGGTAAATGTGCAAGTACACAAGTGTACTTAAACGAGTATTTTGACAAAAATTATAGAAAGTAAATATTTGGCGCACTTAATCCAAAACGCAGCTTACATTGATGGTTTGTTTGGAAATAATTTAAAAATTCCAGAAACTGAATTTAATTATCTCCTGAAAATGCAGGCATAGAAAGTGCATTAAAAAAAGAAATTTGTATAAGCTTTTAAAGAATAAGTAGAGAAATTACCAGTTTTAATCAGTTAAATAAAAAGCGCACTTAAACAAAATGCAGCTAAATTAAAACTCATGCACATGTTTAAATATTTTGTGGATTTTTAAAGTAAAGAATTCAAATGCGCCTTTAATACAATAAAAGAGTAAATATTTACTAAAAAAATACTTAAATTAATCGATTCTAGTCGATATTGGAAAACTGTTCCAAAAATCTGTTTACTAAGAACATTGAGAACTACATAGATTAATCGAGTAACATTTTGACTCGACTCCAATAGACTAAAACTTTAAAATTCAAAGAAGAATATAAGCAAATCTTAAGCTTGTAGAACCAAAAAACCTGAAAAGGGGCTTCCTAACGCGTTTGGGCTGTACGATGACGAATCAGTTTGTCAGTTGTTAATGTTAGATTATTTGTTTTTTTACTGGGTAAAAACAACGATACTTAAAATTTCTTAAAAATTATTTTCTTATTAGCATAAAAAGTAACTATTAAGGCTTTAACTGAAAAGCAGTTTTATGTGGCATTTGTCAAAATGAATTCATATCTAAAAAAACTTTTTTAAATGCTCCACTTCCTTTAAAAGTTTTGTGACATTAAAATATTTTAAAGAGAGAAAAATTGACTGAAATGCTCATAAGATATTAATAATATAAGTTTTAATTATTGTTTAACCATTAGGTTAAAGCCTGTATTTTAGAAAAACAATCGATTAATATTTGTTTCAAATATTAATTGAAAAATTTTAAATGATATTAACGCCAGACATACAGACAAATGAGAAAAAAATTTAAAATTGATAAGTAGTTGAAGAGTAACAGAAGCAACTTGCGTGACTACTATTATCTTTCCGTCATGTTAGAGACCCACAAAATTACAGGGGGAAAATATATATTTAAATACTAATAAATCTAAAAGAAATCCACTTTTTACAAAAACATTAACATTTGCATACACTCAGAGAAAACAACATGGTTGAGCCTGGTCACGGGAATATGATCACGGACAATTTCATCGTTGTGTGGTTACGAAGATCATTGTTATGACTGCCACGACCATACTATAGGTGTAATAAATTTTGGGTAAAAAATGTAATCATAGTAAAGATTAAAATTACTGTTATATGTTTTGGTTATTATTATTTTGGTCATGGGCAGTAATTACCTTGATTATAGGTTATCAAATATGTGATACATATGTATGATAACTCATAATCAAGATTATCGTTACCTATAATAAAATTAATGATTAAGACAAACATATAATTGTAATTTTAATCATAACTATGATAACATTTTTTGCTTTAAACTTACTACAACAAAAGTATAGTTGTGGCGGTCATAATAATGATCTTCAAAACCATACAATGATAAAATTGTCCGTGATCATATTTCCGTTACCACCCAGCTAGCCTTTTCAATTGCAGAAGAGTCTTTTGAGGATCACTTGCAGAGCGTTTTTAGTCGTCGACGAGCGCATATTTTAATCGTAGAAGACACATCGCACGGGAGAAACTGTTCATGAAGACGATTCATCTGCAGGAGTCCCCCACAACGCCGCAGGAAACGCTTATATTAGCCTCAGATGAATTCATTAAAGATTTATTACAGATTATCTTACAAATCGTTGATGAAAAACATGAAGAATCGTACGAGGCTCGCGTAAAGATTATTTTGCAACTTCTAAAATGCTCGTCATGTTATTCTTTTATGAGTCATTGAGAGAGTCTTCAAAAGCGCATTTAATGACGATTTGACGAATTATACATTTCTACCAATAATTTCCATTTAGCAGTTAAATATTATAAAAAAAATAGTTTCAAGTTTGAGGTATCAATTATAAATTAATTTTTTTATTTATTATTTTTAAAGCATTTTTAAGTATACTAGCATAGAACTTATTCTAAAACATAAAATCATTTCAGAAACAAGTATAAAAAAATCCAAACGTTCATGCTAAAAATAATAGCATCTTTATGTAAAAATAAATATTATATACATACTTCTTTTAAAAATAACAGCCTCTTTATATGGAAAAATTATAAAGATTGCTTTGTTTGAGTTTGCTTTTTTAAACGTCTATCAATTCTATCTTTAGCGTGGACAAAATGTTGCTGCAGCGTTCTGTTAATAACAGAGTCATCACATTGCGGGAATTTTGAATGACACAGATCTACAAAAAAAAAAAATTTTAATCACTAAGGGGATGAGCTTAAAAGTTCTATATGTACTTCTCATAATAGTAATAACGATATAATCTTGAATGCTTTGTTTTTCAGTTGTTCCTCTCCAAGTAAATTCAGTTGCGACTTCATCGATCATTACTTTTTTCACTGCTCCTCTAAGAAAAGATGCTGGGTCAATTGCTGCAACCTTTCCTAATACATATTTCTAGAAATTAAGAAAGTTGTGTTTATTTCTATGCATATGTACATACGTAAATAAACATAGGTAAACAACTTACTAATTGCTTGCACATCTCATCGTTTTTCAAATTTTCGTTCAATAATTTGAAGGACTCAATATCTTTAACTGGCAACGATGGCAGCAAATTGGTAGGAATATCTTCAGGGACCAACTTCAATTGTCGCACTTCATTTCTCAACGTAATGACTTCCTTCGTTAAATTTTCTAACAATTTTGACTGGTTTTGTTCTAACAATGAAATACGATTGTGTAAATTTTTAAACTCAGTGAGAATATCCGGAGTTTGAATTGACTCTGAAGAAAAACGTAAAAAGTAATGAAGAATTACGAAAATAAAACAAAACTTATATTAACCATACCTGAATTAACATTGCGCAATTCAATATATTCAACGGTTTGTGGAGAGTTGAAATAAGTTTCGTCCGACATTTAAATTAAAATTATGAAAGCAAATAGCTTTTCTTTCTTATCTTGTATCAAAGCAACTTTTTTAATTAGTTTTTTGTTGTCAAATCTGACGAGTTGTCCCTCCTCGATGTTTTCGCTTGTTTTATATATACCAACTTTTTTTGAATCTAAAGGTATTTCGAAAAGAGCTGTTAAGTTTTTTATTATTTTTCCCTCAAAATAAGGTGTATTTTGTGTCATATATATGTGTGTTATTTTTATAATGTTGTCATGTGCAAAGCAATAATTGTTTGGTTTTAATGTCGAAAAAATTAATCCATTAATTGTAATGTGCGTATTTTGTCCATTTGAATCACTTTTTATTGCGTAACTGGAAGACTTGTTATTTAAAAGAATCTCCTGGTTATAACTTAGTTCAACTTGGCGATTGTATAGTTGAGCAGCCACGTTGTTATACTTTGTGATCTGTTTTTTAATTTTTTGTAGGTGGTTCTCATATTTAAAGGCGCTTGCAGCTTGTGCCGACCCTAATTTGTTTGCGTCTTCATGCATATGCAATAAATAGTGAAAATTGCAGGTCATAAATTTTAAACTGTATAATGTTTGTACATCTTTTACAAAACTTACAAGGAGATTTTGAGCATACAGATTGTTAACTTGGCAATTGTCTTTATCACACGAAATTCTCATAGCAATACATAATTTTAAAAAGTGGCAATATCTCTCTTCAGATAAAATATTTTTAAACACAACTGCTCCAGTATATAAAAGGATTTGCCTTAATTCAGTAGCTTTCCATCTCTCAAGTTCGTTTACAGAGCGCGGTTTTCTGGCAAATTCATCGGGGATGCAATCCTTAAGGTTAACTAGCTTTTCCGAAAGAAAGTTAATTTTTTGTGTAGACAGTGAATATAACTCTCCTCTTTGCTTGGTCCATGCATTCAGCAAAGTCTTAACAACGCCAAGGCAAACAATGTGCATGAAATCTAAGGCAAATTGATTGATCATATCTATTGGTAGTCTTTCAATTGCTGTAGGTATATGTACATTGTGGTGCTCAGGTTGAGATCGACTTCGAAATGATTCATTTGTTCGTAAAGACCGATTCTGGGTTAAAGGAAAAACTAGACGATTTTCGAACATTAGGCCTTTTTGTGTACATCTAGTGCATGAATAATAACCTGTGTGACCTTTCGTTCCTAAAATGAAAGAACGTGCGGGTGCATCCATTATAAAACATCCAATTTTAATGGCATAGTGTTTATTATGGTACTCTAGGCCATTTTCAACTAAATCAATTAGTTCATTTACAGTATCCATTAAGAATTCATCTGCACTCTTTGGTTTAGAAAATCCTTCATATGCACCAACTAAAAGTACATCTAAGGAATTTCTAACACTGCATAAAATTGGCCACACTTGCTTTTTAGAGCTTTTACACAAGGGCAAACCATCTATATTAAAATCCAGTACAATTTCTTGCGAGTCATAACTATTTAATCGAAGGTAATCTGTTATAGCATCTTTAACACCGTAGTTAATATACCAACCTTCGCCCATTTGTTTGGCCACTACATCTCTCGGCGTTTTCTTTAGTGTCCTTACATCTTTTGGAAGGCTAATATTATGATCTCTTAAAATTTGAAGTAGATCATTTACTGCCGTTGTGCTCAGTGTGTGTTTTATTGCCCATTGTGATAAACGATTCCGCAAAACATTTTCTGCGCTTATGGTATCAACAAAGGAGTGTCCCTCATATTCATCTAGTGCATCTTCAGCAAAAGTTTCATTATACATTTCTTCTGAATCTTCTTCAATTACTGCACCTTCACCAAGAGATTCATAACAGGTTTCTTCTGCTTCAACTGGATGTATGCATTCCTTTTGTTTTTTGTTGCTACCACAATCACTTTCATTTTTTTTAAAAATTCTTTTCATAATAAGCAAAGCCTCACGCTTGCTTCTCATATTTATTGCTTGCGATGACAACATTATGCTTTAATTTCAATTTAACTTTTTTTATTGAAGTCTCTATTGCATTTTATCAATATTTATACTTTTAGGTACTTTTCTTATAAATTTCTTTGATTTTTACAAAAACCCACTTGAAACAACCGGCACGAGTATTATTCAAAACTAAAATAACACATTACAAGAACAACGAAGCTAAAACAAAAATTTATAACCGTAAATTGCATTAAAAAAGATACAAAAGCAAAAAAACATCGTCGATTAAACATTGTAAGATTAAAAGCCGATAGTTGAGCAAAAGATAAAAAAAAGTTATTTTGTAACTCTTAAAAAAATCATCAGAAGACTCCTAAAAGAGTTGTATATTAAACATTGCAAGACTAAAAGGCGAACGTGTCAGATAATGTTCAAAAGAGTAAAAATTAACAAAAAAAAACATTAACGGTTTTGTTATTGTTACTCGCCAAATAATCATCAGAAGATTCGTTAAGGAGTTTTACATTAAGCAGCATCGTCTATTAAACAGCTCCTGGCTAGCTGGGTTCCCTTATACTCAACACAACCACTTTTAGCCTTTTAGGGACTTAATTTTTTTCCTTGTTTTATCTTAATCTGCTAAAATTGAAAAAAAAATAACTTCAGTGTGGCAGAAGCAAAACTTTAAAAACTATCATATATTTTCGAAATAATTTTGACACTAATTTATGCATCCACTACACTAATATCAACAAAAAAATTAATCACTTACACGACTAAAATCATTTATTATTGTTACATTTGTGTCTCCAGACATATTTTGTAACGTTTAAGTTTTTCTTTTTTTAATATGTATTTCTAATTTTTGAAGATGATGAAAAAAAGCCAGTAGTCAATTGCGTAGCTTAGTTAAGAAATGTTGTAGAGCAGCTAAAGGCAAACTCTTTTGTATTGTGAATGTTGCTTTTGCTTGGATAATGATAACGAAATATAAGAAATGACAGTGATGATCGGCTGCAGCAGCAGCTCCAGCAGTAGCTTCCCATGTCTCCAGCCCTTAGGCAATAAAAAAAGCTCAAATAACAAATGCATCCCAAAGAAAAACGTGTCATCAGGAGAAAATTAATTTAAAGCAAAGAAAAATGAAAAGCGCTAAGTCGGT
Source organism: Melanophora roralis (assembly GCA_963583895.1). NCBI lineage: Eukaryota > Metazoa > Arthropoda > Insecta > Diptera > Rhinophoridae > Melanophora > Melanophora roralis. The sequence continues at coordinate 90,990,548 of OY757187.1, read as the reverse complement.
TTTGACGATCCCTGTTTACCCTTTACCAATGCGTACGAGTCTAATAACTCTAATTTAAAAAACTGAATTTGAATAGAATTAATTTCGAAATGCAGGTTGGGTTCTTATATATTCAAGTATACTGGACGTGTAGAAAGTACCGGGCCGCATTCTTTGCTCCAAAAGGGTTGCCATAAGTAAGGAAAATTTCTACGTGTAGGTTTATTTGACGAAGGGACACCTAGCCAAAAGCTAGGTATTTTATGCTCAAATTGCATTATCTATAAAATAATTAACAAAATAAAAAAAAGTATTTTTGGGAAAAGCCTAAAGGCCTAACTATACTGTGCTTAAACAAACTTAAGCTAATGTCAAATATCAACGAAAAGCCTGTCAAATGCTTAATCAATTTATTGAAGACTTTTCAGTGGCTATATTGTACTTTTTGAACTTAAATACTTACAGAATTCAGTTGCAAATACAGTGAACTCGCGGAAACGTGAACTAATTTTTACCAAGGGTGTTCATGTTTTCGATTTTGTTCACGTTTCTGATTGGCTATGTTTTAATTATTTTCTAACGAATTTAATTTTTTTTTATCAATTTATTGTTACTAGTTCAAAAACATCCAAATCTAGTCAAAACTTAACAACGCTTCAACCCGAAAAGTCCAATTTAACAATTTTAAAACCTAAGTTTTTTGGGTAATACATAATTGTCTTATTAATCTGACCACAAAAATCAACCTTTTGCAAATAAAACTATGTATATCGCTTATAGATCCTTTTATTGCATAATTCGGGGACTCCCAAAACTAATAAAATTAATGTAAACAAACAAAAAACCTCAGAAAAAACTGTTCACGTTTGAAAGCTTTCAATGTTTGTTCACGTTTTAGAGTAGTTAATGCAAAATAAAAAGTGTTCACGTTTCTGGATGTTCACGATTCTGGATATTCACGTTTTCGCGAGTTCACTGTATTTGTACTTTTGCAAAAACTGTTTCACTTTTATATTCCAAATATATGGATTTTTTTTCCGCAAAATGTTATTTAACTAACATCTAAAACTTAAAAATATTATACCCTTAGCAAATAAATAATAAAATTATATTATAAAAGTTAATAAATACAAAAAATTTTCACATAAATAAATATGTACTTAAAATTGCAACAATGCGCGCAACTCAAGTATACACAGCTGATACATTAAGCAAAGTACGATCAGGTTCGCTTTTTGCTTAAACAAATGTAACTTAACGAAACTTAACGAAAAGTTGCTTAAGGTACCTTTACACGGTAATACAAAGTAATTAGATTTTGTAGAATCAAAATATTATGAAATTCTCTCCGTGTTAAAAAAAAGAGAATAAAAATCTGTTCTAACTATTTTTCATGTTTACACGGAAGAGGTTGGTAAAATCAAAATCGGTTGTTTCTTGCCATTTCCTTTTGGGGTAACGCCATATGGTTAAGGTTCAACAATATTAACAAAAACAACATGAAAAAATCTGCTTTTATTTTGATTGTTTGTGTATTGTTTCATTAAGTGTAGCCACCTTCATTAGATGCTGTAAGTGCTGCCAATCTTTCACACCTCTAATGTGATGATAATACACAAGTTTCTAAAATGGTTTAGAAAATAAACATTTACCGAACACTTGTCAAATTTTGCATCCGTATTCTCTCCTACCCAATACATTATGCTTTTACATGATGAGATTTTGTATTATCCCACAACATTTTTTGACATATCGTAATATATGTATTACCGTGTAAAGGTACCTTTAAGAACATTATAGTTATACACATTTAAACATGTGTATTCGCATTTTTGCTAAAGTAAGCAAAACACATTATAGTTAGCCCTTAAAAGATTTTGTTTTTCCAAAAATCGCTTAAGTCGGACTTTAATTTATTTAAATGTTGTTTGTGGTTTAAAAAATTAGAGATAATAATATGTATTTGTTTTTAAATAAAATAATAAATATTAAAAACTATAGTGTATTTTGTTGTGTTTCTAAATTTAACAAAACTAGTATATATTTTTTTTTCGCTTAATCTCATAAAAATACCGATGCGCAGAAAATTTTTTTTAAAAAATAATAAATGTTCGCACAAAAATGGCGAAACAAATTAAGCCGTACAACTAAAGGCACAATTTATTTTCAAGATTATCATTTTAAAATTTTGTTTCAAAGGATTATATTTCATACTTTCAAATTAACCTGTTGTTTTTGTATCTTAATTTAAATAAAAGTATGTATGTATATACAATTATTTTTATAACTAATTTTTTTTAAAGTTATAATAAACATTTTGGTTATTTCAAGTAAAATATCTCAAAAGAAAGAAAAATATTTTTTTTTATTTTTAAAAAAATTCGATTAACTTACGTATAAAAAAACGAAGTGATTAGTCGCAATATATAATGTTAGGAAAGAGTTTAAACTAACCATATACTAAATAATCTGTTCCGCATTTTTTACATTTTGAATTAAACGTCACACCTGTCACATATCTAAATGGGGTTTCTCTACAAAAAAAAAAAACAATTTTCTGTAGAAATGTTTTAAATACGATTTTAAAGAATTTAAACAATTAAGTAACTCGTCCTCAAGAATACTCTGCACCATTCACGATATTAAAGTCAAAATTCTTAAAAATTCAAACTTGTTAGATCACACACCTCACAGTCTTTAAGTGACCATTTAGAGCAGAAATCATGGACTTTTAGTATCTACCTAAAAAATTATCCAAATTTAGCTTTCGATTTTATCAGCTTATGGATAGCCACGCAACTTGTGTGGCGCAGATAATTATCTTTTTAAGGACGCCATCTTTAAGGCAAGGTATGCAAACGAAGAAAAATATAAAGAGGGCAACATGGTTCAAAATTGATGACTCGTCTTCGGGCGGAAGTTGAGGCTCTGTCTGTCAAATCTTGAACAATTTTGCATATTGATATTGGCCTATCTACGAAAACAAAACAGTAAGAAGAAAAATTAGATCAATGAGAAATTAATCTTTCAGTTGGCCTCCAAAGAAACACTGAAACCTTAGGTCCCCCCGCTTAAAACTGCTAACAATTACAACATCACGCATGTGCACTAGAGTCCTTGGCTCATTAGCCTCAGATTCTTTGGGCTGCCTAGCCCACTAGGATAAAATTTCAGACATTATAGAATACGAAGTAATGAAGCCCTCGGCAAATCCTAACTTCTTTTATATGAAGGGATAAATTGGCTCTTCTATAAAAAAAAAACCAGCAGCATCCACTGCTTCCACAACATAAGATTTAAAACTCCGAAAGACATCGGTGGCTGTCTAGTCACCTTATGAATATACGAGAAAAGCTGATGAACATGCTTTTTTAATATGCTAACAGACTAAATAAATATAAGACAAGGGACTAACTACAAAAGTTTTTTCTACGGAAGTCGAGCAGTTTTTTTCCAAAAAAAGAAAAGCCAGAACAAGGCCAAAAGCACAGATCGTCCTGACTTAAAACCCAGCTGAAAGATAGTATAGACCATCCCAGAAATTTTTAGGAGAAACACAGAACAGCACCTTTTTAGGGCACACTTAAAAATAGGTAAATACGGCTCCCTTGAAAAAATTTTTTAACATGGTCTTTACCCAAAGTTCTTAAAAGTCCCGTTAACGCAGGACCGCCTTTGCGTAATTTAGAGGATATCAGGCGAGAAATGAAAGGAGAATTTAGTTATTTCTTAAATCATTTAAAACATGTGTTGACTCTTAATATATGAACTAGCTTGAGTGAATTATTGCTTTTTTTCCAGGCAATCTATTGAAATCCACTTTTAATTCTTAGATTTTATAGAGGCTATTGGTAGTCCAAATGTAGCAAATAAATTCTTGAGAAGAGCTGCCTGGTACAGCAAATACAAGATTTTACTTTTTAGGTACCGTACTAAGGTTTATCCCATTCCGTAAATGTCACATTGATAAAAATGATTTACAAGCTTGGAAAAGATTCTTCAAAGTTTGGGTCTCACAGGCCTTTTAGTCTACCAAAACTATGAAAATTTTTTTAAGGAATTGCCTAAAATCAAGCTGACTTTGTTCTTGAGCGACAATAGCTGCATTTCAACTACCAATTTACATGGGGCCATTAAACGAATTAGATGGGTTAAGTTGTAGTAAAAGTCTTTAAAGAGAATAAAGTGAAGACCTTTTAAACAAACTAAAGCTTAACTGGCAGCACATGCTCAAAGAAGGAGCCATTCAATTTGTCGTCAATAAGTATGGGCTTGGGTACCTTAAGGTAGTATTTTAGGATCAAATCTGCACTTGATTTAAACATAGGCCACTCCAAGCAATAATTAAATACACACACTGATATTTGTGATTAATAATGCTTCTCTCACTTCTCATGACCCCGTGTAACTTTGCTTTCAAATCACTTTTCATAACCAGATGATCCCTTAAAATTTTGAAACGAAAACCTTGGTATTCACTTAGTTCGTTCCAGCAAAGTAAAAAGATGTTAAGTTGACACAAAAATAAAACTGAAAAAAAATCCAATTCCTTGGATAACTTTCTGTGCTTTATTCAAAATACTAAACTATGTGGGCAAGTGTTTAAGTAAGTTGACAATATGTTCAAGTCCGCTCGCTCAAAACATCGTACAGCTTGAAGTCACACCGTTATGAAGAGCAAAAACGCTAAAGCCCATATGTAAAGCCATTGAACTTTTATGTAAGAAATAAGAATTTGGACTGACATTGGCTGCACTAATTACTTGTATTTGCTTTTAAGATTTGAAAACTCATTTTTAGTTTTATGGAAAAATATATTCAATATTGAAAATATATGAAAAATGTGGATACCCAGAATGTACTTTGTTAGAAAATTGCCGCCATGTACTAATCTTTCGAACACAATTCATATTATCTCGGCCACTGTTTAATTGTATTTTCCATAAAGTGTTGAAAAGAGCCACAAGTTACAAAGTGGAAATTATTTGGGGAGTGCAATGGCGATAAGAGGACCTAGATTACGCCAATTGAATTGGTTTGTTCAGTCATTCATTTTCGAGTAAACGGTTAAAGTATATATTTGTTAGCGATACCACAGGGATTGTGGGACTAGAAGTAAAAATTATATCACTGAAAGTGAATGCAAACCCCTTTAAAGCGTTTGTTGTCTATTTAGACAATTGAATAAAACTGGTGGCCAAGCTACAGATATTTCAGTTCAGTTAAGCAAAGCTTGACAATTCTTTGGACAGCTAAACCCTGTTTGCCATTCGTAAACTATATCACTGAAAACTCAAATTTAAACCCATTTTTTTCCAACGTAAAAATCTCATGTCCTTTGAGCGGGACGAACCAATGATAATATAAATAGGAAAAAGGAAATAGAGCTGGATAAGCACACCTTGCGAAAGTCACCAGAAAAAATTGCTAAAGAGGCGATGGACTGAAACCCACAAGGCAGCCGTCATATTGAAAGACCAACACATACTTTTAAATGGCAAGTCACAATGGAACAGACGAAACTGCACGTAACATGAAACGAAGTTGAACATCGAGCGAAAAATAAAGAGTATTGGAATAATCTTGTTATATTCCTTACTAATATTGTCACTTAAAATAGCATTGTGCCGAGCTTGATGTCGATAGCTTGCATGCTCTCAGAGATATGTCTTGATATTTACTACAGCCGGCCTTGATCACCAGGAAGCTTGTACCAGGCAAGCTTAACCCATTTAAATGGTGTTATTATCTTAAGCTATCTGCGCATGCTTGATAATGACAATTAATTTAATATATTTAAATCCTTGTGTATATTCGTAGGGTGTATTCTTAAGAAAAAACTTAAAAAAAAAACTCAACTACTTAAAGGCATTATCGTTGAGCCAGTCTATGTATACATGAGAACAATGTGTTAGAATTTTTGAGTTAACCGAGCAGCAGGCATCTATCGTTTTATAGAACGTTTGATCTAGTTTGTTTGCGTTGTCTTATGTTGTTGTTTAAAACAACAAATGACTTTCGTCGTTTTTGTTTTTGTTGCTGTTAAAATAGTGGCAGCCTTTTATAGTTGTCATTTTGTGTATTAAGTGGTAGCCGATGAAATATGTTGGCAATTGATATACAAACAACTTTTCTTTCTAAGCTGTTTGTGCTATTTGTTGTTGTTCTTTGGAAGCTGGTTTCTTGGCTGTTGGGGGATACAAAATCGATGCACGTGGAATTTAATGTCATTCGTTTGTGTCAAAATTGGCGGCACATTGGTTTCTTTATTCTAACCGTTTCGGTAGGAATAAGACAAGTCGTGTGTCTACTAATAACTTAGATTTAAAAATAAAAAAAAAATATTTAACTAATGGATTGTAAGCTGCCAGCCGGTAAGGTATTGTCCCCCAATATGCTTACGCTGTGCAAGGACATGAAGAAGTTAAGGAAAGCAAGTTTCGATATGATGTATTAGTTCTGATTAGAATTAAGTATCTTACGTTTGTTGTTGCTGCTGGTGTTTTTTTTTGTGTCCAGTCACTTAACTGGCATGCGCCTTAGTGGTTAAACTCTAGGTGAAATAGTGGTTTAACCTCAGGCTATTAGAATTAGCAAAAAAGTAATAAATAATTCAAAAAGGCAAAAAAACCAAAGTCAAGTAAATTTAATACTTTCCCCCCTGTTAAAGAATTTATGCATAAATATGTCGTTTCAAGTATTATGTTACATATGGCTTTGAGTTATTAAGGATATCAAGTGTATATATACTTTAATTTAAATTTTTTTAATGATGACAAACTTTCGCTTGATTATTTAGTAGTATGTATTTGTAATTGATCTGTACTAAAATTAATTACATTTTTTTAATTTACTGCATTTTCTGCAACTGGATTTGCATATGCGATCTAATTTGAATGGTTCATTAGAGTGTGGAACAATGTATTGGCCAATAAATTTGTTCAGCGGAACCAAAACTAGTTTAAAACTCGAGATTAAAATAATAAAATTTTTTGTTTATGTGTACACGGAGAAAATTTATCAACATATTGAATAAAAAAATACACACATTATGTATTTTTAAAATTAACTGCCTGTCCCAGTTAAAATCACAGTAATGTGATTAAACATATACATTTAAAATAAACAACAAAAAAAGAAAATTGGATTTTGCTCTTTAATACAATTTAAGTTTTAATTGGGACAAGTAGTAAGTTAAAAGTATCCTACTTGCCCAATACGTTGTTAAAGCTTTTAGTAGCATGAACTCGAAGCTTCAGGTGCTTTAAGCAAAATAAGGAGCAGGCAACTAGGAAAAAGGAATATAGAAAAAAAGTCGAATTTAAGGTACGACCTGAGAGAAGAAGTAATCAAAATCAAGGCAGTACTTCACTATTTTGCTCAAATGATTACTGCCGCTCCATGGTATGTTAAACAGTAACTTCCAGAAGGATCTTTTAGTCCACTAGTTAAAAACAATTTATTTTGTTAGGGTGGTACCCGAACACTGTCCGGTTAGGGTAAGAAAGATTGAGCCCCGTGAAGGTTGAAGCGATATTTTGAGGTGTAATTAGAAAACCAATATTGGGCTTGCATTGGAATCTAGTTGGAAGGGGATCACTTATTAATAGGGGGGTTTCGCGCAGGTCCTTGAAGGCATTTATTTTTTCTACTTTTACTATCTCCTTTATATTATGTTTATTTTTATACCCTTCACATAAGTGATAAGGGCTTATATAAGCTTGTCATTCCGTTTGTAATTTCTTTAATGTCCATCTGCGACCCCACAAATTATATATTTTCTTGGTTCCTATAGATAGAGAAGTCAATTTAGCAATGTCCGTCTGTGTATCTGACTGTCTGTCCGTGAAACCCTCCGATGTGATATAAAACTATTAGAAATATCTGCAAGCAAATTTTCATTGAAATTTAGTACAATCGCCCAATAACTGACCGAGACATAAGAAAAAAACCAAAACTACCCCTGTTGATTTTTTTTAAATTTTTACATAAAAACCTTTACAACTGGCCCGAAGTATCCCCGTACAATGCGCAATGTAAGACCAACTCCGATTAATTTTTTTCCACGGACATTTTTGTGGAATACACTTGCACCCCATCTCCACCCTTTTACAGTGTTGCCAGACAAAGTTTAATTTTTTTTATATCTTTAGATCGCTGTTATAGCTTTCAGGTTGCTCCTACAAAGATACACTGTAAGACCGAACCCGATTAAGTTTTCCTTTCCTTACCCTTCTACCTCCAGCCCCTAATATGGTTGCCATACAAAATTTGAAAAACTTTTTCGGAGTCAAACTTAGAGGAATAAAATGTATCACAGACCCCAATTAGTTGTTCCTTACAAATATATTTCGAGAAAATGTTTACCCCATAAATCCATCACTTAAAAGGGTTGCCATTAAAAATTAACATAAATGATGTAAAAACGGTCATAACTTCCCCAGAGTCGGCCTTAGAGAAATAATGTGTACAACCGACCCCCATTAGTTTCCCTTCTAAGCTAAGTTTTAGCTTATACTTGCCATCTATCTCCATCGCCTAAGGAAGCTCCCATACAAAGTTTGGGAAATTGTAATTAATCCACCCCCCCCCCCCCCCACCGCCGCAGGATAGGCCGTGGTTAGGTCATAAGTAGGACTGATCCTAACTCATTTTTCCTTGCAAACATTTTCCTATCACATAAATACCCCTTATTTCTACCCCCTAAGGGGGTGACCATACAAAGTTTTAAAAATTAACTTCCCTAGTCACCCTAAGAACGCTAAAATATGACACCTCAGCCGATTTAACAGGCTGTCCAGTTTGTTTGGGCCAAGTGTCTGATCCGAACATTACCTTGTGTCGAACAGAATCACAGCAGCTGCTGGATACACTCAATCTGTTCTGCATTTTAAAAACTGAAATAGAAACCATTGAAAGGCAGCCCCAATCTAAAGGCATGGATTTTAAAACAACAGTGACCTGTTACAACATCCATGATGTCTCTCAGTCTACATTTTTTCAGATAAGAAAGGCATTTGGAGCGCTTCGGATCTGTCCTCGGCCTTATAATTTCTAATCTAGGTTTGTTAGACCATCTGCCCCTCTTATTCTGGCAACGTTTTTACCTAACCGGAATTATTCGAAAAAATTTTATCCAATTTGGCACCATCCTTTGGCACTGTGTAAGTAAAACCGTTACCCGCATTGAAAACGGGTCCCCGCACTTATACTAGAGTGACTTTAGAATGCATTGCATTCATTTTAAGTTTGTCTGGAATTCGTGGGCTAAGAAAGTAAATATGTAGATTTTGCATCAGTAATCGGCCTAATGGCGATGCTTCTAACGAATATCCTGTAGTACGGTAGCCAGTAAGCTGCATTGCGTATCTTCTAAATTAATCATACATTTATTTCGACTTGATTTGAAAAGATTACCTTTTAACTCGAATATTTTTTTAACACTAATTATAATTATTCCAAAAATTTATTGCAAAGAATACGTAACAATATTAGAAATATGTACTTAGACTGACTTGGAGGATGCAGCGAATGAATTTACTGAACAGCAACACAAAAATTCATTAAAAACCTTTTAATATTCATAAATGTTGTACTCATTGTAAAGTTGTAATAATTTTTGCTTAAACATTACAGTATAATCATAAATTAAATAAAGAAACACACATTAATACAAAACGTTTAATATTTATTTTGACCAAAGTTACAACATAAGGTCAGAGAAAAATCTTTTTCCAACAAAAAAATCTAGGTGTGAATTGCGAGTTTTTTCACTCAACAACAACAAGAAGTAATGTGAGTTTAGCATATTTGTTATTAGATGTGAGGTAAGGCTATGCTGCATATGATAATGATGAAGGATCTTGGCCACTTCCACTGGAAGGAAAAAAACTAGTTAATAATGAGGAAATACTTCTGGTGAAGAGAAAAGAAGAAGTTAGTGTTCATCAAATCGTATGCTTTCACACCACCTATTTCTACTTTTATCCACCGATTTGTGACCATTGGCAGTGGCAGACAAATTGTTTCACAGTCTCTAATTCCTCCTTATACTCGAGCAAACTTAAGAAGTCTTCAGTGTTGCAGTCCTATGTAATAGTCATATTTTTATAAATTGTATTCCTCCCTAAAAATAAAATTTACCCCTTAGATCCCTCCTGTTCTCATTGAGAGGCAGGTTTCGTACCCAATTTATCCCGTTCAGATCATAGAAGTCTAGTGATCTCGCAATCAGCGCAAGCGCGCACTGCCTAAACCAAGACCTTTATAAGGGAGCACTAAAAATCCAGTGTTAACCTTGCCGGCCTACGTCTTAGCTCAATCCAGGGTATTGGCTGCTATTTACAGTCGTCTATAAGTTTAGACTTGTTGGCATAGATAGTAACGTCCTCTTTCTTCCCACATTCTCCTTTATTAGTTTCACGGTCCTCATTATATTATCACCAGCCTATCTGCCCATATCCATCTTCAATCTATTATTGGAAGAAGTACATCCCTCAAGTTTTTTCTCGGATCCTAGCTTAGCCACTTAATTTAAAAATGCTACTGAAATGTTGCGTTTTAACAATTTAAAGGTTTTTTGCGTATTTTTATATGATTTTTTTTTGTTTTGCCAACACTGATATGAGCAAAAAGAGCTTCCTTAAAAATATACTCAACCGGTTATTACATGTTAGGTTTCTTCTTTATAAATTAAATATCGAGAAAAAACTATTTCCCTTCACTAAAATATATTAAAAGAATTACAATTCAACACAAGTTTAAACTGTAAAACCAGCAATAAAGTTTAAAATAATGGTTTTTGAAAAAAGTAAAACATTTCAAATGGCCACAACAGGCCAAGACAAAAAAGAAGGACATACGAAAAATTTTAACAGCAGTTTTTGCGGTTGCTATTGCTGCTGTTGGTAGTTAAACGAAATATTGTGGTTTCTTAAAACAGATGAAATGTTCTCATTCCTCTTCTATTAACTAACAGCTATTGAAGACATCACGTCCACCTTGGAATTTACCTTTGCATCCTCAACTCAATTGCATTTCATTTCACTTTGGCTCGAATTCATTCACCTTCACCACCATTAGCGACAAGAAGACACATCATCATCATCCACATCACTGACACCAGTACATAATTAGTAGTAAAAGCAACAAGTAAATGTGAAACTATAAGTTAAACGCAACGACTAGAACAAGCTAAGAACGTACACTGGATTGGCAAAAAATTCACCTGATTATTAAACAAAAAGAAGAAAAAAACCGAAATATTTTCTTTCAGCTAATGTAAACAGCTACAATGGTAACAAGAGCTACAACAACAACAAGGAAAAAGGAGCATCAAAAATTAAATTATGAGTGCAATTCACTCGTTAAAAATATTTAAGTATTTTCAAAGAAATAACACAACTACTCATGAATACATATGCACATTTTGAAAGTCTTTCTATCGTAGAGAAACATTAGAAAGAAAATGAAAAATAAATTGGTAAAAGAAGAGCGAAAGCCTGAAATTCTTGAAATTCTGACAATAGTTTTTTATTGTTTTTTCTCCTTTACGACAAGTCACCTATAAATATGTACCTGCGATTTGAATGCGGTAGTCAAAAGCCAACATTACAAACAACAACAGAAACAACAAAAAACACGGTGAAGGTAAATAAATGTTTGTTGCAGATATCAACTTAACAACGTTTGCACTATATTTTCCTCGCCACCACAATCAATTTTACCAACATCACACACACACACACAGGAATTTGAAAGGTATACCTGTATAGAACTATTCGGCTCCATGTGTAGTTTAAAGCTTTCAAAGTGTGATTTGTGTGGTTTAGTTTTAATTTTAACGCGTGCTCTTTATACTGAAAGTGTAAAGGGTATTCACTTTAAGAAGAAATTATAATTTTGTTTATTTTATTTAACCAAAATGTTTGTGTACTTTTGGTTTAGAGTTTATATATTTTGCTGTGCAAAATTCATTACATAAGATATAATCATCAAGTCCTGCAGGGCATTCTTAACCTGAGCTAGTGATTTTGTGAGGAAATTAATGTATCAAGTTAAAGAGGTCAAGAATCTCGCCCACTTGACAAAAATTCAGTGATGCGAACAAATTTCCTCAACCCTTTTCATATCACACAACTCAAGTAAGTCACATCTGGTAACATATCTGAAATTTGGTGGCGCAAAGGTGGACAGGAAATGCTCAATCGATTAAATGTCCGTCTGCAATATCGGTTTCTCACAGTCTCGATCAGATAGAAGTGTGCTCTTATGTTTGAGTGGCCTTTTAAAGCACACATTATCCCACTTAAGCTAGGTTTTTCTAATTTCGAAATTGCCTATTCACATTCTGGTCGACCTAATATATTCATTAATATAATCATCTGTTTCCTTATTCTACATTGCCCTTTGAGTAGGCGTGGGTCCAGCTCAACCTTTTGGAGCTTTCAGCGACAAAAAGGCAAAAAAAAAAACTATTTATTAAATTTATAAATTGTGGTTTCCTGTTGAAGCAAATTTTAAGTCCTGAAAAAACGATTCCATAAAGGGAATGCAGCCCTCAATGCGGTAGTATACTTCGACATCTATAAAACATTTTTTTTTCTTTTAAATCTAGGCTTTTAATCTAACATTTTCATATCAACGCAAATATTTTTTGCCTGTTCAAAAAAGATATAAATTCTGTGTGGGCTCCATTCGTTTTAGTCTTAAGACACATTATCAGAATTTTCATAAGAGATAATCCTTTGTGTAAATATATATATCCTGCTTTTGTAAAATTGCACTAAGCGACTTTGTTACGATAAGTATATCATTTAGAATATGTTTTCCACAAATAAATTCGAAAGTGCTCAGAGAAGTTCTTAATAATAGGGCTTTTGAAGACATATCCCACTCGGGTATCTTTTCCAATACTTCTATTATGTGCTTTATTCTTACTGTAAATTGTAAAATTGAATCATGACGATCCACCCATTTTTTTTACGCATTATGGAAACAACTTTAGAAAAACTGCATTACGTTTAAAGTCATGTTTTTAAAAAAATTTGCTGGTTTTTTTTAACAAACGATACAACTTTTTGTATTATTGGTACCTTGTTGCCTTTCGATATCGAGTTGCTAAGTCTATGGAAATAGCAAGGCGTTTGTTTTAAGTTTTTTGCAGTTTCTTGTATTTTTTTAATGCTCCATTTTCTGCGAACATCAAAGGATGCCTGTCAGTTCCAATCCCCACACAATTATCCAAATCAAGGCCAACGTTTTTCAAAGTTCTTAAAACTTAAGACTATTGATAATAGTGTGTTCCCATTCATTGACACTTCGATAAAGCCGATAAATTCTTCTTTTATTAACTTTTCGTTTACGTTGAAATACTTTAAAGCTTAAGAAAATTGGTTTTTTTCCGATAAATCAATAATTTCGTCAAAAATAATCGAATAGTATTTAGTGTCAAAAATATATTTTTAGTATAATTTTTGAAATAAGATTATGGAAACTTTTATTTATTTAATTTTGAATTGTTTTCGATATGTTTATGTACGTACATACATACATATGTATATGAATTATCTAAAGGGAAAACTTAGAAATGTTGGCTTCAAATTTTATCTCCGGCACTGCAAAAAAATGTTTGGACTTCTTTGGTCAACAACTTGATGTTATTTAACTTCGATCATAAGATTACGCGCTTGTTTATTTCTGATTACTCTGCTATGTCCAGGTAGTTATATAATTAGGATATTCCGAGTAGTTATTAATTAAATCGAATTATCCCATCTCCCTTTTTGGGCCAGGGTGACAGGACTAGGAGTAAGCCCAGGGAAGACGTAAAGTACAAGGTGTCGGACTTTGAGCTTTTGTTGCTTATTGAAGTTAAACTCAGGCTAGCGGAGGGTGCTAGCTAGATATCTAGGTATCGTCCTGGATAATAATATGTATGGAAGGGCAAATGTGTAGAAGAAGGTCGCGAAAGCTATAAACGCCAACAACACCAGGTATGATAAACTGAATTTTCACATTATAGTCTTCTCTGGTGGAAAACATAGAAAAATTATCGTTAAACGTCCAAGGCGTGCACTATATATTATAGGCGCTAGGGAAGTGCATAACAAGCAACTCTTCCGATTATTATATATAGAGGGTGGCCACCGACAATGTATACTAATTTATTTTGCCGCCATTTCGGTAAGCATAAGCCTTATGAGTTAATGTTTGGCAGTCGTGAAATAGACACGTAGCGACTTCATTATGGAAAAACATTCCGCAAGCCAACGTGTTTTAATCGCTAAAATATTTTATCAAAATTTCATGAAAAAATCATAATAAGTGACGAGGCACATTTTTATTTGAATGGATAAGCTAATAAACAGAATAAACGGTTCTGGGCAATGGGAAACCCTCAAATTATTCATCTGTCATCTTTGCATCCATTAAAAGTGACAGTTTGGTGTGCAATTTGGTCAGGAGGAAACACTGGATCTTACTTTTTGAAACTGAAAGCAACTTAACGGTAATTGTCAATTGGGAGCGATATCGAGATATGTTTAAAAACGTTTAAATGCCTGCTTTGAGCTTGGGTAACATGTGGTATCAAAAAGACGTTGCCACATCGCAAAGGGCCAGGATTACAATTAAATTACTGCGTGATCTCTTTCCACAACAAGTTATATCAAGAAGTGTTAATGTTGACTGGTCTCTGCGGTTGCCTGATTTGACTCGTCCGGACTTCCTTTTGTGGGGATATCTGAAAAGCAAGGCTTATGCAAAAAACTCAGAAATACCAGAGCAGTTCAAAAAAATAATCGTAATGAAATGTATGAAATATCACGTAAAATGTGTGAGAATATAATGAAAAATGTTCTCAAAAGGGCTCGTATGTGTGAGGTTTACCGAGGCGGACATATATTTGATATTGTATTTTATACATAATTGCCGACATCAAATAAAACATTTATTAATATAAGATCCATTTTCTTTCATTTAATCAAAAATTATAAACAAACAAAGTAGTACACCTTGCCGGCGGATACCCTGTATTTTCTCCATCAAGAACTTTGTGGTAAGAGTGGTGGAAAAAAGTTGTTAAGGCTAAGTAAATCGGGTGTACTTAGCTCAGCGTTCATAAGACAAGACAGCATACTGGAAAAATCGGAAGGGGGCGGTATTCCTTGAGCACTCGGATTGGACTGCCTATAGGGTCGCTAATCTTGATTTTGGGATAAAACTATGGAGAAGACTAAAGAAACTCGAGATAATATTTAAGGGGTGTGCAGTGTTCACTGACGGATGGATATAGAATACGAATGTTCGAATGTTATACATATTTCTAAATAAAATTGAACAATTTCCAGGTGAAGTTCCTAACAATGATGAGAACTGCGGAATATATAGAGGGGAATGCAGGAAAGAAAGAGGGGTTGACAATATACGTCAAGTCTACATTTGTAGGTAACTGTAAACGTGCTTTATTTTAGAGCCGAGAGCCTGTATACCATAGCACTAAATTAGTTTTAAAGCATAGATGTAAGGCAGAATTTTGCAATCGAGCCAAAGCACAGAGTTTCTACAAATTAGCCAACGAATTGGGACTGCTTTCAGTTTCATTTGTGTCAACCTTGCATCTGCATTTATGCGACTTTCACGTAAAGTGACACTCCAGATGAATGCCAAGGTACGCCTTAAAGTGTTTGGGCATTATCTTGTTATTATTAAGGAATGGTTAAATTACGTAAAGTAAAAATAACGTGATTGAATTTTTCTTCATTAGAATAAGAATACTCCAGACTTCTGTGCGTTTGCCGGAGATAAGAAAGATACAGAGACTTAGAGGCACCTTGTCTATTGCTGCACAAGATTGCAGAACCGCCGACTGTTGGGGAATGCTTCTATGACAAATTTGGTAAGTTCCCTTGTTATAAGCTGAGGTACTTTATAGGATTTATAATTTTTCATCCTGACCTTTTTTTCTCCTTCTATTTACAACAACCTTTTATTTTTCTACTCACGGTTTTACAATCAGCATACCCAAAAGGAATACCCTTAATATTTTTACACTATCTTGACAAATAACCACAAGAAATATAACCGCAAATATTGTTTTTGCCGTTTGATCTTTGTAGTGCGGCTGTTGTTGGAATCACTTTAAGAATTCTTCTGTTGGTGGCTTGTTGTTGCTGCCGCTACTACTGCTGAAGTTCTTTTTACTGCATATTCTGTTATGACAGGCGAAAACGAAATTATTGGAATCTGCATATCCATTGGCGCTGTCGTTAAAAACCACTACTGACATGGATGACTGCTCCACTGCAACAGTATGGATGGGTAATTTTTTGAATGGCCGGTTGTCTGCTTTAAACGTTATTATGCTTGATCAGGCTTTTTATGATGATCTACTCTAGTTGTTTGCTTATAACGTAACGTATAACGTAAATTTATGTATGTATGTTTATATATTAGAGTCTTTCAAATTGGTTTCTTTTTTTGTTAAGTTTTATTTATTTTTTGTACTTGTGCTACAGTTTAAAAATTCCAAAAACAATTTTATTTTTAAAACTGTGGGCAGTGACTTCTAGAGAAGTAAATATGTGCTTGTGAATTTTTTCTTATATTTTACGAACTGTTCATTAAATGACACTATTTTAAATTTTATTACAAATATATCATACGTTTTTTTAGAAGAAGAAGTCCAAAAACTTTATATTTTATTCTTTAGATTTTAGTAACTGTAAATTAGCAAATTGCTTTTGCGGTTTTTTTAAAGCTTAACAATTCGATAAATTATCGATATTATCAATCTGCAGAAACCCTATAGGATTAACCCTAATATATATTAAATTCCTATAAAGGAATTCAAATGTGAATTACATTATGCCAGGAGATCAATAAGGTCCAATTATAAATTTACAATATTGAAAACTTGTATGTAGTAAATTTCGAAAATAAAACTGAACTGATTCACTATCCAATAGAGTATCCACTCAAAAAATATTTGCTCGAATAATCGAACAAATTTCAGTCGATAATTCGTTCGAGTAAAAAAATTGCAGATATCGATTTATAAATAATTCAAACAATATAAATCGATAACCGATTACTCGAACAAAATCAATTTTGCTGTTATTTCATTGGTTTTTAATACTTATTGCACCTCTTGCTGCCTTTCGTTAAGAAAAATAATAAAATCGAGTTTTATGTGATTATAAATCTATAAAACACTTGCTTTCAAACGTATTTTGCGTAATAAAAGTGCACATGTGAACATACATATGTACTTACTTATAGGCGATATCTGGGATTTTTTTTGAAAGGGAAACCGGGTTAAACATTCAAGTACGTCTGCCTTTTATAATCAACTTTAGAAAGGCCAATTACATTCTAAATGGATCCCATTTATTATACAAATATAATCATCAATCAGAAATATAAATTTGTAAAAAAACTTCTAAGACAACAAGAGCTTGCAAATTCGTTAGAGACTTTTAGGCAACAATTTTAAAACGGTTGTCAGTAGCAAAATTTTATCCATAAGCTGGGAAATCAGGTACGGTACGAGAAGACGTAAAGAAATTTTTAAGTTTTTATGCCCATATTTAGCTTAAACACTTTCGAAGAAAATCATTTTTGAACCAAATCATTGCTTGTAATAAAAAGTGGATAACCCAAAGCGTAAACGATCGTATGTATAGCTCGGCCAACCAGCTGAATCCACACCAAAGTCACAAAGACATGGCGCAAAGGTAATTATCTGTATTTGGTAGGACTGAAAGGGTCTAATTAAATAAGAGCTAATGAATCCTAGCCAGACCATTAGAATGAACTTGAAGTAAGTGCAGTGAAGTTTTTTTAAGTTAAAATTGACTGAAAAACGCCCAGAACTTGCGCCCAAATATAAAATCTTAATAATGTGTCATGAAAACACTCGGTCACATATTGCAATACCTGTTTAAGACTTTTTAGAAGAATTGTGTTGGGAACCTTTACTATGCCCTACTAATTGTTTAGATAAATGCAGACTGCTCGCTTTAGAAAAGGGTACTCAAAATTGGTTTGATTGATGTTTGACCTCAAAAGATGAGATTTTTCTTTTCGTGCGGAATCCATATATTTCCAAATACATAGGAAAAGGTTACAGGTTAATTTGAAAACGTGTCGCATTTTTAAGTTACACACCAAATGAGTTATTCTATTATTATTATTATTATTATTATTATTATTATTATTATTATTATTATTATTATTATTATTATTATTATTATTATTATTATTATTATTATTATTATTATTATTATTATTATTATTATTATTATTATTATTATTATTATTATTATTATTATTATCCCGTGCGGGGCTTGCTAGATCCTCCATCGGGACCCTCCCATGCGGCGAATTGGGAACGCTCGTCACGCCCTCCTGAGAGCGTGAGGGGTACCAGGGAAATAAAATACCTGGGGGTGATCAAAATCTAGCACGTTGAAGGACCGGTAACGACACGGAATTACGATTTGGAAGAACTATTATGGGCAGTTTTATTTTGGGCCGGCAGTTGTGGTATTCTGTTACCTTAGTATACAGGAGTGAAATCTTGTAGAAACGGCTCTCAGGCTAATGCCATACCTGTCTTCCGTCCTGTTAAAACCTTAACAAGGACTTGGAGAACGCTCTGGGCCTCGTAGCCATTAAGTTGGCCATGCAGGTTTAGTTGATACGATATCCTAATTAATACCCGACCTGGCTCTGAACACAAGTGCCCATAAGGCCTTGTGTCAACCCTCGCGAGGACCTCACTGCATGCAAAGGCACCCTCGGGGTCATTACAAAGGTAACTGCATAAACGGACACAGATAACGACTTCAAGATGGGACCCTACTAGCATGGAAAATTTGAATCTTGGAACACTTAGAACAACCAAAGAAATACCCAAAAAATCACAAAAAAAAAACAACAGATTACATAGAGAGAAGAACTTTGGAACCGCTTTTCGGAACCAGCACGAAAACTAAACGATCCCCGGTCAACCTGAAATCCTCGTCCATAGGGATCGAAAAGAGTACGACGCTGATAGAGCTGACAGGGAACACGCCGAGCTCGACTCTAAGAGAAAAAGTTTCCACCCAAACACCCCTTTCCGTACGGGAGGAGACTAACGCATTAGATACGGAAGGAAAAAATTTAAACCTCGGTGCTAGCTCGCCTCGCCAGGAATTTATCCTGAAGATGAGAAATTCGGAGGATGAAACAGTACAACAGTGCCGTAGCGTGCTGAAAAAAATGAGACACGCCATATCCAGACAAAGGAACATAAATATGGATGTACAGAGAGGAGTATCAGAACTTGAAGAGCTTCTCGATATTTTAAGCGACTACCGCAATAGCTGGAAAAGAGCGGAAGCGGGGAAAGAGAAGGACAAGAAAGTCGGAGGAGAGAAGTCAGTAACATTATTAGAGGACGGCGAAAACAATACTCCGAAAACGTCTTTAAATAAAAGAAGCGCACCAAGTCCAACCGATATAGTAAGACCAAGCAAAAAGCAGAAGGAGAGCACCCAGAGATCTACAAAACAAGGAGAAATATCAACCGATAAGAAACCGATGGAGCCTCTTACACCAGGAGGGCCTAGGAAACGGAAAGGAAGAAAAGTGCGTCTTAAACTTCCGAAAAAACTGCCGGAAGCAGTAATTGTCAGACCAACCGAGGGGCACAGCTATGCTGAGGTTTTAAGAAATCTCAGAGAAAACGTTAAACCAGAAGAAGCCAGTATAGCTGTACGAACAATCCGAAGGACCAAAAATGGGGCAATTCTTCTAGAAGTGGCAAGGGGCGGAAAAACAGAACAATTCCGCGATGCGATTAGGAATACTCTGAAAGAAGCGGCAGACGTAAAGGAGCTAAGACAGAGGGTTACACTAGAAATTCAGGATATAGATGGATTCTCAACAAACAGAGACGTTATAAACGCCGTAACAAAGGTTACCGGCACACCGGAGGAAGACATTACAGTACACCTAACAAACCCCAACACTCGGGACCAGAGGAGAAGTTTTGTTTCCCTTCCTGCGCATAGAGCACACATGTTACTAAAAGCAGAAAGAATTAAAATCGGTTGGATAAACTGTAGAGTAAAGTACCGGGAAGAGGTGAAACGATGTTATAAATGTTTCGGACTTGGCCATACCCAGAGGGAATGCAACGGGCCTGACAGAAAAGGGGCAGGGTTATGTATTAAATGCGGTAAAAGTGGCCACTTTTTAAAGCAGTGCAATAACCCTCCGAAATGCTGCTTATGCCTAGCGGAAGAGAGGTTACTACTAGATCATTTACCTGGATCGAAAGGCTGCAAGGCAAGTAGACAGGTATAATGAAGATCTTACAGGCAAACATGCATAGAGGAAAAGTGGCGAATGCACTGCTGCCACAGATAATGAAGGAACAAGAAGCGGATATTGCCATTATCAGCGAGCAATACAAAAAGAATCAAACCGGTTTATGGATAGAAGATGATTATCAAACATCAGCTATATGGATTCCGCATCTAGGCAAAGTGAGCCCAAAGAGGCAAGGAAAGGGAAGCTGTTTCACATGGGCACAGTTTGATAATGTAACAGTTATCAGCTGTTACTTAACCCCCAGTGACCTCATGGAAGAATTCCATAAAAAACTGGATGATATTGAGGAATTTGCAAGAGAGACTCGTGGACACCTTGTAATTGCAGGTGACCTGAATTCTAGAGCACCAGAGCGGGGCATGCAAACCGCAAACTCCAGGGGCAGGGAGGTAGTGCAAATGATAGCCAGACTTGGTATGGTCGTGGCAAACGTAGGAAGCGCACCCACTTTTAGACGGCCCGGTTGTGAGGGCACGATACCGGATATTACTCTGGTTTCGGAGAAAATCGCACATCAGATAACAGATTGGAAGGTGCTTGATTCATATACCGGAAGCGATCATCAATATATATCCTACCTTATTATCACAGGAAGTGCAGACGGAGGAAGCTCTCGGCAACAAAACACAGGCACCCATAGATGGAATGCCAAAAAAATGGACACAGTGGCATTAATTTCGGAAATTGACCACAGAATAAACAGCTCATTAGAAAATACAGACGCCTCTTTGACCGTAGAAAACGTTATGCAAATAGTCAGAAAAGGATGCGATAAATCGATGCCCAAGATAAAAAGACCCAAGACGGGCAAAAAAGAAGTCTACTGGTGGAACGAGGATATCGCCAAGGCAAGAAGAGACTGTTTTAGACACAGAAGAAAATATACCAGAGCTAGACGGAGGGGCGAAGCGGAAACGGAAAAGATCGCATATAAGGACGCGAAGAAAAAACTGCAAAAGGAAATTTTTTGCAGTAAGAGAAAGCTTTGGGAAGAATTACGTGAGGACATAAATACAAATCCATGGGGCACGGGCTACAAATTAGTAAAAGGAAAGCTGGGTTTCAGAGCCCCAATCCAGGTGATGGAAGAGAAAAAGATGAAGAACATAGTAGAAACCCTTTTCCCAACAAACGAGGTCCCTGGTGATAGAATAGATATGGAAGAGGTTATAAATATCCCGCCGTTCACCACACAAGAACTAAAAACAGCTGCCAGTAGACTAAAAGCAAATAAGTCACCTGGCCCAGACGGAATACCATCAGAAGTCATTAAGTACGTAGCACTAAATAGACCGCATTTGTTACTTGAAATGTACAACAAATGCCTCATGGAAGGCCTTTTTCCAAAGGTTTGGAAGCAACAACAGCTTGTGCTTATTAGTAAAAGTAAGGGCGATCTAGACTCACCAACGGCTTATAGACCAATTTGCTTGCTTGACACTGCAGGAAAACTTTTTGAGAGGCTCCTAAAACCCAGGTTGAGAGAAGCTATAGATAGAGGAGGAGGTCTATCGGAAAGACAACATGGCTTTAGACCTGGAAGATCTACCATTGGAGCGCTAAAGGAAGTTGTTGAAGTATTTACTGCCTCTCAACAGAGGAACCACTTCAGTAGGCCACTTATTCTTTTAGCCACGCTCGACATTAAGAACGCTTTCAATAGCCTAAGATGGCCAGACGTTATTCGAGCCTTAGAGACACGTTTTCGTATACCGACATACATGTCACGTATAAGAAGAAGTTACCTCAAGGACAGGGAGCTTATATACAATACAATGGAGGGTCGAAGAAAGATGCCAGTGACCTCCGGAGCCGCACAGGGATCCATTCTTGGTCCAGACTTGTGGAACATTACATACGATGACATATTGAGAATCGAAATGCCACAAGAGACTTTCCTAGTGGGCTACGCGGACGACATAGCAGCTGTTATAAGTGCTAGGGACACGGAAGAGGCTAAACGGAAGTTAAGGCAGGTCATGATCAGAACAAAGGCATGGCTAGACTCACATGGCCTCCAGCTGGCAATCCAAAAAACTGAACTACTTCTTTTGACAAGAGGACACACACCAATGCAAATAGACATTGATATAGAGGAGGTGGCGATACGAACTAAGGCATATGTTAACTATCTCGGCATAAGACTTGACTCCAAGATGACGTTCCCAAATCAAATTCAGTATGCATCAAATAAAGCGGCTAGAGTAACAGGGCAATTGAGCCGTTTAATGGCAAATATAGGAGGGCCGAGGCAGAACATGAGAAAGCTGCTAATGGAGACAAGTAACGGTATTCTCCTATACGGTAGTGAGATTTGGGGCGAGGGGATCAGGAGAAGTAGAATAAGCAAATTACTTGATGTACAGAGAACATACGCACTGCGGATAGCTTCTGCATATCGTACAGTATCTACTGCAAGTATCCTTGTCTTAGCGGGAACTATTCCCATAGACTTACTAATGCAGGAAAAGGGGAAAATATGGCGGAGGAAGCAGACCAATAGGTTCGAGAAAGGGGATAGAGATATAATAAGACAAGAAACCCTTCAAAGCTGGCAGGAAAAATGGGACGAGAAACGACAGCGAGATGGACGAAAAGGCTTCTCCCGGACATAAGCATCTAGTTAAAAAGGAGAACCGGAGAAACAAACTACTATCTGACCCAGATGATGTCTGGTCACGGATACTTCAGGAAATACCTGTGTAACATAGGCAAGTGCAGCACACCATACTGCTTATACGAGGACGGAGACATAACAGACGACGCTGAGCACACCTTTTTTAAATGTACTAAATGGAGCGAGAAGAGACGGGAATTAGAAAATTCAGTAGGGGAGATAAATGTGGGGAACATTATACATCGCATGACCCAGAACGAGGAAAATTGGCGAGCAGTATCAAGGTATTGTGAGTACGTCCTCAGGAGTAAAAAGCCTGATCTGGATAACGCAGGCTAGGTACTGAGGGCATATACAGGCGAGGACCTGGACGCAGGTCGAGAACAAGGGTTGCAAAAGCAGCCAAAGAAAAGGAAACCACCCCGAAGTAATGCTTTATAGCGGTCCCGGGGTGGAACGTTTCCGGAAGGGGACACAAGGGGGTTTTTTTTAGTCGGTAGGCCGAGTAGGGGAGCCCGACATACCACAACTGGTGACGACCGATCGTGCATGCGGAAACGCATTTTTTACCTCCTTCCCGCCAAAAAAAAAAAAAAAAAAAAATTATTATTATTATTATTATTATTATTATTATTATTATTATTATTATTATTATTATTATTATTATTATTATTATTATTATTATTATTATTATTATTATTATTATTATTATTATTATTATTATTATTATTATTATTATTATTATTATTATTATTATTATTATTATTATTATTATTAGTAATAACAATTCCACTAAAATCAAAATTGGAAAATCGATTAATTATTTGCTCGAACTAAATCAAAACTTAATTCAATTGATATCCGATTACCAGCACTTTTAAAAAGTTTTGCGTCAGACAATAATAGCTGTCATACTTGGCAAATAATCGGTTATGTCCGAATAATACCTTTATTAAAACTGGGTCCCTCTAACCACGTTACACCATATGGACTTTGAATAAAAGTTCAACGCACTAAGCCCTTCCAGGAGTAAGTGGTGTCGAGGTAATCTATAACGTTGGATCCGGCATCTACTCGGATTAATGCAATGTATTTTAGGCAGAAATATTTTATATTAAGGCATGTGAGCTACAATTTGACAGACAATTCTATAACCCAGCGTTGTACGTACTTCTACGCCCATGTTAAAAAAAATTGTAAAGGCTAAGCCGGCTATTTGGCATTGTTTTAGTCTGGGTTTCTGCACATGGGGACTACTTTCGCAATGAACTGGCAGACAAAATTTCGATACTTTCTTAAATGCTATCTTAGACGGTTGTAAATGGATGGCCTAATCTTTATTATAGGTCGATGTGCTTTTATTTTAATGGAAAGCGTATGATACAACTCAAAAATCGGAAGAATATATCGAGATTTCTGTCAGTTTTAAGGGTTCACTTGTCGGTGAAATTGCCCGCAAGTTAACTCGAACTTAATTCTACGGCCCCTGTCCTGCTTAAAGATATAAAAAAAGAAGGAAAGAGTTTTTCACATAGATTTCTGGACCGTAATACACCAGATGTCCGCCGTGGGGTATGAAGGTTCAGATTAAATCACTTGCCGAAATACTTCTCGGCTGCAAGTTAAATCTAGTCTCCAGGTCTTTGTTAAAATATGGGTTTTAAAAGACAATACATTTCTCGAGTTTTATGATTATGTCGAAACCAGGACGCTCTAGACGGTACTTTACAGCCTGCAGGTAAAAGCAAACTAAGCTAGGGATGGGTCCATGATCAAAAAAGCTGAGCATCAAAGTATTCAACAAACTTTGGGGCGATTGCAGTATTTTTCAAGCTGATATTCCTTTATCCATATTAGCTGCTAATCTTACCGTGTCCTTAAAAGCAGCCTCTAGTTCATTGAAATTAACATGCGATTCCCCGGGTTGTCGTTTCTTCTTCTCTTGTAAGCACCAAAATGGCTTGCTTTACAATTTAAACAAATTCGCTAAATTTCATTAAAATAAGATGTGTTTTCTTTTAGTGTAGTTTGATTTCTTGAATTCTCGTGCATTTGTAATGTCGTGAAAACTGTCAGATTAGGTGTTTCTTTTGTGACATATATAATGTTTAGGTGTTCAGATTAAAACAGATAAAAGAAAATTGATTATTAATTGATTAGCGAAATAGAAAAATAAAAATTTTCTTATTAAATCAAGTAAACAATTTCACATACAAGTGTATTAAAAAAAAGTATGAATTGTATATTTGGCATTAAATTCTATATGAATTTGTCTTAAAATGTATAACTTCAGAGGTGGACAGAGAAACTACCACTGGACAGTGACAAATTTATTATGAGTTTATTTTTCCTTTCTCTCTCGCTAATTTATTCTTTATGCGATGCAGTAAAAATGTTTCAAAAAATGTATGCCAGATCAATAAGTCTCTTAAAGTCATTTGGAAAATTTAATATTCATGCGGCGGTAAAAAGTTGAAATGCATGAAAGTATTGAAATTTATTTACAGTCACCAAGATATCAACTACTACGGGTGGACAATATATGTGCGCATGTATAATTGCTTAGAAAATGGAATAATTATTTAAATTTTTTTGCTATGAATTAGGTTTGTTTGAAGTCAGGTTTTGAAATCATCATAGAAATATAAGCGACAGGAAAAAATTAAAGATTGAGAAATATAAATGCCAAAACGTTTTCAAATAGGACATTTTTACAAATGTTATTTTTTCCTTTTTTTTTTTGTTACATATAGTTTTTGAATCTTCATTTCCATAAAACCCTTACGACAAATATTGGAATCTTAAAAATAAATAATAAGTATTATTTTCCCACAGCCAGAATAAATCTTAATTCTTAAATTAAAGTGTTCATTAATTTCGATGGTTACATCTGTAAGAAAATTTAGGTCTGAAGGAAAAGGCAGAGGTAATTTCTATGATTGTACTCTATAGCACCAAACTGATTTAAGAATCAAGTAATAGAGCAGAAGCTCACTTTTAAGACGAACAACAGAGTTTCAACCAATAACCCAAAGATTTTGGGTAATTTCCAGTTTGATTTGTGTCATCTTTGCATCTGTATGGGACTTCCATTTATATGGGAGGACGACCCATGGGAACGCCAAGGTATTTTGACTATAAATGTTGAGGTTATAAATAATAATCAGGTAACACGTTTCTTTCCGTATATTTAAGGTTAAATGGGTGCATTTCTGTTCATTTATTTTTATTTCCTATACTTTAGACCATCGTTTACATGAATAATGTGATTGTGTTACTTATTAGCGCCCTTTTGGGATCTTCATTGAAACTGAGAAAATCTGTATCATCAGTAAAATGCGACGTGTATGTTTGACTTTTCGCTGACATGCCTTCTATATAAAGAAAAAGCAATTTGTTAAACGCTCTCTAAGGTTATGGAGAGTATAGTTAACTACCACCATGTTAACTAACTATATGATGTCCATTAGTTATAAACCGACGATCAATCTGGCTTTCATAGAGAACGCTTTACGAAGGACCTAACAGAAAAATGGTGTAGCTCCATTCATCAGTTTGGCGTAAGTAAAGTGGTGGCTCTAGATATTTCTTGGGCGTTTGATAGAGTCTGGCATCGTGCATTTCTATCTAAACTTGTTGCTTTTGGCATCGGTGAAATAATTTTTTGATTGTTATCGAATTTTCTCTGAGCTCGTACTGCTTATGTTGTTGTAAAACGGAACTCTTCCAATGAGTTCGAGATCAATTCAGGGGTACATCAAGTCTCCGCTCTCTCTCCTATTTTATTCATAATCTTTCTAAATGATCTTCTATATCAGACTTGGAGTTCTATGGCTGCATATGCCATTTATACCCATGTGGCAACATGCCTAACTCTTCCGATAATGAAGCTATGAGGCAGATTACCAACATCACTTTCACCCGGTATCTTATCTCTGTAAAACCCAATGTTGTCTTTTGGCACATAAATACACTATGATAAGGCTGCATCGTCTGTATTAATAGATGCTGTGGGCACAAAAATCTAGTGCGACGTCTGCTGGACCCTACACATTTTTTCTGTGTCGAAGGAAGCATTCAAGTGTCTTAGTTTCTTGAAATGGGGTAGGAATTACCTTACACCAATTGATATTCTTAATATTTTACCATCTTTGGCCAACCGAAAATTAAATAGAACTCTCATATATGGGCAGGTGCACCAAGGTCTATTTTTGAGCCACTTGACTGCGTATAGGAACGTGAGAAGATACTTAAAAGGGGCGTTGGGCATCTAATCCTCTTTATTCGCTTAAATGTTATAATAGGTGTGTTTCATTATTCTACGAGGGTTGCCTTTTATGTTTCGGGATTTGGCAACACTAGTGTTTCAATCTGACAACTAACAACTCTATCGTAAAGTTTGACATTTTCTAAGTTATACGTATTCAGAACATTTTGGCATACGAGCACTATTTGTGTTGTTTACAGTAACTTAAATGATTCAACTCGACCCAAAAATAAAATTAAATCGTGAACGTTTTCGTGCAATTATTTTTTACAACTTTCGACGTGGATTAACTCAGCAACAGTGAATGGATGAACTAAATTCTGTTTTTGGCGATGAAGCTCCATCAAGAACCAGTGTTAATTACTGGTATAGTGAATTCAATCATGGTCGTAGTTCACTCCATGTCGAATTTCGTGAAGGTCGTCTAAAATCAGTTGTTGTTCCGAAAACCATTGATGCTGTGCATGAACTGATATTGGAAGATCGTCATGTGACCTATCGTGAGATTGAGACAACATTAGACATTAGTGGGACCAGCATGCATTCAATATTGCATGAATATTTGACTGTCAAAACAAGTTTTTCACGTTGGATCCCACACAATTTGTCAATCGCTCAAAAAAAGGCTTGTGTCGATTGGTCGAAAGAAATGCTCAGAAAATATGATCGCGGTGCTTCGAAACACGTCTATGATATCGTGACAGGTGTTGAATCCTGGATTTACTCCTATTAGCCCGAAAGTAAACAGCAGTCGACTGTATAGGTGTTTCAAGATGAGTCAAATCCAACAAAAGCTGTTCGCGCACGAGGAACTTCTAAGAAAATGATTGCCAGTTTTTCCAGAAAAACTGGACATGTCGCAATTCTGAGTGATACACAACCATTTGTTTGTCAGTTGTCTTCCAAGAAATCAGGAAAATCAACCGCCGAAGATGGATTCTACCCCAACAATGCGAGGTCTCACACATTGGCTCAAACAACTGCACTTTTAAGCACCGAAAACATCGATTTGATGAGTCATCTGCCGTATAGTCCTGACTTAGCATCGAATGACTTCTTTTTATTCCCGTTCGTAAAAAACAAACTTAGAGATCAACGTTTTTCGACACCTGAATTAGCGGTTGCTGTATTCAGAATGCATGTTTTGGAGATACCTCAATCAGAGTGGCAAAAGTGTTCCGGCAATTGGTTCAAACGCATGCAAAAGTGTGTAGATCTTCATGGGGAGTATTTGGAAAAAGAATAAAAAGATTTTTGATGATTAATATTCGTTTTTCCTCTCTAATCCCGAAATATAAAATGCAACCCTCGTATCAGTACTTTAATGGAATGTGCTTTGAAAAAATTTGGGAACTTTTACCTGAAACCCTGCATTTTTTCGTGATACCATCCTTTCAAAAAGAGCACACCTATATGTGGTCGACTGACCAGTGTTTTGCACTATGCATTCGTTCTTTTCTCGCAAAGTTCAAATACGGAATAAACTTCCTAAAATATTTTTCCAGTCACAGGATATAATAAGGCAGGAAATGCACGTTAACACTCCGTCTCCCTCTCTCCTCCTATTTTCCTGTTACCAACACAATGCAATACATGCTTAGGAGTTATCCTCTGAGTGCTGGTTATTATAAAGAATTAGGAAAGTACAGGATTGGGTCTAGAATGCAACATTGAGGTACTTGAATGGTCCTCCTACTTGACCATGAAAAGTTCGTTAACCTTGTTATATTGCAAAAATGTATGGAGATGCACTCGTTTACAAGTTCAGCTTTAGGTTACATATTTAACATGCCTTTATACCTAACTTTGTCAAAAGCTTGAGGGATTTCAATATTAGCGCAGAACAATATTTCCTCTCTTCAAAGGCTTTTCTTATTTATTTATTTATTTATTTATTTGAGTCTATGGATAATTTCCTTACAGACTGAATAATTTTTTAATAATAGTAAAAAAAAAGTAAACAACAAAATACAATAACGATTAAATTAGTAAAGAAAATTAATTATTTAAATTACTTAAATACACAATAATGTTTCTTTTAATGGCATCAATGTTTAAAGAGAAATCAATTAGGTTGTACATTTCGTTAAAGCAACAACACAGTCTTCGAAACGGATCTGACATGGAAAAGTTAGTACGATATGTTTTTACATACAGCGGGTTAAAAGATCGTAATGTGCGTTGAGGAATATTGAAAGTAACGTTACCCAGCAGAAATTCCGAACAGATTTTACCATTAATAAGATTAAACATGAACGATATATTCAGCATGATTCTCCGGCTTTTTAAAGTTGGTAAATTGATCTCTGCTAATCTTATGACGTATGAAGGGAGCTCAGTATAATTACGATAATTATTTCTTAAACAAAAAATCAGAAACTGTTTTTGAATGGATTCAATACGATCGCTGTGTATATTATATTGAGGGTCCCAAATAATTGAGCCAAACTCCGAAATGGGTCTCACCAGGGATGTATATAAACGCAGTGTAATACAGGGATCATCGAATTCTTTCGCCCACCTCTTAATAAAAGCTAATGTGCTCCGGGATTTATTAATGCTTAACGTTATATGTCTGACAAAGCTCAGTTTACTGTCTAGAAGTATTCCCAAATCCATAATCACATCAACAGACTTTAAGTTATTATTATCAAGTATGTAGGTATAAGGAGTAATGCGTACTCTTGAGAATTGCATATGCTCACATTTTCCAAGGTTTAATTCCATATGGTTAAATTCACACCAATTACTAAAATTATTAAAGTCCTTCTGCAGAAGAATGTGATCAGACGGTTCTTTAATATCCAGAAATATTTTGACATCATCAGCATACATCAATATATTGCAATGTTTAATTGCTTTTGGCATATCATTAATAAATAGTAAAAACAATAACGGGCCGAGGTGACTACCTTGTGGTACACCAGAGTTTACAAGAAATTTCCTTGAAAAGCAAGAATTAAATTTGACAGATTGCGTTCTACATAAAAGATAAGATTTCAGCCAGCCTAAGAAATTGCTATTGAATCCCATTAGGTTCAATTTTTCCAATAAAAGAGAATGATTTACTTTATCAAATGCCTTACTAAAATCCGTGTAAACAGCGTCAGTGGGGTGGCCATTATTAAAAGCATTATTTACGAATGTTGTTAAATGTAGAACATTAGTCATAGCAGATAATCCCTTTCGAAATCCATGTTGAAGTGGTGTCAGCAGACAGGAAATTTGGTGAAAAAGACCATCGATTAAGCATTTTTCAAACAGTTTTGGTATATCACTAAGTTTTGCTATACCTCTGTAGTTAGATATAACTGATTTGTTTCCGGATTTAAACAGCGGGATAATATATGATTCCTTCCAGATTTTGGGAAAATATCCATATTTTAAAGAAATATTAAAGATTATAGATAAAGGTACAGCTAAAGCTGCAGCACAATTCAACAAAACACAACTTGGAATGCCATCAGGTCCACTTAAAAAAGATGATTTGAAATTTTTTAAGCAATCAAGGATCTGAGTGGTGGAAATTGTAGACATAGAAATATTTTGATAACTGATAATTCTGTATGGATAGACAGTACTAGTGCTATAAACTGCATTCGAGTATGTAGAAGCAAAGAAGTCGGCAAACATGTCACTAATTATGTTCTCCTGACTTGACTCATTTGCAAA
Source organism: Melanophora roralis (assembly GCA_963583895.1). Taxonomy (NCBI): domain Eukaryota; kingdom Metazoa; phylum Arthropoda; class Insecta; order Diptera; family Rhinophoridae; genus Melanophora; species Melanophora roralis. The sequence continues at coordinate 90,959,631 of OY757187.1, read as the reverse complement.
ATATTTCATGACTTTTGGAAACCCAGACGACTTGCGTTTAGAGTTTACAAACTTAAAGAAACACTTTGGGTCTTGAATTAAATTCCGTTTCATGTTTTGAATATAGTTATTGTACTTTTGTAAATTTAATAAATTATATTCTGCACGAAGAACTAAATATTTACTGTAATAAAAAGATGATCCAGAGCTTTTGTATTTCCTAAAGTGTTTGTTTTTCAAATTCTTTAACCTGGAAAGTTGTTAAAGGTGGGCCAGACCTTATACGCGGGATATATTTAGGGATGCATTCATCCATATATTCAAACAGGATTATAACCTGAACCAATCTGTTGTGGGTTTTTTCAATGGTACGTTTTTTCTTCAGCGCCAAATTAGGGATAGGGAGTGCAGTTGTTGTTATTCAAAGTCGAAGTCAGCTTGAATATAAGGAGTTTTAGTTCGACATAGTGGGCAACACAATTATATGCCTGTATAGCTTCACCTTTCAAGGATCCTTTCCAGGCATAGAAATTTTAAGCATATTGGCGGAAAGTTTTTAAGCTGAAATATGGTATTAAATTGAATAAGATTATTCTCTTTGCTACTGATTTTTCAAATCTTTTGAGGACGTTATGCAACCAACTATAACATCAGTCATAAATTTTCTGTTACAGCCATCATTAACTAAATTTATCTTTGAAGTTAAAATACATTTTTTTTTAGAATTTCAAACCAATTTGCTTAAACTTTACAAAAAATAAATAGTTTTTGTTATTGTAATACATACAGTTGGGAAAATAAAAAATAAATTATTATTTACAAAATAAATGAAACGATATTTAATTAGTGCCTCCAAACATTCCAATTATCCCACAAGTTGTATCCAAATCCAATGGACAGACAAGTTGTCAGTCAGACAGACAAACTTACTAACTGGGTATTTAGTTATTCATAGTTACAGATAGATACATAATCGAATGGTTTAGCTACTTTTTTTTATTTAAATATTAAAATTGTTTGAAAGCCAATACGTGAATATACTTTCATACGTAAATACAACAAACACAGCAAACATTTGTGGCGCCTCTATGCATCAAACAAAATTCAAATGGTACAACTCTGCAGGTGGTTTTCATATATTATTTTTTATATTTATTTTAAAATTGTTTTTTTTTTATAAATTTTATTTAAAATAAAATTATGATTATTTAAATTTACACTTGATATACGAGAAACGATGAAAAAGCGGTCTGTTTAGGCGAAACAAAAATTTGCCGATGGCCTAGGAATCAAATGAAAAATTTATTAAGATTCCTATCGGACCAATACAAATCAACTAAAGAGATCAACTTATACCGATAAAAACGGTGACAATTTCTAATGATAATCACCAAAACCACCACTGGAGTCGGCCACCAGCTGTGTTTGTTGGTTATTATAATCGTAACTATGCATTAGTCATCTGGTTATTTCTTTTTTTCTTTAACAAGCAGGAATATCTAAATGTTGCAAAGTACACTACATTAGAGTTATTTGATTATATGTTTACATATTAGGGCCCAGATTATCAAAATCGGAATAACTTTCGTAAGCGCTTCTTTTGTCGTTGTCCAATTTTGGGAAAAGAAACTGTTGTTGCGTGCTAGCATTTTTTTCTTTACTCGACATAGAAGATTTGCAAAGGGGCAGCTTTAAAAATTTAAATTACCACAGGTGCCACATTCATTTAGATTTAACTTACTTTAAGTAAACATTTTAGTAAATAACTATTAAATATATTTTGGGTTTAAAAATAGATATACTAAGATCTATCAAAAATAAGTAAGAAAGTTATAGCCCGACCATAATACACCCTACACCGCATTGGTATAGAAGCTATATGAAAAAAATAGACCGACAAAATTGTTATTTATTATAATAGTTGGTGGATTGAAGATAAACATGTGTTGCTATTATTTTTTTTGGCGTTACAAACATCTGCATAAGCGAAGAGTACTAAGAGTATACTAAATAGATCAAATCGCGAAAAACACATTATTTTTATACCCTTCACATAGTAATGAGGGTATATATCAGTTTTTCATTCCGTTTGTAATTTTTTTATTATCCATTGGCGGCCCCATAAAGTACATATATTCTGGATCCTTATAGATAGGGATGTTGATATAGCCATGTCCGTCTGTTTAAATCGAGTTCCCGGAGTCAAATAAAGTGAAACGGACCAGCTATTGGCGCCAAACTATTAGAAATATCATGAAAACAATCGATATTTAAAATCAGCAGAATCGGTTCTGTATTGGCCGATATATAAGCGAAAATCCGAAATAACACATTTTTTTAGGCCAAAATCCGTGCATATATCCCAATGTAACTCAGTAAATATAGTCATTCTTGCCACAATACTTAGTACGGATACTCTGAAGTGGTATTTCCCCTACAAATTCACAAATTTTATGAAATATTTCATGCGCTAAGTCTCAGAAACTATAACAGCTTTCGACTTCAAATGATCTACAAAAGGTAATTGGACAATCAGACCTACACTTTGCAGAAAAAAATTTTTTGATAGGGGCAAGGGAAAGGATAGCTCCTAATAACCAATTTTTATGAAATTTTCGATACGCTATGTCTCGGAAACTATAATAGCTTTCGACATCAAATGTTCAACAAAAACTAATTGGACAATAAGACCCACATATTGAAAAACAAAACTTTTGGGTAGCGGCAGGGGTAGGGGTAGCACCAATACAAATTAATAATTTTTATGAAATTTTTTGGATGGAGACAGGGGAAGGGATAGGCCCCATAGAAACTAACAATTTTTTTGAAATTTTCGATACGATATATCTCGGAAGCAATAAAAGCTATCGACTTCAAATGTTCTACAGAAACTAACTGGACAACAAGGCCTACACTTTAGGAAAAAGTTTTGGAGTTGGGGCAGGGGAAGGGGCAGCTCCCATAAAATTTAAAAATTTTTATGAAATTTTCGATACGCTATATCTCGGAAACTATAACAGCTTTCGACCTAAAATGTTCTACAAAAGTAATTGAACAATAAGACCTATATTTTGAGAAAAAAAGGTTTCTGGGTAGGGTCAGGGGAAGGGGTAGCTCCTACATAAATGGACAATTTTAATGAAAAATTCGATACAATATATATCCAAAACTATAACAGCTATCGACTTCAAATTTTACACAAAAACTAATTGGGCAACAAGACCTACATTTTGGAACAAAATTTGAGTAGGGGCAGAGGAAGGGGTAGCTACATTACAAATTAACAATTTTGATGAAATTTTCCATACGCTGCATCTGGGAAACTATAGCTGCTATCGACTTCGAATATTCTACAAAAACTAATGATCAAATAATTTATACATTTTGGAAAAAAAGGTTGGAGAGGAGCAGGGGGACTAGAATACCCCATAAGAATTAATAACTTTTATTAAACTTTCAATACGAATAATGTCAAAAACTTTTAAAACTCTCGACCTCAAACCTTCTATATCTATTTCTATTATTCATACGAACGTTAAAGCACAAAGTATTTTTACTAAATTGTTTGCAGTACAAAATAACCCGGCTGGGGATATTAAGAGATCAATGTGAAGGGTATATAAGATTCGGCACAGCCGAATATAGCGCTCTTATTGGTTTTTTTATTTTTGAAGTTTATAAAAAAGTTCGTTTAGACCAAATTTAGGGTGATTGCAAGAGTCAAATTTATTTGAACATACATATGAACATACATCGTATACATATGTATATGTAAGTATGTTTGTAGCTTTAACCGTTTTCTAAAAAATCTACTACTGTTAGTCTTTTTATTAATAATTTGGTCTCTTCTCATTTATAATTATAATAATTTTCAAGTTTAACAATATTTATTATAAGTTCATATAAGAGATGAAAATGCGATATTATTTTAAATTGCCTTCAAATGCTGCTGCTGCTGAAGATCCAATGCTGTGCCATTGTTGCAGCAATTTTTATCTGATTTGAAAAAATTTTTGTATTGTATGGGACGAGTTTAAAGCACAATTAATGAAAATCTCACCAAACAAAATGTCATGATTTTATCGAAATGCAATTAATGAAATTGTTTTCTAATTTTTTTAATAACAAAATTGTGTAAAATGTCAAAATCATACATAAAAAACTGTACAATTTTTATTGTTTAAAAATTTGTATTTAGTAACGCACGGATGTTATCGTTTTTTTGTTTATGGATGCACAACAAGTTTCTTATTTTTTTTTATTTGAATATTGAATAAAAAAAATTTATATTTATCTGTAGCGATGATCTGATTTAAATTTATATTTTACAAGTGTGAACACAATATATTTAGAGATTTTGTTACGCTCCCCAGTTATAGACAATCGCTAGACAACAATCTGTCAACTTGACTACTGTCTGAAAAAAGTCAGTTTTAAATTAAAGTGAGTCTGTCTGAAACTGCTTACGCGTGTCTTTTCCTATAAAAATAAATGTGGGGTTAAAACCACACTTTAAATGCCCATTTTGATGGTGATTTTTTTCTTTTTATAATTTTTATATTATTTAAATATTTATTTATTTTTCTGCTTTCATTGAATGTTTTAATCTATTTGAGGCCATCGGATTTCAAATGTTTTTACTCTTCTTCATCTGATAAGGAGCAATTTATTTTACATATTTAATTGTTGCCTTTGCCCAGTCTTCTTCTTTTTATCTTATCGCACAAGTACAAACACACATTCCCCAAACTAATTATAAAAGTTTGACAACTGCCACCTTGCTTGGATAACGGTCCTAAACTTGTTCAATTAAATGTAAAATTTTAACTATTTGTCTTTGATAATTCAAGCGTTGATAATTGATTTTTTTTTTTTTGATTTTCTAAGAAATGATTTTTGACTGTAAAAAATTTTTTGTTAAAAACAAGAAAATAATAATAAAAATTAAAAAAACATATAAAAATGCGTTGCCTTAAAATGCGACTTTTATCCCAATATAATTCTCGGAAAGAATTTTTCGAAGTTATGACAAATACTTGGATTATTAAATTTTAATATCATTTTCTATCAACTACTGAATAGAAACTGTTTAAGAGTAATCTAGCTTATCCATCTTATTAAAAACAAATCAAAAATCTTAAGTATATATGTATAACTCTCCTAAATATTCTTAGATATTTATGTATGGATCTAATAAAAATTCTTAACATATTTTGGCGCTAAACAAGTAAATTACTTAAATAACACAGAAAAAACTTGAGCTAAACTATTAACCATTTTTTGTAAAGTCATTTGTACTTGAATGTATTTTTAAATCTTTTAAAATCTTTTTAAATTTTCAAAAATCAATCTACGATGGCTTGTACCAAAAATATTTATTATATTTACGATTTTAGTTGTTAGTGCCAATACAACAATAAAATAGTTGTAATTACAATTTGCTCGTTAATATGACAATCAGTTTGTCGCAATATTTTTCTGTGAAAGAAAACTTTTAAATTTGCCAACAGAAAAAAATTGTTTGGACTGATTTACAATAAACTATCGCTAAAGAATTTTAATTTTTTAGAACAAAAACCATACAAAAAATGTAGCCAACTCGCAACGACATTGGACTCAGGGCAAAAGGATACACCTTGTTCGTCACGTCTGCGGTAGACAAGGAAAGAATGTGTATTCTAGTAAAAAATGAGCTCAGTTTTAAAATGTCTAATCCCTTTAGCTCTGGTGACGTAACCGTCGTTTTAGGAGAGGTCTAGAGCGAGCCAACGTTGGCACTGGCCTCGGTGTGTAGGCCATATGAGGCTGCGGATCCACCGGATTTGAAAGTGCAAGGGCTGGTTGGGCATGCAAGAGGACGAAAATGGAATCTGGTGCTCGGCTGCGATGCAAATGCACACCCCACTCAATGGGGAAGCAGGGACATCAATAAGAGAGGTAAGTCAGTACATAATTTCATAACTGGCAACTATCTTTATACATGTAATAGGGGTAACATGCCGACATTCAGGAATAGGGATATGGAGTCAGTTATAGATCTCACGCTCACCAATGTAGGCAGGGCGTTTGTAGGGAAATGGGGGGTTTCGAATGACTATTCCTTCTCGGACCATAGCAGAATCACCTTTATTTTGAACTTCGAGGGGCCCAGGAAGGCTTCCTATAGGAACCCGAAAAGTACGGACTGGGGGATCTTCAGGGAGGGCTTTTCGTTGAGGCTAGGCGATATAAACTTTGTGAGGTATCGCACAGGGAGTAAGAAAGAGTGGTGAACTTGTTCACTGTTTCGATGAGGGAGAGATTTGAAGGGGAACAGGCAGGCTGGTGGACCAGGGAGCTCAGGAAGCAACGGACCATGGTGAGAAGGCTGTTCAATAAGGCAAAGCTCACGAGGAACGATACGGATTGGGAAAGGTATAGGGTATCTTTCAATAAGTACAAGGGTGATCTCAGGAGGGCGAATAAGGATTCATGGGCGAAGTACTGTGAGTCTATTGATTTCGTGAACGAGATGTCAAGATTCAAGAGAATACTATCCGAGGGTTCTAGCGGACTTGGAAACATTCATTAGAGAACGGATGGCTCGTGGGCGGAGTCTAGCTCGGAGATCCTTGAGTAGTTGATGAGTATCCACTTCCCAGGGTGCAGGGAACCAGCTGCAAAAGAGCTATACGGTGGCGTGTTTGAACGTCCCGGGGGGATAGCGGACATGACAGGGGTGGCAGAGGACCTTGTAACGCTTAAAAATGTAAAATGGGCGGTGGATACCTTCCAGCCCTATAAGTCACCGGGACTGCACGGTATTTACCCGTGTATGCTACAGAATCTTTCGACACAGAGATTGCTACTCCTAACGAGGGTGTTTGCTGCTACAGGTTGTACAGGAAAGAGTACACACTAGGTGCGTTTTTGGACATTGAGGGGCCTTTAACAATGTTTCGATGGAGGCCATTGGAAACGCACTGAGGGAAGTAGGAGCTCAGGGCATCCTTATTAAGTGAATATATTCTTCGCTTGGTAGCAGAATAATCAACTCTGAGTGGGAAAATGAACGTCTGAAAAGAGGTGCAGTTAGGGGAATGCCACAGGGAGGGGTATTGGATTTTTGTAGTCAACGGGATATTAAGACGGTTTGACTCAAAGGGAATCAAAGTAGTGGCTTATGCGGCCGGCAACATGACAACATCATGGTTTTGGTGACGGGGAAATTTGTCTCCACTACGAGCGAGATAATGCAGATTGCACTGTCCGACTTGTCTGTTTGGGCCAGGAAGTAGGGACTGGGAGTAAGCTCAGGGAAGACAGAGCTTGTTCTCTTTACCAGGAAGTACAAGGTGGCAGAGTTTGAGCTGCCAGAGCTTGACGGGGTTTAGCTGGAACTAGCGGATAGGGCCACGTATCTGAGTATCGTCCTGGATGGCAAGTTATCTTGGAGGGCGGACGCAGAGGAGAGGGTTAGGAAGGCTCTTAATGCCTATTATGCCTGTAAAAACACCATAGGTAGGAACTGGGGGTTGCAACCGGTTATGGTGAATTGGATTTACACATCCGTTGTAAGACCAGTTCTTACGTACGGTTGCCTTGTATGGTGGAGAGCCCTGGAAAGGGGTGACATAGGAAGGCTCTTGACAAAGGTTCAGAGATGTGCGGTACTAGGCATTACAGGGCCCAGGAAAAGTACACCACAGGCAGCGCTGGATAGCATTCGACATCTTCTTCCCATCGAGGATTTTGTTGCTAGAATGGCGGCCAGGAGCTTGCTTAGAGTTTGTGAGTCAGGTATGCGTGGGGTATGTTCGGATGGACATGCCGCCATTTTGGAAAGGTTCGGGGATAGTCGACTCCTGGGGATGATGGAATACATGATAGCGAAACTTGGCTTTGGGATCCTGCCCCAAGTAGTGTTTCCTATTAGGGAGACATTGAAGGGATCAGAAAAGCTGTATGAGGGGTGTGCAGTCCTTACTGACGGCTCGAAGATGGAGGTAGGCACCGGGGCTGGTGTCTTTATAATGGACACTGGGGAAGGAAGGTCTTATAAACTTCGGGACAAGTGCAGCATTTTCCAGACCGAAATTCTGGCGGTGATGAAGGCTGCGGAATTGTTAGGGGAGAATGCGGATAGGAGAGATGACGTGACAATCTACGTTGATAGTCAGGGCGCGCTTAAGGCTATAGAGGGACATTATGTCAGGGGTAGACTCTTGGGCGACTGCAGACATGCTCTTAGAGCGATCATGGGGACACGCAGGGTCAGGCTCTGCTGGGTTCCGGATCATTATGAAGTTTCCGGCAACGAAATTACCGATGAACTGGCAAGGAAGGGATCGGCCCGGGATATTGAACTTAGTTGTGAGCCAAAGAGGCCACCACTGAGTTTCTTTTATGGATGATAGGGACTTGGATAATGGACAAGGTGTGCCAAACCTGGAGAGACAGGGCTGATTGCAGGATCTCTAGACTTTAATGGCCCAGGCTGGACAGGATGGGCACTGACCTGCTGCTCAAGGAGAGCAGGGGGGCTCTGAGGTGCATTATTGGGACTCTCACAGGGCATTGCGATGTGAGATATAGGACGAACAAATAAGACAGGAACTCTCCAGATTTCTGCAGGGTATGCGGGAACGAGAAGGGACGGTTTAACTCCTTGTCTGCCACTGCCCTGGGCTGCAGATTCGCCGACAGAGGTGGTTTGGAGGACGCTTCTTAGATGGACTTGGTGAGGTCCCTGGCAGTGGGCTGGGGAGCATCATAGGTTTCATTAAGGGGGTTGGGTGGCTGGGCAGATAGGTGATTCAGGTCCTATGACTTTCTGAGACATCTTGCGTACGGGACTGTTGCTTTCTTTATCCTTATCCTTATCTATAAAATGCTTGACTTACTTTATTTTTCTTCTTGACTTTTCTGAAGGGCCATTGTGAAGGGCCTGATGGCCTCCGAGTGGAGGTGGCGAGTTAGACTCGCCACTACCCTTCGTAACCTAACCTAACACTCGGTATGAATTGTTTCTGGCATAAAATGTGTGCTTGTATAAAGCTTGTGTGTGTACTAGTGTCTTTTTATTTTAGTGTTGCCATTAACTCAATTTTTTTTTTAAAAGTGACTTATGCCACTTTCAAAATAAACGGCTCATATGTATGTATTGGTTTTGTGCTGATAGTGCGGTATTAAGGCTGGTTGAAAAATTACGCCAACAAATAACCATACTCTTAACCTCTTTGGCCTACAAACAGTCATTTTGCTCTGTCAGAATTAGTCTTATGTGTAAAGGGCCAATTAAAGGATCTATTAGCGATACTAGTAACAATAAATTGATAAAAAAAATTAAATTCGTTAGAAAATAATTCAGAAATATCCAATCGGAAACGTGAACAAAATCGAAAACATGAACACCCGTGGTAAAAATTAGTTCACGTTTCCGCGAGTTCACTGTATTAATAATTTTTTTTAATAACTTCTCTAACTAAAAAAAATTAAAGTGAGCAATTAATGGCAATATTAGTGGTGTAATTATAAGCAGAAACCAGGGTTGCATTTTTTATAAATTTTTAACTGACCGTTACAAAATATTATGATTTTGGCTACTAAAATGATACACAAAATTGGAAGTTATATTTTTTCAGTCCCTTATGTTGCATTCGCACTTGAACTTTTAATTTCAATAACTCGAAAAACGGTGCTTTCTTTTAAAACCTGATCACAAAATATATTTTGGCCAGTGTGTGCCGCTGCTACATTGCCCTTTATTTAAATGTAAACATAAGGTTTAGTTGTGTAACCAGTCGAAAAGAAACTATAACCCGCTTTGAAGTATTAATCCCAGATAGTGCCAAAGTATGGGCCGATTACAATTAAATTTTGTTGACATAAGAAAGTTATAATTAATTAAGTTCATGCAGCTATTAGGACAATAAAAAAAGAAGGGATTCCAATAGATTTATCAAATATTAAAAAAAAAACACGTACTAAGAAATCTTCTGTCAAATGACAAAATAAAGCCTAAAGCATAAGCACAAACTTAATTAAAGAATACCAAAACAATATTTAAAAGCTTCATATGCATTTTTAAGTATTAACGGTTATTCAAAATAGTTGCCTTTGTTTTTAACTTTATGACTTAAAGCTGACTTAATTATAACCAGAAGAGACTTTTCATTTTTGTTTTAATGTGGTTAAAAGAAACGGCTGCCAATTTTAACCGCAGCAAAAAAGAAAACAATTTTGAATAGAAAAAAGCTACAATATTTGTTGTTACCTTATTTTGCAAACCTACAATTTAAACGCACAAAAGTAAAAGATCTTGTGGTTTTAAGAACAAAAACCCAAAAAAAATTGTTTAAAACAACTAAACAGCTAAACAGTTTTTGTTGTAGTTTGTAACAGTTTTGTTTAGTTGTTATTGTGCTTTTAAGAAAAACTAAAGGAACTGAGACATTCAGTCTGTGCATCAATTTAATAATGTACATGGTCTCTGCTAGCCTAAGTTTGTGCCAGGCTTGCCATTTCAGCACTGTTGTTCTTGTTTAGCACCAAAGACTTCTAAACAACCCAGCAAAACCTTTGTTTACCTGGTAAGTTAGTAAGTAATATTGAAGGTGAACAAGCACGAGTTACCTTTTGGCTGAAGAACTAGTAATTTTCGTTTGAGGTGTCCCAAAATTCACGACCTCTGTATACAAATGTGTTTACAAAAATCAGTCTAACAACTAGATACCAATGATTAACTAAACGAACTAAATAAAAATTTAAGGATTTAATAACAAAAACATGCTATAAAGCCTGTTTCCTAATCCTTTTTTGCATATGTATGCCTACAAATGTCATTATTAACGCACCTACCAACAGGTAGTTTTTTTGTCGAAACGAACTTATTACCTTGTAACCTATGAAGTAATGACAGCTCATTAGTCAATTTAAAAAAAATTTCGCTGAAAAGTGTTAAAAAGTGTTAAAATAATTGTGTGAAAAAAGCCGTAATGTCAACTTCACTTGATTTTTTACATTGAAAGCAAAGCATTTAGCACTTTTATAGTTCCATATTATGGCAACACTGGTATGTCCGCTTCTGGCGCAGAAATTCTAAAGATGAAGGTGGAGGAGGAAACAGAAAACGTTAAAACAAAATGCACTTTAGGATGCACCTTAGTTTCGTTGTTGATGGTTTATGTTCATGTATTTCTGATTATGCTTTTGGTTGTTGTTTTTATTTGTTAATGTTTGTTGTTTAGTATTTTGTTGTAGTTTATGAATCAGTCAAAGATATGAACACACAAAATGTCATGTAATATTTTTTTTAAGTTTGTTTTGTTTTTCCATTTTGTATGATGATTGTCTTGACTGTTGTTACTATTTTTGCCAGGCTTACGGTTTGCTAAAGAGGTTAGGCTTTTGTTTAATAGCATCATCTGTGAAAAAGACAAAAATGAGACAAGAAAAAAAGTTTAAACCAATAAAAAAACCTACAGAAAACGCAACAGATATCAGAGGAAGTTGATATGGCAACTTGATGCATATGTTTGTGAGTTCGTAGTTCCAGGAAAAAAAATAAACTTTAGTCAAAAAACAAACAAAAGGGTTATACCTAAAGTTCCCAATTCAAAAAAGTAATTTAGTTATACTTTAGTTCCAGAAGTCAAAATCGTTTATTTTTTGTATTTTTTTTTTTTTTGGATAATCAATACTTAAAGGTAGTTACTCAATACTTTCAGAGTTGCACCTTTAAGCTTAATTAAGCAATGATGTGGCAACGCTACAAGAAGCAATGCAGATCCGGAAATTTCCTCTCAAAAACTTGTATAGAAACAAAGCAAACCATGGCAAACGCTGGTAAGCACATTGTTTTATTTTGAAAACGAAAATAAATAATTATTAAGGGTAAAAACCAAACCTAAATTTTCATACATTTAACATATAAAAAATTATTGACAGACTTAAGTTTAAGTTCTCAAATTAAAACAAGTAAGAGCGCTTTATTCGGTTGTGCCGAGTCTTGTATACCCTTCACATTAGTCTTTTTGTATACCAAATCATCTGCTCTAGCCGAGATATCTCGTTCTGCAAATATTGCAATAAAAATACTTTGTGCCGGGCTTAAGGTCGATAACTATCTTAGTTTTTGAACTTCACTAAAATTTTTGTTTTCATAAGCGATGCTACTTTCGGGCTCCTATCCAACAAACTTTTCTTTTATATAAAAAAATCATAAAGAAGGTTTAAGGTCGCCAGCTCTAATGGCTATCAAATCTTTTTAATCAAAAATTTCACATCAATTTTTTATTTTTATCAGGGCTTCCGCTTCCACCTCCGTCCCTTCCTTAACCCTTATTCTCCCGGTTAAAGAAATACACACCCAAATGTTATAATACCTTATTTACTCTATAAATATGATCTCTTTTATATGTTTTAAAAACCAAAATTGACTTTCGTGGTTTAGATTTTGAGCAAATGGGTGTCGTCATATGACGACGCTAGTATAATATAGGTACAAATTAGTGAATGTAATGGTTTGTTTTAAAACATTTATTTTTTCTTCAATTCACTTATTAAATAAACAAAAGAAATAAAAAACAATAAAATATGCCAAACTATGAGTAAAAGGCACATTATTTTTAACACGTTTGAACAAGCAATAGGCCTTTATCACATTTCTTGCATTCTGTTCTTACAGTTGATTTGCATTTGCCACCCACACATCGTCTTTGCTTATTATTTTTTGTTCTTTGCACGTAGTGCATAAGTCTGGCATATCTCATGGAATCAGCTCCAGGTTTTACTTTTGATGTTATTCCAGGACCTTTTGGAGCATTATTCTCCAGCTGTATACAGAAACTTTCAAAATTCCTAAAAATGTTCTAAGTTCCTTTTTGTTAAACTTTACGTCTGGCCAATTTTTGGATAGGCAATATTTAGTACTTTGGGATATCATAAGATCAATCATCAAAAAAATAAAATACTGGACAGCCGTCATGCTTTCATCATATTCGGTTACAGGTGCATTGAACTGGACTTTGCAAAGTTTTTCCTTCTAGTTTCTAAATAATTTTATTTGCACTTTTTTATTATTTTTTTTCTTTTCGCGTCTTTCTGCAAACAGTTGTCTAGTATTTTTTATTTCAGCAGGCACCAAAAGTTGATTACGAGAAAGCGTATTTATATAACTATCGCTTTCATCGCCTGAATCTTCATCAGTTAGGACATTAACTTCTGGAGGCTCAAGGTAAAAATTATTTGGCTCACCTTCTTCTTCCAAAACATCTAAAATTTTAGCTACGCTGAGAAACTTACTATAGAAAGTATAAAGAAAATAAAAAAACTAAGTGCTCATATTATCATAGTGTCGTCATATGACGACAACCAAATACAATCCCTAAAAACACAAGTTTTTTTAACAAGTCGAATAGCGGTTCTTTAAAAACCCACTCTAGTTATGTTGGTTTTTTATTTTTTTAGCTTTTAGGTTTCATAAGGACAATTAAAGATATTTTAAACACTTACCTTTTGTATGAACTCATATTTTTACACTTTTTCAAAAAACAATGAAATTAAAAAAATTACTGAGCACGAACAGTTTGCACTACAACTTTTAAGTAAATTTTTTTAAAAAATAGAATCAACGTTTAAGACACTTTTTTTGGTTTTGTTTGTTTTTGACAGAATATAACGGGTTTTCAATACATTTAATTTGTCTATGTTTCTGTCGTCATATGACGACACTAGGAGAATTCGGGTTAATTCAACTTTTTTTTCAAAACGTAAACATTGCGTCGCAATTACTTTCTGTAGAACATTTAAAGTCGATATGTGTTATAATTTTCAGGATCTAACTTTTCGAAAATTTTACAAAAATTGTTTATTTGCATAGCGGCTACCACTTCCCTTGCTTGTATCCAACACAATTTTTTCCGGATTGTAGGTACTGTTGCACGAATCATTTTTGAAGTCGACAGCTGTTATAGCTTAGAATATTTAGCGTTTTAAATATTTCTTCAAAATAGTTCATTTGTAACGGGGTAGGGTAGCCCCTGCTCTTACCCAACTAATTTGTTTCCAAAATGTGCGCATCACACTGGAACTTAATTGTTGCAGTTTTAAATTTACAAAATGAGTGCAGTTGTTGGCGGATACCACCTCCTCTGGCCCTATCTAAAAAAAAAATTTCCCCAATTTAAGTCTTCACTTTTAAATTATCTGTGAGTTTTGTTATAAAAGTGGCTATACCTTCTGCGATGACATTATAAGGAAACAAGTATTTTGTTCTGAAAAAAAGGACAATCGTATTGTTTTTCACATATCATAGTCGATAGTTAACCCGATTTTAAATTGCGATTGTCTCAGGGATACTTCTAAAAGCTAGACACCGAAACGCTTTTTGTGCAACTTTATTTAGCTCTGGGAACTTGGTTTCAACAGACACACAGATGGAAATGGCTATATCGACTTCTCTAATTTGAAATATTCACATACTTAATAATATTCTCTTTTTTTACAGATTTCGACTTCTTTCCTTTAAGATCTTAAATAGTTTCATTACATAATGGGACTACCCATATGTTTTTAAGCGACTGGCATGGACCAAACCTCATTTCATTTCCGGTCGTTTATTTAAGGCAAAAAATTAAAGTGAAATGTAAAAAACGTTGTTTACGTTTCGACTTTAGTTTACCTTTTACTGTATTCCATTGAAGATTACATACTTATTTATTTTTAAATTAAACACACGAGGCTTCTTCAGTTATATAGACACAGGAGAACATGATTTTCAACTACTGATAGGAAAATTATAAAATATTGTAAGTGTCCTTTTATCTAGGTAACAAAAGATGCAAGAATAGGTGCAGTAAGACAATATTAAAATACTTTTGCTTATTCAATATGCCAAGAGATTTTATTTTTGTCATCAAATTTTTTTTATATTTATATAATAAAAAATAATAATAGTTAAAAAAATAAAAAGCTTTAAACCTAAACATATTTAATAGTAATTACTAAAAAAAATAAATCCTTATCTATAGAAAAAAAAAGATTCTGTCTGACACAGTCCTCTCAGTTGGTGGCTAAAAGAAGGCGCGTGCTATTCGAACGTTGCTTTTGTCACAAAGAGTTGTTGTTTCGATTGAATTATAAAAGGGGAGAAGGGGATTTAAAAACAGTCATTGAAGATCTTAACAATCATACATGCATTCAAATAACATTTTATAGAACATTATAGAATGTTTACGTTATAAAATTATGTGGAAAAAAAAGCGCAAAATCTACACTCAAAAAATTATTACAGTAACTGGATGTAAGTTATTTATGAAGTATTCCGTAAAGTTGTTTTCAAATGAAAAAAAAAACAGTTAAATTTTAATACAATTTTTTTTAACTGATTTGAAGGGTTATTTAAAGCTTTAGCTAAACAAAAATACTGATTTTCAGTTAAAGTTATATTTGTCAGTTATTTTTTGGTAATATTTAACTTTGTGATTTTTATTTCTGATAATTTTTTTTGCTGTAAATGACAGATAATCTAGTAAATTTTAGACGAAAATGTCAGTTAATTTTTTGATTTCTGAATTTAAATGAAATATTTTGTTAATTTTAATGAATATCTTGTTGGATGGTTTTTAAATGAATATCCAGTTATTTTAAATAGATTTCCAGTTAGTATTACCTTAATAATTTTTTGAGTGTATATACCATAAAAGGCTATTGACCCAGATTGAGTTATTAAGTTAGCAAAGTGGTCAAAAAGTACTTTTTTATATTTCAAAATATTTCATTTAAATTCAGACATCAAAAAATTAACTGACATTTTCGTCTAAAATTTACTAGATTATCTGTCATTTACAGCAACACACGAAATATCAGAAAAAAAAATTTTTTTTTTTTTTTTCATATATTTTATTATTGAATCTTCGCTTAAGCGAACTAACAATAAGTATTCATATTTTAAAACTAAGTTATTAATACTAGTCCAGTCAGTACCAGACTAAAATTTAAGTTCTCATAATAAAGTTAATTAATTTTAAAAGTTTCATCTAAGAGCAATAGTATCCCTCCTTTTTAGGCGGGTGTGCCCACTATGTTTCAGGATGCTTCGAGCGAGCGGATTTGGATGTGTTTCCAACTTATTTAAATACTTGTCCACATAGTTTAGGATTTCGCTTTTTACTAGTGGAACTTCTAGATCCTTGTGGATGTTGCTGTTTTTGACATACCACGGAGCACCAGTTATCATTCTCAGAATTTTGTTTTGACGACGTTGTATTTTTTCTATATTAGAGGCGGAAGCAGTGCCCCATAATTGTATACCGTAGCACCAAATCGGTTTCAAAATCGAGTTGTAGAGTAGAAGTTTACAATCCAGACGTAGCACAGAGTTTCTATTAATTTGCCAGTGGATTTGAGCAGCTTTAAGTTTCATTTGAGTCAGCTTCGCATCTATATGAGGCTTCCATGTGAGGCGGCGATCTAGGTGAACACTAAGATATTTTGTCTCGGTTCGTTGAGGCACCATTTTATTGTTAATAGTGATTGGGGAGCACGTTTCTTTGCGTAAAGTAAAAGTTATGTGAGTACATTTTTGTTCATTTATTTTTATTCCCCATAACTTTGCCCATTTTTCAACTTGAGTTACGTGTTGCTGCAGTTGGTTCGAAGCCTCTTTAGTGTCTTTATGAATACTAAGGAAAGCAGTATCATCAGTAAATGTCGACGTGTGTGTAAAACTATTGGTTGGCATATCTGCTGTGTAAAGCAAGTACAGAACAGGATCTAGTATACTCCCTTGAGGTACACCAGCCCCTATTGGTTGGGAACAACTTATTTGGTTTCCCTCTTTGATCATAAATTGTCGGCCTGTTATATATTTTTCTAAAAGGTTGAAAATATTAGCTGAAAGGTTGAGCTTTAGTTTGTTCAGAAGGCCTTCATGCCATACTTTGTCGAAAGCTTGTGAGACATCGATAAAAAGCCCGGAGCAGTACTTCTTTTTCTCAAAGGCTTTTCTTATAACCTGCACCAACCTGTGAGTTTGTTCAATGGTACTATGTTGACTTCTAAAGCCAAATTGGTGATCTAGAATGCAGTTGTTTTCATTCAGGATCGAAGTCAGCTTGTTCTTAAGCAACTTTTCGAACAATCTTGACATTGTGGGTAACAAACTTTTAGGCCTATAAGACTCTACCTTTGAAGGATCTTTGCCAGGCTTAGGAATCATCTTTACTAAGGCAATTTTCCATACAGGCGGGAAGTGTTCAAGCCGAGTTATTGCATTAAAAATAAAAAGAAATATTCTTTTTGCCGTAAAAGGTAGCTCTAGGAGCATTTTGTTGCTTATATTATCAACGCCAGGAGCTTTTTTACCATTTAGGTTAGCAATAGCCTGTACAACATCTGTAAATCGGAAACGTATTTCTGAAGAACGTCTAGCAACAACTGGTGGTAATTCCCTTACGTCTGTGCAAGTATTGGGAGTGAAGACGTTTTTGAAATGATTTGCGAACAGATCACATTTTTCTTCTTTTTCTTTTAGGACGTCTGGCTGATCGCCATAGGGAATAATTTGTCTGAGGAGTCGCGTCTTTAAAGTACTCTTTAAGTGAAGCTATTCTGTGGACCTCCAGCAAGCTTTTTAATTTGTTAGTACATTCTTTCAGCTTAGATTTAAGTTGGGGCGATCTGTTCTTTTGCCATTCTCTTCGGAATCTCCTTTTTTCAGATAAAAGTTTTCCCACATCGTCAGAAAAAATTTTGCTGTACTTGACCTGACGATAGGTTGAAGACGCATGTTCAACGGCCTTTTTAATGTTTTCATTTAGGACGTTCAGACAATCATCGATGTCTCCGAGAGTTTTTAGCGGTTGGTTCTCCGAGCAATGGGCGCTAATGTATTTTTTATATTTCAACTAATTTATTCTTTTAGATAGGAAAAACTCACTAGATGCTAGAAAAAAATAACAAAGTTAAATATTACTATTACGGAATACTTCCTAAATAACTAACAGTCAGTTACTGTAATAATTTTTTAAGTGTACATATCTAGAGTCATAAGTTAAAAAAGTGTGAAAAAGTACCTTCTGCCAAAATTTCTGACTTCCGACCTAAAGTTCATCAGTTTCATATTACATAATCCCATAAAATGGGGAAAGTACCAAAAATGTAAAAAAAGTACTTTTTCTCCATCAAGTTGAGTTCTGGCCTTAATGGTCATTTATAGCCCTGTTTTTCAATTATGTTTCTTAAAATCTCAAAAAAATTCAAAAGCTTACCTCAAAATAAAGTAACAGATATAATAATAACCCTTTTAAGGCCCTAAGTGCAAAAAAATTTTTTTAGAAAGGACAAAAATATGCTCATATTTTTTGAGATCTATCGAGCACAATTTGGTTTTATTTCTAATTTTTTTAAGTTAGAAAGTGACAACCTGCAGCAAGGAAGTATCGAAATATAGTTTTAACCCAACCTTACTCCTAAGGGTCTAATATTTCAAAAAGTTAGCAAAAGCTAGTCCATGATCTCTCAAACCTGACGAATGCAGTAAAAATTCATGTCTTTATTAATTGATTCAGAAGTTAAAAAAGAATCAGTGTCAAAATATAGTTTTTATCTTGTTCATATTTTCAAAAGCGTAACTCTTTCACAGGTTGCTTCTACTTTTCTCGTTTCGAAATTTAAAAAATGGGAATAAGCAGTATTAAAATACAGCTTTTTAGCTTTTTACCAGAAAGAGCATTTGGGGAAATAAATATTTCCAATATTTTTTTTACCTTCTCGAAATTTTGCACAAATGCTCATTCATTCTTATGCCAAAACTATTATACTGAATACAAATATTGACCGGCTGGACCGACTATAACTTTTCTGCTTGTTTTTATTGTACTTTCATGTTTAAGAAAACTCAAATTTGAATATTCGGCACTATACTTTATATTCAACTTTAAATAAGTCTGCTAAAAATTGTAACATATTGAAGTATACCTAATAATAATTGCAATAAAATCCTAAGTTCTTTTAACCCGGAAACCCTTAGAGCGGTAGTTGTTTTGATTTGCTTTGAACTACTTTACCCTCCATATAGTAATAAGTGTATTATCAGTTAGTCATTTCTTTTATAGCTTCTTCAATATTTATTTGCAAACCCATAAAATGTTACCAAAACATAAGCCAAAAACTATGATAACGCATATTTTAGGACGAAATCCATAATTAAATTTCTTTTATATCTCAGTTATTTGATTAAAGTCTGTTTTAATATTTACATTTTGAAATTAACTAAGCTGGTTTGGATCACAAGGGAAACCAAACGAGCAATATTATGGGCTTATTAAAATCGTCATAGCTAATAGGTGCGCTGCATTTAGCTATGACGATTTTAATAAGCCCCTAATATTGCTTTTAACTTTAATTATTATCGCGGCTGCACAGGTGTAACTTTAAACCAAATTAACAATTATAGCTATTAAATTGACCAAAAAGACAACTACTTAAATACAGACTTATATACTTGACTTTACAGTACTTATCCAAACAAATGAAGGTTAATTAAATTACAATAACATTTATAATTTGTTTATTCGAAAAGTGGTGGTTACATTTTATAATCTCTGTAAGCCATTAACTTTTTACACCTTGATTTTTTCTAATTGTCATAATTCGTTTGTAGCTGGATTCTTAAAAAACTGTATTCATAGAGTGAGTAATGAAATAATGACAATAAAAATGAATAGCCTTATTCATAAAAGTCGTTTTTGTTTTTTACGAATAAGGCGTTTAATTTGTTTGCTTTTATGTATTGATACGATTATCATCGATTTAAAAAATTAATATTTTATGTTTGTGCTCGTGCTTTTACTTAAATATTCGCTTCTTTTTTTAATAGAAAAATATAAAAAAATTTAAAACTCACTCAGGAATATATCGTCAACCTAAAAGCAAAAGATCGAAGCTTTTAAATACAGTTGTTCATATGCTCTCGTCCTTCATTCACCAGTTAAAGATTTTTTTCGTGCTTTGAGGAAAATTGTTTAAAACTGAGATTTGTTGACAGTCAGTATGGGTTTGTCCCGTATATCTTTGAAAAGTGAAAAGCCAAACCCTAAGGTAAGGTAAATCGATGGAAACAAAACGACCTCTTAAAAATTTATCATATTTATTATGTATAGTGACCTCAGATGATGTACTTAATTGTTAAACTAAAATTTGTCTTTTAATATGATTTGAGATTTTGATTTTTTATTTATGTTTGTTTTTTTATCTGTAAACATTTGATTCATTGCTTAATTTGATTGATTGAATTTAGGTGTTTATTTTATTAACTATTTTGGTTGTTGTTTTTTCAACCATGTGTATATGAAATAAAATGATAAAAGGTGTTTTTTTGGAATGAATATAAAGCAACAAAATAACAACGACAACAAGAATTAGGCGCAGTCATTCCCAATCATGTTATACCGGAACTTGCCTGTACATGTACTTATGTACACATATTGAGTTTATCGCTTCATATGTTACACATAATCCTACACAGGAAGAAAAAACACATTTTAAAATCAAAAATTATATTCTTGAATTTATCCAAAATCGTACTTAAAATTTTAGCTTCTCTTAAATAAAGTATATTTGCGATTACTTCAAAACATCAAGCAAAAAAAACTTGTTTTCCTGTTGCAGTTCGGAGAGCACCAGGTTCAAATTCCAGCTACGAAAAAAATGTTTAATTAATATAAAAAATACCTATAAAATAAAAATGGTATGTATATAAAATGCTTCTTCTTTAATATGGATCCGTAATTTAAAAAAAATACTTTAAATTTTTTTGTGAAATCAATCCATTTTACGCATAAATCAATTTTTTTATCTTCCAAGTACGGTAGAAGAAAGAAATTCATACTGGATAAAACGTACTTGGTTTAAGAAATTTCGTACTTGGTTTAGGAAAATCTGTACTCAAACTAATTGAGACACCGCTACTGCTTGATTTAATTAAAGGTTACATGGTTTATATTTTGCGTAAATTTTAAAAACCTTTGAGTAATACTACTTACTATATGTCATTTTTTGGTAGCAGAAAAATTGCATTGTGACGGTTGTGACCCTACACCTTTGAATATATTATATGTGAATATATAATAAAGTTGACCCCCTTAGTAGTATCCGTTTGTTTTGTGGCAACAGTCTCTATATTTACTAAAATATATGGGGATATATGCCTAGATTCTGTCCTCAAAAACTGAGAAATCACTGTGTTTTGCTAATATCTCAGTCAGTGGATAACGGTTCCTGCTGATTTTGAATGTCGATTATTTCATGAATATTTTTGCGAGACAAATATAGCAACTTTTCTATCAATAAGAATCCAAAAAAAAGGCGTCACAAGTGAAATTGGTAAATAATTGAAATGGAATGATAAACCGATTTATACCCTTTTCAGTAAAAATTTAAAAAAGCACGTTATGCCTGCCTAAACCATCTTTTACCTCAATAAAGCTCCGTAGCTGCCAAATGCAATTTAAATTATGTTTCTGTCTTCATTGGTTCAAAAGCATAAAAAAGTATCCAATAATTACTAAAATATAATTTCTACCCTTTTTTAACCCTTAAGGTTCCAAATTTAAAAAAGCAATATTCGAAACGTGCTCATATTTTTTCAAGAACTCAATTAATTAAAATTTTTCTATATTAATTTAGTAAGAAGTTACAAAAATACCTAAAAGTACAATTATGCACAAACAGATGTGGACATTTTTTGAACAAAACATGAATTTTGCTTGCATATTGATGTTGTAATTTTAGCACTTTTAATTTAGCGCGTTTTCACTTTCAATAGCTTGTAATGAAAATTTTTGGCACTTTTCGTTAAGGTGACCAGCCCGCTTTTATTTCAAAAGGTTGGCTGTTTACACCTTTGGGCTGTACGATGATGAGTCACCCAGTAAGTATGGAACAAGGTGGGCCAAAAGAAGTCATCCGGTGTTGTTAGGCTCTCATTTTGTTTCTAAATGAAAAACTTCGATTCTGTTTTTTTATATGTTTATTTGAACCTTTAGAGTGTTATTGGTCAAGTTGAGAAGATGATATGGGCTGAATGGGCGTTGTCACAATTGATTGATCCACGGGCTCATTTTAAGGCATTTTTCATCACTTCGGCGAGAACTTCGGGCGACAGATTCTCACACTTGTGTCGAATGTTACGCTTGAGGAGTTTTAAGGTATCAGGCTTGTTCACGTTAAAACGGGGTTTCAAAAAACCCCATAAAAAAGTTTGGAGCGGTTAAATCAGGCAATCTTTCGGGCCAATTTTAGTCGTCAAAACGAAAGATAAGGCGACCCAGAAACGCCACCTTCAGAATATCAGTCGTGGCTCACGCAGTGTTTGCTGTTGCTCCGTCCTGTTGGAACCGCATATCCTCCAGCCCTAATTCGTTCAATTGCGGAAGAAAAAAACTCGGCTTACATGGCTCTGTAGCACGCACCGTCCACTGTTGTCGTTTGACTAGCGTCGTCCTATAACAAAAATTGTCCGATGACACCTCCAGCGTGAACAACGCACCATGCAGTCACTTTGATCGCGTGTAATGGCTCCCCGTGCATCACTCGTTGATTTTCGGTGCACCAGAAGCGATAGTTTTTCTTGTTCACGTATCCGCTGAGGTGAAAATGAGCCTCATCGCTCATTATAATTTTGGTCGGAAAATCATCCACTTCGGCCTAGATACGTTAATTCTTCGTTCTAGAAGAGTGTATCGAACACTTGTACTCTACATCTGTCTTATTCACAAATGTTAAACAGATATGACATTGGCCGCCATTTGCAAAAAATAAGAGCATCTTCCAATATGGTGATTTCTTCTGGCCCACCTTGTATCTATTGGAAGGTGTAGACCAACAGTCAGTCGACTTTGACCGGCTATACATTATTTTGTTAATATTTTTAAATATTAAACAACACAATTTTTAAATTATTTAGGATTTAATCCCAATTTTCTTGTTAATTTATAGGGTTTGTTGTTGGTTAAGTTTGTCTATATGCATTTCATTGGTTCTTACACCAAATCATCAGTAGACTTCAACCACCCAAATTCTTAAAAAACTCATGAATATTTTCTGTCTTTATATACTAACCTCATCAAACAAAATGAGAATTACTATAAAAAACCAAAACGTTCAAGTTTTTTTAAGAATCCAACAAACCATTATTCGCTTTTCGCTTGTTTTGATTTTCTTGGATTCTTAAAAAAACTTGAACGTTTTGGTTTTTTAGAGTAATTCTCATTTTGTTTGATGAGGTTAGTATATAAAGACAGAAAATATTCATGAGTTTTTTAAGAATTTGGGTGGTTGAAGTCTACTGATGATTTGGTGTAAGAACCAATGAAATGCATATAGACAAACTTAACCAACAACAAACCCTATAAATTAACAAGAAAATTGGGATTAAATCCTAAATAATTTAAAAATTGTGTTGTTTAACAACAAGGTTTTGTTTTCGGTTGCCCCTCAATACATTTAGTAATAACCAATGGTTATTCAAATGTAAGGGGAAAAAGAAAATCAAAACAAGCGAAAAGCGAATAATGGTTTGTTGGATTCTTAAAAAAACTTGAACGTTTTGGTTTTTTATAGTAATTCTCATTTTGTTTGATGAGGTTAGTATATAAAGACAGAAAATATTCATGAGTTTTTTAAGAATTTGGGTGGTTGAAGTCTACTGATGATTTGGTGTAAGAACCAATGAAATGCATATAGACAAACTTAACCAACAACAAACCCTATAAATTAACAAGAAAATTGGGATTAAATCCTAAATAATTTAAAAATTGTGTTGTTTAACAACAAGGTTTTGTTTTCGGTTGCCCCTCAATACATTTAGTAATAACCAATGGTTATTCAAATGTAAGGGGAAAAAGAAAATCAAAACAAGCGAAAAGCGAATAATGGTTTGTTGGATTCTTAAAAAAACTTGAACGTTTTGGTTTTTTATAGTAATTCTCATTTTGTTTGATGAGGTTAGTATATAAAGACAGAAAATATTCATGAGTTTTTTAAGAATTTGGGTGGTTGAAGTCTACTGATGATTTGGTGTAAGAACCAATGAAATGCATATAGACAAACTTAACCAACAACAAACCCTATAAATTAACAAGAAAATTGGGATTAAATCCTAAATAATTTAAAAATTGTGTTGTTTAACAACAAGGTTTTGTTTTCGGTTGCCCCTCAATACATTTAGTAATAACCAATGGTTATTCAAATGTAAGGGGAAAAAGAAAATCAAAACAAGCGAAAAGCGAATAATGGTTTGTTGGATTCTTAAAAAAATTTGAACGTTTTGGTTTTTTATAGTAATTCTCATTTTGTTTGATGAGGTTAGTATATAAAGACAGAAAATATTCATGAGTTTTTTAAGAATTTGGGTGGTTGAAGTCTACTGATGATTTGGTGTAAGAACCAATGAAATGCATATAGACAAACTTAACCAACAACAAACCCTATAAATTAACAAGAAAATTGGGATTAAATCCTAAATAATTTAAAAATTGTGTTGTTTAACAACAAGGTTTTGTTTTCGGTTGCCCCTCAATACATTTAGTAATAACCAATGGTTATTCAAATGTAAGGGGAAAAAGAAAATCAAAACAAGCGAAAAGCGAATAATGGTTTGTTGGATTCTTAAAAAAACTTGAACGTTTTGGTTTTTTATAGTAATTCTCATTTTGTTTGATGAGGTTAGTATATAAAGACAGAAAATATTCATGAGTTTTTTAAGAATTTGGGTGGTTGAAGTCTACTGATGATTTGGTGTAAGAACCAATGAAATGCATATAGACAAACTTAACCAACAACAAACCCTATAAATTAACAAGAAAATTGGGATTAAATCCTAAATAATTTAAAAATTGTGTTGTTTAACAACAAGGTTTTGTTTTCGGTTGCCCCTCAATACATTTAGTAATAACCAATGGTTATTCAAATGTAAGGGGAAAAAGAAAATCAAAACAAGCGAAAAGCGAATAATGGTTTGTTGGATTCTTAAAAAAACTTGAACGTTTTGGTTTTTTATAGTAATTCTCATTTTGTTTGATGAGGTTAGTATATAAAGACAGAAAATATTCATGAGTTTTTTAAGAATTTGGGTGGTTGAAGTCTACTGATGATTTGGTGTAAGAACCAATGAAATGCATATAGACAAACTTAACCAACAACAAACCCTATAAATTAACAAGAAAATTGGGATTAAATCCTAAATAATTTAAAAATTGTGTTGTTTAACAACAAGGTTTTGTTTTCGGTTGCCCCTCAATACATTTAGTAATAACCAATGGTTATTCAAATGTAAGGGGAAAAAGAAAATCAAAACAAGCGAAAAGCGAATAATGGTTTGTTGGATTCTTAAAAAAACTTGAACGTTTTGGTTTTTTATAGTAATTCTCATTTTGTTTGATGAGGTTAGTATATAAAGACAGAAAATATTCATGAGTTTTTTAAGAATTTGGGTGGTTGAAGTCTACTGATGATTTGGTGTAAGAACCAATGAAATGCATATAGACAAACTTAACCAACAACAAACCCTATAAATTAACAAGAAAATTGGGATTAAATCCTAAATAATTTAAAAATTGTGTTGTTTAACAACAAGGTTTTGTTTTCGGTTGCCCCTCAATACATTTAGTAATAACCAATGGTTATTCAAATGTAAGGGGAAAAAGAAAATCAAAACAAGCGAAAAGCGAATAATGGTTTGTTGGATTCTTAAAAAAACTTGAACGTTTTGGTTTTTTATAGTAATTCTCATTTTGTTTGATGAGGTTAGTATATAAAGACAGAAAATATTCATGAGTTTTTTAAGAATTTGGGTGGTTGAAGTCTACTGATGATTTGGTGTAAGAACCAATGAAATGCATATAGACAAACTTAACCAACAACAAACCCTATAAATTAACAAGAAAATTGGGATTAAATCCTAAATAATTTAAAAATTGTGTTGTTTAACAACAAGGTTTTGTTTTCGGTTGCCCCTCAATACATTTAGTAATAACCAATGGTTATTCAAATGTAAGGGGAAAAAGAAAATCAAAACAAGCGAAAAGCGAATAATGGTTTGTTGGATTCTTAAAAAAACTTGAACGTTTTGGTTTTTTATAGTAATTCTCATTTTGTTTGATGAGGTTAGTATATAAAGACAGAAAATATTCATGAGTTTTTTAAGAATTTGGGTGGTTGAAGTCTACTGATGATTTGGTGTAAGAACCAATGAAATGCATATAGACAAACTTAACCAACAACAAACCCTATAAATTTTTAAATATTATTTAACTTTTTTTCAGAGGATTGTCTTTCGATTAGCTGTTGTCGTTTTTGTAGTTGAGGTTTGATGTGTTTTTTAGTTGAGCCATTTTCATATTCTTTGACAATTATTTTATTACTTAAGTCTCTAGCATTAAGCCTTTTCAATTTAACTCACCTTATCTGTCAGAGTGATGTTGCTGCAGTTATGACTTGTTAGGTTTCAGTTGTTTTAGGCTTTTGATTTTTTTTTCAAATTGGCCTAGATGCTTTACACATTCAATCAAAAAAAACTCCTTAAAAGAAGACTACGAAAAAGATTAATGGCAAACTTCCGTTTTATATGTAGCAGCAACAAAAATGACAACATCAAAAACAAGACCATAAAATAGAGTGTTTTTTTTAATGAGTGAATATTTAAATACAACTTTTATTGACAATTTTTAAGTGTTTTTTTCTGTTTAAGGCAAACGGATAAAAATATATATTTTTAAATAAGTTTAGCACTTGCGATCTTTGCACCCTTTCTTTTAGTGTTTTTGTCATTTTTTTAGGAGATTTAAATATAATTTGGTTTGTACTAGTTTGAGTTTGAGATTTTTTTTTCTATATTTTAAGAGACTGCCCACTATATTCGTTTGAAATTTAGCTGGTTTTTATTTTACATTTAAATAAATTTCTATGTTTTATGTTGCATTTTGAACTTGTAAAGATTTGTAGAAATAAAGTTTGGAGTATGACAAATATTGCCAATTTCTTAAAACAACAAAAGCTATTGTTGTGACAGTGCCACAGCATAAAATAGACATGTCACAAAAGTGCTTTAAGACAATTCTAAACAAGTCGTAAACATTAAAACTATTTTGTAAGGTAAGACAATGATTTAATTCTTTTTACAATTTACAAGTCCCTTTCAGTATAGTGTTACTGCTGTTTGCCTACAAATTTATATAAAGGATTAATGTCGCCGCGACGCGCCAACTAATTGACTAATTCACCATCCTAAACATTAAACGTTTAAAGTTGAAAGCATGAAGTTTTTAAAGTCGTTACCTCTCCCGATTTACAAGTTTCCTAATAAAGGGTTTACATACATGTGTACGTTATTCCTAAACCAGTAGTATTAAGTTTTTTATACAGACATCTTAAATCTAACTTTTAATTCGTACTAGATAGCTTATTACCAGGGCAACCAAAAATATGTGTTTAAAAAGGGATTTTATGCGCATAAAATATGCGGTAAAAAAAATTAAAAATATGCTTCAACAAACTAAAAGTATGTATATGCTTTAAAAATAAAAATTATATCAATTAAGACCTGGGAATCCGAAAAGGCAGCATTTGGAAAGAAAATGGAGTTAACGAAATAACGAATTAACATTGCCCAAAAATCCGGTAGAAAATAAACAAAGGGAAACTAAAATGATGTTAAATAATGTTTAAATAAACGGTTTAAAAACTATTCTAGTATAAATTTGTTGTCAAATTTAAACAAACTAGAATGGGATTCGCTTTAAAATAATTTTTTAAATAAAAAAAACGAAAGTTAACAAACGGTGACAATAAACACTCGAAAAATTTTTTGTTAAGTTTTTTGTTAATTTTATATTAAAAAATGCAAAATGGGTTATACAAAAAAAATATGCTCTAAAAGAAAAAATATGGCAAAACATGCTGTTATATGCAAATTATGCAAAAATATGTCTTAACAAATTGATGCCAAAATTTGGCGAAAGTTCTGAAACGGATGGCAATAATGATAGGTTTCGCGTTAAAATTCATATTTTAATAAAAAACAAAAACCTGCAAAAGGTGACAAAACACACTAAAAAAGGTTTCTAACATTTGTTTTTACTAAATATTTAAAATTCAATATATATTTAAAAAGGGGCTTATAAAAAATATATGCTCTTAAAGAAAAAATAGGCTGTTATATGCAAAATATCTGAAAACATGCCCTAAAAAATCGATGCCAAAATTTCGAAAAAGTTCTAAAACGGATAATAAACAAAAGTTAATGCGATGCAGAGAAAAAAAATATGATTTGGCATATTTTTGGTTTCCCTGCTTATAACATACTTTTTTACAGCTAATTACAAAACTTTTTTTTAGACAAACAAATAAGCGATTTTTAGACGCTTCGACCTTCTGTGCTTATTCTCCAATTTCTGACACCCAGTTTCGAGATCCTTTCTTCCACTTGATCCTTCCATTGGAGTTGTGGCATTTCCTTTTTGCCTGATCACATTTAGATGACACCCTTTTTGGAGCATTCTTACAAGGTGATAAATCCAATGTTAACGCTTATTTTGATACGCCTAACTATGTTAATGTCGGCAAATGGCTCACACAGCTCGAGATGCATACAGCACCGCTTTTTTTTCTCAAAGTAGATTGGCCCATAGATTTTTCGAAGAATTTTTCTCTCGAATACTTCTAGCATTGCTTTCGCAAGTTCATACGTTTCAGAGTAATATATAAGCAAGTGTAGTATCAGTGTCTTGTAGAGAGTAATTTTTGTCTGTCGGGTGGTTGCTTTGCTTTTAAACTGCTTACTTAGCTCAAAGTAGCATCTATTTGCCAATAATGTTTTGTTTAAAAAATTATGTTTTTGTTTTGCTTATAGTTATCTACAGCTGTAGCGCCCAGCTCATACCAATGGAGATTCTACAGAAGATGTAGCAGGCATGAAGAGCTTTCCTGACAATCTTCTTTGCATTTTCTCTCCAGGATAATTTTTATTCGGGACAATACCTTCATATATAACTAACAGTTCCTACTGGCGTTATCTCAACTCAATCAAGAAAAATTGACTCAAAGTTCACCACCTAGTACATTCTGGACAAGAGCACTAGTTCTGTGTTCTTTTGGTTTGTGTCGAGTTCTCAGACAATAGATGTGATAATGTAGCATTTATGCTATTCACTCGTCATCGATAAGAATTTGTATTCCCTTTAAATCTAAGTACCTTAATACTTTGTTGACAATTAAGATCCACAGGAGTGCTAAACAGACACCCCCTTCTGCGGCATTTCCCTAATCAAACTCTTCCTCACGTATTCTTTTACTTAACTAGAGTTAACTATTTTGTTTCAAGCAATTAATGTTACCATTTATTTAGAACATCATCAACTCTAAGTCCCATAAGTGCGTTTACAATATCCCTCATCGATAAAATAACTAGTTTTTCCAAACGCACCCTCAACAGATTCACTTGTCGCAAGTTGAAAATCACTAAAGACGCAAATTTCAATTTGTTTTCTTTTGATAAATATTAATTACCTGTTCCAACATCTTAGTAGCAAGGACGATTGATCGGCTTTGCCAGCCTTGGCTATAAAAATGATCTTTATCTCATTGGAATGTATTGAGATGTGATGTTCGAAACAAACACACTTGTTAGGGCTACCTTATTTTTTTTACGTGAGTGCCTACCCAAAGGGGTAGGCGATAGTCTTACCACTAGATCCAGTTCCAAGAAAGGCTAAATACTTTTAATCTCCTCTGCGTCATAACAGCTTATACAGAACACGTTGAAAGGCCGTCCCAATTTACTGGCATGGGCAGCGAATTGACAATGTCCGACAATTGCTCCCAGCCCAAAACAGACTGAATTTGAGTATCTACTCAAAATATGAACAAAGAGTGCTGAGAAACCCCCACCCATGCTGCAGAAAAAGGCTTAGTTCTGTCCCCCACCTAGACCTACAAAATGACGTAGCCTAAAATCAGTCTAAGATAAGTCCTGGGACATTATTATTATTCCCATTAAATTTAATGACACCCAGGCTGTGAAATTCTCACTTTTGCTGGCACCTGCGGTCTTTAAGTTCACTGTATCCCTTTTCTTTTTTTGGTTTTCTTCTGGATTTTTGTGTAAATTGTCTGAGCATCTGTACTAGCAACGGTGAGTAGGCAGCATGAAAGGGTTTGGCACTTCAATAAACGTCTAACTAACAACAAGGTAAGATTTTTGACATCCGTTGATAGGGGTTTCCTGGCGAAGCCACTAGCCATACGTTTTCAGCATGCATGTGCAAGAAAAAGTTATCCTAAGTGTTCTGACTGATATCAGCAAAAACCATGCCATCTAGCGAGCTTAGGTCAAGGCATATGCAAGGACAACAGCTCAGCTAGAAATTTGAACCCCAGATTTTTCACCACTTCCACATACAAATCATATACTTTCATATGTACATGTAGCTGTTAAAATGAAAGGCACTATCATGCATGAAAAATATTGCTCAAAATTTAAATTAAAATTAAATTAAAATAAACGTTATCTGATAAAATCTACATGTTTAAATTATTAATTCTTTTTCGGCTTCGCGCAAACATTTTAAATAGTTTATAAATTAGTAACAAGATCAAAGTAAATAATTTTTTTTTCCTCTTCTAAATATAAACCATTTATCTATTCCAGTTTCTGTTAGACAGACAGATGTCGTAAAAGTTTAAAAAAAACCTCTTTACTGTGTCATGGTGGTTTTCAAATTTGTCATTTGATCTCGTTAAAAGAAATTGTTAACACAAAACTTTAATCAAACATGAAAAACTAATTTTCATTAATTATTAACTTCCATAAATTAAATAAAATAGAAAATAAACTTAAAGAATGAGAAAGAAAACATAGTTCAATGTCGAATTAAATATTTATGAGATCAATTTTTTGTAAAATCATCAACAACATTAGAGTAGAGAATTAAATTAAAACACTTAAATCTAATAACTACAAATGGAATCATACAAAAGTTTCACAGTATATTCAAGACCGTGATGCGAGAACATGTAGAAATCGTCATTACTAACTCAAAAGTCAGCTGTCAAAAATGAAGTCAAAGTTTTTAAAATTTATCCCGCTTTCAGAAACACAAGTCCATCTGCTGCCGTTTCGCTTGAACGATCAATCGGGCAGTGTAAACGTATGTCGGGAATTTTGTGTTTTATTAAAGAAAAATAAAAAGACAATTTAAAATTAAATTAAAAATTAAATAAAATCAATAAAAAAACAAGAACAACGTTTTTGAATTAAAAAAAAAGTAAAGAAAAAACATAGAAAGCCACATCAAAGCGTGTTTTATAACAAATGATTTTGTGTATTGTAGACATGTGGAAAACAACTTCCAAAAAATTTCAACAGCTTTTAACGAAAATGTCACATGTTGGTAGCAACTGGTAATGTCGACAACATATGTATAAATGTACATATGAACATAAGGCCACCAATAGCAATCAATAAACAGCAATAAACAATTCCATAAAAAGTGCTTTTTTTTTCTTCTTCAAGCGGTTTAATCAATAGAATTCAATAGATACAGACAGACACTTATGTTGAACACAAATTAAATGCATGTTTTTATTTGTTAATATTACTCTAGGATTAATGTATATTTTTACTAATTGCTCTTACGTTAAAGAAATTAACAAATTTTTAAGCTGCAACTCCAAAATATTATGTTTTGTTCAAGCAATTTTGATCTCTTTTTAAGTCTTTTATTTTTATAATTTAAAAACAAGATTCGATTATCTATTATTGGGATTTTTTTGCAAAAAATTTGTTATAAAACGCTAAAACAAAAACCATTAAATATTGGTGCAACTCTCTAACGAAGTAAAAATTTGAATTGTTTACAAGATTTCTCCTTTTGAGCCCCCCTTCTGCGTATTGTGAAAATAAAGCGAAGCATGAAGACTTTGATAACAGGTCCATTTATTAATGCTATAATAAAATTTTAAGAAATCAATGAGGACTTTGTAAATATTTAAGATTCATGGGCAAATATCGGATCAAAAGGCTTCGTTTTCGAGCATCTCTTTGACCTTTCCAGTTACCTAGTGATATCTAGCCAGCCAACTCTCACTGAGTCACGTGCTACCACTAGCGATTACTTAAGACTCAATCGATGTGTAACCATCGACTAGTAGTTGTTAACCTCCCCTTTTCCGATGGTTCTTTCGTCAGCAGCAAATGTGTGCATATCTGTGATCCAGGCCGAGGTATCAAATTCGCATACAATGTTCTTTAAGACATGGTCTTTAAATAAGTTCTTCTTCGATCTTTATTTTAGTCAAATGGTAAAAGGTGGACCAAAAAAAGTCATCCGATGTTGTTTGGCGGCCATTGTTTTTCTAAATGAAAAACTTCGATTCTGTTTTTTATTATGTTTATCTAAACCTTTACAATTTTATTGTTTAAGTCTAGAAGATGATATCGGCCAAATGGGCGCCGTCACCATTTATAACTTCGGCGAGAACTTCGGCAGACAGATTCTTGCACTCGTGTCAAATGTTTTCCGGGCTTCCAGGGTCTCGGGTTTGTTCACGCTGAAACGAGACTTTAAAAACCCCTACAAAAAAAGTCCAGAAAGGTTTAATTGGGCGATCTTGTGGGCCAATATAAATCGCCAAAACGAGAATAACGGTTGTGGCTCGAGCAGTGTGGGTCATTGCTCGGTCTTGTTGGAACCACATGCCTTCCAGTCCTGATTCGTTCAATTGTAGGTTTCAAGCGGGTCTAATGGCTCCTTGTAGATTACTCGAGGATTTTCGGTGCCCCAGAAGCAATAGTCTTGCTGGTTCACGCACGCACTGATGTGGAAAGAAGCCTCACCGCTCATTATGATTTTGGTCGAAAAATCATCCACTTCGGCCTCGAGCTTGGGGATGGCTTGTTATGGTATGTTACACGCGTTTAGCGATCGACATGCAGCAGCTGATGCACGGACTGGGCTTTGTGCGGGAACATGCGAAGGTCTTTGACCGAAATTCGCCTTAGAGGCGACCGGCTGATGGCTAATTTCAAGGCACGGCATCTGATCGATGTTTCTGGCGATAGATCGACATCCTCGCCAACAGCGGCGATACTCTCATCCGGCCACTCTTGGCAGCGTCTCGTGTGGTCCCGTGTGTTTGCGTAATCGGTGCCGAATTACCGAGGAATCGGCGACAGAATTTGCGCGGTGCTACGCAAAAAAATAGACACGATTACTCCGCGTTCTTGGGAAATGTACCGCTGCATGGATTCTTCACTTATATGCTACATCTATCTAGCTCACAAATGTCAAAACACATTTAAAATTGACAGCCATTTGCTAATTAGGAGCATCTTCCAAAAAAGTGATTTCTTTTGACCCACCTTGTATTTGATGTTACCGCTTGTAATTACTAGTGCATTCAACCAACCAGCCTAAATACTCCACCGATACCGAAGTACCTTTTTTACTTCCTTTTCCATGGCTCTTTAAGTACTACATGCCTACTAGTTTTTGCGTCTAGCCATCTGTCTAACTACAAGGAGGGTTCCTATGATTCTTTGAGTGGAAGGTCAAGCATGTCCCTATGTCAAGCCATGAATAGTGATAAACTGATATATTAAGATTGGACTATAACTGGGGAAGTAAAGGACAATGGTAATGAAATATGAATTTTATTTCTAAAATCATCTTCAAACCGTTTTTATTCTAGAGGGTGACTGGCTCAATTTTTTATACGAGAACAGCTACCATACCGACGGAACAGCGGACATCTAATGATCGACTCAAGAGGTAGCTTTGATTAAATTGGACTGTTAGACTTAAATTTTTGCGAGGAAATCCGCTTTGCGATTAAACGTATATAATCGCGTCCATTTTTCGACATCTGGCAGTCGGAAAAGCTATACGCAAAATTAATCTGCATGTGTTCATAAAATATTTCAGCCATCATACATCATGTCCAATGAAAAAAGTTTTTCAGGTTGTTGCGTACTTAAAAATGTTTATATTCACATACATCCACACAGAAGAGAAACAATACATTTTCTTTGTGTATGATGCAACAAAAATTTGAAGAAAATTTTCCCAACCCTCATATATCAAAAATTAAGTCTTAATTTGATGACATAAACTGTTTCCACAATAGGTGCTTTCGAATTTTCTTAAGAGAAACGCCAGCAACTTCTAAAACGTGCCTTACACACATCAGAACGAGCGCAAAGTACTCCTTTTATCCAAGTATACTTAATTGACAATGATAGCCGTTACCTCTTAACTACATACCATAGAAGAACCTCATAAGTGAAATTCTACGGAACTAAAAAGCAAACAGTGGGTGGGCTTAAAGAGTAAAGAGAAATGGGAACTGAAGGTCATTCTTACTACTGGCAAAGTTGGCCGGGTTCATCAACTTAATCACAAATAATCTCAACATTCCTAAATAAGTTTTTATTTTTAATTAAATGGCTGTAGTTGTTCCGATAACGCAAACAAGGTCAATATGTTATTTTAAACAATTTTTTAACGGGTTTTCACTAATATTCCAAATCCACAAAAAATCACACTAAATGCAAAAAAAAATGTATATTTGGCAAGTAAAAAGCGGAACATCTAGCATTAAGAGACAAACTGAATGCCAACTAACACCTTGAATACCATCATGTGTCTCCAACTTTATTATGACATCGGAGTAAATATTCCACTTTAAACTTGGTTTTATGTTTAAGTTCATTTAGTTTGCACATCAAGAGACCACCCACCTTCAATATCTTCTGATGACCACTTGCCAAATCATTTGACAGATATAAAGGCAGCGACTTTAACGTTACAATGTTGGTAATAAAAAAAAACAAACACAATTCTGTTCCTTTTTCTTTGGTACTAAAAGCTTAAGCCGTGAAATTTTTAAAGAAAGAATAGTGTGTAATAGTTTTGGCACTTGATGCAAAATAAATTTTTTGTGACTTAAACGATGGCACTACACTCTACAAAGTGATTATAACTCGTTCAATACTTTATTTATTAATTTTTAAAAAGCACTTTGAAAAAAATATAAACCCCTAATTATATAACTGCTCATAACATAAATTTAAGAATTTTTTTAATTTTCATAAAATTTTTAATATAAATTTTTGGGAAAGTTTTAGACAACAAAACTAATAGAAATTTAAAAGCACGAATTTTATAAAAAAGTGCTTTTATAAATTCGAATTTCATTTGTGTTTTAATGCCAATTATGATGATGATGATTAAATTAATATTTTTTTCGTACTTTACTAAAGTGTTTCAAATGTTCTATTTAGTCGTAAATATGTTAAGATAATGTAACACATGTTTGATTCTTGATTCGATGTGATGTTTGAACTTGGGATCATCTACAGATAAATTTCGTTACAAATTTACGGGACACAAGTTTTGACCATGCAAGGTAGTTTTAGGAAATTTAAACAAAACATTACATTATCATCATTTTGAAATTAAATAATGCAAAGGTTTTGACACACATGAACGTATGTATGTATACCTTTATGTAAAGTTTACATACATTTGTACTTATACCAAAAAAAAATTAAGCGAATCGTACTGAAATCAAGCCGTAGCAGTTAGTGATGCCAGCTTTTTGAAGCAAAAGCACATAATATACAAAAAAGGCACCAAAAACCGTTTTTGAGTTAAAAAAAAGCGGAAAACAGCACAAAGCTTATTATACTCACACCACATAAGTACGTGGTAGGGGAATTATGCAAATGTTTGCACGCCTCAAGACAAATGCCTGAGACCCACCTTTTTTTATACCGATCGACTTAAAATGTCTTACTAAATTTGTCTGGATGCACATGTGTTTCTTGTGAGCAAAGTACTACACGTCGCATTTTCAAAGAAATATATATAAAATTTTGAACTGATACACAGAAAAAACTGAGTTGTAGAATCAGTAACAAATTTCAGAGAATCAGTAAATATTTTGTCTGGCTGAGGACCTACAACGAAAGTTGTAAATTTAGACAAACAATTTTGCAAGAATTTTAGTTTCTGTCAAAAAATTTTGCTGAGCTGGTTAAATATTTTATTTGTCTAGGCGAAAATTTTGTTTGATTTAAAAATCAAATAAAAATATTATTAGAGACTATTAAATAAATTGACTAAAAAAATAAATTATTTTGAACAAGAATTTGTTTGAAAAATTTTTTTTGTAGTTTTTTGTGTGTACACTTTTTGGTGTAGATACCAATCCTTTTAAAACTGGTGATAATCGGCTTATTATTTCACATTTAAATATCCTCCCGGAAAAAGCATTTTAAGCTATGACTATCTCGAATATGACTCTATCCTGCGCGTGCTTAGGGTCCTATGTCTCCCAATATCCCAAAAGAAATCACCCTATTGGAAGATGCTTTAATTTTTGCATAGTGTCAAATCTGTTTTGACATTTGTGAATTAGACAGACGTAGAAAACAAGTGAACCAGCAATACGCAACCCAAGAACGCGGAATAATCGTGTCTATATTTTTGCGTAAAAATTCGTCTGTGGTGTTGGCGCAGCGCGAATTCCTTCGCCGATTCCTTGGTCGCCCGGCACCGACTGCACAAACACTGCGCCGTTTAGCCACCGGCACCGGAGCACCCGCTTTTAGCGAGGATGTCGAGCTGTCATCAGAAACATCGACCAGATGCCGTGCCTCGCAATTAGCCATCAGCCGGTCGCCCCTAAAGCGAATTTTGGCCAAAGACCTGCACATATTCTCGTACAAAGTCCAGTCCGTCAGCTGATGCATGTCGACTGCCAAGCGAGTATAACCTACGCCCAAGCTATCCTCAATCTCGCAGCCGAATGGAAGATTTTTCGACCGAAATCGAAACCAGCAATGAGGCTCATTTCCGCCTCAGCAGGTACGTGAACAAGCAAAACTATCGATTTTGGGGCACCGAAAATCCACGAGTGATGCACGAAGAGCCAAACGAGAACAGTGGACGGTGCGCAATATAGAGCCATGTTAGCCAAATTTTTTTGCGCAATCGAACGAATTAGGACAAAAAGACAGGTGGTTTCAACTGGACGGAGCAACTGCACACACTACGCGAGCCACAACCGATATTCTGAAGGTGGCGCTCCAGGGTCGCATCATCTCTCGTTTTTACATTGGTCCGCAAGATTGCCTTTTTTAACCGTTCCAGACTTTTTTGTGGGGTTTTTTGAAGTCCCGTGTTTACGTTAACAATCTTGAGACCCTGGAAGCCCTCAAGGTTAACATTTGACACGAGTGCGAGAATCTGTTACCCGAAGTTTTTGGCGAAGTAATGAAAAATGCCATAAAACGAACCAGTACAGCAATCAATTGTGACGGCGCCCATTTGGCCGATATCATCTTTACGACTTTACTAAAAAATAATTCTAAAGGTTCAAGTAAACATATTCAAAAAACAGAATCAAAGATTTTTATTTAGAAAAAAATGAGAGCCAAACAACATCGGATGATTTCTTTTTGCCCAACTTCTATGTTGTTGTCACTAGTATTGTGTGAATTGTTTGTAATTGTAATTGAATTAATGTTTACTTTCTGTCATACTTAAACCTTTTTTTCTTTAGTTAAGTGAACAAAAAAAAATTTAAATGCTACCAAATTACACATAAAGTGTTTACAACTTAAACAGTGGTATGTTGAATCTTTAAAGAAAACTTTAAAAGCCTTAACAAATTGCAACAAATGCGGTGCACACTTGCATCAAAAAAAACAAAAACTTAACATTATTTTAAATTACGATTTTAGAAAAATATTGATATTTTAAAAAGAACTTTGCAGCTTGTTTCTAAATATGATTGAATAAATTTTTAAAGGGTTTTTTCTTTGCTAAAAGTGTAAATGTATCAGTAAATCATAATGTGGTGTGCCACTGACTTAGCTGTTCCAGTTGCATACTTACCACAAGTACTGACTGGCTTAAGCAGTATGTATCACAGTGTACAAATATGAAAGTGTTCCTCATAAATTGTTGGCATGTGTCAGACGACGTTTTAACGTATGTGTCTCTGTTGCTTTCCATATCAGTCTTCTTTGTTTGTCTATCTTGTCTGCCGTCTTAACACTTTGCCTTTTCCTTTCTTCGTCTTCTTTCCTTCTGTCACAGTACTTCTTGCTAACGTAAACAAAGGGAGTATTTATTTCTTTATAGTTCATTGAGTTTTTTTCCTTGGGACTTTCAACATTTTGCAACATTGAAAAATCAGTGTGCATGTATAAGTTTTATTAAGCGCATGCGTAGCAATTCTGGAAATTTTTGCTCTTTTAACTCAAGAGATTATCTAAGCCATGTTCTAGCGATAGTTTTGTTGCTTGTTATTGTTGCTTAGAATTAAAAATTTCAATTAATGTATTGTTGCCACTTTTAGCTTTTAGGTTTAAGGTCATTGTTCTGATTTCCAAGACTAAGCTTAACATTTCCTTAAAACTGGCCACTGTATTTTGCAGTTTAACCATAAAAATAAACAAAATTTATTTTTACAAAAGGTGCACTAAGACTCATTAACTGGAATTGAAAGCAGTAAATTAGAGAAAGCAGCTAGACCCTTAAATTCTAGATCGATATCTTTTTGTTAGACCCACTAAATAATTGTAGGAAAAAATTCGAATCGATTGAGCAGTGCCAAGTCACTCACTCTCTAGTTCTTCTAAGGGAAAAAACTCACTTGAAAGAAAGCCTAGTTCATTAATTTTTTTATTTTTAACTTGCAGAGTCTTTTGTCTTAAGACATCCAAATAATCTCATATGACGTCATGATAAGACTTTTGGTCTCTTCTGGTAGGACTATTTAACCCACAATGCCGGCACGGGATTCTAGTCTATATGTGCGCAGTATGTTAGGTTGCGAAAGGTGATGAATAGAGTCATAGACTCTTATACATCAGAACTCGGAGGCCAATAAAAAAAAAAATTGAATTAATTTTTAATTTTTCTTAGCTGGCTTTGTAGAACCTGGATATGTCTTAAGCCGAGATTAGGTTGATCTCCAGGCTTCTTGGTCTTCAGTGATTTTTCTCCTAATCCAGACATTACTACAATATGTTGGTGGACCTGATATTTCCAATGGAGCTTCAACCGGCCCTTTTTTTCATGCTTTCGAGATTATATTCAAAAACCTTTCTTGCTGGAATATCTTCTTTTATTCCTTTGATATGACCAAGCAACGCAAACTTCCTTCCTTTATGCGATCCATGGCGTCAATATTTTCATATAGCTCTTACTGTTAATGATGCAATACCGGTAACCTTCGTGAACAAAAATCGGCTCAAATATTTTACGAAGAATTTTTCGCTCAAACATGCTAAGAAGGTCTTCATCTGCTTGCGTAAGTACCCATGCCCTTCCACCATATAAAACACAGGTAGTATAGGGGCTTGTAAAGTGTTTTTTAAATAAGCCGAGAGGGTTTTATTTTGCTCAGTCCAAAGTAGCATCTGTTTGCAGGTATTTCTCATCTTCGTATTTTGAGGCTGGGGTCGTATTAAATTTGGGCTCCAGTCGTTGACCACTTGATCCATTTTTCTTGGTTAGTTCTTAATGTTTTTAAGCGCAACGGTTCATAACGTTTTTTCAATGATATCAATAAAATCGAGATATGCAAGTAGCATATGGCTCTTGTTAAAAATGCCGCTATTTCTGTTCGCTGCAGCATTTTGTGTGACCTTTTCCAGAACAGTGTTGAAGAGGTAAAATGATAAACAGACAACTTGCCAAAGTCCTCGTTTGGTGCTTAACGGTTCGGAAATATAATTTCCTATTTTTACTGAAGATCTTGTTTAAGTAGAAGTCATCCCACAGAGTCTTATTAATTTTGCAGGAATGACATGTTCAGACAGGATCTGACACTCCTTTGCACGAATCCGACTGTCAAAAACGGCTTAATTATCGACGCGTGACAGGTTTCAATTTGTCTTTTATTGGTTTCTCCAGGGTCTGATAAAGTGTAGGCATCCGATCTACGGGTAATCTATCCGGTCTACAACTTCAAAGGTGTCGTCTAAAAATTTGTTGACATTTGGTTTAAATCGTTTACATAATATTAAAGCGAAACTTTGTATGCGATAGGAAGTACACTTATACCTCTGTAGATTAACCTCTTTTTTTTATAAACGTGTCATAGTGCACTAAGGCTCTAATTACCGATCATGCGTTTATCCAGCCAAATAGCACAGATGAGTTGATGCATACACCTTATCAACATGTCACATCCGGACTTAAACAGTCACGCTGTTAAACAATCATCAGCTTGGTTACTCTTAAGGTGGAATAAAGATGTCCTACTAAAAGGTGCCATTGCATGGTAATGCAAAATATATTGACTGTAGTTTTAAAATATAATGAAACTCTCT
Organism: Melanophora roralis; assembly: GCA_963583895.1. NCBI lineage: Eukaryota > Metazoa > Arthropoda > Insecta > Diptera > Rhinophoridae > Melanophora > Melanophora roralis. The sequence goes on along the minus strand of OY757187.1, from coordinate 90,919,265 downwards.
AAGTGTTTACGAAAAAAGAAGCAAAAGTCTATTTTCATTATTTCTCATGTTTACACGAATGACGTTGGTAAAATCAAAAGCCTATTTTTTGATTGTTTTCTTTTTTCTTTGGTGGTAACGGCAGATTTTGATTGTTTTTGTTTTGTTGCATATAATGTAACAACCTTCTACAGATGTTGTTAGTGCTGCCAAAATTTTACACCTCTGATGTTATTATAATACATAAGTTTCTATAATGCTTTACAATATAAACATTTACCGAAGACTTGTCAAATTTTGAATCTGTGTTCTCTACTACTCAATTCATTATGAGATTTTGTATTATTCTACAAAATTTTTTAAAATTTCATAATACATATATGTATTACCATGCAAAGGCATCTTTAACCTTACTTTGGCTGTGCGGCGTACTCTCAATACAATTGGCGAATTTACAAGGTGCGATATGATGGAATATTTTGATATTATCATTTAATTTCACAATTGCTTAAAAATTTTGTTATTGTCTGTCATACAAAATCTTTTGTGAAACAATAGAACTTTGTGGGATATATATAAGGTGATGTTATATCATAAAGAGTCCTGCGCCAAGTGCTTGAAAGATGGCCATGCTGAAACAGCAAATTTTAAATAGTTTTCAGGAGCCGCTCGCATCCGCTTCCGTAAAAAACACCAAGCGCTAAAAACTTACGCAAGACCGTTCAACAAGATTCTTAAAGCCGTCTTCGCCGGTAAAAGCACCCGACACTGGTCTCTGATACGCACCTGTGTTCTGTTCATGTTGAAAAAATTAGCAACAAGCCGATTTAATATAAAAATTTAAATTCATAATCATAATCACAACATAGGATTTCACAAGACCTTGTGAATTCACCAAATGTAAATTTATCGCTGGAGGATAAGTTACTAAACCGAACTATTGGCTGGCCCCTGCGCCTGTAGCGCCTTATAGCAATTTGTTTAATATTTAATGAGTAAGAAAAAACCATTGTAAACATTTTGTTTGTCGTATGTTTTGATGTTTAATACGCTCTCAATTATTCTTTAAAATCTTAACTATTTTTGTATTGATGTGTTACCCTTTCAAAAAGCCCCACTGTGCATCAATTAATATTTAAAATGTTTAAATTATAATTTTAATACTTAGCCATCGTTAATTAATTAAGTATTCAATTAAAATTAAATTAGTAACTATGTATCTGCAATATATTTTTGATAACAAAAACAACATTAGTAAGACAGCAATAAATGTGCATTTTTAGTATTGTTGGTGTTTCGCAGCAAACAAAAAAAATTATTGTTAAAAACCACAAAATCTTTAACAAACTAATAAGAAAATTCCTAATAATGACAACAATAATACACATGACAGCCAAAATAAAAGTGAAAAAGATTATGACACTAAATATTACACTCGTGCCAATGCAATTTGTTGCACAAGAAAAACAAAAACCAAAAGAGAAAAATAACAATGTAAAGATGAACAACAATTGTTGCAACTTTAACTGCAAAAGCATTAAAAACTTATGGGGTACTTCATTGTGCAAAATATTTAACAAATTAAAACATGCGGCTAAAATTCTTAACTAATTTGTTAAAAGAAATTTTTTGCATTTAAGACTTTTGCCTTTAAAGAGGTTCTTTGTCAATATAAGTATATCCATATGTTTGTATTCATGTATGTAACATTATTATATACTGTTGTGTGTGCGCATATCTAGAAATAGAATTAATATTTTTAAGAAAAAGACTTTAAATAGTTGGTTAAATGGATCTTGGTTAGTTAGTTGTTTGGTTGGATGAACAGAAGCTAAGTGGCCTTTGACTTGTCAAAGTCAATATTATGTTAAACACTCATACCCATGTTGACAACAATGAGTGTCGTTGTCGTCGTTGCCATCAACATTACCACCAGTATCCTCAACTTTATACTCGCACTCTTTGTCAACTACGCCGTCACTGTTGTCATTGTCGTTTGAGAGATGCTTGATATTATCATTTCGACAACTCTCTTTTGTATCTAAAATTTTCTGTTTTCTTGGTTACACTTAAAACTGCTTTTATTTTTTAGCAACAAATTGCTGTTGCTTTAAATTCTTTCCTATAAAAGGTATGCGCAACTGCCACACGGGTACTCATGGCTACGTGAGCATACAAGTCCGTAATGTATTTCTTTAAGTGTATAGAAGCTAAAGATTTTTTTTTATTCACTTAAAGGAAGTTTATTAAAATGCAAACGAAGGTAACAGAAACAATAAATTGTTGTAAAAAAATAAATTCTTTTCTTTACATAAAGCCTAATTGGTTCGTTGTGTCATAAGTAAGTAAATAAAGGGTATTACAAAGAACTGTGTTAAATAAAAAAAGTTTTCCCGCCATTTTAATTTGCACTACGCAACAGTTATCAATAGTTAATCATCTGAAACACCTGACCTTTGCATCTGACTCGGATTCGTTTAAAAAAGGGCTCCCAAACGACTTGCAAGGTATGCGTATACAGATGACAAATTCCTCTTAATATTTTTACGTGAGTTATTCTTACATAGATCAGTCACTCTGCTAAAGAGTTCGGGCTAACAATTCTTAACTTTTATTTGCCAATATTGATAGTTAAATTTCTAGTAACAAAAAAGCAATTATTTGAAAGATAATTGCAACTTTTTGAATCGTAACCAACAATTGGCAATCTTGTTTAAAATTTTAGCTTTTAAAACCTTCAAAGTTCGTTGTTTATTGAAGCAAGCTTAAGTTTTCAGAATCCCGAAAAGAAAAAAAGTCAAGGGCTTTTCGCTATCACTAGTAGTTACTTTAAAATAATGCATTGACTCTTGATGCATTTGACTTGGGTTCTCTATGCTTAAATGTTCAAACCAATTGAAAAGGACAAAAAGAGAAACGACGTTAAAATCCCCGCTACGTTAAAACAACAGATTGAAAACTTATCGGTAATCCTAACTCCGTATATAATCTCCTATGACAGAATTGATAGAGGCAATTGATAGTTTTCTTCGATATATGTGAGTAGCACGGATCTGATAGCATCTTGCCGCACATGCACAAGTAACAACAGACACATTGCTCCCTGGCTTGATCTTGCCTCCCTGTCAGTTACGATGTGGCGAACTGGATGAGCGTCAAGGTCATGTTCATCCCCAAGGTTGGCAAAGGGGTCATTAAAATAAAAAGACTTTTGTCCCAATTTTCTTTCATTATATCAGCTTAAGAGGCTGAAGCGAGCTACCAACTCTTAAATACGGCAGCGATTTGGAGGTACTACTTACCTCTGGAGTTCAATATGCCTACTCTAAGGTTCGTGCGACAAAAAAAGCCTTTGATGAGGTCGTTGAAATCAGGAGAAGATCCCCTGAATTTAAGCAATATACATACAATGGTGGCTTTTGTGTACAAAGAAGAAACCTTAAATAATTACTGTATTAAGCATGTTCTTACCAATCTGTATGTTAAAGAGTATTTAAGCAACTGGTTGGCAACCATGTTTGTCTTGTTAGCGTTATTTAACCCCTACGTATGGTTGTTAGCTCAATTCTTAAGGATTAAGCCGATAACTGGAGAAATACTGTAACCTTTGTAAACGCTTTAAGAGTCCTTATATTAGGCTGGTTTCAAGACGTGGTCAGTGACTTCATGCCTCACGCCGTGAGCTTGATCAGCAAACGGGCTATTAATAAAGTTCTAAGTTTCAGGCTTTTTACCGTAGTAAGATAACTGCGTAATTTCTCTTTCACACATACGTTGCTTTATTTACATAATTACCGACCCACGGGGCATCAATCTTAGAGTGGTCTTCTCACTGAGTTTCGACTCTGCTTATTCTAAAGCCCGCCGAACTGCAGAACAACATTAGCAAGGCACCTTTTCCACACGTTAAGAGGCGAATGGCGGCAATAGTTGTTGGCCTTAAATTCAGTGATTAGCAAATTTTTATTCAAACACATCCACTCTACATTTTTCCATCATCTCTTTGTATGTCTAATTTTTTTCTATTAATCTCATTACATTTCTTCTTTACTAATCATTTGCAAATTACTTAGGTCGAAACGGAGCAACTTATATTAACATGTTTCGAAAGTACCAAGGCGACACCTTTCATTATTTTCTACCTTAAAATTCGTAAAAGACCGCTCAAACCGATCAGTCTAAAGCCCGCACAAGGTCAGCCTCATTATACAGTCTTCTTTCTCAGTTTCCCCGCTTGGAGATAATTACAGCGACGTTCATCCCGAGAGACACTTCACCATCAATTAGACCGTGGCACCACATAGGACTCTGGTCACCAACCGAATACCGTGGGCAGTAATCTTTATGAGGCATAAACCTATCCAGCCCTTGCAATGATTTCTTAGGCACTTACCATGTGTTGGCTACCCGAAAAAAAAGGTGTGCAGATAAGATATTGAGAAACGTAGCATAACGATTATTTGTATCTGCCTAACCATGTGGCAAACCTCGTGCTTATAGCAACTCAGTACAGATTGATTTTTAAGACTCCACCCACAGCGCGCACAAGATGCATCCCCAACCATGCTGCAGGCAAAGACTCTTTTTTCCTTTTAACATGACCAGAGCGAGCAGTACTTTCATCAAGCTGAAGAAAAGATTTAGCCAAATCTCTTAGCCTTCCAGATAACTAGAAATCCCTGGTTGATACTCAGTGGAGGTAGACATTGGCCTTGCTTCTTATAGAAGGTATTCCCCCGTTTCGGTCCTGGACTCGAAATTGCGATGAAACTAAACGCCTGTACAAGGAGAACAAAGTTACTTATCCTGTTGTAGGAGGCTTTGCCCAAAATCGGGGCTATTCCCTCGTGAATTAAAATGGATGGAAGCAGGTATAGTATAACAGACTCTTACATATGAATATATGGTATGGTAAACTGTACAGGAAGGAAATATGCGGTAAAGCAGCTAGGCAAACCCTAAAGATTAGCTTGCCTTTAAAATATGGGTCCGTTGCATATTACTGCTTCAGAGGCACTGAGCATTACACTGCACCTGGCTCCCATTGATCTTCATATGATGACCATATCCGCCTTGAGAGAAACTCAGATCTTTGGGATAATGAAGATCGAGGACATATTGCCAAACGGCAATCTTGGGACATTACTCTTGATCTAAGACCAACTCTTTGACTATGTTACACACCATATGGACTTTGATAAGGCGGGATGGGTTAATATGCTCTCTAGAAGTGGAGAAAGAATAAGCTCGTGGAAAATTATGAGGTCAGGATTAAAACAGATATCTCTACGATGGAGAGTGTTTTAGGACGTCTTCTCGGATTATTATGGGAGAAGTTTCTCATGCGGGGTGCTTGATGGATACAGTGTACTTCAGGCCATCTATGAGGCATTGAGGTAACTGTGTAATGGTACTCTTTGCAGGAATATTGAGATGTTCGTCTACAACCAGGCGGAAAGTTTTTTGATCAGTTCTCACACTAGCTGTCACATGCTAATTGAGTAAGCCTAATTAATTGTGTGTGAACTGAAAACTTAACTGCTCAATTACTTTAAATTGTCCCAATTTATGATGCTTGTTTGAACATCATATTAATCTGTTTCCTTAAGCACAGGAGGCCCCTGAGTAGTGATCACCTGGGTTCTGATCAAGAGCAGAATCTTTAGGCACTTTTTTAAAGTGACCTAGAGTAGGTGACGTAATCTGAATGCTTAAAGGATTATTTGAGTGATGCTGCCATCCCTTACTTGAAAGCGTGCCATCTATCTGATGAACCGTAGTCAAACGGATATATTGAGGTTGTTTCTTATCTTAACATGTCACGAGAGGGAAGATAGAAATGTAAGTGGCCCGACTCAACCTGGCGACAACTCACTCCGTTAAAGTAATGTAAAAAGAAGGAGAAGGGCTTCCCGAGGACAGACCAGGTGATGAGTAGGAGCTAGTACTTCGAGTCATAATATTGGTACAGATTCTAAGCGACAATACATCTGACAAGTAATATAGTTATATCAAAAGGGGGTCATTTGAGACAGCTTGTGAGTGATATGCGCTGTGTAGAGGAGCTTTAGAGAAAAAACCTAGTGGCTCTTGCGACTAGACGACTATAAGTACCTGAATTGGCTCGTTGAGTGTGAAGGCATTTTTGTGACACTTTAAAAAAAAGCAAAGGAGCTTGCTGGCCGTATGCTTGACTTAAGAATAACTGCAAAGGTTGAAAAGGGCCCTGGACTAGACTCTCAAAAGAACGTGTTGTTACAACTGTACCTCTTTTTGGAAGATCCCCATATAAAGACTGCATTCCCCCTCTCAGACCCCAGCATGGTCTAACATGCAGAGCTCAAAGTAATGACAGAATGCAAATCTATTTATTCCGTGCACCATACTAGGCATGTTTTATCTGAACAGGCAAAACTATATGCAAAGTTTTTCTCTTTAAGTAACAAAAATATGAAAAGTTCACACTTAAAGCAAAATCAATTAATACTTTTTTTCTTAAAATGTATAAATCTTTATTGATTGTAAAATGCCAACAGTCATTGATGGCGTCAGTCAATTAACTGACAATAGCAGACAAAACATTGAAAAATGTTTGCTTCGAATCAGCTAAACTAACTCTCACACAACGTTTTTAATTTAATGGAATTTCTTGCCACTGAATCGTTGCCACCGTTGAAATGACAAACATACTTACATTCATATGAATGTTAACACATGAGAGTTGTTATAAAATAGTTCTTAAAGTTCTTTTACCAATCCACCTGTATTGATATACAAATCTACATTTAAACATGTCTCGTAAAAGCCTTCAATTAAAAGTAACCATTGCCGAACATTCAAAATAAAATTGATTTCGTATGCAAAAATGTTGCAACACATTTCGTTGCAAGTGTCAAATATGCAAAATATAACCCAGTGATGCCTTAAATTATGTACAAACAAATTAATACTTGGATTCAAATGAAACTAAAAGAATATAAATTTTTCTTTGCAATTAAAATCCTGTTATTTATATATCCCAACATCAACTGCAACAGTTGCTTGTAAAATTGTGTTGTTGCTTGTTTTTAATGGTGGAAGTTTACGTTATAACTTTCTGTTTGAAATAAAAAATATTTAAGGATACAGGTTTGCGGATCTAACACTTCAATTAGCAATAATACAGTTAAAAGTGTTAAAACATTTAAGAAATATTATTACACAAGGAATTTTAAGGAAATAAAAAATAATTTATTTACAATAAGCTTTGAAGAATCATATCAGCTTATAACTTGATTTCAGTGACTTCATTACAGTTAAGTATGAGTTTCAATCTGGTGGTGGACTCAAGCGACAACGAAACAAAGAAAATTTTCCAGAATACGTAAGCTGTAGTGCCACCATACCTAAGAGAATAGAAATAGGCGACATCGTTTATGTTGGTTCCATTAAAAAAGGCGAACGCTGCAAGACTTTGTTTTTTACATGCCTCCATGTATCTTCGGTAATATTGATCGTACTTGCTGCCAGAACTTGGTAACGTGGAGCCGCATGTAGGAGAAAATTATTTATGAAATTTTGGGCATTCACTTAAAAGCTGCGAGGACCACATGAACTCAACAAGATACAAAGGTTCCAGCACAGATGGCTGCAGAAAAACCTTGGTTCCATATATGTATAGGATGCCCTCTTCTTCAACCGCCTTGTAGGTTTTATTTTTTTGCGTGTTTTGCGATATTGTAGATTCGCTGCGTTATATATGACCAATCAAACTCTTTATCTTTTTCAGATTTCATTCGTTGGCGTTTTTTAGTTTCTGAGCAAAGCTAAGCAGTCACGTTTGTTAACAAAAACTTGTACGAATTGCAGATCTCGTTACAATGTGTTTTAGATCCCGCAAGTGGATTTCATATTTTTATAGATCACACCAACTTAAAGTTAATCTGGAGAAATGTACAAACCAACTCAGAATTTTACTAATGGTTAGAACAGCATCATCTGATGTACATTTAGAAGGTGCAGATACGGCTCCTCTAATAAATGTTCCTTTAAATACCCATCAGCCAAAAGTTTTTGAAGACCCGCTACAAAACCATTTATTATAAAAGCATGTTCATTAATTGGAACTGCATATGAATTCTTAAGAGAACGTCTAAGACAACAAAAGCTTGCAAACTCATAAGCGACTCTCAGGCAAGAATTTCAAAACGGTAACGAGTAACAGAATTCACCCAAAAGCTAGGAAAGCTGATACATAACGAGAAGAACTAGAGAAATTTTAAAGTTTTTTATGCCCAAATTTTGCTTAAACTTTATATAAGAAAGTCGTTCTTTCATCGAATCATTGCTAAAAAAATAAAAAGTCCACAACCTAAAGCAAAAGCGATCGTATGTGAAGTTCGACTAATCAGCTTAATCAACACTTAAGTCACATAACCATTGCGTTAAGGGAATGATCTGAATTTGGTAGGACTAAAGGAGTCCAACTTCATATGAGCTACTGAAATCTGTCATACCATTAGAAAGAGCTCGTACTAAATTCAGATTTTTGTATCCAGAGTTAACTGAAAAACGCCCAGAACTTGCGGTCATATATGGAATTTTAGTTTTATCGGAAATCTTTATAAAACTATTTAAAAAGAAGTTGTTGGGAAGTTTTACCATGCCTTTCTAGTTGTTTTAATAAATGCAGAACGCTCGCTTCGAAATAGGGTATTCAAAATTGATTTAATTTATTTTTTACTTAAATAGATAAGAAGGTCTTTTGGTGTCGAATATATGTTAAAAGGTTACACTTTAAAGTAGTCAATACCTTAAATAAATTTATATTGTACAAATGTTTCGAAAAAAATTTAAAAATTTAAAAAATTTTTGCATTTATAAGTTTTACACCAAAAATATTTAAAATATTGTAGAAATAGCGCGATTAATTTAAATGTTCGAGCTAATCGAAATATCATCGACGAAAATCAAAAACAAGATATTTCCTGGAACAAATTTAAACCCATAAGAAAACGGACTTCTTTTGACTATTAAGTTCTTACCTTTCCTATATCTATTTTCTCTCTGGGTGGAGGTGGCGACCTAAATAATGGAAAAAGTTTTTTCAGATAGGACCAGGGGAAGGGGTATTTTTCTTACAATTGCACAAATTTGGTGAAATGTTTTATGCGCTATGTCTCGTAAACTATAACAGCTATCGACTTAAAATGTTCTAACAAAAGTAGTTGTACGCAAAGACCTACACTTTAAAGAAAAAATTTTTTGAGTGGGGGCAAAAAATGGGGTAGCTCCCATACAAATTAACAATTTTTATGAAATATTCGATACGCTATATCTCGGAAACTATAACATATATCGAAACGAAATGTTCTACAAAAAGTAATTGGGCAAGAAGGCCTACGTTATAAAGGAAAAATTTTTTGAGTGGGGGCAAAAAAAGGGGTAGCTCCCATACAAATTAACAATTATTATAAAATATTCGATACGCTATATCTCGGAAACTATAACAGATATCGAAACCAAATGTTCTACAAAAAATAATTGGGCAATAAGGCCTACGCTTCAAAGAAAAATTTTTTTGAGTGGGGGCAAAAAAAGGGGTAGCCCCCATACAAATCGACAATTTTTATAAAATATTCCATACGCTATATCTAGGAAACTATAAAAGATATCGAAATTAAATGTTCTACAAAAAGTAATTGGGCAAGAATGGCTACGCTTTAAAGAAAAATTTTTTGGGTGGGGGCAAAAAAAGGGGTAGCCCCCATACAAATCGACAATTTTTATAAAATATTCGATACGCTATATCTAGGAAACTATAAAAGATATCGAAATTAAATGTTCTACAAAAAGTAATTGGGCAAGAATGGCTACGCATTAAAGAAAAATTTTTTGATTGGGGGCAAAAAAAGGGGTAGCCCCCATACAAATCGACAATTATTATAAAATATTCGATACGCTATATCTCGGAAACTATAACAGATATCGAAACCAAATGTTCTACAAAGACTAATTGGGCAATAAGGCCTACGCTTTAAAGAAAAATTTTTTTGAGTGGGGGCAAAAAAAGGGGTAGCCCCCATACAAATCGACAATTTTTATAAAATATTCGATACGCTATATCTAGGAAACTATAAAAGATATCTAAATTAAATGTTCTACAAAAAGTAATTGGGCAAGAATGGCTACGCTTTAAAGAAAAATTTTTTTGGGTGGGGGCAAAAAAAGGGGTAGCCCCCATAAAAATCGACAATTTTTATAAAATATTCGATACGCTATATCTAGGAAACTATAAAAGATATCGAAATTAAATGTTCTACAAAAAGTAATTGGGCAAGAATGGCTACGCATTAAAGAAAAATTTTTTGATTGGGGGCAAAAAAAGGGGTAGCCCCCATACAAATCGACAATAATAAGGCCTACGCTTCAAAGAAAAATTTTTTTGAGTGGGGGCAAAAAAAGGGGTAGCCCCCATACAAATCGACAATTATTATAAAATATTCGATACGCTATATCTCGGAAACTATAAAAGATATCGAAATGAAATGTTCTACAAAAAGTAATTGGGCAAGAATGCCTACGCTTTAAAGAAAAAATTTTTTGAGTGGGGGCAAAAAAAGGGGTAGCTCCCATACAAATTAACAATTATTATAAAATATTCGATACGCTATATCTCGGAAACTATAACAGATATCGAAACCAAATGTTCTACAAAGACTAATTGGTCAATAAGGCCTACGCTTCAAAGAAAAATTTTTTTGAGTGGGGGCAAAAAAAGGGGTAGCCCCCATACAAATCGACAATTATTATAAAATATTCGATACGCTATATCTCGGAAACTATAAAAGATATCGAAATGAAATGTTTTACAAAAAGTAATTGGGCAAGAATGCCTACGCTTTAAAGAAAACATTTTTTGAGTGGTGGCAAAAAAAGGGGTAGCTCCCATACAAATTAACAATTTTTATGAAATATTCGATACGCTATATCTCGAAAACTATAACGGGTATCGAAATGAAATGTTTTACAAAAAGTAATTGGGCAAGAATGCCTACGCTTTAAAGAAAAATCTTTTTGATTGGGGGCAAAAAAAGGGGTAGCTCCCATACAAATTAACAATTATTATAAAACATTCGATACGCTATATCTCGGAAACTATAGCAGATATCGAAATGAAATGTTCTACAAAAAGTAATTGGGCAAGAATGCCTACGCTATAAAGAAAAATTTTTTTGATTGGGGGCAAAAAAAGGGGTAGCTCCCATACAAATTAACAATTATTATAAAACATTCGATACGCTTTGTCTCGTAAACTATAACAGCTATCGACTTAAAATGTTCTAACAAAAGTAGTTGTACGCAAAGACCTACACTTTAAAGAAAAAATTTTTTGAGTGGGGGCAAAAAATGGGGTAGCTCCCATACAAATTAACAATTTTTATGAAATATTCGATACGCTATATCTCGGAAACTATAACATATATCGAAACGAAATGTTCTACAAAAAGTAATTGGGCAAGAAGGCCTACGTTATAAAGGAAAAATTTTTTGAGTGGGGGCAAAAAAAGGGGTAGCTCCCATACAAATTAACAATTTTTATGAAATATTCGATACGCTATATCTCGGAAACTATAAAAGATATCGAAATGAAATGTTCTACAAAAAGTAATTGGGCAAGAATGCCTACGCTTTAAAGAAAAAATTTTTTGAGTGGGGGCAAAAAAAGGGGTAGCTCCCATACAAATTAACAATTTTTATGAAATATTCGATACGCTATATCTCGAAAACTATAACAGGTATCGAAATGAAATGTTCTACAAAAAGTAATTGGGCAAGAATGCCTACGCTTTAAAGAAAAATCTTTTTGATTGGGGGCAAAAAAAGGGGTAGCTCCCATACAAATTAACAATTATTATAAAACATTCGATACGCTATATTTTGGAAACTGTAGCAGATATCGAAATGAAATGTTCTACAAAAAGTAATTGGGCAAGAATGGCTACGCTATAAAGAAAAATTTTTTTGATTGGGGGCAAAAAAAGGGGTAGCTCCCATACAAATTAACAATTATTATAAAACATTCGATACGCTATATCTCGGAAACTATAACAGATATCGAAATAAAATGTTCCACAAAAAGTAATTGGGCAAGAAGGCCTACGCTTTAAAGAAAAATATTTTTGAGTGGGGGCAAAAAAAGGGGTAGCTCCCATACAAATTAACAATTATTATAAAACATTCGATACGCTATATTTTGGAAACTGTAGCAGATATCGAAATGAAATGTTCTACAAAAAGTAATTGGGCAAGAATGGCTACGCTATAAAGAAAAATTTTTTGATTGGGGGCAAAAAAAGGGGTAGCCCCCATACAAATCGACAATAATAAGGCCTACGCTTTAAAGAAAAATTTTTTTGGGTGGGGGCAAAAAAAGGGGTAGCCCCCATACAAATCGACAATTATTATAAAATATTCGATACGCTATATCTCGGAAACTATAACAGATATCGAAATTAAATGTTCTACAAAGACTAATTGGGCAATAAGGCCTACGCTTTAAAGAAAAATTTTTTTGGGTGGGGGCAAAAAAAGGGGTAGCCCCCATACAAATCGACAATTATTATAAAATATTCGATACGCTATATCTCGGAAACTATAAAAGATATCGAAATGAAATGTTCTACAAAAAGTAATTGGGCAAGAATGCCTACGCTTTAAAGAAAAAATTTTTTGAGTGGGGGCAAAAAAAGGGGTAGCTCCCATACAAATTAACAATTATTATAAAATATTCGATACGCTATATCTCGGAAACTATAACAGATATCGAAACCAAATGTTCTACAAAGACTAATTGGTCAATAAGGCCTACGCTTCAAAGAAAAATTTTTTTGAGTGGGGGCAAAAAAAGGGGTAGCCCCCATACAAATCGACAATTATTATAAAATATTCGATACGCTATATCTCGGAAACTATAAAAGATATCGAAATGAAATGTTTTACAAAAAGTAATTGGGCAAGAATGCCTACGCTTTAAAGAAAACATTTTTTGAGTGGTGGCAAAAAAAGGGGTAGCTCCCATACAAATTAACAATTTTTATGAAATATTCGATACGCTATATCTCGAAAACTATAACGGGTATCGAAATGAAATGTTTTACAAAAAGTAATTGGGCAAGAATGCCTACGCTTTAAAGAAAAATCTTTTTGATTGGGGGCAAAAAAAGGGGTAGCTCCCATACAAATTAACAATTATTATAAAACATTCGATACGCTACATCTCGGAAACTATAGCAGATATCGAAATGAAATGTTCTACAAAAAGTAATTGGGCAAGAATGCCTACGCTATAAAGAAAAATTTTTTTGATTGGGGGCAAAAAAAGGGGTAGCTCCCATACAAATAAACAATTATTATAAAACATTCGATACGCTTTGTCTCGTAAACTATAACAGCTATCGACTTAAAATGTTCTAACAAAAGTAGTTGTACGCAAAGACCTACACTTTAAAGAAAAAATTTTTTGAGTGGGGGCAAAAAATGGGGTAGCTCCCATACAAATTAACAATTTTTATGAAATATTCGATACGCTATATCTCGGAAACTATAACATATATCGAAACGAAATGTTCTACAAAAAGTAATTGGGCAAGAAGGCCTACGTTATAAAGGAAAAATTTTTTGAGTGGGGGCAAAAAAAGGGGTAGCTCCCATACAAATTAACAATTTTTATGAAATATTCGATACGCTATATCTCGGAAACTATAAAAGATATCGAAATGAAATGTTCTACAAAAAGTAATTGGGCAAGAATGCCTACGCTTTAAAGAAAAAATTTTTTGAGTGGGGGCAAAAAAAGGGGTAGCTCCCATACAAATTAACAATTTTTATGAAATATTCGATACGCTATATCTCGAAAACTATAACAGGTATCGAAATGAAATGTTCTACAAAAAGTAATTGGGCAAGAATGCCTACGCTTTAAAGAAAAATCTTTTTGATTGGGGGCAAAAAAAGGGGTAGCTCCCATACAAATTAACAATTATTATAAAACATTCGATACGCTATATTTTGGAAACTGTAGCAGATATCGAAATGAAATGTTCTACAAAAAGTAATTGGGCAAGAATGGCTACGCTATAAAGAAAAATTTTTTTGATTGGGGGCAAAAAAAGGGGTAGCTCCCATACAAATTAACAATTATTATAAAACATTCGATACGCTATATCTCGGAAACTATAACAGATATCGAAATAAAATGTTCCACAAAAAGTAATTGGGCAAGAAGGCCTACGCTTTAAAGAAAAATATTTTTGAGTGGGGGCAAAAAAAGGGGTAGCTCCCATACAAATTAACGATTTGTATTAAATTTTCGATACGCTATATCTCGGAAACTATAACAGATATCGAAATTAAATGTTCTACAAAAAGCAATTGGACAACAAGGCCTACGCTTTAGAGAAAAAATTTTTTGAGTAGGGGCAAAAAAAGGGGTAGCTCTCATACAAATTAACGATTTGTATGAAATTTTCGATACGCTATATCTCGGAAACTATAACAGATATCGAAATTAAATGTTCTACAAAAAGCAATTGGACAACAAGGCCTACGCTTTAGAGAAAAAGTTTTTTGAGTGGCTGCAAAAAAAGGGGTAGCTCCAATACAAATTAACGATTTGTATGAAATTTTCGATACGCTTTATCTGGGAAACTACAACCGCTATCGACATCAAATGCTCCACAAAAAGTATTTGGACAAGAAGGCCTACACTTTAAAGAAAAATATTTTTGAGTGGGGGCAAAAAAAGGGGTAGCTCCCATACAAATTAACGATTTGTATGAAACTTTCGATATGCTATATCTCGGAAACTATAACAGATATCGAAATCAAGTGTTCTACAAAAAGTGATTGGACATCAAGGGCTACGCTCTGAAGAAAAAAAATTTTCGGATGGGGGGTGAAGAAGGGGCAGCTCCCATACAAATTAACAATTTTTATAAAATTTTCGATACGCTACTTCTGGAAAACTATTACAGCTATCGACTTCGAATATTCTACAAAAAGTAATAATCAAATAATTCATACATTTTGGAGAAAAAGTTGGAGAAGAGCAGGGGGACTAGAACATCCCATAACATTTAACAAGTTTTATTAACCTTTAAATATGAATAATGTCGAAAACTTTTAAAACTCTCTACCTCAAATCTTCTTTATCTATTTTTATTATTCATACGAACGTTAAAATTTTGTTATTTTTTCTATGAACTTTAAAACTCGCACAAGGTTTTTTATTATATTATTTGCAGTACAAAATTACTCGGCTGGGTATATTTAAAGACCAATGTGAAGGGTATATAAGATTCGGCACAGCCGAATGTAGCGCTCTTACTTGTTTCTGTGTAATTTTTTGTATTTGTAAATGAATATTAAATAGTAAAATAAATAAGTATGTAGGGCCCGACCAAACATGCATTTTCGAAAGCGAACCGAGCCCGAACCCAAACACTGGTCACATTTCTATTATTAGCCTGAACCTGAACGCAACCCAAACAAAAATCCAACCCATATTGTCTATTCATTTTATTCAAACAAAAAAAAAACATTTAGGGGATTTACAAGGTGTTCTATTATGTCCTATTGTAATAATGTTATAAAATTTCACAATGATTTAAAAGCACTTTTGCTGTCTTTTATACAAAACTAGTTTTAAAAAAATACATTATGATAATAAAACACCTTGTGAATCTCCTCATTATTTTATCAAACCAACAAAAATACGTGATTTGTATTTTAGAAAAATATATTACAAGTAAAATATGTTTGAAAATACATTCAGAACAAATATAAGTTAATGCATTACCCTACAAAAACAGTGAAGGTCATTTGACCGGTCATATGACTGTCACTGATGATGGAAATATCGGCTATCATATTAGTTCTATCATTTTCTTAAAGCTAATATGAAAAACGTGACCGAAACTTCTGTGTACGTGTGATCTTGCGCCTTCCCCGCCTCTTTAGATTTTATTGACTAAAAACCATATATCTAGGGTGTCCATTCTTACTGATTTCATCAGTTCATGTACTGATTTTTCATTTGGTGTACTGATTTAAAATGTGTGTACTGATATGTACTGAACTTTGACAAAACGTACTGAGTGTACTGATTTGACAGAATATTAAATTTGATATATTTTTCAAATTTTCCGTATTACAACATAATTTATTTTTAGTATAACTGCACCATTTTAAATTATATTTCAGAGTTTTCTTATTTGTTTTTCAGAAATCTCTTATTGTGTTTCAGAACTTTCTTTTTCAATTGAAGAACTCTCTACTTAATTTAAAAAACTTCTAATTTTTAAAATTCTAAATTCCTTAAATTTATTTATTATTAATATTTTAGATGTTTCTAGCTATATTTAAAAATGTTCAATATTGCAAAGGATTATGCAAAAGGATTTCAAATAACTCTCTATACAAATGACTCCCTATTATTTTTTTTATTAATATTGGAACTTGTCAAAAAATCCAGTAGCTGTGGAAATTGGATTGGAAAATAATTAATAGATATTTCAGTGCTTAAATTTTTATATGAACTTATTGCTGATTTTAGTTCGAGCTCTTAACCTAAAATTTAAAAACTCCTTACAACGAGTATTTATTTGTCGCTTAAAAGTTCAATTCCGGTAGCTTTGGATTTCCAAAACAATGCTGATAATTTAAAATAAAAACTAAAAGATATAGCAAATGTATTTAGAGTTAAACCTGTGCAAATACGCACACAGCGAATGTATAAAAGAAATATTTTGCTACACCTTAATTCATTTAAAAAGTAATATCTACAAAAAATTTAACTTTAAAACACATAAAAGTAAATAAATAAAAAATTTACTGATTTCGAATTAGAAAGAAATGGTCACCCTACATATATCTTAACTGCTTACACTGATGATGTTTACCAATTAACGATAACAGATTATACTTGACCAATATATCGGCCATAGATGACCGATCACCACTGATGTCAATACTTTTGATGTAAAACGCAATTTCTGTATAATAAAAATACTTTGTATTTAAATTTATTATTGTTTTTTTAACTTTCACTTTTTATAAATTTTTAGTGAGAATGATGTGGGTGTATCCGGAAGTAGAATGCTTTCCTCTGTATAAGCCAACTTGTATGCTTAAAATAAAAAATAATATATTTACATATGCATATGCGTGCTGCACTTACCTTTTATTAAGGTTTTTTAACTTTCACAACGGCTACACCTTAACGTTTTCTAAACTCCCAGGATGTTGTTGCTTCTGGATTTTGATCCTTTCGCCGATATATTTTCGTACAAAAAAAACTTTTTATATTTTCTTTTTCAAAACATTTACAACTTCAAATTACTAATTTAATAAAAACACAATTTAACTTGATTATTATTTATATTTTTAATCCAAATTACCTTTAAGTTTACAAATATATGTATGTGAGAAAAAGGTTTCCAGGAAGATTCATAAAAATTTTAAATTTTTTTTACTTAAAAAACGGAACTCTGTTTCGGCTATAAATTATTTACATCAACGATGCTATAACTATTGGTCACAAATGACCGAAATAGTTGCAAATGTATTAGTAGAAATATGTTTAAGTGTCAGTTTAGGTCATCACTTTCTTGTAGGCTATCCTGAAGGAAACCTGGGGGCAAGTGTCCCCATATTAACAATCAAAAGAAAACTGCTAGCCGTCAAACGCAAAAATGTATCAGTGACTTCAACCACCCAAATTCTGAAAAAACTCATGAATATTTTCTGTCTTTATATAATAACCTCAATAAACAAAATGAGAATTACTACTATAAGAAAACCAAAACGTTCAAGTTCAATGAAATGCATATAGACAAACTCAACCAACAACAAACCCCATAAATAAATAAGAAATATGGGATTAAATCCTAACTAATATTTTAAAAAGTGATGTAACAGTGACATCATGGTACAATTACCTTACAAGGTAGTATCGATTAAACAGCTGACTATTTTTTGCTCGAGTTTTTCCACTCGTTGTATCTGTCAAACAGTACGTTTTTTGACATAAACGGGAATGCTTTTACAAAAACTTTATAAATTTGGTATCGAGTTTGTTTTAGTTGTTGCCGTAGCGATACTACCTTGTAAGGTAATTGTACCATGAGTGACATAATGGCCTTTTTTAATTGTTTATTTTTTTCAGTTGTGCTATTTAAGTGATTTATATACACAATTCATACTTATTTTCCAGGGCAGATGCACGTTAAATGTCTAATCAGTAGTACCGTAGAATAAAATTGCTAAAAGGTACTAGTAAATCACTGGTTCCAATGTCTACATATGACTTCAAGGGAACTACCTTGTCAATAGTACCAATGTCAGTAGTGGATTTTCAATGGCACTCAAATGCTTAATGTCTATAGTAAAAAGCATTGCCTTAGGTATAGCATGTCAGTAGTACTGGGGACAATGTCTATAGTGAATTTCTAGTGATTCACTGTCTACATTTCCTGCAGGGGAAGTTACTACTATGAGTTTTCGTATTAAAAAAATAACATTTCTTTTTCATTAACAAAAAAAAAATACCTGTGTTTTTAAGTATTTCAAATCGGTTTTTGGATTTTTTGCGCAACAAGTAGATTTTCAGAAAAAGTTCGGTCAACCTTCGGTAAAGTTTGGTGAAAATGGTGAGCCTCAAACATTTAACGAGCACCACTTTTTATCCAACTTTGAACCCGAACTTTATAAATATGTTAGAAAAACGTGTATCATGCCGAGGGCTTCTGTTAACTTTACCGTTTAAGCGTTGGTGTAGCTGCTGACAATGCGTTTTGGAATAACATGTTCAACGTGAGTTGACTATTGTATTTGCTTTCTTTGTTAAGCATCCACATTTTGTTGCAGATTCATGCTTTTCAGAAGTCGTTTTTGTGTCAAAATTATTGTCAGCTGTCTCGGTAAATATATCTTTCCTCAACTATGATATACATTGTATCTGTCGCCTTTCAAAAACTTTTCACAAAACTTATTTGAAAGGGCTGGCTTCAGCTACCTCTTAAGCCCCTTATATCTATAGCCGCAAGGCAAAAAAAAAATATTAAGAAACAAAAATTTATCTGGAATAAAAAAGCCACAGAAGAGCACCAAAGAAAATTAAGCTTTAATATTATGACATTCGCATCCAGGTAAGTGACCACTGTTTAAAGTAAATAAATTTAAATTTAGTTTCAAAGCCTCAAGCCTGCAAAGAAATAATAAAATTTAAGACCAATATAGCTAATTTGAGTTTTTTTAAAACTCTTAAGTTTTCTTAAAATATTTCAAAATACCTTTAAATGAAATCACCAGGATCTATACCTGTACTTCTATTGTAGTAATTATAGTTCTTTTTATTAAACAAAACTAACATTCTATTTTAAAAAAGTAAAATATTTGTTTAAAATACATAATTATTTTCAAAACAAAAAAAAATATAGACAGTATAGACAATACATATCTGAAATATCTTTACAGAAGGCAATACAATCAAATGATGTAATATTTAAATTGTTATACTTAATGCCATTAAAAAAAGTCTACAAGACAGACAAATGAACTACCGTCAATGCACAAGTTTGTGAACGAGTGCTTAAATGGTTCCAGTGCTGAATTGTGATTTGACTACTAAAAACGTAAAACACAATAAATTTTTCACACTAACAATAGCCTCAAGTGCTAACAGAACATCATAATCATAGTTATTCAATGAAACTTGTAACAAATAATAGTTTTTCTTTAAAACCAATTGAAGTTGGCAAATAAAAAACACGAGCCAAATAAAAATATTTGTATGACTGAGAGCTGCCAGAATTTTAAACAAGGAAAAAACCTAAGGAGGTTTTTTCTACAAAGGTGTGATTCAAACTGCCTTTTTAACTAATTTTTTTATTTATTTAAAATAAATGTTTGACAAATTTTTCTTTCCATCATTTCGTGTTAATTTTTAAACACATAATAATAGGTTAGTTCAAAGCAACTTTGGGCATGTTTGTGCATGTGAGTGTAAAAACAGAATTTACTCTAATGAATTTACCTAAATCTTCTGGAATAAAAAAATGTAATATAAGGTGTGTTCTAGAACATTTCGTTTTTGTTCGGACAAATGAGAGTAAAAAAAAAATTTCTCTCTAAATTTCCCAAAGTTACCCAAACTACCTGAAATGAAAAAAATCAGATTTTGTACATTTTAAAACGCTAGTGCGGCTGACTTTTGTAATAAAAATCCATGTTAGTGAATTTAGACGTTTAAAACGCATAGCATTTTACAAACATAACATTAACATCACTGGCAGAAGCCGAAGAAATTAGTTACTATATGTAAAAGCATATTTTTATAATAAAGAAAGAAGCAAATATAAATAAATTAATGTACATTTTTACCTACAACTTAAATTTTTAGAAATATATTAAAATCAAACTTTATTTCTTTTGCAAAATGTTCAACTAATTCTTGAATTTTAAAAGTATAGGTAAATGAAAAGGAAATGAAAAATAATTTTCCTATACGCTATATGTGTTGCACAAAAATTATTAACTGGAACGCTTTTGGGTAAGTTTGAGTAACTTAGTGTAAGTTCGGTTTATCTCTTTTTGCATTTGGAAAACAACTTTTGTTTTAATGTTACTTACTTTTTAATTTTAAGCTCAATAAAGCGATTTTAGTCGTTGAAAGTCACAACCGAAACATGTGTATCACTGGTAAGAACATATGGTTAATAAATACAAACTATTTTTGGCTGTACAAATTTATTATAGAAACACAATACAACGTTTTTAAATGATTTGAAAGAATTTTCCATTTTTTCCTTCAAAATTTTAACATTTTTTTAATTTTTCTGAATCAAACTTTAAATACATGTAAATAAAAAACAGCTCAAAATTTGCGCATCATCTGGAACACACCTAATATCAAATAAGCCGTTCTATGTCTGATGACAAAGCCATCTTATCAGAAAAAATAATTTTTTCATTAATTCAAAATTCGACTTGAGCTCTGTAGAACGGAATCCTTAATGATGGTCGTTTTCCTTCAAGTAATCAACTTATTTAGCGCGACTTATTCGATTTGATGTTTTGGATTAAGCTGTACACTTTTAGTGACGGTGACATTGAGTATTGTTCATTAGATAATGAATTATTTTTTAGTTTTTTTTCTCTTGACTTTATTAGAAGCAAAAGAGCCAAATTTTTTACTTCCTTGCCCATGCTTGCGTATTCTTTTTGTTGTATCCGTCTTTCATTTCGGACTCCAGCTGCATTCATCTTGACTTTAATTTCTTTTCAATGTTGGGTTAGGTTCAATTTTCTGTTCCTAATTCAGACTTTCCATTTCAGAGCCTTTAATGCAATGCTTTCCTGTGTAGACTTGATAAAGCAATTCTTAATTTTGGGCCATTCAGGGTTAGGTGAGGTTGTCCAAGAAAGATCGTATGGTGCTAACTTTCTGAATGTGGCATGTAGTTAGGGTCGTTTCGTTTATCGGCATTAAAATTTGCCTGTTTCGATGCCTGTTTTTTTAATAGAACCCACTTCATGTTTTATCTTTCTTTATCAGAGGATTGCCATGAGACACTCTGCACCTCTCATGCTTGGAAAGCCGAGAAGACAGTTTTACCAAGTTTCACCTATGGGGATATATTCAATTTGGTTTCGAGTTAAATCTTTGATTAATAACCATGTATTATGTACACGATTTAATGAGAAGATATTGTGTTTTTGATGGCAAAGTTGGTAAACAGGCATATTTCTGTTAAAAGCTCTTCATTTTTGGTCGTCCTTCCTATTGATTGCCGGCCCTTTTTATTCCATATACCTGTAACGTACGGCCCTAATTAAAATTCTCTTTTTATTATAGCTATGCCTCCGTGGCTATAAAAATCCTTCTTAACTATTTTTATTAAATAAAAGCGTTGTAGGCCTCCCTAGAGAGCAGAAATTAAACATTCGGGTCCTTTGAAACTTTAAAATTTTGTGGTCATAGGGCTTTGCTTAGACTCATTAGAGACAGTTTGTTAGTGGCCATTTCTTTGCCCAGCACTTCCATGATTTAAATCGTGTCCGTTGCTTGAATCTAAATGTCGTTATCAGGGGCTTCGGATAAGTTTTACTTGAAATCGGTGATCTTAAGATGATGGCTGATAAGACTTTCACTTTCGATCCAGGATATAGGAATGCCCCTTCCTTCCCTGAAGAGCAATTGGCGGTGGGAACTCCAGCACCAATTCAGGGTTATTTTAGCCACTATCGATCGTTGGAGTCTTGTCCATGAGAAACAAGGTACTTACACCCCATCTTGGTAAGGTAGACATTTAAATAGAGAAGACTGTATATTGTAACGTCACTACTCCATTTGTACCCCTTTTTCTGTTACTATCTTATATACATATATGTACAAGCAATAAAATAGTTTTAAGCTATTTGTATCAAATTTTCAAACACAATTTAACACACGATCTGGTAGCACTTATCCTAGAGGAATGAGGTACTTATGCATATAATATAAAGCGAACAACAATGATAATACAAATTATATGTATCAAAATAAACATAAAGAAAAAGAAACAAATAATAATAAATTTTAAAAGTATGTTATTTGTATGAATAAAATAAATGCAGTTTCATAAATAACAATTTACATGCTAATTTGCATACAAATATATTTTCGTACCGTAGATATGCATTTAGTAAAATTAATTAATACAAATAATATAATAAAACAAAACTCTACGTCTGTAAAAAGGAAGGGTGTATATATTTATTAATCTTATATACAAAACGATAATTTTTTCAAAATTTCGCCTCTCGTCTACACCATTTCCAATTGTATTTCAGAACTTTCTAATTGTATTTCAGAAATTTCCTATTCAATTTCAGAAATTTCTAATTCAATTTCAGAAATTTCTAATTCAATTTCAGAAATTTCTAATTCAATTTCAGAAATTTATAATTTAATTTCAGAACTTTCTAATTGTATTTTAGAAATTTCTATTTGTATTTCAGAATTTTCTATTTGTATTTCAGAATTTTCTAATTGTATTTCAGAATTTTCCATTTGTATTTCAGAAATTTCTATTTGAATTTTAAATGAAAAATTCTGAAATACAAATAGAAATTTCTGAAATTGAATTAGAAATTTCTGAAATACAATTAGAAAGTTCTGAAATTGAATTAGAAATTTCTGAAATTGAATTAGAAATTTCTGAAATACAATTGGAAATGGTGTAGACTATGATGTTTTTAAATACCATCCTGCAACACGTTGAAAAATTTTCTCAACCGTAAGATTTTGCATTTTATCAGAGATGCATATGTAAACGGCAACACATAAAAAATTAGGCAAGGAAAATTTAACATTTTTTCTTACAAAATTTTTTATTACTACACAGAAAAGAAAAACACATTCTAAAATCAATAATTTTATTCTTGAATTTATCTAATATCGTACTTGAAATTTTTAAATACAATCCGTACTTAGGTTTT
The DNA here is from genome assembly GCA_963583895.1 of Melanophora roralis. Lineage (NCBI taxonomy): Eukaryota > Metazoa > Arthropoda > Insecta > Diptera > Rhinophoridae > Melanophora > Melanophora roralis. The sequence continues at coordinate 90,895,766 of OY757187.1, read as the reverse complement.
CTAAAATCAAGTCTATTCAGATTACTTTAAAATATGCAACAGAAAAAAATTGTTTTTTAATATATTTTAGCATTTAAAACTAAAGGTCGGATTATTTTAAACCAAATACGGACTTTCTTAAACCAAATACTATTTATCTAGTATTAATTTCTTAATTTTAGCCACATTAAGTTTTAAGATTTAAGTTCTTAACTTTAGTTAAGAAAATCATTATTATTTTTGTTAAAAAATGTCAAAATAAGCAATAATTATTATTGCTGCAACAAAATTAAAATCATAAAATAATAATTATTTTTGAGTTTTATTTTTTTTTTAATTTGCTGGACAAATTTTTATATAAGATTCGAAACATATTGGTAGTTCATAAAAATAAATACTCAACAATAAAATAAAAAAAAAAACGAAAAGACGGACAGACGGACAGACGGACAGACATCATTTAGTCGGCTCAGAAAGTTATTTTGAGTCGATTATTTTTTTATCGTTACATATATTTGCACAAACGCATAATATCATTATGTGGTGTAGGCAAAAATATTGATATTATTGTTTCTTATAACGTATTGTTTAATAAAAAGTGTATTTTGTATTTACTACATTTACAATATTTGTTAAACAATAGCAAAAAACAACTCCTAAAGTTATAGATATGTAAATCTGGCTGAAATAAAATTCAGTGCAGGCTGTCGGTTTAAGCTTAGCTTTCAATTCGAGTGTCAATTGTACACCCTATATTCGATTCTATTTAGTTCTGGTAATATTTTGTATACCAGAGCCAAAAGACAGACTTATTGGTTAATGGTTTACAATAATTTAATTGTCAAAAGAGTTAATTTTTTCTTTGTGCTGTTGGCTTTTTGATCGCAAATTTAAATATTTATTTATTTTATAACACAACTAAATATTTTAAAATTATTTAGTTAATTTTAAAAAAAATTTTAATTTTTTAAAAGTTTACAAAACAAATTTTGCTGCAAACCAGGACGATTATATTGATGTTTTTACATAGACATTTATGGTTATTTGTATGTAAACGAGCTGTATATTTGTGTAGACATGTCTACGTAATATGGTCCGGCTTTTCCAAATGTAACTGAACTTCTTGTCTTTATATAAATTTAAAGTTTCCGACAGCTGGATTTTCCTGCAGGTGTCTAACAATGCTGACTCTCAGGATTTTTATGAACCTGGGTATCACCTCCTACCATTCTTCATCGTAGCATTTCGATGTACGTTCGTCAAGATGCTATGTACCAGTGTCAGCAACCATTCGGCATTTTTGATGCAGAGTTTAGCTGTCTTTGGGTTAAACTCAAAATCACTTATCACACCCCATACTTCGGATCTGTTTAGAGAAATCCAAACGTGGGAAGGGACATTACTACGGGGGGCTTCTACTTCCTTTCTGATTCCATGACCACGATCCTTGTTGCTGGTAATCAGAAATATACCTGAGACAATTGATATTTAAAATCAGAAATATCGGTTAAATATTGACCGGGATATAATTGAAAACCCAAAATAACCAATTTTTTTAAGGTAAAAATTCGTCCACATATCCCTATATATCTCAGTTAAACAGTCACTCTTGCCACAAAACTTAGTACGGATAGTTTGAATATTTGGGCAAGTGGTATTTCCCCTACAATTGTATAAATTTTATGAAATATTTCATGGGCTAAATCTGAGAAACTATTACAGCTGTCGACTTCAAATGTTCTACAGAAAGTAATTGGACAATAAAACACATATTTTGCAGAAAATTTTTTGGGTAGGGGCAGGGGAACGGGTAGCTCCCATACAAATTAGCAATTTTTATGTAATTTTCAATACATTGCGGAAACTATAAAAGCTATCGACTTCAAATGTTCTACGAAAAGTAATTTGACAATAAGCCTTACATTTTGGAAAAAAATTATTGTGATAGAAGCAGATGGAGGGGAGCCTCCCACATAAATGACAATTTTAAAAAAAGTTTTGATACGTTTTATCTGGAAAACTATAACTGCTACAAAAAGAAATGATTAAATAACTCATATATTTTGGAAAAAAAAAGTTGGAAAGTAGCAGGGGGACTAGAACCCCTCATACAAATTAACAACTTTTATTTAACTTTTAATACGAATAATGTCGAAAACTTTTAAGACTCTCGACCTAAAACCTTCTACGTAGTATTTCTATTATACATAAAAACGTTAAAATTTTGTACAGTTTTCTATTTAAAAAACTAGGAATTGACTTCAAACCTGGTACAAAGTCTATTTATTACAAAATTTGCTGTACGAAATAACGCGGCTAGATCGGACGGCTGGGTATATAAAAAGACCAATGTGAAGAGTATATAAGACTGGACCCATCCGAATATAGCGCTCTCACTCCTTACATGCACAATTCTTCTTGGATTTGCCGTTCCGGTCATACGACTTCAGAGGACCGATGTGTTGAGCTATTTAATGCGCACAATCGCCTTGCGATACTAGTTAATGAACCAACATTTATTTCGTGTGTTGAAGGGTACCAATAACTTCTACCTACTTTCTTTCCCTAAGGACCTGTCAAAAGCAATTTGAATTATGTTTCTATCTTTTTGATTCAGCTGTTACAAAAAGTATCAATGTATTATTTGTACACTTTAGTTTAATACAAAAAAGATAGTGACTTCACTTGATTGACTCTCAAAAGTCTTCTTGTACCTATTTTTTAATTTACACATAAATTCGAAAATAATTACTATTTTCAGTACCTCGCTTAAATAAAATACCGATTTCAATTTAAAACTTCTGTCATAAATAGTTTTTCACTTTGGCTTCTCCAGTATTAAGTGTATGTTTGAACATATAATTTATTGGAATAAATAAAAACATATGTATTTGTAAGAATGTAAATATGTATGTATGTGAGTGCATACGTATTTAGTTTTTGTTGCGTATATCCTGCATTTCAATGACGTTTTCTTATCTTTACATGCATAAAAAAAAATATTTCCTGGTTGCATAACTTGTACTAAAGTTTCTTTTTTTCTAAGGTAAATGCTATTAAATCCTTGGTCATGGTCAAGGCGCATGTGCCGGTATGAACTCGCTTTCAATGCCATCTTATTTCATGCAAAAATAAAATCAATAAGTTATGGGGCAACGTAAAGAGTCAAGAGCAAGGTTATTTTAGCGGTAATTTAAAATGGATGTAAAATTTGCAAACAAATTTTAAAAAGCTTTTAATGTAAAAAAATAGTTTCACGAGAAAGCTCTCTTTCGTTTCTTTTTTTACCCCTTTATTTAACCCTTAACAGCTTTCGCTAAACAAATTCAAGAGTAAATTGTGTTGTAAGCTGCAAAAAATTTGTTATAGTAGAACGACCTTTTCGGAATCCATATTGACAAGGGGACGTTATAACTGGCACCTGATGGCGAAGATGTTCAGCAATGATTTTCTCAAAGAGTTTAGGTATAACACTTAACTTAGCAATAGCTCTGTCATTTGCAACAGGAAGTTAAAAAACGTACCTTAAATGTACCAATATATAATTTGTACCCTCTTTCGGTCCCTTTAGGTCCATATTTTATTGATATTTTATCGAGACCTGTCGAACGAACTATGTTCCCTCCTTAAGTGGCTTAGAAGTTACAAAAAGTATGTTCAAAGAAACGATATAGAATTTTAACCCATTTTTTAATCCTCTTTTTACCCTTAAGAGTTAAAATTTTAAGATCTCTCGAATGCAATTGGAATAGCTATTCTATCTTTATTATTTCAAAAGTTACACAATGGACCGAGGCACTACCAAAATTGAATGTTAACTTTTTTTAACACCTTAATGTCCAAAATTTCGAACAAATGAAATACACGGGTTTGCTTTTTTAATTTTGATTCTAAAGTTTATTGTTAAGAAGATATAAGCTTTCGCATATTTCTAAACTTGGCCCATTTTTACCGCCTTCGGGTCTAAACTTACCCAAATCCCGCCCTATTGGATCTATACATATGATGAGGTACCTATGGCTCAAGTTTTAAGTCTCTAGCTCTACGCGCTTGGGCTGTACGATTAGGAATCAGTCAGCCAGTCAATCAGTGAGTCAACGATCATTAACGTTGTTCCTTTATACATGTGCATAGATAAAAGTTATGGATTTCTCTTAGTCTTCTTATTTACTTTGTTTAGGTGTTTTTGGCTCGATTTTTTATCAATTTTCTTAAAGAATATAAAAGTTACATTTACAGTAAAATCATTTCAAACGTTTTATGAGTCTGTATGAGGGTTAAGCTCAAGTACTTTATGAACATAATTCTCTTCAACAAAAAAGCTTTAAGCTTTTAAGAACACAAATAAACAAACGAACAAATACGCGAACAAAAGTAAGTATGTGTACCTACAGTGATGTCAAAAGTACAAAAAATCCACAAAAAGCTCTAAAAATGTTATAAATGCTAAAATATATGTTTTAAAAACATATAGAAATTCACTTTAGTGTGTATATAATATGCCATATCTAACAACAAATTCTACTTAGTTGGCAACACCTGTTCACACATACGTATATGTATAACGGAAAATAAGCTGTCTTTAAGCAGAATAATGTATTTCATTCATAAGTTATAAAGTCCTTACCCAATGCTATTTTTAGAATTAATTCCCAGCTGCCGGCCGGAAAGACGCAATAAATGATTACAGTATGAATTTCACACAATAAATTTTTTTTAATATTAAGCGAGCAAGATAATTGATGTACTTAAATATTTATTTTTATTGATAACATTTTTTTGTCAACAGGCACATTTTTAATTTGTATGTATATATATACATATTTAATCCCATAAGCATAAGCTAATAATAAAAGGAGGATGAGGTTTTTTAGTTGTTCTTTATGAAACAAACGTGTATTTGTATTTACATATTATAAGGAAATAGCTTTGCATATGAAAGTTTTTTGCATGTAAAACATAAACAGACTTGCGTTTTTTCCTTATTCATTTATTCTAAAAATAGACTTGAAAACAATAGTCAGTTCATTGTTTGTGTGCTAAAAATAGAGTAGAGATAATCTTAGGTTTTCCCCATCACTAACACATACTCAAATGGAAAATAATCAAACAGAAAATTAAGACGACGCACATACAAATTCAAATAAAATTAAATATTTTTATTACAAGAAAACAAATTTTAAACGAGCGTTTGGAAAGATTCTGAAATGTTTCAATAAAATGAATCAAGTTTACAAACTCGCATCATTAAATTTTAACAAGAAACCGTTGAAAATGTCAATGTACGTATACGTCATGTAGTATAACACTTTATTTAATTAATTTAAAAACTATTGCATACCTTAAGGATTAAATTAACTGACCACTTTTTTTATCAATTGGTGGCTTAAAATAATATTTACTTAAATATACAACTAATATAATTATTTTATGTTAGAAACTAATATTAGAGGAGGCTCATTGCAAAAAAATTCCTTGTACTTATTTGCTCGCTTGATTTAAGTAGAGAAATTTAGACAAATAGTCAACGGTATATTGAGAACGTTTGATGCATTCAGAAAGATTAGTGGATATGCAGACGATGTGGTCATTCTGGAGAAAGTTTCTTACAACAAGCGGGTAGCTACTGCAATGGGCATTGTGTGCACTTTATTTGGTGGCAATAGGGAACATGTTGCGCGTGAATCCTAATAAAATTTAACTAGTGTTTTTTAACCCGAAAATATAGGGGCAGGGCTTTTAAAAGGTTAAAATTTAATGATGGTGAGTTGAAACTAGCATGTGAGGCAAAGTACATATCTTAAGGTTATTTTTTTAACATATTTTTTTTTTGTTTAATCTCCGCCTGTGAACTTACAATACGCATTCAAATCTTTAAACTAAATAGTTAATATTATTTATTTAATTAAAGTCAATTCCGATGGTTCTATCTGAGAGCAACAGTGTCCCTTTTCTTCAAACGAGCCTTCCCGCCATATAGTGAGATATTTCGTTGGAGCGGATTAAGATGTATTTCCAGCTTAACTAAATGATTGTCTACAAAATTTAAAATTTCGTACTCTATAAATGAAACTTAAAGATTTTTATGAATATTGTCAATATAAAACAAAAAGGAGCGGCAGTTGCCACTCGTACGATTTTATTTTTACGGCCTTAAATTTTCTCCATATTAGAAACGGAGACTGTGCTCCATAGTTTTATTAATTGAAAACACGAAGTTTTAACAAGTACCAGAGTTACCTGGGTACATTTCTGTTCACTTATTTTAATCCTTAAGCTATGGAAACTCATCCACTTGAATAATAAGAGGCGGTTATTGATTTGTGGCTCCTCAAAAATCTTTATTAGTACTAATAAAAGCCGTATTATAAGCAAATGTTAACTAGTTTGTTTAACTGTTTGTTGGCAATTTTTTTGTACGGTATATAAAGATTTGGTGCTAGAATACGGTCACCCTTACTAGGTGAGGGCAACTTATGTATTCTTCCTCTTTGAAATACTGTCGTTCAAAATTTGTAAAGTTAGTTTAGCTAACAGATCTTTAGGCCATAATTTTTCATATGCTTTAGAGACATCTAAAAAAAGCACATAATAACATTTCGTTTCTTCAAGGACCCTTTGTCTTTATTTAAAGTACTGCTAATGTTGCCTTCTAAAGCAAATGATGACTGTGAGTGCAGTTGCTGTCATTATTAACCGAAGTCAGTTTTTGAAAAATTAAGCCGTAGTTATAAGCAAATTTTCAGGCCGGTAAGACTCTTAATTAAAAATATTTTCAGTATTAAAAATCTTAAACAACAATTTCTAGCTTATAACATTAAAGCGATTTTATTTAGTTTTAACTTTTTTTCTGGGAGTTTTGTAAGAAAACCATGTTTATGTGAAAAAAACCATGTTTATGGTAAAAAATTTAATTCCTATTTCTAGAAACTAAAAAAATTGATTTTTTGATCTTATCATATTCAAATATAAACCCTTTAATAAAATATTCCCAAGCAAACTTTAATGTGGTGATTTTAACACTAATACAAAAACGCAAAACGACCTTCAACATATAACTAGAATCCATGACGAAGTTACATATTTATCAAAGTTTAAAATATTTTCTTGTAAAAATAAAGTTTTTATATGCGTTTTAATTTTCTGAACTTTTTTGCTGCTACAAAAAAAAATTCATTCATAAATTTTTTGATAGTATTTTGACACATGCGCTTTACCAATTTTCGCACAGTTTCGTAATCGAATTTCTCCTTCCGTTTAATTAAAACACAAATGCCGGAATTTTCCTTAAATCGAATACTCAAGGACATAGTAAACAAAATAAAATTCATTCATAAAAATTTTACAACCGTAAACCTTTTCCCCTCCTCCTCCTTTTTTCAATACACACATTATATATTGAAACCTTAAACTTAAAACCATGATGTTAGTCAGATAATATCGAGTAAAGAACTCTGTCATTGAATCAAATTATTTACATACATTTACCTTCATAAGTACATATTAACTAAAAATTCCGAGTACAAGCCAATTTCATTCATTTATAGATTCATTCATCTTTAAGTCTTGTTAAGAAAAAGAAAATAACAAGGAAATAAAATTATTTTGTTACGAACCAGTAAGTATGTATATTTCACTGGCATGTAAACCATTCAAATGCCAAAAGTATAACACCCACATACAACCTCCTGCTTAGTGTGTACATCAGTTTTAAGAAAAAAATATTTTGGAAAGCAGTTTACGATTATAGAAAGAGTTTTGCATATTTTTAAACAAATTTTGTAATTTTATTGATAATATGTTAAACTGTACAAAGAAGTACATTTCTCCTTCTTCTTTTATTATCAAAGAATTCGACACATACGCAAAATATTAAAATAATATTATCATTAAAAATTTACTTTTGTATTTGTATATCTAATGATTGTATTCGGGCTTAAGAAAAAAATCTTAAAATAAAAAAATTAAATAGAGTCCAACCTTACAAAAATTAAGAATTAAAGGTAAACTCTAACGTAATAACAATGATTCTGGTATCGAAATAGAATTTTTTACTGTCATTATGCATAAACAAGACCTTTTTACACAAACACTATTGGCCCTAACTTTTTTAGTAGGCCCTACCCTGCAAATAACGCGACTATTCCATACATGCACATATGTGGTCCAATATTTTTTGCAGGGTATTTATACTGGTAACGAATTGAAATTTTGCCCGAATAACTTTTATTTAAACCGTTGATACTGCAAAAAGTGTTCGTCCATTCGGGTTTATACTAAAAATAAAGGGCGTACATGTAGCCTCACTCGAGAAAGTTCCCCTTAGTAATTAATTACAGATGTTGGAACTTGACCAATTATAACTTTTCTATTTGTTTTAAACAAAGTTGGCAACCGATAACTATTACAATATCGTTTACAATTAGTTATCGGTATTAAAACCGATACTGAAATAATTTGTTTCGCATAATACCGGTAACAAAATACCGTTTTCCTTGATGCCAGTATTACGATTAACGTTTCGGTAATAAAAATCCAAAAACTTATGCAAGTAGCAAAAACAATTTCGAGTGTTAGTTAAAAACAGGGCTGTCAGCCTTTTTTTGCGAAAATCGTTAAACTTTAACTTTGATAGTTTGAGACTGAAACGGTTTTCGCTTCGGAAACTTAATAGCAATAGGCGGAGAGATGGGCAGGCAGACAGACAGACGGATAGACGGACATGGTTTAGTCGACTTCCATATCTATAAGGATCACGAACTTATGTACTTTATGGAGTTGCAAATTGATAATAACGAAATTACAAACGGTATGACAAACAAATATTTATATCCTTGTCACTATGTAAAGGGAACAAAAAATTCTTTGTGGCTAACTTGAGGTCCAAAGCTATTCCAATTTTAATAGTAAAAAACTTTACAAAACTTTACCGTTTTTATGGATGATGCTAACACCAATAAATAAATATTGTAGAAATTACAAAAGGAGTAACAAAAGGATACTCATATGTGAACGGCAAAAAAAATTCTTCTTTCGTAAGAGATAAACAAAGTTCATACGTTTCTGTAAATTTTTTTTAATTATTAATTTATTTATTTATTAAATAAATTAAATATACACATAAAATGTTTATATTAAAAGTTGTTACAAACTTTTTCAAAAGAAACAAAAACTAAGTAAAGTGAACAGAAGATTTTGAACTGAAAAATTATATTGTTTATTTAATTTATTTAAATTTAACGTTTAGTTGAACAATTATATTTTATTTAATAATGTTTTAAAGAAAAATCAATAAGCTCATATAATTTATTAAAGTTAGCACAGATTTTTCTCAAAGGATTAGCATTAGCATAGTTGGTGCGATAGCTTTTAATTGCCAACAGACGATAATAATGTGCTGGTCGGTGAGGGACACTCAAAGTTATATTGGATAAACAAAATTCGCAACACATATTGCCGCTAATTATATTTATCAGGAACAAAACATTTAGCATAGTCTTTCTTCTTATAGGAGTAGGTAATTTAATAAGCGCTAATCTTTAGTGATAAGAGGGTAAATTTACGTCTGGATTCCAACGTAAGCCACGTAGTCAGAACAGGAGAAAAAGTTTTTGTATAGATTCAATGAGACTACTGTGTATAACGTATAAAGGGTCCCAAATTACAGAACCATATTCAAGTACAGGTCTAACCAGTGATGTAAACAGGAGCTTAGTTATAATCGGATCTGTAAAATAATTTACATCTCTTGATAAAAGAATGAACGCCTCTGGCTTTATTAACCATCATATTATTATGAGGAATAAAACTAAGCTTGGTATCAACCATAATACCCAGGTCAACGAAGGATTCAACTAAGTGCAATGGTTCTCCACCCAATGAGAAGTTAGATAACATTAATAAAGTTTCTGTATTCAGTTCCATGAGATTCGCATTACACCATTCGAAAAAGTTATCAGTATCCTATTGTAAATATAAATGATTCAACTCCTTGTTAAGTGAGAAAAAATTTTTACATCATCGGCAAACATTAGTACGTTGCAATGTCTTAAGGCATTTGGCAAATTATTAATAAATAAGGAAAAACGAACTGGTCCGAGATGACTGCCTTGCGGTACAGCAGAAGAAACCTTTGTGGGTTTTGATATGCAATCTTTATAAGCTATCATTTGATGGAACAAATTTGTAAAGGAATTAAGTTAAATTTTGTTTGCTGAAACACCTTTTGTCCTTTAAGTTCTTTAATGTTTACCTTGTTAAGTTGTTTTTCAGTTTCACATTTAATAAAGAACATCCTACGCACACGTTTTCCCAACCTCCTTTCATTCCCTTATACCGTCTTTCAATAAGCGTGAACATAATATGCTTTAAGTTTATGTGTGTATGTAAGTAGATATGTATTTATGTATGTACATATAGTATGTGTATGTATATGTAGAACAAAATAATTATTATTTTTGATTGATAGAACCCAAATGAGCTCCTTTTATTTGATTAAAAAAACTAATAAAAATTTACTTTGATTTGTGGTTTTTACATTACACATTGAAATATAAGAATTAAATTATATTTTTAAATGTCGCCAGTTTCATTAGAGCTCTTTTATTAAAATTTGGGTTATTGGGACACTTTAAAAAATTAAAGGTATTGAATAGTTACAAAAAAAAAGGTGTTAAAGGATGTCCTGACGCCAGGAAATTGAAGGTGTTGTTGGAAGTAATGGTTTTATGTGTGTGTTTTTGCCGGAAGATAATTTTTAAATGTTACAAGTTAGGTTTAGGTAAACTTTGGTAAAAAAAATGTTTTTGTTTAACGACTAAAATAAAAAATAGAACTAAAATGGAAGGTTTATTTGTTTCACTCTAATGACCACAATTAATTTTTAGTCGGTTTAATTGAAAAAAAAATAACTTTTACATTCCAAATATTAAACGGGATAAAAATATGAGACCAAAATTCAAGTAAATCACAAGAACTGCGGTAAGCGTTATGGAACTTAAAAACTCAAGAGAAATTTTTATACTTAACAACTAAAGGAATGCAAACGATTTTCAGCTCGTAATAAAGGTGTTTTTTCTAATGTTGACCCCGAAAAAATTAATGCCAGTTTGTGCAGCAAAAGCTTTTAAGTCATAACTGTATCAATTATAAGAAACAGAGAAAAATACCCTCAACAATTATTCCGGGTGGAGCTTGAGCCTGATGTATTGTTCACTTCCGAGACTTATGTGACATCTTGAAGCACTTTTAAAATAAGTATCTGTACGTTTTACGATTCGAAGTATCCCAGAGGTAGATCACCTCGGATATATATTAATCAAATCTCGATTTAAACACCAATGAATAGTTGATCTCCACCCCAGGTTTTTTATAACGAAAGATCAGTACAATCCTTTTTACAAATGTTTCAGTCCCTGTTTCATAGCTAATGGTGAATATATTGCTAAGTAAACGTACTGAGGCTCCCACCTAATTAGTTCAGGAGGTCACGTGTTATATGACTCCGTATCTGAAATAGGATCTAATGTCATTTAAACTGGGCATACCACCTTTTGGCCAACTCATCACAATAAAATTCCAGACGCAATAGATTAAGGTATATTCCCGAAGCTTATTAAGAATCAAGCCGCCTAGTAATTTTTTTTATTTAAAAGAGTAGATTGGTTAAAATATAAAAAAATATATTAACACCCACTGCCAGATACAACAAAATTTTTTCTGAAGATGTGGGAAAGTTTTTATCTAAAAAAAGAGAACCCGAAGAGAATGGCGAAACTATAGATCACCCTACTTTAAACCAAGCCAGAAGGTTTACAACATGGCAGCATCTAAAGAGTACCTGAAAGGTCTAGACGCGACTTCTCAGACAAATTTTCTATGGCGATCAGCCAGACGTCTTAAAAGACCCATTATCGCAAAACTACCGCTGCGTAATCTTAGAGGATTCTGGGCTAAAAATGACGAAGAAAAATGCGATCTGTCCGCAAATCATTACAAAAACGTGTTCACTCCCAATACATGCACAGACGTGAGGGAATTACCGCCTGTTATTTCTAGAGGTCTTTTAGAAATTCGTTTCCGATTTACAGATGTTGTAGAAGCTATTGCTAACCTAAACATTAAAAAAGCTCCTAGTATTGATAAAATAAGCCCCGAAATGCTCTTAGAGCTACCTTTTACTGCAAAAAGAATAATTCTTTATATTTTCAATGTAATAATTCGTCTTGAACATATCCAGCCTATATGGAAAGTTGCCATAAGTAAAAATGATTCCTAAGCCATGCAAAGATCCTTCAAAGGTGGAGTCCTATAGGCCTCTAAGTTTGTTACCCATTATGTCAAAAACGTTAGAAAAACTGTTTAAAAACAAGCTGAATCCAATCCTGAATGACAACAACTGCATTTCAATTCACCAAGTAGGCTTTAGAAGTCAACATAGTAACATCGAAGGAAAGCGTTTGAGGAAAAGGAGTACTGCTCCGTGCTTTTTATTTATCTCTCACAAGCTTTCGACAAATTATTGCATAAAGGCCTATTAAACCAACTAAAGGTTAACCTGCCAGCTAATATTTTTAACCATTTGCAAAAATACATAGCCGTCAATTAAGGATCAAAGAGAAAAACTAGATAAGTCCTTCTCAACATAGTACCGTCGAACAAACTCACAGGTTGGTACAGGTTATAAGAAAAGCCTTTGAGGAAAAGAAGTACTGCTCAGCACTATTTATCGATGTCTCGCAAGCTTTCGACAAAGTATGGCACGAAGGCCTGTTAAACAAACTAAAGCTAAACCTTCCAGCTAATATTTTCAACCTACTAGAAAAGAACATAACCGGTCGACAATTTAAAATCAAAGAGGGAAACCAAATAAGTTGCTCCCAACCAATAGGGGCTGGTGTACCTCAAAGGAGTATACTGTGTCCAATTCTGTACTTTCTTAACACAGCAGATATGCCTACCAACAGTTTTACACACTCGTCGACATTTTCTGATGATACCGCTTTCCTCAGTATTCAAAAAGACCCTAAAGAGGCTTCGAACCAACTGCAACAACACGTAACCCAAGCTGAGAAATAAGCTAAGATATGGGGAATAAAAATAAATGAACAAAAATTTACACACACAAAGAAACATGCTGCCTGAACGATTTGAGATGAAATATCTTAGTATTCACCTGCATCGCCAACTCACATGGAAGTCACATATAGATGCGAAATTGACTGAAACTAAACTTAAATTGACTCAAATTAATTTGCTAATTGGAAGAAACTCTGTGCTGCGTCTTGGTTGTAATTTTCTACTCTACAAATCGATTTTAAAACCAATTTTGTGCTACGGAATGCAATTATAGGGCCTCCAACATAGAAAAAGTCAAAACAAAATCCTAGAAATAATAACTGGTGCTCCCTGGCGTGTTCCACTAGTTAAATGTGAAATCCTAAGCTACGTGAACAAGTATTGAAATAAGCTGGAATCACATTAAAACCCACTCGCTCGAAATATCTTGCAAACATAGTGGACACACTCGTCTGAAAAGAAGGGATACTATTGCGCTTAGACGAACACATAGAAACTAATTTATTTTATTTTGAGAACCAAAATTTTGGTCTGACACTGAATTGGCTAATATATATTTATACCTAGTTTTAAGATTTGAATACGTATTGTTAGTTCGCATAAGCGAAGATTCATGAATAAAAATATGAAAAAAAAATCAAATCAAATGTTGCATAAGAATATAAATATTAGTTCTGGAAACTACAACATTAAATTTTTGAGTGGTAGTATGCAAACTTTGTTCCAAAAATAGTTAAACTTACTTGCAGACTCAGATATAAAAGTTTTGTTTAAATTGCGAATGCGTAATGTTAAATAAGCGAAGTCAATATTACTCATACTCATTATCGGCATATACATACATACATACAAAAAATAAAAATAAATTTATTTCGTTAAAAGCATCCCTTAAAAATAAAACAATTAAATGCAGGGTACACTAAACAAGGTGACAGCAAGGCGAATTCAAAAAATTTGCCCTCTGCATTTCCTTTTTGTGTTAGAACGGTGAAATGTCAGAAAAATTAAAAATTTCATACAAAAACTGAATATTTGTAACGTGAAAATAGTTTCGTGTGTTGTTAGTTATTTGGTTGTAAAACTCAGCTTTTTAACCCACTGGTCTAGGTGGCGTGGTGTGTCAGTTTTAAATGGAAAAAAACTTCGTGCTTAAATGCTTTTTCCTGATTTGAAAGAAATTTCCATCAATTTTTTAGATATCTACAAAATGCTTTAAATAGTTTAATAAATAAATCAAATTTTAAAATTTTAATTATTATTTTATTAAAACAGTTAAACATTCGTAACTCTATTAAATCATATTCTATTAATTCACAAAGAAACAGATATTAACTTAAATTAGTTTCCGCTTTGTGTTCACTCTTATCGGATCATTCGTTTACAACAAAATTATGTAAAAAAAAAATCAAAATTAAGTTATAAAATCAACACGTTTAATGCAATGAATCAAGTCTCTTCATAGAATTGAAAATGAATCTGTCAGTCATTTGCGGGTTTCTCTTGTTTAATATTGTTTTTTATGCAAAAGCCGAGGAGGAAAAGAAAAAACTTAAATTTGTTTTAGATAAGTTGGATAAAGTAAAAGATGCCGAACATATTCTTCAAACGGATATAACATTTGATAAGGTGGACGACGAAGAGGTTAAAATCAATGGTGAAGTTAAACAGTCTGTAGATTTGGATGATGACTACAAGGTAAATCAATATTATCATTGACATGTAGGGCTTTGTACTTGATCCTTAACCATTCTGTGACTGAAAAAATATATATAAACTGTTAAATTTACACCTTATCCTGTATCCTTATTCCATTTCAATTCTTTTTAGATCAACCTGGATGTACTGCGTTCACCGGAAAAAAATGGCGAATATAAAAACGTGATTGGTTTTACGAATTTAGGTGTTTGTAGTGTCATGGCAAATCAATATAAAAAATATTTCTATGACTCATTAAAAAACTATGCCAATGCCCCAGATCCTGATCAATGCCCTGTAGTGCAGACCACATATGTCGTTAAGGATTATATTTTTGACTCAAGTAAATTTGGAAAGTTTTTACGTCCCGGTTTCTATAAAATCATAGGCTCACTACTTCATAAAGAAGAAGAAGTGCTGCAATACATTGTTGAAGGCCATACAGAAGAAGAATAACTTTCAAAGTTTTTATTTTTAAATAATAAAACTAAAACTTAAAAATTGAATAAACTACAGCTCACATAAATATGTGAAAAAAAGTTTTTGTGATAAAGATTTAAAGGTTGTTTTTTTAGAAACTAACCCCCATTTAGTAGGAAGTTTTATACCCTTTACTAGAGCCCGCTAAACTGTGCATTTTAAAACCCAACCCAACCCAAACCCAAACTTCGGTAAAATTTGTATTGTGCGGCCGAATTCATATTGTTTAATTTTAATCACCAAAATAGGTTTACACGTTAGAATATTGTATTTAACCATTTTATAAAATCAACATTATAACGTTTATATACCCTTTACATAAGTGTTTGTCATTCCGTTTGTAATTGTTTCATTATACATCCGATGAAGTATATATATACATATTGTAGATAGGGAAGTCGATTTAGCCATGTCCATCTGTCTGTCTATTCGTCTGTCCGTGTTATAATTAAAATCAACTTTCTGAAAACACTAATGCCACATAGACCCGTAATTCATGTCAAACTGTCAGAAATATATGCGCTAAAAATCTCTGTTGAAATCTCGCAAAGTTGACCGATAACTTACCAAGCTAAAAGCCAAAAACCAAGACTTCCTGTGTTTATTTCTCTAAAATTCGTACCCGATTCCCAATAATTTTTTCCCACAATTTTTTTTTTGAAACATACTTACACCCTATCTCCGCCCTCTAGCAGGGTTGCCATACAAAGTTTAATTTTTAAAATCGCTCCCAAAGCTTCCAGGGTCGTCCTACAAAGACAAAATGCAAGACCGGCCACAATTAAGTTGTCCCAAACATTTTTTTTAATATACATACTTACGCTCCATCTCTAGCCCCTAACATGGTTGCTATACAAAATTTGAAAAAGTATGGTTAAAAACCCCTACACTTCCTTGGAGTCGCCCCAAGAGGAATAAAATGTATCACAGACCCCGATTAGCTTTTCCTCCCAAACGTATTCATAGAGTATACTTATCCCCCATCTCCATTACTTAAGAGGGTTGCCATAAAAAATTTACAAAAATGATGTAAAAACGCCCAAAACTTCCCCAGAATCGGCATTAGAGAAATAAAGTGTATGACCGACCCCCATTAGTTTCTACTTGCAAACATACTTCTAGAACATACTTAACACCTATCTCCACGCCCTAAGAGGGTTGCCATACAAAATTAGAAAAAAAATAAAGTAAAAACCGTAGAAACCCCAACAACTTCCCCGGAGTCGCCCCTAGAGGAATCCCCATTAGGTCCCCTATCTCCACGCCTAAAGGGTGTTGCCATACTCAATTAAAAAAAAAAGTTAAAAACCCCTACAACTTTCCTAGAGTCGTCTTAGAGGAATAAAATTTATTACGGACCCCCATTGATTTGTCCCCAAGCATATTTCTAGAACATACTTACCCCCTATTTCTATCACCTAAAAAAAATTAGGGTAGAAGCCCCTACAGCTGCCCTAATCACCCTAAGAGGGTTAAAAAATATGTACGAAAACAAATATAAAATAAAAATTATTGCACCAGTAGCCACAAGTTAGAATTTTAATAATTAAATAAAAAAAACATTTTTTCGCAAAATTGTAGCACTTATACCTGTATTTCTTAATATTTCCATTTACTACAGGCACTTTTTAATTTTTTGGTGCAACAAATAGACTTTAGGAAAAAGTTCGGCTAGCTTTCGAACTTCGAACTCAAGCCCAAACATTTAATCTGGCTCTACCCTTTTTTTAGTAATAAATATACCATTTGTTTTTACGTTTTTTATTAGTACAAAATTTATAAGGCAATCAATCGCTATTTAAATTCATCAGCATTAGCTCAAAAGTGGCCGAGGCATAAGCAAAGACCTGAGGTAACTAATTTTTTAGGGTAAAATCCATGCTTATATTTCCATATAACGCAGTAACTGTGGCTATTGTTAACAAGAGTGGTAGCCTATATTCAAATGGGCATTGCTATTAGATCTACATTCTGAATACAATTAGTAAGGTAGGAGCATGGGCAGGGGTATCGGGCAGACGGAGTTAGTTTTCTTTGCTTAAAAGTACAACGTGACAGATTTGAGCTGCTGGTGTTTGACGGGGCTAAGTTTAGACTGGCGGATAGAGCCATGAGAACGAAAGCAGCAAAAAGGTCTGGGAACTCCATAGATAGGAGCTGGGGGCTTCAACTGGAAATAGTTGTAGTGTGGCCCTAGCCGAACAGAAGGGGCAGTAACCTGCTGCTTAAGGTGAGCAGGGGGCTCTGAAGTGTACGATTGGGACTCTCACTGGTCACTGCGAAAGGGGACATAGAACAAGTAAATGGGATAGGAACTCTTTGGACATTTGCAGGCTGTGCAAGGATGAGAAGGAGATAAAGCCTGTTGAACGCCTTGTCTGCCACTACCCAAGATTGCATATGCGCTGACAAAATTGGCTGAAGGGCGATACTTATATGGACTTGGTAAGGTTTTTGATTGTGGGCTGGGAAACATCATATAATTTATCAAAGGGGATGGCTGGCTGGGTAAATATGTAGTTTCTACAGGACTTTTGGCGCTTCCATGTGATTTGACTTTTTCTGAACTCTTTGCTGACGGAGTCTTGATTGATTATGTAAATACTTAAAAAATTACAAATTTAATGAAAATCCAATTAAAAAAATAAGTAGTAATTGTATTAGTTATTGTTTTTTATTTAAAATTTTTAACATAATTTTCTTTAACAAAAATTTTCAAGTTTCTGCATTTTTTCCAAACTTTTAAGATTTTATATTGAAATTATCAATTTATTCATAAACGTTGCGACAAAAGTGCCGCCAAGTAAGTTTTTTGTAGAACTTGATGTTGTTCTTGAGCTCTTGGACATAATCGCACGAAGTTAATTCAAATCCATTGCCAGCTATTAAATAATTCTTGTCAAAAGATAATTTAACAGTGCAATTTTGGTTTTGGACTGGTGTACCTAAACGACCATCTTTAAATATTTCTTTCCCTTTGGCTGTCATCTGTTTGGGTAACAAAAAGTAATTAAAAGAAAAATTTAAAGTTTAAGGTCAATTTTATTTTGTATATTTACTTTGTAGACTTTAATTTTTTTTACTATATAGTAAAACAGTTTACCGCGTGCATCAATAAAAAAGCGTTTTACTCTTAAAAGAACAACTGAAAAAATAAAATTTATTAAAAACTTAAACATATTGAATTATGCAGAATTTTTATCATTTGGTTATTAAAAAAATAAGTTTTATTGTGAATGTTCCAGCTTTAACACGTTTTTTGAATTTATTTTATGTTTATAATGGGAGATATTATTTTATTATGTTCTAATGCCCCACTTCTATTTTTTAATGTTTTTTCACCTATTAACAAATATTTACATTTTTACCTTATGAGAGATAGATAATTCATAAAAAATATCTGCCAAAATGTTTAAAAGTTAAACGTTATTTACAAATTTTTAAAACCTTGCAAATCTGTGTAAAAAGTATTTTAAGACCCAAAATTTTTTTTCAGAACAAAGAATCAAAAGTGTTCTCTAAGGTGGGTTAAAACATGCTGGTACATCCGTCTAGTTCGGAATAAGTAACATATCGTTACCTTAATATAAATCTTTCCTGCCACAGTAAGTATCGAGAAATTTAAATCAAATGTCCACAAACACTACTCCCTTAATCCTCCTTCCCATAACCTATTTTCCTGATACCAACACAATGCAATGCATGTGTAGGGGCCATCCCCTGAGTGCTGGTTATTATTAAAAAAAATATATATATAGAAAGGGGCCATCTTTTGTATAATAAATAACAAAACAAAAAATTTCAAAAAAAATCCCGACTATCCGTTCATAGCTTCTACGTACATAAGTCTTTTTCCAAAAATCGTTTTTCTATAAGATTTTTCTATTTTTTTTTCTTCAAAAATATGTTTTAAAATAAAAAATATTTTAAAATATATTTTTTGTTTCAATAAACTATTAACTAATTTTTGAATCAGTGTGTTTGAAAAAAATATTTTAGAAACTAACCATATTCTGCATTACAAACGTTGTTTACGTAACCGCTTAGTGTACAGTTACATGCCGTTGTTGGTAAAGGACAAAATACCAATATTGCTAGACAAGCCAAAACAAGCTGGGCCAAATTAGTCACAGAGAAATGCATGATGATCAAGTTTTGAAAGCTGTAACAAATAAATATAAAATTACATGCATAATAAAAACAAGTAAAAGTGCTATATTCGATTATGCCGGATCTTTCATTTCCTTGGCACTAGAAACGACGTTATCAACTCTCATCTTTTTTATGTTAAGTTTCATAATAATATTCCTTTAAACAGAACGTGATTACAAAATTATTTCGAAAATTATCTGAAGTCAAAATCTTTTATTAAAAAATGTTTTAAAACAAATGTGGACTTACGTATTTCACTTTAATTTTTGAATCCTACAAAATGTTATTTTTGAAAGTGGTTTATGTCCATTTGGGGATATAAAGTCGCATATTTTATGAAATAACTTTATAACCTACTGAAAGGATTCGGAGCAAGAAATGAAGAAAAAAATGCGAAATGCTCGCAAGTCATTTAAATATGGTGTTTAACTCCAATACATATTATGACGTTAGTGAATTAATTACCGCCTGTTGTTTCTAAACGTCCTTTAGAAATACGTTTCCGACTTTTGATGTCGTAGAAGCTATCGCTAATTTAAATGCTACAAAAGCTACTGGCTTTGATATAATAAGCAAAAGTAATAAGTCTTTTTATTTTTAACCCCATATCGCGGCTTTTACATTTCCCGCCAATACGAAAAGTTGGCTTAATTAAGATGGTTATTAAGCCTGGAAAAGATCCTTCGAAGGTGGAGTCTGACAGGTATCTTACCAATTATGTCGAAACGTTACCCAAGTAAAGAAATGGGCAAAGTTATTGGCAATAAAAATAAATAAGCAAAAATGTACACACGTAACTTTTACTTTGCGCAAGAAAACGTGCCCTCCAAATCGGATTAGCAACCATACGGTGCTTCAACGAATTAAACGAAATATCTTGGCATTTACCTGGATCGCCGCCTCACGTGGAAGTCCAACATAGACTCAAAGTTTATAAAAATTAAACTTAAAACTGCCAAAAATCATAAAATAATTGGTAGAATCTCTGTAATTCGTCTTGATGGTAAGTTTCTGCTCTACAAGTCGATTTTGAAACCAATTTGATGCTACGGGATACAATTATGGAGAACTGCTTCCGCCTCCAACCCAGAAAAAATTCAACGCCGTCAATTAAAAATTCTAAGAATAATAGCTGGTGCTCCTTTGTATATTAAAATCAGCATTATCAACAAATTTTTTAATAAGCTGGAAACACATCCAAATCCCCTCCCAACATAGTGGAAACTAGAGATGAGAGATATTGCTGGACCTGTTATTTTATACCTGGGACTTGAAAATCGCTGGTAACGACAGTGGCATAAACTGTGAAGTAACTGTTACTGCGATGTTGTTATCAGACTTAGTTAATTTTTGCCAACAACTTCGTTCATTCAATTTTTAAGCCCTATATCTTCTATTATATAAAGAAGGGGTGTATGTATGTATGTATGTATGTATGTTTGTATTTTATAGCTGGCCACACCAGTGGACCGATTTTTTTGAAATTTTTACAGGGAGTTATCTCAAGTCTGGAAGGAACAATAGGCTATTTTTTTTTTAACTATTGCTGCCACGCCCACAATACGCCCATTTGTGTGGGAAGGTTAGGTTATGAATGGCCTAACAAAATTACCCAAGGCCATATTGATCAAACGCGTAGAGCTAAATACATGAAATTTATAACACGTGTTAAGCTCTACATGTTTGTTTAAATGCACATGAATTTTTAAACATTGGGCCCGTAAAGGGATAAAAAGGGGGCAAAAAGGGAAAAATCTGTAACCTACTATCTTTTGATGTACATATATAAGATAGAAACAAAATTTAAAAAGTTTAGCGTTTTCCTTAAGAAACAAACAGACAGGTATCTGGAGTTTTTTTTTAAATGTTGGTCCGAAAGGGCGAAAAAAGGGGTTACAATTTTATTTTGGTACTTTTTGGTACTTTTTTGTAACTTTTAAACCAATAAAGATAGAAAAATTTTTCAAATTGCGTTCGATAGGTTTTACAAAAATATGATTACGCTGTTCGTACTTTTTTCAAATTTTGGGCCCAAAGGGTAAAAAAGGGTTAAAAATATATTTTGATTTTTTTATTCGTTTTTTGTAACTTTTAAACCAATAACGATAGGAACATTATTCAAATTAAGTATAACAGGCCTAAAAAATATGAGTACGTTTTTAGATACTTTTTTAATTATTAAATCCTTAGGGCAAGAAAGGGTTAAAATTAGGTTTTAGTACTTTTTGTAACTTTAAAATCAAATAAGATAGAAACATAATTTAAATTCCTCTTCCAGACCGATTTTTGGAAATTAGTTCGCACATAAGCGGCTTTTAAAGTTAAAATTTTGAAGGTAAAAAAGTGGGCGGTGCCACGCCCATAAAAGTTAAACTTATTATGCTGGTACTTTTATTGCACTGATTATTTAAAATTGGCACACATATAGAAGGCCTCTAATTCCGAAATTTTAAAGGACAAAAATGGAGGATTGCAGCGCCCACAAAAATGTAAGTTTTCATACTGGTTCTTCTATTGTTGCAATTTTTATGAAGCTCAAAAATAGACCGATAATATTTATTTTCGATACAAAAATGGGTGGCATAAAGATAGACAAACGTGCAAAATAATGTGAAGATAAGGCCATATTTGAGCCAGTTATAGCCCAAAACGCTTAATCCGGGAGGACATTTGTATGGGAGCTCTGTCGAAAAACTAACTGATCATCACCACAAACAACATGCTTTTTTCTTATGCCAAAAAACTTATCTGTTCCAAATTTCATCGAAATATCTGCAAAAATGCGGTCTCTACTTTATTTACAAGAATACATTAATAAGGCTGAATTCCAAAACGCAGTTTGCCTTGCATTAAAAATTTTCAACTTCTTCCCTCATTAACTCTTTACAATTTGTACAACGTTTTTTGCTTCCAGGACATTAATATAACTGTAAGCACTCATTTGGAAGTAGAAGATATTACCAGAAACATCATCTTTGCTTTCAGGAAAAACTTGAAATTTCGTGATGCAAAGCAACCTGCGTTTTGGAATTCAACCTAACTCCCAGCCGGACGGATAGACTGACAGGTTTTAATCGACTCAGAAAGTGATTCTGTGTCGATCGGTATAATTAGAGGTGGGTCTCAGGCCTTTTTCTTTGGTGAGGCACAAAAATTTGCACAAAAGCATAATAAAATTTGAATTTAACAATATAAAAAAAGTTTGAACTTCTTTTGAAAAATATTTGATATGTGATCCCTGTATCTATATTATATAAAGAAAGGTTGTATGTAAGTATGTATGTAAGTATGTATGTATGTATGTATGTATGTATGTATGTATGTATGTATGTATGTATGTATGTATGTATGTATGTATGTATGTATGTATGTATGTATGTATGTATGTATGTATGTATGTATGTATGTATGTATGTATGTATGTATGTATGTATGTATGTATGTATGTATGTATGTATGTATCTATGTATGTATGTATGTATGTATGTATGTATGTATGTATGTATGTATGTATGTATGTATGTATGTATGTATGTATGTATGTATGTATGTATGTATGTAGTATGTATGTATGTATGTATGTATGTATGTATGTATGTATGTATGTATGTATGTATGTATGCATGTATGTATGTATGTATGTAAATACATATGTATGTATGTTTGTAATTTATAGCTGTCAACACCAGCGGATCGATTTTTTTGAAATTTTTACAGCGAGTTACTTAAAGTCTGGAAGTAAGGGGCTAAGATTATATATAGAAGTTTATAAATAATTTTTGCTTATTAAAACTTTCTGAATATCCAAAACTATAAGCCTGGTAAATTTCCAATTTTTATGAGCTAAGTAAATAGTAGGGCTGGCTTATTATTTATTGCAACTTATGTGGGGCAAGCAATAAATTTAAAATAATATAAATTCTTTTATGTTAACATATTTGAATAATTTTACTATGATTGGGGTAGCGAAGCACACCGGGGCTTAGCTAGTACATATATAAATTACATTGCGGTGGAAAAAATGACAAATGTTCCTGGGTAGCATATGTTAACTTCAGTGTTGAAACTTAAAATTTAGAACGTTATTTAAAAAACATTTTTTAATCTTCCTGTGAAGTAACTATTAACATATGTATTTGTTTGTGAAAAATAATAAACAGCGATCACCATCACTGTTTAAAATAACTGTTCACTGTTAACAGTATTCTTCAAAAACCACGGGATCCCTCATCTCTAATGAAAAGACTCATCTAAAAAGAAGGGATCCTATTGTCCTTAGATGATACTATTAAAATTAATTAACTTTATTTTGAGAACTTAAATTTTAGTCATTTCTGTTACAAAATGTAAAAGGTGTATTAAAAACATAATTTTAATTGGTTGACGTTTGCTAATATTATTATCAATCATTACTTTCAAATATAACAGATCAAATATATAACACAAAAAATCCATTATTAAACTTGCCAGTTGTACAATTTGGTATTTACCAAGTGATCTTGAATTAACCATCCACAACACTTTTTTAACGTAGACTAACTACAAAATACTAAAAAAATCGCTATTTATGTATATATGTATATAACTTCAACCAATGTTGTCTAAGTCTTCATTTTTAATATCTCTATATATACATAAGTCAAAAAATATTTTATTAAATAAAAAAACTTATTTTTAAATAAATTTAAAATAAAAATAGATTTTTAAACAACAACTGAACAGATGTGTTATGTCTTATTGTCTGTTTTTTATATAAATATGTATATCTAAACATAGATATGAAAAATAAATGTTTCATTTAAAATAACATTTTTAAGCCAAAACAATATTTCATTTTAGCAACGTACATTATACGACAAATAACATAGCTTGTGAGTTGCCCAATTGTATATATTACTTGTATATATAGACAAAACATTAAAGGAAAAACTAAAATGGTAGGGGTCGGCATAAAAAAAACTCGTTTTAACAATGCTTTATATTCACCGGTGTACGGCGCACTTTTTTTCTTTTTTGTAAGGTCTAATGTACATACGTGTATAAATATATATGCAGTTAGTTTCCGTTTCCTTATTCAAGTAAATAAAAAGAAAATGGGGACATAAAAAGTCATTAAAAAAACGGGTAAGCCGGTTACCAGCTAACTTGGTTTTCAAAAAAAAAAGCAGCAAATTTCTTAAACTTCTTAATAGAGGTTTAGGTGCTAAAACATTTGCCCTCTGATTTTCTATGAAAGAGAAAAACAACATATGTATGTATTTTGTAACTTTAGTTCTCTTTCTCTCTAATCGAAGCCATTGTTGCCCCAACAAATAGTTAATCGTCTAAGCGCCGACTAACTCATAAAACTATTCAGGAATATAACAAATATAATGAATAATGTGATAGCATAGTTGTACATTTACCACAAATATTATCTAAACTCTACCCATTAGTTAAAAGAACACATGTTTATGCAATGTTATAAGTGAAATCCCTTACAAAATCAATGCATATTTAACTATATACAATATGGGCATTTTTGCAAAAAGGCCACCTTAACCTTAATCTTAATATAAAGTAAGCGAAAAGATTTTTAAACTGTATTGTTTTCATAAACCTTGCTTTTCAGATATCCCCACAAAAAAGTCCGGAGCAGTCCAATCACGCGACAG
The DNA here is from genome assembly GCA_963583895.1 of Melanophora roralis. Lineage (NCBI taxonomy): Eukaryota > Metazoa > Arthropoda > Insecta > Diptera > Rhinophoridae > Melanophora > Melanophora roralis. The sequence goes on along the minus strand of OY757187.1, from coordinate 90,870,729 downwards.
TGGAGGCCAATCAACATCACCATTTCTTTAAATAGTTCGTTGTGGAAAGAGGTCTTGCATTATTCCATTGTAATCCTGGCTGTATGCGATGTGGCAGCGTCTTGTTGATACCACATGTTACCCAAGCCCAAAGCATCCAGTTGTGGTATTAAAAAGTTTTAAATCATGTCACGATATCGCTCCCAATTGACAGTTACCGTTACGACGTTTTCAGTTTCAAAAAAGTTAGATGCAATGATTCCTCCTGACCAAATTGCACACCAGTTGGGTTTCCATTGCCCAGAACAAACTATTCTGTTTATTCACATATCCATTCAAATGAAAATGTGCCTCGTCACTCATTATGATTTTTTCATGAAAATCGGGGTTGTCGTGGGCGACCTGTAACATCCTTTTAGCATATGTACGGCGGGGTATATGGTCTACTAGAAGAAGCTCTTGTGCCAACTAAAGCTTAAATGCAAACAAACGCAAATCCTTGTGTAAAACTGTGGCCAAAGTTGTTCTTTGAAGACAAAGCTCCTGAGCACGGCAGCGAATTGAGGTTGTTGGATTGTTTTGAACACTTTCTTGATCAGCAGTAATGTTTTCAGCCGATCTTGCAGTACGTGTGGTCCATGTTTGGGCCTATCAGTTACATTTCCTCTTTCTTTGAAATTATTCACTACACGATAAATAGTGCGTCTTGCTGGGACGTTATTTCTCCCAATAATTTCACGTAACTTTCTTATCATCACAGTAATCGATTACTGATTTTGATAAAATGTTTTAAATACTAAAACACTTGATGTAAGCATTTAAGGATTAATTTAAGCAAAAAAGGATTTAATCCAAAAGCTAAAAGCCAGGTCATATTTTTTGGTATATTTTAAAATCCTTCAGTTTGATTATTTTAATATTTTGAATAGAGCTAGCTACATATGTAATTACTACTTAAACGTAGAAAAAAACTTTCTTTATTTTGCCGTGCAAAAGTAACGTAACGCCAAAATGGAATGTACCATATGCATACATATATTGACGTTTTAATTTAATTTAACTCTTTACTTAGACTGAGCACACTTTTTGCATTTATAATTAACAAAAAGTTTTAACAAAAATACAAAAAGGTTTGCATATTATTTGGGATGTGCTGCCAAAAGTTTACTTATGAATTGGCTAAACATCATTTAAAAGCTAATAGACTAGCTTAAACCAACAACCAATCTAACAAAGCGTTAATTTAAATATAAGATTGTCTTGAACTTGAAATTAAGCAATACGTTTTAAGGATGGAGACAATATATATATGTAAATAAATATAGGTAAATACATGTTTTATATTATAAAGCTCAAGGATAAATCTGTACATAACGGGGCCTGCATAATAGGGAAAATACTCCGGCGGCGTTCATGGATACAGAAGAAGTCTTTTTCAATACAAAACAAGTAAAAAAGTTACAGTCCATATTATACCCTACAACACATTTGTATGGGGGCTATATTAAAAAATGGACCGATCATCATCAAAAACAATAGTCATAAAACATATCTCTACCAAATTTGATCAGATTATCTTCAAAATTGTGACCTGTAGCGTGGTCACAAGGATATATGGACACCCAGCCAAACGGACGGATATGCTTAAATTGACTCTGGAAGTGATTACGATGCGTTACAAACATCTACACAGACGCCTAATACCCCCACTACTTATGTGGTGCGGGAGGCGACAGATGAGTCTCCTAGAAAGTTAGGATTCAAAAAGTTCCTAATTAAATGGATAAGCCCCATGCTTAAAAGCAGGGCTATTAATTGTAGGTCAGGAGAGAAAGATGGTAGAAGAGAAGTTACCAGGAAGAGGAGAGTAGGGAGGATCTTGTACTTCTATCGTGGCTCCTAATGGTCAACAGTAAAGAAAGAAAGCTCGTTGCAGATGCAGACAATGTGATCATTATGGTCAGTGAAAACTTCTTACTAACCGTCGTAAAGCTACTACAATCGACGTTGTATGCACTTTCTCTGCGGAGATCAATCCTAACATAACGTAACTATTTTTTTTTTTACCAGAAAGAAAAGAATCAGAACTTTTAGAAGCCCAACATTTAATAGGTCGGAGTTAAAGCTAGCATGTCACGTGTTACGGTTTTAAAAGATAACGGGGTTACATTTATTTTATAAAAACACTAAATTACAAATATTACAAAATATCGACTTAACACTTTAACATTTAAAAGACAATTGAAATAGATATACATAAAACAATTATAATACACAGTCCATAGTTGCATAAATTTGTATGAAAAATAGGATTATTTGGGGGTCCCAACATCTCTCTTTCTTTTAAAAAGATGATAATCTGGGGTCCATACAGGAGGACGCTTCCTACGAGTAGATCTTCGGCAATCAGCAGGAGCTTCATCTGTTTGAGCAGCCGGGACTGTTGTAAAACCGGTTGATTGTATAGGTATATCGTTGTGAACACTACGTTGAGATGCTGAAGGTAATTCGTTACAATTTGAAGAACAAGAGGGTTGTAAATTTTGAAGAGAGCTACGAACTTCAGATGGTTGTGAGTTATTTTTACTAGGAGACTGCTGTCTAGTTTGAGGTATAGATGTATTTTCTGAACTATTAGTTTCAAGTGTTGATGATAAATGTTGAGATGGTAAGTTGAAACAATCGAACAAGACGTCGTATGTTGATGAGTTTATGAAATCCGTGTTACGAGGTCTAAGTTGATTAGCATGAGATCTTAACGCACGAAATTCCGGTATGTTTAGAACTTCTACCTCATAGATGACATTTCCAAGTTTCCGTTTAATAATACCAGGCACCCACTCAGATTTGTTTAACTTGTATATTTTTGCAAAAACGTTTTGACCAATATAATAATTCCGCTCAGTAGCACCACTACGTCTATTAAACTGCTGTTCCATTATTTTGTTTCGCAGCAATTGGTTTGGCTCAGGTCTTTTAAGCAGATCAAGATTGATTCTTATTTTCCTTCCCACGAACAATTCGGAAGGTGATTTGCCATCGATAGTTGGATTTGGTGAAGAGCGATAATATTTTAAAAATGTTTGCAAATTTTTTTACGAAGTACCTGTTCCTTCTAACTTTTTTAAAGCGCGCTTCAGGGTGTCCACAAACCTTTCAGCCTGTCCGTTTGATTGCGGATGGTAAGGAGGTGAAAATTTATGTAAAATACCATTTTCTTGACAAAATTGAGAAAACTGTTGACTGGAAAATTGCGTGCCATTGTCACTCACTATCAACTCAGGGTTTCCAAACAGTGACGTGAAATCCTGTAAGCAATTTATAATTACATTTGAAGTTATTGACTTTATTTGGTAAATTTGTGGCCACTTTGAAAACGAGTCAACGATGACAATATAATAAAAACTTTCAACAGGACCAGCAATGTCAATATGAATTCTTTCCATGGGATGGTTTGTTATTGGCCATGATGAAAGTGTTGTTTTGGGCAACGATTTTGCCACTGAGGCACACTTAGAACAGTTTTGAACATATGTTTTGATTTCTTCGTCTATGAAGGGCCAATAAACGTAGCTGCGTGCCAATGCTTTTGTCCTCTCAATGCCGTGATGCCCTTTTTGCAGCTCTTTCAAAATACGCTTCCTGAAACAGCTGGGGACAATAATACGATCGCCGTACATAAGACAGTCATCGACAACACTTAGATTTTGTCTTCTTGAAAAAAAGCATTTCATTTCCAGTGACTGATTAGCTGGCCATTTACCAGTTTGTAAATGTGCTACAAGATTTTGTAAAACTGTATCCTTCTTTGTTGAGGCACAGATCATTTTATATGTAATTGGTAATACCTCTGTGATGTCGCTTATAATTGTTCTGATGTCAGCTTCTATTTGGACAGATGCAATGACTGTATCTTCATCAGACTTGGGGGTGTTACCAATAAGACGTGACAAAACATCAGCTGCCCCAAATTCATGTGTTGAAACGTATTGCAGATTAAAGTCGTACATCATTAGGGTAAGGGCCCAACGTTGAAGGCGGTTGGCGGAATGCGCTGGGATTCCTTTTTTATTTCCAAAAATGGCAAGTAATGGTTTGTGATCCGTTTGCAGTGTGAATTTTCGACCGAATAAAAATTTATGAAATTTTACTACTGCGAAAACTAATGCCAATCCTTCTTTTTCGATTTGCGAGTAGTTTTTTTCAGCCGGCGTTAGGGACCTTGATGCGTGATAAATGGCTTTTTCACTTCCATCAGGAAATACGTGGCAAATATAGGCACCTAAACCAACGTTAGAGGCATCAGCTGCTACTTTGATTGGAAGTTTCGGGTCGAAATGTGTCAACAATAACTCTGATGATAACAGCTCTTTAAAACGTTCAAAACTGCGTTGACATGCTGTAGACCATTTCCATGCTGTGTTTTTCTTGAGCAGGTTGTCTAACGGGTCTCTCAGATTTCTCATTTCGTGAATGAATTTACCATAGTAGTTAATGGCACCAAGAAAAGACCTTAATTCGGTTATACTTTTGGGAGGTGCGAATTCCAGAATTTTTTTAATTTTGTTCTTGTCCGGATAAACACCTTTGCTGTCAAAGTAATAACCCAGATAAGTACATGAATTTTTAAAAAACTTACATTTTTCAAAGTTGACCGTGATGTTGTGTTTTCTTAGACGCTCAAAAACTTTGTTTACGGCTTTGATGTTTTCTTCACGAGTTGATGTTGCCACAATAATATCGTCGAGATATGGAAAAACGCCTGGTATGCCAGCAATAATAGTTTCTACGCATTGTTGAAAAGCGCCGGGGGCTGATTTTACCCCTGGAGCCAGCCGATTGAAAGAATAAAGTCCACGATGAGTATTAATGACTAGAAGCTTTTTCGTGTCATCATCGACTTCAATTTGCATATAAGCATTGTTTAAGTCAATTGTAGAAAAAAACGAACAATTATTAAAATTGATAAAAATCTCATCAGGGAGTGGTAAAGGGTAGGTGTGTGGTTCCAGTTGATCATTTAGCCCAGTAGAGTAATCACCGCAGATACGGAGTTCTCCTGAAGCCTTTTTTACCACTACAATGGGAGCAGCCCACTCAGAAAAACTTACAGGTGTAATGATACCTTCGCTCTCGAGTCTAATAAGTTCTCTGTCAAGGTGCTCTTTTACGGCGTAAGCAACTTGCCTTTTGGGTCGAAAAACGGGTATAGCTTCTGCTTTAAGTTGTAGGTGAACTTTAAAATTTTTGCTATGACCAATCTCGCTTCTAAAAACCTCTGGGTAAGCATTACGCAAATCTGATTCTGTAAAAATTTTGTTGACGTGAATTTGGCTACTTAATGTGTATGAATCAATTGGCTTGTTCCACAATTGAAATTGTTCCATTAAGTCCGAACCGAAAAGATTTAAGTCAGGTAGAGATGATACTAAAATTGTGCACTCACTAGCTTGTTTGTTTATAACCACTGTAGACTGAAATTGTCCTATAATCTTGATTTCGTTTGTTGATGCATCTTTGGGCTTATGTAGGGACTTTTCTAAAGTTGGTTTGCCAATTTTAGACCAATTTTTCTTTGAAATTATGGTGACGTCTGAGCCCGTATCATGTTGAAGACAAATTTGCACATTATTGATAAACAAAGAAATAAACCGTCGGTTTTTACACATAGTGTTTGTTGTATACACACTTTTTGCTGCTTTGTATGATTTTTTAAATTTACCTTTTATATTTGCACTTTTGTTTGGCTGACTCTTTTTGTATGATTTTTGATTAACGTTTTCAAAACACGAACAAAATCCCTCCTTATGTCCAACTTTACCACATTGTGTACATTTGTGTGTTGTATAACCACAATCCCGCACAAAGTGCATGGATCCACATTGCCAACATGGTCGCCTTGGTTTTTGACTTTGGTCAACATTATGTGGTTTTATTTGTGGTTTGAAGCTGCTAACTGCATTGACATTTGGATCTTTATTTTCATTTATTGAAACATCGCGTCTTAGGCTGTTTACGCGCTCTATTTCACTAATTAAACTATCCAAGTTAAGGGGTTTTTGTTCAGTTTCAGCATCAAGTAATGTCAAAAGTCTAGCTTTATATTCTAGATCTTTTTGAGATGTCAAACCATTTACAAATATAAGGCATTTAAAATTATCAGCAGTGCATTTATTTAATAAAAAATTTTCACAATGGCGGTTCACTTTGGCGGCATAAGTAATAATGTCTTCATTTTGTTTTTTTGTATTTGTTAAACATTTAACGCGAGTGCTAAATTGACTCTCTTTTCTTCCAAAAAGCTTTTTTAAATTTTCTACAGTTTGTTGGAAAGTGACGTCACGCGGCTGCTTTGGAAGTAAGTAGTCTTTGTATTTGTTAAAAACCACATTACTAACCTTTCTTAACAATAACCTCACTTTTGCTGAATCATCGAGTTGTTCTGCCTCTACTTGAAACACATCATCATACCTTTCATACCATGTAGCAAAAATCTGGTTTTCTTCTGGTTCGTAGGTAAACTCACGTATATTTTTGGATAAAATATCCATCAATGCTTCAGGCGCTGTAGTGTTCACAGATGGTGTTGATGGTCCACTGTAACTAGGAGCCGTCGAACTTTGGGTTGCGTTTATAAGCCTCTCCATTAGTTGGTGTTGTTTTTCCATGGCTTCTTGTTGTCGCGCCAGGAGTTGTCCAACTACTTGTTCTAAAGAAGTCATTGTGTTGTACGAATATACCAATCCAAAAAAAATTTAAAGTTTAATCCTCGTCGCCAGTTGTTACGGTTTTAAAAGATAACGGGGTTACATTTATTTTATAAAAACACTAAATTACAAATATTACAAAATATCGACTTAACACTTTAACATTTAAAAGACAATTGAAATAGATATACATAAAACAATTATAATACACAGTCCATAGTTGCATAAATTTGTATGAAAAATAGGATTATTTGGGGGTCCCAACATCACGCTTAAAATGTGGAGGTAGTCCATAGGTAATACACAAGAATGGGGGTTTTAACCCTTACTATACATGCGAAAATTTCACAGAAAAGGTTGTGGGTGCAACCCGAGGTAATAAACTAAAGTATAGTATAGGGAACTAAGACAGAATATACGGTCACAGAGGTAAGTTTTAAAAGAACAGCACCAATATATAATCCCTAAAAAGGGGGTGTGAGTTGGAATCCAAATCTGGATAAGGGGTGTTCAGTTTTTACTTTTGGATCTTAGTGAATATGGGAATCATAGCTGGGATCTTCATCATGGGAGAGGCCACCAGATTGTCTTATAGACAATCTATATTGACTAGCTGTTGGTGCTTAATAGCAGAGATACTGGTCATTTTATGGCAATTAAGGTGCATTGCGTATTTGTGAAAGGCAAAGGCTATTCATGGAGTTATGCACTTATTTAAGGACAGGCTACTTATGTTGGGTTCCAGGATACTGTTGGTAATGAAATTACTGACGACCTGGTCCGCAGTTACTATTTCCTTAAGGTGACAAGAAAGGAGGAAACTGTGAGACCTCGTGGGTCATTTTTTTTGGAAAGATATAAACATGGATGCCTTGCATAATAAGTTTTTAAAGGGATTATAGTAGGGTATCTAGGGCTTTATGGCCGGGGCTAACTTATTAAGCACTACTTAGGTTGCTAATGAACTTTGGGAATACTGGTGTAAGAACCAAGAACTTTTAAAGAGTTGCCGTCTACCCATTCATTTATATAGATGATGTAGCATTGTAAACTGTGTGTTTTTGTGTAAACAGATTATATTCGGCCTTTTTTTCAACATTAAAATTGGCCTGTTTGCAGCACGCTCAACGGTTTCTTAAAAATTATAGCGATCAGTTAAAAACTATAGGTTGCATGATGTTGTTTTATGATTTGTTTTTCAATTATAAATGTAACTTCTTTTTAGAGAACTCAAAATATTTTCATTTGTAAATTTCTTCTATTTGAAGTAGTAATAAGAAAATATCCCAAATTTAAGTTGTATTTCTTGTGAAATGTGCAAAAACAAAACATATACAAGTACTGTTTTAGCAAGAAGAAACAAATCGTATCGAAATTTTTTAAGAAAAATAAGCAACCTTTACTAAAAATATATTTAAATAAATCTAAAAAATGAATTATAATAGTGTCTTTATCTTTTTTAAACATTAAATAAATTGAAATTAAATAGTATAGAAACAGAAGCAAACTTAAACAAATTCTACTACGCTTGCGATTCGCTCGAATCTGATGAACCGACAATACATTGCATGCTGGGTTCAGATTCAGATCTTTTGTGCGTACGTCTACCAGCTTTAGATAGAACAGTATTTGTTGACGATGATGATTTAGGGCAATTGGTAGTGGATGCGGTGGTAACATTGGAAGTTTGTTGCAAGTCTGGTTCACTTTTCGCCAGGGCTTCTTCTACAAAGCCAGCTGCAGTTGAAGTATTGTTTGCTTCTAAAATGTGTTCATTTAAGCAAACATCATCTAAATCTACATCACTATTGGAAAATAACGCTGTTGCTCCCAATTCCAAAGATGCTTTTACGTCCAAGTCCATTTCGTTATGTGTAATGTTTGTAATAGAAATAGGTGTACTGGTTGTAGACATCGAACGGGCAGATTTATTTAAGGCACCTGGAGCACTGCTGAGAGAAGTCTTAGAAGGAGTTTTGCCTACCTGCTTGGGAGTAGATGTGTTATCTGATATATTTAACATATCTTTGGGTGTTAAGTCGACCGTTACAGATCGTTGCAAAGAATAATTATGAAGTGACCCAGCATTGCCAGGGCTTGCTGCAGTCGCTGATATAGGATGCGTGGGTGAGGTAGCTACATCAGAGCGATTGTGCCTAATAAGAGCCGGGGAACCCGGCAAATGTACTACACCTGGCATGCCCATAGTTGCTGTATTCGTATTACTGCTTCCTATAGGTGGCACATTGGTCATAGAACTGGGTGTGGATGAATTGCATTTCTCATCTTGATGTTCCTTCATTAATTTACAAGCCTTTCCTAAAGCACAAATGGTAAGGCAAATTCTTAATCCCAAAGCAAATCCATATGCCAACAAAAATAATATCCAAGCTTCTAAATTATTAAATGATATTGCTGAGTAAATAGCTTTTATCAATACCACTGCTAAAGGAAATGGTATAAAGCCCATACGTCTGGCCACCAAATCAGAATGATCGGAAAAGGCATGTTTCTGTCGAGTCTGTGTCATATCGTACGCCAAACTCGTAGTATATTCTCGATAAATGTATTCAGGCAATTCATTAAATCTAGTTATAAATGCATGTTTTATCCAATCGATTAGAATTTCAGTTATAAGAACAGAAAAACAATCGGGCAGCATTATACAGAACTGTGTAAAGCTCCAGTCAAACTCTTTCATTGTTTGTATCATTACTATGAAGAGTAGAATGGACAAGTGAAATCTTTCACGCACATCACTGCAAGTTAATTGAAATAAATTGTTTTTATCGAATTTCTTAAAAACCGATCCTTTTAGTTCGACAAAATTATTCGATATCATTATAGTTAAAAGTCCTTTGTTGTTGGAGTTTACAGCAACATTAAGCGTAGTGGCCTTAAAAGTAATTAAACAATAAGGAATAAAAAGTTTTTAATATATATACTATTGTTAAATAATTTTAATTTTATGTTTAGTTAAGTCGCTAAATTTATGGTGACTTAATTATTTTTTATAAAATTATTTAGTAAATTTCCAAAAATTCTAATAACGTTTCGAATGTTTTGAAAAATTGTAGGTTACAATGAATTTATTATAAAAAATATGGATGTAATCGAAAAATTTTTTAAACAGGAACTGTATACAATAATCATTTTCGAATTTTCAATAAAAAAAAAAAATTATGTGCAAGGAAACATCGGAAAATCGGAATTTAAGTTAAACCTTAATGGTATAAAACCAGATTTTTTAAAAAATCAATTGCTTTTTAGTTTTTGACTTTTAATATATATATTTTTTTTTATTACTTTTTGATTTTTATTTTTTTTCAATAGGTAATAACTATTTTTTATTTTTAAATTGCTTTTGGCAAAGCTGTTATATTTATGTACTCATTCAAAATTAAAAAAATCATGTTAGAATTCCTATATCAAAAGCATTAACAACTCGATCGATCGAGTAAATTTCGATTCGAACCGAATGCGACGATTTGGCCCCAGGTTTTGTTCTATTTTGCTTTTATTAAAAAACGTTTTTGTTGCTAGTACTTAAGACCTTTGATAAATAAATTGTATATTAGTTTTGCATCGGATTGAATAAAAACTTATACGCATAGTCTTGGAAAAAATAAGTAAAAATTTCAAACATTTTAAAATTTTGAATAAAAAATTTTTTGACACTGATTCTTTAGACATTTCCGAAGCAACTGAGCTGATATACATAAAAATATTTTTGTCTATACAAATACAGAGTGAATGTGTTTCAAGTTATACTCCTATTAATATGTTTTTGTGTTATTTAATTTTTTGAAAAAAAAAAAAACGGAATAATAAAAGAACTATAAAAACAATTGATAGAAATGAAGCGTAGATTTCAATATAGCACTTTGATAATCCTAAAAACAACTAAGAGCTTTTATAATATTAGATCTATCTTGAAAGGATTATAAAATTGAAAAAAAAATATTAAGAAACTTATGTGTCGATAACTTATGGCAACCAACAAATTTGCCAAACCTTATCGACATACAAATAAATACGTCATACCAACTGTTTAAAAGTTTTATATGTTTAGACTTTATTAAATTGAATTTGACTCACCTGAAACATAATGAGAAAGCTATGTAAAACGACATAGATCAAAGTAAAAATAATGTGCGTAAGCAAACCAAAATGTTCTCGTTTTGAATTTTTTGGCTCTGTTGCAGTCCAGAATAAAGCGTCTATAGTATCCTGGCCAAAGGCAGATAATAATCTATCACCAACTTCCAGCATATTGTAGAACAAGTACAATTTTATTATAGACTGTGATTTAATTATGTGATACACTCGGTTCGTATCGACAGACAGCATTAAAAGTGTCACTGCGATCCATATAGAACCCTTTAGTAGATCACATATTTCAGCCGGTGTCAATAAGCGTTGCGTGCGCCGCCTTAGGCCCAAACAGCTGGCAATAGGACGAGTCAGCATCGCCCATACGGCTAAAGCAAAACGTACTGGCAAAAAAGTGTGTATATAGAGAAATGAGTCGGCACACTGCATTATTCCATAAACCATAAAACGTTCCAAGTCTCGAGGTATACGCATAAACGAGTAAATCTTTTTGCGCCTAGCCGTATAACGCTCCTCATCGTGTTCCAATAAATATCCCCTTGTCATTTCCAATTTAAAAAAATCCATAAAAGAAGAAGACTCTGTAATTAAATTTACTGTATTTTTATTCAAGGCGTTACAACTGTCTCTTTAAAATGCATTCCATTCACTTAAAGTGGACTAAGGGAGCAAACTAAGAGTGTGCAACACAACAGGTTTTCTTTGCAATTTGCAATACCAACTAACAGACTTACCCTTTTCCCCTGCTTTTGATTCTTTGGCTATTTTTGCTGCTGTATCATTACTTTCTTTATTATTTGTATTAATACTCCCACTAGAACGTCGGTGACCAAATGCAACGGCTGCAGCATCTGATTCATCATACAAATCATCGATGCGATTTGGGAAATTTATATCGCCACGAAACCTTAACTTTTTCGATGTCATTTTTTGATTATTCACTTTCTTTAACTGTTATTTTACGAACTTATTTAGCGCAATTCATTGCTGTAAAATTGGAGCAAATGTTTTATTATTAAAATGCCTTTTCTAGGTTTAGGCCGAATTTGTTTGTTTTTATTTAACGCGACACTGTTTACAAAAAAACTATTCACAATAAGGCGTAAAACAAATGTGAATTTATTGAAAAAATACACTGTTTCCAACTAAAAAAGTTTGCTTGTTATAATTTGCGCCGTGTGTTTAAAATTAACGCTGTGGCCACAAGTTCAAGTTTTTGCTTTCAAGTTGATCACACATATTGTTTGTCAAATTTATTCGAATTGATGATCGTGACGTAGGCTGCACGCAACTTGATAATCAACTTGATCATCAATTTCATTTGTTAAGATGGTGTCGTCAAAAAAAATATGAAAAATGCTCAATTTTCGGCAGAATATTTGTTAAACAAAACACAAAAATTGTTTTATTAATTACATTTGTCCTTTTATTACATATTTTATTTATTTGCGACTGAATTTTGGTTCACCGACACACAAACTATTTAAATAATTTATTTAAAAATTTTAATATACGAAAAATAAACGAAAATTGAGTTAAAATTTTTAGCGATAGAATATTTGTGAAAGCAAACATGTGAACAAACAAAAATTTTTGAAAAATAACTATAATTAGTTGTTAACCTGACGACCAAATTGAAAGGCGAGTTAAATGGAAAAAATGATCATCAAGTTGCTTTCAAGTTCGAAAATTTTGAGTGTATTAGTTAAAATTGGTGAGTTTATTGCAATTTGAAAGGCAAAAATTTAGCGTCTGGCCGCTAAGTAAGATTCCGCAGGAGCCCAAATACAGAGTATTGATGATATATAGATGATATAAATTTACACTTTTTACTATTGTGTTGTACATTTGTCATAATATGCAGCCAGTGCCTAAACATTATCGACTAGAGTGAAAATCGATATTTTATTAATAATTTCTCCTTTTTTTAAAAGCAAGTAAAAGTTCATTTAAAAAATATCGTTGAAGCAAAGAGATGAAAAAATCGCATTGCCTAGTAGCCAAGATCATTACAAATACACACGCAGATCAATTAGAAAATTGAAGAAATAAATAGTAGTTGTTACTATACATATTATTGAGATTATTCCTATATGTATATATGTGCATATCTATTTCCCTCCTTATTTAAATTAACCTTTGTGATTACTTATGAATTGAAGGCGGTTCTTACAAAATTTCGTCTGCTTCTTCTCTGTAGAATTTTCAAGACATACATTTAAATCCATTATTATATCTGTCTTATCTGTGTAGATAAATACATTATTTTAATAACAAGTAGCTTTAAGCTGTTCATTTGATTGTTGTGGGTGTAAGCAGGCACATGAAAGCAAGTCATTGCCACGGCATTGCAATATTTTAAGCAAATTTTCTATTAAACTTAAAGATCGGTTTACCACGGACCTTAATATAGGCAAAATACAAATGAAAACTGGCAACGTTGTTAAACATATCCTTACATATATATGGATGGGCACAAAAAAATACGCAAAAAGTTTCTCGTATGCTTGAACGTAGGTATGTATTGTCAAAAATAAAAATTTTTGTACACATGCATGTGCGTTTACCCTTCGAGCAATTTCTATTCAATACGACAATTATTAGATAAAAAAGGAAGTTTATAGTGCTTTTACATTTACCCCATAAGCTGGTTATAAGTTGTTTATGGTGTTAAACCAGTTTGAGAAACGTATTTATCCATACAAACCATAAACATGTTTATAACATGTTTTTGCGATAAACTAGTTTTAAAATACTAGTTTTTGTTAATGCAACTCTATTTTTTTTATATTTTTCTGGCAACGCTAGTGATATTTGGCATTTGTCAAAGGTGCATGTAGCAGGTGGCCTTAGTTATTTAGCTGAGTAACGGTATTTTCAAGGCGAAATCATAGAAGGTGGTCTCGACAAATCAGCTGACTATTTTTTGCTCGTGCAATTTTCCTCGCAATGTGTCAAAAGTTTGTCTATGTGCTTCTTCTTGATTTAAAAGAAATTACGCGTCGGTTAGATTATTAAACTAAAAATTTAAAAAAGTGTTCTTAATTAACAAATAGTAAACCAAATGACGCGTTCTTGTGCTTTGTGCAACAAAAACACTGTAAAATTAATTTTATTCACGTTTTTCTTCTGCAAATAATTTGTGTTTTTTTTTTTTTAATGATGCCATATATAAATAATTTGTTTTTTTTTTCAATGATGCCATATTTGTGTTTGACATTTTAGGTACGACTTTTTCGCCTGCGTCCACCTTTTGTGAATTCGCCTTGCGGTATTTCGTTATTCATATGAGAAATTCTGTTTATGTTTTTTTTCCTTTTTACAGACAACAACTAGTATTCTAAGAGAAGCTTAAAAAGAAGAAGAAATAATTTGTGAGTTTTTGTTATCTGTCTTTTGACATTCTTATGACGATTTAGTTGCTTTGTAGAACCGCTCCCACCTGATGCACGCGCCCTGCATATATCGGTAAAAAAAAACAAAATAACAAAATACAAAAAAAGTAAAATAAACTAATTGATAAAAAAATATGCTTTTTATATGAATAAATGAATGATGAATGAAAAATATATCAAAAACATTTTTTTTTTGTATTAACGTCTATATTTTTATAAAATTTATAAAATTAATGTCAACCGTTTTATGACTTGTCAAACATAAACAACTTAAATAGTTTATATGCTAATGTAAACTGTATAGTTTATAAAAGTAGTTTACTAGCATAAACAAGTTTTTAAATTACAAGTGTAAATGCACTATTAAACTCATCAAATATAATATAAATTTTTTATTTAAAAGTGTCCCCGTTCGGAAAGAAATATTCAACTACTATAGTACTTACTTAATGAGACTATCTAGTTACTTTTTAAAGGCAATAATTCGAAAAAATTTATATGTTTGTTTATAAAAAAACGACTATGTTGCCAAAATTTAAATACTTTTGTATCGAAAAAGTATTACATTATTATACATTCAGTATATAAAAGTATTAACTTATTAGATTGTTTTTCAACTTTAAAGTTTTCAATGAATTTTAACATAAGGATGTTAAAATATTAAAATTAATGAATACTTCAATTTGGTATGAAATTTTTACGTTTTTTGACATTTCATCGCTCAAACACCTTGTTGAGTGTGCCCTGGTATCAGGGTACACTAATACACAAGGCACAGATATACATAGTCGGTGACACAAGGCACATTCAACCAGCCCCCCTGGGAGAAGTTTTCGCAGCGAGAAAATTTTTTTTACTGTCATAGTCTTCCGATTATTAACAGTGTGACTTAGATAATACATAAACTCTCATTATACAACGTTAAAAGTTTAAATAATAAGGTTTATCGTTCTGTCTTTTACAACGCGACTATAAATTTTTCGATCCGAGAAGTTCTCACTAAAGTTACAGAACACAGGCACAGGTAATATTAACAGCCCAGCTGATTTAAATCAATTTGACATTTTCACGTTATAAACCTTTAATTTTATATGAAATTTTTAATTTTTCTAACAATTTACTGCTTGAACACAAAAAGGAAATGCAAAGGGCGAGTTTTTTAAATTCGCCTTGGGCTTACCTTGTTAAATGTGCTTTGCTAATACAGGTAGTATCAAGGCGCAATAAAAAAATCGCCCTCTGCATTTCCTTTTTGTGCTTGATAAAGTAAATGTCAAAAAAATTTAAATATCAAACAAAAATAATAAACCTGACAATCTCTTAACAAAATTTCAAGGCAAATTTATAATCAGCTGGCTGTTAGCATTACCAGTACTTGTGTACCCTGTCTGGTATGCCTATTGTGAATTCCTATTGAATTTGAATTCGCTTGGAAAAGTGAAATGAAGCAATAGACATTGATGTACATTTTTGGTATTGCGATTTTGTGGTGTTATGTTTGTTTATTGATTATAAATTATTAGCGTAGAAACTAATTTACCGCTTTTCTATTTTAAATTAAATTTAAAAATAAACAACAATAAAGCTTGTTATGTGTGAGTAAATAAACGAATTGCGGGTTATTGATACGTGGTAAAAAAAGGGTTCATATATAGCCGGAAGGACTAAAATCTATTATTCAAGGAATCAAAACAAAGACCCTAAAAAATTTACCAACAAAAGAAAATTCTAATAAGAATTGCGTACACTGTTTTACCACAAATACGAAACCAAAAAATTATTTTGACATTTAGGATCTGATATAACGTTTAAACAACCGACAAACTTAAAGAAAAATCTATACGAGAAACAACCACAAGTGAAAATATTAAATAAAAAAAGGAAAAGTGAAAAGCAGAAACTTTTTGTTTCCAACAAAAAGTTAAATAAAATACTTTATGCATTAAAAAATTAATAGTATTTTTCGACTGCAATTGGATTAATGGTAAAAAAAATTTAGGTAACCGTAATACAACTAAACCTAACTAGTATGGGTGAAAATACCCCACATACACCAGCTCCATCACCTACCGATGAGCATGCTGCTGCCATGGTTGCGGCAGCCAGTGGTAGCTCACAGCAGAATCACTTTAAGGTGATAATCATTGGAGCTGGAATGTCTGGTCTTTCGGCTGCCAACCATTTAATACAGAATGGCTGCAACAGCTTTTGTATTCTCGAGGGACGTGGTCGTATTGGTGGCAGAATCGTTTCAATACCACTGGAACAACAAAAAGTAAGTTAACCCCTATAGCATTAAAAACAAGCACACAATATTAATAAGTGCATATGTTATGTAAGGCACATTATTTTTCTTTCTGTTATCAAAACTATTGAAGTTAAAACAAATTAAAGATACAAAATAATGGTGCCATTAAAAACAAAATTTAATGAATACATATGTTTGTGTGTAAGTATTTTGCATAGTGTGAGTTAAATGATAATTTTGCTATGGGACATTTTTTCCTTTTTCTTTCAATTCTAATATCTTCAATTGTTGCTTATTATTGATCCTTATTTTACATACCCAAATCCTATTTTCTTTTATAATTTATATACATTCATATAGGTATGTACCTATTCTGTTTTTCCTACTTTTTTACCAGCTCATACCTACCAGGCTATTTTTATAAGCAAAAATGGGCCAGAGTATTCCCTCTTTATCTAATTATTTAAATCACTTTAAAAGTTTGGCGAAATTCGCAAATACATTAGCATATGCACTTAAAGATTTTTTAGTTATTACATTTCAAATACATTATGCCTGCTTAATTTGTGTTTCCGTACTGATACTTGCGTACGTATATACATACATACATATGTACATATAGACATCACCCTTTTCAATGCCGCTAAGGCTTTCCTAAGAAAAAAAATTACTTATAAGTTTTAAATATGTAACTCCTTTTTCTAATTTATTCTTAACAAAAACATACCTTACTCAATTTTTTCAGAATGCTTAAGATAAGGGGCAAAATATACCTATATATGAAAGATCGACAACCTTTACCTATGACTCCTCAGTACAAATGCATGAGTAATTTTTTCTTAAATGTATATTGGCAAAATCAATAAATATTCCTTACTTAATCCTGTTTAAATCACGACATGGGTTTACTTAATAACAAGGAAATGACTTTCAGTTTCCAATAAAAATACCTAAAACATACGAATTTTTTGTTTACCAAGACCATTAACTTCTACCTACACCTTTTTTAACTGCCACAGAATATTAAAACGTTATTGCTGGCTTTTATTTAACCATTAAAGTTAATTCATTCATATTAGGAGTAACAATGAGAACTTGCACAATAGACTTCTTGGGGATATACTTATCATTCCATAGACAACTCATTCATTTAGCTTCCCACATATCTTTTAGCAAATCGACATCCTTTTATGGATTTGGTATAATAAAAATCACTTCTGAAAAAATCGGCAAAAAGTGCTTGAACAAGTATTTCTTCGACTATTATTTGGTTTTTTAAAACGCTTTTTAAATTTAAACATTTTAAGAATTATGTATTAAAAGAAAGATTTTAGATGAAATGATGGAATAATAACATTCCTTGTATTCCACCAAAAAATGTCCAAACACCACACTGTTATCCCGAAATAAGTTTATATCAATTTGATTGCTTAAAAATTTCTTTCAAGATTGCAAATTTAATAAAAAATGTTTACTGTTTCCTTCGAACTCTTTTTTTTTCTAACTGATGGTGGCTGAAAAAGTTTGGTGTGTCATATGTAGGTATAAACTACAATTCCTATCAATTTTATATAATTATGCACATATTTATGTCTATTTTATTTAATTCTTTAACGTTAAATATACATACACACGTTTAAGTAAAATAGTTTAAAAACCTTAAACTTGTTCAATAAGCTAGAAGGTAATAGTATGTACATGTGTGTCTGATTTATATGTATCATCTGCCAAATATGCTGCAATGTTCTTGTCATTGATCTTGAATTCTAAATTATTTGTTTTTTTAAATATTTTTTCTAAAATGCAAACAAGCGATACATTTTTTTACTCTTTATCGTCATTGAATTTATGATTTTTTTTATATTGACTTGGAAACGTGGACTTTGTTTCTTCTAATTGCTGTAAAACTTTCGGAAACAAAGCAATACATTAAAAAACGGGTATTTTCTTAAGTTAACAAACAACAACAACATTAAAGGTAATGTAAAAGTATTTTAATCAAGAGACAAACCAAACTTTAATTTAAAATGCGTATGTAAGTTGTCGTATTTAATGTAAACATTACATAGTCTCTTGATTAAAAAAAAATATTTAAAGGTTTTATTTTACAAAACTTTTACACAATATTATTTAACCTCCCAGGCAGAAATTACGATTCTAAAACGATGGTCCAAAAATGTTGAACCACCAAAGCCCTGTAAACACAAAATTTTGACTCTTTCAAAATATTGTACAATTACAGTACTGTATACACAAAATCGCAACCCTAGTTTGTAAATGTCAAATTTGCTTTAAAAATAAAAAAATGTTTATATTTTTAATCAAAAAAAATGTATAAACGTAAGAAAAAACTAAGAAAACGCTTAAGATGCGTTGGAAAGTCTTTTGCATGTTTTATTTTGCTACATATAAACATATTTATTTAAGGAAATCTCTTATTTAAAAGCCTGAAGTAGCAATGTCCATTATTTTAACAAAATTTGATAAGGATGCTAGAAGCCAAAAACCCTTAATCAAAACGTTTGTCTCTTTTAAAATAAAAACATTGACACATCACACCAAAAATCCAATTCTTACTTTCAAAATGTTCTTTAAATAATGCTTTATATTCGCCGGTGTATGTCTCACGCTTTTTTTGTGTGAAGCGAGACGGTTTCGTGTATATATACGAACACATAATTGGTATAAAACCGGTAAAGTTTAATATGCGGCTGAGCTAAATAATGAATACCCTTCACGTTGGTTTTTTTAAATACCCAATCATATAATTTAACCAGATTAATTTCAAACCGCAAATATTATAATAAAAATACTTGGTGGCTGGTTTTAAGTAGGTAGCTGAACTAGCTGTACTTGACAATTTGTATGGGTATTGTTACCCCCGTGCTCCTATCCAAAAATGTTTGTTTTAGATTAAAAAAAATTGTAATAGAAATACCTTGTAGACGGTCTTAGGTCAACATTTGCAACATTTTTGGAGGTATTTCGTATCAAAACTGTAATAAAAATTTGTTTGTTTAAAACCACCTGCTCCTCTTAATTCTATCCAGCAAATTTTTTTCCGGAAGATAGGTTTTATTGTGCAACAGTAAATCTAAAGTCTACAGCTATTGCGGTTTCCGATATACAGCCTATCAACATCTTATAAAAGTCGATAGCTTGTATACGGGCTACCGCTTCCTCTGCTCTTATTCAACAATTTATTACAATTACTTTTCGGGGCACATTTCAACGCGATGGCTGTTATAGTCTCCAAAATATAGCATCTCAAAGGTTCCTATAAAATTGTTCATTTGTATGGAAACTTCCAAGGGTGTCCGGGTAGATCAGTGGTAAGTGCACGAGTGTACCGGTCTTGGGCTTGTGGGTTTGATTCCCCCCAGCAACCCTAGAGAGTCTACTTTATTATTTTGTTCTATCTTTCTTATCCGTATTCAAATTTCTTCTTTCTTTTCTTCTTCACCCCTTCTTTCCACCTCTCCAGGTAGCACCAAGAGATTGAATTAGGCGGACCCAAGTGAGCTGTATTCTTTCCTTTAACGGATGCCTGATCTACCTAACCTAACCTATGGAAGCTTACTCACCCCCTGCTCCTACCCCACTAACTTTTTTATCAATTACAATTACAATTTTTATGTGTATGTATATAATTTATGGGGTCGAAACTTGATATTGTAGAAATTTTAAGGGGTATAGAATTATAATTTTATACATAATACATTATAGTAAAGAGTTCGCTATTTGCACCTTTCCCTGGTGCAAGTACGACGATCTATGTATTCTGTTTCTGTTACAGATGTTATTGAAGCAAGGTACACATTTTTTTGCGCTCTTTCTGCATTAATACCATATTCAACAAGTTTTTTATGCCCCTGGCCTCTTAGTTATTTAAAAAACTTAAACAAATTGTTTGTATAATTTTTTCGTACATGCAATCAGAAAATGAAACAAAAGTAAAAACAATTTATTTCAAATGTACAATGTGTTTTACTAAGCCTTAATATTTTAGTTAATTATTAACAACAAAATTCTGCTAAATTTTTTAAATAATTAAAAATTTGTAATTATAAAATACAAAACATGAATGAAATGAAATGCAAATAAAATTTGTTTCATTAACATAAAAATGATTTTCATGGAATTTTTGAACCAGTAAAAAAAATGAAGTAAAAAAGCAGAATTAGCTAATTAGAATCACTTTAAATTTTGGGGGAATCTCAATTAATTTTTACATAAGGTTGTTATTGTAAGGACTTTTTTCTTTTTACAGAATCTTAACCGCATATAATCATCATTTGTGATGCTAAAAATTTTCTTTGCTTAAACATTGTTTATAAGATGTAAGGAAAAGTGTTTTTTTTTAAGAAAAAAATAATTTTTGGGTCCAAGAAAAAAATATATAACAGAGTTTTTAAGTTAGTTTTTATATCCACTTTAAAAAAAATACTAAAAATCTGAAAAACATGTAGAAGCGTTGTTGGATGTGATTGAAATGTGACTTTTGAAGTCATTACTATGATTTTAGATCCGAATTTGCTTATTGACTTATTTGTATGCCCTTCGCATAAGTGATAAGGGTATGTGTATTTCAGTTTGTCATTCCGTTAGTAATTTTTACAATTTTCACTTGCGACCTCATAAAGTATATATGTATATATTCTGGATCCTTAAAAATAGGGAAGTCGATATATTCATGTCCGTCTGTTGAAATCAAGTTTCCGGAGTCAATTAAAGTACTACGTACCAGGTATTGGGGTAAAACTATGAAAAATATCCTTGGAATGATCGCTATTTAAAATCAGCAAGATCGGTTCACCACGGACCTAGATATATGTAGGCAAATATAGGGCTCTTACTTGTTATTTCTATCCAGTTTTAAAAAAGACATACAAAAGAAGTAGTAAATGCATGAATGCTACTAATATTGAACTGGTGCATATTAGGTGAAACATGCGTGAATATAACATAAGCGTGTCATTGGCGGTCATGGATTCACAAATATGGAATTGAATAAAAATTATTATTTTTTTAAATTTTTATTTATTTTTTTGCAGATATACATAATAATTAATTTTAAAATTTATTTGAAAATCAGTTACAACAATATAATCGTATTTTTTTTTATTTCAGTCAAAAATATTATAATTATTTCTGTAAAAAAATTAATAATAATAATAATTATTTAAATAATATTATATGATACATTTAGTAATAACCAATGGTTATTCAAATGTAAAGGGGAAAAAGAAAATCAAAACAGCGAATAGCGAATATTAGTTTGTTGGATTCTTAAAAAACTTGAACGTTTTGGTTTTCTTATAGTAATTCTCATTTTGTTTATTGAGGTTATTATATAAAGACAGATAATATTCATGAGTTTTTTAAGAATTTGGGTTGAAGTCTACTGATGATTTGGTGTAAGAACCAATGAAATGCATATAGACAAACTTAACCAACAACAAACCCTATAAAAATATTATATTATGTTATAATTGTTGACTAAATTTTTTTAAATTCTGTATAATTCTTAAAACCTTTTGCTTTCAATTTATTATTTGACCACAAAATTTTTGTATAAAATTATTACATTTTTATTCAATATTTTTGTGATTTTTTTTTGTTATGCTTATGCATTGGTTTTTATTGCCTGGTCAAATCTGTTTCGTATTTTTAAATTTGCAATACACTGTGCTAGCAAATTCAATACCTTGTTTTAGTTATTTATATTGTTTATTGACATTTCTTCATGTTTTTTCGATTGGATGCAATGACAAGATATTTTATGCATCAATTAATTTCTTAGTGTAGTTTTGCCTAAAGTTTTGTATTACTTCAATGAATAAATAAGTAAAATAAATAAAATAGACATCGTATTTCTGTATGTTTATATGTATGTATGAAGTACTTAGGTTCATTTGAGCTTATCATATAGTATATGCTTACAATTACATTTTTTTTAACTATGGGCTTGGCCTGCTTTTTAAAAACATTTAAATTCTTACTATATTCTCTCACCACTAGGTACTTCAAATACTTAAAAAGTTAATTACCCACATGAATTGAAATAAACACCCAATGTAACGCTTTCAGTTTTTTTGTTTTAACTTTTTTACTTTGGCATCAAATCGAAAGATTGTTTAAAAATTTAATACATGACCGCAGGTGTATAAATATCTTAAGTTATGCGTAAACAAAAAAATAATTGTGTCCCAGATGCTTAACGAAATAATCCAAACTTACACAAACTAACCTAAATGCGTTCCAGGTAACAATTTTTGTGCAAAAAAAAGCGTATATTTCCTGCACAAATTTGCCCGAACTTTTTCTTTGCGTAAGTTCGAACAAGAACTTAAAATCAGCTGGATTTTGTTAACTTTTAAAATTGCGAAATTATTTGTACACTGCGAAAGAAGTAACATTTTATTTACAAATTACATTATTTGATAAATATTTAATCCCTTCTCTAATATAAAAATATGATTTAACAAATTTTAATTCCCTTTTTATACCGTTATTGCCAATATACATATTCAAAAATAGATTCGAATTTTAAAAGATAGCAACATTAGTGTTTCAAAATGTATAATTATGGCTTTTCGTATTTTAGCTATTTTGAGTAACTTTTAGCATTAACATTTAGGGAGTATATTCCTTTTTACGCTCATTAGTCTGAACTAGAAGGAAATCTTATGAAACACACCTTCATATATATTTTATTTTTTAGCGATGCAATAATTAACGACATTTTTACTATCAACATTTTTTTGAAATTGTGTAAAAACTTTTGTTTTCGTTTTTATATTTATTCATACCCGTCACTATATTACATACATACATGCATACATACTTTTCAATACATTTCTTAAATAGAAAACACTTTAAAATTAATAAAAACGTTTTCTTTCAGGTAGAATTGGGTGCAAATTGGATACATGGCGTTTTGGGTAATCCCATATTTGAGATTGCGGTTCAGCATGGTCTAATCAGTGTGGTTAATGTGCCGAAACCGCACAAAGTTGTGGCCACCACAGAAGATGGCCTACAAGTTCCTTTTGATATACTGCAGGAAATCTATGAGGCGTATGTATGCTTTTTACGTCGTTGTGATGAGTATTTCTTGTGCCAGTATAGCCCACCGCCTGACATCAACAGTGTGGGCGAACACATTAACTATGAAATACAAATCTATTTGAGTTCAGTCGAAGATCCCAAAGAAAAACGTTTAAAACAGTTGATTTTCAATTGTTTGCTCAAGCGTGAAACCTGCATTACAGGTTGTACTGACATGAACGAAGTAGATCTTTTAGAATTAGGTAAGTCAAAAAGTGTTCAAATAAAATTCTTAGCGTTTTATATTCTGCAAATTTTTTTTATAAAAAAATATTAGGTAGTTATACAGAATTACAAGGTGGCAACATTGTGCTGCCAGCTGGTTATAGTTCGATTTTAAGGCCACTCACGGCGCAAATACCCAAAGAGGCTATAATAACAAAATGTCCCGTAAAGAAAATTCATTGGAAACGAAAAAAGACCTTGACCGGCTTAGACACGGTAGACGAATCATCTGAGTGTGAAAATGATTCAGATGATTCAGAGAAAACTGTTACCGAAGTGCCTACAGAGAAAGGCAAAGAAAGTAACGAATCGGCTTCCAGTAGTGCACGTGGTGCCTCTGTGGAATCAGATGGCAATGGTGACTACCCTGTACAGGTGACATGCGAGGATGGCCGTATTTTTTATGCAGAACATGTGATTTGTACAATACCGCTGGGCGTTTTAAAACAATACCATAAAACTCTTTTCGATCCCGAATTACCCCACTACAAACAAGAATCAATTGAGCATTTAATGTTCGGCACAGTGGATAAAATATTCCTCGAGTATGATCGCCCCTTTTTGAGTGCTGAAATTTCGGAAGTAATGCTACTGTGGGACGATGATAAGTTCGATATGCATGCCTCCGACGAAGAACGTAATGCACCGGAATATTTAAGTAAAAACTGGTTTAAGAAAATCTATTCTTTTGCCAAGATATCCGATGTTTTACTTTTGGGTTGGGTGTCAGGTCGTGAAGCTGAATATATGGAAACGCTGCCATCAGAAGTTGTAGCTGAAAAATGTACGGAAATTTTGAGAAGTTTTCTGCAGGATCCGTATGTGCCGAAACCAAAGAGATGTGTGTGGTAAGTAGGAATAGGTGTTCTTAAAATATTCTGCAATAGCAATTTACTGTCAGTTACGTAAGTGGTAAGTAAAATTTTGGCTTTCTTCTATTATTTAATAAATTCCCAAATTAAGGTTGAAAGTTATTGTTAACATGATATTGATGGCTTTATATAAAACGGGCGTAGCTCTATGTCATTTCAAAATAGCCTCTCTGTGTTTTTTTTAAATATCAAATTGATCACAAATTTCTTGTCTATTTTTTTTTCATTGACAATAAGATTTTTAAAACTTTTTATATGTAAAATTTTAAAAATTTTAAAAATAACGAACTGATAGACTTGCGCATTTACCCGCTCTTGCCTACCGGATCACCGGTAAACAACATGTAGCATAGGTTCAGAAAAAACACATCTGTATGTATAGTACAGGTTGGCTGATGAAAGCTGCTACAAAAAAAGTAATTTTTCGATAAGATGTCGCACATGTGTCACCGAGGGTGGGTGGAAGTTGCGCTTGACATGTTTTGAAAAATATGAATACATGTTTGGAGCTTTCTGCAACTGAGATCGAAAATCAATTAAGTGATCAAAAAAATATTTTTAACTATGTTCGTACTTTTTTGCATTTTGTGATATTATAAAACTACAAATATAAAATCAAGAAATATTATTGCCCCAGATTGAAGTCAAAAGACAATTAAGTGGTTAAAATTTTTACACATGATTATAAGTTTACAAATACGAAAAGAAACAAATATTGACCAGATTGAGGTCAAAACTCAGTTAGGCGGTCAAAAATGCTCTTTTCACATTTTTAGTACTTTTTTTTGCATTTTCTGTGATTATAAGTATAAAAATATAAGACTCTTCAGTACTCTTTTTAATTTTGTTGGGAGGGTTTCATTTGTTTAACTATTAAGTCCAGAAAAATAAAAATTGGTTCTATTAAACCCGGTTGAGGTCAGAAGTCAACTAGATGAACAAAAAGTACTTTTTCACATTCCGCAAAGTTTTTGAATTTTTTTTAAATATTGATATTAAAAATATTAAATTAAAGTTAATATCAACTACTTTTTTATATTTTTATTACATTTTTATTTACATTTTTTAAAGAAAATCATAGATTCAATATGTATAGAAAATCATACTTACTTTGCTTAATGTAATATTTAAAACTGTGCGTACGAAGTTGCAGGTCAGTTGCTAGTTTTTAATAATTTGTTTTCTCAAACAATTAAAAAAACTTAATTAAACTTAAAATTTAAGCATTGCGTTTTTTGAACTTAATGTCAGCTTGGAAGTTAACCCAACAAGATCTTCAGGTACGTTTGTACAAAAATTTTGAAACAATTTGTGTTTTTGCCCAAAATTTTTTATTAGCGAAGCAGGTGTTTGGATCAAAAAGTACGGTGCCCGGTGCTATAACGAATCCGGCCGTTTAAACCCATAAGAATATATATTCCTTGCGCCCGGCCTAATATAGGCTATTCACGCCACTTTTTTTTAAAAAAACCCAAAACTTTTAATTAGTTATAACCGAAGGCCGTTTTTAAAAATAATAAAATATGTCTCAATTTATATGAAACTAAACTGGGAGTATTTCATTTTTTTATTGAGAGTTATTTCATAGCACCGTTTAAGAGGGTGTAGAGGAAAACTTAAATATATATTATTTTAATTTTATTATTTTCTTTCAGTACGAGTTGGAAATCTCAGCCTTATACAATGGGTTCATATACCTCAATACCTTTAGGTGCTTTACAAGAAGATATTGAAAATTTGGCCCAACCTTTATATGCTAGTCCTCAATCCTCAAAGGTATAATATAAAATATAGGTTGTTTTCCTAAACGCATTATGCTTTGGTTCACAAAATTTCAAGTTCTTCCTGAAAGCAAAGATGAGGTTTTTGATAATATCTTCTGCTTCCAAATGAGTGTTTACAGCTATATTAATGTCCCGGAAGCAAAACGCGGTGTCAAAATTGTAAGGAGTGTATAAGGAAAGAAGTTGAACTTTCGTGATGCAAAGCATACTGCGTTTAGGAAAACAGCCATACTACTAAAACATTAAATTAAAAAATTATTTTAACATTTTCTCCTAATTCTTTTCTTCAATAGCCCGCTATATTATTTGCCGGTGAACATACCCATTCCAATTTTTATTCTACTGTTCATGGTGCCTATTTGAGCGGCCGTACAGCTGCCCAATATTTATTGGCCAACGATGAACCAGATGAGATTATATTAGAATCTGATGGTAGTGATTTAAGTGCTTGGATACAAGGCATAGCTTTAGAATAAGTACATATTTGAAAATCACACTCACATCCATACACAATTAGCACAAATTATTTTTATTATTTTTTCTTTGTTAAGATATTATGACGTGAAGCTTATTTAATTTTTACCAAAAACATCATTATATTTATTTCACTTGTATTTTAAATCATGTTATAAAATGAAAGCTCTGTTAAAAGTAAAAATCTTTTAAAAAGTGAATTTTTTTCGAAAATTAAATTTGTTATAAATGTGGAAAGAAGAAAAGTCACTAGTAGTTTAGGATATTTTTTTATTAAAAAAATCTAAATAACTTTATAATTTTGTAGTAACTTGCTATTTGCATCCATACATCCAATTATTTACACATTTTCAAGTTTAATTTTAAAGTAAAACTAATCAGTCTTATTTTCTTTTAAGGAATTCGGAAACATTATTGTATTCCTTTATTATTTTTTACTTTTTTAAGTATATTTTCTGTTATTTTTCTCTACTGTACCATTATAGTTTATGGTTTTGTATTTTATTTTCTTTCTCTAGGGTTGCTTTTATAAAGTGCATATTTCATACTTGTTTGCCGTGATAGATATTTTTATTTCTTGTTTTTTTATTTAAATTGTTTTTTGTACTTTTTTATATTTAAGCAAAACTTTTTCTAACTACTTTAATTAAGATTTAATTAAGATTAACTTAAAAAAAAAACCTTAAAAAAGAAAAATAAATATAGTATGTATTTGCATTCAGCCTAATTGTAAGTGCTTTAAAAGGAAGCATTCAAAAAAATTATTACTATCGTGGTCTTAAACATTCGTATTATGTTGATATTTTCTAAAAATTTCAAATTGTGTCAGAAACCACGACGTCGACACCCAAAATTAGGCTAATGATATTAAAAATGTTATAATTTTCTCTGATATTCTGTTCCTTTTGTATTGTATTGTAGTTTTTTAATAAAGATATTTACGATCCTAATAAAAGTCTTGTAATTTAGCAGTTTCGATATATAAACATATCAGGTGTTACCTAAACTAAGCTTAGTTTTAAGTTAAATGGCTTTTAAAGTTTAAAGACATTCCTCTTCTTTTGATGTAACTTTTTCTAAAATTTGCGTTACTACAAAATAAAACTTAAAATACGTGCTTGTAAATTAAAAACCCACTTTTTTTAATAAAAGATAAGTAAAGTCCTTATATCACCGCCTTTAAGTCCGAAGAAACTACTTAGTACACAGTTTTAAATTTCCAATTTAATTAAGATTATTACAAAGTAAATGTTTAATAAACATATATTTTGTAGTTAACCCTCGAAATTAGAAGTGCCGCAAAAAGAGATATAGTTACTGCTTTCGCATCACTGCAAGACTTTATTTGGAAACGTAAATATTTTAAATGCCTTTTTGTAAAAAATAAATTGGTTGTATTCACAAAGGGTGTATTAAAATTAAAATGTTGCAAATTTAATTTTTATTAGGGTCAAATCGATAAAAAAAAAATTGAATAAAATTATTATTGTTTTTATACTACAAAATTATCAACCTATTGATTTATTTAATTTTCTCACAAAAATTAACTTCAAGCTTGTGCAACCATATTTACGTATTAAAATTAAGACGTCGCAATGCAGACATATTTTGAAAGCATGTTCTGAAAATTTCAAATAACAATGGTGACTTAAAGTTTTTCATTAATTGAATTTAATGCAAAATTTAAAATTAGGTTATTGAATTTATAACCAAAGATTCTAAATCGTCCGGCTTTAAATCACAAAAATGTAAAAATTTTTGTGTGTGAACCTTTAAGTAACTTATTGTTGATTGTACGTTGTTGTTAATGTAATTTAAACAGCAAGCGATAACACAACCAGGGGTTATTATAAAGTTCGATTCAAATCAAAAATCTTACGAAACGTACTAGTTGTACGAGTTTAGAAATTTTATTTACGAACGTTCGGAAATTAACTCTTATTTTTGAATGAAAATACATTTTTTTAGAATGCTTTCTCAAAACCTAAAGGTACCACTATGTTTTTTTACATGTTTAATTTCAGTATCAATTGATATTTACCTTAAATTATTCCATAAAACTATGAATCTTAAACGTATTAGAAAATACAATTTGATTTTCGAATTTAAAATTTCTTTCGAAAGCTTTTTCGGTTCGAATCAATTTACATAAAAGCCTCCCAGGCTTTTTAAATGCCCAAACAAGACTGAATCCAGTTGTTTTAATTCTCTACAATGCTTGTAAACACGTACGCAACGTAAAAGGAAACATAAAAGCTTTTAACCAAGCAAAGGCAAAGGCGGAATAACTTTTGTCATAGAGGAGGATCCTTATTTAAAGAAAAAATAATTTTTGATTTTTAGTTTGGCTTTAGTTCATATAATTTCTTTTTTATTAGAAGAAATTATTATTTTCCGTTAATGTTGAAAGAAACTTTCAATTTGAAAAAAGCTGATTCTTCTACCGCTACTAGCCGAGTAGAATGCATTTTCGAAAGCAGCTACGCAATTTCATCATCAGTACTCTTTGAACGGTAGTAGTGTATATGGTTGTAAACATCACCTATTTAACTTACATGTAACAGAGAAAAGTATACGGTATCAGTGTTTTCCTTCTGTTTTTATTTTGTAAGTTAGGACGAAGTTTATTTTTCATATAAACTATGCTTTTTTCCATTAAAAGTCTCTTTGGCAACACTTGACTAACGGACAAGCATTTGTCCATCTCTCAGATGGAACGAAACGCTTTTTATTATTGTATATCATACAATAGGGGTAATCACTTTTTAATTTCTTTTATTGTCAACGACAAATTGATAGAAATTATTAAAGATCATTTTGCACCGTGCCATGTGTGAGTTATATGTTAATTTTTATTTATTGTTGAACTAATTGTTTTTAATACAAATTTTTGATTTTTAGTTTGGCTTTAGTTCATATAATTTCTTTTTTATTAGAAGAAATTATTATTTTCCGTTAATGTTGAAAGAAACTTTCAATTTGAAAAAAGCTGATTCTTCTACCGCTACTAGCCGAGTAGAATGCATTTTCGAAAGCAGCTACGCAATTTCATCATCAGTACTCTTTGAACGGTAGTAGTGTATATGGTTGTAAACATCACCTATTTAACTTACATGTAACAGAGAAAAGTATACGGTATCAGTGTTTTCCTTCTGTTTTTATTTTGTAAGTTAGGACGAAGTTTATTTTTCATATAAACTATGCTTTTTTCCATTAAAAGTCTCTTTGGCAACACTTGACTAACGGACAAGCATTTGTCCATCTCTCAGATGGAACGAAACGCTTTTTATTATTGTATATCATACAATAGGGGTAATCACTTTTTAATTTCTTTTATTGTCAACGACAAATTGATAGAAATTATTAAAGATCATTTTGCACCGTGCCATGTGTGAGTTATATGTTAATTTTTATTTATTGTTGAACTAATTGTTTTTAATACAAATTTTTGATTTTTAGTTTGGCTTTAGTTCATATAATTTCTTTTTTATTAGAAGAAATTATTATTTTCCGTTAATGTTGAAAGAAACTTTCAATTTGAAAAAAAGCTGATTCTTCTACCGCTACTAGCCGAGTAGAATGCATTTTCGAAAGCAGCTACGCAATTTCATCATCAGTACTCTTTGAACGGTAGTAGTGTATATGGTTGTAAACATCACCTATTTAACTTACATGTAACAGAGAAAAGTATACGGTATCAGTGTTTTCCTTCTGTTTTTATTTTGTAAGTTAGGACGAAGTTTATTTTTCATATAAACTATGCTTTTTTCCATTAAAAGTCTCTTTGGCAACACTTGACTAACGGACAAGCATTTGTCCATCTCTCAGATGGAACGAAACGCTTTTTATTATTGTATATCATACAATAGGGGTAATCACTTTTTAATTTCTTTTATTGTCAACGACAAATTGATAGAAATTATTAAAGATCATTTTGCACCGTGCCATGTGTGAGTTATATGTTAATTTTTATTTATTGTTGAACTAATTGTTTTTAATACAAATTTTTGATTTTTAGTTTGGCTTTAGTTCATATAATTTCTTTTTTATTAGAAGAAATTATTATTTTCCGTTAATGTTGAAAGAAACTTTCAATTTGAAAAAAGCTGATTCTTCTACCGCTACTAGCCGAGTAGAATGCATTTTCGAAAGCAGCTACGCAATTTCATCATCAGTACTCTTTGAACGGTAGTAGTGTATATGGTTGTAAACATCACCTATTTAACTTACATGTAACAGAGAAAAGTATACGGTATCAGTGTTTTCCTTCTGTTTTTATTTTGTAAGTTAGGACGAAGTTTATTTTTCATATAAACTATGCTTTTTTCCATTAAAAGTCTCTTTGGCAACACTTGACTAACGGACAAGCATTTGTCCATCTCTCAGATGGAACGAAACGCTTTTTATTATTGTATATCATACAATAGGGGTAATCACTTTTTAATTTCTTTTATTGTCAACGACAAATTGATAGAAATTATTAAAGATCATTTTGCACCGTGCCATGTGTGAGTTATATGTTAATTTTTATTTATTGTTGAACTAATTGTTTTTAATACAAATTTTTTGATTTTTAGTTTGGCTTTAGTTCATATAATTTCTTTTTTATTAGAAGAAATTATTATTTTCCGTTAATGTTGAAAGAAACTTTCAATTTGAAAAAAGCTGATTCTTCTACCGCTACTAGCCGAGTAGAATGCATTTTCGAAAGCAGCTACGCAATTTCATCATCAGTACTCTTTGAACGGTAGTAGTGTATATGGTTGTAAACATCACCTATTTAACTTACATGTAACAGAGAAAAGTATACGGTATCAGTGTTTTCCTTCTGTTTTTATTTTGTAAGTTAGGACGAAGTTTATTTTTCATATAAACTATGCTTTTTTCCATTAAAAGTCTCTTTGGCAACACTTGACTAACGGACAAGCATTTGTCCATCTCTCAGATGGAACGAAACGCTTTTTATTATTGTATATCATACAATAGGGGTAATCACTTTTTAATTTCTTTTATTGTCAACGACAAATTGATAGAAATTATTAAAGATCATTTTGCACCGTGCCATGTGTGAGTTATATGTTAATTTTTATTTATTGTTGAACTAATTGTTTTTAATACAAATTTTTTGATTTTTAGTTTGGCTTTAGTTCATATAATTTCTTTTTTATTAGAAGAAATTATTATTTTCCGTTAATGTTGAAAGAAACTTTCAATTTGAAAAAAGCTGATTCTTCTACCGCTACTAGCCGAGTAGAATGCATTTTCGAAAGCAGCTACGCAATTTCATCATCAGTACTCTTTGAACGGTAGTAGTGTATATGGTTGTAAACATCACCTATTTAACTTACATGTAACAGAGAAAAGTATACGGTATCAGTGTTTTCCTTCTGTTTTTATTTTGTAAGTTAGGACGAAGTTTATTTTTCATATAAACTATGCTTTTTTCCATTAAAAGTCTCTTTGGCAACACTTGACTAACGGACAAGCATTTGTCCATCTCTCAGATGGAACGAAACGCTTTTTATTATTGTATATCATACAATAGGGGTAATCACTTTTTAATTTCTTTTATTGTCAACGACAAATTGATAGAAATTATTAAAGATCATTTTGCACCGTGCCATGTGTGAGTTATATGTTAATTTTTATTTATTGTTGAACTAATTGTTTTTAATACAAATTTTTGATTTTTAGTTTGGCTTTAGTTCATATAATTTCTTTTTTATTAGAAGAAATTATTATTTTCCGTTAATGTTGAAAGAAACTTTCAATTTGAAAAAAGCTGATTCTTCTACCGCTACTAGCCGAGTAGAATGCATTTTCGAAAGCAGCTACGCAATTTCATCATCAGTACTCTTTGAACGGTAGTAGTGTATATGGTTGTAAACATCACCTATTTAACTTACATGTAACAGAGAAAAGTATACGGTATCAATGTTTTCCTTCTGTTTTTATTTTGTAAGTTAGGACGAAGTTTATTTTTCATATAAACTATGCTTTTTTCCATTAAAAGTCTCTTTGGCAACACTTGACTAACGGACAAGCATTTGTCCATCTCTCAGATGGAACGAAACGCTTTTTATTATTGTATATCATACAATAGGGGTAATCACTTTTTAATTTCTTTTATTGTCAACGACAAATTGATAGAAATTATTAAAGATCATTTTGCACCGTGCCATGTGTGAGTTATATGTTAATTTTTATTTATTGTTGAACTAATTGTTTTTAATACAAATTTTTGATTTTTAGTTTGGCTTTAGTTCATATAATTTCTTTTTTATTAGAAGAAATTATTATTTTCCGTTAATGTTGAAAGAAACTTTCAATTTGAAAAAAGCTGATTCTTCTACCGCTACTAGCCGAGTAGAATGCATTTTCGAAAGCAGCTACGCAATTTCATCATCAGTACTCTTTGAACGGTAGTAGTGTATATGGTTGTAAACATCACCTATTTAACTTACATGTAACAGAGAAAAGTATACGGTATCAGTGTTTTCCTTCTGTTTTTATTTTGTAAGTTAGGACGAAGTTTATTTTTCATATAAACTATGCTTTTTTCCATTAAAAGTCTCTTTGGCAACACTTGACTAACGGACAAGCATTTGTCCATCTCTCAGATGGAACGAAACGCTTTTTATTATTGTATATCATACAATAGGGGTAATCACTTTTTAATTTCTTTTATTGTCAACGACAAATTGATAGAAATTATTAAAGATCATTTTGCACCGTGCCATGTGTGAGTTATATGTTAATTTTTATTTATTGTTGAACTAATTGTTTTTAATACAAATTTTTTGATTTTTAGTTTGGCTTTAGTTCATATAATTTCTTTTTTATTAGAAGAAATTATTATTTTCCGTTAATGTTGAAAGAAACTTTCAATTTGAAAAAAGCTGATTCTTCTACCGCTACTAGCCGAGTAGAATGCATTTTCGAAAGCAGCTACGCAATTTCATCATCAGTACTCTTTGAACGGTAGTAGTGTATATGGTTGTAAACATCACCTATTTAACTTACATGTAACAGAGAAAAGTATACGGTATCAGTGTTTTCCTTCTGTTTTTATTTTGTAAGTTAGGACGAAGTTTATTTTTCATATAAACTATGCTTTTTTCCATTAAAAGTCTCTTTGGCAACACTTGACTAACGGACAAGCATTTGTCCATCTCTCAGATGGAACGAAACGCTTTTTATTATTGTATATCATACAATAGGGGTAATCACTTTTTAATTTCTTTTATTGTCAACGACAAATTGATAGAAATTATTAAAGATCATTTTGCACCGTGCCATGTGTGAGTTATATGTTAATTTTTATTTATTGTTGAACTAATTGTTTTTAATACAAATTTTTTGATTTTTAGTTTGGCTTTAGTTCATATAATTTCTTTTTTATTAGAAGAAATTATTATTTTCCGTTAATGTTGAAAGAAACTTTCAATTTGAAAAAAGCTGATTCTTCTACCGCTACTAGCCGAGTAGAATGCATTTTCGAAAGCAGCTACGCAATTTCATCATCAGTACTCTTTGAACGGTAGTAGTGTATATGGTTGTAAACATCACCTATTTAACTTACATGTAACAGAGAAAAGTATACGGTATCAGTGTTTTCCTTCTGTTTTTATTTTGTAAGTTAGGACGAAGTTTATTTTTCATATAAACTATGCTTTTTTCCATTAAAAGTCTCTTTGGCAACACTTGACTAACGGACAAGCATTTGTCCATCTCTCAGATGGAACGAAACGCTTTTTATTATTGTATATCATACAATAGGGGTAATCACTTTTTAATTTCTTTTATTGTCAACGACAAATTGATAGAAATTATTAAAGATCATTTTGCACCGTGCCATGTGTGAGTTATATGTTAATTTTTATTTATTGTTGAACTAATTGTTTTTAATACAAATTTTTGATTTTTAGTTTGGCTTTAGTTCATATAATTTCTTTTTTATTAGAAGAAATTATTATTTTCCGTTAATGTTGAAAGAAACTTTCAATTTGAAAAAAGCTGATTCTTCTACCGCTACTAGCCGAGTAGAATGCATTTTCGAAAGCAGCTACGCAATTTCATCATCAGTACTCTTTGAACGGTAGTAGTGTATATGGTTGTAAACATCACCTATTTAACTTACATGTAACAGAGAAAAGTATACGGTATCAGTGTTTTCCTTCTGTTTTTATTTTGTAAGTTAGGACGAAGTTTATTTTTCATATAAACTATGCTTTTTTCCATTAAAAGTCTCTTTGGCAACACTTGACTAACGGACAAGCATTTGTCCATCTCTCAGATGGAACGAAACGCTTTTTATTATTGTATATCATACAATAGGGGTAATCACTTTTTAATTTCTTTTATTGTCAACGACAAATTGATAGAAATTATTAAAGATCATTTTGCACCGTGCCATGTGTGAGTTATATGTTAATTTTTATTTATTGTTGAACTAATTGTTTTTAATACAAATTTTTGATTTTTAGTTTGGCTTTAGTTCATATAATTTCTTTTTTATTAGAAGAAATTATTATTTTCCGTTAATGTTGAAAGAAACTTTCAATTTGAAAAAAGCTGATTCTTCTACCGCTACTAGCCGAGTAGAATGCATTTTCGAAAGCAGCTACGCAATTTCATCATCAGTACTCTTTGAACGGTAGTAGTGTATATGGTTGTAAACATCACCTATTTAACTTACATGTAACAGAGAAAAGTATACGGTATCAGTGTTTTCCTTCTGTTTTTATTTTGTAAGTTAGGACGAAGTTTATTTTTCATATAAACTATGCTTTTTTCCATTAAAAGTCTCTTTGGCAACACTTGACTAACGGACAAGCATTTGTCCATCTCTCAGATGGAACGAAACGCTTTTTATTATTGTTTCGTTCCATCTGAGAGATGGACAAATGCTTGTCCGTTAGTCAAGTGTTGCCAAAGAGACTTTTAATGGAAAAAAGCATAGTTTATATGAAAAATAAACTTCGTCCTAACTTACAAAATAAAAACAGAAGGAAAACACTGATACCGTATACTTTTCTCTGTTACATGTAAGTTAAATAGGTGATGTTTACAACCATATACACTACTACCGTTCAAAGAGTACTGATGATGAAATTGCGTAGCTGCTTTCGAAAATGCATTCTACTCGGCTAGTAGCGGTAGAAGAATCAGCTTTTTTCAAATTGAAAGTTTCTTTCAACATTAACGGAAAATAATAATTTCTTCTAATAAAAAAGAAATTATATGAACTAAAGCCAAACTAAAAATCAAAAATTTGTATTAAAAACAATTAGTTCAACAATAAATAAAAATTAACATATAACTCACACATGGCACGGTGCAAAATGATCTTTAATAATTTCTATCAATTTGTCGTTGACAATAAAAGAAATTAAAAAGTGATTACCCCTATTGTATGATATACAATAATAAAAAGCGTTTCGTTCCATCTGAGAGATGGACAAATGCTTGTCCGTTAGTCAAGTGTTGCCAAAGAGACTTTTAATGGAAAAAAGCATAGTTTATATGAAAAATAAACTTCGTCCTAACTTACAAAATAAAAACAGAAGGAAAACACTGATACCGTATACTTTTCTCTGTTACATGTAAGTTAAATAGGTGATGTTTACAACCATATACACTACTACCGTTCAAAGAGTACTGATGATGAAATTGCGTAGCTGCTTTCGAAAATGCATTCTACTCGGCTAGTAGCGGTAGAAGAATCAGCTTTTTTCAAATTGAAAGTTTCTTTCAACATTAACGGAAAATAATAATTTCTTCTAATAAAAAAGAAATTATATGAACTAAAGCCAAACTAAAAATCAAAAATTTGTATTAAAAACAATTAGTTCAACAATAAATAAAAATTAACAGAAAAAATAATTTTTAATGCCAAAGATAAACAAACAACACTAAGACATTAAATAAAAATGACAGTATGGCATCACTGTTGACACAAAATCGCAGCAACATAAAAGCATTTGCTTAAACCCAACAATTTGAACGACCATAGTACTTAAAACAAATTAAAATGGAAGTTCTTGTTAGCAGTTTTTAAAAAAATTATTGTGCTTTGAACAAAATGCATGAAAATTAACAATCAGCCATATTATCGGTAGGAGTTTAGGTTACAAATGGTAGTGATAATTGATATTCGCTACCTCCACGCAGAGGGGAGGTCCATCGTGAAACCCTTCAAATACAGTCGAAGAGAGCAATAAGAACGATGTCAACCAAGACTGTCTCTGGGGGACGGAAAATAATCGAGTTTTACATGTACACAACACAAGTACCATTTAAAAGATATAGCAAATTGACTGAAACCAAAATAAATAACAACAACACAGGTTTATTTCATTGTTTTGCTAGATAAAACACACAGTTAAAAAAACCCATACATTCTCATAAATCATCTTCCATTGTTAGACACCGCTGAACAATAACAACTCAAGAGAAACTGTAAGTAGAGTGATAGAAAAACGCCAGACATCGTCCGCAAAGAGTAAGGAAGAAGCCAGTGCTTGTCAAATCACCCGCAACCACCAAAAACCCCTGTTGAAGCTACTTTTTTACCTAGCCACTCAACTCCTTTGATGAATTCTACACACAAACGAGACCTCATCAAGCCCATCAAAGAAGCTCTGCCTAGCCTCCTAGGTCGGCGAATCTGCTGCCTTGGGCAGTGTCAGACAAGGTGTTTTGCGGTCTCTGTCTCTTTCTCATCTCTGCATAACCTGTAGAAGTCCGGAGAGTTCCTATCCCAATTTCTAGTCACATATTTCACATCGCAGTGCCCTGTGAGAGTCTCAATCATATACCTTTGAACCCCCTGCTCCTATTGAGCAGCAGATCAGCCGCCCCATCTGGATACCTCGCAATTGGCCCTGTCTCCTCAGGCTTGGCCTTAATGGCTCCCAATCTATGCCGATCCTCTCCCCGTCAAGTGACCATCAACCGGCAAATTATGATACCCTTACTCCTGTATCCAATATAAAAACACCAGCTCCAGTATCCACATCCATCTTCTATGCATTAGTAAAAACTGCACACCCTTTAAACAGTTTCTCAGGTCTTTCCAAGCCTCCCTGTTAGGAAACACTGTCTTGGGTTAGATCCCTCCCCAAAATGCCAGCATATCCATCGAACCCTGCCCTAAACATACCCGATTCACAAAGCCCAAACAAGCTCCTTGTCGTCATTTCAACAACCAAATCTTCATTGTAATGAAGATGTAGAACGATATCTAGAGTTGCCTGTGGTGTACTACTCCTGGCCCCTGTAATTTCAGTACAGCACGTCTCGGAACCTTTGACAAGAGCTTCCTTATATTGCCTTACTTGTTGGACATGACTAAAAGCAATAAGTAACAGTTTTTATAAACCTTTTTTTAAAACTAATGTATTATGCCTTTGATAGACAAAATACATGTGTTTCCGACATGACTCCTTCCGGTAGTACGTCTACTTCCTCCAAAGTAAATTTTTGGGTACTTTTTTTCAAAACCAAATAATAAGTTGAAATTATGATGCCAACTAACTTGGTCGGAGCTGTAATTTAACTCTTTTGGATTTTTTTCGGTGGTGAACCTTTAAGTGTAAAATGAGTTTTGAACCATAAAGTTGTTATTCTAGAAAGTTTAGTGGAACAGTCGTAAAAGTATTTAAATATTTTTTCGGATGGAATGTTGATGAGCCAGCACTACTGTCATTTGTACGATTTTTGTTCCAGGATAATCAAACCTTTAAAAATTTTGGTTCTAAATGGACTAGTATTTGTGTTTTTTTTTTTATACCATTTAAAATACATTTTGTTTTAATTAATAAAGGATCTTAAACTAAAAAGCATTTAAATTCAAAACTAAAAAATTTTAATAATAACAATTAAGTTACACAAAAATAAATTATACAAAGAACTGAACTAATATTAATGTTTTTAATGTTATTTTGTAATTTTGTCAGAACACTTTGTTCATATATATTTTTATAAGGAATTGAGTTTTTTAATAAATTAAAATAAAATATACGATAACTATGATACATATGTATATGTATATACAAATATAAAATGATTTATTTAAAATATTAATAATTGGAAAGAAATTTTAAACTTAAATTATAAAAAACCAAAATTTTTTACAAAACTTAGGCAAAATTATGGGAAATACGTTTATCTTTATTAGAATTGCGCTTTTTAAATCAAAAGTGATTATTTCGTGAAATACAGGGGGCAAATTACGACATTCGATTCGATTCGAAATGATTTTGTATGAAAATTTCGTTTAAAAAGTCTACTTTAACTTTAATCTTTTTTAAATTGTTTATGGATATTGCTCATTATTTATTATTTTTTATATACGAAAAAAATCATTATCTCATCAGACTAATTTAAGAAATGCCTAAATATAGAAAATTTTAAGATATATTTGCTAAATACATTTTTTGTATATTTTTAATAAAAAATCATAATAAAATGCAAAATTTTTTTAAGCTAATGTCAAACAAAGAGAAATAAAATAGAAAAAGATTTTAATTTAACCGATTTAAGAACATTTTTTTCAGTTAATTTTACATATTTTAAGTGTTAAATTTTAAATACAAATTAATTGTAAAATATGTTAAATTTATGCTTAAATATATTACACGCGAATAACTATTAAATAAAAAATTAAAAGAAACCAAAAAAACGGACTATAATTGTATGCAACACGTTGTATGGTACACGTGTTGTGTTCACGTAAAACCCGTATAGAGATTGGTCCGTTGAGACCATCTTGGCCGTAGTTGCTTTAAAATGAAAATTTGTTATAATAAATTTTTACACTTTTTGCGATGTAGAATGTGGACTTTTTGAATAAATTTTAAGTTGCAAGAGTAATGTTATTCTAGTTATTTTCAGTTACGCTCTAGGTTTTAGGTATCTACGCCAAGATACATTATTTTGCATCGAGATGAAGCCTGCATAGATAAATATATCAAGCAAATTAACATGCACCAGCCTTTTTTAAACTGAAACTCTCTTAATAGAACCAATAAATTTTATTTAATTATTGACGCATCCTCTAATATTGGAGCAGGATACAGTGACAGATGGTCCAAAAAGGGACCTAGGGTTTCTGGACCTAAAACGGTAGATAGTGAAGAAACTACTGACGAAAGAGAAAGTAGATTGGACAGCTAATACCTTCGAGGCCAAAAAACCCCCTGGCCTGGATAAGCTTATACCTGTCTTGCTGCAAAACGATACGAAACATTTTTTCAAACTTTTAATAATAATAATACCTAAGAAGTGGAGAGGTCAGGATAATTCTCATTCCAAAGTCTGGTGGGATA
Source organism: Melanophora roralis (assembly GCA_963583895.1). Taxonomy (NCBI): domain Eukaryota; kingdom Metazoa; phylum Arthropoda; class Insecta; order Diptera; family Rhinophoridae; genus Melanophora; species Melanophora roralis. The sequence goes on along the minus strand of OY757187.1, from coordinate 90,830,491 downwards.
GGCGGAAGTAAGGACTTAAGACCTATCAGCCTATCGTCGTTTCTGCTTAAGACGATGGAAAAATTCATACATATTCTGTCGGCTTTCCTAATATAAGCGTGTCTCAACATGCTTACTTCAAAGATTAATCATTTGAAAGTGCACTACGCGATGCATTTGGTTATATAAAACAGGGCCTGTATGATAAGGAGTATACACTATCAGTGTTCCTGAATATAGAAGAAGCCTTTAAATTAAAGAAAGAGAAAGCTTTGGTTTAGTTTTAAATGGAAAAATATTTCGTGCCGACCAGTGGGTTAAACGGCTGATGTTTATAATCAAAAATAATAACTAACAACCGAACAAAGAGTACTGAAGATAAAATTCGTAGCTGTTTTTCAAAAATGTATTCTACTCGGCTAGTATCGGTAAAAAAATAGTTTTTTTCAATAAAAATTTTCCTTTCTTAACTAACGCTAATATAGCAAAACTGAAATATTAAATTTGGGGAAACATAAGAAATGAAATTGTCTTAAAACAAATAGTTCAACTATAAATAAATAAAAAACGCATATAAAAGTATTTATTTATTACAAATAGAAATAAAGCTATAATCACATTTTAAACTCAAATTTATATAAGAAAATCTTTATATTAAAATATTCAAAATGACTATAATTTTGCGCCAAAAGTACAAAAAGTTTTCAAAAACATAATTGTAATAAATATTTAAAAACTAAAATGGACTTCTTAAGGCCCCTTTATATTGGAAACAATTCATTGTAGGTGTAATTTTCTAAAATTTTGCGGGCAATAGCAATGAATTTCTTTTCCAAAGCACGTTCAATGGGACCAATCAATTCGTTGGTAAAAACTTCGAAATTTTGATTGATCGTATCGTTGACAACATCCCCCAACGTTTTGTCGCCATTAAAGAGATTTTCCAAACGTATACGTCCTTTGCCAGTACGAATTTTAACATCCAACTCAGCAATTGTTAAATAATCTTCGCCATTGACATTTTTCAATTCAAATAAAACTTTAACAAACGCGTAAAAGTTTGCTGAAAAATTAAATTTAAAGATAGAGAACAGTCTTGGTTATTGTAATAGGCTTTTGCCAACTTACTAAAATTTCCGGTAAAAGGACCATTTCCTCTTAATGGTAGAGTTAAAATTTGACCATTTATATCGTACAGGCCTTCTCCCTGAAGTCGCGGTAGATTGAGTTCGAAATCAAAGCGCATACCATTATTTGAAGCCCTTTTAAAAGAATCATTTTAAAGTTGCGTTACTTAAAAGTTAACAAAACCTGTTAAGACTATTAACGGTTCTTACTTGAGTTTTTTAATTTCAAAATTCGATGCTCCAAATATATTTAAATCAATAGCCTTTACATTAATGCCTGAACTGCCACCCTCTAAAATGTTAAGATCACCAATGTAAAGCGGTTCCATTGCTGGTACGTTTAATTCTTTAATGCCATCCTTCAGTTGTGGTCGCATGTTGTGTACTGTATTCTTGACACAGTCGTTAAGTTTAGGATCATTGCGCGAACAAACTTTTATATAATCAGCTGTAAAATATATTTTGCAAACATAAAAAAATTTATTATTATTATAAACATTAACTTCATGAGTACTCATGTGGAAAGTTCTGTTAACATAAATTTGCATTGCTAAAGTCAAAAAACTTCACATCTAGTTTTCTTTTCGAAAATAGTATGTAACAAATTTTGATGAATGCTGTTTAATCATAACAGATCAAACAAAACTTGTGGTGCAGCTGGCTTTGGCCAGAAGCTGGTGTTTATATAATTAAAAAGAAAATTCGGGTGTCATATAGAATTTCAGATGAATGTTACATTTAACAGTCGATAATTCTAGCGGTGATAAATGCAGTTGAGTTTATAGAGGGGAATCATAGAAGGAGCGTGGACGTAACAATCTATGTTAACAATCAAGTAACGCTCTAGGCTAACAGGGGACAAACAGTTTTTAGCACGGCTGGGTGCCGGGTCATTGTGATGTTGCCGGCCATGAAATTGTCGATGGGTTTGAGTAGACGGGATCAGCTCAGGGTATTGAGTTAGGGTGTGAGACGGTTTAGCCACCGTCGCGTATTTATTACGACTCTTACCGGGTACTGAAATGGAAATACTCTGCACTTCTTTAGGTCATGCGAAAATAAGGAGAAATCAGAGACAGTGGAATACCCTTCCTGCTACAGCCAAACGCTTCGAGTCCGCCGACAAAAGAAGCAGGGCAGCATTTTTGCTGTGGACTAGAGGTCCCTGGTTGTAGGCTGGTATAGGCGAAATAATCAAGGGTATCCAGGGTCTAAGTACAAGGCAGGGGCCAAATTACGGCATCCGTGATCGAGTAAAATTGTTCGTAATATTTGCTTTTGAGATTACCGCATTCGTTATCGAGTAAGAGGTATCGTAATTTCTGATGATAGCATTCGTTAACGAGTACGCTATCGAGTGCTGGCTAACGAAAAGTTGTTCGTGAGGTAAACAGCATTCGAAATTTATTTTATGTGCAACAATAGGCAGTGAAGGTAGACAAAATGTAAGTTTTTATACAAATTTTAGTTGAAGCTATAAATAAATAAATAAAATAAACATTTTAGGACCAATATCAACAAAATAAATGGGAAGCAAAAGGATATAATGGCTCAATTTATGGTTAATCATCCTAACTTGGCCAAAAATAAATTACCAAACATATGTTAATTTTGAGATGGTTTTTGCAACCCAAAATGAGTGCCGTCTATACAACCAATCACTAAGAAATAAAGGAAATGTTACATAAAGCTAGCATTATATTGCGATTTTATATTTACCGCCGCACAGTGGCACATTTGGCGAGAAGGCGGTCAAAAATCCGTAACTTTTGATTGGATCGGAATTTTGACACGCGGTTTTTTTTGTTTAGTAGGTGGGATTTTAACCTTTAATTTTTGAAAAAATCATAAAAGTCGACTGACCAAAAAAAAAGTTATGAATTTTTTAATATTGGTTACCATTAATTATTGAATTTGAGTATAAAAGAATTGTTGGAACATGTAAAAAAAATTGTTTTCATATGTCCTATTATTATTGTTACAAATTATTATTATTAATAGTTTTATAAACTGAATATTGTCCGGAAAAGCTGAATTTTTGGCTCCGTAGTATGTTTAAGCTTAAAAGCAACAAGGGGCAAAATTTTTTTTTTTTAAACGGCCTTTTGAAATAAAAAATTTTAAATTTTTAAAAAGTTAAAATTTTGTTAATAACGAAATGCTATTTTAGTTAAATTTTATTTTAAAATATTTCTATAACATTTATAAAATAATTATTTATTAATTTCAAATCAAAAAGCCGCTATACATTAAACAATTTTAGTGAAAATTTCGTCTAAATAGCATTGATTTTCATCTTCTAATAGTTGTTTCGCCTCTTCATCTAATTCGACTGGAGTTATTTTCCATTTCTGTCGAATGTTGGACATATATGGATCTGAAGTACACAACAAAATGGTGATAAGGTCTTCATTAGTACAACATCTAGAAATTTTTCTTGTGCTGTGTTCGCGAAAGAATCTGTAGTCTTTGTTCCTTTTTTCTTGTGCTTCTTCAGACAGATCTCCTATTGGTAGCATATTATGTTGAATGATTTGTTCCCCATGATACAAAATTTTATGAACCGTTGAAGACATATATCTCCAAGAGTATTTTTCATTGTAAAGTGCAGCTGTTTTATTGGCGTAATCTCCAAACTTTTTTGCATTTACCTTTCTGCTGCATGCTAGGACTTGTAATATGATTTTGAATCGTCTTATTAACTCATAATCTACACCTGTGATACATGCTGCAGTTTCTGGATCGGAAAAGAATCTTCTTGCAGTATTTCCATCATTCGAGTTTCCTTCTCCTTGTTTAGGTTGGTCGATTATAAGGCCTAGCTGAAGATATCTTTCTTGAATTTCTTCTTTTTTTTTCTTTCGTTTTTCTGCATTTTCTTTACTGTTTCTTATGGTTTCGCCTGAAGGACCAAATTCCAAATCATAACCCAATTTAAGAATATGCTCCATAAAACGAATCCTAGTATGAAGAGGCGACAATCCAAATTCGTAAGCTTCCTTAAAACTATCGTCTGGTGCTGGAGGTTGATTAAGTTGGCTTGATGTCTTTTGGCATATAATGCAGCTTGACGATGACTTTGTTTCCGTTAAAACTTGCGCAACTTTTCCATCAATCATCGTTAGACACATTTTAAAGTTTACTTCGATGTCTTGCTCATTAAATTTAAATATTACGGGTTGAAGGTCCTTAATTTGATCTTTCATCTTTTGAACTTCTTCAGTTATGACATCTCTTGTTTCCTTTTTGTATGCAAATTTTATGGGCCTACAATACCTTGTTGAAGAGGGAATTTCATTTTTCCATATATCATTTTGTATTGCTCTACTAGTTGAGGGCTCTAGGCTATTAGAAATTTTTATTAAGCGCAGCGGAACGAAAGATACCATAAATAAATTAGCATCAGAAGAATTTTCAGCGTTACATTGCTTATACTGTTTCTGACCAGACGCTCCATCACATCCCCACTTAGAAATTAAAGTAATACTGCTGTTTCCAATATTTTTCAAATGTTCACCATCAAGTGTATTTAGCAATCTCTCTGCGGTATGTTCAAGAAGATGTTGCAGTTTTATTTCTGCTGAACTTGAAGTAACGCTAATAGAAGTTTCTGGGGGCAAACATTCTTTCTTGACAGCAATTAAATCACGATACTCAGGAAAAATTCTGCAATTCTTCTCATTAGTTCTCTTGCGCAGTTCCATATACTGATTTTTAGTCAATTTTAAATCCAAAAAGAGTGCGAATGCTTCTTCTGGAGTAAATTTTTTATCTTCAATAGGTGTAGGAATGCTTTTTAAAATCCTCTTTGTACGCCTTGGTGTCGCTTGAACTATTTTTTCAATTATTTCAATTTTATTTTTCTTATTTTGCGTTGGTTGAATTTGGTGCAAAAATGAGTCCTTAATGATACTTTGGGATATTTGTTCATTAATATTCTGAAGCTTGCGTCTTCTAGACCTTTCACTACAGTCATCAATTGGTTTTTCTGGTCGACCTGTTTTGACACATTTTGTCACGGTTGTAGGTAAGCTCTCAAAAATAAGTTCTTTTGACAGCCATTCGTGGAAACGTTTATACAGCTTTTCCTTGCTTCGAGAGCACTCAGTGTACCGCCTTTTTAAATTTGCTGTAAAATTTTTTATTTTTTTTTTATGTGTTTCAATTTCTTCACAATTACAAATCTTAAAGTATTCATTGCTCAGTATATGCATCACTATATCGCCTTCATCTCTTTTTTGAAAAAAAATATCAGCAAGATCTTTATAACAGTATTTAGCCATTGTTGAAACACACAACCTTTCAATTTCACATAAAAGTAAGGACTAATTTATTTAACAAAATATATTGTCTTATATACTAAATTCTTATCGCTCCTTATAAAACTATTACAGTAGTTTTGGTTTAGCTGCCTTTTATTTACCTGCGCTTTTGCTTTACCTGCCCAAAACTTTGGTTTTGTGTTCCCATTTGACAATATGCAATACCAATTTCATTTTTAAGTGCACTTTTTGTACCTGCACATTTTGGCTTACGTGCCTATTGTTTTTGGAATTTTAAAACTTTTTTTGCTAAAGATAATTGTGCAGGTAAATCAAAAATACTGTAATTGCTTTTTAATTACTTATTCTAATGACGCGCCAATCTTCGCGTCTGCAGTAAACAAAATATTTCCTTGCCTGCTTACAATTTACAACTTACCTAAACAATAGTTTGTTCAGGTAACAAAACAATAATAAGTACCTCAACTGTTTTTTTGTATAGGTATCAAAATACAATAAAAAATACTAAAAATTTACAGACAAAGAAATATTTAATTTTACAAAAGTAAGCAATAACAATTTTTTTAATGTTAAATACAAATTTTCTGTTCGTATATTTTTGTACAATTAGTATGCGTATCTCGCTTTGCGAACACTTTAAGCCTAATACGTGAAATATTTTTTTTATATTTATGTAATTATTTTACATGCGTGAATATAAAAAGAAAAAAAATTTTTTAAATTTTACTTTGCCTTTGTGTTAAAAAGTTAAAACAATTTAAAAATAAATCCTTAGAAAAAAATTTTTTGAAAAATTTCGTATGTATTCATAATTTTGTATACAAAATACCTGACCTTTGGTCGGAAAAATTGCTCTGGTTCACACGGGCGCAAACTGGCGCACATATAATGGGGTATAGGTGTGTAGAGGAGGCATTGGGCTATAACACAGAGAAATATCTTTTTGACGGGGACTGACGGGAGGGAGTTATGCCCTATTAAGTAAGAGATTTTTGAAGAATTTTGACCTTTTTTAAAATAAAAAATTTAAAAATGTCTAAAAACGAAATGAAGTTTTTTTTACTAGCGCTAATAAATAACAAACTGAGTAATTAAATAAAATTTATTTTGGTTTGATATCTGTTAAAACAAAAAAGTTATAGTTATTTGAAAATTACAATTTACTAAAAAAAAATTTAATTTTAACCAAATATTCTGAAAGTCTATTTTGGATCACCCTGTTCAGTGTGTTTTAGTTGGAACAGAGTTCTAAATTTTTGGCTTTCAAGGTTTACTGGTATTTACTTTCAAATGAATAAGAAACCACTAAGATCGGTAACCACAAAAAAAATGACTTTTGGCCGCCTTCTCGCCAAATGTGCCACAGTGCGCCGGGAGTTTAAATTTCTGCATGAACGCTTTCGGGCATAAAGCAAAAATTTAATAAATTTTGCACACAGCTTATTATCTATTTCTTTCATCATTTTGTTAACCGTTTTGCAAACTCCGCTCTGACTTATTCCAATTAAATAGTCATTTCCAGTGGTATGTTGAAAAGATCCACTGGCTAAAAGTGATAATGTTAGGGCCAGCTGCAGCTTTGGTGGTAAGGCAGTAGACATATGTCCTTCAAAATTTAGCTCACAAAGAATAAAATGAAATGCCTCTTTTGAAACTCTAAAACGCTTAACAAACCTTAAATGATAAAGTTTTTAACGAAATTCAGTGGGTGACAATGACAGTGGATCATTTTTAACCCGTATTTGTCTTCTTATACGCCTAGTATTAGATTCATCCTCTGAGTCAGAAGATAAACACAACAAAACTAATGTAGTCATTTTTATTTTTTTTATTAATTACTTACCTTTTTTAACAAAGTTGTAATTTTTTACTAAAACATGTTTTCATTCAATTACAATGCAAAAAAAAATCTATTACATTCTATTTTAATTTCGATACGTGAGCTATCGAATGCGGTAATCCATTCATTCGATACGTGACGAAATTTCATTCGATACGAAAGTCTACTCGTTCACGAGTGCCGTAATTTGGCCCCAGCTTTTTAAAGACTTTGGCTTTGCGAATGATTCCATAACCCTAACTTTTTTAATCTCCTCTCCTCTCTTCTGTTCTCTTCTCTTCCTGCTGTGCTTGAGGCCTTTAAGGTTTTCTCCTTTCAACCTAATTTAACTTAACTTCCCTATTTTTCTTACTTTTACCGTTTTAAAGAAATTGTCAATGGATTTACAGGCCTGTAGATAGAAATGGCAAAATCCTTCCTTACAGCGCTTTGCAGCCTCACCTCACCAAGTTTTTTTGAAAAAAAATATATATAAAAAAACTAAACGTACCATATTTTAAGTCGATAGTCTTTATGGTTTTTAATATTATATTTCATTTTTGATAAAATATATCCTTTTAAATAATTATTTTTTTTACAATTTGGAAATGAGTTTATGACATATTTTCCCGGTTTGAAGTTAATAGCTTTTATATTATAGTTTTCGAGCTAGAGCGTATTTTAGCTTTTCTAAAACTTTTGGATTTTGCATCGTGCTCTTATTTAAAAGTTTGTTTCCATTAACAATTTCTTTAAAGCCTTCACACCAAGCTTTGGACAATGGTTATGCTTATCTCAGTGGGCTGTTTTTAATTTCAATTCACGGGCAATTGTATTAGGGATATATCTGATAGTTGATGCCAATACCCCTTCTGTCGGACATGACTTAACTCCGAAATCTTGGTTTTAACAAATGTACCAGATGGGCATGGCTAAATCGACTTCCCTATTTATAAGAATCGAGATATATCTTATTGAATTAGAACTGAATATTGTAATTACAAACGGAATGAAAAGGTTATATACTGATTTATACCCTTGTCACAATCTGCAGAGTAAATTTTAGTATTTTAAAATAAGTTTAAAACAAAACACTTTTGTTATACTTTAGGCTTAAGTTTGATCCTAACTAAATTAGTTTAATTTCTTCATTTGCAAAAAGTAAGAATTTAGCAGGGATCGAGCTTGAGCCTAAAGTAATAGTAACAAAATTGTCTTAAAACAAAAAGTTCAACTACAAATTAATAAAAAAATTTTTTTATACAAAACAAGCGATTAGCTCCTGGAATAATTTTTACCGAATCAGTATGACAAACAATTAAGGACTCTTAACTTACGCAATTCTACTGTCTGGATTTTACCAATAAATATAAACATAAGTGGTAATACGAGGACCTTCATATTGATTAAGATGTTGTTCTTAGTTAATGATCTGCAAATATAAAATAAATTGTTAGATTTTTCATAAAATTGCAATCAATTAGTACTTAATGAAAGATAAAATTAAATTTGTTTGCAGTCACGTTAGTTTTTTATTTTTTTTAAACTTTAAAAGCGTTGATTTTGTTTAATTTCAAAAATAATTAAACTGAAATAATTATAAATAGCAAGACAATTAATACTTAATACTGTAGTAAACGTGATAATCGTGTGAAATTCTTTTCACGTTTTAATCATATATTCATTACAACTTAATAAATGTTGAATGTATTTGTTCTGTCTATTAAAAACTTTTAAGTGTGCGTTTCCTTTGATTAGGATTTATTTTCTTTAATTTAAGAATTTTGCTTGTATTTATCTGTTTACATTTATTATTTAATTTGCATAAAATAACACTTTTAGTTATTCATTTATTGATAAATCCAAATGCAATAAATATTTATGACTTAAAATAAAATTAAATTAAATTTGTTTGTGTGATTAATATTTTTTAATTTATAGGTCAATGTTCTTATCTCGGTTACTGCTTCCCCGGCCAGTTTGAAGCTTGTAAAGGTTAGCTCTGGGAAGTAGTTGTTATCATTTTAATTTTAGATGCTCCACGACTTCACATTCTGCTTTGAAAAAGATATAGCCCGAGTGGGTAGGAGGGTTTTTTTCTCGCAAATTATATTTAAAAATAATCAAAGGGGGTTAGGCCCTTTATTTTAAAAGCTTTTTTTTTGTTGTGTCGTATCACTGACTTGAAAGTTTGATGGCGTTTTTTTTGCAGGGACGGTAATAATAATGCCAAAAATAAATAATTTAAAATAAATAATTATAATTTGATTTTTATTTATTTTTGGGTATTAATTAATGTTTAATTTTTATTTTTTTGCCAATAAATATTTAATAGTTCATTATTATTACAATATTTTTAGCAAAAATAATTATTATTTTTATTTTCCTTTTATTATAATTGAAACACTTGTAACTTATTTATTTTGATTTGTTTGATTATTTAAAGTTATTTTCTAAATATTTATTTTCACAAAAAAAGTTTTTATTAAAGAAAAACCACTTGGAATAAGGCACAGGCTTTACATTTCTTAATTTTTAAACCAATAAAAAAATATTTTAAATTAAGCAGCACGTATGTTAATTAAGCCGCAGCGTTGAAAAGAGTACGGTAAGTACGAGCCCTCTTTTACCAAGTATGGATTTTCTTAAACCAAGATACATTCACTTATATCAGTTTCTTAAGGTCAGCTTCATTTGAGCCCGAAAAAGATTGATATTACTTTAAAACTATCATTTTCGTAATCTCAGAAAAACAGTTTTTTAAGAAAAACAAAGAGGAGAAGTAGTTTTGTATATTACACACTAAATCAAAAACGGGGACCAAAAATTATGATTATTTTTGAATTCCCAAAGAAAAAAAGCAATCGGAAGGAAAAATCGGAGAGTCAAGTAAAGGACACTGCCTTGATAGCATTGAATTAATTTTTTTTTTTTATTTTTTTAGCGAAATAATTATTATTTTCAGATTTTTATGCTTTTGAGCAGAGACAAAAACAAGCTATCGAGATCTATTTAACTAAAACATGGAAGGACTACTTTTAACATGATTTGCTTGTCACCTTTCTTTTTAAAAAAAATGTGTAAATGTGATAATATCTTTAAATAGCCTTATTTTATTTTCGCAATTTTGATTATTTACCATTTTACGCCAGTTTATTTTGTATATGAACATTTGTACATACAAAAAAGCATTTACCCATGCAAAAAAATCAAATATAAAACCATTCTTGCTAACAAAATAAAAATCCGAAAAAAATAATAATTTTTTCCAAAAACTCAAAAAATTAATTCGTTTGCAAAAAAAAATCAGAAAATAATGATTATTTCAGAATTTTTATTTTTTTAGGCATTTTAATATTAACCATATATGATCAAAACCAGTACACAACTCATAACTCTTTCATAAGAGTATATTTTTTACTTTTAAAACCCAAGTTAAGTTAAACTCTAAAAAAATCCTTTTGGAATAAGATTTCCCAAAATGTTAACAAAATTTTCGTATTCATTAAAGATCTGTGGGGTTGGCTTAAGAAAAAAGATATGATTCTGATGAATTTCGCATTGTGACAGTTTTTGATTTAGTGTGTAACATATTTATTGCTTATAAAAAATGTATTTAAATATAATATTATACATTGAAGCACTGGCTTGAATCAACAATCTTCGGCTAGCTAAGCATTTTTTAACTACCGCTATACTTTGTAATGTAACTGAGCATCCACACGTTCAAGTTTTGCCTTTCAAGTTACAATACACTCAAATTTTTTTACTAACACATTCACACTTTTCTTACTTGAAACCGTCTTATTATCAATTTTTTCATTCAAGTCGTGATTCAGTTTGATGGTCAAGTAAAACAGATGATTTAAGTTACTTTTCTTACATTTTTGTTTCTTCACGCGTCTGTTGTATGTCAATAATTTTAACTAAAGTTTTGTGTATTTTTCGTATATTAACATAAATAAATAAATTAATGTAAATAGGTTGTGTTTCGTTGCACCATAAATCAGTTACAAATAAATAAAAACTGTGTTAAAGATACATATATGTATATAAAATAATTGTTCTTGTTTCTTTAACAAATATTCTGCCGCAAAGCGAGCAATTTAAGTTTCTTCCTTGACGATGGCATCTTAAGATATAAAATTGGTTATCAAGTTGCGTGCAGCCAACGTCACAACCGTTTATTCAAATGAATTTTACAAACAATATGTGTGAACAACTTGAAAGCGAAAACTTGGACGTGTGGCCGCAGCGTAAATGTTACCATCAATTTTGCTCGTGTTGAGAATAAAATACTCTACATAATGCGAATGAAAAAATATTTTGTTGCATATTTTACAGGAAAGAAAAAAGCAAACATGACACAGGATATTTAAAATAATAAGAAGTATTTTGCGCTTGATTTCTTTAAGTAATTCTGTCTTCTACATTTAAACAAAATCAATGTAAATATGAATCGCACTTCTACTTTTTGTTATTTCTTAAACCAGTTCGAATACTTCCCTCTAATAATGAAACAAAAGCGTTAAGGAATTTTGATTGCGATGATGAGTTACATTTTTAAACCTTTAACATTAAATAAACTATGGACATTTAATCGAAATAAAAAATTAAACATTAGATTAATGGAGATAATAATGTTTGACAAATTCTATTATGGACCATTAAATTTTACTTTAATTACTAAATCTTTTAATATAATTTTTTTGATTGCTGTGATGCACATTTAAAAACTTGTTAAATAATAATTTAAAATTTATTATAATAGTTCTAGCTTTCAAAAAGTTTAATAAACGTTTTTATAGTCATTTTATGTATTATAAAAATTTTCCATATAATTTGCTAAATTAACAAGTATTTAAACTTTGACATGGCATTGTACCGAAGTTTTATACATATAAATGATTTGATCTACAAATATGATTTAATTGGTTTACGCATATATTCAGCAGAAAATATGTACTTTTACAAAAATAACGAAAGTAACGATAAAATTTTGCAAAACAAAATTTGTGAGTCAACTTTATATATTAACTAGCTAAGCACCGGTGTGCTTCGCTACCCCAATCATAGTAAAATTACCAAAATATGTAAACAAAAGCATTTATATATTTTTTAATTGACTGGTTGCCCCACATATGTTGCAACAAATTATAAGTCAGCCCTACTTCTAAAAAAAACATATTAAAATTGGAAATTAATCAGGTTTATAGTTTTGGAGATTTTCAGAAAGCTTTAGTTAGCAAAAATTCTTTTACAAACTTCTAAAAAGTACCAAAATATAATTCTAGCCCTTTACTACCCCTTAGCGCCAAAATTGAAACAAACTTATATATACCCTTTTCACTAATGTGAAGGGTATGAAAAAGTACCAAAAACATATTAACATATTTTGGTAACCTGAAGAATGAAATTTAAATAATGTTTCTATCTTCATTGGTTTTAAAGTTACAAAAAGTCCAATACATAATTGAAAAAGGACCCAAAAACGTACTCATATTTTTTAGGCCTGTCGCACGCAGTTTAAGTTATGTTTCTATCTTTATTGGTTTGAAAGTTAATGAAAAATTCTAAAAAAATCAAAATATATTTTTAACCCTTTTTCTCCTTCGGGTCCAAAATTGAAAAAAAAGTACGAAAACCGTAACCATATTTTTGTAAGACCTATCGAAAGCAATTTGAATAAGCCTTTTATCTTTATTAGTTTAAAAGTAACAAAAAGTACCAATATATAATTTTAACCCTTTTTTCCCCCCTTTCGGTCCAAAATAAAAAAAAAACAAGTAAGAGCGCTATATTCGGCTGTGCCGAATCTTATATACCCTTCACATTGGTCTTTAAATATACCCAGCCGAGTAATTTTGTACTGCAAATAATATAATAAAAAACCTTGTGCGAGTTTTAAAGTCCATAGAAAAATATACAAAATTTTAACGTTGTATGAATAATAGAAACAGATGAAGAAGATTTAAGGTCGAGAGTCTTAAAAGTTTTGAACATTATTCAAATTTAAAGGTTAATAAAACTTGTCAAATGATATGGGATGTTCTAGTCCCCCTGCTCTTCTCCAAATTTTTTTTCAAAATGTATGAATTATTTGATTATTACTTTTTGTAGAACATTTGACGTGGATAGCTGTTATAGTTTCCGAGATATAGCGTATCGAAATTTTCAAAAAAAATTGTTGATTTGTATGGGAGCTACCCCTTCTTCACCCCCCATTCAAAAATTGTTTTCTTCAGAGCGTAGCCCTTAATGTCCAATCACTTTCATTTCGATATCTGCTATAGTTTCCGAGATATAGCGTATCGAATATTTCATAAAATTTGTTAATTTGTATGGGAGCTACCCCATTTTTTGCCCCCAATCAAAAAAATTTTTTCTTAAGAGCGTAGCCCTTGATGTCCAATCATTTTCTGTAGAACACTTGGTCTCGATATCTGTTATAGTTTTCCAGATATAGCGTTTCGAAAATTTCATACAAATCATTAATTTGTATGGGAGCTACCCCTTTTTTTGCCCCCACTCAAAAAATTTGTTCTTTTAAGCGTAGGCCTTGTTGTCCAATTACTTTTTGTAGAGCATTTGATTTCGATATCTGTTATAGTTTCTGAGATATAGCGTTTCGAAAATTTCATACAAATCGTTAATTTTTATGGGAGCTACCTCTTTTTTAGCCCCCACTCAAAAAATTTGTTCTTTGAAGTGTAGGTCTTAGCGTATAATTACTTTTTGTAGAACATTTTAAGTCGATAGTTATAGTTTACGAGATATAGCGCATAAAATATTTCACCAAATTTGTGCAATTGTAGGAAATATACCCCTTCCCCTGGTCCTATCTGAAAAAACTTTTTCCATTATTTAGGTCCCTTCTTTAGGAGTATCCGTGCCAAGTTTTGTGGCAAGAGTGACTATACTTACTGAGATATATAGGGATATATGCACGGATTTTGTCCTAAAAAAAATGGGTTACTCTGGGTTTTTGACTCCGGAAACTTGATTTACACAGACGGACATCGATTAATCGGCTTCCCTATCTATAAGGATCCAGAATATATATACTTTATGGGGTCGCAAATGAATAATAAAGAAATTACAAACGGAATGACAAAGTGATATATACCCTTATCACTATGTGAAGGGTATAAAAACACCAGATACCTGTCTGTTTATTTCTTAAGGAAAACGCAAAACTTTTAAAATTTTGTTTCTATCTTATATACATCAAAAGATAGTAGGTGACAGATTTTTCCTTTTTTGTACCCTTTTTATCCCTTTACGGGGCTAATTTTTAAAAATTCATCTGTATTTAAACAAACATGGAAAGCTTAGCACGTGTTATAAATTTTATGTACTCAGCTCTGCGCATTTGATCAGTATGGCTATGGTTAATTTTGTTAGGCAATTCATAACCTGACCTTCCCACACAAAATGGGCAAAGTGCGGGTGTGGCAGCAATAATTTCCAAAAAAAAATGGGCCTATTGTTTAGACTTGAAGTAACTCCCTGAAAAAAAATCGGTTCACTGGTGTGGCCAGCTATAATATACAAACATACATACATACATACAAGCCTTCTTTATATGTGTAATAAATAGATGCATATCGGCAATTCCGCGTCAAGGGGTCCAAAGCGGAAAAGATTAATTTTCTTATTTCCAATATAAATTATTTTTATAAATTTAGCAACAGTCTAAAATGATCATATACTAAATAATCTGTTTTCCGTTTTTAAACTTGTGTTTGAAAAAATTTTAAATCTCAAAAGTTAAAAGGTTTTTTACAAGAACTAAGCAAGGACTGGAAAACGTCTTTTTTTTTGATTTAATACAAAATGTTTATCATTAAAGTTTAACAAATTTTTAAATGTACATACGAAAAAAGAAAACAAAACATTAAATTAAATATCGTTTATATTCCAAAGAATTAAGTTTTCTAAATAAAAACAAAGTAAAAACGAAACCCTAAAAAAAACGTCCTTTTGATACATTTGTTTGAGTTGTGATCTAAAATTGAACATTTTAATAACTGCATTAAAATATTAGTTTAATAGGGCGTTTCAAGTGACATCAAAAAGAGTTTTACACTGCGGTAGACGAAACTGGTTCTGGGAAATGCTTAATATGCAAAAAAGCTCATACGGGTAACGTAAAGCGCCATTGCTCTGCAGTACACACACATAACCAATTTATATTATTAAAAAAAATAAATAAATAAAAGCCAAACCAAACCAGATGAAAAGGTTTTGAGTTTTGTTTTTATCGACACAATTATTTTGTACTTTAAAAATACATAAATATCTTTTTCCATTTTAAGTTTTTCCATTTCGAACGTATTTTTTTGGTGAAAACATAAAATTTTGTGTTGTTATTTTTTGTTCAACGGTCTCTGTTATTAAGTAATAAATTTAATACAAAAAGCTTTAAACAAACAAAATAACCCAAAATAATCAAATTAGAAGTTTTCTAAAATTCAAAATTATAAAGTCACATGTGTAACAGTCTTTCAAAGGATATTATTTGCCCTTTTATAGCGATGAGCATACTTGTAAGTTTTTTTTGGATATTGGGTAAGAGAACACAATAACTTGCAACTGATGATATAATAACGGTAAATATGTACAACAATTAGACCAAGGTACAACTTAGACAAAGTTTTAACAATTCAAAAGTTCCTAAGGATTTATTAAATTCAAAAGATATTGAAATTCTGTTCTTTTAATAATGACTTTGAAAATTTAAATCACATTACACAGATTTGGAAAATTCTGAAATGTTTATAATTAAAAAAACAAACTTGTATTTTAAAATATGTAATTTTTTTTATTTTATTATTTGTTTTTTAAGGGTTTTTTTCCAAAAATTTATTTTTATTTCAATATAGGTGTCATAACAGCTTTGAAACCTTTGCACTTTGAATCATTTGGTTTAAACAAGTTAACAAAATTATATTTTATTAGATTTTTTACACTTGTCGGGTAACGATTTATTTTTTATTGGTTTTATTCTAAAAGTACCTCTGTAATTACTTAAGTTTATGTATTTTTTTATATTATATTATTAAATTTTTTTATTAAAATGCACTCACTTTAGTAATTAATTAATAATAACTATAATTTTATAATCCTTTAGGGCTACCCCTAGAAAAAAATCAAAAAAGGCCAAAAGTAAACAAGTTCTCTCAATGCGTTAAATTAAACTATTTTTCTAGATTTTGTCCAGCCAAAACATTCGCATTGAATTTTAAAATAAATCTAAAGAATACCGCAAACGAACTGCAACGAAAACTAAAAATTCAATGCCAATTTATAGAATTTCAAATTAAAGTTTTTTTTAGCAAATCCAGTCAGTCAGTCTCTAAGTATTTGAACACACACGCATACTTGCGCTGACTTTAAATATTATTGGCATCAACAACAAGCTGTTGCAGTTACTGAGAAACTTACTAAGAGCAGCAACATTTCTCAAAAGAACATTTAAGATTCTGTTACCTGGAAATCAAAAGTTCTAAAGAAATCTGTCGTTGCAGAATTTCCATTTGTTTTTTGTTTCGGAAAATCTTATTGAGGAATTTGTCTATAAAAAAAAACTAAGTAAAGGCAATAATGTTGTTTTTTAATATCTTTAGTGTTTGTGGTTTTTGTCACAAGGCGTTATGGAAGCTTTAAATTGGCCCAAAGTAAAACCAACAAATAACCAAAAATATTTAATTTTTAAACGCTTTAAAAGATTTATTTCTACTTGTAAAGTAATAAAATCTTTGCATTGTCTTTTAAAAAATCTGGTTAATAACTTTTTGATTAATGTTGTTTTTGTGATTTTTTTAAAAACACGCAAAGTAAATTGTAGGTTCCAGTCATTGAATTAAGTACATGTGTGTGTGTACTAATGCTGTTATTACATCTTGTTGATGTCTACCCTTAAAATCTAGCACAAACCGATTAAATGACACGCGATAGAACGCTCTTCCTTTCTTTTCAACTTTGTTTCTATCTATTTTGATTTTTCAGTCGAAAAAACGTTAAGAGCTTTAAGTCGAACAACATTTCTAAGAGCGTTTTTGCTCAGCAAAAACTGAGTTAAAAACTGAGTATATTTATACGATAATTAATGTTGGGAAGTGTCGCCCATGTTGTTTTTTGTGCATCCACTACCTTTACAAACATCAGTATGTCAATTGCTAACAACACTTAAAGTGGTGGTACCATCTAAGCTAGCCTTTTCAGATTCTTTCGCTAATTTAGTGCAGTGTTTTTAATTGCCGACGAGCGAATATTTTAATCATGGAAAATTCTTCGCACGGAAGAAACTGTTACACGCATATGATTCTTTCGTAAGACTCCTACCACGACTCCACAGGAGAATTATTTGAAAGTTATCTACAGATTATCTTACGAATCTATATACCTATACAAGGTGGGCCAAAAGAAGTCACACCATTTGAAGATGCTCTTACTTTTGCAAAGCTGTTTTGACCTTTGTGAACAAGACAGATGTAGAATTCAAGTAAACAAGCCCACAACACTCCCCAAGAACGCGGAATAATCGTGTCTATTTTTTTGCGTAACAATTCGTCTGTGGTGTTGGCGCAGCACGAATTCCGTCGCCGGTACCCTGCTTGTCCGGCACCGACTGCGCAAAAAATGCGCCGTTTGGCCTATAGCCTTGCAGAGTATGGGACCACACGGGACGCTGCCAAGAGCGGCCGGCGATGGAGCGCCGGTTCTACCGAAAATATCGCCACTGTTGGCGAGCATATCGAGCTGTAGACAGAAACATTGGCCAGGCGCCGTGCTTCGCAATAGCCATCAGCCGGTAGTCGCTAAGGCAAATTTCGGTCAAAGACCTGCGCATGTCCCTGTACAAAGTCCAGTCCGTGCATCAGCAGCTGCCTGCCGACCGCCAAACTCGTGTAACCTGCACCCAAGCCATTCTCAATCTCGAGGCCGAAGTGGAAGATTTTTCGACCAAAATCATATTGAGCGATAAGGCTCATATTCACTTCAACGGGTACGTTAACAAGCATAACTATTGATTCTGGGGCACCGAAAATCCACGAATAGTGCACCTGCTTCAAGTGACTGCATGGTGCACTGTTCACGCTGGAGGAGTCATCGGGCCACTTTTTTTAGGACGCCGTTGGTCAAACGGCAATAGAGGACGGTGCGCGCTTAGGGCTATGTTAACCGATTTTTTTTCTGACGCGATTGAACGAATTAGGACTGGAGGACATGTGGTTCTACCAGGACGGAGCGACGAAACACACTGCGCGAGCCATAACCGATATTCTGAAGGTGGCGTTCCCGGGTCGCCTCATCTCTCGTTTTACCGATTTACATTGGCCGGCAATATTGCCCAAATTAAACGTTCCAGACTTTTTTAATGGGTTTTTTGAAGTCCCGTGTTTACATGAACAAGCCTGAGACCCTGTGCGCCCTCAAGAACAACATTCGACACGAGTGCGAGAATCGGTCGCCTATGTGATAAAAAATGCTATAAAACGAGCCCGTATAGCAATCAATAGTGACGGCGGCCACTTGGCCGATGTCATCTTCTCGACGGGATTATTAAAATTCTAAAGACTCAAAAAAACATTTTTGATTTGATTACAGGATCGAAATTTTTCATGTAGAAAAAAAAATAGAACCAAACAACATCGGATGACTTCTTTTCACCCACCTTGTATATAAAGGAACAACGTTACTGACTGATTCATTATCACACAGCCCAAGCGGGTAGAGCTAGAAACTTGAAATTTAGACTGTGGGTACCTCTCTATATACATAAGCGCACCTGTTTCTGCCACTTTTTCGATATTTTGCGCCCTAAGAATCAAAACTTAACGTAACTTCTAAAGGAATAAAGATATACATAAATATAATTTAAAATGCATTCGACAGGCCTTAACAAAATATGAATACTTTCTTGAAACTTTTTTGAGACTTGGACCCTAAGGAGTAAAAAAATGGTTTAGAAAAGGGCAAAAATTCAACATACATATGTATGTACTTTTTGTAACTTGTATACCAATAGAGATAAAAACATATTAAAAAAAATAAGGTAGGGGTTACAACTTCCCCAGAG
This sequence comes from Melanophora roralis, assembly GCA_963583895.1. NCBI lineage: Eukaryota > Metazoa > Arthropoda > Insecta > Diptera > Rhinophoridae > Melanophora > Melanophora roralis. The sequence goes on along the minus strand of OY757187.1, from coordinate 90,811,198 downwards.
TCGCCCGTAGAGGAAAAAAATGTATCAAAGAACACCAATAATTTTCCCTCCCAAACATATTCCTAGAACCACTATCACTATCACCTATGGGCGTTGCCATACAACATTTTAAAAAATTAGAGTAAAAGTCGCTACAAATTTTGAAAAAAATTAGGGTTAAAACCTCCACAGCTGCCCTATTCACCCTAAGAGGGTTAAAATATGGATAAAAAATGGATATAAATAAAAAAAGGTTTGGGGATTTGAAAGTCCAATGTGAAGCGTATCTAAGATTCGGCACAGCCGAATATAGCGCTGTTACTTGTTTAAACTAATTACGCTAATGCAGATCCATTTTAAAGAGTTTGTAAAAATTAAAATGATTTTTATAATTAAATTGTAAATAAATAAATAAAAAGTTTTGATGCTAGATAACGAAAAAACAAAAACTTGAATTAAATGTTGAGATTGGATAATTAATATTAAAATAAAGCATACAAAAACACATTATAACATTGGACAACACAGACGGGATAGTATAGGTTCGATTCTACTAACGAAAGGGTAGTAACCTCCTAAACACTATTTGGCGGTAAAGGTGACCATTTTTAAAGGCTATAAAATTTTCAATAAATCAGTGGACTCCTCAAAAAGTGGTGTACTAAGCTTTTGTTCAAAAGCTGATTCAGATTTGGTTATAACGCCTGCCTAAGACTCCATTTATAAAAATATTTTACATTTAATGGAAAACAATTTGTTTTTTTTTTGATAATTTGGCCAAAATTTCTTTTTAAGTTTGTTTGTATTATCTTATATATTATTTTTCTATTTTTTTTATTTTAAAACAAAAAAAAATAATTTTTTTAACTTGTTTTAGAATAACTTGCAGGAAGTACAAAATGTTTACTAACAACATTCAGAAAAATTGCAGGCATCATAAATCTAAGCAACTTGTATTTGCACATCAGTACAATCTGAACATGGATTTAGCTGAAAACTTGCAAGAAAATCTCCTTATTTTCAAAAAATATTTTAACAAAAGGAGTTTTAAAATTAACAATAAGAAAATTGAGATTATGATCCTAGAAACATGGATCAACAAGTCACCACTCAAACTTTTTAAGAAGACGAGAGGTCACCACAAAACCAAGATGGCGATTTATAGATGGACGTAGTTTCCAACTCTAACGTAAATATGCGGGCCTTTGGTCATACAGAAATACGAAAGAACACGGACAGGAATACAACGAGACCTACAAGTAGCTTTTATTAAGGAAATTGTAAAACAGCAAACGTTGAGATAGTTCAAAAATGTCTCAAGAATGCCTTCAGAACGTATCCCGCAGCAATCACTGTAAGTAAGGAAATAAGGTATCAGACCCAGAGGAAGAAGACGTAATCGCTATTTAATGCTTTTAAAAGAAGAAATGTTAATGTAATTGTAAACCTATTAATGGAATACTCTAAAACTCCTCACATTAAAAGGTAGACGGCGTGTGGAAAAGTAAGTAGGTTGGTACCACCCTGGGTGCTCTGATATAAATTGTTTATTTTTTTTGCAAAAGATGGATTTTTATTTAAAATTACTCTGTGACAGACACTTATATATATGTATGTATATTTAGTACACGAGTCAAAAAAATAATAGATTCATAACAATTTAAGTATAAAGGCGGATATCTTTAGACTTATAAAGAAATTGCACTCAAAACTTGTTTTTTAAGTTTAATTATAAAAATAGTAAGAGATTTAAGTTCTTATTACGTTATTAACTTTGACTTTATGTGTATTTATTTTTGATTTTTTTTTAAAGAGTTTTAGAAACAGTTTGAAATTTTTTTTAATAGCATACCCAGCATAAACTTACATTGATTTGCAATGAGTAAAATGGTAAAAGAACCCGTATCGGTAATACTCACTTATTGACATTTTAACTCATTTTATAATTGTGACATTAGAGGCAATTACTTTCCACGCTTGCTTACAAATAGGGTAACTCCCTATAAGTACCTTAAATGTTTGCTTACAAATAGGGACTTGTATAAGCTGTTACTTAAATGAAATTTTTTTTTTTTTTCTTCATATATTTTATTATTATTGAATCTCCGCTTTTGGCGAACTAACAATAAGTATTCAAATCTTAGGGCTTTATATTTAATATTAGTCCGGCCAGTGCCAGACTAAAATTTAAGTTATCATAAGGAAATAAATAATTTCATCTAAGCGCAATAGTATCCCTCCTTTTCAGACGGGTGTGCCCACTATGTTGCAAAATGTTTCGAGCGAGCGGATTTGGATGTATTTCCAGCTTGTTTAAATACTTGTCCACATAATTAAAAATTTCGCATTTAACTAGTGGAACTTTCAGATCTTTGTGGATGTTGCTGTTTTTAACATACCAAGGAGCACCAGTTATCATTCTTAGGACTTTATTTTGACGACGTTGTATTTTTTCTATGTTAGAGGCGGAAGCAGTGCCCCATAATTGTATACCGTAGCACCAAATTGGTTTTAAAATCGAGTTGTAGAGTAGAAGTTTACAATCCAGACGTAGCACAGAGTTTCTACCCATTAGCCAGTGGATTTGAGCAGCTTTAAGTTTCATTTGGTTCAGCTTCGAATCTATATGAGGCTTCCATGTGAGGCGGCGATCCAGGTGAATGCCAAGATATTTCGTCTCAATTCGTTGAGGCACCGTATGGTTGTTAATAAGAATTGGGGGGCACGTTTCCTTGCGTAACGTAAAATGAAATTAACTTAACTTCTTACTATTACGGGTTTCAATAACTCAATTATTTCTGTAAATGTAAAGTGTTTTTTTAATGTCATGTTATTGGTAAAAAAAGGATTATTTAGCTTATTAAACGTTTTCCTCAGATTATATAAAAAATTATAAAACTGATGTGATATACATACATATAAGAAATAACTTATTATCTGACAACTTCTAAATAATGTAGACAATATGTAATATTCATTGAAAAGGTAATTGTCTTGTAATGACTAAACATTATCAAGTTTTTGTTAGAATATCTAATAGGTATTTCGTAAAATATTTTCTGTTTTGTATTGTTATTTTAGTCGCTTTAACAATATACACGCATTTATATATATTTCATTTCAAATAAATTAATGAAAGTCTTTAAAGTGCTACAACTGTTGACAGTTCCTGACTTGGGCTGGGCAATTTGTTCATTTTCATTAACAAATGAAAAGTTTATTTTATTCAAAGTTTTATATAAATTTTATTATTGTTATTAAATTTAGGCAAGTGACTTGCATACTGAGAAGAGAAATTAAATTTAATTTTCGATAAGTAATTTGCATAATTTTGATAGTATAACTATAATTACTAGCCTCTGATGACACTCAAAAGTATGATAAGCAATTTCTGTTAATGAAACACAATGGATATGTGGATACATTGTTATAATGATATGAGAAAAAAATTATAAATCGTCACAGAATTTTATGGAATAACGCAATTTTTTTTTAATTCTACGAAATAATTATTCTATCAGTTTTTTTTAACAAAATATTTAAATTACATTAGGTGCGTTCATTTACAGAAAATTATCAACAATTTTTGATAATTGTTGCTAATAAGTGTTCACGTACACAAAAAATTAGCAACTAGAGAACCAAAAAAGAGTTATATAAAATGTTTTTCAAAGTTTCTACTTATAAAAATTTTACATTCAGAAACTTCAAAAAAAAAATTATAAAATAAGTTTACAATAACAAAATACATTAGCTTGCAAGTTTTGGCTTTTAAAGTGTAATTAAAAAATAAAAGTAAATTTTAATATTTTTTGGAACAATTTTGAAATATTTCTTTTTACTCTCTCGTTGCTAGTATTACTGGAAAGTTATTGAACACAACTATTAAAATCTCAATAGAACTTTTTAAAATCCATTTTGCCTTTTCATTTTGCCCTTTAGTAATTTTTGAAAAAAAAACAATTTTTATTTGCACGTGCACTTTGATTCCAGCAATCTTTTTTCTGTTAAAACCGGGTTTTATTAAAATTGATTGATATACCTAAAGAAGAAAATATCTGGATGCAAATCGCGACATTCGAATCAAATCGAAATTTTACTCGGTCGATCAAGTTGTCAATACTATTAATATAGGGAGTCTAATAATAGTTTTTTAATTTTGTTATTTTTTTTTTAAATTTGAAATATTTCTTGAAAAAGGTGAAAACAACAAATAAGATTACTGCATCTACCCTGATTTACATACGTTCATTCAAAACTTAACATTTTTTACTTTTTAATTATTTATTTTATCAAGTAATTTATAAACTAAAGATATTTATAGCTATTTAATTAAAATTACCATAAATACTTAATTTGTAATGAGTTTATTGCAAATAAATAAAAAAAATTAAAAGAATAGTTTACATTGTTGTAGAAGTTTAAAAATTTTTATTAATTTCTATTTAAACAACCAACTAATTGTTATTTATTATCCCCCACTTAAAATTAAACTGAAACTAATTAAGATTAACCCACTCTTCGAGAGGAATTTTAGCAAACAAACGATCCATAAAATTACGTATGACCAGAGTTAGTTTAGTGCGCAAAGCTGGTTTCATTTCCTTTAACAACTCCTGGGCATTTGAGTTGATGAAAAGATTCAAAGCAGCTTCTATAGGTATATAAACAAAAAAAAATTTAAATTAGTTGTGTCACTGAAGTGCATTTAAGATGTGAAAAAACTTACGTATTACCGAATTGCCATTGGCAATGTTATCGACACCCATTTGTATGTCCTTGACATTGAAATCCATTTTCACCTGCTCAGCTGTGAGATAAGTGCGGCCATCTTTACCCTCATGTGGCAGAGCCTTAAAGTACATTTTAGCTTTGACGCCCTCTGCAATGAAAATTAATGATAATAAATTCTTATAAAAACAAATAAAAAATGTTTTTTCTTAATTATTCTTGTTTTTTCTTTCTTAGTTATTCTTACCGTATTCGCCCCAGTATTCACCGGCACCAGAAGCTTTAACTAAAATTAAAACACCAGTTGAACGATATTGAGCTCTAACCTTGATGCGCGGTATTTCGCAGGTCAACTGAAACTGTAAAGTTTCCAAGTCGGATCTGCAATTAAAATAAATTGAATTCAATGGTCAGTAACTAAAACTGGCTTTAACATGTGGTAAATAGTTTTGTTACTTAAAATTACATTCAAGGTATATTTAGTTTAATGAAGCATTTGTACGATATACAAAAAAACATAAAAAAATATATTTAAATAATCTTATCGGAAATTTAAAGAACGTTTAAATAAAATTTTCAATGGTTTTCTATAAAATAATAATCCAGAATGTTAATGTTTCTATTTCTAAATGAGTATTTTTTAAACCCTTCACATAGTGATAAGGTATGTATAAGTTTGTCATTTCGTTTTTAATTTCTTTAATTTCCATCTGCGACCCCATAAAGCATATATTTTCATGGTCCTTATAGATAGGGAAATTGATTTAGCGATATCCCTCCGCAAGTCCGTGTTACGGTTTAGTAAATTTTTAAAGCCCCTGCTTTCGCATAGGCCCGTAAGTGTATAAAACTAACAGAAACATCTGCGAAATCCACCAAAGTCACCCGAAAATTGCACGAGATATAAGCCAAAACCCAAGACTACCACTGTTTATTTCTCTAAAATTTGTATTAAACAACCTCTACAACTGCCCCGGAGTTGCCCCTGAACGGGCGCGTTGTAAAACCGATTCCCATAAAGTTTTCCTTACGAAAATTTCTGTGAAACATACCTACACCCTATCTCCGCCCCCTAACAGGGTTGCCATACAAAGTTTAATTTTCTTTCGTCTTTCGTCTTACGGGGTGTTCCTACAAAGGTCAAATGTAAGACCGGCCCCAATTACCTTTTTTTTCTCCCAAACATTTCTGTGAAACACACTTACCTTCTATCTCCTGTCCATAACAGGGTTGCCACACAAAATTAAAAATTAATTAAAAAACATCTAAAACACTCCAGAGTATCCCTTAGAGGAATAAAATGTATCACAGGCTCCCATTAGTTTTCCCTCCCAAACATATTCCAAGAGCATACTCACCCCCTATTACCATCACCTAAGAGGGCTGGCATACAAAATTTACAAAAACTATGTAAATACGCCCATAACTTCTCCAGAGTTGGCCTTAGAAAAATAAAGTGTACGACTGACCCCCATTGGTTTTCCCTGCCAAACTTATTTTAAGAACAAACTTACTCCCTATCTCCATTGCCAAAGGGGCTCCAATACTACGTTTGGAAAATTTCGACAAATTAGGGTTAAAACTAAGGTTAAAATCCCCACAACTTCCCCGCAGTCACACTTCACCGACCAATGTTTAAAAGTTTGAAAAATTTCATAAATAATAAAAAAATGAATAAAATGTATATAAAAATAGTTTGTGGTTTCGAAAGGCCAATGTGAAGGGTATATAAGATTCGGCACAGCCGAATATAGCGCTCCTATTTGTTTTTGTTTACTTTTAACTTTAATCGCATTTCTTATTTTTTAACCCATAATCTTAAAAAGTGTAAGAGAGTATATTTTGTTCAAAAAGAAACCAAAAATTTTAAAAAGTTCGTTTTGCTTATATGCATTGTTTTAAACTTTAATTTGATTATGCAGCTGCCGTACGCAATTTGAATTATGTATTTATCTTTATATAGCTATCAATATACTATGATTTTTTACCTTTTTTATTCCTTAGAATCCAAAACTAAAAAACCCAAAAACGAAATTAAATTATTTAAAACCTTTTAAAAGCAATTTTAATTGGGTTTAATTCTTTATTGGTTACTAAATTACAAAAAGTCTTAAAAAAGAATCTAAATAAAACTTTTCCCTATTTTAACCTTTTATACACAAAAAATAAATCAAGTAATGTTTACTAAAATCAAACCGTAGCGGTGCCAAAAGCACGAATTTTCTAAGCCAAGTTTGGATTTTAGTTAGCCAAATACGATTTATCTAGAACGAATTTCTTACATACAACCACATTTAAGACAAGGATTGGTTTAAGTTCGAAACAGTATTTGAAGTAATTTTTAAAAATTTATTTAAACCTTAAAAGGATTAATCTAAAAATGTAAACACATTTTTTTACTTTGCTTACGGAGCTTTATTAAAGAAAACGATTTTATATTTAATTTTTATTTTTTAAATACTTAATACTGATTATTTAAGAACTTGTTTTTTGTACTTTCCGTAGCTGGGAATTGAAACTGAAGTATATTTAAAAACAACAAGTTTTTCTACTTGATTTTTTTAATTAATCCCGACTTGCTTTTTTTAAGAAAACCTAAGTACAAACCGTTCTAAAAATTTTAAGTTTGATTTTGGACAAATTCAAAAACCAAATTCTTGATTTTAGAATGTGTTTTTTCTTTCTCTTTAAAAAAGTGCCAAAACGTATTCTATATTTTGATTTTTGACCTAAAAAGTGCAAAGAATGTAATTTTTTTTTATTCCTTAGGACCCAAAATTTAAAAAAAAAATACAAAAATATTATAGTATTTTTTGAAATCTATTGAACGCGATTTAAATTATGTACCCTGTCTTTAATGGTTTAGACGTTACAAAATGGAGCAAAAAAGTGCCATATACATATTTGCTTTTTTATTTTTTTTAAACTTTTGAACGCCTTTTAAGCTGTTTTTACTTTTGTTGGGTTAAAGATAACAACCTAGGTCTAGGCATGCTTTTTCAAAAAAAACTTACCAAATTTTGCAAAGAGCGCTCCATTACTGCCACTACCACTTATATAATGACTTACCTAGAAATCATGTTAATCCCTATAAACTCTTTATTTATGTCAGTATCAAGACTAAATTTGCTTCGAATAGCTTCCATATAAATAAACGATTGAGCAACAAAGCCTTTCGACTATCGGTTCATAATCTTCTATTAGTTTCATATAAGCCCCACACGAGAAAGTCGCTCTACTCGGCATAAACATAATTAATTTACGGTAGGGGGTATTACATTAGTATTTAACGGCCTTTATTCAATGGACAAGTTAGTGTCAAAGGTTTAAACGCAGAGCATTTTACTGTAGGGCCAATTTAAGTTGTAGCGACCGATTTAATTTTTTATAATTTTTTACTAGAAGACAAATTCTAGGCGAATAATTAATTGTACAACACGTTTGTAATTGAAACTTCAGTTTTTGCTTCTGTTGTGATTTTGATTTTAGGTAAGGAACAAAAATTCAGCAACAAGTGGCAAAAATTTTGCCAAACCAGTTCATTTCTTACTTACTAAAGCTTTCAAGTAAAATCGTTAAACAAGTTCTTAAATTTAGTCAATTTTGGCTGCATCTCCAAAGCATTTACAAGCTTGCGGCTAGACAAGTATTCAATTATTTCATGGTCGTATACATCAAGTCTTAAGCGGCGCACAGGGCTGTGTCCCATAGACAAAAATACAATAAAAAAAAATGTTTTATATTGTAGATAAAAATATATAGGTCGACAGATAACAATAATTTTTAAATAAATTTTAAAGAATTTTTTCGATTTATCTCTTTCTGGTGGCGCTAGGGGGCGCCAAAGTCAAAGAATTTGAAGTAAAAATGGCTAAACAAATACCCGCGTCTTACATGCTTCAGGAAAACAGTTGTAAAAAAATTATTTTTTGGACTATGAGATTGAAATTTTTTTCTGTAGTAAATAACTATATTTGCAACTAACTGTCAAAAAAATTTTTTGTGATTTATTTTTTTATAAGTGTTTCTTATTGCTTTGAAAAATGCTTATTATTCACTTAAGCTCTAAAAATTTTTTAACTTTGATGGAAAATTAAAAAAAAAAAGAAAAATATGGTCTATGGGTTTTTTTCTGTTTTCAAAAATTTATACTGTTTTCTAATAACTAAAAGAAAAAAAATTTTAAAAATTTAACCGGAACTTTAAAAAAAAAAATTTTTAAAAATGGCTATTTTCGTGATTTTTTCTCAAATTTCGACAGTTTTCTAAGGTTTAAAAGAAAACAAACTACAAATACTAAAAAATATAAATTTAAATTAATATTGTTTAATAAAAAAACTACAAAATAGTAAAATTTTTGCGTTTCTATGTATTTTACGCTATAAAATGACACTAAAACCCCAAATTACCAAGGTTTTTTATTGTTTTAAAAAAATTATTGTAAAAATTTAATTTTTTGAACTAGGAAATTCAAATTGTTTTTTGTAATAGCTAACTATATTCGAAACCAACTGTGCAAAAATGTTCATTATATTCTTTTGCTATACATAGTTTTTGTTGCTTTGAAAAATGCTTATTATTCACTTAAGCTCCAAAAATTTTTTAACTTTGATGGAAAATTAAAAAAAAAGAAAAATATGGTCTATGGGTTTTTTTCTGTTTTCAAAAATTCATACTGTCTTCTAATAACTATAAGAAAAAAAATTTTAAAAATTTAACCGGAACTTTAAAAAAAAAATTTTTTTTAAAATGGCTATTTTCGTGATTTTTTCTTAACTTTCGACAGTTTTCTGGAGCTAAAACTATAAAAAAAACTTACAATATAATAACATATAAAACCAAATTGATACCATAAGATTATAATAATTAGCGAGATAAATTAAAAAAATAAGTATAAAATTGTGTTTGCCTCTTTTTGACGCTCAAGATGCTGCTAAATTAACAGATTGACGTTGGTGTTTCATTGTTTACCTCCCACCACTGCTGCTAACTTTTTTTTCCCAAAAATCTATATTAAGTAGTATAAAAAATCGCTAAAAGTTAGCTAAATTTTTAAAATGTTAGCTATGAACTGCCAAAAAATTTGTTTTTTCCAGGTCTGTTGTGACTACTTATAACAAAAACTAGATCAAAATATGTAAAAATTTAATGTTTTTCATAAATCTTATAAAACTTTGCATCACAACAATCTAATACAGCAATTGAAAATCGCTAGATTTGACTCCCAGAGTTAGTAATAAAATGTTCCCTTGAGGAACTACATTTTGCAGTGGAAAATTTAAAACGGGAATCTCATTCTGTTTTGCAAAGCCTAATGTCGAATTCAAAATGCTTACCAGCAACAAAAGCTTTGGCGCTATATATGAATTTAGATTTGACCGAAAGAAAATATAGTGTGCTACGTAATACAATAAATGAAATACACCCAAATTGTTTTCCGTCTCTGTATGCATTACAAACTAAGAAAAAAAAATTTATTCCGTCTATTGTGGTATCTGAAAATGAATTTCAGGGTGCTTGTCTGAAGAAGCATTGGAAGCCAACCACAAAATCGTGTGAAAAGCAAGACTGTCCCATACGACGAAAACGTCACGAAAATACACTCATAAAGATTTAATACTATTTAATACTATCTTTAGATCCGTTTTTGACTTCAAAAAGGAATCCAAAGACCAAAAAAAATCCATTATTTGCAGAAACTGATATATATATATACTTAAGAGAAAATGCTAATGAGCCAGTTGAAGACGACGAGACAAATGTTTCATTGAGCGGCAATATTTTTTGGGAAGATTCTAATACTGAAGAAGATTTATTGTAAAATAAAATATACATATATAATTTATTAAAAAAAAATATTATTATTAAAAAACGCACTTATACGTATTTTAAATTAAATTTAATTTAGAAAGATTGTCTTTTTGTACTTTCACGTTGTCGTCAAAATCATAATGTAGAAGATTTTTAGCCAATTTAATTTTTATTTTCTATTTTTATAAATCAATTTTAATGTAATTTGGCACTAACATTTGTTTGACACATAATAATAACCTACCACCCAATTTATTGAGAATCGGCTAACTTTTGTAACAGTCTTAGCATTTTTGCAAAAAAGGATATATGGCAGGACCTAGAGTCCTTGCGTCAATCCCAATAAAAATTATAACACAAGTTACTAGCACGGGATGTAAATAATCTACGGACTATTGTAACTTTCTGTGCAGTTATGTAGTCAAAATTGAAAATTTCGTCCTTTCTATATATGGGCAGTAGGCGTGTCCTTTGCCCGATTTTTTCAAAAAATTTAATTTTTTTTAATTTAAGTATTTTATACTAGTGTACCAAAGGTCTGCACAAGTCAATTTCTTTGGTAAAGTAAGCCTATACACGTTAGCATTTTTGCAAAAAAGGATATATGGCAGGACCTAGAGTCCTTGCGTCAATCCCAATAAAAATTATCACACAAGTTACTAGCACGGGATGTAAATAATCTACGGACTATTGTAACTTTCTGTGCAGTTATGTAGTCAAAATTGAAAATTTCGTCCTTTCTATATATGGGCAGTAGGCGTGTCCTTTGCCCGATTTTTTCAAAAAATTTAATTTTTTTTAATTTTAGTATTTTATACTAGTGTACCAAAGGTCTGCACAAGTCAATTTCTTTGGTAAAGTAAGCCTATACACGTTAGCATTTTTGCAAAAAAGGATATATGGCAGGACCTAGAGTCCTTGCGTCAATCCCAATAAAAAATATTACACAAGTTACTAGCACGGGATGTAAATAATCTACGGACTATTGTAACTTTCTGTGCAGTTATGTAGTCAAAATTGAAAATTTCGTCCTTTCTATATATGGGCAGTAGGCGTGTCCTTTGCCCGATTTTTTCAAAAAATTGAATTTTTCTTAATTTAACTATTTTATACTACTGTACCAAATTTCAAAGCTCTAGGACCACTCCTTCTATTTTTGTCCCATCACTATATGGGATCAAAGCACTGTGCGGCGCATACACCTTCAATATTATTCAACAGTTGTTGGTGTCGCGCAACTTATACAAAAACGCTTATGTGTATGTGTTATATTCAAAATTGGTAGAGTATTTTGAAATAAGTCTGACAGACTAAATAATTCACCTAATACTGCTAGCGAATTTCATCGCACTTTAATTTTAAAATAAATATATATAGAAACTACTTCGCTCTGGAAATTTTTATATCAAATATATTTTTTAGTTTGCGGCATTCAAAAGGTGCTTTAGAAAAACTTGGGTTTGGTGTATAGAAAATTATTTTTAATCCGTCAAGTTGTCTAATTCATTTGCAAAAATGCAACTCTGAAATATCGAGTAAAAACTTTTACCCGCGACTTAATACTTTGCCAGTACTAGCTCCTATTAAGAACATTGTTTAATTGATAGATTTGGGTTAATCGGTGATTTAATTTAGATTTCTCCAACAACCAAGTTCGTTGTTTTTGCGAACAACAATCTAATTTATATTGGGTTTGGGGGTTTAAGTAACCAGGTTGTTGGCAAAAACGAACTAAGGTACCGAGTCGAACCCAAGTCTATCATTTGACTAACCGATAAATCAGATCTCTTGTAAAACAGTTTTGTTTAATCTTTGAGAAAAGGAACTGCATAAAATTCTTGTTGAAGAGAGTAAAACAACGACAACAATATATGCAACAGAATTTTGTGGTGTATGTAATGCTTAAAAACACATAGAAAAACAAGTTTTTCGGCTCTGTTTAAAGGTTTTGGTCTTTTGGCAAGTAGTGCTAAAGTTTATTGCCATGTACGTATACATGTATGCAAGTACGTATTTAAAACGTTTTTATTTGTTTCAAGGTAGTATTAACCAAACGTGATGTAAAATTGTTGTAAATCTAAGGCAATGAAAACTTAAGATATTGCGGTTAAATTTTTTGGAAACTAATGTTTTTTATTTGTTTACAAAAATGTTCAGTACACTTAAACAATTATTTTGGTTAACTAAAAAAATAAATAAATCAACATAGAAACCTGAAATAAATTTATTCTAATATAATAAACATCCCATTTGCGGTTTATTTTAAAACCGCCTTTATTGGTAATTTTCTGACAAGGTTACAAAAGGTAATTAATTTTTATCGCATTTCAAATTAAACACCGTTAAGAACGTTATAGTTTGTCAAGTTTTACCATACAATACCCTTAACCACCGTATGCGCAAAATGTATACAGTTTAAGGTAACAAGACGTTAGGGTTAACTTACACAGTTTTTACTTTATGTACAAGGTAGGCCAAAAGAAGTCATCTGATGTTGTTTGCCTCCTTTTTTTAAATTAAAAACTTCGATTCTTTTTTTTTGTTTATGTTTATATAAACCTTGAAGTTTTATTTGTCAAGTCGAGAAGATGATATCGGAAAAATGGGTGCAGTCACAATTGATTGCTACACGGGCTTCTTTCATGACATTTTTCATCACTTCGGCAGGAACTTCGGACTACAGATTCTCGCACTCGTGTCGAATATTGTCCTCAAGGACTTCCAGGGTCTCAGGCTTGTTCATGTACGCACGGCACTTCAAAAAACCCCACAAAAAAATTTGGAAAGGTAAAATCGGGTGATCACGCGGGCCAATGTAAATCACTAAAACGAGAGATGAGGTGACCCAGGAACGCCGCCTTCATAATATCGGTTGTGGCTAACGCAGTAGTGCCGTTGATCCGTCCTGTTGAAACTACATGTCCTCCAGTCTAAATTCGTTCAATTGCAGCAGAAAAAACTCGGCTTACATGGTCCTATAGCGTGCACCATCCACAGTTGTCGTTTGACCAGCGGCGTCCTCAAAAAAATGGCCCCATGACTCCTCCAGCGTAAACAGTGCACCATGCAGTCACTTGAAGCAGTTGTATTGGCTCATTGTGCATCATTCGTGGACTTTCGGTGCTCCAAAAGCGATAGTTTTGCTTGTTTACGTGCCCGCTGAGGTGAAAATAAGATTCATGTTGGCCCAATCACATAGTGCTCAGTTTGAAAACAATGCGTCGACCAGCCCACCCATGGATAATACTTTGCTAAAATGGCAAATTATCACCCATGAGTACCAATTCGAAGACATACATTTGGGTATACCTTCCCCCTTGGTGAGGAGCGGAGCCTATCTAAAACTCCTACCGATCAATGGGTCACGGCACCCGGTTGCAATGCAGCTCCACATCGAGCAGAAGCTCTCCCCGCGATTTGGGTATAAACTACAACCACCACGTTGCTCCCAGAAGACACCCGTGGTACCAGGTTTAGAATGGCAAGCTTCTGGTCAGGCCTCGTAGCCAAGGTCAAGCCAAGACTACTTCTTGTTAAACTCCAAATATTTCATGGACTGGTAACCCCTCGTGGCCGAAACTACTTTCAGTTTTGACCCAAAAGTCCGGGACTGGTCACCCCAGCGTCAACACACAACAACACACAAACAGACAAAACACAAAACACTGAACAGCCGCTCTCACGAAAAAATGTAGAACGCTTCACGATTTTGCGTGTCATCCTTGCGCAGGGGCCATGCTAATCTTCTCTGTATCGTTCCAATTTTAGTATATGTTCTGCCGAAGCAAGAAAGCAAAAAATAGACACTACTTTGGGTAGAGTATCGCTCAACGGCTTTTTTACTTGTATTCAAATGTCAAAGCAGATTTGATATTGGCCGCCATTGGAAAAAATAAAAGCATCTTCCAATAGGGTTATTTCTTCTGGCCCACCTTCTATTTCTATAGCATTATTTATACATTATTGATGATATTAAATGCGATTTTTAGGAGTTAGGATTATTCCGGATCCGTGGTATATCATAGATTGTTCTACAATTTACCATGGATCCTTTTAACGGATTGTATTTATCTTAAGTTAGCTAAAGTTACGAAGAGTGACAAAAAGAAGCAAACACCCTATTATATTAACATTAGGGATCTTATGGGCTTATTGTACGTCCCTTCAAGAAAAAAATAATAAAAAAAATTAGGCTTTAAATAAGGAAGAAAACAAGTAGTTATGCCAACAAGCGGAAAAAAAGACTAAGAAAGAAGGAGAACATTTTATTACCATTATTAAAACTCCTTCTCCATTGCTTATCTCTTAGCTACCTGATTCCCAAGATAAACCCAATGAGGTTTACTAGTTTACACTGAGAAACATCGCCTTCATCTTGATGGAATATTTTACCTAACCACTTCAGTTTATGGTTCTGCAATCTCTGAAAATGACCAACAACATGCTCTATCTTCTCTAACTCCTTTTCATCCTTACTCATCCTACAATAATCTGGAGTGTCCCGATCCCATTTTCTCACACTAGCCCTAACCGGACAGGGCTCGGCTGTGACCCAAATTACGGTACTTATCCCCACTCTCCTCAAGTCCATCAGCAACCTAGTGCCTACCAAATAGACCCCTGCCACATGGGCCTTGCAGCCACTGCTGCTCCCCCACTGAAGATTCGTAATATCAACCACGCATGTCCTAATCTTCCCATATTAGTAACTCATTGTTGGTCTCACAGCTTCCAATATATTCATATGTCAAATTTAGGTTCGAGCCATTTCGAACGAGTTCGTTGCCAATTTCATTGCAAACTATGTCGCAGTGTCCCGAAACCTAACAAAGTTTATTGTTTAGGTATTTGTAATCTCACCAATTGCCTTTTTATAGCCCCTTACCTGCTAAGATCTAATGCAATGCATCTTCAAGGGCCTAAGGGCCGCCTGGCTGTCATCATAAATAGTTACCTCACTATATCATGTTTTATTATAAGACCCATTGCCCTTAAAATGTCCATTATCTCCACCAGAAACGTATTACGCTTATCAGATAGTCTGTAAGATAATCTCACGTTCCCAAGCTCGGAAGCATTTATCCATCTTGGATCCGTCAGCAAAAACTGCACACCCCTTATACAGACTATTGGATCCCACCCAACAATCCATTTCAAGGCTTATTATCGGTGATGTTCTCTCAAAACTGACCTCCATAACCATATAGTCTATCGTAGATTCCCGGACTAAACTAAGATTCTTAAGACAAAACTCCCATAAGAACCCTTTCAACTTTAAATCGCCTAATCTGACCAATCTTTTAGCTGCCACTCCCATTACCCAATACTCAATAGATACTATGTGAAGAATGACGTCGATTGCTGCTTGAGATGTACTTCTCATGACACCCCTCCTGAGTGTTCCACTTCTTTAACAGGTCACTCTTAAGGACTACCCCAAGATACTTAGCCTCACTTGCCAGATTCAACTCCAACATTTTGAGTATTTGAAGCCCCGACCCTATGATTCCTAGTGTCAGTTGATTAAACTTAAATGCAAAGTTTTCGGAAGACAGAATAATATTCATTTATAGTTTTGACTTACCGAACATTTGTCACCGTAATATTACTAACGCCAAATGCCTGTATGTTACGGAATATAGCACGATATCCATCGGGACCGCTGCCCAACACTATGCCAATTTCATCAATATCAACAGGTTCAATCTAAGTTAGAAATTTAAAGCAATTAAAATGAAAAAATTTTTAACTTGTTAAAAAAAATTAGATATTTCCGCAATACGCACCTCGTAAATTTCTAGCTCAGGTATGCCTTGTCTTAGATAATGTACCAATTTATTACCACTGTCACGTAAACACTCATTTATAATATGTTCGTCGGCCGGACACTGTTGTAAATAATAAGCTGAAATTTCAAAACATAAAAACATATGTGAGTATGTACGTGCTTAAACAATTATTTAAAAGTTAAAAGATTTCCTTTTGATAATCAATTAAAATCGATAGAAAACATACAGTTTTTCAACGTCTTTACAAAATTCACAATAAAAAATTAGCCCCCGATTTGTAACTAACTTTACTTAATTTGGTATAAATATTACTATTATTATTATTTATTTTTTAATTTTTACATTATTTATTAGTGAACATATCAAATGTATTCGTGGTAGTTCCAGCCCAAAATGCTTCCTCCAGAAGGTCATTTGTATGAGGGGCTATGCGAAAAAATGAACCAATCCACACCAGGAGGCTTGGTGAATTAGGATATATTGGATTTTTAAAATTCTGATTCAGGACACTATATGAAGTGTAAGAGGTACGATTCCAGTTATGCAGAAGCAAAATTTAGGGATCTAAGCCATTAAAGAGCGACAGAGCCGGAACTTTAACCGTATCTGCCGACTGGCATATACCAATAATGTTTCAGTTCAAAGCCGGGTAAAAAATAAAATTGTATCCGTTCAGACCATAAGGTGGCTAAAGGAGCTCTTTTAAATCAAGATGATTAATCTGCTGAAAATCGACTTAGAAGGTTATTTTAAGTCAATCGATATACATAAATTTTGGGACTGGTAACCGATTTTAGTATAAACCCGTTAACAAAGAGTCGATTTCAAAAAAAAACTTTTGGGTCAAAATCGATTTTAGTGTATTATTTTAAAATTTGTAATATTTGACTGCGAAAATTATTAATTCATTCTAGTCAGGGGCCAAATCGTCGCATTCGATTCGAATTGAAATTTAAAAATTCTTATTCAAATTCCTATACTCAAAGCATTGACAACTCGATCGATCGAATGAAATTTCGATGCGAATCGAATGCAACGAGTTGGCCCCAGATTTGAAAACTTTTTAAACTATAGAAAAAGAAAAAAAATCAGTGTGCAGCACAGTGGAACAATTTATCTTCATTGAAAGTTATACATATATACATATGCGAATCTATTGTGTGTATCTATGTATTTTAATTTTTAGGCTTATTCTATTGATATCATAATAGATATATTTATGAACATAGTATATACGAGTATGCGCATATAAAGTTGAACTATCTGAATTTACTTATGATTGGTTACACGTTTTCCAGTAACACCTTTTTTTGGGAAAGGTTTAATTAACGTATTTTAAAATCAATTTAAAGAATATCTATTCTCTTTGATATAGCATCAAAATAAAAATCGGCTAAGAATTATAATCGATTATAGGCTTCGATTAATCAACTTTGAAAAACAATTTTTGGCATTGCTTTCCATTCCCTACTAGAAGGTGGTTCTCAGGCAATTATTTTTGGGTGTTACAAACATTTGCACAAACGCACAATACCCATATCAAGCATGTAGTGTGGGTATAAATAAAACAATATATATTTCCACTTATTTGAAATGGCTGTTGATACTTTCTTCAATGGAAGGTCAATGAACTTAAAACAATTTCACCACTACTTTTATTAAAAAATGGTAATGAAACCATTTAGTCGTAGCACATTCAGGGTGACCGCTGTGAGTTTTATATAAAGTATCACAAAAAGTCGTTTAAGGCAAAAAAGTCTCAGTCAACGATCACGCTGAAAACTTTCATGTGAATTACAAATTTTAACTTTATTATTAATGTTTATATACTCAAATATAATTAGTTTGGTTATTATTAAATTTAAACGTGTAATTTTTATTAAAATTAAGTACATCAAAACTATGAAAAATATCCTTGGTTTTTTAATTAGTGTTTGGTCAAGCATGATTGTGCGCTATAAGCTTAGCACGTGCATTAAAGTCGTTACCAACTACCTATGATTTAGCTTTTTCAGATTTAATTGTAGAACTTTATATGTATATGTATATATTTAACGCTTGAAATATTTTTGGCAGAAGCTTTTAAAACCGGTGATTATTTTGACAAATAAAAACAACTATTAAGTAATAGTTTTTGAGTGATATACAATTTTTCAAAATATTCAAAGCATCCTAACCAACCCTGTGCACGGTTAACAATGTTAAAAAATTTTCTCTTTTTATATATTTTTTCCGTTACCATTTCCGTAAACTTAAACTAATATCAGAAATACGTTGTTATTATTTTTGTTATTAGATTTACCAGTTAAACTGGTTTTATTAACATAAACAGTTTTGAAATTTTGAATTAAAAACTTAATTTTAACATTAGTCAGATGTTTTCAAACTTACGTTGTTGGGCAAACGATAGCCCGTATAATATTGATGTAAAAACGGCAAGAATTATTTTAAGCATATTTAAATTTTAAATGAAGTTTTTGTTTAACTAAAAGTAAAAGTTATTCTTGGCTTAAATATTCAAAATTCTCTAATTAGCACTAATTCAAAACACAACGATTAGTTAGCACCTGGTTCGAAAAAAGCAGATGTCGCTTACACGGCGAAAGTAAAAACAAATATATATTTACATATATGTTTTCAAACAAGGCCTTTTGTTCTCTTTATTTAACTTTAATTAAAAAAAATTTTAAAATTTCACTTTAGGTTAAGAATTTAGGTCACGACACAATAAGAGTGACTTAAGTTGCTGTTGTTGGTTTAAAACATTGAAAGCAGTACCCTTTTAAAATTTTTGGTTTAATTTTACTTCAAGTAGTAAAAGTTTATCCTCTTTTATTTACTTTCTTCGTTAAATTTAATTTTTTTAAATTTTTTTTTCTTTCCGCACAATTTTAGTTCTTGCACGAGACTACGTACAACTTTCACGCGATTCACTTTAAAAATGAATTTAAGTATTTGTAAGTTTAGCATTTTAACCAGGTTTAAAATACATTAAAGAAAAAGTTTACACATTCTTTTTGTTTTTTTTTTCTTTAAAACCATACGAACTATTGTACAAACATCATCATGGCCATGTTCATGAAAATCTTCTTCAAATGAAATTGTAAACAAAACAAGTGAGAGCTTTATATGCGGTTATACCGAATTTTGTATACCCGTTACTGCACTGAAAAAATTATTAAGGTAAAATCAACTGGAAATCTATTTAAAATAACTAAATATTCATTTAAAAACCGTCCAACAAGATATTAATTAAAATTAACAAAATATTTCATTTAAATTCAGACATCAAAAAACTTACTCAAATATTCGTCTAAAATTAACTAGATTTTCAGTCATTTACAGCAAAACACAAACTATCAAAATAAATAACAACAAAAGTTAAATATTACCAAAAAAATAACTGACAAAACTAACTTTAACTGAAAGTCAGTATTTTCGTTTAGCTGAAGCTTTGAATAACCCTTCAAATCAGTTTAAAAAAAATATTGTATTAAAATTTAACTTTTTTTCATTTAAAAACAACTTTACGGAATACTTCCTAAATAACTTACAGTCAGTTACTGTAATAATTTTTTGAGTGTGATATTTTTTAATGAAAGTAAGGGAATGGCTTTTATTTAAAAAATATGCTTAAATAAAAAAACAAAAAGTAAGAAAGTTATGATCGGTCAATCCCAACCATATCATACCCTACACCACAATTGGTCTTATATTAAGCATCAGCATATGTAAATATTTTAACAGGATAAGTTCAATGGTAAATTATGAACCGATCATTAAAAAATTTATTACGACATTTGGTGACGTAAAGTCCTTCACATATGCAAAATTTTGTTTGATAGAGAAGTTTTCGCGGGTTCATTTGTATGCTTTTTATTGTTGCGTACGACTATTGAAGGCATTAGGTTTGTTTTTTTTTAATGACCAGCACTCAGGAGGTGGCCCCTATACATGCATATTATTGTGTTTGCATCAGGAAAATAGGTTACGGAAAGGAGGATTGGCGAATAGTATTTTTTGACATTTAATTTAAGCTTCTCGATATTGACCGTGACAGGAAAGACATCTTTAGGAAGTTTATTCCACATATGAACTATGCGGCTAAAGTACGAACTTCGTCTGTAATGCGTGGGGCGATTCACTGGCCAGTCAACCTAAACAGGGCTTGCTCTTATTAAAAAACGCGTATAACGCTCAAAATCCTGGATTTTTCCAAAACAAGTTTAAGTAGCAATGAAGTAGTTTACAAATTAATTTTGGAGCACAATACATGGAATTTGTATTCAATTTTCGTCAGATAAAGAATTCCTACACCGTTTCAAGAAACGAAGACACATGTATGCTTCTTTTAACACAAGAAAAACGTGTTTTGTCTGACAGACATCGTACTGGATTTTCATGCCCAGAAAAATAGTATCTGTCTCCCCAACATTTATACCATCCATTAATATAAATGATGCAGGATTGTCTATTGTGCTTTTATGTATCAAAAGTTAACATTGGGTCTTCAGGGCATTAAAATTGAACTATTTCGCGCGGCCCCAATCGGGGATTGGGAAGTTAAGTGGGTCATTCATGCTTAGACTCATAGCGCCAATTTTCAGAGAGAAAACCCTGTAATCAATTGAGTCTGAATAACAACACGAATGGTGCGATCTCTGAGAAAATATTTTACCGATGCCAAAGTTTATATAGAAGCTTACAATGCTAGACTCTACCGAACGCCTTAGAAATATCTACAGCCACCACCTTACTTTTGCTAAAATGGTATTCATCATGATGAGGAACACCATTTTTTCGTTAGATTCTACACATGTGTAAAATTTTGTGGCGATGGAGTAATATTCAAGGGAGGTATAGCCTTAAATGCTTATTGGGATGACATTTTTTATCAGAGCTTTCTAAAATAAAAGGTCATTCATCACCAAAACACTTATCTTTGCTAAATTTCCCCAAAATATCTTAAAAAATTCAACACATCACAAGTATGGGCAACACTGTATTTGATTATAGGTGACTTACCATTACGCCATAACCATAGAATGGCGTTATGGTAAATCAAATATAATTTAACCTTAACTTATGCCTTTTCTTCTGCCATTATCAATGCTTTTTGTTGACGTTTTGCATAACTTTTTTAAAAAATGTCGTGCCATTTTTAACTTTTGATTAGTAAAAAAAGAATTATTAATATTCTTGCATTTCAATTAAATTTCTTAATTGACTCTAAAAGAGGGAAAAACATAAAACTTACAAATTTATTAATTAATATTATAAATTATAAGTTTCTTAATTGACTTTAATTTTGTATTTCTTTGGTGTAGAATAATCTTATTGTTGCAAAGTGTATAGAAAACTTTTTGCTAGCTGGATTTTGGACTTTTTAAATACCAAACATTTTATCTTCCCTTGTTCTTTCTCTTAAGCTTCATGGCGTTTTTACAAGCGTTCGTATGCAGATGAATAAGCATATGAGATATTAAGCAGTTGTTTAAACGTATTACAAACGAAATGACAATCAATAGTATACCTGCCAATTTTCTGTTGCTGAATATTAACTGGAAAAATATGCAGCACAGATATATGTATGTACATACATGAATAAAACGAAAAGCTACTAACAAATGTAAAAGACAAATTTAAGAACAAAAGCAACACACTGAGATGCGTGAAGATGTGACCGCCTTAGGGGACATAACAACAAAAAACGTAAGTATTGTTATCATAGTCGTTGAAAGTTTTATTGCCACCATGTAATGAATAATATTTTTCACTGTCTTGCTGCTATCATTTCGGGTAATGTTCGACGCAGCAAAGACACTCTACGATATATGTGAAAAAAAGAACAAAAACTAAACATTTTAATAGAAAATTCTACGTAGAAGGGCCTAAGACACGTAAAATTCTTTTACTTAATTTTAATTAAAATCGGAAACGGAGGGTGTCGAATAACTTTACCTTCTCGGACCATAGCAGGATTGCCCGGAGGTTTCATGGGCAAGAGAAAATAGCCAGGCTGGTAGACCAGAGAGCTCGGGGAGCAACAAACCATAGTTAAAAGGCTGCTAGAAACGATGCGGATTGGGGAAGGTACAAGATATGCTTCAATAAGTACAAGGGTGATCTCAAGAGGGCGAAAAGAACTTTATGGTTGAAGTACTGTAAATCTATTGGCTCAGCAAGTGAGATGCCAAGGTTCAGGATGATACTATCCAAGGATCCCAGCGGACTTGGATATATTCAGAGAACTGATAGCTCGTTGCGGAGTTTAGCTTTGGAGAACCTTGAATTGTTGATGAGCACTGGAATGCAGGGAAATGGCTTCGGAAGATCTATCCGGGGCGTTTTCAAAGGCCCCGGGGGGATAGTTGAGAAAACAGGAGTGACAAAGGACATGGTAAAGCTTGATAAGGTAAAATGAGCGGTTGATACCGTTCAACCCAATAAGTCACTGGGCCTGGATGGAATTTAACCCGTGTATGTTACAGAAACTCTCGTATTAAAGGGATCGTCGGTGAGGCCACCATTGGTTTCCTATAATGGGCTGATAGGGCCTTGGGTAATGGACAAGGCTTATTGCTGGGTCTCCAGATTTCTGTGGTCAAGGGTGGGCACTGACCTACTGCTTAAGGAAAGCAGGGGGGTTTTGAGGTGAATTATTGGTACTACTGCAGGGCACTGCGATGTAAGATATACAACGAGCAAATGGAACAGGAACTCTTCGGATTTCTGCAAGTTGTATGGGGATGAGGAGGAGATAGAGACTGTAGAACATCTTGCTTGCAACTGTCCTAAGCTGCAGATCCGTCGGCAGATGTGGTTGGGAAGGCACTTCTTAGATGGAATTGTTGAAATCTTTGGTTGTGGCGTGAGGAACATCATTGGATTCATCAAAGGGGCTGGGTGGCTGAATAGATAGGTTATTCAGCGCCCACGAATACTAACTTCTTGCTCTCTTTTCTCATTTCTGTCTCGCTTTACTTATAAAATTCTTGTCTTTTCTACTTCTCTTTAGGAATCTTCTGAAGGGATTTACAATGAGCCTAGAGGCCTCTGGATGGAGGTGGCGAGTTGCACTTACCACTTTTCTTCGTAACCTAACCTTACTTTACCGTAAGTAGAGCAGGTAGCTGCGGAAGGGATGGAAGAACGAGGTGCAGCCCATTTGGAACCGTCTCTTCGGTCGTTTTGTGACACTTATGAATTAAAGAGATATAAAGAAAAAAATTAGAGAATTTCGAACAAGCCGATATTTCTTACAAACGTTATCCGATGGATGGTCTGCATCAGTTGGCTCCAAAGTGCCTATTCTGCACTAAGTGGGATATGATATGAATCATTAACAAAAGTGTATGTAAATAAATACTGTAACTATTTGAAGAATAATAATAACGTTTGTTAATACATAATCATGATAAAAATGTGGCCATGAAAAAGTTGTAATATTGGCCCTCAAAGTTTAAAAGTTTTTTACAACAGTCCTTGTACTTAGTTCTTTTAGTTTTTGTTTGAGTAATATGTCTGTAAGAATAAAAACTAAAATGCTCAATATAAAAACCAACTATACTTACTTTGATATTAATGAGAGTCAGTGTGTTTTTTTTTTCAAATTTTATGTTTTCTTCATTTAGAGTTGCCATCCGATCTGTTTTTACTAAACACTGACATATCATTTAATACGTCCGAGAGACTCCTCCTACTTTTTCTGAAAACGTCCGGGGTTTTCCTTCATTTTTTATAATTCTTTAATATTTATTGGCATCAAGATGTTGGTATTCTTTGGATCGCTGTTATTTAAAAGAAATATCCCGCATTACTTACCTAAGGTAGTTATCAAACTAGAATCAAACGAGGATAAAATTTCAGAATTCTCATGATTTTAGGACTTTTTTTGCAAAATATCATTGTAGTACCCTTGCAAAATTAAAGGTAGACAAAAAAATTTTTATTGCGACAAGCGACATTGTAGCAGAAACATATGAAACGACAGTTTGCAAAATAATTATGATTAAAGCTTTCTGACCGGTGAGGGGTAACCGTAATTTTTCAGTAATGTTGAGAATAAAATGCATTCGGGAAGTTCAGCGCCCCGCCTATTCTCTACAATCCTTGGCTTATATTGCTAATAATAGACGTGGTGCTTTAGTACAAAAAGCAAAAATCAGCAAAAGTGGGACAAAAAGGGTTCACTGACTGGAGTTTAAATTCGTTAAACTCATTATTAAACTTATGTTTCTATACACATATATCGTTATATTTTGAAAAAGCCTAAGCGTTGTAAAATGTTTGTTCCACTTACATACTCTTTTAAAAAGTATAGCAAAATATAACAACTTGTCTTTAAGCGTCGTGTATTAAGCGGTACTATAAAATAACTCCCTAATGCAGTAAATCAATAACTCCCAACGAAAAAATAGAATAACTTCCAGTTTTTTCCCATACAAATTGGGAGCTGTTTCATAATGATAATTTATATATTTAATTGGGAGCTATTTTATTATGAAACAGTCTCTAATGATATTTTGTTGGGATTTATTTCATTTTCTATCGTTGGGAGCTACTTAATTTTCGTTAAGGATTGTCTATAATACGAAACCATTAAGTGTTGTTTTAAAAAAACTTTTGTGTGCACACTGAAAATCTATGTAAGCTTTTGTCAAATAAATATTTTCTTTTAAATTATGTACAATAAATTGTTAAATCCTAATAATAATTTTATTTGATTCTGAAAACAAACAAAAAAAAACAAAAACCAAAATGAACATTTGTCCCATAGTATAAATTTTTTATTGAAAATATAAGGAATTTTTTAAATTCTAACAAAATTGTTTATGTATCTGATTTTGCTCATATTATATTTGACGAAGCTTTTATTTTGAAAGCACCAGAGTTTAAAGATCAATTGCCAGACAAAGGCTACAGCAAATCCCGCGGATCGAGTCCAGTGGAGTTTTTATTCCCTGCGTCCGCAACCTTTTTTAGAAACCCAAAATCAATCAAATTAACCTAAAAAATAGAGAGCTTAAAGTCAACGCGCCTGCTCGAAGGCTATGTGTAGCAAAGCCGGCAGTTCGAATTCACTAAATTTTATTTATTTTGCGCCCAAGCATTGTTTTTTTAATGACAATTTCACGTTAGTGAAATCTTGTTTATGTATACTAAACTTTTTTGCACATACATATATTAATTGGAAGCTTTATCATTTTTGTTAGGAGCTATTTTATTGGGAGTTGTTTTATTTGGGAGTTATTTTATAGTACTATGTTAGGTATGTTAAGTATTAAAAAAAATTAAACTGCATTTGATGGCGTAAATTAATGAATATTTTTAATTAAAAATATCTCCTTCTCTTTTAAGGTTGACGTCCTCATTCTAAGAATATTGTAATGGTAACCCTATCTTGATGACTTGCTTATGCTGTTATTTGCATGTAAGTTTCAATGTCATTTCAACAATCAGGACAGCAACCTTCTGTCGTCCTTGTAGTTTTTATGCCCTCTACATAGTGATGAGGGTATATATAAGTTTAATATTCTGTTTGTCATTTCTGCAATTTTTATTTGAGACCTTTCAAAGTGGATCCTTATAGATAGGGAAACCGATTTAGTCATGTTAGTCTGTTGAAATTAAGTTTCCGTAGCCAAGTCAAACTTCACGGATCGTGTATCGGAAATACTTCTAAGATTATTACTGTTAAATCTCAAAATAGAAGCAAATATCTGAAATGACCTGTTTTTTACGACAAAATCCATATACATATATGTATGCACATGTATATATTAGTAACTGCGCTACTGTTGCCATAAAACCTGGCACGGAGAAAAAATGGCAAGCTGATTTGAAGAAAAATTGATTTTGTATAGGAGCAAGGGGAGTGCAAGCCTCCATATCAAAAGGCAAAATTTATTAAACTTTTTTTAGACTACGCAATTTTTAAACGCTTTGTCTCCAAACTATTAAAGCTATCAATTTGTAATCTTCCACAAAATAATTTTATTTTGATGTTTACATTTTGAATATGTACATATGTATATCTTAGCTATATGGGTTTACTGGGGGGAAAATGTAATAGGCACATAAGATTCAGCACAACACAAAAACTTGTAGACTTGCACTTGAAAATGTCATTTATCTAAAGGCTGGTACAAAATAAAGTTTTCCATATAACAAAGGTAAATTTTGTATGCTTTTCACAAATTTACTTTAATAATTTCGTAACTTAAAATTTCCGTATTTAAAACAAAACATACAAAACCTTCTTTGTTATATTATATTAGAGTAACTCTTTCTAGAAAACCCCATATAAAAAATAGTTTAATTAATGTACTTTTATAAAAAAAACCAGGTATAAAATAAACTAAAAAGCACATATCGCACAGTAAATCATAAACAGTCTGAACTTAAAATTATTCAAAATCATTTCTTTTTCATAAATCAGTTCCCAGATCTTTAACGAACACGAAAGTATATACAGTGGACGTCCAATAATACGAATTATATAATGTCAGGCCCTTTCGTAATACTGACAAATTCGTAGTATTGGACTATAGTTTTTCCCCCTTTTTATGCAATTCCAGAGCCTTACATTTTAATTGCGTACTCCCTACTGGAACATAAGAATTTCTTTGGCATAAAAACCATTTGTATAGCTCGTCTTCCATTTCTTTTTAAATTCTCCAGGTACTATTCGGTAACGGGATTTAATTGAGCCTGCTTCAGATAAAAGCTTCGCCTTCTGCTTTTTTATGGTGCAAATGGTTTAGATAATCCATATTTGTAAGAAATTTCGTAAAGAGATTTTCCACTCTCACAATCTTTTATAATTTTTATTTTATTTTGTAAAGAAATTTGTTTCTTTTTGGCTTCTTTCATTTTAAAAATTTTTTATGTTTCCAACGAAAAGCACCAAATGACTA
Source organism: Melanophora roralis (assembly GCA_963583895.1). Lineage (NCBI taxonomy): Eukaryota > Metazoa > Arthropoda > Insecta > Diptera > Rhinophoridae > Melanophora > Melanophora roralis. The sequence goes on along the minus strand of OY757187.1, from coordinate 90,783,969 downwards.
CTACATATCGAGCCTTTGGTGCAATACCGTAGTAACTCAAAATTTGAATTTTTTGAGCTGGGTATGCAGAAATTATCTTTGGGGAAATATCTATCTAAAGAAAAAAAGATTATGATTCCACCTCTAACTGTTCAGATTCTACAGCTAAAAATGTCTTTATTGCCTTTAGGTATTTCCAACAATATTTATTTGCAATAATGAAATATTTCCTTTATGACAAGAAATTTACTAACAGAAAGCAATTTACGAAAACAGTATAAAGCAATATTATTTTTTGCTACGTTTTAGGCACAGAAACACATTTGCATAATTTGATTTCTTTTTTACTTGTTCGTATTATTTCATATTACAACTTTGTTAGAAAAAAAATGGTTAAAAGTTTATTTGCTATAACGATATATTTCGAATTAATTTTTAAGTTTGTCATAGGTTTTGTGACAATAACGATACATCATTGATAGGTTAATACAAAGTACTTAAATATAAATAAATATTTCATATTTTTAATAATTTTTGGCCTTTTTTTATTTAAAAACATTCATTTTTATTTAAAACTTGTAAAAAAATAACTTTAGTAAACGAAAATACTATCAAAAAGATGGTTCAAAACTTCAAATGCATTTTTCTCAGTTCACGATTTTTTGAATTACTACGGTATTGCACCAAAGGCTCGATATTTGTTTGTAGACCGCAAAAAATAAAAAAAAACAAATTAAAAAATAATAAAAAAATGTTACAAAAATTCCATTCATATATGGAAAAATAAACATATTCGTATTATCGAATAGTAAAAATTTTTTTTATTCGTACTATAGAAACGTCAATGCAAAATATTTGCCTTTCGTACTATTGGACATTCGTAGTAGCGGCAGTACGTACTATTGGACGTCCACTGTATAATTTCTTTATATATTGCGGAGTTTAACACATACTTGTCTGCCTACATTGATACATATGCATATGTATATACATATTTAATTATCATGTATGTCAACTATTTATACAGAACGCAATAGGTTGCTGGGTTTATTTGCGTTTAGAGTTAAAGCATTATTACATCCTTTCAAATCGTTCTATTGTCTTTATTTACAAAAACGTTTAATCAGAATTATTTCCTATTGACATACAACTAATTAAAATAAAACAAGAAGAAAAAAAGCTTAAGAATACAATGACATTTAAAATTGAAAATATAATAACAATTGAATTAACAACACTTGTCGAAAAGTCATTAATCTTTAAATGTGTAAAATTGACAAAAAATTTATTTCAATCAATTGTAAAAGTTGTGATATGAATATTTATTTAAACTGGAATATTTTTTTGACTAAAACCAAAGCCTATTTTAGGGGATATAGTTTTAATTTGTTTGCAGTGTTGTACACGAACACATTCAAACTCGTTTTCAATTACCCATCCAACAAAATTTGTTAAGTTGTATGAGACAAGTCTGACAAAAATCTGTCTTGATTCGTGCCGACTCTTACAGATTTATGTAAGTTATGTCAAGAAAGCTTGCTGTACAATGCGTTTGAAAAATTTTTTTGATGGATTTTGAAAAGATATGTATGTTTGGGTGGTTTTACACCATGGTGTGTTCCTTTGTTGTAAAGGAGTATTTCCATCATCATCACATCACATTTCCTCAAACTCAATAATTTAATATATTATAATGTTTATGTTTTTACACATATCGAGCCTTTGGTGCAATACCGTAGTAATTAAAAAAATCGTGAACTGAGAAAAATGCATTTGAAGTTTTGAACCATCTTTTTGATAGTATTTTCGTTTACTAAAGTTATTTTTTTACAAGTTTTTAAATAAAAAGGAATGTTTTTAAATAAAAAAAGGCCAAAAATTATTAAAAATATGAAATATTTATTTATATTTAAGTACTTTGTATCAACCTATCAATCATGTATCGTTATTGTCACAAAACCTATGACAAACTTGAAAATTAATTCGAAATATATCGTTATAGCAAATAAACTTTTAACTATTTTTTTTCTAACAAAGTTGTAATATGAAATAATACTAACAAGTAAAAAAGAAATCAAATTATGCAGTTGTGTTTCTGTGCCTAAAACGTAGCAAAAAAAATATTGCTTTATACTTTTTTCGTAAATTGCTTTCTGTTAGTAAATTTCTTGTCATAAAGGAAATATTTCATTATTGCAAAAAAATATGGTTGGAAATACCTAGAGGCAATAAAAACATTTTTAGCTGTAGAATCTGAACAGTTAGAGGTGGAATAATAAACTTTTTTTCTTTAGATAGATATTTCCCCAAAGACAATTTCTGCATACCCAGCTCGAAAAATCAAATTTTGAGTTACTACGGTATTGCACCAAAGGCTCGATATGTAATATGTATTTCAAAAGTACTTCATAAAGCAACTTGAATCAGTCAACAATTCAATCAACGGTATTCGGCTTGTTAGTCTAGCACGTCTTTAAACAAAACATCACAGCACTTTGCTTTAAAATTGTTGCATTGAAGGACCAGACACAGGACAAATATTACTACGATGCCATGTGATTGAACAATATTGTAGACAGCGTGGGACTTATGTGCGACTGAATTAGATGATAAAGTAAAATAAAAGGAATTTGATATTTTTATGATAGACAAAAAATTTTTTTGTGGTGTGTGGTGAAATAAGTTCAGTATAGGAGAATTTTTAAAAAAGTAAACCTCTTTTAGTATTTTTATGTTTTTTTAATTAAAAATAGTAATTTATATATAAAAAAAATTTTTAAGGAAAGCAACTTTTAAAAATCGCCTAAAGTAATAAATATAAAAAATTTAGTTCTTTAATAATATTTTTTAATATATATATGTAATATATAAATAAAATTTAAAACATTTTCTTTCTATTAATTTTTGGTTATTTTATTGAACTTCCGACAGCATTCCGCCTTTTAACACCTCCGCCTGATTAAATTATTTTCAGGTGATAATTGCACGTAAATGTCTATGTAGTATATGCTTAAAGCTCAATTAATTATAATTACATGATTGATAAAGCTCACTTGCATGGTGTATCGGGGCCTTAACTTAATAACTGCAAAAAAACACACACGAAAATCAAAATCAAATATACATGTTTCTACGAAACGATCCAAACTTATCAGTACATTAAATTTTCTAGACATGTCTAAAAATTTTTGTCAGACTTGTCTGTTACAGATAATGTCGGTCAACTTTGTTGGGTGGGCTATATTGCCAAAACTCACACACGTACATATCCATTAAAATCAGCAACAATTTAATACATATCATAAATTTTCATAAGAAGCTTATCAGTACATTAAATTTTCTAGACATGTCTAAAAATTTTTGTCAGACTTGTCTGTTACAGATAATGTCGGTCAACTTTGTTGGGTGGGCTATATTGCCAAAACTCACACACGTACATAGCCATTAAAATCAGCAACAATTTAATACATATCATAAATTTTCATAAGAAGCTTTTTTAATGCTTTAAAAAACTTGGTTGTCATTTGAAGACCATATTAAAGTCATTAGCAACGAGATCGCCTAAAATAAAGTTTATTTTAACAAAAAAAATCGATTTTCGTTGCCGTTATGGATTAAATCTGGGAGCTTGGTACTGAAAAAAGCAATGTTTCAATCAAACTTTAAATTTTGACTTTTTTGAGTAACTGAGCCATATGTTAATTTTGCCAGAAGAGCTGCCAGATATAATAATGACAAAACGAATTCAAATTTTGAAGTCTTTAAACCCGCTAAAATTTATGGTTATTATTTATTTACGTCATCATTAATATATTAGTTTTAGGCCTTTTTGTAACACTTTCTCTTTAAGAATAACCTCTCTCAAATCCTGCTCAGTTTGATGGGACCAAATTCGAACGTTTATTAGCAAACAGTTTCAAAATGTAATAAAGATTTTTTCGCTCTAACATAAATACATTTTTATTAATTCATTTCAAGGTTTTAATACAGATTATTCATTAGCGTTTCTGACTTACTCACCGTACGCCAAAAGGCTTGAGACTTTCAAATTTGGCACTCCCGATGATCCACTAAAAATTTTTTTTTGAAAATGGGCCAAAAATTGTACGTGATAGCAACAAAATTTTGAAAGTACCGTGTTCAACTCAAGAAACCGTGTCTGGCCCTTTTTAACATTTTTTATAAACTTTAAGCTACTGTTGAACAAATAGAAATAGAAACATAATTTAAATTGCGTTCGACAGACAGGTATCGGAAGAATGTGACAGATATCGAAAGAATGTGAATATTTTTTGTTATGTTTTTTAAGAATTGGACTCTACGAGTTGGAAGCGGGTAAAACTTATATATGGTTCTTTTAAAAGGTCTATTTTGTAACTTCTAACCTAATAAAATAAGAATAATATTTTAAATCGTGTTTAAAAGGTATCAAAATATATAAATCTTTTTTTTTAATTTCAAGCCCTCTTTATATTTCGTATATTTTTTTCCTTTTTAAGAATGAATACTTTTAAAACTAATACAAACAGGTAAATTTAATGAAATTTTGAAACGTTATTTCTCTGAAACTATAGCAACATTTGACTTCAAACAATCATTCATTTAGCTATAAAGGATCACTGCGGATACCAAAGGACCAATCTGAAGGGCATATAGGATTCGATTGTTTTTATTGTTGTTATTTTAAAGAGTAAAAGGTCTGGTATATCTGTCGGTCTTAAACGATACAAGTAAGTTTTATGGAAACTTTGGTTAAGAAAATTGTTTTTTATCCTTTATCAATGCTGGTGTTTGTCTGTGGCAAAACGATTCCTCTCTTCAGGGTCAATGTTTGTTTACTTTAATATATGTACAAACGACCCATGTTTTTTTCTTATTGGTTGCATTCCTTTAATTTTTTTTTAAGTTTGCACTTTAATTTCATGTTATTTTTGAAGGTCGTAAGTAAAGACGTTGTAAGTAGATAACCGGTATTTTTTCAAATTGAGTAAAGAAGTAAATAGAGTTCAGTAAGTCAATAAACTTCTCAAGGATGTATAAGAAATTAAAAATATATATACAATTTCGTTTTGTGGAGTAAAGATAAATGCAAACGTAAATGATTTGTACACTTTTTAATATTGATCGAATCGAAAATGCCCTTTTAATATAATATGCTGTTTATAGAACGGAAAAAACGAAACGTCTTGGGCGTTTTGTGTGTAAACGTCCAAGACAATTCGCCTTTTGAGCTCTACAAACAACATATAAAAAAAGGCTATAAATTTATAAATGTATACATACTTAGGTACATTAAGCAAAAATCTTTTAAGCCAATAAACTAATAACACATTAATGTTTTGACAAATAACATAATATATTTTTAATTTTTGCATGTCTAACATTTTGTCATATTGTTAAAATTTTTATAATTATATCTAAAAGCTTAATTTAAAATCATTCATGTTTTATTAATTTTTAATTATTTTTTGGATGTAGAAAATTCCATTACTAAGCAGGCTGTCATAATTAAAAAGATTCTACGAAACTAATTAAATTTTATTAAAACATTTCTTGAGTGTACATAAGCAAATTCTGGTTTTAAAAACTTTGGTTTAAATGTAAATTTCTTGCATAAATATGTATTTCCTTGTTCACATATGATCTTAAGAATATTTCGAAAAAAAGTCAAAGCCAGTGCAAAAACAAATTAAAAATATTTTTAATAAATTTTAATACTCAGTAATCTTTAGACACATATTATGACGAATCATTTACTTAACAGCAAATAATTTCCTATTTGGTAAAAATAATTTTGCTTAGTTAGGAGCATTAATTAATATAATTTTTAATATTAATCTTTTTTTATTTTTAATACAAAATATATATTTTTGTTGACATTTTATTGGCTGCCTATGCCAAATCATCTGTAATCCTCATCCTCTTTTTTGTTGAACTAATTGTCTTTAATACAATTTTTTTCTTTTTCATTTTGGCTTAAAAAGCATTTTTAAAATAAAAGTTTCTTTCAACATTAACAAAAAATATTAATTTCTTCTAATTAAAAGAAACTATATAATGAACTTAAGCCAGAACAAAAAAGAAAAAAATTGTATTCTGAATTAAATATATTATTTTTTAAAGTATTATATTCTTAATATAATTAAATAACTTTCCAAAATTCTGTTAGAAACCCAACAAACAAGGGGTTTTTATTTGTTGTTGGGTTTCTGAAAAAATCTAAGGGCATTAATGCAACTATAATTACAATTTGAATTGTCGCATATTTGCCAAAAAAAGCGTTGCCGCCGTTGTAAGTAAAAATATCCAATGCCTTGGGCATATTTCTGATGGTTTGACACCAATATCTGGTTCATAGGGCTTGAGTTAAGCCAAAATCTTGATTCAATAGCAGGACAGCGTTACCTTACCAGCAAAAATATGGACACCCTGTGCAGCCAAGAAGAAGGAATAAAAAACGAAATGATAAAGCGGAATATGGGCGATTCTGAGGGAAAAATTAAATATATCCCGTAATCATTAAAATATATTTCTATCAAAGATGTTTTGAAGGCAGTCGCGTTTTGTCCTTCCTAAAGAACGTTCAGACTAACTTTTGTCATTCCCCTGTATGGCTTTAAAATATATATAATATTGCTTGTGATTTTGAGTTAACTTTTAAAATCAACTAAAATCAAAAACTTTTATGTAGGTATTTGATATTTTCCTGTCAACAAAAATATTAAGTTATACTTAATTAAGTGGATTTTTTTGTTAGTTTCAGATTGGAATTAAATGGAGCAACCTATTTAAAATGACCAAGAACTATGTACAATTTACCCGTATATAAAGAATTAACAACATACGCTTACCACCATGTAAAGTGCTTAAGAATTTTAGATTTAAGAATAGACGAAAGTAATAAAAAAATAAAATAATTACAAAAATAAAACCTTTTATTAAAAAAACATGAAAATAGTTTTTTTAATAATGCCCAACTCATTGAAATATGCAAAACATTATAAAAACTTAATTAATGTTTTTCAGTAACATAAGTACATAAATACCGTTTCGATGCATTCGATGAATTCAATAGAGTTAATTGTTTAGGGGCGGAAATCTTTTTAACAAACGTTTAAAACACACGTATGTATATAATTTACAATGCAAAACAATGTAACGTTTAAATACACACGCGCATTAGCTCTAGTACCAGGGTGACCGCTGGGAACTTTAGAAAAGTAGCACAAAAGGTCGTTAAGAAATCGTTTTTAAAAAAAGGTTCGCACTAACTTTTAAAGCCTCGGTGCCCCGGTAGATCAGTGGTTAGTGCACGAGTCGACCGGTCTATGGGTTGTGGGTTCACTTCCCACCACAGACCCTGGTAAGTTGCTTCATTTTTCTGTTCTTTCTTTCTTCCTTCTCTAAATTTCTACTTTCCTTCCATCTCAACCTATTCTATCTGCTTCTCCAGGTAACACAAAGGGACCGAATTAAGAGGACCCAAGTGAGCAGTATCCTTTCCTTTAACGACTGCCTGTTCTACCTAACCTAACCTAACTTTTAAAGCTTAATTTTTATATTTTTATTTTTAATTTGACTGAAATTAAAATTACGTTCACAAAAAAAATGGAAATTGTTTGGTAACCAACTAAAATATCTTACAACTTTTTGTTAAGCCTTTTATATATAAATCAATTTACAGTTTCTGGTAACAAAAATACGTTATCGATTTCGGCATAGCAAAATGTATTTATATCCCCGGAACTTTTTGAAGCTAAAGCCTCGTTAATGTATCTTCTGATCATTGACCCACAATAATCACTACTTTCAATCCTCACTAAATCGCCACTAGTGATTTTTTCTGATCTAAACTCGTCAATTGGTTAAAAACTAAAAAATATATCAGCACACACTGCTCGGAAAACCTACCGCTAAAAACTTTTAAAGAGACCGATTTTTGTCTAAGCAGCCTTAATAAGAACATTGAAACGCTTTTACCTAAAAAAAAGGAGAGCTCGAAGAGTGTGGCAAAAGCGTAGATCGCCCAACTTAAATTTAAGCTGAAAGAATACACAAACACTTGGATAGTCTAGACGCGGCTCCTCAGACGAATTGTTCTCTATGGCGATCAGCCAAACGTCTTAGAAGACCCGTTATCGCAAAGCCACCACTACGTAGCCTGAGAGGATCCTGGGCAAGAAATGATAAAGAAAAATGCGATCTGCTCGCAAGTCATTTAAAGAACGTGTTCACTCACAATGCATGATAAAAAATTTCCCGGCTTTGATAAAATAAGCAACAAAGAGTTTTTAGAGCTACGTTGTATAGCAATGAGAACATTTTTTTTATTTTTAACGCCATATTACGACTTGAACATTTCCCGCCAATATAGAAAGTTGACTTTGTAACAAGCTGACCCTGATTTTAAATGACAACAACTGCATTTCATTTCAGCAATTTGGCTTTAGAACAACAAACCCACAGGTTGGTACAGGTTATAAGAAAAGCATTTTAGAAAAAGAAGTACTGCTCCGCGCTTTTCATCGATGTTTCACGCTTTTGATTAAGTAGAGCATAAAGGCCTGTTAAATAAACTAAAGCTGAACCTTGCAGCTAATATTTTATGCCTGTTAGAAAAGAACATAACCAGCCGACAATTTATAATCAAAGAGGGAAACCACTTAAGTTGTTCCCAACCAATAGAGGCTGGTGTTCCTTTAAGGGAGTATGTAAGGCCGAACTCTGTACCTGCTTTACACAGTAGACATGCCAACCAACAGTGTAAGGGACACGTCGACATTTCCTGACGATATCGCTTTTCTCAGTATTATTAAAGACCCTAAAGAGGCCTCGAACCAACTGCAACATCACCTAACCCAAGTAGAAAAATAGGAAAAGTCATTGGTAATAAAAACAAATGAACAAAAATGTACCCACATAACTCGTACTTTGCGCAAAAAAACGTGCTCTCCAATCATTATTAATAACCATATGGTGCCTCAACAATTTGAGATGAGATACTTTAGCATTCAGTCCCAGATAGATGCAAAGTTGACACAAATAAAACATTAACGGTTCAAATTCTTTGGCTAATTGTATAAACTTTGTGCTTTGTTTTGATTGTAAACTTCTGCTCTAGAGCTTAGTTTTGAAACCAATTTGGCGCTACGGTATAACCTTATGGGGTAATGCTTTCGCCTCCAACATAGAAAAAATTTAACGCCATTAAAACAAAATCCTAAGGGCCATTATTACAACTTCGCGTTAGCTTAAAGTGAGATTTTATCGCTTGAATAAAAACATTTTCATTATTACAACTTTCTTTTAACTTAAAAATGAGCGATAAATTAAAGGCAAGTTCGTCTTGGCGGTAAGTTTTACAAGGAGGATTTATGTTTAAGTTACCATATTTTTTTATTTTAATATGGTAGCACTATCCGTTACACAATTTTTGCTTTTCAAAATGTAAACAAAAGTGCGTCGTTGCCACTACAATCTTATTACTCCTTCAAAAGTAGTCGGTAATTGCTAACGGTATTGCCACACAATAAGAAATATGTATTTAACTTTACCGGCAAGTTGTAATAATGGAAATTTGCTAACGGCCACTTTATCGCCATGTTCTGTTAACGCTACCATTTACTACCGCCAACTTTGTCGCCAACTTGTAATAATGGCCCTAAGAATGATAACTGGTCCTCCTTGAAAAGAGCAACATTCAAATGGATCTACAAATTCCACTAGTTAAATGTTAAAAAACTTAAACTATGTGGACAAGTATTTAAATAAGCTGAAAATACATCCACACTCTTCTGAAAAGATAAACCATTGAAATTAATTAACTTTATATTGAGAACTTAAATTTTAGTCAGGCACTGTGTAACGATTTTTCGAATCGGTGGTTCTGTTTGAGAACAAGTGCTACCTAATATTCCGGCTGTGCTTGTCGGTGGGGGGGTGTATGGAGTTCCCTTTAACATTAACGTAGAATTAGAACCGTATACACAGAATTATATTAACTTTAGGTAGCTAGCACAAAAACTAATGAATGGCCTACCTAGAATAGATTATAAACTGAAACGGTTGATGATTGGAGATGGATGTAGCTTGAGATGGAATTCGCTACACCTTTTCCGTTGCCCACCCTCCATACTGACAATTCTTAAGGAAGGTTTGTGAGCCCAGAAGAAAACAGTCTTTAAGAGATTATTTTGTTACCATATCCAACCCCATGCCTTTAACCTCACCTTTCGTATTTAATAACAAAAAAAATTAAATTCCCATCATCAATACAATTTGTTATTTAATAATAATTCAATACAACAACAATTCTATTTTCTTCACAAAATATATATATTAATCAACTAAACAATTATTAATAAAATTAGGCAATATTAGTCACCTTCCAAACTCTCTCTTTTTTTCCAATTAATTAACAATTAAGATATATAAAATGCTTTGTAAATTTGCACAACAAAACAAAAAACTTACAATTGAAGGGTTTTAAGTGAAGTTGAGTAATGCAATATAATTTTAAAATAACGTGTTTTGCGTAAAGCAAAACTAAATACAAAAAAAAATTGGTCCTTATTATAGTACCCTTACCTAGTCATTTAAACAAGTTAAGGGTTAATTAATTATATTAAATTACTCATACGTACATATGTTTTTTTTTAATTATTGTAATGTGTAACTGCCAGAAATGTATAGGTAAATAAAGTTTTCTTTAATTGATTTTAGAAGAAAAGCAATACAACTTACGTTTTAATTTTGTCCATCCAAAGTCAGCAGGCGCCGGGTGACCGTTGAATGTCGAGGAAACGACGTGAAATTGCTGAAGTTCTTATAAGGGTTACTTCACTTGGAGTTTAAAATACGTGTAAGGGTGTTTAAAATGTGTAAATAATGTTTGTTAACAAAAAGTAATTAACTGAAAGTTTAGGTGATCAAACTATAAATTTAGAAAATTGGTAATTATACAAAAGAAAAAAAAAATTTACTAATTACAGCAGTGAATATGATCCAAAAAAAAAAAAATAATTGCTTAACAAAACTCAGAATTTAGAAACTATTCAAATTAACATCTGAAAGAGTCTTTATGAATTTATGTTGAGGGTTTAACCCAATTTAAATGACCAGTGGTAAAAAAAATTAAAGCTTTAAAACGCGACAATATCTTTTAAGCCCTTGCTTCAAGTAGCTGCAGTCCTCACTTTGCCCGCACACCCAATACCCTTCACTTGGATTGGCCGCCTCAATATTATTATGTCTACGAAGCTTTTTTAAGCCAGAAAACAGTTTTTAAATATTCTTAAATATATGTACTGAAGGACTGAAGTCAGCAGGTTAGAAACACTTGTACCACCAATTCCCTTTAATGTTACCGGAATGTGAATTTCTCCTTCTCTCAATCAAGATTAGATTTGAAATCTTAGAGTTAAGAACCTCTCAGCTGCTTGCTCAAAAGATCACGACACCAAAATAAACAGATTTCTTATCTCCACTACGTCGCACAAATTCTTCCCTTTTTATCCGCCTCTTATTTTCAAAATATCCTCACTTTTTATTTCCTTTAAATTAGACGATGCACGTTTTTAAAAAAAATTATTTTCTATCGATGTGATCCAATCTAAATATTTTTTTAAAATAATAACAAAAATTTTTCATCCCTTCAAAAAAAAATTTTTTTTTTTTAAAGTAAAAATCAAAGCTATTAAAAAACATTAAACCCTAAATATATAAAGTTAAATTTTAACAAGTAGACTTCCAAAACATTTTACATTTTAGCGTTCCAAGATATCACAAATTTAACATAAGATACGGTCATCCTCACAACTGGCTGGACTAATATAAATTATACTTAGTTTTAAGATTTAAATACTTATTGTTAATTCGCATAAGTAAAGATTCAATAACAAAAAAAATATGCAAAAAAATTATAATTTTAAGAATGTGATATGTCAAGTTAAACAGTACGCGTGGGCATAATTTAGCAAAAATTTTCATGCCACGTGTAATAAATAAGTTTTAGAAATAAATTAAGAATAAATTCCATAAAATATATTTTGACCACAAAAACCAGTTTTCAACTCATGTCAAAAATATCAGGAAAGATGTGCAAATTTGTTTATTTTTAAATGGAAAAAACCCCTAATGAAACTAAAACATAATAATGATGAAACAGTTTTTGCAAGTTTCTTGTTAAATAAAATATTAATTCTAAATAAACCGTAACGGTTCAATATTCTCTTAGTACCTTTTTTCAATTATTAAATATTTGACTTGCGAACTGGTTATCAAAATGTCTGAAAATGCGTCCAACGTCAGTATATACTGTGACTTTGCACTTTTAATTGGCTTTTGTAAATTTGTTTGTAGGCATATTATTATTTGGTTTTTTAATTCTTTCTTAAAATTTTGTTAGTTTTTTAAAATATAATTAAGTTCATTTAAATCAAGTTATGTTTATTTATTTTAAATGGATATAAAATCACCTAAGCAAAAAATGTCTTAATAAAAAGAAGCAAATATTGATTTTAGGCCCGCCACAAAGTAATTTAATTATAATACCTATAGCAACTAAATGGTTTTTAACGTAGATTTAAATATAAATTAAAACAAAGTACTATGTATATGGGCAATTCCAACAAAAAGTTACGTTAATTTCTGCTGAAATTTCTAATATGCGAAAGTATAATTACTATGAGCATAAAAAAGTACAATTTGCACGATGTTTCACAATATAGAAAAATTAGTTTTTATTTGCCTTAATTTCATATTTTAGGAACTTAAAAACATCATACAACTATGGAAAAAAATTAAAAAGTACTTTCTGTCTATTTAATTAATTTATGTAATCAATCGGGTCAATAAATATAAATTTAACATAACTTAACTTATAATCTAAGAAAAATACTAAGAATGTGAAAAAATACTTTTAACGATGTGGGTCAGAAGTCCCTAATTCGATATACTAGAATCAACAATGTGACACAAGTATTTTGTTCCACTTAGTTTATCAGAGCCTTGATCGGGGTCTATAGCCCTTTATTTTATATTTACTTACTCATTTTTTAAAAAAGTCCAAAAAGTTCTAAAATATAATATTTTCAAAAACAGAATTAAATGCATATTAATTTTGTTTAAGACCTGTCAAACGCAATTTAAATTTATGTTTGTAATAGAAAAAAGCTTAAAATTATATTTTGGCACTTTTCCCTTACTTTTTGTAACTTTTAAAGTAATAAAGATGCGTTCGACAGGTCTCAAAGAAATATTAAACCTCTTTGGTCCCTTTTTTAAATTTTATTGCTAAAGAGTAACGAGGAGGCTAAAGAATGCTTAAAGTTATATTTTGATATTATTTAGGTACAGAAAAGTGTACTATGTTCCCTAAGGGTTAAAAAAGAAAGTAAAAATTATAATTTTGTCCTTCATAGCTAATTTTGCTACTTTGTGTTCGTCTAAAAAAATTTTAACACATTTTTGGTAGTTTTTTTAAAGGTTAGAAAAGAGTTAACATTATATATTGACACTTTTTAGTTACTTTATAAATTTACTCTTTAATTCACATTGTGTTCGACATGTCTAAAAAAATATGAAAAAGTCTTAGATATTTTTTTAAATTTTTACTCTAAACTTCAATTAAACGTGACATAACCATACCACAGTAAACAGCTGTTCGAACACAACTTATGAGCAACACTGTATTTGATTACCATTACGCCATATTCACAACCGTAGAAACCAATTGAGATTTGGTTTTTATGGCAACGGCTATGGTTATGGCGTTATGGTAAGTCACGTATAATTGAAACTTAAGGGGTACAAGAGGATGTGGTCAAAAGCCTGCAAAGTGAATAAAAAGTATTTTTTCTTATTTTGGTACTTTTTTGCTTCTTTAAGGTTATGAGTAGAATAAATAAAGCACGTTGACCTATATAGAGGTTAGAAGTCAAACAAGTGGATAAAAGTTGATTTATTTGTTGAGATGTTCGAGATCAGAAAAAAGAAAACTAGGACAACTGACCCATTAAAAGCTCAGAAGTCAACTACTTAAGTGGACATAATATACTTTTTGCATTTTTTTAAACTTTCTCTTTTTGAAAATATACGTAAGTCAAGAAATACAAATTTAAGAACTATTGACACAGTTTAAGGTTGAAAATCCATACGTTTTAAATATTATATTACGTATACATACGCATACGCATACATACGTATTACGAATGTATGTAAGTAAATTCATTGAAAATAGCAAATAAGAGTTGTTAGGGCAAGATTACTTATTAATATAAATATTATTGCAAACTTTTCTTATAAATATTCGTAGTATGTACTTCTTTGCATTAATTAGTTTTTTTAATAAATATATAAATCACGAAGTAGCGGGTTAATTTTGAGTTTTCTATAAACTTGATGCAGAATTGTCTGCAGTGACTCGTCAGCAGACAAGCTCCTGAGCAGGTAAGCTCATTGTCAAAACACTAGGATCGGATTGTATGGAAGCAGCTACAGTAGCGAACTGCTTCCGAACTGATAGATTTCGATGGTGAGGCCTTCTTGCGATTCTGTCACGTTCGGCAAAATTATTTACGAGCCTCATTATGGCCCATATGCTAGGAGGAGCGCCGCCAAACGTGCGCCTACATTCTCTTTAAACGAAAGCTACCGACTTTAAGGCGAAAAACGCGGCGCACTATCCAAATTCTGGTTACATTGTCCCAATTTTTTAGTTTCGTTAAATCTAAAGATCAATCTATTAAATAAATTAAAACAGGTTGATTACACAAAAAACGTTATTACTTATTTTTGTAGCAGCTTTCATTAGCGACCCTGTATGTATTATAAATACCTTTAAAAATTACATGCATTTGAAATTTTTTTGTTTTGGTGGTTTTAATTAAGCTGCCTTACGTTTAGGTGCACTTTTGTTTTAACTACAAAAAGTTGTTTATTTGTATCATTATTCTAAGCAAGCCCATAGAAATTCCATTTAAAAGTACGTTTTCTATACCTGCATTTTTAAGAGAAATGCCCTTCATTTCAGATATTCTAAAACAATTAACATAGAAGTATCAACGTTATCTGCACTTTACTTAACTGCGCAACGGAACAGACAGAAATTGCTCTCCAAAGTAGTTTTTTAAGTGTAATTTGTATGCCTGCACATTTACTTTCGTTGGCACTTTTTAAAAATATATATTGTATACTGTAAAGGTCAAAAATTATAATAGTCACTTTTCGACACATCGCGGCACGTTTGCCATTCTTTTCTTGTACCTAATATATCAAATTTTATTTGAAAATCTTTCAACAATGCGGCGCGTTTTATTTTTTTTTAATTTGGTAGCCTTTGTAAAAGCAAACGTTTGATAACTAAATGAGTATCTTAAGTGCATTTAGGATAACAGCACTTTTGATATAACAAAAATGGTTTAAGTTTAGTTCTGCAGCTTAGTCAGAATTTCTACTTCAATGATTTTTTTTTTAAATTTTGTTGTCCAAAAACAAAGCTGGGGCCTAATCGTCGCATTCGATTCGAATCTAAATTTAAAAATTCTTATTAGAATTCCTATATTTAAAGCATTAACAACTCGATAAATCCAGTGAAATTTCGACACGAATCGAATGCGACAATTTGGCCCCTGTTCTCCTTTATGTAACTTTTTTAACGAAAAAAAACAAAACTTTTTGCTAGCTACCTTGGCAACGCTGATTCAAACACCAAATCGTCAGTAGACTTCAACCAAATTCTTTAAAAACCTCATGAATATTTTCTGCCTTTATTTAATAACTTTAATGAACTTATTGAGAATTATTATGAACAAACTTAAACATTCAAGAGTTTCTTTAAACCTTGGCTATAAACTATTAAAAAAAATTAGAAAAAAAAACATGTGTATCTTTCTTATTAAATTAAGCATTCAAAATATATGTCCCGATTTTTTTGATAGGACAAAGTGGTAACACTTACATTTTATTGAGTTAATTGGGTTGGATCACGAAAAGTGAAAGTTTTTAAAATATTGGGACATTTTAGTAAAAATTTTTAGAACGCTATGCATATGTATCAAAAACTATATCGGCCTTGAACTTGAAACCCGCTACACAATAACTTAGCAATGTTAATAAAAAAATTACTTTATGTTATACCCAACATATTGTCTGTGAAATTAATATAAAAAGGCAAATGTTACTGAAAACTACACAACAAACATTCATTTACATATTTTACTATCAATAACATACATTCATACAAATGAACATATTTATGATATTATTCATACGCCAATTGACCGATAAACATTTATTTTTAACCAAATTTAAATCAATATTAACAACCCAATGAAAAGTCAAATTTAAGCTCATTTTATCAAAAAATAAAAAAAAATTAATGAGACCAAAATGTTTTATTTGAATTTTTTTGGTACAAAGTTTTTATGCGAGATTTCGCACACTGCTCTCAACGATTTTTGTTTGTGAGTAATTTTGTAGCGTTTGTTGATCATTGCATTGCGGATAAGTTAACGCTAAATTGTGTTAACATGTACAAATGTACGTTCAAAGCTTGATTGTTGCCACTTTTAGGGTTTTGTTTTAAGCTTAAAATTTTTTGGTATTTTTTGTTGTTGCTGCTGTATTTGTTAAGAAATTTAAGTTTAATTTTTGTTTATATTTCGTTGTTTTTTTAAAACTTAAGACAGATTTAATTTTTAACTCAATGTAAGCGGACGTGGAAAAATAAAAAGAAAAATAAATCGAGTTTTCAATATCTAAAATTTTAAACCAAAAGTATTTTAAACTAAAAAACAACAAAGGAAGACAATTCTGTGATAAAACTTTTTATTAAAAAAAATAAAATTCAGTTATTTTAAACAAAATGTGGAAGTTTATATTGTGTTTTGCCGTTTTCCAACTTATTTTAGCTCAGCAAAACGAAAAAATACGTAAGTGTCTTTAATGTAAAAAAATAACTACAAGATGTGTAAATGTTAAAAAAAAACTAAATAAAAATAATGCGTATTGAAATATTAAAAATTATTTAAGTAATTACTTTTCTAATTTAGAAATTATAAATTGCGACCAAAATCGAAATAAAATAAGAAAACGGTTCAATATTTTAATAGGGAAACTAATTGGAAAAACTTTCTTATGTGATATTAAGTGAGGCATGGAACGATTTAAAGAAAAGGGTCACTTGAAACTAAAAGAAATGTTTAAAAATTGTAAGCTTTTTTTGTAAAAAAAATCTAAACACTAATTTGATTAATATCATTGTATTAAAAATATATAAGAGAATTAGTTATTTGGTTTTATTGTAATTTTTTATTAGAATTTTGTAAAAATGTAATTAGAATAATTTCCTTTTTTTTAATAAAAAAAATTTATGCCTTTAGAGAGATACTTGTTTTGATTTTGTGTTTATTTTGTTTGTTATAAAAATAAAAAAAAAACATTGACAGAAAAATTTTAATCTTAAAAATTTTTTTATTTAAAAAACTTTTGCAGTTTTTTTCTGTGTAGCACTACCTAATATATTTATATAAATGCAGTGACAGCACAATATTGTTATTTCTGAATTTTCATTAAAAAAAGCAAGCACAAGGAAATATCGGAAATTTATGTGATATAAATTATATATTTTAATGATATTAAACTAGATTTTTAAAAAAAAAGTGCTTTACAATTTTTGATTTTCAATTTTTTTTTTATATAATAATGTTTTTTTTTATTATATTTTTTTTTTATAAAAAATTGTTATATTTTTTTAAGTTAACGTAAATAACAATTATTGCTTAATACATGAAACTTTTAAAATAATAATTATTTCTGTCAAAAAATATAAATAAAAAACAAATAATTTTTGTTTTTAACAAAAAAAAAAGTAAAAAAAAACGATTCTAATTTTTTGAGGTTTTTTGTTATAAGTATTACGATCCCTGTGTTTAAAATAATTACAAACTAAACGATCGGCTCCTTTTTAGGTTTTAGTGAAAATATCACACTCTTCACATTTTTTAAAAGATTTTTCCTTAGGCAAAAATATAGTTTTTGTAGAAATAAAATGCCAAATAATTTTTAAAACACTTTAAACAAACAGGTAGATTAAAAAAATTTAACCTGCTCTCAACAACATTTTACACAACACGATCTTATCGTCAAAATTCTCTGAAATTCAAATTCGTATTTTGGTCTTCAAGCCGTCATGTTCTTTTAGTGTCTTACATACTTCTTATACTGGCCACACTAAAAAACAATGGAACATCGGTCTTGAGGGTCCTAATAAGGGCCGGGAATCAAGGACGTACTATATGATCACGGAGGTCAGTTAAGAAATAAAAATAATCACTGAAAGGGATTGTTGATTGGGATCCGATAGTCTGTATGAGGGGCGGGGAGGTTCTTCTGACGGATCTAGAGTTAATATATGGGCACAGCAGCCGGGCTCTATATCATAGGAAATAATATCAGATTGTCCGATGTGTGTATTGTGTACCACGCAGACGAATTAAGGGGAATAGATCTTATAGTGAAACATGTTTAAAGAGGTTTTGAGTTTACTATTATTATTGTGTCAAGTCTAGGATGGTGACAGACTGCAGGAAGGCGCTTGGTTGTGTGGATGTTAGGTTCCGGCATACTACGACATATTTGGTAATGAAATTTCCTCCGGTCTCGCTCATTGTAGTTCCACCCTGAAGTTAAATATAAGAAGGAAGCTGTTAGGCAATGTTTACCATGACGAATCTTCAGTAGGGAAATAGGAGTGACTACAGAATTTTAGGGCTATTTAACCGCGGTTGAGATAATCAGGCATTATGATGCTCATGGACTTGGAGAGAATATGCCTAAGAGTCATAATTGGCACCATAATTGAATACTTTTCGGTAAGGGCTAGGACACGACGAGGAAATGGGCTCGTGGCAGATCAGATTGAATAGTTTTTTTTTACAGTCTTGTTTCTTTTTGTTAGTCGTACTACCTATTTTCCTCTCTTCTTTATATCTTACTTTTCCGTTTTATTAGTATTTTTTTGAAGTTATGCACAATGAGCCCCGAAGGTCTTCGAGTGCTGATGTATGAGGCGATGTGCCTATTTTCACCCCCCGTTGTAAACTAACCTACATCAATGTGCATTTCAAGTTCAAATTATTTTTTTATTAAAAGATTTTTTTACATACAAATCTTCTTAATTCAATATTAATATTAAAAATAATTAAAAAAATTATTAACGTAATCTTGTATTTTATATATATACAAGCATTTAAATGCCTTTGAACTCCACCTAAACGGCTGAACTGACTGTGATAAAATTTACTGTGTACATTAGGGTAGACAAACGAATGGTGTATATTCCAAATTAGAAGGTAACGCTGCTATTTACTTTTATTTCTTTAAAGCGTTAAACCGTTTGTGTATTCAGTTCGATACTAGAAAGGCTTACATTTAGTGTTCAAATTTTCATGTCAAAAAGTATTGCTTCTGTACGAGCAGCTTTGCCTAAAACTTTCCCTTCTCAATCTGTCTACGGAGAGGGCTGTCAGCTTTGGCGATTTTAGGCAAAAGTGACGATTTTATTGTTTTTTGCGTTTTTAATTTAGGTTAGGCGAGTTTAAATAAAATTATTTAGTGTTTAAACTTCAACGCAGGCTATAAATTTTTAAAATATTTATTTTTAATTTATACATATGGAAGTGAGGCAGTCATATATTAAATAATTATGTTATATTAAGTGAGTTCCACATTCAAAATTAAACATTAAGAAAGGCTTTCTTAAACGGCTGTTATATAAATTCACATTTTTAGGAATTGCTATATGCATTAGAGTGGGGCGATTTAGCATTCGATATTGCGCCATCGATTTTTTAAAAGCCTTTATCATGAAGAAAAAAAGATCTTACTACGACATATCAAAAAATCATTTTCGAGGCACCCAACCATAAATTTTAACATCTTAACCTCTTTTTTCACAGCACTAAGTAAACTTAAAAACTATTCTTTCTGTATACCTACTGCATTCTCGTAAGCAAAAGATTTTATTTATTTTAAATTGAAATATAATTTAGTTTAAAAAATATGAAATAAACAATTTTATGGACAGTACAGTACAAAATTCAAAACTGTTGAAGTTAAGACCAGAAGTTTTTGCTCTCATCTATTACGTTTCTTAAAACCGAATTTAGACAGAAAATATTTAAAATAAAACAAAGATTCTAATTCCGTCATTGTGTTAACACTTCTGGGTTTATTTTTACATTCTGTATAAAGTTCATTACACATAAATGTTGTAACATTAAAATAAATGTCTAAGCAATTGTTTATTATTAAGTTTAATTATGTTTTTTAACTTGTCTCACAATTTTATCTGAAAGCATTTGTTCTAGGTAAGAAAGTAAGGTAATTGTCTAGTGAGGTCATGTTGTAAATTAAGCTTAACTTAAAACTATTTATACAGTTCGTAGGCCAGAAAATCATATTTTACGTTAACAAAATCAAGGTAGTTAAAAGTTAACATTTAACATTTCCGCAAATAGCCTACTGCTCAGTCTAAGGGCAGCACATAAGGCACACAAAATCAAAAAAACTCACAAATCAAAACTTAATAAATCAATTTCTTTTTTCATAAGCTGGGCTTAGAACTGATCTTAAACGATCACTCAATTTAAGTATACTTTTTTAACACAGCTTCTTTGTTGCTCACATGTCAGTTAATGATCTTAAGTTGTCACTATTTTTGATTTAGATTGCAAGATGTACAAACAAATTATATGTTAATGTTTAATTACATTTCATTTTGTACGTATTAATCGGTTTAGTTAGAAAATTTTCAATGCACACTGGCCTCAAACCCATTGTTTATTGGCATAAACTCGAAAAACAATAAAAAGCCACATACATGTTCAAGAATAGGAAAAAGGAAAGATAAATTCTTGAACTAGACTAGGGTGTTTCCCAAAAATCCCCGGAAATCCCCGGGAAATTCATCAATTTTTGTTTCTCGATTTCTTGGGAATTTCATGTAGGAATCCTAAATTAACAAAACTGCGCGCTACAAGTAAAATTTTTACTAATTCTAATATCTAATAAAATTGGATTTTTGCCTTATTTACAGTGATTGAAATTTATGCTAAAAAAGATCATCAGATAAAACTATCAATGTAGAATCAGCTGACGTAGGCTAAATTCCTATTCCTAAAACTTTATCACCATTAAAATAATAGTATTTTTTTAAAGTTTTCTTTAAAAAAAACGAGAGTTTAATATTTTTTTGTTTAAAAATTAAAGTTCTATGTAACATTAAAAACCTCTTTCCGTAGAAATAAAAGTATCAAAGGTGTATGTTGGAAAATATGTGACTGAATTTTGTTGAATTAAAAATAAATTTAGTTTAATTTTATATTTTATGTAGTTAACTCATTAATAACTAATAGTTGAAATGGAAGAAAAAAATTGAAAATCTATAATTTTCTTAACATTTACGTTTGCCTCATTAGGCAAGTGATTTTTGCGAATACAGACATCAACAGAACTTAAAGTTATTTATTTTGTTTATTTTATAAGATGTTTGTTATAGTTTTTATTAAGTAATCCAATTCTGTTATCACTTTAGGCCTAAGTTCAATCCCTACTAATTTTAATTTCTTACTTTATTTACGTCAGTTTTAAAAGAAAATTTTTATTGAAAACGGTATCCCAATACTAGGTTTTAATTAATTGTTTATTTTTGTTTGTTAATTGATTAGGTTTTTTTTGATAGCAGACTAGACCCACTGCCTATTGCCCCTAAAATGTTAATACAAATAAGGTGAGATGTTTTTCTCGTGGATGATTTTTTCAAAAAGTGGTACTTTAAAATTCATAATAAAGTTGTATTCATGATTAATCCCTTTACTCTAATTTGTGGCATGTTGATACTTGCGACCGCTTCTGAGTTATAATTAAAGAAAAATATCACACAAAGCCTAACATAAACGAATTTTACAACACAATAGGAAAATAAGTATCTGGGAAGTAGTTCAACTCCAAAATCTTGAATTACGCGCAAAAACAGTTTTTTCGTATTAATAGATATATCCTTAAAGTCAGACATTCAGTTAAATATAAGGATCCCTAGCTCTTTGTTATATTTTGGTAATAATTCCTGTTAAGTGAATAACAGTTATACTGTTTCATTTTGTTTGATTTATTTTGCCATTATATAGTTTTTTTTTAAATTTTTGAAGGATCCATTATAGCCAAACCTAAATTTTCTAGCTTTCCAACACGACAGTAGTTTATCTCAAAATAATCCAAAATTTAGCAAAAATAAAATTTAAAAAATTTGGAACTTGCCCAAAACTGCTGACAAGATTTACCTCTTGGCAGTTAAAGAAATACTTTAACGAACAGTTTTGCGTTTTTATTTTTATGCAAGTTTCTGCCCAAATTTTCGTTTTTTCATAAAAACTATAGGTTATTTTTACTATAACTTATAAGCAGAAACTCAAAAAAATAAATAAAAACGTTTTTAAAATTCACATAAAGATTACATTTCAATAGTATTTTCTTTTAAAATATTATTAAGAAAGCTTTTTTATTTTTGCAGTACAGTTCCAATGCTGCAATTACTGTTTACAAACACGCCATAATCCGCCAACACTGAAAGCTTCCTTCGCTATAGTGATGCAATATAAAATTTTTCTCCTTTCAAATCTTCAATAATTAAAAGTTCCTGTCAAAAAAAAAATTATTTAGGACCAGTGTGCCATGTAAGAACAAATTGGCAACAACTAGTCTTCAAGCAGTTTCAAACGACAAATGCTAAGAGTTAAAAAAATACATTTCCATATGTATCTGTATATATCTCTTTACATAAAGTTTTTGGTGCCTTTTTTGTAATAGGTGTTTTTTAAAACCGTAAAAGCTAAAATGTTTACCATAGGTTAGGCTTACAATGTTAAGATCCGATATGTGTTGTCCAGTTTTCACAAAGCTGGCAGTTTTCAGAAAACCGGGTTTTGAGCTATAATATACAATATATTTTTTACACTCCACGCCACTTGGATAGCATACCACTTATGCGAAAAAATTATTGCTTATAATTCATAAAGTAGTCATTGAAAGACGGTACATTATTCAGTTATAGAAATATTTCGCTCTGACGAAAAATTTGTAAATTGAAAATTAGCCGTTATAGCTTTTTGGTTCTTTCTTACGTCATTAATAAAAAATCCTCGCACAAAATATGCGCCACTTGAACATCTTGTAAAATCATTTGCTTTACTATATAAGTATGTACCTGAATGTGCATTTATCGTGTGACAGCGATGCTGGCCTTTCGGCTGCAAACATTTAAAAAAAATCGAAAAAAGTCAAGAGATTTTAAATGCATTTTTAGCAAATGAAAGCACTTATGAGAAAAACATTAAAGGGTGTACTTAAAGTATGCTTTCATGTGCGGATAGATGATATATTTTAAGAAAAGCGTAAAGCGTTCACTCGATACAATAGCAAAAATAAAGCAAAAAACTGCTTTTAATACCAGCATAGCGACTATTCGAAACATTATTTCGAAAGCTAAGCACATTTAGAAAATAAACGTTAAAAAAACACCACACTATATTGCTCGTAAAATACAACTTCAAAATTTTTGCCGCACTAAACTGACCTGAACCACTGTTTGACATCGATTTGTATTCAAACATGAAAAGAAATTTAATTTGAAGGACCCCGATTATTTTCACGATTTACGTGTGGAAACATAACCCAACTTTACCCAGCAAAACATTTGCTTACCTGGTAAGCTGGCAAGTAATATTGAAGATGAACAAGCACTAGTTACCTTTTGACCGAATAACTAGCTATTTTGGTTTGGTTGTCCCGAAATTTCCGACCCCAGCTTACAAATGAGATTACAAAAAAAAAATCAAGTAACTAGTTACCAAGCTTTAAATGAAGATTAATTAAAAATTTTAGGGTTTTTAGAACAAAAATGTTCTACAAAGGCTATTTTATAGCTATTTTAATTATGACGCCCTTACTAAAAGGTAATTTTTTTGTCGTAGCGACCTTGAAACCTATTAAATAACGAAACCCATTACACACTTTTAAAAAAATTTCACTGGATATATGGGTCAACTCCAAACAGGATATGTAAAGCGCTGATGAACAGAGGTGGCACAAAATAAAAATTGAACCTACCCTAAATAAATTATTAATGCAATATATTAAATAATAAAATTTATAAATAATATAAATTAATTGAATTAACTCAATATAAAAGAAAAAGTAGTAAGTCGTTAAATTTGCATTATGGTTCTGTTTTGGGGCGTTTTAAATTTAAGTAGTGCAGAATTCAGTGATTTTTTAATATAATTTTTTTTACTTGATTAAGAACTACAAAATCCAAGCTTACATACATATAAATAAAATTAAGTCTTTACCGTTTTTATTTCGGGAGATGTAAAGCTGACAAAAAATTTTTTTGGATGTGCTGTTTAATTGACTAGAAGTGTAAATGACCTCATGTTTTATTAGTTCCGTCTGGCCTTATTTGCGATTTAGCCCACACTCATACGAAAAAAAATTTTTTTTTTCGACCGTTTATAGTAATGACTTTATCTTGCTTTTTGTATTTATTTTGAAAATGTAAAATCTTTTACAAAATTTGTCATTTAATGTTTTTAGTTAAGTTTGCACTGGTGAAAAGTTGACCAAATAGACTTGACAAATATTCTTGTAATTAACTGTCAACCTCCCTTGATAGTGTTGAGATCAACCTTGCATAAAAAATCCATTTTTATATAAAAAAATCTTTTATTAACTATCAATTGTTTACTTACTTGAAAAATTATGGTTTAAGTAAATTTATAAGTCAGTGTTGCATTAGCGCTACGAATGTGCAAAATAAAGAATTGGAAATAAAAGCCTCAAAAATGCTAGCAACCGCAACTAGAACAAAAGAAACTCTTCATTGTGGTATGAAATATACGTACCGCAGGAAGTTTTATGCACCTAATTAAATAAGCTAATATTAAATAAAAAAAAATTGTAGTAATAAAAAATTTAATATTAAATTTATTTCTTCTTGTCAACGTCATAGCAAAAACCGTTAACGTTTATTTACAAAACATGATGCGGAAGTTAGTTTTCGTGGGGTTTTCTGCGTTTGTTTTTTAAGACTATTGTTTTACAAAAACAAACAAAAGCTTAATTTTTAGAGAGCCAAATACTTTTGAAATGATTGATTTGTATTTATTGTAATCTCAATACAAAATATGATTTATTGTATAATAAAAAACAGCCGGCAAACGTTTCAATAAATAAATCACACTACAAATTGAATGAATAACTATAGAGTTCAAAGTCATTTAAATCAGATACAAAGTCAAGGTAATAATGAGATACATACAATGTAAACGCTGTGCGTTTCAGTTGAATGTCTTAATTCCATAATTTAAATATGTTAATACATAATAACACTATGAAACAAGAAAAATTAATTTTGATGACCACTATATTTTTTATGTGTCCCCTAATACAAAAACAGAGGAAATTTTAAGTTCTATGGATAGGTTTTTTTTATATTTTCTAAACTTTTTACATGTTTAAAATGAATGATCAATCGATTGCATTGCAACTCTAGAAGGAGCTACCCAATTTAGTCATTAAAAATATTAAAAAAACTTTTTATAAAGATTATCTTTAAAATGTGTTTATATAATTTTTTAAATCCATAGTTGTTCTAGAATTAATAGTAAGAAACAAAAATTTTTAATAACAGTTTAATTTTTATTTTTTGAAAATTAGGAAAGAAAGTGGCAAAAACTAATTTTTATACCCTTCGCATTGTGATAAGCGTATATATCAGTTTGTCATTCCATTTGTAATTTTTATAATATCCATTTGCTACCCCATAAAGCATATATATATTTGTATGTTCTAAATCCCTATTAATAAGGAAGTCGATTTAGTCATGTACTGACGTCTGCTTTTTCGTCTGTTCGTATGTTTCCGAAGCAAAACAAAAGGCGAGCAAAAAGTGTTCTGGTAACTTATAGAAATATTTCTAGGCACAACGATATTTAAAATCGCAAGATCGGTTAACTACGTACCGAAATCAATGCATATATTCATATATAACTAAAAAGAACCGAGTACAACTAAAGGAATTTTTTTTGATAGGAGCAGGGGAAGTGGTGTCTCCCGTACAATTGCACAAATTTTGTAAAATTTTTTATGCGCTAAATCTAAGAAACTAAAACGGCCATCGGCTCTGCCATAAAGGAATTCCAGTATATTGCGCACATTAGAATTAGTTGGATAGGGGCAGGTAGAGTAGTAGCCCCCATATAAAAAAACTAGTTCTAAAAAAATTTTTAATTTGTTATATCTCGGAAAATATAATAGCTTTCAACTTAAAATTTCCTGAAAAAATAGGTAGATTGAACGAGGAGGAGCGATAGCCCCAATACAAATCAAAATGTTTAACGAGTTTTTAATACGCTATATAACGGTAATCATAAAAACATCGGTTTTAAATGTCCAAAAAAAAAGTTACCCCTATACAAAAAAGCCATTTTAAAGAAATTGTTGCCATGTTTAAACTCGGAAACTACCCAGCAAAACCTTTGTTTAATTAGCAGGTTATATTAGAGATGAAGAAACACTTGTTACCTTTTGACTAAAAAACTGGTTATTTTTGTTTGAGTTATCCAGAAATTCATGACCCTTGCTTACAAAAGTGCTTCCAAAAAAACAATCAAGTATGTAACTAGCATTAACTAAAAAAATATAAAAATGTAAAGTTTAAATGTTGTACAAAGCTTTTTCCAGGAATTATTTTTTCCATTCATAACTCTAAATATAATTGATAGCGTCCTTACCAAAATGTAGCTTTTCTATAGTGGCGACCTCATCACCTTGTAACCTATGAAATAATGAGAGCACATTACACAATTTAAAAAAAATTTCACTGGGTATAACAGCTATCAAATGTCCTACTACTAGCACAAAATCAAACAATTAGAGTTTTCTTAAATAAAAATTAAGAAGAATTACAGAATCATATAACAACGTTAATTCCAATTAATAAAAGCTTTATCATTGTCGCCTAAACAATTCTGAAACTGCTAAAAATTAAAAAAATAGTATTAGCACGGTTTAGAATAAATGCAAGTTTTTAGTGTTTCTTATGAAAAAATTTGATAGCTCCGTGCTATAGTTTAATCGATTTAGAAGGGCAGCTTATTCAAATATATAAAATTTTAGAAAAAAAAAATATTCTAAAACCCATGTCCATAGAATTAAGAATTTCAACTGTTTTTGTCCTAAGAAAACCATAACACATCAAAAAAAAATAAATAAGAAAACATCAAAGGTCTAAACAAAAGTTTATTTTGTTGTACAGTGTAGTTGATAGTCAATGGTAGCTTAAAGCAGGTTTGTTACAGGTTTTTTAAATAAATTATAGTAAAATTAATATAGATTCAAATATTTTTGTTATAAATTTTACATAAAATGATAACTTCTTTTATAAGCATTTAATTTATTAAATGTAAAACATTTACAAATGTGCAAACGTGCATATACATAAATACATAAATATGAATAAGGGTTTTTGAGAACTTGACCTATACCATTTTTTATACGTTATTATTACGTTGTCTTTTTGACATAGCCTAGGGGTTCATAAACTTAATTTTGTTTATTTTTTTGTTTTTATTCTATTTGTACCAAAAAGCTAGTTTTTTAAATTAAGATAAACAAAGGAATTTAAATAGTCTGTGTATGTTATTTGTGAGTTTCTTTGCGGCATTTCTTTTACACGACTAAGCGGCCAATAATATTTTAAAATTTTTTTATTTTATGTTGTTCTGTTACTAAAATACGGTATATTTCGATGTTACGTGTGAGGTCAAAAGAGAACATTTGTTGTCAGTGATCCGAAATTATTTGTTCAGTTCGAGATAAAATAATTTGGACATGTTAATACAAAATATCAAATACACTGTCGTTTTATACGACAATGGAGAAATGCTCATATGTATGGACTTGGTAGAGGTAGTATGCGCTTGTGCAGCTATTTGTAATGCCCAGACTTATTAGTCTAAGACCCATTTTGAAATATATCAATCGACTTATATTTTAAAGAAAATATTTTCATAAAATTTAACACAGATCAGTTTTTTGACATGGAAACGAATGCTATTGAAGCTGATGGCAATCAGTAAATTATTTTTTATATTCCGCATAAAAATGCACATTCAGATTAAGCTGGCTATTTAGATTAATTGCAGTTGCCTACACTGCATTAAATAATTATTCTTCTAGCTTTTCCTATGTTAAGGATCTTATACTGAACTTAATTATGATCGCTCCCTGAATATCATAGGCCTATATACCTATGTATGTCACACCTTCGGAAATTGAATTAAGTCGCATACACTGCAATGAGGTAATAATATCGAAATGCCCAAGTCTTGATTTAAAAAATAAATTAAATTTAATAAGCTCAGGTTTTTATTTACACCACTAATAACATAAGGCCTTAATCCGGGAATTATTTTAATCTCCTACATAAAATTTTTTCCGGATTGCCAACTCCATTGTAAGAAGTGTGATCATTTCACTCTCACTTTTGCTTATTACTCAAAGTTTTGAATGGTGTGGCTTAAGGCTTCTAAGACTTAAGTAAACTAAGACGTAGACAGTTAATTAATTTGCGCATGATGCCCGCTCGAAAACTGATGGATCTGGCTTTAAAACTTTTAGCTTTTTACTCTAAAGAACGCACATAATTATTTTGATTACTTAATTGTTTAAAATATTTTAATTATATTAAATATATTTAATACCCTGCGGGAATTGGGTGTCAATTGGTCGGCGTGTCCGTCCTGTTACAGGTACAAAACATGAATTGCACAAAAGTTGTTGGTCAGGACTGGCTAAAAAGGCACACATCAAGTAACTGGTTAAAAAGTGTTAAAGTGCTTAGGGGAAAAAATAGAAATACTGGTCCCTACACATAAACATACATTTGTTTACATATACACACACACACGCGTAAATACAAACAAAGTAGATTGAACATGATCTCAAACAATTAATGCATAATTTGCTTATATAGGATTGGCCTGTAACCCGTTCTATGGGGTTAGAACCAATTGCCCCATTCAATGACAACGCAATGTAAAAGTGACAGGTTCTCTTCATATAAAGTGCGGGAACTAGAACCAGTCCCTACCCTAAGGGACCATTCACGTCAGTAGTTTTGGACCAGTCCACTTCCCCGTAGGATACATACTATTTAATAAACACAATTTTTTTCTTAACAAAAAGCATTTTTAGAAAATGTAACGAGTGCGACTTTTTATTTTAATCAAACGCACAAAACGAATAGCAGACTATTAATTTTTAAAGTGCTATAAAATCTATAAGGACATATGATATATAAACCATTTTATATTCGTACAAAATTTCAATTCTCTTTAAGGCATAAGCTGATAAAAAAATTTTAAGTAAAACTTAAAAAAAAAATTTCCCTACTTAGAAACGTTTTTCGTTGCAATTTCCAGATGCTAATGCTGATTTGATGAGTCGCTAAAACTTGTTGGTATTTTTTTATTGTTTTAGTTATCTTCTTTTAATTCTTGCAAATTTAAGATATTAGGAACCCCAAAAAATATTATAATTTTTTTGTTATGTCATAAAATGTGTATGGAAAATATCACGCCTTTTTGAAATTAAACAACCCAGCAAAAAGTACTGCTTCCATCCGAGCAGGTTTGTAAGGGAGGGTTTATCTCTCTCACTTACCAACCTGCCTACGGAAGGCATGATTTTTGGTTGCAATGTCCCACTTGGCAGCACTTAGTGGGAATCTTTTTTCCAGGCTTAAAATATGCGCATAGTTCATGTCTCTTTTATTGACGAAATAAATACATATTATCTAAAATCTCTGCTTTCCATTAACTGCATCCTCGTAAGGGAGAGATATTTCTTTATTTTTAACTAGCATATCTCTGCCTTACGTCGTCGCATCCTCAGAAGCGCTCAAAACTGCGCATTTATAAAACATGATAATATTCTACTGCTTTCAAAAAATGAATTATTTTTTGCTGGGAAGTAAGAGCGCTATATTCGGACCTTTACATTGGTCTTTTTGCATACCCGAGTTTGAAGTTAATAGCTATCTTAGTTTTTGAAATAGAAAACTTCTAAAAATTTTAACGTCTGTATGCTACCTCTAGGCTCTCTTAAACAAAATTTCTCTCTAAATAAAAAAAATCATAATAGAAGTACTTTGTGTAACACTTTAGTTCGATAGTTTTAATAATTTCCGATATATTTCATATCAAAAGTTTAATAAAAATTGTTCATATTTATGGTGGCTACCCCTCCCCCTGCTCTAATCTAAATAATTTCATCCCCCAAAATGTACGCATTGTACTGGAACTACGTTGTACCTGGTTTCAAGTCTTAGATTTTGCGCATACAAAATTTCACAAAGATTATGCAATTGAAGAAAGAATACCACTTCTCCTGGTCCTATCCAGAAAAAATTATCTACTATTCAGGCCGCTGTCTATAAAGTTTATGTGAGAAGTTTTGTGATAACGGTGGCTTTTTTTCTGAGATATTAAAGGATATATGTATGAAAAAACGGTTTGCTTATATATCGGCCTGCAGTCAACCGATTTTGGTGATTTTAAATAGCGTTGTGCTATTTGAGATCAAATCGACTTCCGTCCGAATTTTTTTCGCTCCGGAAACTTGATTGCAACAGACAAGGATCCAGAATATATATAATCGAGACTGATATATCCTTATCAATATGTAAAGAGTATAAATATATTTATATTTATATCATCTGATCGTTCAAAAAAGACATACAAAAATCTTTGTGAAAAAGTTGTTTAAAGAAAAATGAGCTTTGAACTCGACTATGATTTAAAAAACGAGATAATAATCATCAAGACATGCCCCTAGGTCTCCAGTTAAAGGTATGGGCTCAAGTCGTATTTAAGGGCTGACTTGAAATACTAAACAAGTGGTATTGGTAGCTGCGCATTTTTTTTTTCAAAACATTGTTGTCCTTCAAAACATTGTAATCATTGTTGGTAGCTGTATGTCGCCTTACTTACGAAAATTATTAAAAACTAATGATTAGTTGCAACGACACATTAAGGTACCTTTACATGGTAACACATATATATATTACGACATGTCAAAATATGTTTTAAAATAATACAAAATCTCATTATGTAAAAGCATAATTTATTGAGTAGGAGAAAATACGGATACAAAATTTTACAAGTGTTCGATAAATGTTTATTTTCTAGACCAACACGGAAGTATCTTATCACTTGAGAGGTGTAAAAGATTGGTAGCACTTATAATACCTAAAGAAGGTGGTTGATTTTATCAACACCATCTTCGTAAACATAAAAAATAACTCGAATACACTTTTATTCTCTTTTCTTCAACATGAAGAGAGTTTTATAATATTTTGAATCTACACAGTCTAAATACTTTGTATTGCCATGTAAAGCCAGCTTAACAGATATCATCAAACTATCAAAATAATGACGATGTGTATGTCCTAATTTTTTATTAATTTGTTGGCACAAATATCTTGTAAGACTGTTTTCTAACAACTAATTTATAAATGTTTTACTTAAGTCAAGTCATCAGTAATAATCACGGTACTAGGCATTTAAATAAAATAAAAAAAAGCGCACTAACCAAACCAGTGCATATGTGAGGCAAAAAAAACAAGCCCGACTACCTTCACTAGCGCAAGTGATGGAGAAATATCCAGAATTAAATTGCCAATTGAATTCTTAAACTTTATATTTATATAATAAAAACCCTGTTTCTTAATACCCATAACACCTTTTAAAAGTTAAAAAAAGTAATGGAAAAAAACTAAGTAAATATTTCCAAAAACAAAAATAATATTTTTTAGGAATAAATGTGTATGTAGTGGTGTACATACCTAATTGTTAACCTGGTTTTATTTTTACAAATTTATAAAAAAAATTGAAAAATCATATAAAGCCCCTTTTTTTGCTAACAATTATTTTACACCCACTTTAAATATTAAGTGAAATTTTAATATTACAAAAGGCCAAATCAAGAGTCTAATAACAAGTCATTCCAAAAAAAAGTGTTTGTTCTACATCGTCACATTTAAGCAGCAGACTGACTGTAAGCTAAATGGCATTAATAAGTATGTTATATAATAAAATTAGTTTATTGATGTTATTTGTCAAACAATTTAACGAGATAATATTGATTTAAAATAAAAGTGGTTTTGCAGAATAGATAGAATTACTGCATTTATTTGTTTTTAATTCCCAGTTCTAGATTAACAAAAAAAATCTATTTACAAAAACCATTACCTAAAATAAAGTTCGTAGACATATTAAAATTAAAACCTGTTTAAAATGCAAAGTATAAAAGTCATAAAAAAAAACTAAACAAATTCACATTAATTGATTATTAATGGAGAAAAAAAAATCTATTAAATTGGCGCGTGGGCTTAAAACTTAAATTTTTTTTTTTGAAATTAGTATTTTATATTTATTTTATTTTTGTTTTTTTTTTGTATCTTCCTTTCTTATTGCGTCAAATTATCTTACAAAAATTGAATTTTAGAAAGTTAAAAAGTAAAAAGTTGTAAATTATTTATTACTATAATGTATTGTATGTATAGTGTGTCAGTATTTTAATCTTAATTCTAAGCTTCAAAAATATCGTTAAAATATTTTTTTTTTCCTTTATTTGTACTTTCAGCCGAATACGTTAAACAATGTAGACGAGATGATCCTGAGTTGCTTACATGTTTCATAGGTTCTTTAGAACACTTCAAACCGTATTTAGCACGCGGTATACCTGAAATTGATGTAAGTTTTCTAAGAAAACAACTTTGGAAAAGAAGAAAACAAGAGTAAAAACTTATAATTCACGTAGTGTCAAAAATAAGTATTCAAATCTTAAAACTAAATAATTACTATTAGTCCAGCCAGTGCCTGACTAAAATTTAAGTACTAAAATTTATATATACAACAATGGTACTGGTTTAATTATAGGGCAACAGTATCCCTCCCCTTCAATCGAGTGTGTCCCCCTAAGTGACATAAAAAATTGAAATCCCGCTTTACAATTTGAGAATTATCTATTTATGTTTATTTTGTTATATGATACAGAACAAACACAATTCGTACACGCAGGTTCCGCCTTTTTTTATGCCATAAATATTATATTTTGACAGTTTGAATGGCTGATGTCTTTATCGTTAAAAAGTCATCGGTATTATTGCCAAAAACAGGTTTTTATATTTAACTTTAAAGGTCAGAGCAAATTTAAAGTTTATAGCTTTTTAAATACAAACAATATTTATGAATCTTTGTTTGTATATTCTTAATTATTAAATATTAACGTTTTTAGCAAAATTTTGTTTTGATAATCTGGTAAAAAGGCAATAATTTAAGACAAGTTTAAAATAATATATGTATATCGTAAGCTGTAATGCAAACCCACGTAACTGACAAAAATTCCAAAATCGATATAAAGGAGTATATTTTATTAAAAGGCACATGAAAATAAATTTTTTTATTGTTACAAAACAAATCTTTAAAAAATGATGAAAAAAACACTTACCAGGACTGTCTTTGTAATTTATAAAATTTGTTTTCTAAAATTTTTTTTACGTGACTTGCATTTATGCTGACGATATGGGTATGTATGAATATAAAGAATTACAAGCAAAATAGAGTTTTATAAAAATCATTACAGCAATACAAATTGCATACGTACATATTATTTACATACTGAGGCCTAATTGTCGCATTCGATTCGAAATTTTAAAACTCGAGTAAAATTTCGTTTTAAATCGAATGCGACGATTTGGCCCCAGAATTTTTATTTTAAAATTTTGTTAGCTTTGCCATTTTATTAGTTTAAGGTATTTTTACAATTTCTAAGTTTTGTTTTCAAAAAAAATCCTCGTTTTCCATCAGGTCAAAAGAACTAAAATGACACCAATTGCGAAACTTCTTACAAAGAAAAAATTTGTTAAGGAAAAACTAAAAACACATTTAAACCATATACGTTTGTAACTTGTTTTCTTCTTACGAAGAAAAACAACTTAAGTTCAGTTTTGTTAATTGAGTTACTCAGTCAGTAAGTTAGTGGCAAAAAAAAAAACAACAAAACAAAACAAGCTTTTTTGCCAACATTCACTGATGCAACAGTAAATTATTTGGTGCGATTAAAAAGGAAATAAAATCAAAGAAAATCACTCTTGAAAAATTAAACAAAGAAACTTAAAAAATTATTATGTAATTTCCTTGTAACTTGTAATGCACAATTTTCATAGGCGAGTATGCCATAGAGGTTAATTCAGTTAAAAAGCGTAGTTGAATATGATTTGTTGTCTTTTAGAAAATTTACATTTCGTCATGTTAGTTCTTATTTGGCGTATCCCAGCAAAAACTTGGAAGCGATTAGGCATTACAAATTTCTTACTTTTCAACTACTATTACATACCGTCTGTATTACTTAGCAGTTGTTAAATAATGAGTTATTTCCTATCAAAAATTTAGGCAGATAGTTTCAGTTTGACAATTTTTTTAACTTACTATAACTAAATATTTTAAGCCAGTTTTAATCAAAACATCAAAAAAAAGCTTTAAATGCAACAATGAGTAACTGGGCTTCCCAGAAAAAGGTTATTTTAATGCCAGCAAAGTAATGTCTTCTGTTAGTCCCTCTTTGTAAGCGAGCAAGGTAAGTAATTATTTAATTCCCTTTTTGTAAGCGAACATGGTAAGTACTTGCCTCCAATGTCATCGCCATGTTAAAGTAATGAGTTAAAATGCCAATTAGTAAGAGTTTTTTTGGATTTTAACTCATTACAAAGCAATGTTAGTTTTTGCTGGGATATAGCAAAAATTACATTAGGAATTGGTTATATATCATTAATAAAGAACACTTTTAAATCTTCAATCATAAACTTTTTGCGATATTTGTAATAAAAATTAGCAAAAAAAATATAATAAAACTAAGATAAACGACGTTAAATAATGATAAAGCCAAAGAGTTTGTTTGCAAAAAATCTTTTTTTGATGATAAATTAGTGTTCAAAATGTTGAAATGTGACAAAAACACTTTCATAGGTTAAACCCAAATAACTTTCAATATTTACCTAGCAAAAAAAAGTAGAAAATATTCTAAAATCACAGCATTTTCATTAAATACCAAGTATCTCTAAGTCCTAAATTTTATATTTCAAAACAGTTATTTTTAGACACATCTAGGTATGTTTTTAGAATGTCTTTATTTGTATTATGTGCCAATGATTTGGGTCTAATTTTTCATTAGTAACTAAAAAAAGTTGTTAAATAGTATTAACTTATTTCACTTATCAAAAAGCTATGCGAAATTTCCAATTTTCATCAAATATCAAGGGGCTCATCTAAAGTGCATACTCTTCAGTCCTTTGGACCACTAACCTCCTATGACAAGCACGTATTAAACTCATTGATGTTTCCCCAAAATTAGAACTACTTCGCGTTGACTTTCATCAATGAATTAATTTTTTTGCTGACGATTTCTTTTTACTTTTGATGCATAAAAATTAACTTATCGCCTCTAAAAATATTTATTTATACTCCCAACGCTTGGCATTTTAATTTTACTTCCGAACAAATTAAGCCTCTGTGGCTTCCCTGGTATTAGTTACATTTTACTATATTAACGCCAATCAACTTTGTCAAACCATTATTTTCTTTTGATAAATAATAAAGAACTTTGTCAAATGACCATTATCATAACCATCATCTTTTAAATAAGCTTTTACGTTATGAACAAAACTTAATTGTGCCAATTTCATACAAACTTTTAAAAATTGAGATCTGTGGGCCAATCACCGCATTCGATTGCAATTGAAATTTTTTTCAATGCTTTGAAAAAAAGCAAATTCTGATAAAAAATTTAAAGTTTCCAATCGAATAACACGATTTGCTCCTGGGGAAACTGTAATAAAAATTTTTACTTTCGATTCAAGTGGAATCTTAATTTTACTCGATCAATCAAATGCTTTAACAATTTAAATCTAATGACGTAATTTTTTTCCTGTTCTTGAATAAAAACAAATATATGGACACCCAGTCTAAAACATAATTTACTCGGCGTATGAAACGATTTTGCTTCGATAGGAGTAATTGAAGGTGAATCTTAGATTATATTTTTTGGGCATTAAAAACATTCGCACATACCCACAAATGCATATCACCCCTCCCACGTGCAAAGGGTAATGTGGGGGAAAAAACTTATCCTTTAGCTAAAAATTAATGTTCTCCTCGCAGAGTCCTTATAGTCACCAATGAAACTTTCATTACCAGTATGTCCCTCATGGCCTGGAAACCAACATCATCAGCCTATTGTGGATGCCAAGTTCATTAAGAGATGTTCTTTTTTTTAATAACCAGCACTCAGGGGATGACCCCTATACATGCATTGCATTGTGTTGGTGTCCGGAAAATAGGTTAGTGCAAGGAGGTGCTTATGAACATTTGATTTAATTTATTGACATTAATTATTATTTAATTTATTATTATTAAATTTATGTGACAGGAAAGACAGGCAGCGGCATTCCTTACTTTTCTTCAAATTAATCCATGGTAGTGCTGCTTAGTTGTCCGACATGTTCTTTACTCCTCGTTTTGAGCAATCTCAAGCGTAAATAAAGATACCATTATCCTCTGCCTAGAAAATAGTTCGCACCAAAAATTACCGCTCCTGCTTAAGGCCTGAAATAAAATTAAGAAGTTATGGTAGTAGCTGGAGCTGAAGACGTTATAATTGAACTTTGCACTTCAGCTTCTACTGCAACTGCCTATTCTGTTGACACTTCTTTTAAACTGCTGCTATTAGTTTTTGAGAGCTTGTAGCACTACTCGTTACTTTATACTACTGTAACTATAATGTTTCCCACTTAAAGTCTTTTGTATACCAAACAATTCACTTTGGTTGGCCAATCAGCTTCCATTTGGGATGCGAATCCTAAAGCTTCTCCGTAACGCGAGGAGTGTTGTAACTTATCCGCAACTTGCAAGTGAGATCAAAATGGTCAAGGGTCCCAACCAAATTTTAAGCTTCATGCCCAAAACGCTCGGTAGCCTACGTGCGCAGCTGCAGGGGCTAAATGGTCGCATTCGATTTGAATCGAAACATACTCGATCGATCGAGTTGCCAATGCTTTTAAAAGTGTGTATTACAGGTGCTCATTGACCTTAGTCCCTTAGTCAGTGTAAAAGAAATGGCTGTTTCGCTTAACCCTTTCAGGACGGAGTTTTATTTTAAAAGCCGAGCTATTTTTTATAAAACTTTTTGTATTTTCTAAGATATGTGGCTAAAAAATTAAATTCTGGGTACTTAAAAATCCTAAAACTGTCCTTTTATCCTGGGACATATAATCCCAATAAGCATTATTAGTGGGACATAATATCCCAATAATAATTTTCAATGGGATATAAAATCCCAATAAATGTTCTCAATGGGGGTTCGAATTTTTAAAAAAATAATAAAATTTTAAAAGATAAGTAGATTTAAATTTTAATTCATATTTTTTTGCCTTATATAACAATTAATAATATTGTGATAATGTAATTAGTGATTTATTTTATGAAAAGGCCCAAAATATTTATAGCACAAAGCGTTTTTGCAGCCTGAACATATCATTTTTGTGCGTTTATCGATACCAAGTTTCCCATAAGCTTATTTAAGTAAAAAAACGGTCAAAAGCCAAACAAACGTCTTTTTCACGAATAGAAGAAACCAATTTTGGTACGACTCTTTTTCCAGGAGTGGCGCCTTAAGATTGCACAGAGTTTTCTTCCTTTCCTGAGTCACATCGCATCCAAACTGTTATTCCGCGTTTTATTTGTTTTTTGGGCATATGTTGCTTCATGCTTGATATGCCTTTGAATTTTACCATACATTTGTCTTTAGACTGAAAAAGGACTTTCGCTGCGAGCAGCAGCAAACGTGTGTTTTAGACAGTTCACAATATCAATGATATAATAATCTTTGCAAGCGTCAGTGCTATTCACTGTCATTGAAATATAACTTTGATGCTAACAATAAAAAGTGATCTCGCGGTTTACATTCCTTTATAACTAAATAACCCATTGATGGGATTTTGCTTCAATAGTCCTTTAGAGATGGCAACGACCAAAAATACAAGGATTTCATTTGCATCATTTCGGTTTTACTGTGCACGACGATTTAAAATATGTATTTAGGTGATGATTAGTGCATTCAGCAATTCGAATGCACAAACTAAAGAAATATTTTATACTTTATATTCACTGCACTCTTCAGAAAAATTCAGAAGGATTTTGCAGTTTCGCTCAGCCAGGAACTTGTATTTTGGTTTGAAGCTTTGACGGTCGCCAGGAGTAATATTTTCCCACTGAACAACAGGCTGTGACTTACTATCTATGACGTCAAGCTCACAGGGCATATTAGGATTGCTGTCAGCTTCTGAAGCAGATTCGGGGCCACCGAAACTCTGAGCCAAATATTCCCTCCCAGACTCCTCAAAATCCTCGTCAGAGTCCGACTCTTCGTAAACAATACGCTCAATGTCCTCAAGGCTTAGCCTCTTTTTTGCCATCTAAAATATGTACTGGGACAATTAATCCCACGTAAAAAACGTATTGGGACTATACATCCCAATTTTACAAAATTAGATATAACTTACTTTTTATAATCAAAAAACATCACCGACCAATATTGTTAAATCAATCAAACCCTTTTTTATATATAGCAATACAATTTAGGTAAGTTGTGCTTCTTTTGTAGGAGCTTTAAGTAAATTATCAACCAAAACTGTTTAACTCCTTCCGATGTTGTCAAATTAATTGCATGCTGGCTTAAGTACGCTAACATATATCGTAAAATTTTTATTTACATTTTATAGTGGGCTTTTAAAGCTGCTTCTGGGACTACTTAGATAAGCAATTGCATTGAAAATTAAGAAAATATGACAGTTTAAAAATTAGTGGGACGTATTATCCCAGTAGTACCGAAAGGGTTAAGTGACCTGTCGCTACTTGGAATCCACTTTATACTCAGAGAATATGCTACACAGTAGAATATGCTATCAAATGGCAATAAAACTATTATATTAACTTCCAGAGTCTTTTATAAGTATAATCGTGTACCTCAATATGCACTACCATGCCGCTGAAATCAGTCCATATATGCAATAATTTTTCAAAATTTATAGGTCTTTAAATATCTTTTATATTTAATTTTAATCTAGAACGTTCTTAGGTATATGAATCTGCATGGCATTTTTACAAGTAACTTGTTAATTTAATTGTAAATGCGTATTGATCGATGGCTTAATATAGGAAGGGTGTAAAAAATTTGTTTCGTCTTTTTACGTTTTTGTATGCAAAATGTTACAGATATTATTAATTGTTTTTCCCCCTGCTAAGTAACAAAAACATCGACCCTTCTATTAAGCCATTTATATGTACTAGAGTTTGTTTTTGCCAGAGTATTTTAAAAATATTTATTTGGGTCTTCCTCAATTAACTGAATTATAGGTTTTCTTTTAACCCAAAAATATCTCGTGGACACACAGACAGGTGGACGGAGGACATGCCTTAATCGCTCACAAAGTGATTCTGATCAGTATATGTAATCGAAAATGGATCTAGGACAATTATTTAAGGGCACTAACGCCTAATAACCCCTACCACGTATGTATGTGGTGTGGGTATAATTACTACCAACGCATAATACCCGATCAACCTTTAGCAGGCGCACATACACATAAACTTTCCATAAATATTTTGGGAATACATGTTTGCATGTGTGTGTGCATTTGTTAATTTAACAACAAATTTAAACAAAAATACTTCTTAATAAAAATGACATGAGATTTTATAAAAAATTTAACATTCAATTATTTTATAGCATTAGGGGTTAATGAACTTTAATGTACAATAATAAGTTTCCAAAGATAAGCTTTCAGCAATCAAGATAACGTGTGAAGTTAAATCCATGTATTCATTTATGATTTCAAACACAAAATATAAAACAATTTGTTTTTAATATTTTATTTATGCAATTTTCGACTGCACAAAGCCATTTTGCAACATGGTTGGTTATTGACATTAATTTATCTGTTATTTTTTTCTCAAAACTTTTTGCAGTTACCTTCAGTTGAACCTTTTAAAATGAATACATTGGCACTGCAGTTAACTGATGGTCCACAAGGTTACAAAATTACGCTGAAAAATATGGATATCTTTGGCGCCAGCAACTTTTTTGTTAAATCAATGAAACTCAGCGAAAATGGTGAACCCTTTGAAGCTAAAATTCTTATGCCAAAATTAAGAATTGAAGCCAAATACACCAGCTCGGGTGTGCTGTTAATTATACCTGCCTCTGGCGGTGGTGATTTTAATGCTGTATTTGGTACGTGAATAAAACAATTTGTATATAATTTGCTATCAGTATTTTATATTTGTTATTATAATACTTATGTTCATTAAAAAATATGCTAGTGCCAAACAAAATCTGTTAATAATATTGGGAAACATTTTTTGTATTTTTATCCACGCAGTTATCATAAGGAGACAAATAAAATTATAATTTAAAAATTTCAAATTCCAAAAATTTTAAATAAGTCTATGTATATAAAAAAAGCAAAACAGTTGTTAAAGTTATAACCCCATTACTTATATGTCTTTGCAGAGGGCTGCTTGGCTGATTTGACTGGCAAAGTGTCGACCCATAAAAAGAATGGTAAAACATATTTACATGTTGACTCCCTTGGTATTGTCATCAATGTGGATAAAATCCACATGAAGATTTCAAATGCTTTTAATAACAATCGCATTTTACGTAAGTTACATCTAATATTTTCTTCTAAT
Source organism: Melanophora roralis (assembly GCA_963583895.1). Taxonomy (NCBI): domain Eukaryota; kingdom Metazoa; phylum Arthropoda; class Insecta; order Diptera; family Rhinophoridae; genus Melanophora; species Melanophora roralis. Next base: position 90,743,065 of record OY757187.1, on the reverse strand, counting down.
TCAAACTAATAATATTCATTTATCCCTTTTTCAACAGTTGAAGCCACAAATTTGTTTTTACGCGACAACGGTCGTATTGTCCTAGAAGCTATGCAGTCTCAATTACAAAAGAAATTGGCTCTGGAATTCGGCAAATTGACTAATCAATTATTGAAAAATGTTCCTAGAGATTGGTTCTATGCCTAAACTTAACCTTAATTTTATTAAAATGTATGTTTGGTATTTCTTATTGTAAATAGTTATCGTTAACAGTTTTCAAAAAAAATTAAAATTATATTTAGATTTTACTTAAAATATTTATACAATTTTACACACACATAAGTATGTATTATTTAAAATTAGCATTATCGAAATAAAAAATAAAACTAAAGATATATTTTCTAAATAAAAATTAAAGCAAGTTTAATGTATTTTATTAGTTAACAAGCATTTTAAAATCTCCCACCCACTGTTCAATTACTACTAGCAGAAATTGAAGCATAAGTTAAGGGGCATGGATTTAATATTTTTCTAATAATTTACTCTGCTTAGTATTGTCATACTTAATACAATCTTTTAAGGCCGTTATTGCCAGCTAAAACCACACTAGTCAAACATTTATATGAAAATACAAAATTTTATTATCGAACACCCTAAAATATGTAAGTGCTTTTAAGAAAATTTAGCATCCCAAAGCTTTATTATTGCTTGTTTATTTGTTTAGGTCAGTCTTAAATAAAGAGTTTAACATCACCTACCTTCATGCAACTAATTAAATTCCTGCAAATATCCTTAAACCGTTATTTAATATAAAAAATATTTTATCAGCATAAAAACAAAAAACATAGTAGAGTGTCTAAAAATAACATTGATTTTTATTACTAAACCAAAAGTATTAAAAACGCTGTCAGTGTTTTTATAGGATGTTGTAGCTATTGTTGCATGACCAAAAGGCTGCTTTCCACATCAACTGTATGTAGGTATAAACGTTTTTGGACATGTGTATAAACATGACATCAATCTGACTTGTGTGTCTTTATGCAACATTTGGGGTTGCATGATGGCTTATCATCCCACCCGTTGTTCACTCATGCAAACAGTTTTTTAAAAGAAGATGATGATGTATGTTGATAAGAGGTTCAATATAAATATTATAAGTTTTTGCAAACATGTGATTAAAATCGTGCTGAAAAATTTAATGATGTTACATTTTTTTAGGGCTTGTATTTTGTTACTATACACTACATACTTGGTGGGGGTATTATGCTTTTGTTTAGTTTATTTTAAAACCTAAATATAATAGCCTGAGAGCCACCTTCAATTATACCAATCATCTTAGAATCACTTCTTGAGTCGATTAAAGCATATTCGTCCTTTAGTCAGGCTGGGTGTCAATGTACGCTTGTTAGGAGTTCCTTTGGCGTCACCAGGTTAGCAGTGAAAAGAAAAGACAAGCATTCCATAGGTAAAATAAAAATAAATATAGAGGTTTTAAGAAGACTGACATCGATGGTTGCCCTTGAAATGGGTATCCATCAGACTTTTCAAAGTATTAAATAGGAAAGAGGTGAGAATAATGAGTCTGTAATCGTTTGCTTTCGTATAGGACGCTTTACTTTACTTAGGGATAAAGGCGACGTTACATTCCACTTACTGTCTGAGGATAAATTGCCAGGAAAGAACTAGTTTTTGCATATCTTGCATGCGCTATTCAAGATTAGTGACTACTAAGGTAACAAACATTTCTTTAAGGAACTCAGCAGAAACCATATACGCAGACGTTATAAAGTTGCTTAAGGAAAGGCTAAGGATCAACAATATCCACTATCTTTTAAAGCGGGCCAATGTTTTGGTAGCCAAGTGTATATTAAAAATGTAGTGTGTAGAAAATTCTAAAAAATTTTTAGAACAAACGATGTTTCTAAAACTAAAATGGAGCCTCCGATCTGGTATTTATTAAATTAAAACTCAAAAAATCTATTAAAAATGCTGCTTGTTTAAAAATATCAAAATATTTCCCTTTTATTTTTAAAATAAAACAAAGTTTTTTTTGCTACATAATAAATTTGTTTTTTGTTTCTTTATTTTATCATTTTTAATGCATTTTTTCTGTTATTGTATTAATAATAATTAATTATATAATTAATAATAATGAGAAACATAATGATAAATTTATAATTTTATTAATTAAATAATATTTTTCTTGTTATTTTTGTCTTACATAAATACAAAGGAAAAGTAACTATTTCTAATAAAAAAAAACAGTGATTTTATATCATTGTAAAGGTTTTATAAATTAAATTTGTTAAAAAAAAATATTTAAAAATTTAATATGGTAAACCTACAAACAAATTACAGCAACATATTCTAGTTTTATTTTATTTTAATTTTCTTTTAATAAATTTGCATTAATTGCAATAATTTTTTTGTTAAACTAAGTTTGAATTAAAAAGAATTTGAAAAAATTTATTAAAACTGCTTATAAGTAATTTAACGGAAAAATCAGTGTCAGGAGATAAAGAGACAAATAAAGTCTGTGTGATTGTGTCAAAGTTAATTTTGTTAAAAGTGTGAAAAATTTCAATTTGTTTTATTTTTAATTTTATTTAATTTTTTTTTCTTTTGCAAAATTTTTTTATTTTCTAGCATTAATTTTCTGGGGTGTTTCTTGGTATAAAAGTCTATAGGTGAGGATAAAAAAAATATTTTTTGTTTTCAATTTATTAAAAGAAAATCGAGAGTGTTCATGGGTTTTTTTTTACAAAAAAATTACATAAGAATTTTTCTTAATTTTTATATTTTATATAAGTATGTTTGTATATAAGTATGTATATAATTTAAGTTACAAATTTTTATATATATTTAATAATTACTTTGCTGTTGTTCAACTTACAAAATGGTTTTTTACAATTTTCTTCAATTTCATGTTTCATTTAAAAAAATTTACATAATTTTTGCTGTAAAAATTTAAGGATTATTTTAATTTGGTTTTGTTTTTTTTTTAATTATCCGAATTTAAATAGCAAAAAGGTCTGACTCTTACTGTTTTTAAATTTCGGTCTACAAATCAGTTTAGTTAAGCCAATTTCTTTAGTTGATGTTAATTTAAAATTTTTTTCTTTTTAATTATTACTTCCTGTTTTTTTGTTTGTTGTCTTTTAATAAAAAAAAAACTTTTTTTAATATTTTGTTTTTAAAAATTTTTGTTTAACATGATGTCTGCTACAAAAAGTTACTACTAATTAAATATTTTCTTGTAATTTATTTGGGTTGCCTTCCCTTTAAGTATGAGTTTAAGTTTTTCGTTTATTTCTTTAATTTTTTTTTTATTTAATACAAATATTGTTGTGCTGTATATTTAATATGTTTGCTGCAAACAATTTCATTTTATTTGAAAATTTCCAATTTGTTTTAATTTTTTTTCTTTTTACTTTACTGTCGGATGAAAATGTTAAAACTAAAACATTTGTTTATATAAATATATTATTATTATTTTTATAGGCTAATTTAAATACAATTCAAATACAAAGTTTATAAGCCATACATTTGTATGATGCTGTTTAAAATTAAATTTTTTTAAATGTTAATTTTTTATTTATCTTAAAATGTTTTTTTTATATTTATAATATGTATAATATTTTTATAATTTATGAATAAATTTAATTATATTTGTATACTACATTTAATACAAGTAAATATTTATATATTTTATTTGTTATTTTTTACCTTCATTTACACCCCTTTTTAACACAAACAATTTGGAAATAAGGAAATTTATTCTTCAGATCTTTAATAGAATTTAATTTTTGTTGAACATAAAAACAAATCTTAAACATTTTATTTTATGCGACGCTTAAGTGCTAAAAAACCCCCCTTTAGTTAACAGTAAAAAAGTGGTTGAGCTTTTCGTTTTCATACAATTTTAATTTCATCGAAAGTTTTAGATTTTTTTTATTTATATTAAATGGGTCGATCAGGTATGGCAACTTAACTTCAGTTCCGTTGTTAGTTGCCAAAATTGTATTACAGATGGCAACTGCCTGCTTTCAGTTTCCAATTTTAGTTAACAAATAATTATTAAGGTGGCAACTGAGTAATTATGGTTGTCGTTGGGCAACCAAAACTTTTCGGTTGCCACATTGTAACCAATTTGTTAATTAAAATTGGCAACTCTTATCATTTGTAATATAACTTCGTCAACTGGCAACCGAACTGAAGCTCGGATGTCATACGTTATCGGTACAAAAATTAATACAAAAAGCAACTGACGCTTCACGTTTGTCAATTTTGGGTGCCAAATGTTTTGGTTTAGTGTATAGTTTTGATTGCCATTTCACAATGCAGCTGATAGTTGGGTTGTAATACATAGTCAATACATAAGATGCTGGAATGTTTTCTGGCACTTTTTAAACCATATACGAATTTTTAGTTATGTAGCCATTGTTGCAAAAGACCGACTTCGATGGTTTATTATAAAAAAAAGGCGTAAGTCTAGTTTTTTCGGAAAAGCGTTTTCCACTTTTCTTGGAAAACAAATGCTAAATCTTTTTTCTTGAGAGTCAAGTCTATCGCCTTTCGTTTACAAAGGCTGCATTAAAACATTTTTTGTGTGTGAAATTTTACCAGAAACCGTAATAATAAATGCAAAAAATAAATTTAAAAATATAATTATTATTTTTTGATTTCTATAATTTCTGTCAATAAATAATTTTTATTTTCCAATTTTAAATTTTTTGCAAAAAAAAAATTGATTTTCTTTTAATTTTTTTCCCGCAGAAATATGTACAGTGAACTTGCGGAAACGTGAACTAATTTTTACCAAGGGTGTTCATGTTTTCGATTTTGTTCACGTTTCCGATTGGCTTTGTTTTAATTATTTTCTAACAAATTTAATTTTTTTTTATTTATTTATTGTTACTAGTTCAAAAACATCCAAATTTAGTCAAAACTTAGAAACGCTTTAACCCGAAAAGTCCAATTTAAAAATTTTAAAATCTTAGTTTTTTGGGTAATACATAATTGTCTTATTAATTTGACCACAAAAATCAACCTTTTGCAAATAAAACTATGTATATCGCTTATAGATCCTTTTATTGCATAATTCGGGGACTCCCAAAACTAATAAAATTAATGTAAACAAAAAAAATCTCAGAAAAAAATTGTTCACGTTTTAAAACTTTCAATGTTTGTTCACTTTTTACACACAAAAAACTACACAAAAAATTTTTCAAACAAATTCTTGTTCAAAATAATTTATTTTTTTAGTCAATTTATTTAATAGTCTCTAACAATATTTTTATTTGATTTTTAAATCAAACAAAATTTTCGCCTAGACAAATAAAATATTTAACCAGCTCAGCAAAATTTTTTAACAGAAGCTAAAATTCTTGCAAAATTGTTTGTCTAAATTTACATCTTTCGTTGTAGGTCCTCAGCCAGACAAAATATTTATTGATTCTCTGAAATTTGTTACTGATTCTACAACTCAGTTTTTTCTGTGTAGAGTAGTTAATGTTAAATAAAAAGTGTTCACGTTTCTGGATGTTCACGATTCTGGATACTCACGTTTCCGCGAGTTCACTGTAGTTATTTTTTTCATATTTATAAAACTAAATTTTTAATAACAATAATTTTTATTTTTTAATTAAAAAAATAGCAATAATTTCCATAAAAAAAATAAAAATCAAATAATAACAATTATTTTTTAACAAAGAAAAACTAAAAAATCACTTGATTTTTATAAAATCTAGTTAAATACCATTCATTAGGTTTACTTCACATGACTCTCCGATGTTTGTTTAGAAGTTTTTTTTCATTGAAAATTATTTACAGTCCCTGAATTCTAATAATTGTTTTTCCTCCCTGTTAAGTAACAAAAAATTTAGTTACACCTTTTTTATATTTAGCCATCTATATGTATCAAACTATAATTCCCTTAAATGAAAGTAGTTCATCTTGTCTCAATTGTGAAGATAGCAGCTGCACTTATGTAAGTTGCTATCCATTACAGATCCAAAAAGTTGATGTTGCAAGAGATATGCAGCTGTAAGTTTCTATTAAAACAAAAGAGGGAAACTTATTTATTTACTTGTAGTTTGAAATCCAATCGAATATAAGGATTATCAGAAAGTTTGATTCTGATTAAATATCTGCTACCGTTTGATATTCTTTACTACTTTTCTATACCCTTTAGTTTGTAATTTGCTTTATAGTAGGTGTGTTTTTTTACTTTTTGGGTAAAGTTTGGTAAATGAGAAAAATATTATCTCCCAAAACATTTTTAGTAAATAGCAGAAAAACATTTAATAACATTTAGGCATTAAGTTGTTTGTCAGATACGTATTTACTTTGCATTTTTGTCTCATTTAAATAATATTTTCATACGTTATGGTTTGTTTTTTTTAAACAGCTGATCGCTTGACAATTTTCCAAATGAGCCCAAGAAAAGTTACGCACAATTCTTTTTAAATTCCTCTCAATTTCCCAATTTTTGTGTAAGGGGACTCTTTTGGGTAAATTTGGGATTATGCGAGATTTCAATGTTGAATACGTGAACACAGCTATTATCTACAATATTCGTTTGCGATAATACAGGGCCTGTTTGGAAATTCAAAGCACATTTAAAATTTGTTTTTTTTTATTGTTCATATTCATGCAAGACTACATGTTTTTCAATTTTAATTTTTTTTAAATTTCTAAAACGCATATAATTCAAACGAAGACAAAAAAAAAAGAAATCAAATGGTCAAACTGCAGTATTTTGTTAAAAACCGTATAGGACTTAAACTCATTTTCTTTAAAAGTAATTTAAATTTTTAATTCTTACAGCTTGAGGCATTACAATAACAGCATTACAAGCACAAATAACATTATACATTCAGCATTTTAAATTGAATTTTACAAAAATAAAACTAACAATATATCTAAAATTCTAAATTGATGTGTTAGTCATTAAAATTATCAGTACCTTGAAGTCACACCAAAGGTGACAAAGACATTAAAAAATTAAAAAAAAATATTTACGAAAACTTAACAAAATATTGTTGCATTTTAAAAACCTCTTAAGAAAATTCACCACCAAATTAAAAAAACCTTCAGTGAAGTGCTTGTTATATACAAAATAACTAACAAAATTTAAAAAAAATACAAATTAAAAAAAATTTTTTTTTACAATTTTACAAGTAGTTTAATGGATTCTCTTTAGTTTTGCCAAAAGAATCTTGTGTAAATCTTTTTTCTTCTACCTAAATGCTAACAGAAACATTTTTACAAATTTTATAAGTTTTTCTTTGTAAATTCGATTTTCATATTGATTTTAAGGCCAAATTGAGTCTAGAATTAAAAAAAAAATACTAAAACGAAGTTAGTGAAAAGATTAAGTCACGACACTTACTATTTCTTAGGATTGTACAGAAAAATTTTACAAAATGTTTACAAAAGTTCTTTAAAATAACTTTGAAAAATGTACAGATTTGTTGGGGTTTTTTTAAACTAGTTGTTGTTGGTTTTTATAAAAAATTTTGTTTCAGCATATTTTACAAAGAAGCATTGCTAGTTTTTACAAATTTGGTTTTGTGTTTTTTTTTACAAATATTTATTTTTTTTACAATTACCAATTTTGTTTGAAAAATATATTCAAAATTATATTTCAATTACAGAAATTTTTACATAATATTTTAATTTATACAATTTTTCTTAAATAATAACTTTTTGGTCTATTAGTTTTAGTTTCTTATTTTTTTTTTTTTACAGAAAGTATGAAGGTTCTCTTTTAATTTTCATTTTAGGGGGTAATTAAAATGCAACAATATTTTGGATTGCTTAATAAATTACTAAACAAAATATAATAGTTAATAAAAAATTAAAATTTACTGTTAGTAGTATTACATACATTAGTATATTAAAAAAAAAGGTGGGCTGAAAATTGACTTAAAAAGTATTGGTTTTATATATAATGAAAATATTGCAGTGAGTGTAAAGTATTGTATTTGAATTTTTACTTAATTTCTTTTAACACTTTGGAATAGTTTTTCTAATTAAATTTTAAGTTTTTTAAGGCTATGCATGGCAATATCCTTGGGCTTAATAGTTTTGGAAAATATTTGGAACTCTCTTAATATGTATTTAATATCAAAATGTATTTTTTAAATTTTAAATCCACCAAAGTTGTTATTAAAAAATATCAAAACGATAATATAGACAATGGAAATATCGATCAAACAATTTTGTTTATAAGGCCATCCATCTTCTGATTATGACTCCCATAAAAATAGAATTAAAATATTTTGAATTGCAAACGCACATCAAAGAAAAAATAATATAAGAATAGATAAACCCGGCCTTCTTGTTTAAGTTACGAAGACCTGAGCTTTTTTTTTGGTAAATAATTATTGCCTAATATTATTTATTGTATTGTTATTGGCGCCATTTCATTTTGTATGGTTGTTGCCAAAAAAAAAACCTTTTGTTGATGTCGGCGCTAGTTTAAACCCAACAGGGGGTTTTTTTTTATCGGATTTTACATCTGACAAACCCACAAAAGCTTCTCTAAAATGCTACGCTTTTCAAAACAAAATTTTGTTCTAATTGCCTTCAGATGCAATTAGATGAACAAACACATCTGTTTGAAATTTTTTTTTTCGATGTGTGTGAAAATGCAACTCAAAGTAATTTAAACGACAAAAAAAAAATCAAAATGATGATTTTCGCTAAATTCTTAGGGTTTTATTCATAAACGTACAATAAAGTTTATTAAAGGCTTATTTGACAAGTATATATGAAATAATTGTCAAATAAGCCTTTAATAAACACTATTGTACGTTTATGAATAAGGCTAAGGTCATTAGCGTATACGTTAATTTATTAAATTTCCGGTACAGACATGAAGAGAATCGCATTTTAATCAGTCAAATGTATAACTTTATCCTTTAATATTTCTTTATCTAAGCACGAGAACCCTTTACAAAAAACAAGGGCGATGTATATTTAAATTAATAGAACGCAAGTCTTGAAGCGCAGGTTATATTTATGATAAAAGCTCTGATCTATTTCTAACTAACTTTAGTGTTCACTTCTTTTCTTGCAAAAAATAAAATGAAGTAGAAAAACATCGCTGTGAAACTTAATCGATCGAGTTATCAATGCTTTTAATATGGGAATTCTAATTAGAATTTTTTAATTTTGATTCGAATCGAATGCGGTGATTTTTGCTTCAAATCAAAATTTTCTTCGTCGGCTTTCTTCACTGTCGAATAGCTTATTTTAGATATTTTATCTTTTTGTACTTAAATCGAGTGGTTCTTAATATTTAAATTGAAAAAATATCCTTTCTATCTTTCTTTGGATGTATGCGTATTTGCATGGGGAATCGTACTCGAAATACTAAATAAGGCCTGGTAAGACTCCGTGTTCTGTAAACCAAGTCCGAGTAAGTTTTACGATTTAAACTTGAATTCACAAGTTTAAGTGTTCTTTAAACGTTTACAAACCTAGACACGAAACATTTAAATTTTTTTTTGATAAAATAGAGTTACGCGGTAATTCCGCTGATCAAATGCTGAAGATCAATCGATAAAAGAACACCAAATTTAGAGAAACATTCCTTTTAAAATCGACTCGGTTTAGAGAATAGGGGGGGAGGAATTATTTTTTAAATTTAAAGAAATGATTTAAGTGCGATAACTGTGTAGTTAATTAAATAAATTAACTAATTATGATTTGCTTAATTTTCATTTAATAAATACAAGATTTTAGTGCAGAGTTAAAAATTCTAAATATAACAGGTAAAAAGGATTTCGCAGTCAAACTATTTCACAATGAAGAATGCGGTTGGAGAAAATCTATCTTTTTCCACATGTTAAACAAAGTGATCGCATTTTTGGACCCCATAAAATATACCTAAATATGCTAAAAATAAAGTTTTATACTTGAAAGAGTATAAAGCCCATTAACTAGATCTATGATCAAACTTTACTTTGTTTTTATTAAGGACTGGCTCTGAACGATTAAGCAAGAGAGGAAACTTTGCACAAAGAAAAGCCAAAACTTATATTTTACGTTTATTTTTCCGTTTAATTTTGTGTAAAATTTTTTTTAATAATTTAAGAATGCAAATTTACAATACAATACATATATTTTCATTATAGTAAAACGACAATTTACAATATATTCACTTGTTAAATGTTTACAATTAAAATTTTTAAATAATACAAAATTAAATATATTATAAGAGAAAAGCGACAAAATACTCATTTTATATGAATTGTATTATCTCAACTTTATTACAAATCAACTTAAAACTAAAAACATTAAAACGTGAGTAGTAGTAAATTCTAATTAATTTAAAATATTTTTCTTTTTATTTCAAACAACTAAAACTAAATTGTTTATGAGGCGTAGCATACGAAGTTTAAAATATATATAATAATGAAATAAATAAACAGTGACTTTTACATTTTCTTAAACGAAAAAATCTATACAAAATAATTAAATAAAAGCGAGGATTTTTTTGTATTTGTTAATTTGTAAAGTAACAGAAGTTGTAGAGGAGTATGAACAGAGACATTTTTTAAACATGTACAATATACATATAAAACACAAAATTACAAAATTTTACAAGGCAGATTTGCATCATCATTCGATACATGATCTTTTTGACTTTTTAATTTTTTTAACAAAATTTATTTGAGGTCTATATAATTTTTACAGAAAATATTACATGAAAAACTATTAACATGGTTTGTTTTTTTTTTTTCTAATTACAGATTTACACAGAAGTTTACAGAAACGTTACGAATATGCTCCATTAACAAATAAAATGTACAAGTTTTGTTTAGTTCTAAAATTATTTAAAAATATTTCTGTAATGAGATGTTGGGGGGTTGTCCTAAAAAAACTTAGGTTTGGAGGGATAATGAGGGGTTAAAGGGTTTAAAAAAACAAAATGAAAAACTGTACAGGGTTACTTTGAAAAAAATTAAGTAATTGTATTTAGAATTTTTCTTAAAAAAAGGTTCAACAGATTTCAAAAAAAAAAAATTACGACGCTAAGGGCCTTTGTTAACCTTGAAAATTAAAAACAATTTATGTTTGCCGTTAAGGAAATCTGTTGAAACATTTGTTTTTTCTATAATGCTTAGTCACGTATTTGATCTTTTTTTATCTTAAAATGTTAAAGGGGATTTTTTTCTAACTTGTTTCTAGGCTTAAATTTCTATAATGTTTTTAATTGTTTAATAAAGATTTGCTTAATCGCTTATCTTGGTTTGAATTTGTTAAAACAAAATTCAAATTTAAAATGAGTTTTGTTTTTAAAAATTCTAAAAGATTATTTTTAAGAGATTATGATTTTTTATTATATATATTTATAATATTTATATATTTTTTAAAGAGTTATAATAATAATGTGTAATTTATAATTTTGCTTTTCTTTTGTTCTTTAAAATTGAATATGAGTGTTTTATTAAGGTTTGTTTTGTTGTTATGAATATGATGTTTATGAGATTTATATACTAAAATGTAATAAAATGTTTGTTTGTGTATATGTGTTTAAAAACATTTTTATCTAAAACAGCTTTTTTTAAAAAGTATTTTTGAAATAGTTTTGTTCGCTTTAAAATAAAATTACAATGAAAAATGCAAATTAATATCAACAGTAGTATCTCAATAAATTTTAAATTTACTTTATTTCGTGGATAAATTGCAAAAAGCTTTAAATTTCATTTAGTACACTGCTGGATTATTTTTTTGTATTTCACTTTTAACCGTAGCAATGTTTAAATTTTAAAGAATTTTTTTCAAATTTTTAATAAACAGGTATGTTCTGAAAATCACTTTTTGTGAAAGTGATTTGAAATCACAAGAAATTTTAAAGTTTTTATGATTTTAAACCGGTTAAGCTGAATGCCTGCCAATTTAAATTTACTTGGTTATATTTTTAATAGCATTATTTTGAATTTTGCAATAAATTAATTAAATAAATTGCGTAAAATCACAATTATGATTTTAAAATCGCAAGTGATTTGAAACCACGCGATTTTCAGAACATGCCTGAAAATTTACACTTTTAGGAAATGCAATTAAGACAACAATTTGAAACATTAATACTAACGAATAAAAATGTATTTTTGAATTTTAATGTACATATTCTCGAGCATGAACTTAATTGCGTTAAGATAGCGCAAACAAAATTAGTTAAAATTTTCGAATTTTTTATTTTGCAGATATTAAAGGGAAATGTGTTTGCACAGCAATACATTTAACCCAAATATGCAAGTGATTAATATTTTTATATAATAATTTGTAATTTCGGACATTTTTTTGAAAGGAAAGTTTTTTTATTTATCCAATTCTTTAATTTTATATTAAAACTAACAAAAATATTTTAATGCTATTTCTTTTCATACCAAAAAAAAATAAGTTTAGATGATGCGTTTTGGCCTTCACCTGTTGTTCTCGTCGTTGGCATCACACTATTTTTAAAATCAAACACTTGTTTTTTACTTATATTCCGCCATAATTTAATTTATGTTAAAAAAAATTAACACTAAGTTAAAATGACTGTTTTGTTTGTTACGTTCCATTTAATGCTTTTGTTTAAAATCTTATAAATGGTTTGGTTTTTGTTATTTACAAAAAGTTTACATCAGAATCTTTTTAATTTGTTGTTATCAAAACATTACAAAAATTTACACTGCACATTTGGTTTTACTTACACTTATTGTTAGTAGATTTTTTTTTAGTTAAATAGTGACAAACAGAAATTAAATGTACATTTTTAAACTTAAAAATTAAAAACATATTAATTATTATTACATTATTAACAAATTTTACAATCAATCAATTAAATAGTTTTTCGAAAAGCAAACAAAATCTGCTCAAAATCTTAATTAAAAAAGTCTCAAACTTTGTTTTTAGCAAATATTAAATTAAAACGATAGTTTAAATGACATTTAAAACGAAATCTAAAAGTCTGTTTTCTTTACATTAATAAGAATATTTCTTTGGGAAATTTTTAATGAGAGTTTCTTAGTTAAAAACGAAAGTTGTTGCATACATCTAAAAATATATTAAGTTCATTCGTTTACTTTTCCAGTAAAGTCCAGTAACTTAGCAAATACTGAGTAATTTTACCAAATTTCTCTCACTTAAAATTTTTTAAGTAAAAAGTACGCGAACGGAAAATTTTAACAAAAAGTTTACCTACTTAAAACAGCTGATAGATTAAAATATATTGCAATAACTTGATTACTCGAAAAATGCATTAAATTTTTTTAAGCAAAAACAAACTGACTTTTGTGAGTGGGGTTAACTTGGTTTTGGGGTTAAAGTCTATTACGATCACCACCACAAGCAATGAGCTTGCTCCCTATGGCAAAATTTTTTTTTCAGAAATGCTACCTTTACTTTTAGCACACGAATATATGGACACCCAGCCAGACAGATATGCTTAAATTGCCTAAGGAAGTGATTATGAGTCTGTCGGTATAATTTAAGTTGAGTCTCAGACTGTTCTTTTGTACGTTACCTGGAGCAATACATACTGCTAGGGAAAGACTTAGCGTTAGTAAAAAAAACACGAATATTTAATTTTGGGTAATAAGTGACTGCACCGAGTACCCAAGTAAAAAGTAAATATTAAGAAGAAAAAGCCGCAAAAAAATTGATTTGGATATTCTAAAATGTGTTCGAAACTAAACATCCGTATAGGTCGGGACCGTGTCATGGAAGTAGCTTTTAACAGAATTGCGTAATACTCTTTCCTTTCTTAAACACAAGTTAAGGTGAAAAAATCCTGGCTTTTTCTAACATATAAAACAAACTCATATCTTCTTCATCTTCGCTTTCATATGACGATTCTAATAGATACAATACAATTGCAAAACATAGCCATGTCTGGTTACATTTACTCTTTCCCCTAAACTTAAAGTACTAGCTATATTTCTTAGTTGTTCCATTGTTTCGCCTGTGAACATTAAATTACTTTTTATACCATTTTAATTTTTCTCGTTATTCAATTTGTTAGCTGTTTGTTATTTCATTTTTTTGTTTACATCAGAAAACATATGTTTTGTTTTACTAGTAATTTTTACTAGTAAAATTTTCTCTAGTAAAAATTTTTATTTACTCAGTAAGACAACTGTCACTTTGCGCTCTCAATTTGTGTTCTCATTTACTGGATTTTGTGTAAACGAACGCAATCCAGTAAAAATATTCAAAAATTTTTAAAAACTTTGAGTAAACGAATGAACTTATTTATAAATAAAATACTTAAACGCAATTATAAGCGAATCATTTTAAGGTATTTTTTTTAATCTCGAAAAATAATTTGTCATTTTGCTGAAAGCTTTTTTAGTTTAATAAATAAAAATTAAAATAACTCTTTCAAACATGCTTTCTCAATTCTTGGTTTGTTTGCAATTAAGTCTTAAAATATATAAATAAAATAATAAAAATATTTATAATAATAAAACTAATATCTAATAATATTTAAAAAAAAACTATCACTAAACTTAAACAAATTGTGTGTGTTCTCTTGTGTTACTTTCCTACTTTTTCTTCGTTTCACCAAAAATTGTTCTTATTTTTTTTAATCAATAGTGTCAATAAAAATAAGAACAAATTATACTAAATGTTTGCTGAGTCTCTTCCTATCTTGTGGGTTTTCTTTGTAAATAAAATTATTTCCAAAAGCTTTGGCTTTTCTGAGTTTTCTTGTTTAAATTTTTCTCATAGTACAAAGTTTTAAAAGATATTTTAAAAATGTTTGTTCTTATTTGTTTTGTTATTATAAGTTATTATAAGTATTCTTATTTTGATTTTTTTCTTTATTATTACTTTAATGTCTGTTTGTTGTGTTTGTTTGTTAAAAAATGTTCGTCTTGCCTTAAAGTCTAAATTTAGTTTTTTTTTTAAGTCTTAAAAGATATAAAAGTTAAAAATTTTCTGTTATTATTGGGTGTTTGTTTACAAAATCCCATTGGTGGTGGGTGGACCAATGGGTCCTAAATTTGTACTAGTCACTATTGTTGATACCGGATTGCTTACTGCAACACTTGTATCCATGGGTGAACTAACACTAATACCATTTTCGAGAATTTGTTGTTGGTTGACAGCAGTGGTAACTGCTGTAGCTGCAGCAGTATTCGAAACTGTTGTCATAGCCGACGAAACGGTTGTTATGGTTGTAGCTGTTATGCCGGCTGTGGTATTGGTGGCCGACGATACAATTCCTCCTACTCCCACACCCACCACACCGGGTACGCTGTTGGTTACAGTTGTAATGGGATTAGAGGTTTTCATGAAATATTTCTCCAATTTGGCATTTATATGTTTGCCGTAGGTGTATTTGCGTAGCGCCGCCATATGGGGGCGTATTTTGTTCATAAGTTTCTTAAGCTGTGTCGGCTCAGAAACATCAATCATTTTCTGCACTACATAGTTGGCATATTGATCTTTCATCATAACGTGTAAGGCACTGCATAAATAATATAAATAAAAGTTAAAAAAATATAGGTCAATTGTCTTAAAATCACACTCACTTATCATTGAATGTACAGACTTCATCAATGAGAGCTGTGCGCTCAGATCGTGTAGCATGTGTAACACATTTCTCAACAACATTGGAAGCGAATTTATGTTGTGACAAAACTAATACTTTTCCTCGTACGCCATTAATTAAAATTGATTTATCCTCAGGTTTGCCATGTTCTACAAAAGAAAAATATTTTTTTTTAATAAAGTTATTTTCCATACAAATATGACACTAAAGCTTACCCAATACATGTTGTATAACATAGTTGCCATACTGATCCTGAATCAATTGTTCTGTGTGTTCATGCAATTCATCCAATATGGGTTGTGTCTGCTCAGCAGTACAATGCTCCAAAATGCGTTGTATAACACGACATCCGTAAGGGTGTGTGCTCAACGAATACACTTGATTCTTGAAGGCATTAATGACAAACTGTAATGCTGAAGGAGTAACACATTCAATACACTTCTGTACAACATGATTGCCATTCTGATCCTTGACACACTTTAAAACATTGCCATCTAATTCAAGTACAATTTCCTGTTGCTGTTCGCTTGTAATACTCTCCAAAGCTTTCTGTATAACTCGACAACCGTACATTTGTAGGGCAAGTTCCAATACATGCCCCTTGACTTGCATGCCCAAAGTGTTTTTCTGTTCAGGAGAACCGAATTCAAAGAACTTTTGTATGACATAATTACCAAAGACATCGGTCATGAGACTGAAGGCAGAACCTAAAATTTCACTAAAGACCAATTGCTTTTCAGCCGCCGTAGCACGTTCGAGTTTTTGTTGTATGAAACGTGAACCATGTTGATCTTGCGAAAATTCTACAATGTGATTGGCCAAATCGCGCAACTGCAAATTCGGATAACGTTGATTGCGGAAATCTTCTAAAAGGCGCGAACGTCCAGGTTGGGGAGCACCACCAGCAGCGGCGGCGGCTGCTGCAGCTGCTGCTGCTGCTGCGGTTGCCGCATTCATACCTCCTATACCAGCAGCTACTGTTTGTCTTGTAGCAGCCGCAGCGGCGGCGGCAGCTGCTGCTGCAGCAGCACCTGGTATAGCCAAGTGTTTAGAGAATAATGAACTATTTGAGCCAAACATATTGTTGGCAGCTGCTGCTACAGCCGCTGCTTGGGCAGCAGCCGCAGCAGGGGCCAAACCCACAGCCATCTGTTGACGATATTTAGTTTCAGCTCCTGGAGCACGATTGTTCATTAGGCACGATTGTGGTGGAGGAGGTGGTGTAATGGCAGCTCCTATAGGACTGGCTGAAGCCGTCGCTCCTAAAGCACCATATGTATTGGTCATGGCACCCGGCCATTTGCCACGAGCCGCGGCCGCAGCTGCTGCAGCGGCGGCTGCTTGTGCAACTGTGGTCGAAACTGCATTTGCTGCAGCCGCATTACTGTTGGCGTAATCCATCGCTGACGGACTAAAGGCAGAAGTGGTGCGGTCAAACGAATCTCGTCTACCGCTCAATGAGGATGTATTCAAAGCAAGACCTATCAGGTAAAGAAAAAAAATATAAAGTTATTTAAATGTAATAATAAATAATGGTAATTATATATTTTTTTATTACATTTCTTTAAATAATATCACAATACCTAAAGGCCGCTAACATGAAAACTTTAAAAGAACTTTTGCTTAAAAAAAAACTTTATGTACATGTTGTCCCCGTTTTAAAAGTAAAATTAATTACAATTCAGTTTCCGAAATTTCTTACAGAAAACTCTAATTAAAAATTAGACATTTTCAAATTGTACTTGATATGAAAAACTCTGAAAGGCAATTAGAAAATTCTGAAACTGAGTAAGAAATTTCTGAGATTGAAAAGGAACATTTTGACATAAAAATGGAAAATTTTTAAATATAAATAGAAAATTCTGAAATACGAAAAGAAAAGTCTGAAATACAATTTAAAAGCTCGGAAACTGCCTTAGAGATTTCTGAAATTGAATAACTTCTGGAGTTAAAAAACAAACTAAATTACGGCTTCCGATTCGAATCGAAATTAAAAAATTTAGCAAAACAGTTCTCAAATGATAAGTTGGTGACACTCAGCATATAATTTTTTAATATAAAAAGAAAAATGTTGAGCATACATTTAGCAGTTCAAAAAAAATTTTTTAAGTTGATTAAGTAAAAATTCGTTTCTGTAAAAAAATAAATATCCTTTTTATAAAAAATTCTTTATCAGCCAAAAATACAGGCAAAAACATACAGACAGTTGTAAATTTCAAAGAGCGTACAAGCAAAAGCCAAACAAAGTTTAAATTGCATTTGTGTCTTCTGGGTTTAAATGTGCACCAACACTAATGCAAGCAAACTGGTACACACCCCCACACAAGCTAATAGATAATTCCATTGTCACACAAAAGAAAGATACAGATTTAACCGAAAAACAAATATAGGTAAAGTAGTAGTAGTGGTAGTAGTAGCTGTGGTAATGGTAAGACGAACAGGATAAATTCAATGCACCTGTGAACGATCACGTTTAAGAAATTTTATTTCTATAAAAAAAGATTTAAAAACATGGAAATAAGCAACAAACAAACAATGAACATACGTATAACATCTCGCACTGAAAAAAATCCTCTATACACACCCACACACACACATATATAACCAAATACACATATACACACATTCCCGCTAAACAATTGGAAGTTAATTTTTGGATTAAATTATCTAATAAGTCACTACTTTTGCTCTGCCGGCTGATAGTCCACATTTTACAAAAACAATTTGAGCTTCTTCATGTTAAAATTTATTATAAATTTTAAAGGTAAAAAAGTTTCTAATATGTTAATAATTTAGTATATTAAAAATTAAAAAGCGATACTGTAAAAAATAAAACAAACTAAGTTCTTCCCAGCAGTTTGTCGCTTTAAAATTCTGAAAGCGAGAATTTATTTATTTCTTATTTTTTCTTTTTTAATTAATATTAAATTTAAACTTTACCTTAGTTTCTTATTTTACTTTCTTTTTACTCTGTTTTACAATTGGCTGATTTCTTGTATGTATAACAAGAATATTATTTCAAGACAATGTACAATATACTTAGTGCTGTAAAACGATAAAAAATGTAAGGGGTTGTAATAAAGCGTACTAAGTAGTATTAAAATTGTCGGTAACAATTCTCCCCCCAGTAAGATGAGTCATGGGTGAGTCTTACTCCAGTCTATTGCCGACATCCAGGACCGCCAACTTAACTGCAGGTCGTTCTATAGTGCCACCAATTGTTTTTACCTTAGCTCTTCGTACTTGACCATCCTTGGACTTGGTAACTTCTACAACTTTTCCTCGTTGCCAGGTATTTCTACCGGCATTTTCGTCTACCACAAGCACGATATCATTAACTTCAATTGCTTTAGATTGCTGGGTCCACTTTCCTCGGCGGGTCAAGGTTGGCAACATCTCCTTTACAAAACGTCGCCAAAACATATTAGCAAACATCTCACTCTGTCGCAGGCACATCTTATGGTCAATATCAGCGGATGAACAAAATGGCTTCGTACCATTTGAGCTACCAAGAAGAAAGTGATTTGGGGTGATAGCCTCTTGGTCCTCAGTTTCCAGCGATACATATGTAAGAGGTCTGGAATTAACAATTAATTCCACCTCCATTAAGGCGCTTCTTAAACTCTCGTCAGTGAACTTTTGGTTGGGCGATATTTTGTATAAAATAGTTTTGATAGATCGCACTAACCTCTCCCAAGCTCCCCCCATATGAGGAGCGGCTGGTGGATTAAATTTCCATGATATACCCTTATATGCCATCTCTGTTTGTACTTTTTCGAACTCCATATTTTTTAACTCATCTTTAAGAAAGCGATCAGCCCCTCGAAAATTTGTGCCATTATCGCTGTAAATTTCAGCTGGTGTGCCACGCCTTGCTACAAAGTTTCTTAGGGCCATTAAAAATGAGTCTGTTGATAGTGTATGTGCTATCTCAATATGGATGGCTCTTATTGTGAGACATGTAAATATTACTCCCCATCGTTTTAATGACTTCCTGCCAAAGGTTACTGTCATTGGACCAAAATAGTCGACTCCAACAAACGTAAAGGGTCGTTTAAAGGCTTCCAGACGTGCTGGTGGCAGTAAAGCCATCTGAGGTGGTATAGGGTTTGCGGTATCAATTTTGCATTGCTGGCAACTTCTGCGAACTGATTTATATACTGCTCTTAACTTTATTATTAAATAATATTGACGAATTTCATTAAGCACCGTCTCATGATTCAAATGATGGTAGGCTCGATGGTAGTCCATGATAATGAGTCTTGTGGCGTAGTGTTTACCGGACAATATTATTAAATCTCTTTGAGGACCGCAAGATGCAGCTGCATACTGCGCCCTATTTTTAACTCTGATTATGCCATCATTATCCATGTAAACATTAAGCTTGTTAAGAGCACCACCTTTAATATTGGGTCTACCGCTTTGAATTGCAGCATATTCATCCGCAAAACTTGTCATCTGTGTCATCCTTAATATAACATTTTTTGCCTTAACCAGGTGCCCTGAATTTAGTTTTTTAACTAATTCTTGTTGCTTAAATTTTTGGATTCTTCTCTCAATATACATTACCCAATTTGCTACAGCTCGTTTAAGTCGGTACCAACTAGAAAAATATTCAAAATTAATTGAAATCATTATTGACTTACGTAAGTGTATGTTTAGATAACAAGGACGAATTTCTGCCATTTCGACATTGGGTTCGACGACCACGGGGTTATTTGGCCAAAGATTTTCAGGTAGTTTTAGCCAAGATGGGCCTTCAAACCACTCCTGGTAGTTATCTGTAGCTGGTCTAAACTTTGTTGCAAAGTCGGCTACATTCATTGCGCTTGGAACCCACCGCCATTCGGTAACATTCGTGATTTTTAAAATTTCAGCAACTCGAAACATTACAAACTGTTTGTATTTTCTAGGGTCTCCAGTTAACCATGTCAAAACAGTTCTCGAATCGGTCCACATTATTTTTCGCTGCAATTTTATATCGTGAAAAGTAATTGTTTTCATAAGCCTGGCACCAATAGTTGCTGCTTGTAATTCGAGCCGCGGAATGGAAAGGGGTCGAAGCGGGGCTACCTTTGATTTCGCCGCGATGAGTCTTATTTCCACCTTTTCACCAATCGTAAATCGAAAATATGAGACGGCTGCATAGGCGTCCTCACTTGCATCGACAAATGTGTGCAGTTCCACAGAATATTCAGTTTGTTGTAGTGCGAGTGAATAACAGCGTGGTATGGATATCTTGGTTATTGTTGGCAAAAATGTGCACCAATTTTTCCACTTGTTAAAAAGGCCATCATTAATAGGCTGGTCCCAGTCTATACCGCTTCGCCAAATTTCCTGAAGAATTGATTTTAAATATGACATAAAGCACGCCACAAATCCTAGAGGGTCGAAAACGGACATTAAGACTTGTAAAATCTCTCGCTTTGTAGGCACTAAGCCCTCAGATAGAATTGGTCGTCGAAGCCGCACAAATTTTAAATTCATTTTAAACATATCGCTTTTGGGGTCCCAGTAAAGCCCGAGAATTTTTTCATATTGAATTATGTTTTCACTATTTTCAAAGGCTTTCTGATTTGGGTCTTTTGTTTCTCCTAGCGCTTTCAGGACTTCTATAGAGTTCGATGACCAGTTACGCATAATAAAACCTCCCTTGGCATGGACTTCTCGTACGTTTAATGCCAACTCAATTGCGTCTTCGATTGTTCTAGTAGAGTCAATAAAATCATCCACATAATGCTGTTTTGTAATTGCCTCAATTGCCTGATCGTTACCAAACTGTTTAGCGTTTTTGTCTCGCACAAAATGTGCAATAAAAGGCGAACACGATGCCCCAAAGGTAAGCACATTAAGTTGATACACTAAAAGAGAATTGTTTTCGTCCCACCACAAAAAACGCTGCGCACTAGCATCTTCTTTACGAACACATATGCGGTGAAACATTTCGGCTATATCACCGCACACCGCTATAGCCCCCATCCTAAATTTAAATAAAATATTAATAAGAGGTATCAGCAAGTCAGGGCCTTTTAATAAAAAGTCGTTTAGAGCGCAACCGTCAGACTTAGCTGCAGCATCCCACACGAGTCGTATTTTATTTGGTTTATGTGGATTTTTTACAATAAAAGTGGGTAAATACCATGTTTTGGTTTTATTTTGCTGTAGTGTTTTTATTGGCAATCTTTCAGCATAACCTTTATCCTCTAAATTACGGATTTGCTGTTTTAAAATTTCGGCCAGGTAAGGGTCTTTTTCAGCTTTATGTTTAATACACTTCAAACGTTTCATTGCAGTTGGCAAACTATCTGGCAACTCTGTTGTGTTACTTTTCCATAAGAGTCCAACCTCATATCGCCCGGCTTTAAGTGTACAGGTGTCGCTTAGAATTTGCATAGCTTGCTCGTCGTCTTTCGACATAGGAGCTGATTGCGCACCACTTGTACCAACACCTTCATCAGCAAAAAATTGCTTTACAAGGTCATGAACTTCGTCGCAGTTGCATTTGTGAAAATTTAGTTTTCCAACGGATTTAGAGCCACCACCAAAAAGTGTCCACCCCAATCTTGTTTTCGATGCTACAGGTTGGTGCCATCCTCCTTCACGCACCTTAAGGGATGAAATTAAATTGGGGTTATTTACACCAATTATCATTGATGGCGCTACGTTTCTATAACCATCAAGGGGTATGTCCTTTAGGTATGTATATTTGGTTTTGACACCTTCAACGTTCATTGTTTCTTTTGAAAGATTTAATTTTTTGACGGTATATACGTTGTTAATCGGAAAAATTTTAGAATTGGGTCTGGCTGAAGATATTTTTAAATCCAGTTTTTTAGAGTTGTTTTCATAGCGTGTCACGTCGCCAGTCCACCGGATACAAAGAGGGTCATTAATGCCCTTAACACCTAATAAATTGGCTATCTCCTCTTCCAGAAGCGTTAACGTCGAACCATCGTCCATCAGAGCGTATATTTGTATAGACTTTTCACCACCATATAGCGTTACTGGCAACACCCGATAAAATGACTCACCTTCACTAGAAGACCTGTGATTATTTACTATACCACCTGCTGGCGGCTCTTCATTATGCAATAATTGATTGTGCCAAACAGAACAACCATTTACCCCACATTGTTTTTGAAACCAACACTTACGCCTGTGTTTTCCAAGGCAGACGCGGCATAAATTGTTTGATTTGACAGTGTCCCACCGTTCTGTTACAGATAGCTCCTTAAATTGTTCGCACTGTGCCAGCTTATGTGGGTCTTTACAAATTATGCACTGTGGCTGTAGACTCTGTGGCGTATGTGTGTTTAGACGTCCCTCTTTATTTGCTGGCTTTTTGTTGTTGGTGTCGAATACAGGTGCTGTGACTTTGCAAGTGGCTTCTGCGATCATATACAACCAGTCTGAAAAATGTAACAAGTTTGGACGTTGAATATTTTTAGAATGTAAAGCCCACTGTAAAACTGTGTCCACCGGTAGCTTGTCTACCAGCTCCTGTAAAAGAGTAGGATTAATTAAATATTCCTCTAAATGAGAAACACGAATAGTGGCACAAAGATTTTTAACTGCAAACGAAAATTCTATTAGGGTCTCTAGTTTGCCCCGCTGAACTGTATACATGCGCACTTCATCTACCAAGTTTTTTATTATGCACTCGGGCCTGCCGTAGTACATTTTTAGCGTTCTTATTATATCTGGAACCATATCCGGGAGCATCAAACAATTTCTTACCGCATCCCGGGCTTTACCACGCAAGCTATTTTGTAGTCTGATGAGGTTCTCTTCATTTGTATACCCGGCAGCTTGAGTGCTGTGCTCATAGGCGCTTATAAATATTGGCCACTCTTTCGGATCTCCATTGAAGGACGGTAAATCTTTGCAAATATATTGACGTGCCATTAATTGGGTTGCAGTTGTATTTAAAAAACTACTTTCAACATTATTTTTATTATTTCTTGTATTATTTTTAACGTGAGGGTTGTTTTCGTTGTTGTTTACATTTAAGTCAAATATATGTTGACAGCCTGTAACATCTCTGCTTTGTTGAGTGGTGTCATAATTTGATGTTGAGCTGGCAACTATTGTGCTGTATGGTAATGTGGTTTGTGACTGTGCTAAGCTGTGATCATTGCTTAGATGTACCCCTCGCCGCAAGATGGCGTCGTTCATTGGTGACGGAGTATTTGTTTGCATTGCATTGATGCTTGCATTTTGTTGACAACTTTGTACACACGATGGGCTATCCACCGTAGCATTTGTGTTGCTACTACCCACTGGCCGTACAATGTCAATCTCTTGGCATTCGTCAGCTTCTTGGCGCAGTAATTGGTACTTACGCCTTAAAAACTCCTGTTTTAGCAACATCTCCTCCTCTAGCTGCTGCAGCTCTAGCTGCTTTTTTGCACTAATAGCTGACCGGACGGCTTGTATGTGGTTTATTGGTCGACTGATTGATATTGGTGCATGTGGCATTGGTGCCTCAATAACCTCAACATTGGAATCGCTTCCGACTTCCTTTGTTTTGAGAAGATGTTGGTCTTCTTGTTGCTTTGTGGCAGCAATACAATTTGAACATCTCCATGCAAACATGTCAATATTGTCGTCAATACCGCAACAGCTGTTATGGAAACAATGAAGGCATCTTGAACAGGTTATCATGTTTCTATCATCCGGGTCATTGCATAGGGTGCATTTGGCTGCAAGGGTGATATTTTCCTCCGTCATATTCTTTGCCATTGTATTGTATGTATAAGAATTTTAAAGAATTGTAAAAAATAAAACAAACTAAGTTCTTCCCAGCAGTTTGTCGCTTTAAAATTCTGAAAGCGAGAATTTATTTATTTCTTATTTTTTCTTTTTTAATTAATATTAAATTTAAACTTTACCTTAGTTTCTTATTTTACTTTCTTTTTACTCTGTTTTACAATTGGCTGATTTCTTGTATGTATAACAAGAATATTATTTCAAGACAATGTACAATATACTTAGTGCTGTAAAACGATAAAAAATGTAAGGGGTTGTAATAAAGCGTACTAAGTAGTATTAAAATTGTCGGTAACAGATACATTTTTTGATGCAAAAGTAGATAAAGTCTAGTTACGTTGTAGAAATTTTGAAAACACAAATTAAAATTTTTTCGAATTACTGCCCTTAGGAAGTGACAAAATACTCGTAGTCTCATATAGTAAGTATAATAGTTGTGGAAAGTTTTTTTCCCGAAAGGGGACACTTTTTAGATAAGAAAATGATATATTCGATGAATTAAAACTTGTTTTAGTATTAAAAAAGTGTCGTTTTGAATATAAATTGTTTGGAGGGTTAAAACTCTTACTCTAAATATTGCTGAAGCACAAACATTTATGGCGCGTTTACATATGCAAGTACATACTTTTATAAAAATTTTACACACGTATTATCATGTATGCTAAAAGTTTGATTGTATTAGTAAAAAAATTAGACAAAATGTGAATGTATTGAGGTTTTTAGTACTGTTACTGCCCTTTGTAAGCCACAGGTTAACCATAAACTACAAGAACCAGAGACAACTTTAATGCAGTCGTAATGTGGCTACATTAAGTTTGGCCTATAGAAGAAGCCAATGTTGAAAATGAAAATTGGCAGTGGAAATACGAGTACATTTAAGTAGCATTAGCGAACAATTTGTTTAACAACCACGTATTATAATCAAAGAAAAGTAAAATTTAATGTTTCTTTTATTTCTTCATGAACTGAGCACATTAAATATTCTAACAATGTAATTTGAACACAGCAGCAACAAATTTAGATGCAGACGTATTTACAAACATATGTGGGAAATACAATGGTAAATAAATTTTTTTCGTGGTATTTTTTTACTTGCAAAAAAAAAGAGATTAAAATCTGGTTGACAGGAAGTAAAGAAAAAGCAGTTTAGTAGCCAAAATATAAAAAAAACTATATAAAGTGATATCCTACAAAATTGACACAAGGTTAAGTAAAACAAGAGCTCAAATAAGGGGTGGATAAGAAATGAAACAAATATTGTTAAAAACTTAATTACAAAATTGAAAAAAAATTAAAAAATAAAAATGTATTCTGTTGAGATTTTAGAAAATCGGAGATAATAAATTTGGTTTAAAACTGGCAGAAGGATTTAGAGAGTTGAATAATTAAAAGTTTAAATTTAAAACAGAGTTGAAAACTCTTTACTCTGATCCTTTATTTGTAAGTTTGAATGGCGTAAAAAAGCCACTTTCTTTGAAGTTCTTGAAGGTTAAATTAAAGATGAGCATGCTATGTAATTATCTCCATGATTTTTCATTTGCTTCTAGACAAGATAAGTAGAAAAGCAAATAAGGTCATATGCCTTATTTTACGAAAAGTTTAATTACAAAAGCAGCCTTTCTTTCTATTAATATTGAGACATTTTTGTTGCAGAAATTTTAAATTTTATATAAGATTAGCAATTTACTCGCTACTTTGTAAGCGCATTTTAAAACGTTAACTTAAGAGAAGTACTAAATGCAAAAGTGTACTATGGGCATTAAAAAAGTAAAACTACCGTGATTTTGTTATAGGATCTTAATTCAGAATCTCTAATTTTTTATTTTTAACATATTTAAAAATGTAGGAAAATTATGAAAAGGTACTCTTTACCTTATTCATATTTCTTGAATAAAAGTCTGAAAATAATGCAAACATTTTATAGAAATGAAAGAAGTACTTTTTGTTCAATTACTTGACTTCTGACCTCAATGTGGATCTAGAGATTTTTATTTGATATTTCTAATATTAAAATCTCAAAAACATGCAAAAAAAAGAATAAAAATGTACTTTGCTGACTTCCGACCTCAATCTGGGTTTATAGCGTTCAATTTAACATTTATATAGTCATTGTCTAAATACATATATGCAAAAATGTCCCAAAAATTTGAAAAACGTACTTTTTGATCTTCTTATTGCCATTTGACCTTAATCTAGATCAATAATCTTTGGTTATTTAAAAATACAATATGTATCAATAGGTACTTAATTGATTTTTGACTTCAGTTTGGGTAAATAGTCATTAATTTATTATTTATAGACTTGTAAACCTAAAATATTCCAAAAGTACGTTTTGGCCACCTAATTGACTAATCTGGATCAAGAGTAGTTACTATTTATTATGTTTGTAGATCCATAATCAAAGGAAATTAAAAAGATCGAAAAATGTGAGAGATTAACTTTTTGTCAACTTATTAAAAATTTGGCCTTAGCCGGCGTCCACAGCTTTTTCGTTAATTTTTTTATATTCAAAGTCTCAAAAACGCAGAAAGTACAATTATAAAATTTTAACCCTTTTTTCTACGGCTTAGTCCCTGAATCAGTCTCGCATTATTTTAAGACCTGTCGAACGCAATATTAATTATGTTTTTATCTATGTATATTGGCTTAAGAGTTAACAAAGAGTATAAAAAAGCAACAATACAAATGTTTGCTTTTTAACAATACATAATTTGTATTTTTTCTTATCTTTGTGATCCAGAATTTAAAAAAGTACCTTTAACATATTTATAAGTTTTAAAGACAGAAGTTTATTGCAAGCAGCATTCAATTTTCAACAAAAACTTTTTACAATTTATAAAATATCTAAAAAAAACGTAGTTTAAAGCATACTTTTGGGCGACTGTTTTCTTTTACAAATCTAACCAAATTAAATAAAAAGTTTTTAGAAAGTGAATTATTCTGAGCACTCTGCAATATTCGAAAGCAACAAATGTATTTGAACTACAACAGTAATTGTATCAGTGTCTAACTCCATGTAATACTCAAATGGCCAAAATATAAAGCAATAACCATCAAACTTCATGCATCCAAACAAAATGTGTTTTCCTTGATTATGCTAGTATAAATCTAAGCATTAGGTTAGCAGCAGGTGGGTTTTTAAACAAACAAAACCTGGGGAAAAATGCAACACAAACACACACCACTATACAAATAATTATGTATGAGTACAAAACAAACAATAATTCTGCCAAAAGGGATTTGTACTAAGTGACTAGACGTCTAAAAAATATATATGAAGTTGCATTCAAACCAAAATATAAAAAGTTTTAAAAGGCAGAGTGTGGTACGAATGATGAAAAGTATACAAGGGCTACAAGTTTAAAGAGAGAAAAATGGAATGAACCTAATGCAGACATAAACAACACAACAAAAAAAAACTTTAAACAATGATTTCAACCTGGTTACATTTGAGAACATACACTTAATAAAAACATAGACAAAAAAATGCATAAATTTATAAATGTTAAGAGGTATGTATATGCCAGTGAACCCCCTGGGGAGATTGTAGGCAATCAAGTAAATATGCATATGAATATATAGCACTTCTTTATCCTAAACTTAAGACCAATATAAAAAAACAATTTTACCTAAACCCAGGTGCAATCTCTAGTTCTTTCTCCCCCGTACTAATGCACTTAAGTTATTTATGTTTTATTGTGATTATAAAAGAGATTAAATGCAATACAATAGAACATAACAGTTAACATCAGTCAAGCAGTAAGAGAGAGAAACCAAAGGAGTAAAAGCGTTTGAAAAGATTTTGAAAAAGTAGCGCAAAAGGAAAAATTATCTGGATTTCTATTAAAAAAATTTTTTTTTCTTCTTTAACAAAAGCAATGTTATTCTTACAAAAGCAATGTTATTCTTGCCATGTGTATCATAATTTAAATAAAATCATTTACCAATCGTGCAAGAAAACATAGGCACAAAAGAATGAAAGAGTGAATTAAAAAGATTCGAGTTTAATCGGTCGAAACAAAATCTTTTGTAACAAATTCTAAAGAATTATTTTAGGATAAATAAGTTTTCTTTGCAGAAAACGCACACATTTTATTATTAAAAAAATACGCACATTTTCCCAACAAGTAAACTAATTTCATATATTAAATTTTCGGTTAAAAACGACTATAGAAATTTCTTAAGCCTTGCTTATTGAAATGTTAATTACATTTATGTTTTTAAAACTAAAAGATTACCTCTTTTTATGTAGAAGACCAATAAAAAGTTGTTTAATACACAGATACATACACCTAAATAGCAACAAATCCTGATAAATCATAAAATTTTACCTAAAACTACGAATAAAGTAAAATTCATCTATTATTTTGTTTTAATAATCAAATTTATACTCAAATTACACAATTAAATAATCTAACTTAATGGTAAAAATTTCTATATACGAACTTACTTTATCCTGACTAAAGTGGCTTTTACACGGGATGTGTTGTACACATGATTTATCAAACGTGCAATCCATTTGTAAATGCATATGCCTGTCAAAATAAATATTTTGAAATTTTAGCTTTCACACAAACATATGTAAATACGTCTGCCATCATAACCTCTTAATTAAAATGGAAAACGTTCTCGTTATTCTTTTTTTTTCTAAAAACTGCTTAGGTCAAATGCTTTGCCATATGAAAATAGAAAGCACTTTAATTAAAAATTTGTCATATGATTTTTCTATATGTATTTCACCCAAGCAATGCTTTCACATCTTCACACGACATGTATCAATATTGCAGTTGAAAGTAAATAAGTCATACGTAAAATACATCATGTCTTAAGGACTTTCATTAACTGAAAACACAATAAAATTAGTTTTGTAAAACAAGATATAATTACAATTATTATTACTTGCAAACTTAAATTGCTTTTGTGTGGTGTGTATGTGTTTTAGACTGTGTAAATTTCATTTTACAACTTGTCATGAAGATAAATATCGTCGGTTAACTGTTGGTTTAACACGGTAACAAAATTTTTGAACAAAAATAATTTAGCAAAAAACTGTTAAAAAAACGTATGATTTTTTTAATAAAATCTTAAGAAGCGCAATTATTTTAATATAAAAAATATTTTTTTAACATACTTGACCAAGATAATGATAAAAACTAGTATTTACTTGCCAATAAACGTAACGTTATAATAAAAAAAAAACATGTTTTAATAATACTTTAAACTGTCCTGAGATACGGACACAGATGAGAACACTTATTTGTATACATACATAAATACATTTATACAAATATACATTAAAAAAAATCATATTGGAGTTTATAAATAAAATTTAGCAGATTAAGTTAATATTGTACTGAAAATAAATTTGAAAAGAAATTTTCTTTTGGGAAGATTAAAAACAAAATTTTGTAGGAAAATTGTTGTTCAAATATGATTTCTGCACTAATATAAAATTTCGATAGCATTATCTATTCGCAATTAGTGCGGCTAGTGTAGTTTTCGCGGGCAGTGCTTATTAGGACCTAAAGTATATTATGGACCGGTCACAAGAAACTTTAGTATATTATTATTTGATCTAAGGTTTTTATAAAATTTTTGTAGAAAAGGAAATATTTCTGTGGACTTTTGACAAAACCACTTATTTAAAAAAAGTGAATTTTTCAGGAGAGCAAAAAAACTACTTAAACATCGCAAGAAACATCGTGATTATTATCTAAAAAGTTTTAAAACCTAAAATTATAAAGTAAGTTAGTTGAATTATTTTCCAATATTGAATTTTCGCATGTACTTGCGATGTTAAAGTAGTTTTTTTGCTCTCCTGTAAAATTCACTTTTTTCAAATAAGTGGTTTTGTCAAAAGTCCACAGATTTAAAGCAGCTTAAGTCGATAAGGCTTTTTTCAAAAGGACAATTTCAGTTAAGGATATGTGAAAAATTGGATCGATCACTACCAGGCTCAGCCCTTTACCACAACAAACTTATCTGTAACGAAGTGCGACACTCAGCTGGTAGTGCGGACATACCTCTTTAAAACGACATAGAAAGTGTCTGTAAACAAGGTACACTAATACAGTAGTAGTATCAATTATATAGCCCCCCGCATTTCCCTTTTGTGTTTAAAAAAGTGCTGGTAAAATAATAGAAAAATATTAATAAATATGACATTTTTACAAATTTTTAAAACAAATTCATAATCAGCTGTGCCCTCAAGGCTACCTGTATTAATGCACCATGGTTCTAAATCAATAGTCTAAATAAAAACTGTTATTTTTTTGGCGTAATCACCCTTCCACGTATGTTTTGAGGCTACAATTACATATATACATACTCAAACCTGTCGAACATTTTATACCGTTACAGATTTACTTAAGTTCAGTACTATACATTTTACAGCCGTATTCATAATGAAAACTTGTGCACTGCATACCCAGCAAAAAAAAAGTGAAAGTTGTTCTAAAATCACAGCATTTTCATTAAATACTAAGTATCTCTAAGTCCTGAATTTTATATTCCGAAACAGTTATTTTTAGGATTGCTTTTAGAATGCCTTTATTTGTATTATGGGTTCAATGATTTGGATCTAATTTTTCATTATTAACTAAAAAAAGCTGTTAAATAGTATTAACTTATTTCACCTATCAAAAAGCTATGCTAAATTTCAAATTTTCATCAAATACCAAGGGGCTTATCAAAAGTGCATACTGTTCAGTTCTTTTGACCACATACCTCCTATGACAAGAACGTGTTAAATTCATTGATGTTTCCCTAAAAGTAGAACTACTTCGGGTTTACTTTCATCAATGAATTTACTTATGATTCTAGATGCTCTTTTTTTTGCTAGGTATCTATTGGGTTATTAATAAACTTTTTAAATCAAAGAATAGGCTCTGCATAAGTAGTGTATAACTAGTAATTTTCATATGTCTGTCAAAAATTACTTTTTTTAGATAAATAGTAATTGTCTTAGACATTGGAGATAAAAGTATTATTAATAAGCTTCTACAAAACCAGTACATAAGCCTAATATGAATTTTAGTTGTTTTGAGTGTACATATGTATATACAAACATATTTGTACTTACATACATACATATGTATGTGCATTTGATAAAAACAACGAATATTCCAATAGAGATTTAAGCCCTTTCCATATTTGAATATAGTATGTATGTATGCAAAATATGTACGTAATTTAAGGAATATATTACAGGTTGAGTTGACGATACAATATGTTCAATTCTAAATAACACAGAATAATGATAATAAAGTAGTTGCTATTAAGAGAAGACAAAGAGGCAGAAAAGTTATTCAATACTTAATTGTAGATATTACAGCCTTTTTTTACTGTATCGGGAAGTATAAATTTTTAATAAAAAGTCTTCGATGTGATGGAAAAGAAACTGCTACTTTTTTACATTTTTTTAAACTTTAACTATTCTATGCTTTGAGTGTTAGTTGGTGCTAAACCAGAATCAAAATAATGTAACCAGTTCTTAAAATTCCAGTTAGGTTTAAACCGAACATCGTGAAAAAGGCCATAAACTTAAAAATAGATTCGATTATGCTTCTCTAAGTCACCTAAACCTCTTTTAATAAAAATTAAAAAAAGTTCAACATTGACACGGAAAAGAACCTGCTGTTCATAAGTTAAGGCCGGTACATACATAAGTAAGTTCTTAGAAATTTTAGTTCTTGAAGTGTATAAGATAAACCGTCAGCTTTGTCTGATCGTAAGTTTTTTACATACTGCTTATTGATTTAGTTGTTTTAAACTTTATAGTAAATTTAAAAAATGTGTAAATAGTTTCAAAAAAAGTTTACAATAATACAGTTTAAACATACATTGTTCCTTTTCAAATAACCGTTATAACAAACTGACACGTTATCTGTTGTTGACAGCACGTGAGTTTGTACGTATAAAGTATAATTTATGTATATTTTTTTTTGATACCTGACTGACAATTGCCTGACTAATATAAACATGCCCCGCATGCATACGTATAAGCAAAAAATAAATATTTGTTTAGTCATAAAATCGATTTTTTTTGTTTTTAAAACTAAACTAAAAATATCGTAGGTCTATTATAGACTTATGCTACAGATGTGTATGGCATAATTCTAAAATAAGCCTTTAATAACCTACTTAAAGAATTATGAATATGGGCATAAGTTTCGTGCCGAACTTTATAATTGTATCTAATATAATTCATGGGAAAGTTAAAAAGAACTTATTCAATTATTTTTATTAATTGTAAGCGCCTTAAAGTGGGCTGTACTTTTTGCTTGTTTAGAAATTTTAATAAACTATTCATTAAGGAACTATAAAATGATCATAGAATGAAGTTTCAATACACTAACTCTTTTAAAAACGTTTTCAATATACCAAAAATTTTTTATGACTAAGGCCCTGCTCAGCGTTTAATTGTTTCGTAGCTCTAAATAGACAAAAACATTTTTCCGTGGGACCGACCGGAGCATCTCAAGCCCTACACAAGGGAGCTTGGCTTCGTATTTATAAGGTTAAAAATACATACGACTTTACGTTCTGTATGGGCTAAAAGATATTGGAAAAATTATATCATTATTTATGTGAAGCCTAATAAAAAGAATACCACGAGACAGGCATGCATAAGTATTTAATATAATTGTAAAAAAACAGTAAAAATGTGTGCTGTACGTGCTATCTATGTAATGTTTTTTTTAAATTTAATTTGCAGAAAATATGCTTTATTAATAAAGTTGATTAACCGAAGGTTTTACTTAAAAACCTTTTGTTAAAACATTATTTATATCTATTAATTACTTACTGGGTAATGTAAAACTGTTACAACACAATAAAATGTTGAAATAAATTGAATTAATTTAAATTAAATTTATTTGCCACATTGAGTAATTTTCTTTGTTTTAAGTTTTAATATTTAAAACAATTTAATAATAAATTTTAATTGTTTATTAAAAGTTTAATGAAGTAAATTATATACGTGTGCAATGTTTTTTTGCTTTAAAAAGACTTAATTACATAAGATGTAAAATATTTAAAAATGCAATAACTCTAAATTGAAATTCAAAAACTCGTTTAAAAAATGCAAAAAAAGTTAAGTAGTAGCAATAAATTTAATGCACGTAAGTATGTTAACAAACAAATGTGTTGAACTTTTAAAAAAATTTATATCCAATATCGCTATATTTATTAAACTGGCTGGTCATAAAATCACCCCTACTCAGCATTTTTATCTAAATCGAAACTTTCTCCGTCCCTCTTTTTCAAATAAAACTTAGTTGCAGGTACAAAGAACTTAAGTCCGTTGTTCTAATTTTCATATTTTTTTGGGAAATTGCGAAAAAGCTATTCAAACATATAGAAGCGAAAAAATATCTACAGATACACCAACGCACAATGATCCTAAATAATTTTCTCGGCATAAATTAAGAAATTAAATATTATTACATATAAGAAAAACCACCAAAAAATAATTATTATTTCTTAACAAAAATAAAAATTTATACTGATTTTCCGATTTTTTATTTATGTATTTATATAGTGATTATATTTTGAGAAAAAATGAACAAAAAAATTCCAAAGCACTTGATTTTCAAAAAATTTTGTTTAATACTTAAAATTCGTAAATACTTATTACTTGCAGTCCATGATATATAACTCAAAAGCTAGTCCCAACATGGAACTTATTAGAGGAAAGGGGTTTATCATCAATATCTTTTATTGCAAATTTTTAAATACCACTTTGTAAAAAAACATCCACGAGACAAAATCTTCATTCATTTAAATTTTTCCTTTCCTTAAAATAATTTATGAATAATCCTTAAAATTTCCTAAACAATAAAGAATAAATATTTTTTTAATTAGAAACCCAATTAGTCACACAAAGTTTTAAATTACTTTTTTTAACAACTATTACTACATAAACAAACCTAAGATTATTGTAAATTATTTCAATATTTTCGAGTAGGTGATAGTTAATTAAAGCAAATAGTATAAATGCCTTCAATTAAGCAAATTATAAGAAACCTTTTAATGAAACCAATTATCTTTAAAATTATTTTGCCTTCGAAAGTAAGAACACTGAAGCATTATAAATACTTATTTCTTTAGATAAGTAAAATAAAACTCTAGTTTTCATCCAATTTTTTACATATTGTACATATGTTTGTACAAAGGTATTTACTAAATATTTTTTATTATCTGTACATATATTATTCATTTCCGAATATAAACAAAAAATCAATGATTAACAGGGCAACCAAAAATATGCCAAATTGTAATTTTTTTTTGTGCGTCGCATTAAGGTTCAATTTAACGTGCCATTACATAATGCCATAACCATAGCCATAAAAACCAAAAATCAATTGGATTCTATGCTTATGGCATAATGGTAAGTCACCTATAAATACAGTGTTTGGTTCGAACAGCTGTTTTCTGTGGTAATTGTTATGTCACGTATAATTGAACCTTTAACCTGTAATGTTGTTATTAAACAAATCAAAACTTTTGCAAAATTTTCACATTGATTTGTTGGGGCATATTTTTTTACATATTTTGCATAGAGCAGCATATTTTGGCATATTTGTCCCTTAAGAGCATATTTTTTTGCAAAACCCGTTTTTTGGATATTTTTCGAGTTTATTCTATTAAATTAAAAACATAACAAAAAACCTTGAGTTTTCATTGTAACCTTTTGCAAGTTTTTCCTTTTCATTTAGTTATTTATTTTAAAGCGAAACCTATTATTATCATCCGTTTTAGAACTTTCGCAAAATTTTGGCATCAGGTTTTTCGGGCATATTTTGCATATAACGGCATATTTAAGCATGCTTTCACTTTAAGAGCATATTTTTTTGTGAACCCCATTTTTAAAGCATTTATTTAATTTTTTATTTTTATCAAAAACAATTAACAGAAAAACTTTCGAAACCTATTTTGGTTTGTTTTAATTTGACGATAAATCGATACCCGAGTAGTTTTAAAAACGTTTAGTTACCCAAAATTTAACATCAGTTACCCTTTTTTGTGTCGGAACTTTTTTGCAATGCTAATTCGTTATTTCGCTAACGCAAATTAATTTTAAATGCTACGTTTTCGGATGGTTTATTCCAAGTTCCCATCATTCTTACTTCTCAAACATATATTTTTAATTTTTTCTTCTTTAAGAGCATGTTTTTGGTTGCCCTGATGATTAGTCATACATAAATAAGCTGTTGCTAGGAACAAAAAGCTTTTTACTAACGAAATCGTTTTCAAATTTACAAATTTAGCCTTAATTTTGATTCATTGATATTTACATGATACCTAAGAATATGTAATATGTATGTAAGAAAATGTGTAAAAAAAAAACTCTTACCTCCAACACTTGAACCATTTTGTTGTGAATATAAATTCTGTTGGGCTGCTGTTTGGGGTTGTGGCGGATATAGTTGAGGTGGACCTTGTGGTGGTGGTGGTCCGGCACGTGCGGCGCCTGGTGGCACTAAAACAGGTGCTGGACTTACAAGGCGCATTGGTGTTCCCGTACGTGGTCCCATAACAAGCGATCCGCTCTGATCAAAAAATGCCGGTATGACCTGATGTTTTATGGTTATTCGTGTTATATATTTTTTATACAAAATTTTTGTTTTATATATATTTAATTTTGGTTAGATGGGTTTTGATTTAGCATATTTTATTGTTCGATTAATTTTTTTACAAAACGTTAGATTTTGTTGTGTTAAGTTAAGGAGTGGATGGATGGGTTTTATGGAAATACATATTAAAGGAAAATAATAAACAGCCACATGAGAGAGGAAAGAAAAAAAAAGAAAATAATATTTTGTTGTTTTATGTTTATGTTAAGATTTTTATAATGGTATGTATATGTATATAATATGTGATATTTATATATTTAAATTGTTTTATGTATTAATATTTATACAAAATCTTGTGAATTTTACAGCTTATTAAAGAATTTCTTTACAATATTGCTCTTCATATATTTATATGCAAGTTATTTAACATGTAAAATTACACAAATTTTTATATTTAAAGCGTTTTGTCTTCTACAACTTTTATTTTTATACATATTTTTTTATCCTTATTTTTAAATGTAACTCACCTGATAAGATTGATTTTCAGCAGCTTGCTGTGATGGCGTTAACGGCCTTCTTGGTTGGGTACCTTGTTGTGGTATTAAATTTCCTGGATACATGCCCCAAGGTGCGACACCGTAGTATTGTGGCATTTGTGCTGCTATTAAACCCATATAGGGTGTGGCATCCTGTCCCGGATTAATCACATAGGGTGCTGCTTGTTGCGCTGCGTATGCAGCATTTTGTTGGGCAGCCAAGAATTGCTGTGACGCAGCAGCCATTTGCATTTGCTGTGGCTGCATTGTACCATTTGGCACACCAGAAGGTGCGCCAGCTGTTGTAGCAGCCGCAGCTGCTGCAGCGGCGGCAGCAGCATTTGTAGCAGCGGCAAGGCCAGGATTTTGTGAGCGAAATAATTGCTAAAACGAGAAAATTAAAAATAATTTTAAAATAAAAATAAAAATAAATTAAATTGACAAGTTAAATAAATGAATAATCTATACACAGATGTATTAAAAAGGTCTTTTTTTCCTGAGTAATTCATATCTTTAAGAAGGAGCCAATGCGCATGTATATCAGGTGACCTAAGTTAATCAGCTGAATAATGGTATTTCGTTATTGAAATGTCAAATTTTGTTTATGTTTGTGTATTTTTTTTACAAACAACAACTGTGGTATTGTAAGAAAGGCTTAAAAAGAAGAAGAAAGAATTTGTGAGTTTTTGTTATCAGTCTTTGACATTTGTTTGACGATTAGGTTGTTTTTGTAAAACTAATCCCACCTGATATAAAGGAGTTTGGAAGAAGCTTTATCAAACATTTTTGTAAAAAGTAATGAAAATTTCCACTCATAAATGGATTATATTTGCTCAAATTTTTTAAAATTTGCTTTTTTTTTAAATGTGTTTTAAGATTGGATGGATTTTCAAATTTGAATATTAAAAAAGCTATTTTTAAAATATCAGTGTAGCCGACTTGTTAGACTATTAAAATATATTTAAAATCTGTGCTTTATTATTTATATATTTTTTTAACTAAAAAGAAA
Source organism: Melanophora roralis (assembly GCA_963583895.1). NCBI lineage: Eukaryota > Metazoa > Arthropoda > Insecta > Diptera > Rhinophoridae > Melanophora > Melanophora roralis. The sequence continues at coordinate 90,705,637 of OY757187.1, read as the reverse complement.
TTTACATAGATATTTTTAACCAAGAATGCAATGCAATTTGCTTAGGACAAATAGTTTTTACTTTTATCATAAGCATCGACGGAAGCCAAATTTGTGCAAGTCTTGCGGAGGAGTAAAAAAACGTACATTTTATAACGCAATACGGCGGTGGTGTTATTCAAAGTTTCGCCAAAATTTTAATAGAGACTTTCAAGAGCTTAAGCAAAATAATAAGTCAATCACTGCAAGCATGTTTGTGCATGCTTTTTTCAGTAATAAAAGTAATTTAAAATCTTTTTGTTTTTAATTTAAAATGGGTTGACTTACAAAAAACTTTTAGTGATTTTATGGTGTACTTTGTAAAGTTTTGAATGCTTTTCTAAAATTACCTGTTTAATAATCATACAAATCTTTGGCAACACTGATGTTCAAGATAACTGTATTCTCCTTAAATATTGCATACATTTTGCTTAATTATTTGAAATGTTAAATTTTTCAATATTTTAAATCATTCAATTAAAAAAATATTTGTTTTAATGTTTAATAGGGGTTTTCATATTTTATAGCAACTTTAATATTTTACTTGCATAATAATAAGTAGTGAATAAAAAAAAACTTATACACGTTTTTCTAGGCAAAACTTATCCTGGCTCTAAAATATATTATTTTTTCAATCACGTTAACTTTTAAATATATTTAAAATATTCGGGCCTGCCCTGTAAACCAAATCTGAGAATCGATTTACTTGATTTTCGAGTTAACAAGCCTGTTTGAAAATAGCAAATCAATCGATTTGGAGAACACAATTCGATTCAAAATCAATTTGGTTTACAGAACAGGCAGGTTTATATTTTTTAAGTCATTCATTTTCAACTGTAATTTCGGTCAAAAGAGAAATCAAAAACAGATACATATTTGTAAGGTAAAAGAAGTCAAGCAACTCTTTCGAAGAGCACGGAACACTTCTATAAAAAAAATAAGCCCGTTTAAAAATATATATGCTCTGATTCTTTTGTGCACATAGCCAAAGCTAATGCTGGATTGAAGCCGTAAAAAGTGCAGAAAGTAATACGGTTAGCAACGTAGAAAATACAAACTTATGTAATGAAAAGATTTTTTGTGACAATTGGACGAGGTAATGTTCAAGAACAATACTGGACAAAAAAAACAAATTATTCAAGAATTTTTTTGTGTGGCAAGAAGTTCGAAGTCGTGGCAAAAGAAGCCAATCATTTGTAGCATTCGCATAAATAGATATAGCGTTTTACCGATTAATTTTAGTTTGCTACTTTCAAGATGATATGTGGATTTGATTTGAAAAAAGTCTGTAAGCAATGACAAGTCGGAAAAGTCCCGTGAGAAAGAGATCAGTTTTTTTTTTATAATTGTAACGAAAAATGTGGATTTTTTTTGTGTCACTTGAAAAGGTGCAGTGGCCATTGCCATCAATTTCAACTACATTTGACTATAAAATAGTTTAGAAATTGTGAAAACAAGAAACCAGAATAACTTTCTAGTAGTTTAAATGAAAATTTGACCGGGGCAAATCCGTAATGGTAAAAGGGAACCCGGATATGATATCTAGGATGATCTGGATTTGTCCGGCCGTGAAATTTCTACTGAAATTAAAAAGTGCTAAGGTTGCACGAAGTTTCATATGAAAAAAAGGAAGAAAGGTGAAATATTCTTAAAAAAACTTCAATTCTAGTGATCCAGCTTCAAAGGACAAAGCAAAAAGTGTTGCAAGGGAACGTTTTTTATCTTTAAAAGAATGAAAAAAGCTGCAAAACAATTCAGGCGGACTATACTGCAGAAAAAACACCATAAAACCAGCAACGTACGGCACTACGATTGAGTTTTTCCAAAGAGCACACGACTTGGAAGAGTGAGTAAAATATATATTACCAAGTGTCTACAAAAACGGCTTTTATCTTTCTTAAAACAGCACAGTGTCGTTATATTTCTGGCCTAATTTGGCCCCATGTCACTATGAAAAAAGGTCTTTAGAGTGATATTCAAACCATAATGTCAATTTTGTGCCACGAAAGGCTAATTCTTTTAATTGTTCAGAATTTCTGCCTGTGGAAAGGTATTAAACTCTTAAAAAAAAGAGTTAAAGGCCACAGGAAAGGTATCCCAGAAGATGTTTAATTTTTAAGGCTAAGTAGACTACATCGCCTAAAAAAGGTAGCAACTAGCAACTATAAAATTTTTAATTGAAGGATTTCCGGAAAAAGTGAATAAATTTACAAATGACGAGTAATATCAATATTTTACATTTTATTGAATTTGTACAATATTTGAATAAATTAAGTTATTTTTCATTAATTTGTATATTAAACGATTTAAGTTTTATTTATTTAAAGACGAGTATTTATAAGTTTTTTTTTGATTTACTCCCCAACGGGGAAGTGGACTGGTCTAAAACTATTGACGTAAACGGTCCTTTAGGGTAGGGACTGGTTCTAGTTCCTACACTTTATATGAAGAGAACCTGTGACTTTTACATTGCGTTGTCATTGTAGGGGGCAATTGGTTCAAAACTAACACCATAGAACGGGTTACAGGCCAATCCTATATAAGCAAATTTTGCATTAATTGTTTAAGATCCTGTTTAATCTACTTCGTGCGTATTTACGCGTGTGTGTGTGCATATGTAAGCAAATGTATGTTTACGTGTAGGGACCAGTATTTATATTTTTCCCCTAACCTCTTTAATGCCCTAAACACAACTGGTACGAACGCCGAATTTTTCGTTGCGAATATTCGTCTTAAAAAATAAAACACATTTGTGTATATGAAAATGCACACAAACAGTGCGTCGACTAAAATTCGTCATGCGTAACAAACTCTGCGATAGGTTTATTTCTATTTCTTACGCAGACGAACGACGAATAATTTGGCACAGAGTGACCATTTTTCTTTTATTTTGTTATTAAATAATGTTATTTTATACTTTAAGAATAATTTTCACTTTTTATTTGTTGCATTAAATACAATTAGTGTATTTTAAGTGTTGTATTTATATATTTTTTAAATAGTTTTTTTTAATTATTATTTTTTTTTAATAGTGCTTCTTTTTTAAGAAATATGGTCTCTCTATCACAGCTGTTTTATTCGTTTTATATGTGTTTCACTTAACGAAGTTACGCAACGAATTTTAACGGACGAATTCGTCGTGTAGTGCGAAATTCGTCGTTCGTCCCAGTTGTGTTTAGAGCATAACACCTTTTAACCAGTTACTTGATGTGTGCATTTTTAACCAATCACGACCAACAACTTTTGTGCAATTCATGTTTTGTACCTGTAACAGGACGGGTACGCCGACCAATTGACACCAATTTCCCGCAGGGTCCTTACAAAAATTTTCTCTTAAATTTATATTAGTTATAATTCTCCAATAGTATTGGAATTGATTGCAAATATTTTTAAAATAAGGTTAAAGGTATTTTTAATTCAGCTTTAGTTTCTACTGAATTTTAATTTATTTGTACTTTTTATGTCCAAACACAGTTTTTCGCCAAAAAAATTACTTTACAAAGCAACAACAAGCTATTAAGTACTTCAGTACTCGCAATGAGCTCAATTTCCTTTAACACAATTAAAACAACGTCAAATATTTTACCTTTGTTAAATTAATTTTAAGCGAAACCAAGTAAAAAACGATTGTGAAAAGCTGATTTGAAATCAATTATCTCTATATTTTAAAATTTCGATAATTATGTATACATACATATATGGCTCAAAAATTATTGTATCTACTTTAGATCACCAAGGCATTGACGAGATGAAAAGATTTATTAAGAACATACATATTTTAACATTACATTAACAAAAAAAAAATTTTTTTTTTTAAGATGAACTGATAACAATATATAATTTTTAATGCAATGGTGTTAATAATATATTTTTTTATTAATTTCCCCACACACTCCTGCTCATATAACTTTTAACAAAAAAACGAAGCTATGAATTTATTTGCCTAAAAATGCTTAAAACTTTTGTATGGTAACAGGGAATAAAACGACGAAGCAACCCTAACATTATGCTACAGACATACAATTACAAAAATTATTAAAACAGAGCGAAAATAAACAATGTCCAAAATCGGCAGTACTCTTGCAGATCTAAAAAGAAAACTATAAACAACAAAACTTAAAACACACAATGTTAAAGTGATTGCAAGTGTATCAACATGTGCTTTTTTGTATGTATATGAAAATAACTTTTATTTTTATTATGATTTAAAAAACATTGAAATTCATATGCATATGTGCTATATGCGTTGTACGTTCCTAATGCATGTTTTTACGTGCAAGTATACACACGTCCAAAATTTTACATTTCAATTTCGAAAATGTTAAACAAATATCTAAACATAAAAAGAAATATGTACACATTTAACATAACACACATGTAACATTTAAGAGAAACAAAGCAAAACAGCAGCATAACCAGCACAAGCAATATCTGTATTAAACTCAATTACTGGTAGTACAAGCAATTTTCCTTAAACAATTTTTAATAACTTTATTTTTTTGAGACAAGCTGCATTTTTTTAAGATTAAAAATATGCAAAAGAAATTATCTTTAAATTTATTAAATGTTTAATTCATAAAAATCAAAGGCCTAACTAATAGCAACAAAAGGCAACCTACGCTTTAGCATTATTGGATTTACAAGGTCCTATTAAGATCCGAAAGAAATATCGAATTATCAACAACATTTTTTTAGCCTAAATCGATGCATGTTGTAATTGTAAGAAATTTCTTAACTAACCATACAAGAAAGACTTAAATAACTAACACCTACAAAAATTATAGCACAATTTAGGGCGCGAAAACTGTTAAGATTAAATAAGAACATTATGTAGACCCCAGTGACAGTATATAAGATTTGGTACAGTTAAATTAAAAATTTTTACTTGTTAACTTCAGTTATTAAGTAAACAGTTTCTAGTATTTTAACATTGCTTTTTTATTATGTTAAAACTAAGTAAACAACTGTATGTATTAGATGTAATAAAATAAAAAAAAAAAAACCACGAAAAAAATAAAAAAAAAATTTAGTCGTGTTCTCAAAAAAATTTTAAATAAACAACGCAAAAAATAAAAGTTGAGAAAAAAACGAAAAGCATTGTCTACATTATAGCTTTGAATGTGTTAAAGTGCCATTATAGAAATCTCCAGAGTAGGATAATGAACATGTTTGTATATAGATACATACATACATACAGGCATACATACATACATACATACATACATACATACATACATAAATATATACATACATGCATACATATATACATTCATACATATATACATACATGCATACATATGTACATACATGTAAAAATTTTAGTTTACAAATATGTAATTGTATATGTGCAACGCAAAAGAATCAAAAACGCAAATTGTTATTTGATCTGCCTATAAAAAAAAACAAATGTAAAGTAGGCATGAAAATAATGGTAAATAAAGTAACAAGAAATAAGAAAATAAAAAAAAACAATTGTTATAATACCAGAAACCATCCCCAGAAATATGCCACCAAAATTACTAATAATTTATTTACACAGCAATAGCGTAAGTAATTGAATATTTAACAGAATACACACATATTTATATAATGTATCTTAAACAATAAAATTGGACTTTCATATATTAAAGAAAAGACAAGCCATTAAAGAAAATTACATATTAGAAAAAGGCAATAAAAGAATATAGTCTACCTTGGGGAGCAAATAAGGAAGTAAAACCAACTAAAAAAAACAAATAAAAGCTAAAATTATTTTGAAACTATGGCAACGATTTAAAATTTTATTTTATTAAAGATTATTTCTGAACTTAAAAATTAAAAAAAAAATTTAATAGTAACAGGTAAATTATGCAATTGATATTAATACAAAATACATAATAAAAGCGGAAAACCTAACGAAAAATGTGCAGATTTAGAATGTATTAAAAATCAGAGTTTTGACAAGCATCTCTTTTTTTTTGTTAAAAATTATCTGTTTTTAAACACATGCATTTACAAAATTTTAAATAATTTTATATTTAAAACAATTTTTTTTAACTACACAAAAAACTTACGTAGTAACTGAACGCTTGTAGTTGAAAGCTGAAAATGGCGTTTAGCTTTATTTTCATAAAAAACTTATTTATTAATCTTACTCACAACTTAATTATTCTTAAACCCAAGCTCCCTTAACAACACTGGCCAAGTAGAATGCATTATCGAAACTACCCTGCGGGAAATGGGTGTCAATTGGTCGGCGTACCCGTCCTGTTACAGGTACAAAACATGAATTGGACAAAAGTTGTTGGTCGTGATTGGTTAAAAAGTCACACATCAAGTAACCGGTTTAAAGGTGTTAAAAAGGTTAGGGGAAAAATAGAAATACTGGTCCCTACACATAAACATACATCTGTTTACATATACACACATACACGCGTAAATACAAACAAAGTAGATTTAACAGGATCTTAAACAAATAATGCAAAATTTTCTTATATAGGATTGGCCTGTAACCCGTTCTGAAGTGTTAGTTTTGAACCAATTGCCCCCTCCAATGACAACGCAATGTAAAAGTGACAGATTCTCTTCATAAAAAGAGCAGGAACTAGAATCAGTCCCTACCCTAATGGACCGTTCACATCAATAGTCCTAAACCAGTCCACTTCCCAGTAGGGGAGCTACAGGTTAACTCACGGTAATTTTTGAACGGCAGTAGCTAAAAAAAAGCAAACAGGATTGCTTTTACTTTGTGTTAAGCTAAACGTGAAATTTTATGTTTCCCTCGCAGAAATCTACTGAATGTAACATTCAGGTCATTTAAATGAAAGTTTAGCCCAAAATAATAATAATAAAAAAATTAACAAAATATTAGGTTCATCTTTGAAATAGTTAACGTGTTTAAAAAGCTTCTTTTAGTCAAATGTTTTCTTGTGTTTTCAATATCTGAACACCGCATAGTAAAATACTAAACGTGCGTTAGGGCTTAAGATTTTTGAACGCAACCTTCAAGGAGCAAAGGAAATTCAATGACGGCCGTGAGGCTTTACTTTGTTCAAACGTTGCACTAAATTTAAATATTTTTTTCTTTAAATTCGTTTATTTAAAAATTTTTTAAAGTAAATTTAGCTTCTCGTAAAACAAATGTAGACATGAAAGCCCCTTTTTCAAAAATATCCCCTTTAAATTTAACAGAACAAATTAAAAAAAAAAATATAATGCGTTTATAAAACACTTTTAATAACACGCCATATATTAAACTATTTCACTTTTCTCGCACAAACATCTTTACTTTTAATTCTTTTAGCTAAAATAAAAATCACTTTTTAAATACACCAGAACGAAGGCACGTTAAGGTAGTCCCGCCATATTATAAATGTAACCAACACTACCATAACCTACATTTATTCATTCTGTTTTAATCGTATTTTAATAAGGAAATGCAGCAACACAAATAAAAATGTTATAAAATAATGATGTGGAAAATTGTCAATAAACACGCACAACAAATACAACGATAGAGTGTGGAAGAATTTATAAATTAAAACTATAAAGTTTCGAAAACTTAAACACTTTACTGGCTTGCTATTTCATTCTTGATTATTTTAAATAAATCATATATAAATCAAATGAAGGTTACGATGTTTAAGTGTTTAACTTAAACTAATAAATAACAAATAAAACACTCAAATTCACCTTAAGCACCTAAGGTTATGCTAAGCTTTATTGAAGTTAATGTTTATGAGTATGCACGCTAAAAATTCACCACCAAACTTTAGTTAGTATTTGAGAAAGTTTGTCTGTAAGGTGACACCGACGATGTTAAATAGAAAATCCCATTTTTGGTTCGCTGTTTGCAGTTTTAAGTACGCCTTTTGCGTTTATTGCTCACGCACGAACACAAATTTTTTTAACGGGATTTTAAAAGAAATGGATATTAAAGATGTCGAACGAAAAAAAAAAAACAGAAAAACAAATATTTAAATCGAAACTGTTATATTAAAAACATAAATTGGTGTGTTAAAAGGTATGCCATCATGTCGTATTGCAATATTAGTTTGTATTTTATGATTTATTCCTAAAAGAAAACCTTTTTTTTCAGAAAACTCTGAGAAAAATGTGGCGGCGGGTGTGACAGTTTTATTAAAACGTAAAGAAGAAGAGCCAAATTTTTAGCAAGTGATCATTTTAAACTCTTGCGAAGTAAATTGAAATAAAATTTAAACAAATTAATTTTTAATATATAAAAAAATGTTTTCCTAATTTGGGCTGTTATATCTACATGGGATTGCTATATTCGTCCAAAAAAATTTTTTTGTCTAAATCTTGCGATTTAAAAAAATAGAATAAATTCGATTTTGTCTATTACTTATGTAGACGATTTTTTTAAACTCCCCTTGACCCTTTTGCATTTTAGGCGACGATATGTATTTAGTTTATATACAACTTTATGACATAAGAAGTTTTAAAGCAACTTTAGTTTGAGAACACAAGCAGAGAAGAAAAAAAGAATTTCTAAATTATTTTTTTTTATTTTCTGTCAAATTTTAAAAATTATTTTATTTTTTAAATTTAATAAAACTAAAAAGGATATGAAAAAGTCAGGACATTCAATCAAATTAATCTAAAATGATTGACTTGACCGTCTTATACATTAAATTGTAATTACTTGCATGCTCTTTTTTTTAGCTTTTCTTCTTTTCTTATGTCTCTACAACAGATCTTACCATCAAAAAAACACATTTTTCACACATCAACCTAAAGCAATATACAGAAAAAAAAACAAAGAAACTGTTTAAAAAGACAAGTTTGGAAAAAAACAAAGACACTTGAACTTGTTTCGATTCCCCTTTAGTTTAATAAGCAACAAGAAAATGGAAAATTAGATTAAAAGCGTTTTTTTAACCAGTGACGAGGAGATAGTTAGTCAGCCAAGCAGTCAGTCAGCCAAGCAGTCAGTCAGCCAACACAATTCAACGATGTAGTCAGACAAATGAATGACATATAAGATATGTGCAGACAATTTGTATTTTTTTTTTGTTGGAGAAAAGGTAAATCAAGTTTAAAATGCACAACTAGTTGTTTGTTTGGCAGCCAGTAATTACATTTTTGCTAAAAACGTAGCTTTGCAAAATATAATTTATTTAAACAATTTTATTTTAACCTTAAAAAAAACAGGTTGACATTTAGAGCATTGCAGCAAATTCAACACAATTTTTATGGAATAAACTAAACAATGTTGAAGAAAGTTGTGGATTTTAAAAACGGCTTATAAATGAATAAAATTGGCTAGAGAACGTAACTAATCATATGTTTGGTTAAAAGCAAGTTTTATTTATAGTAAAAAGAGAAATTATAAATAACTTAAATGCAAAGCAACTTATGTCTTACAATAAAGACTATAACAAATACATAATTGGCACAAAAATTTTAAAGCAGTATTTATAAAAATAATAATAAAAAATGTAAATGGGTTCAGTTACCGATTAAATATTTGTAAAACAACCTTTTTTAACATTTGGCAATTAGTCCATTATTTCACATCATGTTTTTTTTTGTTAAGAAGTACATATGTACATACATTCATGTTGAATGAATTAATAATAAATATGTAATATGTAATAGAACAGTGACACCCCCATCCCACGGCCACGATACGGTAAGATAGTTCAATGTCACCAAAGAGTGCTATTTCCCGTTCCAGTACGAGATCAAACATACATAGATCGAATATAAATGCTTTAAATATAAATAAAATCAGATGGTTTAAAGTAGTTCCTATACCGTTTCAAAAAAATTAAAAAATTTAGATGTTTCTTTCGCCAAAAGAGAAATGTTTTTCGTCCAGCGGGCATTGCACTGGATTATTCTGCCCAGGACCTTTAGCGTTTCTGTTTAAACAACATTCATAGTATCCATAAGTTGACCATATATGTATGTATGTGTTTGCTTAAGAGCTAACTGCATACACAGCCTTTAAAATTTGTAGAAAGTCCCTAAGCAAGCATAAAATTGTATTATTGTTTAAAAGACGACAATAGATTTAGTTTTCATATATGTTTGGCCTGATACAGGCATATCGCCATCTAAAACGTGAAAGAGCCAATCATTACATTTTATATGAAGATAAAAAACTTACAATACCAAGTGATAACAATATAACAAAAAAACAACAAAGACAAATGAATTCGTTAGTTAATGAAAAATTATTATTAAAATATAAAAGGACTCGTGTAACACTGTGTAATATGTAACAATGCGTTTAATTAACAAATCAATTTTTATGCTTGTTTTAAAAGCCCTCTACATTTCTGGGGACGATATTCACTAAGAAATTTTGTTAGTTATACTAAAATTAAATAAAATAACACGTGTCCTTTACTAACATAATATGTAGCTAAAAGGTTTTCAAACAATTACAGCATATTATTACACTGCTAAACATGCGTTTCACTATTAAGTACTTACATTAATGTATACATTCTTATGGGTGTAATTAAATTTTGTGAAAATAATAAAAGGATTAGATTGCTAAAGATAAACATTACAAAATTTACAAGAACTAACACAAAAGTATTATATATACTTTAAGATACTAAAACAGGCAATTCATTTCACAAGACAAGGTTTCACTGTTTTAGACCAAGAAGTTGGAAATTAATACTCTACTTATATTTAAAATACAAGCTGCTATTGAAAAGCTAATACGTACATACATACACACACATACATACACACATACTAACAGGCGTATCAAAAAGTCTCTTGGTAATTTCAGACATTAATACAGTGATTAAGGAGTTCCAAAAAAGACATTTTAAAGCTAGGTTTAAGATGGCATAAAACTGAATTAAGCTCCAACTGAAAGCAAAAAAACACGTGCTTACATCTAGCTAACGAGGTGATAAACTCTTGTTAACGAGCTTATAAATGTTAAAAAGAGATGATTTTAATGCATGTTAAAAGAATTCGAAATACATACTTTTAATTATTAGATCTAAGTGTACCTATAAGCTAAAAAACTTGACAAGCGAATCGAAATCGAAAAATTCTAATCAGAATTCCCATATTTAAAACATCGATTCGAAACAAATGCCGTAACTTGCCCTCTGTATTAAATTCTTCAAAGAAAATTGTTGTTCTGACTTTTAAGTTGCTTTTTATATTTTTTTCGGAAACAGTTAAAAAACAAACAACAAAAATTATTAATAAATGGCCTAAAAAAATTGTTTTAAAAATTTGCGATTTCAAGCACCTAAAGTTGAAAATACGTAGTAGGATCTTATGTAAGTATATATGTACATATGTGTCTACATATATAAATAAGTACATATGTACGATATTTTATTCTTTTAACTCAGAACATATTTCAATTTAAATTTAACAATCATTAAAACACACTTTTTAATGACGTCTTTTAAGCAAGTCAAGATAGAAAATTTCTGCATGATTTTCCTGATATTTCACAAACATCTTAGTTTTTCTGGCTTTTTATTACGACCATTATATTTTTTACACATAAACTACAAACTCATTTACATTTTTATATCCTTTTTCCCATTGCTTGTTTGTCCTTCCCGCCACAAAGCTTTAAGAATTAGTTCTACTGACACAACACAACTAAAGCTGCACAGCATCAAATTTCGTAACCAAATATATTATAACACTTAATATCAATACGAAATTAATTGCCTAGAAAAATAATTACCTCAAACTTTTACTATAACTTTAAATAAAGTGTTTGTGTGTTGGTTTATTGTGGCTCCTTCTAGCATACTAACTTACTCTCAATACTTCAGCCATAGACACACATACATACATACGTTTACCCAAAACTTTATAATAATAAATGTACTAAAACTCAAACTTTATACATATACCGACAGCAAAAACTTCAATGCTTTCCTCTATTACACAGCAGAAAAATACGTTAAAATTTTTAAAAATGAAAGAAAAAACTGGATAAAAACGTTAAATTATGTGCAGAAAGACATTTATCAGAATGTCAAGAGCATGAAAAGGCTGTTGTGTAATTGTAATTGTCGTAGAAATAGCAGACATAGGAGGTACGTTTTGAAAATTTAGGACTACAAAAGCATTTAGTGAAAAAAAAATTAGTAAAAAAAAAATTCAAGAAAAACGATTATTTATGTTGTGAATCCTTCCTTTAAATTTTTTCTTAATTTTTTCTCTTTAACAAAATTTTAACTTCCTTAATCATTTAACAACCCTCGATATTACCTAATAGCACATATAACAATAAAATTACTATACAATTTTGCTTAAGCAATCGACAAATGCCTGCGATAAGCTTCAACAAAGAAAAACGACAAAAAGGCTGAAGCAAAAATATTAAAAAAAAGAAGAAAATAACATTTAAAAATGAATGACTCTACAAACGTTATAAAGTTAAATGTAATTAATTAATTTAAGTGCTTGAGAAAAGAGCAAGAAGAAATACAAAAGCAATAGAAGCAAACAGAAGGAAAAATCTTAAATTTAAACGCATATTGACTCGTAAAATATACTGATTACAAAAGTTGAATTGATTTAAACTTTTACGCCTTAAAACAGGCAACTTTTTATTATGCAATTATATATTATGGAGCGAGAAGCTAAAATAAAATTAAAAGGATTACAAAAAATATCTTCTTTGTAGTATTAAAATAAAGAATTTAATATTGATATAAACCTTTATTATTGTAAAAAAATAGTTTCAGAAGTAAAAAAATTGTGATACGAAACATTATAAATCCAGTCGAGCTCAAGGTTTTGTAAAGCTTTATCTCAGTGCATATTTAAAGTTTGGATTTTGCGAAGTTAATATTAAAGTATTTGAAAAAAAGTGATTCCCCGTTTTAGTCCAAAGAAAGTAAACGTTTTTTTGCTGGTTGGAAATTGAAAGTCGAAAAGTTTTAAACTTTATTTCGAAGCTAATGGTATATGGGAGCTTCTAAAAGGTACCTCTGTAAGAACGCACTTTTTCAATTAGGATATTTTTTTGGGTGCAAGTGAAAGCTCTGAAGTTTGGCAGCTGTCACATACGTACATCCCAGCAAAAAGTACTGCTTCCATCCGAGCAGGTTTGTAAGGGAAAGTTTATCTCTCTGACTTACCAACCTGCCTACAGAAGGCATGATTTTTGTTTGTAATGTCCCACTTGGAAGCACTTAGTGGGAATCCTTTTTCAAGGCTTAAAATATGCGCATAGTTCATGTCTCTTTTATTGACGAAATAAATATTGTCTAAAATCTCTGCTTTCCATTAACTGCATCCTCGTAAGCGAGAGATTTTTCCTTATTTTTAACTAACATATCTCTGCCTAACGCCGTCACGTTAAACGCATTAAAACTGCGAATTTAGAAAACATGATAATATTCTACTGCTTCCAAAAACTAAATTTTTTTTGCTGGGATATGTTTATTCCGATTAAATTAAACTGAAGTCAATCCTCATTTTTCGAAAAATGTATCTTTCCCGATGAAACGCATTTCTTCCCGACGAGAACGAAATCGAAGTGACTGTAATTGTCACACGCTACTGGAACATGATAACTCAACTGTGTTAGTTGTAAACCATAATGAAAACCAAAGTTAAAGATATTTTTTTTAGTCTATTCTCAAGCAATCGGAACATGACTTCTTTTTAATCTAACAAAAAAATAACCTTCTTCAAAAAAAAATTTCTAAAGTTGATTTTAACTGATAGAAATAAGAAGCTGACACCGCAACATTGTACTTTAAATTCCAAGTCTATATTATCAGCTCAAATAAATGAATATCAGATCCAACTAAATAAATACTAACATAAATAAATAAAAGATTTCCTTTGAATAGCATAACGCAATAAGCTACGCAAAGCGTATTGGTGTATAATAGTTATTTATATTTTTTAAGGTTAAATACCTCAGTATAAAATTCCGGCAGTACATTGCAATCGAAACTTACCTAAAAAGACACAGAAAAAAGTAAATATATTAAAATCATTTTCAATTATTTTTTATTATTTTATTATTTTATTTCTAAAATAATGGCTTAATTATAATTAGGGGTTAAAGGCACAAAAAGTCCCTACTTCATATTAAATCGTGACGAATCGATAATATACGAAGGGCATTTAAGTATATTTCGAAATGACAATTGTATAAGAGCTAGGGAAAGTTATGAGCCATATAAGCTACGTCAGAATGGCAAATTTATGTAAATATTTAAAAAATTTCTTTTCGAGTTGCAAGATTTAAAAAGTCTTACAGAGAAACACCTTAAAATCGTTTTTGATTGGTATAATTTAGGAATATGACCCTAACCATCTACTTATATAATAGTAAAAAGAATACATAAAACCCTTCATTTTCAAATAAGCGTACAGCTTATTTATTTTAATTTACGAAGATAAATTTGATACAATATACATTTTTGTGTAGGCATACACAACTTTAAATTAGTTGCATACTAAAAAAAAAACAAGTGTACAAAAACATTTAATTAAAAGGATCCTTTGATTTTGATTTTTTAAAGAATTTTTAAAAAAGCATCATTAACGGGAATAAGGGTGTTAACATAATTAATTATTTGATTGGAGCAATCAGATTTTTAACTAGGAATGAAAATTTTAGGGTACTTTAACGTTTAAAATTAAAGCCGCAAAGCTATCAGGATTTACCGGAGAAAAACAAAACTTTTTAAATTTTGCTGATATATTTCAAATAACTATATTTTGAAATTAGATATTAAAACAACGGGATTAAATTTTAAAAATTTACTGTAAGCGAATAAACTGTAATGTTGATATCATAAATATAAATATTAAGCAATTAAAAAGTTTAATTTTTAATTAATTTAAAATTAAACAACATTTTAAAACAATTGCATTTGAAATTTAAAACTAAGAGTTTTACAAATAATAAATAAAATTAAATTTTTATGTTTAAATAACCTGCCTATCCGTGTTTGAATATAAAAAAGAAGAAATTAATTTAATTATTTCCAATAACATTTTCGGTTTTATTGCTTGTTTGGTATAAAAATGTCACAACTCAAAAAAAAAAAAAGGAATAGAAAAAGCAGCCTCAGTGGTGATATTCAGATTCTTTTTTGGAAATTCAAAAATTTTTGTAGAAAAAACTTAAATATTTTCGATTGAGCTTAAACTATCTTACTTCAGTTATGACAATATTAAAGCAAATACGCAATACTTTGTCGTTAGGCACTTGCAAATAGTAAAAGGATATCAAAAACAATTACAATGAATTTAACATTTAAAGTTTTAATATTAAGCAGATGTTTTTCGTTTTTAATTAAAGCATGGTGGGGGATAGAAAGAACTTTACAACTTCGGCTAAGTTAGTGGCAGCAAAGTTACTTGATATAAGTTCTGATATCATGCTTAGTGTTAAGCATGTCTTGATAGAGTTTATTCAAAATAGCGTTTGACCTTTAATGCTGGGATTTTTTTTTTGGGGAAGTATGTTCCAAAAGAATTGATTTTGCCGGATATAAAACTTCCTGATTCTAAAAAGCCGGAAAGAAAAGTGCTGCGAAAACGAGGATTTTGAGTTTTCGCGGTCAGCTGTTTAAGCTGTAGGTAGTCTATTTGGGAAAATAACGTTCAGAAATTAATTTAAATTTTTTAGTAAAAATTTACATTTTTAGAAATTTTTCGCAAGTTTTAAAAGCTCCACAATGTTTATTACATGTTTAAGTTCGGCAGCAACTGATATTTTCCGTAAATTATTTCCTGAAACTATTTATCTTTTAATCGTATTAGATAATACGAATTTCCTTTCGAATCGAAAATTCCTTTCGAAAGCTTTTTCGATTCGAATCGAATTACATAATAACACCCCCGATTAAACTCTTATATACGAACGTTTCGTTTGTATTTAAGTTAACTTTGCTCCAAGACGGTTTTATTGCTCTTAATATCAATATGTAAATCAAATTTTAACAATTGCCAAACTTAGACCAGACTTAAACGATGAAATTCTTCATGAAATTACTTCCATGAAATTTTTGCTTATAGACGAAAAAAGGGTGAAGACGAGCCTACATTTCCACACTCTCTGTCTAGAAACACTAAATTTCATGGAAATAATTTCATGAAAAAATGCATCGTGTAAGTCTAGTAAATGCTTTTAAAAGCAGAAAAAAATATTCTCATAAAAATATTTATTTTAAGTTGTGACTGTTTTTGATTTATTGTGCGACATGTATTTGTAAAACACAACTGATTTAGAAAAATATTAAAAATACAAAAAACATTTTAAAAAAAAGAAGGGATGGTCACTATGGTTTCAAATAAAATTAAACCTAAAACTTTAATAGGTTTACTAAAGATTTTTATAATATTTTTTAAATGTTGTCAAAAGTTCAAATGTAAAACAAGTTAACTATTTCAATTATGTGCACTAATTAATAATCATTCAAATGGAAACATATAAAGCACCTTTTTATAAAAAACATGAATTGCTTATGGGCACTTTGTTATGCTTTTTGTCCTTTTATTCGTTTAATTAATTTTTTAATTAAATCGTAATGGCGTTTAATTGACAAAATGTTTATTTTTAAATTGCAATTTAATTTAATTTCTGCTGCAATTTCTGGGGTTCTATTAAAGTCCACTAGAAGCTATGATGTGTATAAAAACGACATTAAATTTTATAGCACACTTTTAGGAAGTAATTAAAGTTAAAATGTTAATTTTTTTCATTTACTTTTTCTCTTCTATTTTTTTACGACAAAAATGTAATGAAATGCTTTAAATGTACTAAAGTTATCAACTTCAAATAAAATTTATTGTTGTTTTTTTTTGTTTTTGCTGGAATGTTTAAGTAAAACACACACACACACAAACATACAGCAATTAAAGTGTTTTACTATAAAGTAATCTTTATTTTATTAAACAACCTTTTTTTTCCACCTCTTCTACATATGTACATGTTTAGTTTTTCTGAAGACACAAAAACACAAAATCATTAGAAGGAAATACTTAAAGAAACATTCTTTTGTTTATAATGTTGGTTTACCGACACTTAATTGTATAAATTACTGTTTTGTAAGTTAAGTGTTTCTTGGTTGGCCAACAAGACGACTGCGAAAAGAAATGTCATTCTTTTAGCACAAATCACGGGGGTGTTTGCGGTGGCAGTTAAGGGTGTGTGTCTGTGTGTGTGTGTTTGTGAGTGCAAGTGTGCCATTTATTTTATTAACAACACATGCTTAATTGTTTAGACATTAAAATAATACAATAAATTCTTATTCATTCTAAAAGCAATTCAACCCAAAATTGTTATTTCTTAAGTCATCGGTTGGATGGGGATATCATTGATTATTCTATTATATTTCAACATTGCGTTTTCTTAACATTTTCCCCCATTTATTGAATTAGTTTTAGAAAAGTGAAAACCATTATACCATGAAACCGACCAACAAAACAATTTTGGTGTGCAGTGGATATGAATCAATTTGTTAACACCCTTTTGAGGGTGGCTGGAAAACACAATTTACTCCATATTTTATTCATGATTTGTTTAAATTTATTAACACCAAAGGGGGAATTTGATTAAGTTTGTTAAGTGTCAACTAAATTGATACAATTTATGTCGTGAATTTATTTTTGATGAAATATGTTTTTGCATATTTTTCTTTTAAATCTTTAATAAACTAAATTTGTTTGGGTTTTGCTGTTTTGTAAAACCAAGTTTGTACTTTTTACAAGTTGCTTATTTAAAATATATTAATAAATTGAGTGTGAAAGGGGATGTCGAATTTAATACAAGAGTTACTTTTAAATAAATATCTGATATAAGATTGGTTTAAAATTTTTTATTTCTTTGATTTCTAAGTTAACACAACACGACAATATATAAAACCAGATTAATAATTTTAATTTAGACCCGACCAAACGATCGAGTTGGGGTTCAGAGTTCGGTAAAAATTTTGGTGTTCGGCCCAAGTTTAAGATTGGGAGTTTTCATTGAATACTGACAGAACTTTTCATGGAAACCGATTGCTTGCATTTGTTAATCGCAAGAAAACACAAAAAGTGTCATTATGGCCTAAAATTTATATAAACACAACTATTTAATACAACATTAATGCAAAAATTAGGGTTTTTCATTATATTATTAGCTTTGGCCCTGGTGCATTCTATTATTTTTTTCTAAGTGTATTTTGGTACATTTGTGTAACTATTTTGTTTTTTTCAGATAAAAATAAACGTATATGTGCCGATTTAATAAAATTAATAGTTTTTGTTAATATTTAATCCGGCAAAATCACCCAATTCAATGAAATTTGCAATGGTATATTAAAGCTGCCGGAAAATTTTGGTTCAATATCATAAAATTCAGAAAAGAAAACGTTAAAATCGTCAAAAAAATTAATGTTTTCTTTTTAATAGTTTACTTAATTGTAAAGGATCTCGGGATACAAAAAGCTTACAAGTTGTTTCTTTAAAATGTTAACAAATTTAAAAGAAAAATGTATAAAACTAAGCGAAATAAACTGCATATAAAAAAACCAAAAATTTTTATAAATATTTTACTTTTTTCAAATATAGTTATTTTAAAACAATTTAATTTTAAACAAAAACGACTACATTCGAATAATTTATTTTATATATATAATTTTTTATGGATTCTCATAAAACTGTTTTTAATCCTTGCTAACAAGCTAGTGCTGGATTTTTTTTCATTAATAATTTTTGTTGAGGCAGAAAAAGTAAACATAATCAAGTAAAAGCGCTATATTCGGCCGCGCCGAATTATAGATACCCTTTACATTGGACTTTCGAAACCCCGAACTTTTTTATTTTTATCCCTTTATTTATTTATAGGGTTTGTTGTTGGTTAAGTTTGTCTATATGCATTTCATTGGTTCTTACACCAAATCATCAGTAGACTTCATGTATGGAAACCGAATTAGGTGATGGAGATAGAGGGTAAGTATACTCCAGAAATACTTTTGGAAGGAATAACTAATAGGGGATACATTTTATTCCTCTAGGGGCGACTCCGGAGAAGTTGTACGGGTTTTTATCCTATTTTTTCCAAATTTTGTATGGCAACCATGCTAGGGGCTGGTGATAGGGAGTATGTGTTTTTAACAAAAATGTTTGGGTGGACAAATTTGTTGGGGTCGCTCTTATATTTAACCTTTGTAGGAGAACCCTGGAAGCTATGGGAGCGATTAAAAAAATTAAAAAAAAACTGAAGCTTTGTATCGCAACCCTGCTAGGGGGCGGAGATAGGGTGTGTGTTCCAAAAAAATTTTCGTGGGGAAAAATTATTGGGAATCGGTCTTACGTTCCACATTGTACGGGGCAAATCCGCGGCAGTTGTAGAGGCTTTTATGTACAAATTTAAGAGAAAAAACAGAGATAGTCTTGGATTTTCGCAGATATTTCTGATACTTTGATACCAATAACTCGCCTATGCGACATTATACATTATACAATACAATATACATTTTTGTGTAGGCATACACAACTTTAAATTAGTTGCATACTAAAAAAAAAACAAGTGTACAAAAACATTTAATTAAAAGGATCCTTTGATTTTGATTTTTTAAAGAATTTTTAAAAAAGCATCATTAACGGGAATAAGGGTGTTAACATAATTAATTATTTGATTGGAGCAATCAGATTTTTAACTAGGAATGAAAATTTTAGGGTACTTTAACGTTTAAAATTAAAGCCGCAAAGCTATCAGGATTTACCGGAGAAAAACAAAACTTTTTAAATTTTGCTGATATATTTCAAATAACTATATTTTGAAATTAGATATTAAAACAACGGGATTAAATTTTAAAAATTTACTGTAAGCGAATAAACTGTAATGTTGATATCATAAATATAAATATTAAGCAATTAAAAAGTTTAATTTTTAATTAATTTAAAATTAAACAACATTTTAAAACAATTGCATTTGAAATTTAAAACTAAGAGTTTTACAAATAATAAATAAAATTAAATTTTTATGTTTAAATAACCTGCCTATCCGTGTTTGAATATAAAAAAGAAGAAATTAATTTAATTATTTCCAATAACATTTTCGGTTTTATTGCTTGTTTGGTATAAAAATGTCACAACTCAAAAAAAAAAAAAAGGAATAGAAAAAGCAGCCTCAGTGGTGATATTCAGATTCTTTTTTGGAAATTCAAAAATTTTTGTAGAAAAAACTTAAATATTTTCGATTGAGCTTAAACTATCTTACTTCAGTTATGACAATATTAAAGCAAATACGCAATACTTTGTCGTTAGGCACTTGCAAATAGTAAAAGGATATCAAAAACAATTACAATGAATTTAACATTTAAAGTTTTAATATTAAGCAGATGTTTTTCGTTTTTAATTAAAGCATGGTGGGGGATAGAAAGAACTTTACAACTTCGGCTAAGTTAGTGGCAGCAAAGTTACTTGATATAAGTTCTGATATCATGCTTAGTGTTAAGCATGTCTTGATAGAGTTTATTCAAAATAGCGTTTGACCTTTAATGCTGGGATTTTTTTTTTGGGGAAGTATGTTCCAAAAGAATTGATTTTGCCGGATATAAAACTTCCTGATTCTAAAAAGCCGGAAAGAAAAGTGCTGCGAAAACGAGGATTTTGAGTTTTCGCGGTCAGCTGTTTAAGCTGTAGGTAGTCTATTTGGGAAAATAACGTTCAGAAATTAATTTAAATTTTTTAGTAAAAATTTACATTTTTAGAAATTTTTCGCAAGTTTTAAAAGCTCCACAATGTTTATTACATGTTTAAGTTCGGCAGCAACTGATATTTTCCGTAAATTATTTCCTGAAACTATTTATCTTTTAATCGTATTAGATAATACGAATTTCCTTTCGAATCGAAAATTCCTTTCGAAAGCTTTTTCGATTCGAATCGAATTACATAATAACACCCCCGATTAAACTCTTATATACGAACGTTTCGTTTGTATTTAAGTTAACTTTGCTCCAAGACGGTTTTATTGCTCTTAATATCAATATGTAAATCAAATTTTAACAATTGCCAAACTTAGACCAGACTTAAACGATGAAATTCTTCATGAAATTACTTCCATGAAATTTTTGCTTATAGACGAAAAAAGGGTGAAGACGAGCCTACATTTCCACACTCTCTGTCTAGAAACACTAAATTTCATGGAAATAATTTCATGAAAAAATGCATCGTGTAAGTCTAGTAAATGCTTTTAAAAGCAGAAAAAAATATTCTCATAAAAATATTTATTTTAAGTTGTGACTGTTTTTGATTTATTGTGCGACATGTATTTGTAAAACACAACTGATTTAGAAAAATATTAAAAATACAAAAAACATTTTAAAAAAAAGAAGGGATGGTCACTATGGTTTCAAATAAAATTAAACCTAAAACTTTAATAGGTTTACTAAAGATTTTTATAATATTTTTTAAATGTTGTCAAAAGTTCAAATGTAAAACAAGTTAACTATTTCAATTATGTGCACTAATTAATAATCATTCAAATGGAAACATATAAAGCACCTTTTTATAAAAAACATGAATTGCTTATGGGCACTTTGTTATGCTTTTTGTCCTTTTATTCGTTTAATTAATTTTTTAATTAAATCGTAATGGCGTTAAATTGACAAAATGTTTATTTTTAAATTGCAATTTAATTTAATTTCTGCTGCAATTTCTGGGGTTCTATTAAAGTCCACTAGAAGCTATGATGTGTATAAAAACGACATTAAATTTTATAGCACACTTTTAGGAAGTAATTAAAGTTAAAATGTTAATTTTTTTCATTTACTTTTTCTCTTCTATTTTTTTACGACAAAAATGTAATGAAATGCTTTAAATGTACTAAAGTTATCAACTTCAAATAAAATTTATTGTTGTTTTTTTTTGTTTTTGCTGGAATGTTTAAGTAAAACACACACACACACAAACATACAGCAATTAAAGTGTTTTACTATAAAGTAATCTTTATTTTATTAAACAACCTTTTTTTTCCACCTCTTCTACATATGTACATGTTTAGTTTTTCTGAAGACACAAAAACACAAAATCATTAGAAGGAAATACTTAAAGAAACATTCTTTTGTTTATAATGTTGGTTTACCGACACTTAATTGTATAAATTACTGTTTTGTAAGTTAAGTGTTTCTTGGTTGGCCAACAAGACGACTGCGAAAAGAAATGTCATTCTTTTAGCACAAATCACGGGGGTGTTTGCGGTGGCAGTTAAGGGTGTGTGTCTGTGTGTGTGTGTTTGTGAGTGCAAGTGTGCCATTTATTTTATTAACAACACATGCTTAATTGTTTAGACATTAAAATAATACAATAAATTCTTATTCATTCTAAAAGCAATTCAACCCAAAATTGTTATTTCTTAAGTCATCGGTTGGATGGGGATATCATTGATTATTCTATTATATTTCAACATTGCGTTTTCTTAACATTTTCCCCCATTTATTGAATTAGTTTTAGAAAAGTGAAAACCATTATACCATGAAACCGACCAACAAAACAATTTTGGTGTGCAGTGGATATGAATCAATTTGTTAACACCCTTTTGAGGGTGGCTGGAAAACACAATTTACTCCATATTTTATTCATGATTTGTTTAAATTTATTAACACCAAAGGGGGAATTTGATTAAGTTTGTTAAGTGTCAACTAAATTGATACAATTTATGTCGTGAATTTATTTTTGATGAAATATGTTTTTGCATATTTTTCTTTTAAATCTTTAATAAACTAAATTTGTTTGGGTTTTGCTGTTTTGTAAAACCAAGTTTGTACTTTTTACAAGTTGCTTATTTAAAATATATTAATAAATTGAGTGTGAAAGGGGATGTCGAATTTAATACAAGAGTTACTTTTAAATAAATATCTGATATAAGATTGGTTTAAAATTTTTTATTTCTTTGATTTCTAAGTTAACACAACACGACAATATATAAAACCAGATTAATAATTTTAATTTAGACCCGACCAAACGATCGAGTTGGGGTTCAGAGTTCGGTAAAAATTTTGGTGTTCGGCCCAAGTTTAAGATTGGGAGTTTTCATTGAATACTGACAGAACTTTTCATGGAAACCGATTGCTTGCATTTGTTAATCGCAAGAAAACACAAAAAGTGTCATTATGGCCTAAAATTTATATAAACACAACTATTTAATACAACATTAATGCAAAAATTAGGGTTTTTCATTATATTATTAGCTTTGGCCCTGGTGCATTCTATTATTTTTTTCTAAGTGTATTTTGGTACATTTGTGTAACTATTTTGTTTTTTTCAGATAAAAATAAACGTATATGTGCCGATTTAATAAAATTAATAGTTTTTGTTAATATTTAATCCGGCAAAATCACCCAATTCAATGAAATTTGCAATGGTATATTAAAGCTGCCGGAAAATTTTGGTTCAATATCATAAAATTCAGAAAAGAAAACGTTAAAATCGTCAAAAAAATTAATGTTTTCTTTTTAATAGTTTACTTAATTGTAAAGGATCTCGGGATACAAAAAGCTTACAAGTTGTTTCTTTAAAATGTTAACAAATTTAAAAGAAAAATGTATAAAACTAAGCGAAATAAACTGCATATAAAAAAACCAAAAATTTTTATAAATATTTTACTTTTTTCAAATATAGTTATTTTAAAACAATTTAATTTTAAACAAAAACGACTACATTCGAATAATTTATTTTATATAT
This sequence comes from Melanophora roralis, assembly GCA_963583895.1. NCBI lineage: Eukaryota > Metazoa > Arthropoda > Insecta > Diptera > Rhinophoridae > Melanophora > Melanophora roralis. The sequence continues at coordinate 90,681,967 of OY757187.1, read as the reverse complement.
ATAATTTTTTATGGATTCTCATAAAACTGTTTTTAATCCTTGCTAACAAGCTAGTGCTGGATTTTTTTTCATTAATAATTTTTGTTGAGGCAGAAAAAGTAAACATAATCAAGTAAAAGCGCTATATTCGGCCGCGCCGAATTATAGATACCCTTTACATTGGACTTTCGAAACCCCGAACTTTTTTATTTTTATCCCTTTATTTATTTATAGGGTTTGTTGTTGGTTAAGTTTGTCTATATGCATTTCATTGGTTCTTACACCAAATCATCAGTAGACTTCATGTATGGAAACCGAATTAGGTGATGGAGATAGAGGGTAAGTATACTCCAGAAATACTTTTGGAAGGAATAACTAATAGGGGATACATTTTATTCCTCTAGGGGCGACTCCGGAGAAGTTGTACGGGTTTTTATCCTATTTTTTCCAAATTTTGTATGGCAACCATGCTAGGGGCTGGTGATAGGGAGTATGTGTTTTTAACAAAAATGTTTGGGTGGACAAATTTGTTGGGGTCGCTCTTATATTTAACCTTTGTAGGAGAACCCTGGAAGCTATGGGAGCGATTAAAAAAATTAAAAAAAAACTGAAGCTTTGTATCGCAACCCTGCTAGGGGGCGGAGATAGGGTGTGTGTTCCAAAAAAATTTTCGTGGGGAAAAATTATTGGGAATCGGTCTTACGTTCCACATTGTACGGGGCAAATCCGCGGCAGTTGTAGAGGCTTTTATGTACAAATTTAAGAGAAAAAACAGAGATAGTCTTGGATTTTCGCAGATATTTCTGATACTTTGATACCAATAACTCGCCTATGCGACATTATGGGCTTCAAAAAGTTGATTTCAACCATAACACGAACATGGCTAAATTGGCTTTCCTATCTATATGGATCCAGAATAAACATACTTTATAGGGTCGCAAATGGATAACAAAGAAATAACAAACGGAATGAACAACTTATATATACCCTTATTACTTATGTGGCGGGTATAAAAATATCTAATTAAGTTTACACAACAAAAAATGTTTTATTTAGTTGAAGTCTAAACGCAAAAAATCTTGTTTTTTTTAATTTTTATCTTCAAACATTTGTTTGTTAACAAAAATTTTTAATAATTTTCTTATATCTTTATTTAAATTTCTTTTTCATACAAACTAAGTAGCCAGGGCAACCAAAACATGCTCCTTTAAAAGCACGTGTGAAATATGCAGTTAAAAGTAAAAAATATGCTTTAACTTGATAGGAACTTAGACTTAAGGAATTAAAAACGCAGCATTTAAAATTAAGTTGCGTTAAAAAAATAACAAATCAACATTGCCAAAAAATTCTGGCACAAAATAAAAAAAGAAGGAACCAAAGTGTTTAATTAAACGGTTTTGAAACTAGTCGGGCATCAATCTTTCGTCAAATCAAAACAAACTAGATTGGGGTTCGCTTTAAAATTAAGAATTAAATTAAAAAACAAAAGCTAACAAAAGGTGGCAATGAACACTCGAAAGATTATTAAAAAAATACATTTAAAATGTGTCATACAAAAAAAATGCACTTTAAGGAAAAATATGGAAATTATGTAAAATTAGTCCCTAACAAATTAAATTTTACAAAAGTTCTTTAGCGGATGATAATATTAATGGCTTTTGTTAAAAAAAAAGCATTAAATAAAAAACCAAAACTTTCAAAAGGCGATAATGAATGCTTAGAAGATTTTTTTTAGGTTTTTTTCAAATCAAATATAAAAAATTAAAAAAATGTTTTAAAAACGGGTTTAGCAAAAAATATGCCCTTAAAGAAAAAAAGCGAAAATATGCTGTTTTATGCTAAGTCTGCTCTACTAAATTGATGCCGAAATTTTGCAAAAGTTCTGAAACGGATGAAGGTTAATGACGCACAAAAACACACGGTTTTGCATATTTTTGAGGTCCCTTTTAATAACAAAACGCAAAAGAATGCAAAGAATGTATGTAAGGTAACATGTCCTTGTTAAAAATTCCTTGGGATATGTTTTCAATCCTGTTTTCTAAAAGTTTTTTGTTTGAATTTAAAAACAATTAACATTCATACTTTTACTTAAAATTTTTTAAAATAGAAAGGATATTGCCACTTCTAAAAGAACAACTATTAACTAAAGTCTTACACAACAAGTACTTTTGATGACTTTCCAAGCCAATGCAATTACAAAATCTTAAAAAAAGTTAAATATTAAAAAAAAAATATAACTTTGACCAAGATAAAGTTTCCTTTTAAAAAGTTTTTTATAAAAATTAAACAAAAAACTAAAACACGATGTAGAAGTACATACTTTTAGAATGGTGTTTCTATGGCATTCTTTAGAAGGTACAGAAAACCAACACTAGATTAAAAATTTTGTAAGATAACTAAAAAAAGTTTCAAAAGCAATTTTTCACTCTATTTTAAAAGAGACACAAATAAAAACTCAATTAGGTTGGATTTATGCCACTTTTAAGTAAAAAAAATTCAAACCAACTTCCATTAATAAAGTAATAAGTAAAGTTTAATAAAGGACTACCGTAAGTCAGTCAGACAGTGAATTAAATTATTAAGAACAAAAAATAGGAAAATTTTTGTCATTTTCTATTATCTCTTTTTTTACACTGGTGAGACAAAACAATTATGTTTAATTATAAACAAGAGCTTGATAACAAAAGTTAGAATTGTTAAAAATTTAAAAAAAAAATATTATTTTCACTTTAATTTTTAAACAAACAACAAAAGGCTACAGCTCTAGCTGCATTTAAACTTATCTTCATTTATAAACTTTTTCTTCAAAGGCATTCTTTCTAATTAAATAATTGATTTTTCTTTTTCTAAATAAGAAAAATTTATAAAAGTATTTTGTTGTTTTAGCTTTTACAAAACTTGTTAAGAACCTCAACTTTTATCCTTGAAATATTAGATTTACAATAAAGCTCTTAAACAATGCCTTTTATCTTTCCTTTTTTTCTTTTTTTTTTTACTAATAATTGGACACACCTTTTAAGGACTTTTTGTGTCAAAGGACAAGACAAGTAAAAAACGTATCTATTTACAATACATACATAGTAATTGAATGTTGAAGGCATAACATTCTTTTTAAAAAAAATGTCCAAACAATTTTCTAGGTAAATATAACTATCAATAAAGAGTACTTCAGCCTGTCCAAAAAATAAACCAAACGTGCCACAAAAAGGCTTTTATAAAAGAATTATATACAAGTTATTTTTAGTTGTGTGTGTGTATGCAAAATATATTTATTTTTTTATTTTGCCAGAATACAAGAAAAATCGATAACATTTTAATAAAACTTATACATACAAACATATGAAGGTGTACTTGTTTACTGAGTTAGTCTGTCATTGTTAGATGGGCGATAGATCAGTCACTAAATTGGTTTGGTATTAGGACGATTTCGTTATTCTCTTTGCTTTGCTAACTATAAGTTTTACATTAATTTCATATTAAATGAAATTTACTATACGTTTTAAATTTTTGCTGCATGTTTTCTGGTTATTTTTTCGTTTTTTATTTTTTGTCTTATTAAGTCCATGAAAAATCAGATTTTAGTGTTTGCCCTACACACACACACGTGTGTGTTTACACGTGTATATATAGACATATACATATGGATATATAAAGTAAATATTAAATTTTAAATTCCTTAAAAAAACAAGGTATTCTAAGCAAAATAAGGCGTAGAACAGACTTTAAATATCGATCGTAAAAAAAAATTAATAAATAAAAATAAACAATAATTAAGAAAGTAGTATACACCAAAATTTACTTTTTGTTTAGTTCAAGAATGTGTAAAAAAAAATATGCAGGACAAGGTGATTTTCAGGAGTGAGATTTATATGGGACCCCAGGAAAATAATATAAAGATCATTATAAGATTTAGTGGGCCAGACGGACGCACATACGTTATACGACTCAAAAAGTGCGTTTAAGATTAAAACAATTTTCACAAAAAAAGTATCAAATGATTGATCTTATAAACATGGCGGTAATTCCATTGTGACAGCTGTAACCATTTTACCAAGATTTGTAGTAAAAAAAAATTCAAAGAAAAACAATTTAATAATGCTTATATACACAAAAAAAAATAAAATAAAATTAAACAAATAAATAATTTGAAATTCCTCAAAGAAAATGTAAAAGTTAGGGGCCTCTAACGCTTTTAAGTACTTTGCATTAAATTTTTTTAAATGGTCTACCGAAAACACTTTTTCAAAAATATTTTTCTTGATATTGTAGGAAATTTATTTGTTTAAGCATTGCAAAAATTGGTTTGAATATTTAAGAACTTTTTCCTTAAATTTCCTGTGATCCTCGTTTAATTGATATATTTAGGTACATATTGATTGTATAACTCCTTGATTTTGATGTTTCTTTTAAAATCTCTGTTTAAATTTATTGTCATTCTGCAGCAACGTTTCTGTTTCTTTGCTTGCCATTTTCAGTAAATTAGTGTGTATAAGAAGGAAGACCCTAATGTATATACTGACATACATACAGAGAAAGAAAAAACGCGTTCTAAAACCAATAACTTTAGTCTTGAATTTCTCTAAAATCTTACTTGAAATTTTTGAATACGATCCGTACTTAGGTTTCTCAAATCAAATATATTCGGATTACTTCAAAAAATTAAACAGAAAAAACTTTAAAAACAAAGTGTCTTGGTAGCCTAGATGGTAGTGCGCTCGTGTTACAGTTCGGAGAGTCCCAGGTTCGAATCCCAGAAAAACAAAAAAAAAATTATATTATAAATAATAAATATTTATAAAATTAAATATAAAACTTGTCTTTTTTTTAATTAATAAAGCTCCGTAAGTCAAAAAATGAGTTTTTTACGCTTAAATCAATCTTTTTAAGCTTGCATAAACCACGGCTAAAAGTAAGAAGTTCGTACTTGGTTTGAAAAAATCTGTACTTGATTTTAGAAAATCCGTCTCACTGTATTTTTGACACCGCTACAACTTGATTTAAGTAAAAATTATTTGGTTTATTTTTTGTCTGCACTAACATGCTCACAAATATATACGTATGTGTATATTATTTAATGACATATTTTCTATTTTCTGTAAACTGTAATTTAGTTAGAAAATGCATTAAGCCACGCAAACATGAAATCAAATTAAAAATGCTTTTAAACTTAATGTTACAATACAAAAACACACACACACACTTGCAAAAACATTTTGCTACCAACACATACTCATTTCGAAAAAACTGAAACGTGTTTTTTACCACGTATGAAAGTAAGTGAAAAATATTTATGTCTATGCAACAAAGTTTCAGAATAAAAATGGACATTTTGATAGAGACACACACTCAATTAAATGAATAGATATTAAAGGACGAAGGAACGAACGGACAGACTTTAGCAACAGATACTTGTCGTCGAGCTTATTACATTATGATGGGTTTGCTTGAAACACAAAACTTAATCAATGCTTTTAGGAATATATAAGTTAAAACAAATATTATTATTATTAACGTCAGCTGAAATGCAAAAGAGCCTAGTAACAAATACCGACGCGGATTCAAGGGTAGGAAAAAAAAGAAAATATCGCCCCCCCCCCCGCCCCCCCCCAAAACGTTTAAAACTTCGTATTTGATTCAATAAATAATAATATTGGTAGCCATAAAACAAAAGTTTTTTATATTTAATTAAACAAATGTATTGCATATTCAAAGATGCTGTTGCTTTTTGAAAAATGTTTTTGAGGGCAAAAAAAAAACTTTAGTCTTGAGGTGGCAAATCAAATACAAATATCTGAGCTACAACAAAAATTGAAAAATCGAAAATGTTTTCTGTCTATTACAAAAACTATAATTTCCCTCGGAAGGCATAATATACCTATACCCCTCCGTGGACATCGAGATGATGCAAATACAAGCTCGGAAGGTATTTTTCGTTCACTTCTACGATTTCATATAGATGCTGAAGATAAAATTTTAGGCATTCTGAAAATTGTGTAGGGAGTGGAACTGACGGGGTGTCCTTTGATGTTGGCAGAAAAAGGAGTAATAAAAAAATACCAGAAACTGCAAAAAATTCAATACAAACGCTTGCTATTCCCATAAACTTAAGAACTCGATTTTGGAAGGCAACATGGTACCCATTATACGAAAAAAAATGTATCTTTTGTTAAAAAAAACCAGCAAATCTTTTAAGAAACATTATCCTAAGCGTAATGCTGTTTTATGCGCAACGCGATGGGTAGATGTCATGAATCAGTTCTAAAATTTGCAGTAAAAGTAAAGCACATAATAGAGGCACTGGAAAAGATACCCGAGTGTAAGGACAGGGATACGTCTTTAAAAGCCTTATTATAAAAAACTTCTCTGAGCACTTTCGAATTTATTTGCGAATAACATATTCTAAATAATATAACTACTGTCACACAGCCGCTTAGTGTAATTCTACATAAGCAGGATATAGATTTACAAAAAAGATCATCTCTTAAAAAACCGTGATAATGTGTCTTGAGACTAAAAGGAATGAAGCCCACACAAAATTTAGACCTATTTTTGAAGTGGAAAAAAAATATTTGCGTTGGTATAGGAATTTGAGTTGAAAAGCCTAGGTTTGAAGGAAAAAATCATTTTGAATACATCGAAGTATACTACCGCATCGAGGGCTACATACCATTAATTGAAACTGTTTTACAAGACTTACAAACACGTTTCTCAAAAGGTCTTTTATTTGTGTACCATCTCTCAACTTTTGCTTCAGAATATTACTTTATTTACTGATTTTCAATTTTTTTTATTAATAAATTTTAATTTATCATTGTTAAACCAGAACTTGTACTTAGGCGATAGATGTTCGTGTCTTAACGATCGCATATTGAGTTGTCGTAGTTGCAAAACTAGTCCTTCATGGTGTAATGTAGAATAGTAAAAAACTACGCCAACGAAATGCAAATATGGGTTCGGTGGTCCGGTCCTGAGACATCATAATATTAAATTGACCATGTTTTTAACATACACTTGAACTACTTTTAGAGGAGTCCTACTCCTTTATGGAATGGCCCATTTACGCATGTACGAACTAGTCGTGCATATAAATAGCAGTATCTTACTTTGATTTATATACACAGCAAAAAAAAAACGACTTCATACTTAATGCTACATTAATAACTATATTCATTAATACAATTATTTTTTTCCTCAGAAATTTTCCATTAATTTTTTAACATCAAATCTATAGATTTTATTTTTATTTACATTTTTACATTGACATTTGTATTGTATAATTATTGTAAAATATTAAAAAAAAATTGTATTAACAAAGTATTTAATACTTTTTGCCTTTTCTAACTTTAGTACCTCATCAAGATAAAAAAGAATTTCAATTTTGTTTCTTTTTTAGATCAACTTTGTTTTAATTGTGACAACAGTTTGTTCATAAAGCGTTTATGAAATCTTTTAAACCGCCAATAACGAAAATAAGGCTAAACCAATGTTAGCTGCTTTTAAAATTTATAATTTAGATAAACATGTTAAAACTCGGCGAAACACAAGCCCTGGCCTTTTTATAAATTTTTTAACACACTAAACATGTGGAAACTTGGTATGAAATAACAATAAATAAAAATTTCTCCTTATATTTCAAATGAAAAAAGAAGACAATTTTTTATAAAAACATTTTTTTTAAACTTAATGTACCTTGATTCACTTACAACTCCAATAAAACAAACCTGGTGACACTCAGTCGCCAAAAAGATTGAACTGAAATATGCACTTGAAATGTTTGAAAAAAAACATGCAAGTATTTTTCATTTCACTAAGGTGTAACAGTATATTTTCAACACTTTATTATACCTAAAAAGGACAAAAAATAATAATAAAAATAAATAACCTAAACTTGGCTAAGAGATATTTAAGGTTAACACACGCAAATGCTTAAACTGTTATGGTGGCATAAAAGTGTTTTCAGCAAAAAGAAAAAAAGTTCTTAAAGGAAAACAAAACATAAATAAATAAAATATGGCCTGTAATTTTGTCATACCTTAACCTTCTTTTACTAAAGAATAATAAAAAAACACAGTTAAAAAACTTCGTGCAAAAAAAGTAATTCAAATACATGACAACGTCACATACTATTTTATGTACAACAAATTTATATACTTTTCTTTAGAACAATATAAGTTTTTTTTTTCATACACTCTTTAGTGAAATTAAGCCTTAAAAGTCTGCACAATAAACAAAAAAAAAAAAGTGAAATTATTGCCACCACAAATACCGCAAATAATTTTGGTTGTAGGTGTGTGTATGTATGCATAAGTGTAGTAAGTATGTTAGTGTTTTTATTTGTTTTTTTTTTTTTTTTTTTTTTTTGTAAGAATTACGTGATTTCTTTTACAAATGTATTTTTACCAAAATACTAATGCCAACAAATTCTTTTGCCATTTTTTACTGAATTTTTATTCTGGTTTTACACGCATCTTTACACGTAAAAAAATGGAAAATTATATGAGAAGGGCAGCAGTCGTTTGCAGCTTACACTAAAACCAAGGATAAAACATAGATTTTAATATTTTTTTTCTTTAACTTTGGTTGGTTTAAAGAAAAACATTAAAAAACAACTTAATTTACTATTATACTTAAAAGAAAATTTAGCAAAAGGCATAGTAGTAAAGTATTTAATTATGAGCTGTAATAGCTAAAGGAAGATGTTTAAAAGGAAAAAGGAAACCGAAAACCGAAAACGAGATGTTAATGTTTAAAAGAAATGAAACAATTCAAAATAATTATGACCTAAACAATATGCTGTAAACAATGACAATGCAGTCAAAGCAGGTAAAAGTATGCTTCAGTTTTCAATTTAATACTTTTGAGGTAAGTAAGGTCATTGACGTATGTAAATGGTTAAAAAAACGTAATGAAAAGAATATTTAAGCTTTTTTTATAATTAAAAACAGAAAATAAGTTTTGAAATGGCATTAAAATGGGGGGTTTTTTGATACTAGCATAGAAGTCATTAGAATATTAAAGGTCTACATTGGCAAAAATAAATTTAAAAGCGACGTCAACCCTCGCGGCAGTCTACTCAAGTTTAATTGTTCGTTAAAACTTAGTAGGTAATTGAAGTCTACTTTAATTAAAAAAATTAGTTTAGACACAAGTGACACAATGCTAGGATGTAAGCGGGTTATATGGAAAGGCTTAGGCATAGTTCCATACCATATACAAAGGTCATACACATTGTAGTAGTTGCATTGGCATTGTTCATAACACGTAAATCGAATTGTGTGTAAACAAGTAAGGTAATAATGATAATTAGGTTGTAAATGAAGAAATAAAGAAGTAAAGATATCATCAATTTTATTTTAAGTAATCAGGACACTTAAAGCTTTAAAGGCGCATTGTGTCAAGTCTAGGTTGGTGATTGTCGGATGGCCCACATTGGAATTAGAACTACAGTGAACTCGCGAAAACGTGAATATCCAGAATCGTGAACATCCAGAAACGTGAACACTTTTTATTTAACATTAACTACTCTAAAACGTGAACAAACATTGAAAGCTTTAAAACGTGAACAGTTTTTTTTGAGGTTTTTTTTGTTTACATTAATTTTATTAGCTTTGAGAGTCCTCGAATTATGCAATAAAAGGATCTATAAGCGAAATACATACTTTTATTTGCAAAAGGATGCTTTTTGTGGTCATATTAATAAGACAATTATGTACTACCCAAAAAACTTAGGTTTTAAAATTTTTAAATTGGACTTTTCGAGTTAAAGCGTTGTTAATTTTTGACTAGATTTGGATGTTTTTGAACTAGTAACAATAAATTGATAAAAAAAATTAAAATTCGTTAGAAAATAATTAAAACATATCCAATCAGAAACGTGAACAAAATCGAAAACATGAACACCCTTGGTAAAAATTAGTTCACGTTTCCGCGAGTTCACTGTATCTTCAACTTAAGACTATGTTGGGTTCACAAACACTGCAACAACGATGACAAAAAAAAATTGCCAAAAAGCTCACTTGAATTGATTTGGTCCATGAGTTTGCTTAAAAGGAGAAAACTGTAGGCCACCAGTGGGTCAGGACATGGATGTTAAAGGGACGAGCCTTCAGTGGCGGAACAGGAGTGACTATAGAGTGACTTATGCTATATGGCCGGATCTAAGCTTAGTAAACAAAAGGTTCGTTATTGACTTACGGACGGTTGGGGTTATAGCTAGTCACTGTACAGTTAATACTAGGACCAGAAGATGGGATGACGATTATTTCAGGTTGTTGTAAGAATAAGGAGAAATTGAAGACTATAGATCATGTTGTCTATCACTGTCCGTTATTGTAGAATAATGGGTTAAGATTCCACGACGATCTAGGCGTTTTTTAAAAGTGTAAACTAAAAAACAACAATGGGTTCATCATTGGAATTAGATAGCTAAGAAATAGGCAATGGAGAGGGGGGTTCAACACTAGTACTTGAAACGATTGCTTCTTTCTCGGTATAGAGTAGACTATTTCTTTTCTCCTTGTTAGTCTTACTATTTCATTTCTCCCTTAAAAGGTGCCTTATTTTTCTATTTTTCTTTGAAGCGGCGCACAATTGTCCCAGGAGGCCTTTGCGCGCTGATATTTGGAGGGCGTGCTTTTACTCATCACTCTTCGCAACCTGTAACATTTCGTCAAAAACAATTGTATTATTGTTCAACTCTTTGGAGCAAGAACTTTGTTGTTGTCAAAACACAGGTGCAAATGTAAGGTTCGATATGCCGACTCTCAAACAAAGTATTTGTTTGGCTTAGCACTGAGCTTGCATGATTAAATTGGTACCTATATGATTACATACCAATTTTTAAGACCACCACTGGATTTAACCGACAAGGAAGGTGAATACGTAAATCTAATCACGTAAGTATACTCCAGACCAAGATCTTTTTATTTTAAGGATAAATCGTCTCTTTGCATTTATGACTGATTGTATATGAAAATTAGAGCAAAATTTATTTCAATGCCTTTGCTGGGTGATTGGGTCAATATTGGATTGGCCTTTAAAATTTTAATATGGCAGTTTGCGCTTTAAGGAGTTATGTATGCCTTACTGCAGCCCAAAACCAAAAATGTTCGGAAGTAAAATATGAAATGCGGCTTATAAAAAAAATATGTAAGATCCAGATGATATTCGGATTCAATCTGTAAAATGAAAGGGTATCGCAAACAATTTGAACAAACGTAAATGGTGGTAAAAAGTGATTTTGTTTATTCGAACGGCTACCGAATATCGCATTATTGACGGTAAAAATAACAGGATTTTGAATTTCTCAATTTTTAACATTTTATCTCTACAACTGTGTTAAGTTGTTTTTCATTGTTTCATTATTTTTATATTTCCCAATAAACTTCATAAATTTTATAAAATGTGTATTAAAGCCCACCTTTATTTAGGAAATATTATTCAAATAATTTTTTAGTTTCCTTTTTAATCAACTTTCATAAGAAACAAGTGGTAGAAAAACAAACCTAGCAGAGCTTTACAATAGTAAACCTGAGAAACTCTTAAAACAACATATTTTTATTGTTATTGAAGAACACTTGAAAGGGCCTGTAGTGTTTCCGTTTTGAAAAAATATAACAAAACAAGGGCAGTAATCAGAACAGCACCCCCATCTACTTAAGCTTTGGATAACCTTGAACAAGGAAATAAACACAAAAACACAAAAAAAAACAATTGTAATGACAAACATAATGTGTAAGCTTTGTATACCTACAACAACAATATATGGGCCACGCAGTAAGAAACAAAATAAAAAAAAAAACTATTAAACTCAACAATTTAGCAGCTTTTTTTGCAGGTTTAGGTCAAAAAGCAAAAATAAATTGAGAATTAAAAGGTGGATTAAGAAAAAAAGTCCCACTAAAGTAGTGTTAGATTTTGATCCACTTATAGTCCATTATTTGTTAAAGAAAAAGCACTTAAATAAAATGTCTGTCTAAATGGTTGCTTTTGTGAAAAAATTATGATTATAAATAAGCAAAAGTAAAAGTCGAAAATTTACTTAAAGATCTTAAAATATAATATTTTTAACATTTTTTTATTTCCATAGTAAGTAGATTATATTTTCATTTTTGTTAGAAAGATTTAAATAAATTTTAAGCTGACTTAAATAATTTATATAAGTTGAAGTATTTAAAAACAAATTTGGAAAAAATATTTACTCACTTCAGCTTGAATGAAGTTAGAAAAAAAACTTAAGAAGATTATCTATAAAATACATATTGTAACAAGAATTGAAAAAATATTAGCAAGTAAGTCAGTCTAACTGTTAATGCAAGTACATTGTAAATTTAAAAATAATAAAAAATAATTTTTTTTTTTTTTAATTTTAAGTAATTTCGGACCCTGTTTATTTTAACATGTCTTCAGGCGATGTTTATCTCTTAATTAGTTTTTCTCCAAACAGTAACATTTTATATAAAATTTATTACAGGACATAAATTTAAATGCATTTTCAATGTTTACAGTAAATTATTTACAAATTATAAAGTTTTTCCAATAATTAGTATTGTTGTGTGAACAGAAGCGTATCCAGGGGGAGGGGAAAAAGTTATTTTTTGATTCTTAAAGGTTTTTTATTGAATTTAAAAAAAACTCCCTTGAAGTGTATGGTGGATGCGCTCCTGCATATGTACAACAATGATTGTGCAGCATTTATTTATTTATTTATTTATTTTGTTTTCCAAAACAACAAGACATTATATCTTATTATTAAAGTAATGGATTTTTACAATGAAAAAGCGGAACACTATAAACGATATCAATATATAAGCAAATACATATAAAAGTAAAAAAAAACAAATAGCAGTATATAACCATTATTTATAGATTAAACAAGAAAAAAGTAAATAACAGAATTAATAAAATAAAATTATAAATGTGATTCGTAGAATTTAAAAATTTCCTTCTTAAACTGATTATCGTTGCTTATAACTTTAATGTGTGAGGGTAACGAATTCCAAAGGCGGACCGAGTGAATATAAAACTGTTGTTTTGATACTGAGTTTTTATAACGCACATGAACAATATCATTTGTTCTCTCAGAGAGTGTAAACGTGAACCGCTCATATAAGTACATTGGATGTCTGGTGTATATAATTTTATGCAATAAAAGCAAGGTTCTTATATTTAAAAGATCAGGGAGAGAAACTCCATATAGTTTCCTCAAGTACATAGATACATGTTCGTACTTTCCCAGATTAAATACATATCTTATTATAGAATTGAAAACAGATGTTAACTTTCTACGACTTAGCGAATCGCAGTTTGCATATATTTCACATCCATATAATAGAGTCGGCATTAGGTACGTTTTCGCAAGTAAAATGCGAATTTTCTGAGGAGTAAAGTACTGTGTATTCCATAGTCCTCGTAACATTGAATAGGTCCTCCCAGTAGCAATATTTATGTGATCTGACCACGAAAGAGAGCTATTAAAAGTGATTCCCAGATTTTTTGCTGTTTTTACTATATTGATTTTTTGGTTATGAAGCATTATAACTGGTTCTTGTGCCAACGCACCTGCTTTTCTGGTTATAACTAAACACTTTGATTTAGTAGGATTAAGGCACAAACCATTTGCACTTGCCCAGTAGAATATTTTTGAAAGATCCATGTTAAGTTTATCGATACTGGTTTTGATGTCATCAATAGTACTGCTTATGTATAGTTGCACATCATCAGCATACATATGAACTTTGCAATACTCAAGTTGTAGTGGTAAATCGTTTGCATACATAGAAAAAAGTAAAGGACCTAGAATAGATCCTTGTGGCACTCCTTTAAGAACTGGTAAAGATTTAGAAATATTATTGTTGGAAAAGACGGATTGACTGCGACCTGATAAATACGAGGATATTAAGGTTGACGCTGATGAAGAGAAGCTAAACATGTTAGATAACTTAAAACTTAGAACTTTGTGATCTACCATATCAAACGCTTTAGAATGATCAAGAAGTACTAGAAAAGAAATTTCACCATCATCTATATTTCGACGTATTGCAACAACAATATGAGAAATTTATAAAAGTGTATAAATGAGTGTGCGTTTTATTTAAGTTAAAACTTATAAAATGTATTAAAAGTCATAAATAAATTTAAGTCAAAAGTTTAAACATTTAGACAATTGTTTACTGAAATGCGACAGTTGTGCAAATAAATCATATTGAAAAGCGACATTTATTGAGTATTCTTCTAGTGCATTCTTATATACAAACTTAAGAGAAAACATTAGATATACACACACACGACTTCTAACTTTTCAAAATTACATTTTAACCTTGTACGAGTATACAAAAAAATAATTGCAACTAAATATAATAAATTTAGTTCAAATTTTACTTTTTTATAAGCTTTCAGTTTCTTACAGGTCAAATGCCTTTTTAGCATGCTTAGTGAAAAAATACTTATATTTCAGCAATTCTAATAATTTTAAAAAGTATGTAAGACTACATCTTTATATAAGCATTTAAATTTATTTTTTTTTTTGCTAAAATTCGATTACATTTTACAATAAGTAAATTAAAGACAAACATTACTAATTTTATTTAAGCATCAAAGCTCGACCCCTAAATGCATGCAACACATCTATAAACATCTGTCACTTTACCTCTCTCACAACACTTTGGCATTTATGTAATTAAATTTCTTTGTAAATGGCACAAATCATTGAATATCAATACTTAATTAAGCATTTTATGTTCAAAACATTGAATTAGCAGTGAATGTTTTTCTTTTCATTTTCATCATAATCAGTATCGACCAGCGTTATAATAATGAGGATGATAAGGACGAAAATTATACTGGAATAGTAGTCATAATTTACATCTAGCAAATTTTTGTTTAAAACAGAAACACGTAGAAGCATTAAAATGTATATACATACATCCATTTATCAAAGACTAAAACCAAATATTTACTACCAAGTTTTTAACTTAATTTTTACTGCATTGTGAAAAAGCTATCGCCTTCAGGCTGCACAGAAATAACTTGTTTAAAAAATATCTTAATCAGTCATTCTTATTTTTAGTTAATTTTTATAAAAAAAAAGTTGGAGGCCTTTTTTGTAACAAAAATACAGAAAATATTTTACATTAAAAAATTTACATTTAGTTATAAAGAGGAATTAACGTATTAAATTTTTTAATTGTGCCATTTTTGCAGCCAGTAAGCGCTATGTTTACACAAGCTTAAGTATTTCAATATGCTATAACAAATATTTACACATTTTTCTCATGCAAACATTTGGAATTTTATCTGTATTTGGCTGTGTATGCGGAAGGAATATGTGCATATGTACATACACACATATGTATTAAGTACGTAAGTATGCGTTCAAGTTTTAATTCATATGCAAATTTTTTCACAATAAAAATTAAACGCCATGGGAAAAATTTCTAAATCAAAAAAATTAATGGTTGAAGTATATATGTATCTCTGGTGGTATCCAGTTTGAATAAAAAATCATATAATTATACACATACAAATATATGCATAGAGATGGGTTTAGACCTGGGTATTTACCCTACGCTGGGTATTTACCCATTTATACCCATTTTCATACCCGGGTATTTATCTAATTTCGGGTAAATACTCATGTTAAGTTACTTTTATTTTATTGTTAATATAATTTGATTTTGTCACTATGTTCATAAAATCTGCAATGCATGCATAATTTTTATTTAAGTTAAATGAACTTTATTATGAAAACAAAAAAACTACAATGCATGCATTATTTTTAGTTAAGTTAATTGAACTTTATTATGAAAACAAAAACTACAATGCATGCATTATTTTTAGTTAAGTTAATTGAACTTTATTATGAAAACAAAAACTACAACGCATGCATTAATTTTTAGCAACTATTCAATATGCATTTTTATTTAGGTCAATTCATGTAAACTTTAATTTTATTAATTATGTCATTTTGTATAAAAGATGACCAATTTTTGCAATAAAGTGTATTGGGTTACAAGTCTTCATACACATCACGTCTCTTTATTTCGTACTAACAGTCTTTCAGTTCAAGTACTGGAAAGACAAAAGGAAAATAAAATAGTGATTAATTCTGACGCAACGTTTGAATTAAATTACACTAGAATTCCTTATCGGTTCATTGGTGACCCCGACGTGATTGTGTAAGAAGGCACGATCAATACTTCATCAACAAGTTTCGAGTAGGCGAATCAGCACTGACATCAAAACAAGCCGCTTGTGTTTCTTCCGCATTTTGGTTACATCGTTATTTGCGGCAACATGACTTCGATGGAAGCATTGATAAGCCTACAGGGTATCTTAGGCAAAAACATCCAGCAGATCATCCGCAATTTCAAAAAGGACTCTGCAGATAGGAAAATTAAGAGTTCCTACTTTGACGAACGCATACGTCGTCTCTCAGACAAGTGGACAGAATTCAACGAGACGGACGAAAAATTGCGTATTATTGTTGAAGATCAGTCTGAAGTAGACTACTTCAAAACTAATTACTTTGAGCAGATACGGTCATTGGTTGAAGAATACAGTCAACTATTTCAATCCGAATTGACGCGCTTAAAAAAGGAAGAGCTCAAGATCAAGCAAACAACTTTACAAGCAAGTCACCATGTGAACAACGATCAAGCAGAAGGGTCTAGCATCGAGCATCATGGGCCTAGAGAGGTGTCGTCACATAATTTAGTTGGCAAATTTACCACTCGTATGTCAGCATTACAGAGGTTCTTAACAGGAATGTTAGAATTGGAGACGGATAAGTCTCAAGAGTTTTACAACATAAGAATTGATACTATTAACAAATTATGGAATCAAATAGAAGATCTATACGACCAAGTATGGGATAAATGTCCAAACCCTCTAGGTAATGGTCTGAATCAAGAGGCTTATGAAAACCTAAGGGGAATGGTTATTGACGGTTTGACAAAGTTACAAATGATGTCAAATCAATCATCAAGCACTAACTCGGCAGGTCAACAGACATTAATGGCACCATCACTGCCTCTGCCTAAAATATCAATTCCCAAGTTTGATGGGGATTACGCAAAATGGGCACAATTTTATGACATGTTTCTCCATATGGTGCATCAGCAACCGATACCTGATGTCCAAAAGATGTGGTATCTTAAAACCAATCTTACAGGGGAAGCCGAAAAATTTGTGAGCCACCTTTCAACAACCGAAGGCAACTATGAGTCAGCATGGACTATGTTAAAAGATCGATACAACAACAAACGCATT